>CP139752.1:19165000-20439166 GCA_034370585.1 Fragaria x ananassa
GAATTTGCCTGTCTTCGTCGGCTAAGATAACACTTGGGCGACGATTTTTATTCAATTCGTCGCCCAAAATAAAAAATTAAAAGAAATTTAAATGTGTTTTATTTTATTTTAATTATTCGGATTATCTTGGCCGACGAAAACGGGCCAATTTGTCGGCCAAGATTGTACTTGGGCGACGATTTTTATTAAATTCTTCGCCCAAGAGTAAAATTAAAAATCATTTACAATGAAATTTACATGTGCTTTATTTATTTTAGTACAAACATATTCTTTTAGTACAAACATATTATTTTAAGGGGTTTGGACAACAATTTGACCGCATATCTTTATATGAATTTGGACAACAATTACAAAGCTAAGGATCAATTATAACTAAGCTAATTAAGGCTCGTAATCTGAGTCATCCGATGAGTCTTCTTCGGTATCGGAATTAATATCTGGTAATCTATGCCTTAATTCGTCGTCAGAGTCGTCGTTTGTTTCTTCATTTGGATCAACATCAATAAAGGTTGAATCTTCGTCACGAATTCTGAGCACTCGACCATGTTTAACATTATTATCGCGAACAGTAGCTACATCATGAATACCAACTGCGTTCGGCTCCTGATACGCATCAGCCTCTGGCCCTGGAATGGTCACTCCAAGTGTAGCCGCCCGGTAAATGTTTCGAGGATGCACAATGTTCGCTATTTTCCACGCGTCACCCTTGGCAAGGTCATCAAGATAAAACACTTGTTTTACCGTTGTCGCAAAAACAAACGGGTCATCTTCGTAGGCGCTTGTAGCAGTGTTGACCGATAAATTGCCGTACTGATCCATCTTCATGCTCTGTGCGCCTGTATCAAACCATCTACACTTGAACAGATGCATTTTCATGCCTTCCGCATAGACCAGTTCGACCACTGAATGGAGAACACCGTAATAGTCAAGGCCATGACCTTTCGCCATCACCCCAAAATTATGTGTTCTTCGTCTGTTGTCTCTCTCTTCAGATACAAATTTGACGCCATTCACTGTGCAAGTGGGATAAACTCTAGCCCGTTGCGGTTGCATCGCAAGAAGTAATAGTTCGTGCGACCAGTTTGGATTATCATCAGATTTAATCATGTCCATCTGTAACGGATATTGAACTGTAAATATCCGAAAATCTATGCAATAGAAAAAAATTAGATATATATATATATATATATATATATAACAGGGAAGATTAAATTACGTACCCAGGTGCGAAAATAATTTGCGAACGTCATGTTGTGGTACTCGAGATCACCATCAACTTCCGGAAAAGATAGGTGCAACTCTTTCCAATATTTAACTTCTTCACAATTGATTAGTACCCACCAGTGCGCTATGGCTATCTCTTCATCCGACAATGCATACTCGGCAGACAGTCGTGCTCCACCAACTTCGACATCACTGGAAACTATAGAGAGATTGAACCGCGACGCATGTTCCTCCATAGCTTGCGGAGCTCCCAACGACGCTCCTAAATACAACTTCATGTAGGTGACGCATTCATGCGCAATATATGCTTCAGCTATACACCCTTGAGGCGCGGATTTATTAGTGACATAATCTTTGTACTCACCAAGTTGCCTGTAAATATAAGATTGCAAACTATACGTTATGGTTATTGAACATGTACGTACATATATGTATTCTGGAGATGTAAGTGAATAAAACATACCTTTCCATGGGATACATCCAAGTGAAGTGTACTGGACCGGTAAGCAACAATTGCTGGGGAAGATGGATCATCAGGTGAGGCATGATATCGAAAAAATTTGGCGGAAAGATCCTCTCGAATTTACACATGATGTATATGATGTCTACCTGCATTTCCCGGAGATCGGATTTTCTCACTTCCCTTGTGCATAACTTCATGAAGAATCTTGACAGCGCTACTAACGGCTCCACAACCTGGCCAACCACACATCACAAATTTAATATAAAATCCAACAACGGCAGGTTAACCGTAATTTTAACCACAAATTTACCTGACGGTGAAGGAACGGTCGAATGAAAACAGGGAAGAGACGTTGTAGCAGAATATGACAGTCATGACTCTTCAAGCCGTATATCTTATTCTCCCGCAAGTTCACACACCGGGCTATATTTCCTGCAACGCCTGAGAGATACGTCACACAACTCATCCACCTTAAGATCTGGGTCTTCTGATCAGGCTTCACGGTGTAAGGAGCCCAAGGCATCTTTTTCTTCCCCTCTTTCAGCCAAAGATGTTTTCTGATTCCCATTTTCTTAAGATCAACGCGTGCCTTAGGACCGTCTTTCGTCTTCCCCTCCAAGTTGAGCACTGTACCTACCACACTGTCGCAGACATTCTTCTCTATGTGCATCACATCTAGGTAGTGTCTGATCAACAACGTACTCCAGTACGGGAGTTCCCAAAATATGCTCTTATGTGTCCAGAATTTGTACCTGTCTGGTCTTTCAGGTATTCTGGCAACAATATCGGGATGATTGCTGAGCTGCCCAAAATCATACTCATCCAGCACTGCTAAAATCTCTTCCCCCGACCATCTATGCGGCTCCACACCTCTCTCTTCGGTCCCATCAAATGCCCCGGTATCTATCCGCCAGGGGTGATCATGTGGTAGGTAAGCACGGTGACCCATCCGGACTATCTTGTTGCAATGATTGCTGCACCCCTGGGAGCTAAGACACTCAGGACAAGCCTTGTATCCCCTAACAACGTTGCCAGACAACATCCCACGTGCAGGAAAATCACTGATGGTACCAACAATCATGGCATGCATCTGGAACATCTCATTTTTGTGGGAGTCATAAGTGGGATGACCAACCTCCCAAAGCAATTTACACTCTTCAATCAGCGGTCTCATATACACATCGAGACACTTCCCTGGATAACAACAACAACAACCACAACAAATTCAGATAACGGCTATATATGACCAACAATATAGAACAAAAACAATAAATGGAGAAAAAATTGAACCAACAGCAATATATACAATATGAAGGGAAAAAAGATACCTGGATAACCGGGCCCCGGAATCAACAAGGTCAACATGTTGTATTCCTTCTTCATGCACATCCATGGAGGAAGGTTGTAAGGCACCAAAATGACCGGCCATATACTGTACGAAAGACTCATGGTCCCAAAAGGGTTGAACCCGTCGGATGACAGCCCGAGCCTCACATTCCTCACCTCTGAAGCAAAATGAGGAAACTCTCTGTCTATATGCTTCCACGCCTCCCCGTCAGCAGGGTGTACCATGAGGTCTTCGTCATGCACCTCCCTCACAGCGTGCCATCTCATAGCTTCGGCCGTCTTTGAAGACATGTACAACCGCTCCAGCCTATCCCTCAACGGGAAATAGCGAAGTACCTTAACAGGTTTCCTGTTACCTGCGGGAGTCCGCTTATACCTGTCGGTCCCACATACCGGACAACGATGAAGGCCTTCAAGGTCATTACCGTCTGCATCTTTACCCCAGAATAGAACGCAGTCATATCTGCATGCATGGATCTTGATGTAGGAAAGCCCGAGATCTCTCAAGATACGACGGACCTTATGATGCGTGGTGGGATGACGATGACCGTCGGGCAGGAGCGAAGCAGCGTACTGTAGATACCTATCAACAGCCGTCACGGTCGATTTTGTGTCAACCTTGATATGCATCACCTCCATCACACACTGAAGAACGGTCTTCTCATGACCTGGGCACAGAGGGGTCTGTTGGAAAGCAATAAGTCTGTTTTACTTGGCTATACCGGCATTGTTGACACCTCTAGGGACGGCCTGCATCGGCGCCTGCGGAATGTCCTGTCGTTCAGGGCATACACCGCTGTCATGAGGAAACATGTCGTTGATGAAGGCCGTTGTTGGATCGTTGGATGTACTGCCCGTCTGATAAAACTGTCCATGATCATGCGGGCGTGATGAGGTTTCACCGTGATATATCCAACATGTGTAACGTTCCCAGAATCCGTTACTCTTCAGGTGGTCTCATACTGTATCAAACGGAAATCGATGCATATCACTGCGACACTTACACATCTTGCACGGGCAATAGAACATGCCACTCCCGTCAGCATTGGCCTGCGCATATTGCATAAAATCTCAAACTCCTTCAGCATATTTTCTGTGATATCTTGGAAGAGAAATCCAACTCTTATCTATATCCTGAAAATAGCACATATATAAATCAATATTTAATGAACATATCTTTTATATATATATATATATTAATGTAATACAACATACTAATTATTAATTATATATATATCTAGTTCGAGCGGATTCCGTGGTTTCAGAAGGCAAGTGTCAATGTCACGGAGGGCGAACCCCCTATAGGAACCAGGCAGGACTCGTTTGTGATCACGGAGGCGAACCCCTATCGACCCCTTCACCGAGAAGAGTGGTCAGTTTGTGATCTTGAGATCCAGTTAAACAAACCTGTGAACCATATCTATGACAGAACGGCCCCTTACTCAGCTTGGAACAAACTCTATGCATATATATATATCATTAATTCAACTCAAATAAAACTGAAAATCAATATATACATATGCATATATATGCATATGTACGTACCTGGGAGTAGCTCACAAACTATGTATGGACAGGTTTCCACAACACCGAACGATTTGAAGAACTAGAGAAATTTATGTTTCAAATTTTCAAAGTTTTCATTCTTCTATCCTGGACTTCCAATATATAGAAGAATCTTGGGCGACGAAATATTTGATTTTCGTCGCCTAAGAATTAAAACATCTTGGGCGACGAAATATTTGAGTTTCGTCGCCTAAGGATAAAAAACTTAGGCGACGATATTTATATCTTAGGCGACGAAATATTATTTCGTCGCCCTAGTTTATATTTTGGCCGACGAAATTTATTTTTAGGCGACGATTTTTTTTTTCGTCACCTAAGAGTAAACTTAGGCAACGATTTTTTTTCCTTAGGCGACGAAAAAAAAAATCGTCGCCTAAGTGTCCTATTAGGCGACGAAAAAAAAAATCGTCGCCCGGTTTTTTTTTTTCGTCGCCCAAGAACCATTTTTTGGTAGTGTTAAACTCCTGGAGCCTTCGTGCTCCCTAAATTCACAACATTTCCCAATTTATTCACTAATCTAAATATAATCTCATAACCAACCATCATAGGTTCAGAGCAATTCTAATAGTGAAGAAAAAAAGATAGAAACATAAAAATGAGCGGAAGCTATACTATTAACTGTGCCTCATCTCTATGTACGCCCGACCTCAACTATACAATCCTGCAAACTAGGCATTTTTGATACAAATGGCCCAGGGGAAAACCTTTGAAAACGTTAGAGTGAGTGGACAAAAATAAATTTAAAAGAAATGAGCAATAAACATCTTTATGTTTTCCCAATTTAATTTCCAAAGAAATCATATGCATGCCTCAAGCGATAAATCTCTTATCCCATAAATATCGAGCCTCTTCAGCTTAAAAATATATATCAATATATGTATGTATTTACACACGCCCATACTCCCTATATAAATTAATAGATTTAAAATAATCTATATAGGGCTACTACGTTTGCGTCCAACGCTCACGTCACGTCTTAATGCGGTGACACACTACGACATTAAGGTGGACAGACGTGTGTATAAATATATACCCATACTCCCTATAAGAATTAAACACTCATATAAGGCTACTACGTTTGCGTTCAACGCTCACATCACACCATAATACGGTTATATACTGCGTCATTAAGGTGGACATACACATATGACTAGCTAGCATTTATATACATACTCTCCTCATAAAAAAAACATTTATAATTTACCCAAAATCTCATTTTCGGTAACTCACCAAAATAAATAAAAACGTCAAATAAAAATGCCGTCAAAAGCTCCAAAAAATTAAATTACTCGACAGTAAGCAATTGCATGCATTTTGATTAAAATAAAAGTCCACTCACAAATTAAGCATAAGCTTGATGTCGGTCTGATGCCTCTTCTGCTCGATCCTCCTCATGTCATAATTAAATCCTCAACTATATATCAATGCTTATATAAAAATAAGCAAAAATAAATTTGAGCTTCACACACTCATCCATGCCTAACGTCCTTATTTTTAAATTCGCTTCAAACCAAATTAACTTTACCACAATTACCGACATCTTTAATATCACCCTCCACAATCCTAACAACAATTAACCAACAGTTGCATTATATCCCATTAACCACTAAATTTCACTAATCTTAGAGAAATCCAAAACCTATCCAAAACTCCTCAAAAAATTTCAAACTATACATCAATAAACTCCCCTAAAAAAAACACATTTAAAACCATAAAAATCCCCTTCACAACGGCGGTGCCGCCGACGACCTCAAATGCCTACCAAATTTTAACAACATCTTCCTCTCAATCTCCTCTACAACTTTCTTAACTAGCACAAACATCAATACCAAGCTTAACTAAGATAATTGACGTAAAACAGAAATTAGAGCCCTAGAATTTCAATCCATGATTTCTCCTTACCAAGCACAAATCGAACTGAAACCTTTTGAGGGATTAATACCCTTGATGAGAGCTACAAGCCGAGCCAAGGATTGCTAGCTATGGTGGTCGGAGGAGGGAGTTCCGACCACAGAGAGCTACAGACAGCCTGAGCTTCCAGGCGCGACTTTTCCTTCACGGTGGCGTTAGGGAGGCTGCCACGTCCAGGAAGGAAGAGGGAACAAGGGCCAACCAATAAGGACCGGTGCGGCGGTCTACGGTGGCCGGACGGCGGCGGTCAGGCTCGGGAAGTTTCCGGTAGTGAGTAAGAGAGAGAGAGAGAGGGTCGGGAAAAAGGAGAGAAGAGAAAGAGAGAGTGTGGGCTTTACTCCACTTACCCGGTCCAAAATTAATACCCACACTAATACAAACCCAATCTCCAAAATAACACCACAAAAATAATACCCTAATAAAACTTACCTTTTTATTACACTACCAGAAGAGGCACTTTAGCCGACGAAAAATTTTCGTCGGCCTGTTAAAAAAATTCGTCGGCTAAGACCTTAGCCGACGAGCCTTCGTCGGCTATAGTGTCGTCGGGAAAAGGCCGTCTGTAATGACTTTAGCCGACGAAGTATTTCGTCGGCAAAACGTTGTAAAAAAATTTAAAAAATAACTATAGCCGACGAAATATTAGGTTATTCGTCGGCTAAACCTTATAAAAAAAATTAAAAAAATAACTATAGCCGACGAAATATTAGGTTATTCGTCGGCTAAACCTTATAAAAAAATTTAAAAATAATTATAGCCGACGAAATATTAGGTTATTTCGTCGGCTAAACCTTATTAAAAAAATTTAAAAAATAACTATAGCCGACGAAATATTAGGTTATTCGTCGGCTAAACATTATTAAAAAAATTTAAAAATAATTATAGCCGACGAAATATTAGGTTATTTCGTCGGCTAAACCTTATTAAAAAAAATTTAAAAATACTATAGCCGACGAATATTATGTTTGAATATCGTCGGCTAAAGTTGCTGGGTTTTGAAAAAAAAAAACTTCAGAAACTTTTTTTTTATTTTTTTGTGTGTGTGTGGAGAATCTTGACAGAGAAACTGTGATATACAGTGAAAAGTTGCCACCGAAACTGGCAACACGCCGGTGAGGTTGTTGGGCGCGTGGGGGTGGAGAGTAGTGAGGTTGGAGAGCTCCGGCGGGAACGTGCGGTTGAAGACGTTGTTGGAGAGGTTTAGGAGGCGGAGAGCGGAGAGGCGGGAGTCGGGGTCGTCGAGGGAGGACTTGAGGGAGAGGAGGGCGCGGTAGGTGGCCATTGGGCGCGTGGGGGTGGAGAGTAGACGGTGGGGTGAGGAGAGAAAGTGGCGGAGGTGGAGGAGGAGAAGGAGGAGGAAGAGGAGGAGGGGACGCAATATTTCTAGTGTTGGGTTTATTTGTGGTGGTTGTGTGGAGGAGGAGGAGGAGGAGGAGGAGGAAGAGGAGGAGGGGCCGCAATATGTCTAGTGTTGGGTTTATTTGCGGCTATATGAAGAACTTTAGCCGACGAAATTATTTATTTTCGTCGGCTAAACTCTTTGGTTGACCGCCAAAAAATTTTGGTTGAAAATTTTGAAAATTTTTCGACTTTAGCCGACGAATTTTCATATATTTTCGTCGGCTAAAGTCCTTTGAAAATTTTGGTTGCCCGCCAAAAAATTTTGGTTGAAAATTTCAAAAAATTTTCGACTTTAGCCGACGAATTTTCATATATTTTCGTCGGCTAAAGTCCTTTGAAAATTTTGTCGGCTAAACCTTTGAAATTCGTCGGCTAAAAGTATTTTTATACATTTGGCATGTTGTGATTGCATTGACCGCAACTATCGGCACCGAATATTTACCGGAATAGTGTGATTTTTCAACCGTGGATGTATTTCAACATTCTCGTCATATCTTATTTCATGACTTTTTAGAGTTTGAAGGTTTTACGTATAGTTTGTTTTTGAAACGGAACATTTACATAACACTTGGTAAACAAGTTATACAACATTAGTATGCATGTTGTGATTGTGATGATCAAACTTGAGAAACAGAATTCCGACCGTCAGATCTGACCATCATGATAAAATACATGTATGGGAAAAAATTCAACTTGATCTGAAAAGAATAAGGGCTCAATCCGGACGGTCAATCTCGTAAGTCAAACCCCTAAACGCACGGAAAAGGTCATTCGACCGTCTAAATTACGTATTTTGGCCGGACCTCCAACTGAAAATAGTTTTAAACCGATGACACGCAACAAGTCGTATAAATATTTTACGCAAAATAACCACCGAATATAGGGCTATAGTAGGTAATAGAGAAATTTTAGGGTTTAGCCGACAAATACCCTAACGTATTCGTCGGCTATAGTATGTAATTAAAAAATTAAAAAATAACTATAGCCGACGAAATATTAGGTTATTCGTCGGCAAAAACCATCTTAGCCGACGACTTTTCATATATTTTCGTCGGCTAAAATCCTTTGAAAATTTTCCTCCAACTTTGGTTTACCGCCTAAAATATTTTGAAATTTTTTGACCTTAGCCGACGACTTTTCATATATTTTCGTCGGCTAAAGTCTATAAATTCACCAAAACACTCATATATCCCCCTATGTTACGTAGTTTGGTCAAATCTTCCACACGAAAAACTCTCACGTAGATGAGACGCAACCACCTATATAAAAATTTTAAAACATTTACCTTTCGACGAGAGGGCTCCCCTTAAGAAATAATAACGGTAAATAGGGTTGACCGCAGTTTTAAAAGAAAACGACCAAACCCTAAAAACAGAAAATTATATAAAAAGCCTCGGATCGCTAGATCCGACGGTCGGATAGGCCCCGAAAGTAATTTGGGCCTGCAGAGCTGCTGGCAAAATTTCAGCAATTTCTGACGGACGGATCAAAAGTTACACCCCTTTTTGCGTAGGACCATATTGCATCAAAATTTGTAAATATAAGACACTTTAACCGACGAAATTATATTTTTCGTCGGCTAAACTTTTAAAAATTTCGTCGGCTAAACTCTAAAAATTTCGTCGGCTAAAGTTTTGAAAATTTTGTCGGCTAAACTTTTGAAATTTTCGTCGGCTAAAGTTCACAGACTATAGCCGACGAAAAAAATTATTTAGCCGACGAAATAAAAATTTCGTCGACTAAAGTTGATCATAGCCGACGAATATTTTTAATTAGCCAACGAAGGAAAATTTCGTCGGCTAAAGTCCACTTTAGCCGACGAAAAAAAAATTCGTCGGCTAAAGCCTTTCTTCTGGTAGTGTTAGCTAAAATTTATCATTTTTACCGTCTTTAAATATTTTTCCTACGAATAATTCCTTCTAAATAATCGTCTCTTAACACTCCTCTAAGGACCCTTGAAAACTATAACTCATTTACCAAGATGGTAAAATTCTTATTAATATCAAGCTAGTAAATAAGGTAAAATTTAAGAGTCGGGATGTGATAGTCACCGACGATGTTGGCGTCAATGGTTATTTTAGAAATTGGTTTCGGACTTCGATTTGGTTTGGTTGGATTATGGAGCTGGTTAATTCTGGATTGGATTGTGTTGTCGATGGGTTTCTTAATTGAATTTTTGGATTGCTCTCTAAAGAGCCGTTGTAGTGACGGTGGTGGTACTAATTGTGGTGGTGGTGAAGCTAGAAGAAAAAAAATGGAAACTAAAAAAAAAAAGAAAATAAAAAAATTAAAAGAAAAGAAATTATAAAAATATTATTAAATAAATAGAAATGAAATTTAATTAATTAATCTAAATACTATTTTTAATTTTTAAATTTCGTCTACAAAGCACTTAGGATGCGGAAATCATTCCGTCGCCTAGGTACTTAGGAGATGGAACACATTACGTCGCCTAAGTAATTATCAGTCGACGAAACACAATTTTTTGTCATCCCAACACTTACCTCACCGCACTTAGGCGACAGATCTTAAACAACGGATACTCCGTTGTCTAAGTACTTAGGAGACGGATTTTGTTACTTGGGAGACTAAACTATTCCGTCTCCTAAGTGACTTTTTCCAGTAGTGTTTAACACGTGTACTGTAACTTTCATGAACATACCAAGTTCAAACAATCAACCGAATTGCACAGTTTTCAGAAAGAATATAATTGGTTCAAAATCTCATAAAACGGTAATCTATCATATTTTCCTGATGTAGACCCTAAACTTTGAAAAATCATAGCTTAATCTAGAATTTTTTTTTTCAAGTAGTGCAAATTATGGAACGAACATTAAGATATCTATTACAATTCTTATGAAGACACCAACTTTGAATTTCAAACAAAAGTATACAGTTTTCAGCATATAGGGAACAACGTTCAATACTTAGAAAAATTGATTTATGTGCAGACCTATGTTTCTAGCTTTAAACTTGATCAATGATGTCTAAATTAAATTACATGAAACCATACAGATTTGAGACTTAATGTATATGCCTTCAATATACGCAAATTGATTCAAATATCAATGTTTAAATCACATGTTATAGCTTCTCAAAATTTAACTTAATGCTAATGCTAATGACTACACTTTGTTAATGCCTACTGTCCAATATTGCTAATGCCAAATGACTACACAATTAATGCCTAATGGCTATACACTTTGTCAAAATTCAACGACATTAGTAGTTGTGCAAGTTTGAAAACCTAAATGTTGATATAGACCTACATACTATTATAGTTATTTGACAAAAATTAGAATCAATCAAATTTTGTACTTGAGCATATAGGCGAGAGTCACATTCCTATATTTACCATGAGTGCATGAAACAAAAACAACTATATACTATTTGAAACAGATAAAATCTACACAACATTTAAACAAAAAGAAAGTTGAAGATTATCTTTGCATCAGTCACAACAAGTTAAAAGTAGAAGATTCACTCCAATTTCAATTTTAACACACAATTAAAGACCATTATACATAAGAAATACTAATACTGTTATACCATCAACAATAAAATTCTAATCATCAAACATATATAGTAGTGTACTCAAGCACATGATTATAATTGTAAACATGGGTGATATAACATATATCCATGTTTTACTCCATCCTTCTGTCTTTAAATCAACATGTCCTATCAATCACATTCACAACCACATAGCTCTAAGATTCATCGGTGCTTAGCTAAGTTGTACAAGTCTTTGTGTCCTATGCAATGCCAATATATCTTATCAGCGTACAAATACACAATCAAAACAACATCACAAACCTACACACAAACATATGCACAAATGTATCCATATTTTCCATGTAGACATCCGAATATAATTGACCAAAGACTTTCTTATGTAGTTTTAAACTTTAGTAGGTTTAATGTTAAGAACTACTTATTAATTATTATGATATACCTACAACAAATTCCAGGGTTGATCAAGGTCGGCAAGTAACCACAAACGATGTGGACAGGAGTCGAACAAAGCAAGAGACATATAAACAATGATAATCACCCACAAGTTGAAAGATCAAATTCACCCAATGTTCCAGGTCCAGGATATCAAAAGTAGAATGAAAATACCAATAGAGTAGGACATTAAGATAGAATGAAATAGTTGAACAAGAACTCAAATGGTAACATAAGGTGTGGAATTGGTTTTTGTTAGAGAAAGATATTACCTTTTTGTGAGACAAGGCTTCGGCTTCGGACGTAGGAGTGAAGAGGGGAAGTTTGAAGTTAGGGTTTTACATCAGAGAGGAAGAGGAAACTGGGTTTGCTTCTCAGGGAGATCGAAGACACAAGGTGGGAGCAACGAGATCAGAAAAGGTGGGTGGCGTCGATGCCGTTGCCGATCAGTGGATGGCGGGGTCTCCGATGGGTGGAGGCGGTGGATTCCGGTTGGGTCACGTAGCTCTGGGAGGACCTCAGTTGGGTTTTAGGGATCGGTGTATGTGAGAGTGTGTGTATCGATTAAGTTGGGTTTTCAAACCTTAGTTGTGTTGTATCAGACTAAGAGTATCGATTTATCTTAGCCGACGGAACAAGTGTACTTTCCGTTGTCTTAGTAGTACTAAGGCGACGACTACTTCAATTTTCGTCGCCTAATTCTTAGCCAACGGAAATATTCTGTCGGCTAAGACAAATATTCATCGCCTAAAACAAATTAAATTTCGGCGTAAAATATACCTGCCCAATATTTCAGTATCCTAGGCGACGGAAACATCACTTTCCGTCTCCTTAGTTTTCCCAAGCTGACGACTTATTCACTTTCTGTCTTCTAAGTAAAAATTAAATTTTATTTACCCACCTAATATTTCAAGGATCCTAACCGACGGAAAGTCAACTTTTCATCGCCTTAGAAGTTTTAAGGCTACGAATTCTTCAAGTTCCGTCGACTAAGTATATTTTTAAAATTTATGGACATTATATTATATTTACATCCGAGTATTTTCATATAACTTTTCAAACTAAACCCAACTGTACTTACTCCACGTACGTATTCGTACATAAAAAAGCATACATATGCATTTTAAAAATTACATACACATGTAAGTAGAAATTAAAAATGGAAATTTGCATGAATAATTAATGGTTACAAATTAATTTAAAAATACATATATGAAGTTATGTCAAATTAATACAAATAGATTAGACCGATCGAAATCCACAATAATGGTTACATTAATTGTACTCATGATAATCTGAGTCATCTGAATCATCATCCTCCTCAGTTTGGTCAGAATATTCATCATCCTCTATGTATTCGTCATCTATATGAAGCCGTCGTCATCATGATTGGGGTTGCGTTGTAGCGAGTTCAGTTCAGCTAGTGTAACTGGAATGTAACCTATGATAGCCGAAACGTGTTGGTTGTTGACACGAATATCCTTAGTATCAGAGACTACATGTGGAGATTCCTCTTGATATGTTTCATTCGATTGATCAGTTGTTGGTTCACTAGGCCCACTCTCATCATCCCCTCCCAGTGTAGCTGCACTCTAAATATTCATATGTGACATCACCTGCACCACTTTCCAACCATCACCCATAGCCGGATCATCAAGATAAAACACTTGTTTCGTCATGGTGACAAGAATAAACGGCTTATTCTCATACCATACACTATTTGAGTCCACTGATAACAAGCCACGATCCAGAATTGTACTCCTTCATCTGGTTGGGTCAGTATTGAACCATTTGCACTTGAGCAACACCACTGGCATACCCTTGTTGTAGATTAGTTCGATGAGACTAACAAGAACCCAGTAGTAGTTGAAACTCAGACCCTTAACCATGACTCTATTATTTTGGGTAACATGGTCTTCATCTCATTCTGACGTCACAAACTTAACACCGTTCACAAAACATCCGGCACGAACTCTGTGGCTTTGGGGTCCTCCAGCCAACAAGTGCAACTCCGAGTCGTAAGAAGCAGGAAACTGATGTTGAATGTGCATCATCTGTAACAATTTTAAGAGCAACGTTGTTACATTATGTAACATAAAAAAACAACATATATTTAATTTATGTAACTCCAAATATATAGAGATAGAAGAGGTACACAAATAGGGAAGTAAATAGGAAAATCTCTCATGTATGGCTTCGTTACCATCCTGCCTTTCCAAATGGGACTTAAAGTACCGCCTGGCTTCTTCGCAATGTTGAAGGACAGACCAATGAACCTCTTTGATCTCAGCATTACTTAATCTTTTAGAATTACTTAATCTTTTAGAATTACTTAATCTGTCATACGGTTGAACATCGTTGTAAACAACTAGTAGATTGAATTGCTGGCTATTACCCGCTCCAGATGATTCCCCCACTGTGTCTTTATTATTGAGATATGTTTTGCAATACATTACGCACTCAGCCTGAATGTATGCCGTCGTGATCAACCTTTCAGGGAAACATTAGTTTTTGTTTGACTTCTAGAAATCCCTCAGTTGCCTGCAAAACAAATATTTATTCTCTTACAATAAATATTTAGAAATTATCTTAATTTGAAATGATGATTAATTAGAGAATGAGTGCAAACCTCTCATTTGGATAACACGTACCAAGTATATTGTATCGGACCAGTAAACAACACTTGTTCGGGAATGTGGATCATGAGGTAAATCTAATGTCAAAGAAAGTATATTGCACATGATGTACACAATGTCTTCTTGCAATGACCAAACGTCAGTTTTTTAAGCTCTTTAGTGCATATCCTCTGAAAGAACTTTGACAAAGCCACTAATGTGTCAACCACATCACTCTGCAAATACGGTCTAATGACCACGGGAAGAAGACGTTGCAGCAAAACATGACAGTCATGAGTCTTCAATCTAGTAATCTTATTTTCCCCCGTCTTAACTGAAACATTTCCGCCTTTTCTGAGGATGGACTGTATAGCCTGCTTGAGGCATTATGTTTTTTTTTGTTCTCTACTAGCCATAACTTAGGGCGTACACTCATTTTCTTAAGATCAACACGGGCTTTGGGGGTGTCCTTGTTTTTATCTTTGAGATTTAGAATTGTTCCAAGAATGTTGTCATAAACATTCTTCTCTATGTACATGACGTCCAAGTTGTGTTTGATTTTCAAAGTCGATCAGTAAGGCAATTCAAAGAATAAACTTTTATGCATCCAATACTTAAACTCATTAGGCGTGGGAGGATTCAAGTCGGTTACATCTTTACTGGTGCTCAAATATCCGAACCAGTGTTGGTTAAGCCTCTCTAAAATCCACTCACCAGACCTCCCTGGGGGTTTTAGATTATGCTCCTCAGTCTCAT
Source organism: Fragaria x ananassa (assembly GCA_034370585.1). Taxonomy (NCBI): domain Eukaryota; kingdom Viridiplantae; phylum Streptophyta; class Magnoliopsida; order Rosales; family Rosaceae; genus Fragaria; species Fragaria x ananassa. The sequence continues at coordinate 19,180,232 of CP139752.1, forward strand.
CAAATGCCTCAGCATCCCACCGCCACTCGTAATCCTCGTCAAGCCACCTACAAGATCCCACTAAACACATTTTTTTAGCTTGGTGACTAGAATTGATGTCATTTAAGCATACCGGGCAAGCCTTATACCCCTTAGTTTATTGGCCAGACAACATCCCGTAAACTGGATACTCATCATGAATGAAGTTTAATCATGCATGTCAAAAGTAGGGAATCAATTTTCCCATAACTCCTGCAGCTCATCAATTAATGGTCTCATTTACACATCCAAGCACTTTCCTGGAGAATACGGCCCTGGAACCATAAGCGTAAGAAATTGTGGAGGAAAATTGTGGCACAATTTATCACAGGACGCAACTACAAATTGGCTAGTCGCTTTCCTAGCTCATTTATAAATAGTTTTTTTTTTATTTTATGAGAAAAACTAATTACAAAGAAGAACCCTTTATACCCGATATTGAGCTAGTGAAGACAACCTATGCCATTCTTCACTGTTCCATTCTTTAAACTGCTCATTTCTTTTTATCAAATATCTGATAAATAAAAATTGTCTAGCAGAAGTGTTGGATCAAATATCTTAAAGAATATGTGTAAGATGATAATAAACGGTTCAATTTTGCTATGTTGTGAAAGCATTTCCTATGATGTTCACCAATACTTATGCTATATCACTTTTTAATTTTCAGGTGCTGGAGTTTTTGGTCATTTTTCAGACTCATTCCTTGGAAGAAAAGGCTCTTTAACGGCAGTATGCTTATTAAACACCATCTTTGGTGTCTTAACGGCATTCTCCCCAAACTACTGGGGGTACGTCCTCCTCCGTCTCCTCACCGGCTTCAGCACTGGCGGCGTCGGACTCTGCGCTTTTGTCCTTGCAACCGAGCCTGTAGGCCCCACAAAGCGTGGGGCAGCAGGAATGTCCACATTCTACTTCTTCTCAACCGGCATCGCATTGCTTGCAGGCATAGCTTACATTTACCCATCATGGCGCGAACTCTACATTGTTTCCTCGATCCCCTCCTTCCTCTTCCTCGTCGCAGTCCTTCCCTTCCTCTCAGAGTCTCCGAGGTGGTACCTTGTACGAGGCAAAGTAAACGAGGCCACAAAACTCATGCGTGCTATTGCCAAGTCAAATGGAAACCACCTCCCCAGTGGAGTTGTGCTATCCCTAGACGAAGATGCAAACGATACAGATCACCACCATGAAACTTGCGTGAGCTCCAACGACAAAGAAGCCATAAGTGGTTCCCTCATTGATGTGATTAAGTCACCAACAACTAGAATTCGGTTGTTTCTAGCGGTTACAATAAACTTCTTGTGCTCAGTTGTGTACTACGGCCTGAGCTTGAACGTTGTCAACCTCGACACCAACCTCTACCTCAATGTACTGCTCAATGCGGTTGCAGAAATGCCAGCATTTGCAATCACGGCGATATTGCTTGATAAGTACGGAAGGAAGCCACTGGCCATTGGAACGCTGTGGTTTAGTGGAATTTTCTGCTTTGTTGGGAGCTTGATGAAGAGCGTTGGGATTTGGAAAGTTGTGAGAATGGTGTGTGGGATTTTAGGGATATTTGGAATGGCGGGGACTTATAATTTGTTGTTTATTTACACGACTGAGTTGTTTCCTACCGTGGTTAGGAATGCGGCTCTTGGTTGTGCGACACAGGCAGCGCAAATGGGAGCTATTCTTGCACCATTCGTGGTGGTTTTGGGGGGCGGTTTACCATTTTCTGTGTTTGCAGCTTGTGGGATTGCGGGGGGAGTGTTTGCATTTTATCTACCGGAGACGTTGAATAGGCCTTTGTATGATACGATGGCTGGGATGGAGGATGGGGAGAGTACTCCTAGCACTGCTACTATTTGTACAAGTACTGTATGAAACTTACGATGTTCAGTTAAGAAATTGAATAATAATACTCTTAAGATTCACCTACATAATTTTCTTTCTTCCTATATATCTTTCCGGTTCTGATTTTGACATATCGGTGTATGCGCTTGTTGAGCCATAAATTCAGGTATTATGTTACATTACAATCATAAAGTAATTAACCCCAATTTTCAGAAGTAAATTTCCATTAGAATTTATCAAACCAACCAAACTACAGCTTAACCATTTGGTATAGTGCCTCCCTTATTACTGTGATATTGTCATAATGATAGTAGTGTTATTGAACTCAGTGACTCGTGGTACATGGATATACAAGATGATGTAGAAATGTCCCTTAATATTAGTGCCTCCCTTCTTTGTTTGTTCCCATACAGTTTCAGTTTCTGAAGAAATGCCTTGAGAACTAATGAGGTTTTGAAAGCCATTACTAGAACTTCACTTGCATCGTTACATACTAACTACTGTGTAATGTTGCATACGTAAATGGAGACTCAATTAGTCCAGAGGTAGCTCCGTTTGACACCATCTTTATATAAATGTACCCATACTTTGCCAGAGAACTTGTACATGTTAATTACTTGGAAGGCTGACGGAAGCGAGTACACTACTCATTGTATCTACAAGGACTGAAGATGCTTTTAAATTTCATGACGGGGAAAGAAAAATAGATGATTTTCAAGAAGAAATTAGTTGGGGAAAAGAAAGCAAGTTTCATAGAGGAAGAATAAGTGTTATTTGGCGAGTGAGTGTGTAATCAAACAAAGGTCCATCTGTGCATATATATCAAAATTTGGGCATATGCTTGTATAAAAAAATTAAAAAAATCTAAGCATGCCTGTATTATCACATGGATCCTAGTGTTACAATGTATATGTATACGATAGTTAAAGGATCCAAACTCATTTAGACAATCAACAATATAGGGACCCCAAATCAGTGGGTTGTGGAGAAAAAAAAAAAAAAAAAAAAAAAAACCTAATCTAAAAAAAGAAGAGAGAAAAATACCCTATAGGCAATGGATAATCTATAAAAGATCTCAAATACTCTGTTGACAACTTTTAATACCACTATAGCACTGCATCCAGCAGGTTAGCAAAAGAGGCCGTCTACCATATACACTTGTTATGACCTAGTCATAAGCAATCTATACAGGTGAGCCTAACTAATGTATGGTGAAAAGTTCAAAATTTTCACTCACATCTCCTCCCTAGATTTGACGACTCATTGGGCAAATGTCAAGGTGGTTAGAGAGTTGAAAATGAATACGCATGGCTACACTCAACTCTCGCCAATGGCGCAAGGAATGCATGGAGGACTTTTAACTTCATCTTTCGGGGTGATGAGGTGCAAGCAATGGTCATGGAAGGTGTGCCCACACGGTAGAACAGCAACCATTGGTGCAATAGGTGGCACAGAAACAGGGCCTTCTGGTGTGAAGGCAAGATCCCTCTTGCATATCAAGCATTTGTGCCCAATCAGTTGGGTTTCATCATCAGCTGCAAAAGAAAAGACTTTTTATCATCATCATATAAGGCTAATCCTTGATTCCTTATAAGACCTATCAAATTAATAGAACACCAACACTGGCATAGATTGCAAATGAAGGCTCAGGGATTTTGAGACTTCGAGGTTAAATTAATATATGGTGTTAGAATTCACTTAGTATTACAAAGGAAACTCTGATCATAAACAATTCCATTAGACCTGAGCCAAATCAATTTTTGAAAGTCTATCCTTGTCTGAGCATAAAAATCTTGGCAAAACTGGGGATGAAAGATCTTGTTTGATCATGGGATATTCCTACACTCCTATAAACTCAAAAGAAGAATCATATGTATACTCATTTCAGGTGATTGAACAGAAAATATTATGTGGGAAGAAAAAAAAACACTGAAACAAAGGAATCATCTGAACTCCGATGCATAGCTTCAGAAAAGGACCTAACATGTCTTTTTAAAAACATGGATAGAGAGCTTAACTACGACTATAATTGGGTCTACTGTCAAATTCTTGATATTCTCAAACAACTGCATTTTTAGATTCCCAGAAAGTAGCCATATAAGAACTGTAAGGTAAGTATAATACATAGGAAGTAGATTTTTGAAATGTAAAGGCTTATTTACAGATGAAATAGACATACCATTCCATTTTATATGAAATACTGGATCAGTCTGGCGTTGAGGTGGCAGAGGTCGAACGTTAACTTTTTGTGTGACTGGTGCTGTAGTGGGGGGTGCAGTTGAGGAAGGTGGAGCAGTACATTTCCGTGGAACTGGGGAAGCAGTCTGAGATTGGGGAGGAAGTGATGATGGAACACTAAAGTTCGATGAGAGTGATGAAGCAATTTGAGATCTGGGAGGCAAAGCAGTCCAAGGTTTTTGTGGAAGGGGTGAACTTCTCAAGGATTTTGGTGGCAGTGGTCGACCAATTGTGTGTTGTGATGGAAGTGAAGAAGCATTTTGGGGCTGCAGTGGCCAAGAGGGACAATTCTGGGATAAAGTTGGGGGTGATGTAGTATTGGCGATGGGTAGGAGAGATGGAACAGTCATATATGAAAATGGGAGTGATGTAGTAGTTTGGGGTTGGGGTAAGAGGAAGTGAGCCATCTGAGCTTGGTATTGAAGTAATTCATTCCCTCTGGTTTTGGTTGGTATATAAGAAGTTGTGGCTGGTAATGAGGGTATACTCATGGCTTGGGTCTGAATAGAAGAAGCAGTATGGGATAGGGATGGAAGTGATGAAATGTCGACTTGAGGTGCAAGAGATGTGGTCTGGGACAGGGATTGGATAAATGGAATGCTTTTAGCTTGGAGCGGGAGAGAGGGAGAAGTTTGGGATAGCGATGAGAGTGATGGAATACTTCTGACTTGGGGTGGGAGAGATGAAGCAGTCCAGGGTGAGGGTGGCAATAATGGAGAACTTCTGGCTTGGAGTGGGCGAGAGGGAGCATCCCGGATCAGGGATGAGAGACCTTTAACTTCGAGGGGAAGAGCCGACCTCATCTGGGATTGGGGCTTGTTCAGTGTGGTGCTTTTGGCCTGGTGTAGGAGAGAGGGAGAAGTGCGATCTTGACTTGCAAAAGAAGCATCCTGGGATGAAATTTTGAGTGAAGAAACTTCCCGGAATGGAACTTCTACAGACAGACCAGTCAAAGATTGAGTTTTTCTTGTCTTACTGGCTTCAGCATGTGAAGTAGCTGTGAGTGTTTCTGCTGCAGCCCTCTTAACAGATGTTCCAAAAAGAGCTCTAGAAGGTTGAACAGCCCTATTAAATTTGGTGGTTGGAATTTCTTGACCTGAAATGGGCAATTACAAGGATAGCAAGAAATTTTAGAGGTGTTAATCTTAGCATGTCTAGACACAATAATTTTATAGTAATTACCAGTTATCACAGATCCAGGAAGGTTTGTAGAAGAAAGAAGAGCACTAGCGACTTCAGGTTGATGAGGATTACCTGCAACCACCATTTCCCACCGTTATACAAGATTACTAGCTTCCTGACAGAAAGCCAGCCTGTATCCTAGACTAGAACAAGTTCTGCATCAATATCGGAATAATAAACAGTGTCCATATGTGACGCTATTCTGAGTAAAATATAAAGTTGAACTCTGGCATTATCATCACTGTTGTTCACATCATCATTTTCCTCTGTTTTCATTCCTTTGTATATCAATTGGCTATAGAGGAACTAGGAAACAAACTGATTGTAATATGTCTAATAATGCATTGTGTATAAAACAGCTGCTCACCAGATCCCTATGTTTGGCTAAGGTAACCCCTCAGCAACTGATTTAGGATTTTTATATTTTTACCAAGTCAAAGAGTACTGAACAATAACATTATTTTTCAAAGAAAGCATATATAAGTTGTCATCATGAATCAAGTCCACAAAATATATTGTTCTCTCTTCTCTCCCAAAAAAATTAAGGAAAAAAAAACACCGTGACACCCATAAAAGGAGGAAATTGGTCTTATAAAGTGAGCATTGCAGAAAATAAAGGTGGAATGACCATACTAGCTAGCTGGCTGAACCTTAATTCTTCTGGAAAAAGACCTCTTTCAGCAACGTGTGCAGCAACACCCTCATTAGCTGTGAAAAGCTTCCCTAAAGAGAGTTGCAGAGTGAGTCAACGGGGAAGCTACAGAAACTGTGAAGTTTATCAAAAATCTACTATTGGACATAAGCATCTGAAAATTGTTGTAACCAAAGTCAGATAAAATGGTTTGCACACATTCAATTTCTAATACAAAACAATTTCTTTATATCTTATAACAAACATAATAAAATACCAGATAGATATATCAGGCATGATGACTTATTGATTTAAAAAAAAAAAATAAGCTCAGAAAACATATGTACCCACCAAAGGGTTCTGAAATCATATATGATCGATGAAGCTTCTGAAAGGTTACCCAATATGAAGAGGGGTGTACAAAATACAAACCATAATTTTAATTACAGTCAATCATCTCAATTCATTCAGAGATGGATATATTCGATTATCAAGTAAGATTTAAAAGAGCGATAAACTGTATAACAACATGAAGTGTCCTCTCATTGCCTATTCCTATAATGCTTTCCTCGTTCACACTGATGAGTCTCGCCTCACATGGATGAATTAACAACTGTTAGATCTATGTAGCATCAGCATGAATCAGCCGACTTGTGTACAATCTCATCAAGATTCCAGCATTGAAATAAAAAAAGTTGGAAGACATAAGGTTTGCCTACAACAAGCTTTTGTAGAAGCAATGAAGTGCTTCTTTATTTACTCGATAACTATATGCTTTGAACAAGAAAAGAACAATTTATATCTGATGTGGAATATATTTCTCTAAGCTAGGTTATAAATGCACCTTACTAAACATAAGTACACAATCAGTCATCCAGAATATAATGAAAGCACTTCAGTTCTAAATTATGGTGACCACCACTTGTCCGGAGCATGCTTTTCTTATGCAAATTGTTTACACAAATTGCAAAACCAGGCTAACTAACTCAATGAATAGTGACAACTGACAAGAGCAGATGCGAAGCATGGTCTCACATTAAGTAAAAGCTTGTATGGGATGCATCCCACCAAGAAGATACATTCTCTTCCAAGACATAGTGGCAGGAAACCTAACCTACTGGCCAAATCATGATCATGAGTTCATGACTTCAATCCACTAGATAAAGCCAAAGTGTATAAATTTGGAGGCAGGAAATCTAAGATACTTTTCACAGAAGCCTAACTGTAGTGGCCAAATGATTTCATAAGACACCAAAAGGGTCCCATCCAATAAGAACATCAGTATGTAACAGAATTAAACTTTTGAACCCTCTGAAACTTTGGTACCTAACACTTGTTTTTCTATCTACAAGAGCTCTTTTGTAGGAAGTGCCAGCTATGTCAAACACTCAATCTCGAATGCCATCAATCTTTCTTTTCGTTGTTATTGATTTTTCATGTTGCAGTGATCATTAGTTGTCTCCTATCCTCTCTCATGCTCATTGATTGTGTTGATCTCTGATTGTAATCTGGTATTTTACAAATTTGATTCGATTTGGGTGGATTTCGTTTGGGTCTTTTTAATTTTGATTTGGTTTGGATTTTCAGGATTTGTTACACTGTTGTGATTAGCGATTCGTAGGCGAGTTTGTGCGTTCTAATCGGTAATTTATTCTCTTAAATCTTCCTCTTAACTTGCATGAAATTCAAAAAAAAAAAAAAAAAAAAAAAACTTGCATGAAATTTAATTAGGGAGAATGATTGTTTGTACTATATGCTGCTTCAAATTGGTATTAACTTAAACACATCTGAATCGAATGCTATGTTTATTTTATGCCAATTTCATCTCAGCTGCTCAAATTTGAAAGCAATTTCTCACTCTTCATGTTTGACGTCCCAACTGTCACCTTAACCAGATTGCAAAGAACCGATCTCTCTAATTTGACTCGAATCTCGAGCTCCATTTCTGTCTTGGGGTACTGGTTTTGTAGCTGAAGAAAGACCCATCAGGAAAGATGATATTTTGGAAGTGGATTTTTTCTTGGTTTGTTTGTGTGTCTTTGGTTGTTGAGATTGGTTATGGGGAGCAAGGTCGAACTGAGAGGATTTCAGGTAGGAAAAATTGTAAAGAACTCATTTCATGCAAGGGAAAAAGGAGTTCGCGTCGTTGTCCAGATGTGTGGGAAAAGAGCGAGATGAAGTTTGTTTAGAGTTGTGTTGTTACTAGTTGAATGATGTTTTTATCATGATGGATACAATGTAAATTCTCTTAATTTTTTAACAATGAAAGTAGTTCATTTCTACGATTTGGATCTGATTTTGTTTTTTTTTGGTTCGTAATTGATTATTGATTTTTTGATTATGTATCACTTATTAATGTCTATAAAAATAATATAAATAAATAAAAACTGAAAAAAAAAAAAATCAGATTTAGCTCAGGTTTCCCGCCATATGATGAATTTCTAGGAATGTTAGACGGTATTGGTGACTTAGATAGTGGGACTTTGAGACAAACAAGTTTTCGTCTATAATCCATTTGAGTGACAAAATATATGGTTTGTCACCAATGAGAATCTATCGCATAGTATTTAGAGACAAAATTAGTGGCGAAATGGGTATGGGTGACAACTTTTTGTAAATAGGAGACAAAACAAGTTTTTCACTAAAAGAGTTTTCTCTTGTAGTGAATTTTCAGTACGTTAATTAATTAAGATGATGATGATCTTGGTTTTCTGCAGCCGAAATCAGTAACCACAGATGGCAACCTATTGCAAAGGAAAGGACTTCTTAGCTGTCCATGTTCCTAGTCGTTCCAGAAAACTTTTCTATCATTTGGTTCGCTGATTGTAGTGATGACGCTGTTGAACTCGTGCTAGTAGCAGTGCTACTACTCCTTCCTAGGTGTTCGTGTGATCGTGATGGCTTCGGCGGTGGCGGTGAAGCTCGAGTCCCTTGAGTTGGTGTTGTTGATGTCTTTGGATGTGGTGGTGGAGCTCGAGTCCTGTGTATTGCTGTTGGTGATGGCTTTGCTGATGGTGGAGAAGATGCAGTATTCCTAGATATGTGTTGATCACTCTGGCCATGGATTGTTGTTTGTGGTGCTGCTAAGTCATTATTTGGATGCATTTTCGAGTCAGAATTGGCGGTGGCGCCATGCACAGCTTGGTGGGGTGAAGGAGATCCGGACGGGGATGGCCGTGGGCTTGGAGTTTTCCTTCCATAATTATTGTAAATGGTGATAAACGCAGCCAACTCTTCAGGTCTCCCTGTCCCTGAGGAATAAGAATGTGTGGATTAGTTGAGGATCAGATATATGTACTAGCTTCTAGCTAGCTCGGAGTTTCTTTCAGTACGACATGCTTTGGTCAATTCAGCTTAGTACTAGGAGCTGCAAGTACGTAGTCATGCATATATATGAGATGTTTAAAATTCCACAAAATTTCAGTAATTTATGAAGTTCATGTTTACGAATACTTACGGATCAAAACTAAACCATGCGCGCTAATAAGCTGCAAGAGTTACATCGGCCAGGACTCGATAAATACACAGACCGATGACTAATTTTTTAAGGATCAAAACTTGTTTATATACATATGAACTTATTAAAACTACGAGGCTTATAATATATATATATATATATATATATATATATATATAAGAGATTAAGTTTTGTAATAAGAGGAGGTGAAGAACTAATCAAACATCATTCTGAACATGTTATATATTCATATATATAGAGGGGTATTTACCAGACAAGATGATTACCTGATAAAACTCTTGCATTTGCTGGTACAGCAAGAAAAGGAGGAATTAGGAAAACGAAGATGCAGTAAAGAAGTTTCATAATTATGTAGTTTCAGCTTAGCTAAGAATCGAGTTGCTAAGCATGGATGACAGAAAGGTGTTATTTATAGGCCGGCATGAGTCTGATGATCATTTCTGGTAGTGCTTTAGGCAAGGGTAGCCATCGTTCAGTCAAACTGATCGAGTCAAGCTGCCATTTTTTGTTTCACACTAATAACTGCATTTAAGCGTGTAGTAATATATGTGCGAATGCATGCACTTCCGAGTTCCGACTGCTAGTGCTAATTCGTTCTCTCAGTCTCCAGCTCTCCGCAGGAGAATCTAAAACCAATTCAGACCGAATTCCCCAAACCATTAATTTGTTCTAAGCGAGCTTTCCATGGTTTCCCTAATTTGCATGCAGTTTATTTTTGGTCAATCTTGAAGCTCTAGCTAGCAACCACCATTGGTTGACTGTTCTAGCTACGAAAGCATATATATTGACTTTAAAAGAAAAGAAAATGAAATTAATAGCACACATATATATGCTGTTAGTTTCTGATCAATTCTCACGTGCGAATTAGAAAAAGGCACGTTCTAAAGAATATGTTTCTGTCCCATATGTTAATTAAGGAATGGATCGATCAAAAATTAGCTAGTAGTACTACTTAGCTAGCTAGGGTACGATATATATGGAGCTAGATTTCAGCCAGTGGCTTGTGGCTATCACGGCTATAACATATCGATAATCAGCTTAATCAACAGTTGGGTACATATATTAGCCTAATAGTCATACCTAAATTAACCCACTAAACTATTAGTATAGCAAATAACCTACAATCACCGGTCTATCATTCGCTCTCAATTTCTCAAACCTCACATGCAGTCACAGACGCAAGACAAGACGCGTTTCCTCAAAAAAAAAAAAAAAAAAAAAACCTCACACGCGCACTAAAAGTCTAAAACCTCACCGTTGAGTACTGCCGAGGCCGACACACTCAAAGTCTCAAATCTAATCGTCATGGGTTACAAACCTCAAACAAAATTTCTTGTGTCCATACAAAATTAATCATACCCACTGTGAAATCTTGGTTCCACCACTGATTTCAGCTAATCAAGTGCTCCTACGTACTCTACCATAATAGCAGCATGCGACATAGGAATCCCTCTTCCTTGTATCGTAGTTTGTATAGAGAATTATACGTATTTTTGTGATGGATATTTTTATCTCAATTACATGTATCAATTTATGACCTTCAAAATTATACAAACTTAGAAATGTATATTTGTTCCCCTCAATGTATTCTCAATCTATTATTAATAATAATATAGGACGGAGGGACATTACTTCAACCTAAGGGAAACCCAACCTGTTTTCAAAAAAAGAAAAAAAAAAGAAAGAAAAAGAAATGTGTATTTGTTCAGTTGTCAGATTAACTTCTACCTCAACATGCCTCTATATTGTATATATAACCATTAACGTAATCGAGTCACAATATAACTAAGGTGTAACTTATATGAAGATCGATCGAATACAGTTTACGTTATTTAACTTTGGACCTTAGTTCTGAAACTTCATATTTTCATCCTCTCGTCTAACTTTTGAAATCGTGTAACCCTTTTAAGTCCTTATACAAGACGAAGTCTGAAAGGAGATAGAGAAACTAATAAGAAAACATAGCTATTACATAAAACAACAAGCTGATACACGTACTAGCTTCCTAAAACTACTATTCACAAAGGTTTAGGGCTAATATATATACTTCCCGGCCAATACATAGATAGTCAGATAGATGCATGCCGCTACGGAACAACCCGACAGTTCCATGAAACAATATTCATGCATTTAGCATCAGAAGTAGAAAAGCGCATGGTCTCATATATCACTGTACGTTCTCGTTTACATGGCATTCCATTAGCTAGGAAGTTCAGCATTACAAGGAGGGTCAGCAACTACAAAGGAAACACTTTGATCTTCAGCATTAGCTAGGCCGACGTATCAAAGTTCGCAGAGTCATGACAAGGAGTAGAGAATGGTACAATAAGCATAGAGACCATTTAAAACATCAGAAAGAAAGAGGTAATATTAAAGACAATATATGCAAGAGAGAAAACATATACAAAAAAACAAGATGATGAGATTGAAATATCATTATAGTGTACCCAGTTCCAATCAGCAGCGAAAGTCTATCCAAATCCTTATGATTGTCAAATATAACAATAGACTCCTCAGAGTAAATTAAGATTAGGAATTGAAGAAGATAAAGGCATACCATGTCGTTGACTTGGTGAAATGGAACAGAAGCTCTTACAATCTCCGTAAGAATTTGATAAACACAATCAATACGAATCCATGGTCTAAGAAAATTATCTCTCTCTTCTGTTAGAATTGAACTCTTTTTACAGCAACTCTGTCCCAATTCTTCAATTGGAATGAAAAGAAATGATACCAACTTCAGCAGTTTCAGGTAATACTCTATCATATTTTGGTTTTTCCAGCTGTCTCGCCGTACAAGCTTTGATATCGGTTAATATGTATATCTTCTTGAATTTTTCTTTTTTTGAAGATTACATATATCTTCTTGATTTGTATAATTAATCATTTTCCTGATTTCTTCAATTATACAGTTGTCCTGCTCGAGTCAGATTCAAGGGTGTCTTCTAATTTTTTTTTTTTTTTTTTTTTTTTTTTTTTTTTACATTCACCAATAGATTCATAGAATAGCCATGAGGAGGAAAAGAGGGAGGAAGCCAAAAGATGAAATCCAAATACTTATTAACGACGATGAACAAATTCAACAAATTGGGGATGGTCCTTTTATAACAGATCTTCCAAGGTCTGTCGTTCAAGAAATTTTATTAAAGCTCCCAATAAAGAGCATTCTCATGTGCAAAATTGTGTGCAAGACTTGGCATTGTGTGATTTCGGACCCTGAATTTACTCATATGCACTTTCATTTGAATCAAGAAGAAGCCTATCCTATGATCCGACCCTGGCATAGGTTGCGTGTGGGAAGAACCCTATACTTGGTGCAGCCTGCTGAGAACTCTGGTTTTGATTTGGAAGACCATACCAATGACAATGGCACATTGAAGTCTATTCCCTGGCCTGTGCGAATGAGTATTACCAATTGCAAAATTCCGTTGCGCAATCCTGAGGAGGCATTCAAGTATCACAATAAGCTCGTTGATTATATGCTTAACAGGAAACGTGGTGCTAAAAAGAAACATAGACCTTGCATCAATGACATAAATCCACTCGATCACAGGTACGAGTTGGTGAATTCGTGTAACGGCTTGCTTTGCTTGGCTGAAGAACACAACGGACCTTCTGTGGTGTGCAATCCAATAACTGGCGAGTTCATACACCTTCCTCATGTTTTGAAGAACGAGAGTCACAAGAAATGCATTGGTGGAGGATTTGGTTTCAGTCCGAAGACTAACAAGTATAAGGTGATAAGAGTCCTTCATGAAGGTGCAGATCATCCCATTCAGGTGGTTGATATAGAGATACACACACTAGGGACTCATTCATGGAAAGAAGTTGGTAGTTCTCCCTTCGCCGAACATATGAAATCACCCATTTATTTGAAAGGTGCTCTTTATTGGTACAGCATTTTGGATAGCATAGCTTCTTTCGACTTGGACACTGAGCTGTTCCAGTCAGTTCCACCATTGCCTTTTCAGGTGGATTATCTTGAACGGGGCATGGGGGTTTTGGGAGAGAGTCTTTCTGTGTGTGCTACGCACGATAATCAAATCGATGTGGGGGAAGTGGAAGATCATGGTGCGCAAATGTCTTGGAAGAAAAAGGTTTATGATGATATAGATGTTGGAGGAAGACAAAGCTGGCCACAGCGCTTGTATATACCATTGAAATACTTAACCGATGGGGCTCTGTTAATGTTTAAAAGGGATACTGATGCCTTGGTTTACTATCATCCAAGAAGAAACTACAGATCAATCCTTTATCTTGATCTTAAGATTAGAGGCAGGTACAGAGAAGGGTTTGAAGTAATTCGTCATGTTCCAAGCCTAATGTCACTCAAGGACATAGAGCATGATCTAGAAGTACTGAACGTATATTCAAGGTATGACTTTCAATACATGTTAATAATGTAAATTGGTTTGCTAGTAATTTTTCATATTAGTTAGCATATATATAGAAGATATTACTGCATTTGTGCTTTTGGGAAGTTGGTTCGCTTGATTCTTGTTTCTAGATTATACATGCATGATCAAGTTACCTGCTTTTGGAATAACCTGATCATGAATTAAATAAATCTTCCGGACTTCATCATATAGGTAGTGTTTGTAAAGAGAGTTCAGTGATATTGTCAATTTCAATTTTGTGAAGTAGAATGCTTTTACTCGACTGTTTTTTAGTCTTTATCGGATCAGAAAAGCTAGGTTATGGTCGTTATGTATCGATCTCATTGATTGGAGCTGTTGAAGTAGGGCAAGATGTGATCATATTTTGTTTTCTCGATCTCTTACTTGGTTGTTAATTAAGAGAGGATTCCATGCAATCTATCTTATTACCACTCTTACTTATTTGCCGCCGTACGTGCCCCAATAAGTATCGCCTTCAACTTATTTGTTTTTTTTTTTTTTTTTTTTGATTTTTTGTTTTTCTGTTTTGGGTGAATAACATAGTAAAGTAATTTCATACCAGTAGTAACTAATAAGTAGCCTTGGAAAAATGATTGGAATAACTAATATTTGTTCAAGCATTATACTAACATATGGTGTAAGTTTAACTATTGATCGATACAGATGTGCAGAGTACAAGCTGCCGCGGGAGACTAGAGGTCTTCAATTGAAGACATTATGGTGGTGATACAATTCGATCTCACACCTTGATTTCCCAAACTAAGGTGAGCACTGAGCTGTTATACAGCAGCTTCAATTTTGGTGTTTTATCAATTTAAGTTGCTTAGAATAATTTTGGATCAAAAATTACCATCATGCATATCTGAAGAACTACAACGCCAAAGATCCAGTGGGATCACTGGGATGTTATATATCACTGGGTGTCAATTTTGATATTAAATAAATAATATCAAGTTATCAATCATATGTTATTGTCTCAGTACGTTATACTGGCATGGTCTCTATTGATGATACTAAAGAAGTTGATGAAGAGAAGAAACTGTATTTCTTGTATTGTATTGCATAACCACAATATACATAATTTATAGACATTCTATATACAATTCTAGGACTAGGAATGGTAAATAGCTAATAAAAAAATATCAGATAATCATAATCCCAGATTACGTGGGATTCTTTTCTTCAATACTCCCCCTCAAGTATGTTAATCACTTCTAACTTGTCCAGTAATAAAAAAAACTGCTTTGAACTCAGTGACTTCATGAATATGGCTGCTGGTTGCTCCTTGGTCCGTATGTGTTCTGTCTTGATCAATCTCTTATGTATATTTTACTATTCCTATATCTTATTAAAACTTCTCTTGATTTACTGTTCTGTTTCTTTGGTGTTGATCTCTTGCTTTTTCGCAGTTTTTACTATTCCTATATCTTATTAAAACTTCTCTTGATTTAGTAGGATTATACACGAAGTTGTTAACTACTTCACTCATCATGCTTCTGATTAAATAATGCAGATGTTAGTAGCAATAAAGACGATAGTGTATGATGCTAATGATCAACTTTTATCAAAGCTCAAGAATATTTTGTTTCCGTGGGTGTTGCTGAAGCTGAAGATGATAGAAACAGAACAGTGAGTTTTATAGCTGATTTGCTATTTGCCTGAATAGCTAAATTTAGACAAGCCCATGAATCATTGTTCTTTGTCGGTCAAGTGAAGAACTTATTCTTTTTGTATGTGTTGATCATGAACAGAAGGTTGTGGATTGAAAAGATATGACTTCTCATTAACAAGTGTGTCTTGTGTTGTTCTGCCAAAAGCTCACTCAGCTAACTTTAACTTCTCACTGATTTGTTTGTAGTGAAAACCAGAATTATTGAAATTCAAGTCTTATTTGGGTTGAACAAGTTAAAAAAGTTATGGTCAGAGGAAGTTAGTTTCTAGGTGTGGAAAGTTTATAAATAGAAAGTTAGGGGTTTTATTTTTGGGAACCCTAAATTCAGAAAGTCTTCTCTCTCCTCTCTCTCCCGAGCTTCCCGACACCGGATTTTCTCCAGCCAAGAACTCGGCCGTCCGGCCCCCATTCAAGGCGCCACCGGTCTCGTTCGACTCCCACGGACGTCCTCTCCATTTCTGGAGCAGTCCCGCTTGCCATCTCGCCGCCTGGAAGCCGCCATAGAGCGGCGGAGCTGGGGCTGTCTCGCCGGAAAATCGGTGTTTTCGACGGTGTTTTCGGTGAGAATTAGGTGAGTCTTGCTCCTCTCCTTCATCTATAGATGTTTATACCTCTTTTGTGACCTAAAAATCAAGTTTGGGTGCCGAAATTGCAGGTTTAGTTTTTGAATTCGGGTTGGAGTTTCGTGGTATTTTTCGGCCGTTCCTAACCGAATTGGTTAAAACCTTAGGTATTAAAGTTGCTCTCCATGCTTCAATCTATAAGTTTCATGTTGTGAGTTTGTCCAAACTAGGAAGTTTTTGGGTGACACGTGGAGCTCACTAGCTGCCGCCTGTGGCGGCGCGTGGCAGCGTGTCCGGCTGTTTTGCGGCCCTAGTTTTCTATGTTAGCTAGCTCTTGTTGCGGCCTTAGTTTTCTTGTGTTAGCTAGCTCGTGTATGACTCGTATTCGGGCTTGGTCCATGCAAAAGACTGAATGGTGATTGGCTCGCGAGTTATTTTAAGATTTTTCAGTTTGTGAGCCAACGGTTTCCCAGTCAGTTCGACTGCTCCGACATCATCATAATCCGGCGCGGCCTCAATTTCTTCCTACCTTTGATAGTAAGGATCAAACGTGGGGGATTAGAGGCTTAGTGCCCCCACTGTCTTGTTTCTCCCTGGTACGTACGTCCCCTTGGAGGCATTCGCCTTCTCATCCATTTCATTGAGGATCAGCTCATAACTGCTGACCTTGTTTATGAAGTCGCCCATAGATGTGAAACGCTCCCATAGTGCTTCAGCCGCTGGCGATGCTTGAGGCCATAAACAGTCAACTTAATGGCTTCCTGCTCAGGTAGCAAGTAATCACACTTGGCTTGCTGGATCTTGAAGCATTGGAGGAATGAGACTCCAGACTCCATGCTTTGCTGGCTCATTTGGGTAAGGGAGTCAAGGCCAACCTCTGGCTCAATGGTACTGTATGTTCCCCGAACAGTCTCTCCATGGTAGGCCAATCCATGATGGATCCTGGCTTCAACTTGGAGTACCAACTGACAGCAGCACCGGACAGAGAAGTCCCGAAGAGCTTGAGCTTGAGAATATCATTATTCCCATATTGGCCGCACTAGACTTTGAAGCGGGCCATATGGGTTGCTGCATCCTCCCTTGTCTCCCCGGAGAATGTGGTGAAGACGATGTTCTTGAACCCATAGGGGAAAGGGTGCTGCGCCACACTATCAGAGTAGGGGTCGCGATACTGCAAGTCAGCATCACCTTTTTCGGTTTGCTCCTTGACTATGGAGGAGATAAGCTAGCGCCAGTCGGATCTCGTCACAGGTGCCGACCCTGCTCCCTCCTCATGGTTTGGCCATGCAGAGAAACTGGCGGCCTGTCCAACAGTCTTGGGAGCGGGGCTGGAGTGAGCTATAAACGGATCATCCATGCGGGGGCAAATTCTTTGAAGTTTCAGCCCCTAGCGCGAACTGCTGGGTCTTTTGAGCCCCAACCTTAGGGTTTGCCCTAACACGCTCATTAGGCGGGATATACTTAGCTGATCCGTTCGCGCTTACGCCAGTAGGATCTAGGGCAAGATTCTTGGGTGCTTGCGCCTTCATCCAGTCTTCAACTTCAAGGACCCGTAAGTTCAGCCGAACCTGTTTCTCCTTGAATTCGTATAGTTTTTCCAGACTGTTCTTGCTTCCAAACAAAGAAGCATTCTGCTGGTCATGTAGCTTGGTATCGTGGTTGTCCAAGCGGCGAGTCTGTTCATCTATTATCACGCGAGTTAGCGACATGATCTCCGCATGCTGCTTCACGGTCTCCGCGTTCTGCTTCACGGTCTCCGTGTTCTGGTCCAAATCCGTCTGGATCCGTTGAAGGCTACGTTCGATCAAGCCCTTAGTTTCAATGAACTTGGCTTCGAGGTGGCCGTAATCCTCACCGAGCATGGTGAGTTTGTCATGGGTGGCCTACAGAAGGTCTCTGTCTTGTTTGACTTGTTCAGAGAGGCCTGCAACGCTCTATTGAGTAGCTAAACCCTGACTCGTCAACTGCTTGAACATCTGGAAGATTTGCTCCATAGACAGAACAAAACTTGTGTCTTGGGTCAGCTGAGAGCCTACCAAAGCAGTCTCGCTGAAGTCTAGGTCACCAAACTGAGCAAGAACCTGTTCTTGAGTGAGAGAACGACAAGCCGCGCTGTTGTGGGGCTTGTACCGTAGCGATCTGTGCTTGAGACAAGAAAGTTGAGGCTTTCGGTATGGCGATTCCTCTGGTCTCCCTATGATTTCTCGCTTGTACTCCCTGTCCCACTGGGCGTGCCAATGTTTTGGCCACGATCCTCAGTGCGCGGGCGAGAGTTAAATAGCAAAAAAGAGAGGGGTTTTGCGGGCATGCCACCTCGCGGACGAGGAAAGGTTTGAGTGTGCGAGATCTTGACTTCTGATCAGGCAGAGGGGGTTTCCAGGTGCCACCTCAGATGAGGAATTACAAGCACAAGGCGATCGATACTCACGATGGGACGCGAGCAGAGCAACTATAGGGAATCAGGGGGATCGGGGGAGAGTCTAGGAGGGCTCTAAACTAAGGCACGGACGCTCTTAGGGTTAGGGTTTCGAGGTAGCTCAAAGGGTAACTGGTTTGTAGTTTGTCTGTTGTTTGTAAGTCCATTATGTGTGTGTTTGACTCCTTTATATAGTAGTCCGATTTGTGGTAGAAGAAAGTTAAGTTGGAATCCAAGTCGGGCTTTGAAACCCTAATCCCACAAGGACACGGTTTTCCCGACGCGGACTAATCAACTTATGACACATTTTTAGTTCGCACACTTCATTCCGCATATGACATTGCTTCCATGCCGCCCAAATATAAACTCCTATGCGGACCGGAATTAGGCAGATCCTTATTCCGCGGGGTGTCACAATCCTTACAGAAAACCTATCTCGCTCGGGCAGCGGACTCAAACCATCCCGCGAGCGCCTGAAGCTTGATTCCATCTCGCAGGCTATTGCAGCTCGTGAGCTTTAAAAAGATTTTTTACATTAAGAGGGCCACAAGGATTGGCCCGAAACATGTCAAAGACTCTTAAGAGTCTTCAACGATTAATGTGATGCATGCAGACTCTGCCTTTGGCTTCTACACGAAGCCTCCCACTCGAGCCAGTTTGCCAGCTCGCCTTGCGTACTGCGCTTGCCTCGCCTACGCGAAGTGTGAATCTCGCCTTGCCTACGCGGAGTCAACTAGGAATTCCACGTGAAGTTTATTTCGCGCGTGAACTCTACAACTTGCGCGAAGTCCAATCCACATGCGAACTCTGTAATTCAGCTCGCGTGGTCACACTGGCAGACCATTATTTGTAAACCCAAAGAATTTGGGCTCGCCGGTGTGACATGGACCAAGAATTTAATTAATGTTCACATAGACATTTACTGTCGAGTAAAATATTAATTTGGGAGTAAACAACTCTTGCTGTGGTGAGCTTGTTGAGAGTTAGACTTTCTAGGTTTGGAGCAAGGATTTCATGTTAGAACCGTAGGTTTAATAATTGGTTTGATTGAGGTTTGAGTTTAGGTTTTGAGGATTGGGGGCAGCGTTTACTTGTCGTTGAGTTCAATGACTTTGAAAAGTTGTCCTCCTTTGAGCTAAGGGTTAGTTTAAGGGTATTGTGATATCCTATGGTATTCGGTTATTAAGGTTATTAATTGTGTGATTTTAGGTGATTTTGTGAGGTTGTGGTTTTCCTTGGCTCTTGTATTGCGGAAGAACGTAGCGGGATTTTTAGGTAAGTAAATCTCACCATGGTTCACTTTTAGACCAATATTTTATTATGATCATTTGGTGATTGATGTTGGAAATAATAATATGCTAATAATTGTTTTAAAATATATAAGCTTGATCCCCAACGACTCATAAGTAAAATAAAACAAGTTTTTCCTTATGCGTTTATTTTGAGGTTCTTATGATCATAATTTTATTGATTATTGATAAGTCATTCTTGTGAAATGATCTATATTGTTCATATAATTATATCTTTGTGAATGATATAATTTTATGATGTGAATCATAGGTTGTTGATGAGGATGTGGTGATATAGTGTATTGTTGTTTAAAATAGTCAAACTGGGTTTCAAGCATTTAATCGGGTGATTGGTTACGGTTATGATGCAATGATTATTTTATGATTTTTATTGGATAGTCAAACCGGGTTCCAAACCTTTAATCGGGTGATTGGTTACGGTTAGGAATAGAGTTTTAGTCCGTTTGTCGTTATAGGTCATGGGAGATACTTTATGGTATCTGAGACCCATGGTTACACAAATTATTGTTGTAGGTCATGAGAGGTATTTATTAATATCTGGGACTTATGAGTACATGTCTTTGTTAAATGTGTTGGAAGTGTGGATTGTGTTTATTGATCTAATATTGCTCTTGTGATAATTGGATGTTAGAGGTGTTGAGTTATTTTTGAGTTTACTCATACATGCTTTTTAGTTTACCAGGTTTGTTATTTTACAACCCGGTGCACCAATTCTTGGTTTAGGGGTTAGACCTGCAAGTGAGGATCATTAGGGTTGAGGCGGAAGCTTAGTAGCTGGGTTTTTGTTGGGTTTGCCGTACTCTGTATATTTTTTTAATTTGGATAGATAGTATTAAACTCATATGAGTGTTTTCATTTTGTTGACTTTCAAGTTTATGTAAACTAGGAAATGTAATATTTAAACTCTGTGTTGAGTTGTGTGACGTTTATATTTCCGCTTGAGTTTTATTTTCTATAAAGATTGTTGAAACATGTTTTGGAATTATAATATTTTTAAGATATATCATACCAAAATTTTTGAAAATTATCTTTCAAAAATTGAGGCGTGACATAGTACCTTTCCAATTTAATCTACTACCATACCAATATACGAGACACATATAATTACAACAATAACTTCTTAAGCTTGTCGCAAGAATTTACTAATAGTATTGGAAATTTTCAGTCCTCTTGAATGAAAACTGAATACCACATGGTGAGCATTTCTCCTCTTAAATCCCAAATTGTTTGTTGTGCATACTCTTTCTCTTAATAGTTATCTGGTGTCATTATCAAGGTGTCTATCTTTCATGTAGAAATATATCTTAATCATAAGTTCTCACCTTGAGCTCAAACTATTTAGAAGGCTATATACCCAAATCTTAAATGATCTACCTGTAGTAGTCAAGAAAATAAACTTGTATCCATCTAATATTCTAAGAGGTTGGAATTTTTCCAAGTATTTCAAGATATTGCAATGTAGCTAGGTTTTGGATTATGCATATCAACGTACCTATTTCTTCTTCTTGAGCATCACTAGGACAAAACAACGTACATATGAATTTATCTCTCGTCACTAATACTATTCAAGGCTTTCTTCGATGAAAGTTTCATCAAGTACATCTCAACTCAATTGAACATATATTTTATATCTACAAACTTTGTCACTAAACCTCTTATGTCCATTGATGTGATTTCTTAAGTTGTAAAGGATACTAGTCCAACTCTAAGCAATAGGTGAATACTAGCTTATCTCATCATGGTAGTTAACGGATGCTACGAGGGCACTAAAACATTGAATCATGTAGACCGTATCACTAAACTGAGTGAGACTTATAATCATCAAGAATATGGACAACGGAATTGACCACAAGGCATTGCATAAATGGCTTACCACACTCGCCCACATTAAAGCCACATATTTATTTGGTCACTCTAAGGGTTATGGTTTCATTCAATTTGACAAGGAAGAAGACTACGTGATATCTAAAACAAAAGTGTATTCAGGTGCTAGGGGTTAAACATAACTTATCTACATATCTTAATCTCTAAACCACTTTAAAAATCAGGACTCTTCTGAGCTTTTGATACCTCAAATGTTTTACCTCAAGAAATTTTAGAGTAGCCTAAAACAACATGATAATGAATTCCCACATTAAACCTAGTTTCTTATTAAGTCAAACTAAAATTGTAAGGGCTATAGGGAGTCATACTTCGAACATGTTTATGGAGACAAGCTCACATACTGGAGCAAATAATTTTCAACTTTCTAAAGGGAGTAAATACTATTAAATCCTCCGTTCAGTAATCCAAATGAAATTGTGAATCTTAACTTTCAACAAAAACTAGAATCTTAAGACGTGTACCTTCCACCTTTCGTATCAATATCCGTCTATAATTAAGAACAAACTTGAGTTTAGGAAACCTTGGGCGTCCAGTTGTTTGAGTTATCATCTTTGGCCAAACTCCATGAGTGATATTGTGTTAAAGATCTTAAAAATGCATTAGCTAGGATTAATATTGCTAGAAACCAGTCTTGTGCACAGATGTTTGTCACTAGTTAGCAGCGACTTCAACTAATGCTGATAAATAATTTGGATACTCTTTAATATATCATCAAATATATCCATTTTCTTCTTCTTCTAACAAACCATTCTAAGGATCATCATGTTTTTCTAAACTGGTGACTTCCATGTGACATCATGATCTCCTAGATATCAATTTATCAAATAGGTATCAATCTATTCTAAACTATTTTCAGACCCTTGTTTAACAACATCTATCTTATATGCTTAGTACTTTTGTTGGACAAAGAAATGAGGGTATGTAGCGATCTAAAAATTTGATACTCATACTTCCCCAATAATCACTAGCAAATACCTAATATACATCAAAATCAGCACTCTTACTCTACTCACACCTAACTTCCTAATAATACCTGTAACCACTTAGTTTTGAAAACATACGACACACAATTATTTGTCAGTTAGCGAAACAACTAAAGCAGAGACAAAACATACCAGTACGTGCACAACTAACAGAAAATTGTGAACAAATGCTTTAGAAAAAGAACAGACTCAAACTGAATATTAATCAAAGCCATAATCCTTGATAAATATACACTTCATTTCCTAAATTCATTTAATTTGAATTAGTATAAGACCATACACAGAGTCAAGCAAGATGTTTTTTCTCCAAATTAGCTATATATTGACGTCTATCATTTTTGTTTTGGTCTATGGTTTAAATTATCAAATTGTACGTAGCAGCCTATGAGTTTGGAAGCAAAAATCACCAACACATAAACTTTAATAAATCTGCTTCATAATCTAGCTAACAAACATGCGCTCTTTTCAACAAGAAAATCTCAAACAAATCACCATGTCATTTTCTAAATTGGTATATTTATCATATGAAAAGCTAATTCCAATTAAGATAGTAGACACACAATATTCATCAAAATATATTGCTAGTCATGTATATGCATACATATATAATCCACCCCGTTCATTTATATATATTTTGTTTTTTGTTTTTTCTTTTAATGAAAACAAAAATTTGAAATGAGTTTTTAGCTCTGATACCAATCTGTCACGCCCCCAAATTCAAGACCAATATTATATTGAAATATGACTCGTGAACTTATGACGTGAGCCATAAAACAATAATAAAACTTGAAAGTATGTGAATAGTTATGAGTAAAACTATCGATTAATATAACCAAAATTCTTTTATTATTCTGACAACTTTGAGGTCATGGATTCAAACCTCACGACATATGTAGGGTGTGTGAGTTATTAATAAAAAGCTTTAAAAAAAACAAAAATTCTTTTACATCGATTGAGCTTAATGATAAATTTTGTAAACACAAATAAGTATTTATTCTAATGAAATAAAAGTAGAAATATAAAACATTATTTGAATATAAAAGCTAAATAGTAAGAGGAGTAAAAGAAAAATCAGCTATTACCTTATATATGTATTGACATGAATCTATAGATACACAAATATTTATATATGTATATATATATATATATCTACTGAAGCTAATAAGTAAAGGAATATGTATGTTTTCCTTTCTTAAGATCTTGTATAGTAATATCTAATATTAGAATAGTATGCATTATAAAAGCAATACTAACACAAATCTTAAATTCGATCACGAGTATCAATTGTATCTAAGAAATACGGGTTAAGGTATTTAAGTAGTTTACTCAAATTCTAATATTTAATAAAAATACATATCTTGTAAATATGATACTTTAAGTCATTGGCTTCTAAAATGAATATTTTATTTAGAAGATATTTGAAATGCTATCTAAAGTTAATGAGTACGTCTTAATGTGTTATATAATTAGTACTAAATTTCGGGTTAGTAGATGCATCTCTTTCCCTTTCTCCACCAAAAATACCAAAGGGACCCTCTCTCTCTAACCATCATCTCCCTTTTCCTTATTTAGTTGGGTTTTGATGGTTCTTGTGTCTGTGTTCGCTTTGGCTCCGCTGTGTTCTTCGACGCCGGCGGTTCCTGGCGAAACATGAGGTCATAATAAACATCCAAGGGGTGATTGTTCGAGCTTCGATTGCTGCTGGATTAAGTTGGTGATCTCGGATTGGTTAAGTATATCTCAAATTGCAGTTTCACTTGAGTTGGTGATCTCGAATCGGTTAAGTTTGTCTTGGAGGCAACTCTCTTGTGCAGATTGTGGACTGTGGAGTTTTGGCTGGCTTTGTTCCTTATCAAGAGCGCAGATCTGTATTGGGGTACCGTCGTATCGATTTGATCAAATTTGATTTATCTATACCTAAATCTCTGAATTGCGAAGTTGAAGATGGTTGTGTTCAATGTTTAAACAAAAAAAGAAGAAAAAGATGGTTGTACACTTGAA
The DNA here is from genome assembly GCA_034370585.1 of Fragaria x ananassa. Classification (NCBI taxonomy): domain Eukaryota; kingdom Viridiplantae; phylum Streptophyta; class Magnoliopsida; order Rosales; family Rosaceae; genus Fragaria; species Fragaria x ananassa. The sequence continues at coordinate 19,204,838 of CP139752.1, forward strand.
GATGGCGAGCGATATGAATACCCAAATCTCGCCGCTCAAATTTCACACACACGAAGAATCTACACCACAAAATTGAAAGAAGGGGAGAGAGGGGTAAAGGGTTTAGCCGGTCATCAATTTTTTACCATTTATTCGAATGACATGCTAATCGTACGGTTGAAAATACATTCAGCCTCTAAAAACCCAATCACGTGCCAAGCACGGCCGGTCTGCATAGTATGTCGTGCTGCATACTAGAATTTTCCACTTTTGAACAGTGGGCATTCAAAGCAATGGCTTCTATTTGTTTCTTAGTTAATCAAGTCACAAAGAAGTCACAAAGTTACTTATCATGTCTATGGAATTAAGTACAATGCTGATGAAGACTATACCCTTATCAAGAGCTATAAGTATCAGAGCAAAAATACTAATTAAAGAGCTATATATATATATATATATATATATATATATATATGGGCCTCCGTTCTTTTTCAAAAATACGGATGTACAATGACGACCGTTAGATCTACCGAATTGATCCCCAACTGTTAAGATTAGAAAATGTAAAAACTAGGTTCTTTGAATTGTTCTACGGCGGCGAGTTCGATCATGGTTTCATACCCAAATTCGACCTGTATCTGAAAAGCATCACACACACACACACATGTCAGATCAGAGGTGGACGTCCGCAACCCCATCTTACAAGTCGATGTCGGGACTGCAGAGAAGCCCCTTCTCATCTCCATCAGTGTTAAACTGGCGGAGGAAGAACGAGAAGAATTGCTCGCCTTACTACGCGAGTACAGGGATTGCTTCTCTGAAAAATATGAAGACATGCCCGGTTTGTCTCCAGACTTGGTTTGTCACCGAATGCCTACTTACCCTGACAGACGACCAGTCCGCCAGGATGAAAGATTCATGCGAACTGAGACCCAGATTGCAGTCAAAAAGGCCTTATAGAACATGCATCGATCGGGTATCATTCACGTGGCTAAATATAACCAATGGCTATCCAATGTGGTTCCTGTCCGCAAAAAGAATGGCAAAATACGGGTTTGTGTTGATTATCGAGACCTCAACAACGCCACGCCTAAGGATATATACCCCATGCCCGTTGCTGACCTCCTCATTGATGCGGCTGCGGGGCATGAAGTGCTATCCTTTATGGATGGAACCGCTAGATACCACCAGATTCCTGTTGCCGAAGAAGATTGCCACAAAACTGCTTTACGCTGCCCGGGGTTTGCTGGTGCGTTTGAGTATGTTGTCATGTCTTTCGAACTCAAGAACACGGGGACAACATATCAGCGCGCCATGAACCTTATCTTTCATGACATCTTGGGCAAGCTGATTGAAGTCTACATTGACGACGTGGTGGTCAAAACCAAAACATGGGCGACGCATGTCGAAGACCTTCGACAGGTTTTTATGCGGATGCGACAACATAACCTAAAGATGAACCCCGCCAACTGTGTATTCTTCGCGGAAGCAGGTGACTTCCTAGTGTTCCTAGTCCATCAAAGGGGCATCGAGATCCCTAAAGACAAGGCGCAGACGATAATAAACGCCTCGCCTCCTACAACTAAGAAGGAGCTCCAACAACTGATCGGGCGAATCAACTTTCTCGGCCGTTTCATTTCAAACGCGGCAGGAAAGGTTCAACCCTTTTCACCACTCCTAAAGCTCTAGGGGGCAACCGAGTTTGTATGGGAACCACAGCACCAAGAAGCTTTTGATTGTATCAAGACCTACCTGGCGAACCCGCCAGTATTAGTTCCCCCTCGCCCTGACATTCCACTTAAACTCTACATTGCCGCTGCTGATTTGTCTATTGGAGGACTCTTAGCACAAGACGATGAAAACAAGGTTGAACACGCCATTTACTATCTTAGCAGGGTGCTAACTGACTGCGAGACGCGCTATTCTCCAATGGAGAAGTTGTGTCTCGCCCTTTTCTTTGCAGGGTGCAAACTTCGCCACTACATGCTGGCTTGTACTACGGTGGTGATCGCTCAGTATGACCTTGTCAAATACATGCTTTCCCGCTCAATATTACGCGGACGTATAGGCAAATGGATTTTGGCTTTGTCCGAGTTCTCCTTGCAATATGTTCCTCAAAAAGCAGTCAAGGGACAAGCCATAGCGGACTTCCTCGCTCATCATCCACCAACCGAGTTAACAGCGTTCCGCGAGCTAAAGTTCGCCGCCATTTCCCTTGCTCCGTGGACTTTGTACTTTGATGGTTCATTGTACTTTGTACTTTGTACTTTGACTTCCTCGCTCATCATCGACCAACTTTGTACTGAGTTCGTCGCAGGTGCCGGAATCGCTATTGAGAATCTTGCCGGTGATCGCTTCTCTTACTCTTTCCAGCTGGACTTTAAATGTACAAATAATCAGGCGGAGTACAAGGCGCTCATCATAGGACTGGAGATTTTACTGGATTTAAGGGTCCGCGAGGTCCAAGTCTTTGGCGACTCTTTATTGGTCGTCAACCAGTTGGTGGAAAAGTTCAAATACTTGAGTTTGTCTATTGAGCCCTATTTACGGAAAGCATTTGACGTACTGAGCCGCTTCAATGATGTCCATATTGAGCACATTCCGCGCGAGTTTAACTTCGCGGAGAATGAGCTCGTACAGGTTGCCTCTGGCCTCAGCGTGCGAGATGGAGTGCGCGAACGGCTGCTCAAAGTCGAGCGACGCACTCTTCCGTCTTTTATTGCTAGGGGGCAATATCAAGAGAACTCTCCTGACGTTGCTGCCTTATACCCTATTGATGAGGATTGGCGTCTACCGTTTATCGCCTACCTCACGAACCCTCATGATGCCACTCATTCCAGTCAGATGCGGTTCCTCGCCCTCAATTTTGTGTTGCACAACGGAGAGCTTCGCCGACGCGGCGAAGACGGTAATGACTTCCGCTGCATGTATGGCGATGAAACAAAACGATTAATGCGCGAGGTTCATTCCGGGGTTTGTGGTTCGTATCAGGCGGGCCCAAAGATGCGTTGGTTAATCCGCCGCCACGGCTACTATTGGCCTATAATTCTCATGGATTGTATTACTTTTGCTAAGGGGTGTCAAGATTGCCAAGCTCACGGATCAGTGCAACACATTCCCAACATTTCGTTGCAACCAGTTATCAAGCCATGGCCAAGTCGAGGATGGGTTATAGACTTCATAGGCATCATCCATCCCCATTTCTCGGAGCAACATAAGTTCATCATTGTGGCCATCGATTTATTTACCAAGTGGGTTGAAGCCGAGCCACTCAAGGTTGTCTCTGCGACCTCGGTTCGCAATTTTTATTTTCTGCAACATTATCTCCCGCTTTGGTATTCCGGAGTGCATTGTGACGGACCGGGGGGCTGCCTTCATGGCTGACTCTGTAGTCACCTTCCTCACTGGTTATGGGATCAAGCTTTTGCATTCCACCCCTTACTATGCACAGTCTAATGGTCAGGCGGAGGCGAGCAATAAGGTTATCCTTGGTATTTTACGCAAAATGCTCTAGTTGAATCCTCTCGAGTTTCACGTCGTCTCGCTTCGCTTCCAGGAACAGCATTAGTTGATCGGTGATGATTACGTTCAAGCGATGTGGCAAGAGCTTGAAGACCTTGACGAACACCGTATCGCTGCATTCAACAATCTTATCCTTGAGAAGCAACGCATTACGCGGTCCTATGACAATGTTACCCGCGGTCGGAGCTTTGCCGAGGGCCAAATGATATGGCGAGCCATGTTACCATTGGGAGAAAAGACTGAAGGCCGCAGGAAATGGTCTGCGCGGTGGGAAGGATCCTTCATTATACATTGCATACTGTTAAAAAGGGCGTTCCATTTGCGTAACCTTGATGGCACACTCCATCTAATCCTATCAACGGACATTTAACGCCATGTTGCTAGCGTATGGGAGCACGCCGATCCGCCACCATATGCCCCACGCTAACTATCCATAGTGCTCAGCGCCATCGTGCTAGCCTTCCGTCGCTTTCCACTAGGGGGCAACACAACAGGAATTAATTTCTTTGTAAGCGTACAAGGTCTAATTAACAGACCAGTACAAGATTGAGGCCTATTCCAGAGACCCTAATTAATTTTTACATGTAATTTCGCCGTGCTAAATTCTTGGCTTCTTACATAAACGTGCGAGGTCTATTCAACAGACTAGTACAAAATTGGGGCCTATTCCAGAGGCCATAAATAAAAGTCTGATCATCTTTTCATCTTTTAATGGAAGGTTTGTGGCCTAGCGAAGGAACGTTCGTGCATGGGGGCAATATGGCATGCAAAACGATTTAGACCAAGCTCTCTTAAGTTTCCCTTGCACGCGGGGCGTCACGGCTGGCGAAGTCCATTTCTCTCATTGTTTAGCTTGTGATCATCAGCGAGATGACTCGGTTCGCCTTGCTAATCTTGCATTGGGATACCTACCCGCTCGCGACATGTTCAATAAGACCTTTTCGCTTGGACAATTCAAGTTCAAGGCCTAGGGGCAATGTTTACGCCTAAATTAATATTTTACTGGAAAATAATTGTCTATGTAAATATTAATTAAGTTATTAGTCTATGGCGGCCGGCGAGCCCAAGTTCCTTTAAAAGTTACAAAAAAGGCCTGCCAGCTAGACCACGCGAGATGAAATGCAAAGTCCGCGCGCGGACTAACAGATCTCGCGCGCTTTCAGACAAAAACAGAGCTCACGCGGACTACAGGTCCCGTGCGGAGTGAGGATCACGCGAGCTCGCACGTCTCCTGCGGAACACACAGTTCGTGCGAAATGCCTTCACGCAGAATGACTTACTTGTTGACTTCACTTAGGCGAGGCGGAATGCATCTAGGCAAGATGGCGAACTGACTCGCTAATTCGCGCGGCAGACACACGCGGAGTCCGGGCGATTGCTTGTAATCGTTTCTGACTTTTTACAGTCTTTGACACGCTTTGGGCCAATCCATGTGGCCCTTATTAATTTTAAAAGCATTGTTTTGGCCCGCGAGCTGCAATAGCCCGCGAGGTGGAATTGAGCTACAGAGTCCGTGGTCCGCGCGAGCTATTAGTTTTCTACTTGGACTGTGGCACCCTGCGGGATAAGATTGTTTCTAATTTCAGTCCGCATAGGACTCTACAGTTGAGAGGCGCGCCGGAAGCAGTGACCTTATCCTATGTGGACTGTGCGAACTGATATGTGTCACATAAGGATTGGTCTGCATGGGAGGAACAGTTCCTTTGTGCTTCACGTTGCAGAGTCCAACAGGGATTCTGATTGTCTTTCTTTCGCGGCAAGGATTGCTCCCACTATATAAAGAAGCTCGACGGCTTACAGACAGCTCTCTCTACAATCTCTCAAAATTGACAAATCAATCAATTACAAACAACACAAAGCAACTGCAACCAGTTACTCTTCAAAGCCACTTTGAAACCCCGGTTCTAAGCGCACCGCCGCCTAGAATTCTTCAGAGCTCTCCGGCCTCTACCCCGATTTCTCAGAGTCTTCCCTATAGTTGCTCTGCTCACGCCGCCGTGAGTATCGACCGCCTTGTGCTCGTAAATCCCTCATCTGAGGTGGTACCTGGAACCCCTTTCTGTCTGATTCAAGAAGTCAAGCACGCATACAACTTTTTTCTCGTCCGCGAGGTGGCACGCCCGCAACACTCCCCTTTTCTCTTTGTTCGCTATTCACCTCCGCTCCGCACACAGAGGATCGTGGCCAAAACACATTGATCATTGATTTGGAACCATATGTACGTATTCGTAAGCATATATATATATGAATGTGTAATTTACCTGCAGTTAGAGGCCTTGCTTGAGCAACACTAGTGGAGTAACTCCCAACCATAGCAAACATAACCATAAGAAGCACCAAGAGGCATCTCCTTGTTGAAGAAGTCATGTTGGTTAATGATACTTGAACCAAGTGCAGTTAAGCTATTTATATAGAAATAATACTTATGGCAGCAAGTTTCATTAACTAATCAAATCCAAAAATTAAGCTTGTAGCTAGCTAGCCATGATTAGTGTATAGATTAATTTATAAAGAATTCCTGTTCAAAATTTGCAACTATATATAGTCAAGTACTCGTTTTTCTTGATGGACGACTTGTTTCACTATCTAACAATCTAACATGGTAAGCATGTATATATGTTAGAATTTTGTCATTTTCAGCGTACGTAGAATGCATTATTGACACGGGTATCTGAGAGTTATCGATCACAAAGGCTTGGGAGTAGTAATGTTTAATCAGGAATATATAGTCTTCTAAGAATATATATATATATATATATATATAGAGCTACCAAGGTTTTGGCACTTTTCCGTTACAGTTTAGTTGATCGAGAAGATTCTTCATAATTTGGTAGCAAATGATCGAGCACCGAGGTAGGAGAATGGGAAAATGACACGAGGAATCTTGTTAATCTTCACATTCATTGGTTACTTGGTTTGGTATAATTCGCGTTTGGATCAAATATTCCAATGCAAGTTACGGTACCTGGTATAAACTGCACATGAAATGATCGGAATGGTTCAGTTCTCTGATTTTTTTTTTTAGATGAGTATATCTTGTACTGTTATTCATGTATAAATAGCTGCTACAGTCTAAGATCATATACGCTTCCCATTCATTCAATACAAGCCTCTTATTTTGCAGCCTCATTTTCCCTCTCCTTGCTTCCCTAGCTTGAGCTTAGCTTTCATATAACATATGAAAGTCCAAGTTCGTGAATCGTGATATCAAGCAAAGCGTATAGGTACGTAGCTACTGCATGCGTGCATATCAAATAAAGGTGCCCGCACTTGCATGGCTGAAGTATTACAATGAATCCAACACGTACAGTACTAGAATTGAAAGTTGAAAGTACATCTTCTTGGAGTTACAATTGATCGAAATAACAATGGATATGCTTGATTACTTGGAGCTTTTTGTGCTCTCATACAGTTCTATCACAACACTGAAGAAATTAACCTGAGCGCGCAGGTCATTATTCACATTACAGAACAAAAACTAGGTAATACTGAGTCCACATTTAATACCAGTATCCATTGCTAGCTGCGCGCCCTTCAACACTTCGATCAAGCTGAAGATGCGCATGGAGTACTACTCGGAGGAGCTTTCTCAAATAGATGATCAGTAATAGATGCTGGACGTGGTGTTGGTGCTACTTTGGGCGGAGGTGGTGGTGACTTTGTGGTGTATCCGCTACTATCAGTAGTTTTCATAATAAAGAACTTGTTGCAACTATCTACTGTGCCAAGCAAAGAACATATGCGCTGCTCCGAAGAACTGCGGACTGCATTTTTAATACCTAGCCTCCCGTCAGAAAAATATAGAAAGTTAGGCAACACTACAAATCCCAGGTGTTTTATTTTTATCTATGTGTATATGATGTAGAAACTTCTCATGGTTAGAGCCGGCAGATTTAATACATGGTCGTGTGTACACACACACACGCATATATATATATATATATATATATATATATATATATATATATATATATATATACCGGATGTGGAGCGGATGTTCGCACCGTCCTTAAAGCGCTGACGTCCCTTCGTTCGCCGCCATCCAGCTCCGACGATGGCGCGCCTCCACCCGAACGGACTCCAGCAGCGTCCCCAATCACTTTCCCTCCCCGGCGAGTTCGCCGAATTCCAGTTTTCCTGCGAGATCACCCAAAACTTCAAACAAGATCGATCTCGCCGGAAAACTGGAATTCGGCGGACTCCCCTGAGGGAAAGTGATCGGGGACGCTGCTGGAGTCCACCCGGGTGGAGGCCCGCCGTTGTCGGCGCCAGATGGTGGTGAACGGAGGGACGTCTGCACTTTAAGGACGGTGCGGACGTCTGCTCCACATCGTTTTCGTGTGTGTATATATATATATATATATAAACACACACATATAAATCTAGAATGTTTACAAATTCAACACGTAAACTTGTAATTCTCGATGAAGTGGTGAAATAATTTCCATTTTCCTAGTTGCTCATTTTTCATGCACCAGGATAATCCTTAAAAGTAACTTATAGTTAATGAATTTTTCCGTTATACATATGTGTATAGCATACATCAAGTCGTGAACCGTCCGATTGTTTAATAATTTAAAATTCAAGATGATCAAACGGTTTAATGCTGGATGTATACTTGATGTATACTATACATATATGTACAGAAAAAAAATCCATAGTTAATTAGCTACGATCATGAGATTATAGTGAGTATTATTGTATCAAAAACGTTGTTAAGCAGAGACAATATATTTAGGCCACGCAAACATTCATGAATAAAAATAGTAAAATACCAAGAGAAGAACATAATTGTAAAAAAAAAATATATGTAAGAGAAGAACCAAATTCCTTTTCTTCCGTATGCATGGACGCGCGGTTAATCTAATGATTACAAAAATAGTTGATACTGAAATTCCCGTTAAACAATTACCTACCAACATGCAATTAGTTAGATAAAAAGTAAAACTAAATATTGAAGCGGATTCTATGCACTAAGATTACCAGCTAATTGTCTTGCTTCAACCGAAATGGAACGAGTGAAAATTCCTTGAGAAGTAATAACTGAAATCAAGATGGAAAAGATAACGATTGTGTTCATCATTTTGATTTGCATATAAAGTGGTGGATAACAAACAAACTTGGGAGTGCATTTGCTTAATTTGTATAGGGTCTTATTTATAGTAATGTGGCAGAGACATGAATGGAGCAGGTGAAATCGCCAGCATCATAGAAATCCACCATAGATCCCATGTCTCATCATCTCATTCTCTCATTAAAACGGTCCCCTACCCTCGACACGCTACACCTGGTTTTAAATCCTTAACTAATTTATGCTTTCTGCAACGTACACCCCTATATAGTATATACGAGGTAGAGTGAAATTGGTGGTTGATACTAGTTGTTTATGGCAACAGAAAGCATTTGTCAATTATTAAAGATGAAAGTGAGATCATGATCTAACCAAACGCAGACGTTTATATGACGATCAATACAAACATCCTTAGATTCTCACAGCAATTAGGAAGAAACTAAGAAATTAAACAATCCAACATATATAATATATAGGAACCAAACAGAAACTTATGAAGCACAAGCACCTACTCCCTGCTTAATAATTAGGTCTCGTTCGTTTAACTCTTATTAGCATCGATCGAGTACTGTGAATAATATTATTCTGTTAGACCTGCAGATCGATTGTCTGGCTTCGTAGGTGCAGCAAATTAAGTTTCTAGATACCATGCATGTCGATCAAGTGGATCTTCAAAATCAGGAGTTGATACTGTGTCTATTGTACAGAAGCATGTACTGTTTCTCAGCCTGAGCCATTCATACATATTGCACTGCGATATGCTGGCTTTCAGTAAATGGGTTACAGTTCTTCAAAACAGTATGCCATAATGCCATAATCGAGGTAGACTTTAAGGTTGTGTAAAAGGTAGGCAATCAATAATGAAGAGTAGGTAAAGTTTCAAAAAATAATTCCTCTCACGTTGTGCATCGTGCTAAGATGAGCAAGAAACCGAAGAATGAAGATAGAAGGAGCCGAGAGAGAGAGAGACAGAGAGAGAGAGAGAGAGTGGAAGAACTGAAAAAAATTCTGTCGGACCAGTACGTACGTACATTTTCGCTTAATTGTAGAGTACGGAACGGTACTACATGTTTCTCAAACTTACTATTATGACATAGCTATCTTACTCTTAACACGTTTTACACTAGTAAGTAAACCATTGTACTAATGTAATTACGATCGTAGCTTAATTAGGACGACATCCTTAAGCATAAAAGGAACAAAATCAAGCCACTCAGCTTATCATATGTTCTCAAAATCTATACCTGCTAATCTATGATGAGCTACTGCATTTGCAGCTCTAGGAGCAAATGAAATAGTTACAGAATTTAATGATTTAGAATCGAAGCTGATGAATTTTATCTAAATTAAAATATCACCATTCTATAGAATAATATAGTCTTGCATATGTAACTTAATTAGACACGTACTGCAAGTTGACAATCAGTTTGAACATGACATTTTCGATAACCAATTTCATTGATCCATTACAAAAGCGTGAAAGTATAAGAATGAAATCGTATACTTGGTCTTATTTTCAGAAAATAAGCTTTGATATAACTGGAAGCAATTCAAAGACAAAGAATACAAATATTTGTTAACAACAGTGTAAACCTCTCAAGACGAAACATCACCGTGAGACTTTATAGTAGTCCACACTCAATTAATCCACTAAAACTTTGAAGGAGTTACAATCAAATCAAGTAGTGATATACAACATCATCACTTTCATAAGTTACAGTAACAAACTTGATTTTACAGCTGAAAAACTCTTCTAAGATGCTAATGAATTCTAATTGAAGAACTTTTGCAGCTTCCTTCAATTCCACTTCCAACAACATTGATCTCAGATCATACAAATGATAAATGATGCAGTAACTAAAAAATGAATGAGTTTTTAATGACATGTTTAGTATGAACAAACCATATAACAATGCTCTTAAGAAATAGAAAAACTCAGTAAGTAACAGATTGCTTTGAGACATATATATTAACACAGCTCCCCCTCAATCGGATCCCTGTTAATCATTGATTGAAACTGAGAAGGAAATGAGTTTCAAAGACCAAATCTGTTAACAAAAATAAGATCTAAACCAATCTTTTTCAAAAAAGATTTGCACCAGATTTCCTAAACTATCTCACAGATATTATAGAAAATCTAAAGTCATAAAAAGACTAAAACTTTTCTTTAAAAGCAATATCAGAGTTATGATATGAATATGCATGGGATGCAACTACCTTAGATGATCTGAAATCAGTGTTACTGTGGTAAAAGCATCAGACTGTTGGTCGAAAACTTTGCTTCTCCTTGCTGAACCAGGAAAGGTCGACTTCATGAGTTTTCTGCAGACATCCTCTCCTTCTTCGAATTGAATATGACTGCCATATGCTTACAAAGCAGTTCTGTTTGGTTCAAGCTATGCACTTGTTTAGTTCGATCAGTTGGCATTGAAGCTAGATGTGGTGCGCAAAACTTGCTAATTCAGTGCAATATTCATCAGTATATAAATTGGCAAAACTGAAATTCGGCTAATTTGTGCTTGATTGTTAGAATATATATAGAATTTTTTTTAAGACTCATGTTATTATTTTAGGATATCCTAAGCATACTTATTGTAATTTGAGGTTCATACTAGTCCCCCTCCCCCCAAATTTTATTCTACAGTTTCATTGATTAAGGATTGATGACAGCCGTAATAGTCTATTTTTGAAATTATCTTATAAGGAGGCCGCACTGTACTCTTAGTTGCTGTATATGTTAGCATGGTATCGATCATTTCATTAGTAAAATCAGAACAAAATTTAACTCAAGGTGCCACTGAGTTGCTCTTATTTTAAGCATACAAAGTTACCGTTACACACGTACAAATATTAAATTTAGCTAATGAATAGAAAGAGAGGTGATATCCGCAATCAACAGTTTGGTGATATAATTATATATGCACCGGTACGTCAAACTAGAAATCAAAAGTGCATGGCCGAGAGTAGAAGCACTTAGAGATGAGTAACCTAAAGGTCCTCAAAAATACTAGAGATGGCACTACCCCTATCGATCTCTTAACAATAATCCACGAATATTCTAGTCTGATCGATAACCGAACCATTCAAGCTGAAGCTATGTGCGGACTTGGGGGAGCTCTCTCGAATAGGACGTCATCTGAAACTGGTACTGGTGGCGTATGAGGTTTCGGAGGTGGCGGTGGTGAACGTTTTGGGGCATAATCATGATCTTTGTACGACTTCACAAACCAGGTTTTCTGTAAACCTGGATACTCTGCAAATTAAAATAGAAATTAATCAATGACTGTGTGGTTCTTAGAAGATAAAAACAGACTAGAATATTGACACTCAACTATATGAAACTAGTGTTTGCCATGCAGGTTACTTGTAATTAGTTGTGAAGTGTTATCTGCTTTAGTCAATTAGTTCGGGAGGATGTATGATTAGAATTCGATTTAGATCTATCTGCAGATATATCAAAGAGGCCTGCTAAGTGCTGAGATTTCAATACCGTAAAACTAAGCAAATCTCAGCACTCAGCAAAACCTTTCGACCTAGTTAATCACTAACTAGAAATTCAAAACTAAGTTCCAGCAAGCAGCTACATACCTCGTGAAGTAGTTGATTGTTCAGCTTGTTAGCGTGAGTCATGAAGTCAGTTTAAGAATGTAAATTAATTTGTTATTACTTTTCTATTCTATATGTGCAGTACATGTAGTACATAGTACGTAGGGTTTGTATATCTTGTATCTTTATATATAGCCTATTCTGTGAGATGAATAAAACATTAGAAAATTCACTCTAAACCTTGTTATATTTGACTCAGCTGAAGCAGAAATACCGAAAGAGATCTGTACGGATAAGCTGATGAGAAGAACAAGAAGAATGGGTTTGAGAATGGCCATCTTCGATCTTTGGCTTGCTAATTAGCAACTACTGGAGGCATTTTTATATACAATGAGAAAATTAGATGTGCATCACTCTCGACGACACGTGCTTAACTGCTCCATTAAGTGATGGGGATAGAAATACAACTTGCTATGTACGTATAATTATTTATACTGTCTGTCTCCCAAGCGAAATAATTTTACTAGATAATTGTTAGTTACTGGCAGTTTAATTAATCTAAGTGTGAATATCTGTGTGGGGAGGGTTGATGTAATATTTATTATAACAAATCACATATACATCATTTAAAAAGATTTGAAACACAAATAAATCTACTTGTGTTGTTGCTAAATAAATAATTAAGGACAATCTTTTTTCTGCATGTCATATGTCATGATTTAATTTATTAAACTAACCCTACACAATAAATATGTTTTTAGAAGAGAAAAGCCTATCCTTTTAAGATTTTTCAGTAAATGAAATATAGTAGCAGGTTTTCAATAACTTAGTGTAGTAGCAGTTAATTCTAGTAGAAGCTTCATTAAGTGCAGTAGCAGGCTTTCAGTGACTCAGCTAATGTAGTAGCATGTTTTGCTGGAAAACTACACTTCCAACAGATGTAGTAGCAGAGTTTTAGTGGTTCAGCTAGTGTAGTAGCAACATCAGTAAGTGCAGTAGCATGTTTTTAGTGGCTTACGCAGTAACAACACACATCAACAACAAACAACAGAAGCAGTAGCAGCACACAACAACACGCAGTAGCAACACATAACAACACTTATCAATAAAGACTAGACAATTAAGGTTAACTTTGTTATTGTCTTATCCTCCACTTTTGCTATTGCATTATCCTCTACTTCTAATACACGAAGTAGCAACACACATCAACAACACACACAACAACATGCAGTAGCAGTACACAACAATAACAATATCACACATAGTAGCAACACACATTAACAACAATATGTAGTGGCAGCACACGCAGTAGCAACAACATGAATCAACAACTTGCAGTAGCAGCACACATCAACAACAATATGCAGTGACAACACACAACAACAACACATGCAGTAGCAGCACACAACTGCACGCAGTAGCAACATACAACAACACACAACATCAACACACGTAGTAGCAGCACACAACAATACGCAGAAGCAGCACACAACAGCACGCAGTAGCAACATACAACAACACACACAGTAGCAGCACACAACAACACGCAATAGCAGTATACAACAACACACACCAATATCACACGCAGCAGCAGCAGCACACAGCAGAATGCAGTAGCAACACGAAACATGAGCACAAATTAGCTACAAATGATCACTTTTTGCTGTCAAATTCAAAAGATATGAGTTTTAATTTCAAAGACTCTTTGAGTAAACCAAGTTATAGAGATCAAAGAATAATCAAATCAGATCTGGTTAGATTCGGCGAAGCCTTAGTCAACTTTCATCATTTCATTATTCTGCTCTGATCCTCCTCCATTCCTCGTCTCCTAACGATTTGGTCGGAGCGGTGACAGGCGAAGAAGAAGAAAAAGAGGAGGAGGAGGAGGAGGAGGAGGAGGAGGAGGAGGAGGAGAGAGAGAGAGAGAGAGAGAGAGAGAGAGAGAGAGAGAGGAGTCGGTGTGTTTCCCAGATCTGAAAATGGTGGGAAAATGGTATTTTGAGACAGTGGCAGTTTTGTAGATATTTCAGAAAAATGGTTTGTTAGGTATTTTACGTAAAAAATTGCTGACAGGGCATGATACTATGTACTGTAGGCATGAGATTATGTCCTTATTTGTTTAAATCTGTTGAAAGGTAGTTTTTCTGTATTTTACAACTGTTTATAGTAGTGGGATGTCATTTTCTCTATTTATTATTTGATTTTCGATCTAATCCAAAGTCTAGGCTAGAGAAACAACAAGCAGCTGGTATCTGGAAATTTTTTTATTTTTTTTGGTTTTTTTGTTTGTTTTTGTTTTGAGGAAGCGAATCTTATTAATTGAATAACATTGCTACTTGAGATTAAGATACCTACGGCACTTTCGTTTCATATACAAAGCGAGGCTTCTTAATCTATTTTTTCAAAACATTGTGAAATTAAGCTTGGATTTCATATGTGGAGCTAGCATGACATTAAGCTCTTTGGTCTTCGACGTAGTTTTATGTGATATTATCGCATAATTATCAGTGAAGTTATTCTTTTTCCTTATATAGCTAGCTAGGAAAACAAGAATTAACGGTAGAGGACGAAGGAAAAACAGTAATATCTGGTGTTTTCACTAAATGATCATATATACTAGATGCTAACTGATGATCAAATTGCTAAAATTCTACCATGGTAATCATTTTGATAAATTGATGAACAATCCTCAACAACAATGAAGCAGATGAAAGGAAATTGAGTGTTTAAAATATTTTTGGTTATTGATACAAAGCAAAGATGAAATTGACAAGCTTAGAAAAAAGGTAGAGAAGAGCAGAATATATAAGCTGCAAAACGGTGGAGCTGACTTCTTCTTCAAGTTGGAATTTTTACTGGGCTGCTAGATCTGGACTGGGCCAACTGGGCCTATACTCTTAACACAAATACATATCATATATATACTAGCCATGCCAACTGATAAGTCTGGCTGCGCGCAACTGATAACTTAACTTGATCACCAGATGTAAGCTTGACATGTACGTCTCCAAGCTCGATCACTTAAGCTATAATCCTCTCTCAGCCTGATGGCTGGAGAATAATCCTCAGCTGGTTGCACGACACAAAGTAAAGTTTTTCGACTTAGGGTGGGCATCAAATTTGGCCAGAGGTCAAAAAAAAATTCAGATACAACCATGCAAAATGGAAGAGCTGAAGTGACATTAATAAGCCTTTAAAACAAAGTAAGCATCAATAAAAGTAGAAGAAAACTCTGAAAATCAGAGACAAAATTGAAAATGCAACCAAATTTTCCCCAAAAATTTGGATTTTTTGAGATTTAAGGAGGAGAAGACTAAAAAACTAGAAGGAATAGCGGAAAATGAACAACTGAAGAATAAATGTGTAATCATGTATATAAACAAAGAGGAGATGCAGAAATGGTCGGGAAGTCGGATAGGCTTGACTGAACAAAAATACATTTATCAAAAACAGAAAAACATAATATACCTAGTTTTTTTTTTTTTTAACTCTAAAAAACTTGGTTGGGCTTCTGGAGGAGTGGAGGCGGAGGGGAAGAGCCGAAGAGGGGTAGGTGATAGGTCATACGTGTTTTAGTGTTTAAGTTGAAAGAGGGTGATTGGGTGAAGGTGGAGATTGAGGACTTGGGATAAGTCTGATGAATGATGACTGATCCACAAGAGATTCTGATTGTGGACTTAGATGGGTTGAGTTTGGTCACTTGGTGGTTGGGCATATATGATATAATAATATATCACCCAAAAAAAAAAATCTATACCTAAGTTTTTTTTTGTCCCATTTCTTTGGTTAGGCTTGAGCCCCACCCACTTCTATACTGCCTCCACGCCTGGCTTAGAGGCAGCTAGCAAATATAGGACGACAGGAAACTCGATCGTGTCAAACCTGGCGGGATTATATATCGATCAGCACCAGCCATTGCAACTAACCATAGCCATGACATTAAACTATGATGACTAAATACATTGAGCCTCATAGCCATGCATATTCGGACTCGCTAGCGGCCCGTAGCACCAATGCAGCAGGTGAACCTATCATATTGTATGACAAAACTAAGCCTTAATTAATCAGATCCATTATGCCAGATTTATAGCTATTTAAGTGTTATATATATTGGTCTTTCTTTCCTCGTTTATTTAAATTCGTGAGGAAGACTTGGTAATTTTATAAAGTTAGGTTGTAATTAGTGATAATGTACAAGTCAGTTGATCTACCGTGCATGTGTGAAAGACGCCATTCGCCAGTCGCACTGTGCTCTCTTAGGTTGTAGCTGTTGTTATTTCATTGTTTTGATCACTTAACTAACGTAATCACAACTAAAAAATAGGTAATCATACATGTTATTACATAAGCATACAACTGATACAAATTGAAATACACACATGAAAATTCAAAATTAAAACATTGGATTAAACGGAACAGGCGTTATCTGTAATGATCATGTGATGCAGCGGACATCGAATAAGAAGTTACAAAGAAGTTTGCTAACGAATTCAAGCTGCAGCTATGTATGGACTTGGAGGAGCTCTCTCTGATAGAAGATCTTTTGAAACTGGTACTGGTGTTGGTCCAGATTTCGGAGGTGGCGGTGGTGAAGGTTTCGGGGCATAATCATTATATTCATACTTCATAAACCAGGTTTTCTGTAAACCCCTGCATACACTATGTAAAAATTAAACTTGAATTAGTTGTGTGATTATGACTTTATAAACCTAGCGAGTAGCTAGATCGATTAGATACCAGCCAACGTATATTCAACGACATTATAATCGTAAGATAACAGCTAATAATTATAATTTTCCGTAAAACATTTTGAGCTGATTATCAATCTCTCTAGAGCGTACCTTTTGAACCAAAAAGAATCGGAAAAGTTCCTGAACTATACCGATCGAATTCTTATCAAAGCATAATTGTAAGACTTAACCAGAAAATTAGAGTTTACCCATGCAGTTTGGCTGTGAAATATAATGTTATAGGTACATGCTCTCAATGAAGCATGAATTATTAGCACTAGATTGATCTCCAAGTGGAAAGCTTTCTGAAAGCTAGAGGTTTACAAGAACCACATGATATTCATTCAACCAACTGAGTGACCTCATAATAAACATGCAAGAAGGAATTAGGCAGAGCCTATCAAATGTCCATTATATCTAGGAAAACCAGCATGCAGTACGTTAATGGACTGACCTTGTGAACTTCTCCTTGATTCAACCAAATTAGCACCCGAGGAAATTTGTAAAGAGCTGATTAGAACAATGAGGAAAATGGATTTGAGCATGGACATCTTCATCTTCATCTTCTTTGGCATGCTACCGGGTGGACTGAGCTGTCTGAGCAGGCATATGAATCATATATATATACACATCCACACTTCCACAAATACAGATATATATGCTAATTTTGTCTTTCTCTATTTCTGTAGATCTAGTAATTAGCAGTAGCAGGCTAGGTTATGTGATGGAAGCGTAAGTATCTCTTTCACTGGACAAATGCTTCACCTGCTTGGCCCTGTTTATTTGCTTATTCGTTGACTGTTGTATTCTGTATGTTGTTCAATATGAAGTGTGTTATACTTGCCAACAAGAAAGATAAGTAATGCTTCACCTGCTCTTCCATTAAAGAATAATGATACAGCACGCTAGTGATGGAGGTAGACAAATTATTTTGTAATCACGTACTGTTTCTGGCACATGCAAAACCAATCGCTAATTTCAAATTTCATAGTTTAGAAACATTTGAAAATTTGATTAATTGTAAATGTCAACTATGCGGGGAAGACTCATGTTCATGTAGGCATGATTTTGTTTTTTCGGTTTTTGTTTTTGTTTTTGAGAAGTTTAGGCATGGTTTTGTTTTAGCACCCTTTGTTTTAAATTATCATAATGTAAATTCCGCAGTGATCTTGCGAGGCTTCCTTTGCGGCACTGATGGTTTGATTGTCTCGGTCTGATTTGATTTGGATCGGAATTTGGGGCGGTTGTGTCAGGCTTAAGAGGGTTGATTTACCGAGCCTGAAAGGTGTGGTGGAGCCATCGCCGTCCGCCGAAGGTGGTGGGGGAGGAGGCGGCAACAGCAAGACTGAAGCTGGGGTGCCCAATTCGTTGGATGTTCTTAGCAATTGGGCTTGGCACTCTCTAGGCCTGGGCTTATGATGGCTCTCTCGTCTCATGAGTTTGGTAGATTCGCCTTTAAGTCTTGATTAATAAAGTTATTACAGAATACATTTGATGACGCAGCATATGAACTCTAGATTATATTAAACATAAAAAAAATGTCCTAAAATAATACCAAGATTCTCAACAAAATTCATCTTAAAGGCCTCATTTAACCCTTAAACATTGTAGCCTTCATCTTATAAGAAGGGAATCCAAATATATAAGAGGGGAAAGTCCAAGTCAGTTTGGATTTCCATAGTAAAAGATTTGTATTTTACTGTTGACTGTCACTTGATGATTTCATAATCAAGATATATCTACTACCTTAATTGCAAGTATATCCTAGGTCCGATAAGAGGCAGCAAACAAGAATGAGATTTACCTAACATTACTCAAATCAATGACTCAATGTCGTAAAAAATACACTAATATTATGAGCAGAAACATAAGTCTCTGCAAATCACTAATTTCTTTCTAGTTGATTAAAAGCCTTTTCTACATCTCAAAGATACATTGAACAAAATGTCAACGATTCGTATGAGATATGGGCCTCATCAATAGAACCTTTTGGTCGTGCTTTGTTGCTTACATATTATTTAGAGAAAATTACATAGAAACACATGACCAAATTTCAATACACAAAAACCCATTTTTGATATGTTTTTTATACAAATTAAGACAACAGCTCAGACCCAACACTAATAATAGCAGGCTTGACCCGAATTTTGACTCTAAAAAGACCAAAATATCCATTTTCATAATAGAATTACAAATATACCACAAATCTCCTTCTATCTCTCTTCCCAGATCTCTCTCTCTCTCTCTCTCTCTCTCAGAATCACAAAGCACAAAGATGCCGCCCTTAATGAAGCCTATACGTTGAAGCCTTGAAGATGACGATGCTACCTCAATGAAGATGTCGAAGCCTCGACGACTTCATCAAAACCTCGACGACAACTCTGACGCCGAAGCGTCGATGACAACTCCGACACCGAAGCCTCGACAATGACGATCACGCCTCGCCAACATCTCGAAGACAACGACTCCAAAGCTTAGATGACGTCCCCGACGCCAACCATCCCGAGCTTCATTTTGATGTGAAAGACTGTAAATCGGCTTCCATAAAGGAAGTTTCCAGAACTGAGTGCTTTCGATGGTAAGTAATGAGAATTTGTTTCAATTTTTGTTGCGAAATCTTACAAAACTAGGGAGATCAGATCAGATCTATGGGATTAGAGAGCAATTGGGCAATTGGAGTTGATGATTTTGTGATTCAAGAGAAAGAGGAGGAGTTCAAAAGAGAGAGATTGGACATCTGAAAATGGAGGTTGTGAGGGAGCGTTAAGGAACGAGATCAGGCTTTGTGGATTGATGGAGGTTTTGTTGAACTTGTGGTGCTCTTCGTTTTTTGTGTTAAGGAACAGTAACATCGCTCTAGCATCAAAGTCAGCAGTAGCAACACGATAGCATCAGGGTCGGCAGTAGCAGTGCTCTAGCACAAGAATCAACAGTAGCAATGTGATAGCATCAGGGTCGGCAGTAGCAGCGTGCTAACATCATGGTCGGCAGTAGCAATGTGCTAGCATCATGGTCGACAGTAGCAGCGCCTTGGATGGTGGATTCAGAGGTTGCGGTTTGTTCTGGTAGCGTCTATGGCAGGCAGAGGGGCATATCTGACAAAAATTTTCAGAAAAAAGTGCAATAGCATCGGCAGTAGCACCTTTTGAATGGTAGTAACACCTATTGATTGACAGTAGCAACGAGCTTCACTATCTGTTGTAGCAGTTAACTTAAAGATCTACAGTAGCAGTTAGTTTGGGACTGAGAATTGCAGAAGTAGGTAGTAGTAGAGTGGGATGAGTAGCAAATGTAGGCAGTAGCAGGCAGATTGATAGTAGAAGTTGTCGGTAGCAGACAAATTGGTAGTATAAGTCAGCAGTAGCAGGTGGATTGGTAGTAGAAGCCAATAGTAACAGTCGACATTACTTGAAGACAGTAGCAGTTTGTTTGTAAATTAACTTCCTTTAGTTCAGTTGAGTATGTTTTAATGAAGGATAAAATTGTAAATCTGTAACTGACATATGTCAACAGCATAACAACTTGTCCTTAACTGTAAAATTTTGTCCTTATATGTGTAAGATAATATATAAATGATGTATTTTTAAACTGAAATTTGGTTAGTAACTAAAGTGTAGTTTATACTATTATTTATATGTTCTGAGCAATTTGTAAATTGAAATTGTTTAGTTTTAAAATACAAATTAGAATTATATAAGTAATGTTTACCAAGGAGCCCCTAAAGAGTCTCCATACCGGCCAACTTGTGGCTTACTGGGGCCCCGGACCACCGTCACGGGCAGCCATAACCACCCACGGGCAGCTAGAAGCAACACAGCCACCAAACATAGCCGGCAAGTCAAGAGCAAGTCTTGGCTATAAGGATAAAACTCACCAAAGGAAATGGGAAAGAGTCCCACATCGAAATAGAAGTTAGGGGAATCCCCTCAACCCCTAGCCTATCTAAACAGACGCAAACTTCCAAATAAGATAAATCTAAAAAATGTACTCACTTCCACTTTTACTCTCGTCATTATCTCTGACTTAACCATCAAAGTGTCATATGCCGACACATGCGGTTTATCCTTTGACTTTTTGTTGTTTTGACAGGAAAAGGGCAAGAAAAGATACTCAAACCGCATTCTAAGTGGCACGTTATCCATCTGGATACAATGATCAACGACGAAAACAATTAGTGCTCTCATTGAGAGTCGAAGTTAAGACATCCCGTATGGTCAAAATTACACCCACTAACTTGGACGATTCCAGCTCTTCAGAGATCCTAGGATGTATCCATTTCCCTCCCTGAAATTTTAGACACATCTCGTATCCAATAGATCGATCTCGCGACAGCATATGACTTAATAAAGTGAGACTTTGTCTCATTTAAAAATCAAGTTGGCCGGGAACACGGTGTTAATGCCGCCCTCCAAGCCCAACTCCAAGAGATGCAAAATAAACAACAGATCCTCCAGGAAACCCTGGGCCAAAAGATAAGCCATAAAAAAGCTCTCGAAAGGGCTCTTAGATGTTCACATTGATATCTAATGATCCCGGGACAAGCTCCACAAATAGCAGTATCAGGAACAGTCCTCGCAATTAATGTTATGTAGCCTTTCGGGTTGGGATAGACTGTGTGTACACCCCTCATACATGATCCCTAAATGGCCCACCCCCAATTCTCACTATAATACCCTAGATTTTCATATCAATTTTCTTATATTATTTTCAAAATTAATGAAGGATTAATTGTGGGAAATTCTTATTCGTATTTGCGAAGTTGAAGTTTCGGAAATCAATTTTATTAAGGTGCTTTGACTTTTAAGTGGTCAAAAGTTGACTTTCTTATTTGTAAGATATTTTTGAAAACTTCCTTCATAAAAGTTGTAGAGTTTGGCGATACGAGTTCGTAGACATATGACACGTGTGAAACAAATGTTGTGTGAAAAAGTTACGGTCAGAGGAAGTTAGTTTCTGATTTTGGGAAGTTTATAAATAGAAAAGTTGGGGATTTTATTTTTTGGAAAATCCTAAAAATCCAGAAAATTTCTCTCTCTCTCTCTCTCTCTCTCTCTCTCTCTCTCTCTCTCTCTCCGTCTCCATTTTTGCCACCAAACTTCTTCCGGCCATAACTCGGCCATCCGGCCACGGATTTAGGCATGCTTGGTATTGTTGGAAATCTCTCACTCCATTCTTTCTATTCATACCAGCCTCACACCCTATGGAGCACTGTGCATGGCGCAGAAAGGACTGTAAATTACTGATGCCGTCAGCGGTGAAGCTCCGAACTATTTAGGCGACATCAAGGTTTGAGGCAACCCATTTCTGGGAGTTCTTGTCCTTCTGAGCATGATGATACCAGCCTTGAAGCCCAATTTAAAGCGTGGAGCTTTGGAGTTTGTAATGCTCCTTGTTTCTTTCCGGCAATGTTTTTGACCTTTTTTTCGACCGAATTGGCTATGGCCACAGGTATGAAAAATGTTCCATTTGATGTGACCTACAAGTTTACTGTTGGGAGCTTGCTCAGATTTTGAAGTTGATTGGGGGGCGTGGGGCCCACTTGCCGCCACCTGTGGTGGCGTGTGACAGCACGTTCAGCAGTGTGTAGCTTTAGTTTCTTTGGTTAGCTAACTCTTGTTGTTGTGAGCATGTTGAGTTGTGGAAATATTAGGTTATGAGTAAGGATTGCATGCTATGTTTTATGTTATTCATAGGTGTTTTGGGAGGTTGTGAACTTTGGAAGTTTGAGAATTAGAAACATTAGTTTTGGGTCATTAAATTCAACGATCTTGGAAGGTTGTTCTTCTTTGGGCAAACCTTTGGATTAAGTTTTGGGGTTAAGAGGGGAAATGTTACTATTTAGTTGATTGGTTACTAAGGTTAATATTTGTGTTGTTTAGGTAGTTTGTGGAGTTGTTTTTGGGCTTGGTTCTTGAATTTCTTTTGTGAAGGGCAACCGGATTTTTAGATGAGTAACATCTCACCAAAGTTCACTTTGGGACCAATTGTTTATGGTTATTGTGATGATGCTTATGATGATGATTGTGATGATGATAATGATTATGATGATTATAATTTTTAAAAAAAATTATGTTTTTGTTTGTTTTAAAATATATGAGCTTGATCGCCAACGGCTCATAGGTAAGATAAAACAAGTTTTCCTATTATATAATTATTTTTAATGTTCATGTGATTATAATATCGTCGGTTCTTGTAATATTATTCTTGTGGGAATATCTGTGTTTGTTCATATAAATATATCTACGTGAAAAGATATAATTTTTATGATGCGCTCTGTGTCGTTGATGATGTTGATTTAAAGTATATGTTATTGTTTGTTTTTAAATATATGATTTTGATCGCCAACGGCTCATAGGTAAGATAAAATAAGTTTTCCTATTATATTATTATATTGTGATCCATTGTTTAAATAGTCAAACCGGGTTCCAAACCTTTAATCGGGTGATTGGTTACAGTTATGATTATTCTACTCTATTGTGATTTGTTATATAGATAGTCAAACTGGGTTCCAAACCTTTATATGGGTGATTGGTTACAGTTATGATGCTATTATTATTTTGTGATTTGATATTGGATAGTGAAACTGGGTTCCAAACCTTTCGCCGGGTGATTGGTTACGGTTAGGAATAAAACTCTTGCCTGTCTATCGGTGTAGGTCATGTGAGGTACCTTAAAGTATCTGGGACCCATGAGTACATAAATTGTTGTTGTAGGTCATAAGATGCATTTATTAATATCTGGGACTCATGAGTACATGTGTTTGTTGTAGATCATGTGAGATACTTTATTGGTATCTAGGACTCATTGGTACATGTATATTTGTAAAAGTATTGGTTATGTGGTTTTAACATTGTTCTTAATTGTTGTCATTTAACTTCTTTGTTTTGAGTATCTCATGAACTATGCTTAATGCAAGAGATTCTTTAATCTTATTTGTGTGATTTTCAGTGAAATTTTTGAACTATCATTTTTGCAAGATTCACTTATGATTTTGATTGTTTTGTGAATTGTTGTGTTTTCTTATTTACTCTCATATGAATTTTATTGTTTTGAGGCGATTCCTGAACGAAGTTCTAAAGCATGAATTACCAGTTTTATCTTATGTGATGTTGGGTTGAGTTATTTTTGGGAGTTACTCATACAAGCTTTTTAGCTTACCGGGTTTGTTGTTTACAACCCAGTGCATCAATTCATGGTGTAGGGGTTAGAACTGCAGGTGATGATCAACAGGGTTGAGGCGGAGGCATAATGCATGGTTTCTAGTTGTTGTACACTTATATTATTATATTTGGTAGACAACATTAAACTCATTCGAGTGTTTTCATTTCTTGACTTTCAAGTTTATCTAAACAAGGAAATGTAATATTTAACTCGATGTTCAGTTGTGTTGACATTTACATTTCTGCAATTGAGTTTAGTTTTTTTAAGTTTGTTGAATAGGTCTTGGCATTATTGTGAGTTATATCATGCCAAAATTTTGAAATTTATCCTTTGAAAATTGAGGTGTGACACTCACCCTGATAAATCTCGGTCTCATCCCCAATATCTAGCAGTAACTTCCACAAGATTTTCAAACTTATCTTTTGGTGCAGCTTAACCAAAATGTTACCAACTTATAATCACGATTTAATGCCGACACCACAACATGGCGCCCTTATACTACCCATGCCATGAGAACAGGACCCGTTACTTCCCATATTTAGGTCAAGAAGAAACCCTAGAAGTCAAACCATTCAAAATCAAGAAGTATAACGGTACCGGAGACCCGTATCATCATCTGAGGTTTTTCAGTCCCAACTAGATTTAACTCGGTACACAAATCTCCAGGTTTGTCACGTCTCATACTGTGTAGATGTCTCGAATATACGACCTAACAATCAGTAATATTCAAACGCCAGTACCTGTTTTGTTAGTCGTCTTGTTATACTCAAAATCTTCAAACCTAAAACCGTAAGATCGTTTTATCGACGTCCGCCTTCGAAGGGTTCTGCATTCCCCGAAATTGTGCACGTGTGGGCTACATGGATCTTGGATGTCCTATGAGGAAACTCAACTACACAAAATGTATCTTTTTTTTTTTTTCTCTCAATCTCATTATCATCTCTCCATAATCACCGATCTCATTATTCTCACAATGCATTATATATGCCAATAAGCATCACTGCTTGTACAATAAAAATCAACACATGCTTAACATCGAGAGTTAATCACTCAATGACACACAATTCTCCAATTTCAATTATAATCTAATTATCAATTTATAAAAAGGTTCCCTAAGAGACCTTACCTGGAATCCAAGTGTTTTCTTACGCCAAACAAAATTAGTAACACCGTGACACACGCTTTCTGAAACTTTTATCCTTCTACTTTTGGAATGTAGTACCCCGAAGCTTAGTATTAATTATATAGCACATTAAGACTCTTTAACCTTAGATAGTAATCCAAATATCTTCTGAAATATTCATTTTAGAAACCAATGACTCAAAGTATCATACTTACAAGATATGTATTTTTATTAAGTATTTGAATTTGAGTAAACTACTTAAATACCTTAACCTGTATTTCTTACATACAATCGATATTTGTGATCGAATTTAAGACTCTTGTTAGTATTGTTTTTATCATACATACTATTCTAACATTAAATATTACTAATACATTTACAAGATCTTAAGAAAGAAAAACATCATATTCTTTTACTTATTAGCTTGAGTGTGTGTGTGTGTGTGTGTCTACAAGATCTACAAGATCTTGTAGATATATTTACAAGATCTATATATCTATATATATATATATCTATATATACATATATAAATATTTGTGTATCTATAGATTCATGTCAATACATATATAAGGTAACAGCTTATTTTTCTTTTACCCCTTTTACTATTTGGTTTTCTTTATAAACAATTACCCTACTCTAGTTTTGGCTTTGAAAGTCAAATTGGTGGGTTGGAAATTAAATTCAAAGCATGCTTTTGTAGCCTATATAAACATATGATCTATCTCATATTTCTCTCAAGCTTCAAGGTCAAGTGAAAAACTGATCGGAAATTTCCTTAGTTTGAAACAACATTCAACCAAGTCCTTCACACCAAAAGCACCTCACACCTCACACCCAAAGTTCTTACTCTTTGTTCTTGAAAAGTTCTTTCCTTTCAAAGAAATACAAGCTTGAATCAAAGACTTAACTCTTCAGTTCACTTTTTCTTAAGTAAGTATATGAAAACTCTCTTATAGTCTTTTGCCTTAGATTTTGATCAACTTGAAGAACAAAGAATAAAATGGTATAAAAACGTGGCTGCTGCATAATTCTAATTTTTGTACATGTAACTTATGTTTTAGTTTATTAAAGTTACACTATATTAATCTCCATGAAAAATGCTTCAGTTTAGGCTTTTGAATCACTCAAAAATGTTAAGAAACGAAGAAGTTATAGCTAAAACAAGATTTCTACTTTTTGAGTATTATTTCCGAAAACCGGCGAGGTCATGCATTTTTCAGCCACCAGAAATTATAAAATTCTGATTTTATCTTTGTTTTATTGAATAAACTGTATATATTGATATATAACTAATCTTATATCTTAATCTTCCCTCATAAATGAGTTCTAAAATCTTAAACGGTTAATTTTTTTAACTTTTTTGGTGAACCTTGCCGTAAAACTCATAAGATGTTCATAACTTCAAATGGTCATATCTCACTCATTTCTTATCTGTTTTCAATGATATTTATATCAAAACGAAGCTTATAACCTTAGCTTTAAATCTGGATGTCAAGAATAATAGACAAAAATTACTGAATGTAATAATTTATGCAATTAAAGTTAATTAAATAGTAATCACTATGGACTTGTTCACATGAACCATACCATTGAATTCCTTGTGAAAATCCCTTCACAGTGATGTACTCACTTTGTTAAATCGGACTTGAGATGGACAACTTCACACATTTTGAAGTTTAATAACTTTAATCGGAGAATCATGGACATGGTTGATTAACTCCCATGAAACTGGACTTAAGGACTAAAACTACTATTAATAATAATATGGTTTTATTCAGTCAATAATATGGTTTATTTAAAGTCCGCAAAATTACTCTTTCATTGCTTGTATTTTATCATTGCTTACATTTTATTATGAATTTGATTATTTGCTTGTAAGCTTAAATTATTAATTGTTTGCTACATGAGTTTTCCTTTCTTTCTCATCAGACAACCTTTTAGGGTTCCCTACTTGTCTGATGAAGTGAACTATTATATACAATGCAAAGTTACATAGTTTTGTTGTCTGATGACATGAAATTGTCAGGTTATATTTCAAGAGTTTAAAACACAACAATGATGTTAATTTTCTGTTGTATGATTTATGAAAATTTTGGCGGAAAGATTCCCCCCATCACCAAATTGAAAGTTGTGCAAGATGCAAAATGTTTGGACAATAGACTTTTATTTCTTTGTTGTATGATGTTGTTACAATTTATACTAGGCAATACCTAGTGCAAGTTTAGAATATATATATATATATACAACAGTTTAAAACATCATGTTGTGTGACTGAAAAATCTGGTGGCATGCCGGCCAAAGTCGTTTTGGCTCCAAAGTTTGCCTCCATTGATTTGGTGTGTTATGCCAAAATAGTTTTGGCTCCAAAGTTTCCCTCCGAGTATATATTCTGTTGTATGGTATATGCCGATTAACTTAATATATTTTTCATTCTCCCTCAATTTGACTTGACCTTTCATAATTTGTTATCTCTCTCTCTCTCTCTCTCTCTCTCTCTCTCTCTCTCTCTCTCTCTCTCTCTCTCTCTCTCTCCCTTCACTCTTGAAAACCTAGACCCAAAAACCAAAATCTTGTTCGTCAACAACTCGATCCACCATAATCTCTCAGTCCACCACCTTCACCCATTCACCATCATTGTTTCGATGACCCTATTTTCTGAATCTATAAGTTATCGCGACTTTATCAGTTTTGGGGGACGATTGCAAATCTCAAATAGAATCCAACAAGATCGTGTTTGATGTGCACAAAGACAGCGAGGAAGATGAGCTTCAGAACTACGCTTCAGTGAATGGAGGAGCAGATGCCCAAGCTTCGCCTATTCCTGCCCCCAAAGCCTCAGCCGGAGACTCAAATTCCAGCGATGTGAGACCGCACCTTCTTCAAATTGTTGCCAAAAAAACCCAAAATTGTCTTTATATATTGATACTACATATTCATGCTCTTTATATTAGATAGGCCCTATTAGATATTGATGATGACATTTGATGCAGATTGCGCGATATAGGCAATGACCATGCTGCACTATTGCAAGGTGGTATACAATATGTAGATGATATTGTACCTAGTTTAGCTGAGAGCTCGTCAAATACAAAATTTTCTCATTGTTCATTCTGTGGGCATCCTGGCAGCAAGAAAGCTCATTTCAAGTCTTTCTGTGAATATTGTATCACCAACATGGGTGAGGGTTGCATGAAAAAGCCAGAGGGCTTCAGATGCAGTAGATGTGAATTATATTTAGAAATTTGAATGGAGGTTTAGTGAGTAAATGCTGGTATTTAAAAGTAATTGGAGGTGTATAGAGCATGAGAGGTATACTGAGCAAATTTGGATGTCCCAATAACCACACTCAATTTTTATCTAACTTTATATCATGTGCACGAAAATAATCGACTAGTTAAGCGAATTTAAGGCTGAAATTGTTTGTTTCTTGTTGCATTCGAATGAAATTAAAAGGTTCTATATCCACAATGCGGCCAATCTCATTGCAGTCATCATTAACACGAGACAAGGTTGAAATCAACATAGCACATGTAACTTCTTAAAGTTACCCTAATTAACAGACTAACCAATAATTCTTCATGACAAGCATTTTAGCAAAGGAGGTACCCTTGTATAACAGCGAACCAGAGCAAGGAATAATGGCAGCTAAACAATCCCTTTCTCGTCCAATTTTAATTCGAAAAGGCCCTCTTCACATGAATACATACTTGACAACACCAACAATGATAGCAGAAAATATTCCATCATAAGGAAAGTGATATGATTTCGGAATAAAATGAAGCCATTTGCAAAAGGCTGCTCCTCTTTAACGCTAACATTCCCGAGTTCATTCTACACTCATTTGGGAATGGTATTGTACCTAATGTGATTGATGTGCCAGCTGCTTCACTTTTATGGTTCTCTCAAGCTAGACTTATATGCCTGAGGCCCTAGCATTTTGTTAGTCTCTCTCTATCTATCAAACCAAACTAGATACCCCTACCCCCCCAACCAACGGATACCCCAAGCTTGAGAAAATGAAGCGTAAATTACTTGCATGGTTGCTGTTGATGATCCTGTCTAGCTTGGCTATCACAAATGGCTCTTTCCATTTGGAACATCGTCAAGGTGATGTTAACCTCTCAAGGCAACAAGGACAAGAAACTATTCATTGTAAGAATCCATCCATAATTTATATAAGTTTGTACTTTTGTAGTGATTTTTGGAGGCAGATACCTATTCCATTCAAAATCTAACTAAACCTTGGGCGTGCAGTTGAAGGTGTACCGGGCACAGTGAGACTGAATAGATCAGAAGAAGATGATGGAAGCGGAAGCAGCAAAGAACAAGGAGATTTATTGGTTGCTTCAGAAAAGGGACAAAAAGGGAAAACAGGAGTTTATGGTGGTGGAAATTCTTCTCATCGCCCGAAAAGTAGTGCAACACCCCGCCCTTGTCTCATGGCCGAAACCATGTTGCACATAATCTTCAGTTCGGTTCTGATTCATTCCTTCAAATTACTCTAACATGTTCCGATCGATTCGAAACACAGTCATATATTCAGTGTGAGAGCTTGTTCTATTAGTTTCTTTTGGAGTGGTATTTTAATATTGGTGACAGATTGTTGAGTTTCCGTTTTGAGTGTCCTTGGTTGGATCAACTACTCGATCGGTCTTATGAAGGCTTTTTCATGTTTGTTAGGTGTATGTTTGAAGAATGATTATATCTCACTTTAATTATATTGAGGAAGCAGGACATATACAACTAGTTCCTGGATTTTGCTAATAATGTATTTTCCATTAACTACATCAAAACGATTGGTTGTATGCTATTGTAATATTATGTACTCTCTCTCTCTCTCTCTCTCAGAGAAAGAAAACTAGTTGAAGGATTGTGAAAATGTTTCATAAAGGAGCAGGACTTCAACAATCTTTATGTTTTACTAGAGAACTTCCTCACTGGATCCGGAAGAACTCTATCTGCATGATGCAGGACTACTGGGCTACTAGCATACACTAACTGATCGATTCCTCTGCTAAGACAGTCATCATGACAAGAACCGGTTCAAAGTTTTACTTTCTCTTAGAAAATTTTATTAAATAAAGAAGATATAACTAAAGAGGGGACATGATGCCAAAACCTCTTAGAAAAGAAATAGCAAAACCAAAAGGCAACCAAAACATGAAAAAGAAGAGCAAAGAGCCGATCACATCAAAGATCAAAGCACACAACAGGAGTCCGATTACGGACAGGGTAAGGGTCTTGTGAATCCTTTTTGGTCTTCAATTTTTTCTTTTGAGACTTCGGGAGAGACTTGAGCAGATTCTCATCTTCTCACCCTCATCATACCAGGAACTCAGAGGATTCACCCTATCAGTCTGGGCATATGTATGATGACCAAGGGGTTCTTCATTGTCTAAATCACCCCAACAAAACTTGGTTTGATGAACACTAGATACGACCAAAGCAGAATCTATGTTATTATTGTCGATCAAAATTTCATTTCGTTCTCCAATTGTCTCTTGCTCATCTACACCCTCTCGCTGCTCAGACACAATCCGAGGGACATGTGCTACTACCATGTTTTGCTCAACACTAGTAGTATTATGATTATCCTCTATTGTTTGCTGAATAGTAGTAACCCCAGCGACCAAAGTGAGCAGCTCATGCTCAACTAAATCACCACCAGTACCACATGGATTCTCCATTAGTTGTGTATCAATAGGATTAGGAGATGGAGACTTTCCAGCAAAAGACGGACCTTCTTCAAGGTCATTCATCGCCGGATGAGTATTATCCACCATCACTTGCTTCCCATTATCTGATTTTTCTGGTTGTTTTTGAACAAAAATCTGCTTACTCGAAATTGGTGACCAACTTTGGTCTACATTCTACAAATACTATCAACCAAATTAATATATATTACGGATCATACATACAAAAATACGTATAAGTACCTGCAAAACGAGGAGCGGATACGACGAAATCCCGGCCGAGTAATCAACGGTGGGGATGAGCTTCCGGAGCTCAAGAGTCGGCGCAAATTCGCCAAAATCATCGATGACGGAGCTACTCTCGGCGACGACAAACAGCACGCCCTCGCCATTACAATTGATCTCGATACGACCGTCGTCGTCGCGCTTCAGACGCCCCGCCATGGGGTAGAACGGCACCAGCACCTTCGACAGCGCGTGTTTGAGCACGCGCGGGTCGAAGAAGTTGGACGCGCCGTTGGGGCGGTAAAAGTAGACGCTGGGGGTGTGGATACTGGGAATCACAAGGTCGACGTTGGCGTTCCACAGCGACCGCGGCTCGGTGGTCTCCTCGGCCGGCTTCACTATCGTCGACTCCTTAACGGTCACGTTCACCACCGCCATGTTGTTGGCTTCTGCAACCAAATAATATCAAATGATCAAACATTAAACCACATATATATTTTGCTGACGAAGATTGAGTTCAAGTGGGATTAAGAAATATGGCAAATGATGGATTTGTATGTACGTACCTGAGAGACAATGGAGAGTGTTGGAGGCAGCAGAGACGGGAATAGAAGAGAGAAGATGGTGGTCGGTGAGAAGAAGAAGACAAGAGGTAATGGGGGTTTGGCGTTGTTAGGAAGCACTATGTAAAAGTACTACGTGAATGATCAAAAAGCCCAGAGCATATCTGTCACTCACCTACCGCGCCTGCCGACTTTCTCTCAATTACCTATACATGCCACCTCAGACCTCATTCCATGGAAGAAAATGCTCTTCCCAATCGATTTTATCCACTTTCCAAAAAGAAAAGAAAAGGCCTTCCCAATTTTTACACTCTCCGGTATCAATTGTTTTGAATGATTATTCGATGGAAATATAAATATGTTAATACTCAATTTAGTAGCCAAATTATTTCTACTGTATAAATTTAAACTCATTTCATTTAAAGTTTTTGAAAACAATTTTCATTATTCAATGCTTACAATTTAAAATACGCGTTCTTCTTAAAGAAAGTGAATTCATACCAGATTACGACTCAAAGATATCTACAAGAAACCAAAAACGTTTGTATACACGATGGTGCAAGAGTGCAAGTACATGGGTAAACTTAGATATTTAAAAATATTTATATCTTAGAACCATTATGTATCTATATTAATAACTTCTAATCATAACCGTTTACATAATATATGTACATACACGACACACATTGAAAACTCATGCAATGAATTGCTTACACTACTAGAAAAATGTTCTAATGTGACATAATATTTATAATTCGTCACCTAAGAGAAAACTTTAGTGACGAAACCTCAGTACAAGTTTTCATCATCTAAGTCAGGTCAGATGACGAAATGTTAGAGCTAACTTAGGTGACGAAAATTTCGTCATGTAAGTTATAGGGTAGATGACGAAAAGGGTTCTATCTTAGGTGACGAAAATATATTTTGTTATGTAAGTGTGGTAGGTGACGAAATATGTTTTCATCACCAAAGTTTTTAACACTTAATTAGGTGACAAAAATATGTTTCGTCATTTACGTCGTAGTGTACGTGACGAATTAAATTTTCGTCATGTAAGTGGTAGCAGGGTAGGTAACGAAACATTTTTTCGTCACTAAATTGTTCTCTCTTAGGTGACGAAAATTTATTTCGTCGTGTAACAGGTTACTCTGGTGATGAAAATATTTATTTCGTCACCTTACTGGACTTACTTTTATAACACCCTGATGCGTTTCTTGATCTGCATCTCTCATTTCAAAACACTCCATTCTCTCTCTCAAAATTTGCTTCGATTTTCAATACCCGGTGTGAAGACCTTCAAATCCGGTCTCACAGAAGTTGCACAATTTGGCATGTAGGCCGCAACATCACAGTGTACATGGGGGGTGTTTTGTTAATGGTGTTAAGTTTGTGACATTCTATCGGGATGAAGAGCGGGTCTATCAAAACTATCGGGTCATGGTAGAAGAGGATGAAATTTTCTACTACGGGACCATACTCTCCGTTGTTGAATTATTATATGGAACGAGTATGCCAGTTGTGTTGTTCAAGTGTAAATGGTTCAACACTGACCCAAGTTTACCGAGGAGTACGAAGATGGATCATGGATTTTTATTAGTTAATACATCCACAAGCTGGTATGAGAATGAGTCGTTTATTTTTGCCACCATGGTAAAACAAATATTTTATCTTGATGATCCGAAAGAAGGTGGGGATTAGAAAGTGGTAAATGTGATGTCTCACTGAAACATATGGAGTGCATCTACGCTTGAAGGGGATGCAGAAGGAGTATGTGATGAAGAAGAGGCGCTAGAACCATATTAAGAAGAGTTAAGCAGTAATATTCTAAATACACAAACTATTTGCATCAACAATGACCCCTACTACATACACGAGAATGTGTTCATTACGATTCTTGGATCTCAAGTCTCACATGTTGACAATGAGGAGGATGAAGATGAGAAAGAAGATGAAGAGCCGCATTATGAGGAGTATGAAGAGGAAGAGGAAGAGGAAGAGGATGATGATACGGAGGATGAGAATTATGATGTCAATGACATCTGACTTATGTTAATTTCCTAGTTGAATTCAAACTTCAATTTCTTTTAATGAGTGGTATTTTTTAATATGACATAAATTGTACATGAGTGTGTAATACTTTAAATTTCTCTTTAATTTTGAATTTCTTTAATGACATTTGTACTGTCAAATGTATTTTTTAGGAAAAAGAAAAGAAATATCCTTGTATCAAAACTATTTCTTTTTAGGAGTGAGTAATTATTTCCAAAACTTCTATGAAAACCTTTTCTCTTTAGGTTTTCATCCACTAAGTTCCAAAATTTGAAAATGGTAGAAATATTTTTGGTTCATTAAGATGACAAAAGTTAATGTCTTCGTCACCTAACTACTTAATATTTGGCGGGTCAAAAATTTCACCAATTTTTTGGGCCAAATTTTGGATTTGACTTAAATGACGAAACAACTTTATTCGTGGGTTGAGTTTGTCTTTGTAAACCCAAATACAAGGCAACAAGTCTTATACTCCTCTTAACCCAAATACAAGCCGTCTCCTCCACATTGCCATCTCCTCCTCCGATTCCAAGTCATCTCCTCCTCCACATCGTCGTCTCCTCCTCCGATTCCATGTCGTCTCCTCCTCCACATCCCCGCGTTCGTCCTTCGATTCCAAGCCGTCTCCTCCTCCGATTCGAAGCTGTCTCCTCCCTTGCACCACATCCACTATGTCGCCGACTAGTGGGAAGAGGAAGAGACAGGAGGAACAAGAGGTAGCCCAGCAATATCAACACTCCACAGAGGTCCCCTCGCGGCCTATGGTGCCTCCGTCAAGTTCGGAACCTCCTCTCCCTCCACCACTGCCCAATGTCAACGAACCTTCCTCAAATAATCATGAACTTGACCAGTCATCTGCTTAGATCAGCGTTCGGCGCAAACTGATCCCTGAAAGTGGTAATTTTCCTCACATGTACTCATCTGCCTCTTAACCTTTTGATTTTCTAGTTAGGCATGGTAAATTTTGGATATTGGGTTTTGTGTAGTGAATGAGTATTGGTTTTGGAATGAGTAATAATGGTATTGTTGTTGTTATTATGAAACTTTCATCAAGGTAATCTATGTCGATAAAGTCATGTTTTTGATGATAACACCGAATTACGTTTTATTAGGATGGTGTTCATGGATTATGTATATATTTTGGAAGGATTTTGTTTTGCTTGTGTAGGAGTCAGTGAGCTTTTAGCCAGTGTTAGTTCTTTGTCTGACTTCAGAGTGAGCATAAGTGTATCGATCTTGAGCTGTAGAAATTAATATGCTTTGATCAGGGGGTAGCTATGATATTGTAGATTAATGCGTTGGTTCTTGTATGCATTAATATTTTTAAACATTGAGAGTGTGATTGGTGAATGAGAATCAGTGGAAATAAAAACCAGGTTCCTAGTGGTTTTGTAACAAAACTGCATTTTATGCATCCTTAATGCAATTTCATGGATTTTAACATGCATGTTTTGGAATAAATTTTGGATAAGGCATATTTTACAATTTCATGGTATTACACCAGTAAGTGTATTGTCTTAAGATTGGAGCAAGTGTATGTGCCTGGTTCTTCTCTTATTCTATTTTACTTTTTGCTCTGTTATGCACATTGTGGACTTACTTGGACATAGGCTTAAGAGAGAGTGTCTAAGCTATAGGATATTTAACTTTGGTATATTGATTTATAAAATGTGAAAAAAGAGATTAGAATATGTTGAGTGTAGAGTGTGATATGCATCAAAGTAGTTCATAAATTCATAATTGGTGCTTCACATATTACAGCGTATCCATCTTCTTTTGTTGCTTGAACTACATCTTGACCTACCAAGCATGTTTACATATTGAACTGTCAACTCCCCCTAAAACGAAGACAGGGGTGGTAAAAGACTTAAAGCGGAGGAGATAGTCAAGAGGACTAGACAAAAGATTAAAGTAACTTGAGACGGTTTCTGCCACGGTCCGAAAAGTAAAGATTTAAGCAGCATGTTGACACACGATGTCGGTCATATTATAAGGGACGAAATTTCCATGGTGGCTCTAACTTGAGGTGACACTACCAATGATGAGCAGAAGAAGCTGCCCACTAAACTCTTTGTAAGGACTTTTTATGTTGTTCATGTGTTCACTCAATGCTTAATTAGTTGTAGAATTATGAGATAAATAATATTGTTCAATTTTTAACAGATCTTTTATGAGTTTGATGTTGATGATAAGCTCATATGGAAGTGGTTGTATGATAAGGCTAAAAATGCATCTCATACTAAGTTTCTTGATACCTTGATATATGCAGGTTGATTAACATGTGGTGGTTATTAATATAGATGGGTTAATAATGTTAAATGAGAGCCTATGATTAATGACTTTCGGCAATATAGATATTACTGCCCTCAAAACTCTATTCTCCATATTAATTGTTTTTGTAAAACATATACTTCTTTTGTTAGGCTAAACTGATGGAGAATGTTGATGAGATCCGTGACAATATAAGGATGGAATACCTTGGCATTCCAGAAGAAGATATTGATCTTCATTTTGACCAACAACTCAGGCGATCGTGTTTGAAAAATCATTTGGAAATAGAAACATGAATGAGATCCGGGGTATGGGACTAGTAGGCAGTTATAGTTTGAGTCAAGGGTCCGATAAGAGCTGCACTTCACGTTCCCAATGAGTTGCACTTGTTGATATTGTTGTGGAAGAAGCCTGAAATGCCAAGGAGAAAGCCCGGAAAGCCAATGAGGAAGCAAAAAAAGCTACGGAAGAGAACATACAAATCATGACACGTCTTCAACAATATGAGCAGTTTCTTTTCACCAAATTCGGCATATGCCAGCCGACAGTCTCACCCCAGGAGTAGCCCAATGATGATGGAGGCATTGATTCAATTGACATTGTTTCGTACTAGCTAGTTCATTTTCTAGTATATATTTTGTATGAACAAGTCTTTATTGATCTAATACTACTCTTGATGAGTTGTATATGAACTTGATTATATATATATATATATATATATATATATATATATATATATATATATATTGCTACTGCCCATGTGTTTTGGTCAATAGTGGGTTTTTGAAATATTGGGACTTTTTAAAAAAAAATTGTTTAGGGTTTAAATGTGATTTTAATAAATTTTAATTATTAAATTTAATAAAAATAAATAGCACTAAGGTGACCAAAGTTAAACTTTCGTGGCCTTAGCCCAATGAAAGAATTGTCAGCAAACTGACCGTTTTCGTAATGTTAGTG
The DNA here is from genome assembly GCA_034370585.1 of Fragaria x ananassa. Classification (NCBI taxonomy): domain Eukaryota; kingdom Viridiplantae; phylum Streptophyta; class Magnoliopsida; order Rosales; family Rosaceae; genus Fragaria; species Fragaria x ananassa. The sequence continues at coordinate 19,241,731 of CP139752.1, forward strand.
TTTTGGTAACGACGGATTTCGTCACCTTAGCTGGTCATACTTTGTCACAATAAATCATAGACCACGAATCATATTTCGTTACTTTAGTACTATGGCGACGAAATAATTTTCGTCAGCTAAGTAACCTAGCGACGAAATAATATTCGTCATCTAAGTATCTTGACAACGAAAAGGTGTTATTTCTGTCACCTAAGTGCTCTAACCACTGCCCTTAGATGACGACTCTTAGGTGACGAAATTTTCGTCATTTTAGTATTTACATGACGACAGAAGCTCTTAGGTGACGAAAAAATTTCGTCACCTAAGAACTTTTTTCTAGTAGTATTAGCACTTTCATGGTTTGAAAATTTTGTCACTTAGCGGTTTAGAAGTGTGTCATTACTTTTAGAAAAAATAGTTTTACTAATAATTTTGTTAATTTTTAACTTTCTATTTCTAACAATTTAATTTATTTATTTTTGATGAGGTAAACAATATTACTAATTTTGTGAGTCGAACTCACAACCTCGCACTTACTAATGAGAGACTATACCGTTAGACCAAATGGTGCTGGTTATGACAATTTAATTTGAAATGGTAAATTATTATTTTTTGAGGAAAGTAAATAAGTTTAAATTGAAAACAAATGCAGTCCTCATGATTTTTTATTTGTCATAATTATATAAATATGTACAATTATTTAATATTGAAGAACACATGCAGTCCTCAAAAACAAGTTAAGAAGGCCTCACAGACATTAGTTTGATATAACACAGTTGAATAAAAAGAAAGTGATGTGATTGGTTAGAAATAAATATCTATGATTTAGGAAGCAAGAGGAGAGTTGGTAAGACAGGGACACGAGGCTTTCTCTGATCTTTTCTTAAACAAGATGGCGGATGCGCTCTCCGGTTGTGGTCTGCTTTTGTTGGCGTGAGTTGGTGATTGTTTCGAGCAATACAAAATGGAAAGTTGGTGAGACGGTGACCCATTAACAAAAGTAGAAGAAGAAGACGCGGATAAGATTCGAGGCAGCCAACTTCTTCCATTTCCACTGTAATCGTAATTAGTAGCAGCAGTAGTAGCAGAGAGTCATGCAGTACGTCATGCTTCTATTTGTTAGTTGGTACATGTTATAATACCCAGAATCGACCCAGAATCATGCTCTTGCAAATTTTGGAAACGCCACAGATGTTCTTGTTCTCTAAAATAAATCCATATTGTACTACTGCATAGGAAAAGAACAATGCATCATTTCCAAGGTGAACATATATTTTCATGCATGTGATGACCCATTTGTTAACTAAAAGAAGCTCCTTGATATCTAGTCAGTCGGTAATGCACCTGGGTAGACTTGGAAAGGTTTCTTGATTGCTCTGCATCTACACTCATCACTGTAGTCTATTGTAGCACCCAATTTGGTTACACACACACACACCAGTTCTGATTCTTTTTTATGATATATGATTTAGCTACTGTAAGTTCTGTAACTTTCTAGCTGTGGTTGTTCTCGAAGTAATTGTGTATATAATTAACCGGATGTACAATCTGTTACAGAATCACCCCCATTTTGTTACTCAAAAGTACTAATCAGTTCAACTCGCAAACCAATAGTTGTTTTCTAATTCTAGTTGCTATTTAAAAAAAGTTAAGAGTACAAATTAAAATAGAAGTAGCACAAAGTAAAACGACACATGGTAAGTCTTCAAGGAACTTGAGCTTCTTGCCAAACCAGGCATTCATTCTTTTTTCAATTTGAAGTAGAGGCAAAGGGATAAGGAGGCATGCTTAGACTGTCACCTTCTCTCTCCAACATTTGAACAACATTGCTCATGGATGGGCGATCTATTGGATGCCATTGAATGCACCATAGACCGATGATTGCTAGTTTTCTAGCTAATTTAACATCTTCTTCGTCCTCGATATGGATTCGTAGATCACTCCCTTGTTCTAAAAGGTTATAAATCCATTCTGGGAAGTAGATATGGCTGGTGGTGGAGTCCTCCATAACTTTAAAATTTTTCTTTCCCCCAACCATTTCAAGCAATAAGATTCCAAAACTATATACATCTGACTTATAAGATACGTTTCCAAAGTTCCTAGAGAACACTTCTGGTGCAATGTAGCCCATGGTCCCCCTAGCTGTAGTCATGGATATTGCACTCTGATCCTTAGAGCACAACTTGGCTAGACCATTTGCATCATAATATCGACTGATATCATTGAGTTGTTAATTTAAGAGTTTTTTCTTGTTCTTTAACTGAGATTTATATTTTAATGTGATTTTTTTTTTTTGTTCAATTGGTAATTTTACTTACCTTAAGAAAATCTGAATTTGACAAAATATATTAAAATATATATAGGGTGAAAAGAGAATGTAGGATGAACAAAGTAGAATTGATACAAGGGTATTTTAGGTATTGTGAATCGGTGAACAAAGTAAACTTACAATTAAAATTATATAAATGAGGTGTGAAAAAAATATGAAGTGAGTAAAGTGGTTTGTGGGGTAGCAATAGACATACCTATGGTATATCTTGATGATGGAAATCTAACATTATTATTATTATTATTTTGATATTTAATTAACTGTAAAGATTCACTCATAGTTTTTTAGTTATCCAAACTACTACAACATTGATAACTTATTTCAGATTGTCAGATGTAACTAAAATTAAAAATATTGTAATAGATAAATAGTTTTAGTTTTTATTTTTCGAAAGACCGAAATTAAAATCTACACTCCATTTTACAATGCACAATCACTTTTACCCCTTTTAGTATCTTGTTTTTTTTTTTACACACTCTCATGGGCAACATAAAATTAGAGTTATGCAAAACAACTTATATGACGAAAGTCATCTTAATATTGTAAACCCTTGAATATGCAGTATAATCAATAACGTCTTGGTAGCAAAAGAACCAAGTAACTAGCCACCAAGGCACAAGTAGAAATGGACGTGTCCACAACCCATCATTATTGACCACTTCCGAGACCACACTACATAGAGGGGCAACCCCAGAGCATTAACAAAGCTTATTAAAGGCCAAATCCCATTAACTTGGAAAATGCTCTAAACCCACAAGCAGATCTAGTCTAATCCAAAAAACAATAAATAAAATAAAACAAAGACAAAGCCAAGCCCAATAAGGTATCCCAACCCAATCACTGAAGCAAGGCCCACAGATGATGACCAAGCATGGCCCAAGCCCGAGCAATCTTGAGACATGAACAGCAAGGCAGTCAACCAACCCAGTCCAACCTTGCCACCGTCACCGCCGGAGAACCATCCACTGCACCCCCGCTCCTTGTTAGCCGAAACGTCGCCATCGCGTTCTCGATCACAAGTTTCGTCGCAAACCAAAGACACCAAGGTCACAAGCATGCATCAAACTTGCCAACTCAAATCGGAAATCCTAATCCGAGCCAACCCATGCATCCACGACCGGAGCACCTCCAGTCCACCACCAGACCTGCAAAACCACAACCCGTCATCCCCTCTAAAGTCTGACCGACCCACCACCGCTCCCACGAATCCGGACCAGCTTTGCGTCGACTTGGAAGGCCCACCCACCATTGTCAACCACCCTGATGTCACTCACTTATCGCCGATCTCACCACCAGAGACCAAAGCACAAACCTAGAGGGCTATTAGATCTAGCTCATCTGACGATAGCGTCACCAGACGGAGAGGAATGACTTTTTTGGAAACCCTAGTTCCGTTGTATATCCCTTTTAGTATCTTAAATTGTATCTTTTTGCATTTTTATAAAAATTGAACTAAAAAAATATAAAAAAGTGTAGATTGTAAAACAGCTAGGAAGTAGGGGTTGCAGTACTCCTTATTTCTATTTGTCTTAGCATAAATCATTCTTCAATGAAAATCTTTGATGTCTTAATTGTGTAAGCTTCAAACATGCATGTTGTGAATATGATGTTACTCTAGAGAGAGATAGTGTGGTTAATTTTCTAGCAATTTTATTACTTATTTTTGCCGTGAACTAATTAAGCAAAACAAAATGACAGTTTGGCGGTTTACTATCTCGTAGGTTTTCTTATGCATAGCATGGTATATATGTGTCAATTAGTTAACTTCACAACTCATTTATTATGTACAACTATGATAATACACATATCGGAAATGATGGTTATCAAAAAATGGCAACTAACGCTGTGTAGCAAAACTATTCAGTTAGTTTTATATACAAGTGAAGAAAAGAGATGAGAGAAACAAATTAATATGGTAACAAACTCTCTCTAGAGATGGATAAATATAGATACCAAGAACAAGTAATTAATTGGTTTTGCGAGTAGGTGGACAACCGCAAAATAGAACAGTTTTTATTTGTACCAAATTATGTAGGCTTTTGTCAGTTGTTTAATCTCTCATATGAGAGAATTGGTTCCTCCATCTTATATATCATTAGATCAGATCCTTTTGGTTCAAATTGATCATTTGGTTTCCGAATCATGAACTTGCATTGATCCAATTGATTGTTAAACAAGTCTCTGGGAGAGCTTAGTTGCTTCATGATTTATATTTCTTCTTTTATATCCTCTTTGATGCGTTTATTCGTCTGGAGTTCTAATGAGACTGAAAATATATACAAGCTCGCTTCAATCATAATAGCTCTAAAGATCTCTAGTCTGGGTTCTCTAAAAGGAGAGTTATTGATTGGTGATCATCATTTCTCAAATTAAGTAACTTGTTAAGAGGCAGAGGGCATGTCGCAGAACAACATTTGAAAGAACAGGCAGTGGCAGTGGCCATAGACAAGGACAAAGGAAGCGAATATGCAATTAAATGGACCATTAATAGTCTCTTAATAACCAAGGGGCAAGCTCTCACATTGCTCCATGTTAGACATCCAATTCATGGCCTAAGTACGTAAATGTCTCTCTACATTAGATTTTAACTTTTCAGTTTTAAACAATAGGGTTATTTGCATGCTCCGATCATGCCCATAATTCCCTAAATTTTCTAATGTTCTCATTATGATAATGCAGATGCGTGGACGGAGAATCAAAAGGATCATCAATCACATGAGTTATTCATTTCATTTCGTTCTTTTTGCGCAAAAGAGAATGTGAGTCGTGCTTTTCTATATTCTTCTATAAATTTTATCATAGTACACATACTTTTGATAGTATTTAAAGGTGTTCAGTAATAGTAGAAGTAACTTTAAGTTATTTGAAGTGTTATAATTTGAGAATGAAAAGCATTCTGTCTAATAATGAATGAGCATGAGATTTGAATTTACAATATCATCCATCATTACGAACAAAATTATTACGTCGTAGATTCTCAATTGTATATGCATTGAATAAACATTTTCTACCAACAAACCCCCTTACACGTGAAGCTATTTTCAAGAATTGAAATTTATTTAGTCTTTATGCTTTGAAGTCGACATATGTTCAATTCTTATGGTTTTATTTTAATATGAATTGTCCTTAAAGTCATGATTTTTCATCCAATTAGTCTTTCCGTCAATTTTTCTGTTAGAATACTGACGTGACCGTTGAAGACATTGTAATTCTTAACAGACACGTCAACAATTTAACTGAGAAAATTGACGAAATGATCATTTAGATGAAAAATCGTGACTTTAAGGACCATTCAGATTAAAATAAAACTAAAAGAACTGAATAAATGTCGACTTCAAACCACAAAAACTATACAGTATTTTACCCTATTTTTAAATACTTATTATTACGTATTACGTCTATTAGTTTCCTTTCTCTTTATGACTTGATCTACTCCACAGATAAAATGCACTGAAATTGTACTCGAGGACAATGACATACCAAACGCACTGATGAAGTATGTCAAAGCTAATTCAATTGAGATTTTGGTACTTGGTGTTCCAACAAAAGGTGGCATTTTCAGGTACTACCTTAATCTCCACATTTCTTGTCTCACATTTGTATTAATCAATCTTGATTTTCCAACAAAAATATGATCAAATATTCTTAGCTAGGTAATATCCTTTCTTTTAGGGTGATTAAGCAGTATTCTTAGTTATTCTTATCTCAAGTTTGTGTTAATACATCTTAATTAGTTAATTAATTAATTACACGAATTTTATTGTGTAAAAGATTCAAACTTACAGATGTACCGAGCAGTGTCGTAAAAATGACGCCAGAATTTTGTTCTGTTTATGTCATCGCCAAAGGGCAGATCGCATACATGCGATGCTCCACTATAGCCCCGCCACCACCTCCTCCAAGTAGTGGTAATCTTCAACTGCAGGACCATGCAAGCAATGTTTCTGAAGCAAGTAATTCACAATTCATGCGCACCCAGTTGCCTAACATCAAAGGTTTGCAGGCTAGTTATCTATGTAATTAAATCAACCTATTAGTTACGGGTTTATTCACTGCTTACTCAAATTTTCTTATTAATGTTGCAGCATCAGAGAGGATGCATTAATTATCAATCGGGAAACCAACATTTTGATGAGATCAGGTAAGACCGTAAATAATACTTTACTATAGAGGGAAATGTAATCAACGTAAGTGCTACTACAACCACCAATTTTTTTTGGGTAAATTGTCCATACAATGTCTCACCTTTTGAAAAAGCTAACTTTCGGTATCTCATTTTTTAAAAACTTCAAAACTGTATCTCACGTTTTTACCCCGATTGAATATTGGTATCCGATACTGTTAGTCCATTAAAAAAAATTGACAACTGAAGGTTATTTTTGTTTTATCCTTTTTATTTTTCTATTTTCCTTCTATCTCTTGTCTCTCTCTCTCTCTCTCTATATATATATATATATATATCTCTCTCAAAAAAGCCGCCCTTCTTTCTGAAGAAAATCCTTTCATGACTTGATAGTCCGGGTTCTTCTCTGTGTATATAGATTTGGTTTTGCAAGTAATAGGGCACTCAACTCTTTCAACTTCAAAGGACAAGAGCTTAAAAATCTCATTTAACTGATTGTTTCCAGAATATAGAGGAGAAAGATGTACTCCAATTGTATGATATCAAATCTCAAAATATAAAAAACATTGTCCAGAACAGAGGACAAGCCATAATAGATTTCATTATATTCGAGGAACTGCTGAGTTACAAAAATGCATTGAAGCATGGTAATTATCCAATTCAAACACCCTTTCGCTTCATTTGAACTGTAGACCTTTCCGTCCCCATTTCCACCACATTAGAGCCACAACCCGCCATTTCTTTTCTAATTGTTTTCTTCCTCTATCTTAGATGCAAATTAGTAATCTAGACTTCTCAGCAGCCAAAGGGTGTATAGACTATAGAAACAGGATGGAGATAGAGTTCCACACTTTCCGTCCCCATTCTCTCTTGTGACTGCAATTTCATAAAGCCAGGACTTGCTTTGAATTTTAAGGACATCTAGAACATATTGCACTCCAATTCAAGGTCCAGTAGTTCTCAAGCTCAGGTCGAGTTTCTCCTTTGAACCATTCCGCTCCGGCGTTTCTCAGTCCGGTGTGAGTTGCTCAATCCCAGTCCCGGGTTGTTCAGCCCAGATCATCACCGTCCTTACCCAGACCACCGCTTCGTCGGCTTCCTGCCCAAATTATTCAGACCCGATCTCCCATCCTCCGATGAAAAAGGTCATTCAATTATTAGAAAAGAAATAACGAAAACAATATATAAGGGTATATTGGCCATTTACAAATAAAATTATGTCTGCCGTTAGTATTTTTAACGGAACTAACGACACGGATATTAATATTCAGTTGGAATAAGAACGTGAGATACTATTTTTAAATTTATTAAAAGTGAGATACCAAAAGTTAGCTTCTTCAAAATGTAAGACACTGTTTGGATCATTTTTTTTTAACTTTGTTTACTACATAATGCACGCATGGGTAAGATTAATAAATGTCATCATTTTATAGCAAGTTTGGTAAACAAATTATGTTAAACGATATTAAGTCTAAAATGTAGACATTTTTATAGAATGAAGTCTAAAATATACAGCAGTATGGAAAGCTTAGGTGGTAGGGCAATAATACTCTTTTATTATTGCAGGCTTTACAACATTATTTTGATTTTTGTATGTCCAAAAAAATTTATTTACGGCGCATTTCGCACATCATAAAGGACATATTGTAGTGCAAACCAATAATTAGGATGATTGAGTGAAAACATAGTTGAATATGTAATAACCACTAAAAATTATGACACAGGTTACCATCTAGAAGAGGAAGACATTCGATGGACAGATCATATGACCTCTCGCCCGATATTGATATATCAATTGTGAGTAGTGAAAGACCAAGTATGGATCGCATGTATCCTTCTTTCTTAGATAGTATGGATTCAAGAAGAAACTCTCGACATTTGAGTAGCTCAGAATCAGAATATGGAAGCTCTATGTCATCCCACTCGAGAAGCACACATGTTAAGGAAATCAACTTTCCGAAACCTGAATATATACTCATCATCCTCATCAGTTGATAGAGGGCATTCTTGGTTATCACAAAACAATAATAATACCTTGGTATGATAGTTCATCATTATAGTTCAATGTCTAGAAGTACCTACATACACAAATTTTTGTCTCCGAGAGTAGTAATTAATACTTCATTTTCCATGACAATAATAGGATGATGTGGAGCTTGAGATGAGGAGGCTCAGGCTAGAGCTCAAGCAAACAATGGAGATGTACAATACAACGTGTAAAGAAGCGCGGACAGCAAAACATAAGGTATATCTAACATGAAATCTTATATGAGCATAAACTTTGTTTTCATAAAATTAGGTGTCATCTTTTGAAAACTTGGTAAATTGACTTATGAGCATTGAGCAATAACTGTCACAGGAAAATGAACTTAACCGATGCAAAATAGAAGAGGGACAAAGATTAGAAGAGGCGCGACGAACCGAGGAATTTGCACTTGTAGAGAGGGAGAAAACAAAATGCCAGGCAGCGATTCAAGCTGCCGCATCAGCTAAAAGGCTTGCTGAACTGGAAGCACAAAAGAGGTGGAATCATGCAGATAATAAAGCCCGTAAAGAATCTGAAGAAATGAAGAAGCCATCTGAAGCAAGGGCATACGATGTTAGGTACAGGAGGTACACGATTGAGGAGATTGAAGTGGCAACATGTAATTTTTCGCGAGCTCGCAAGATTGGGGAAGGAGGCTATGGGCCAGTATACAAAGGTGAACTAGATCACACACAAGTTGCTATAAAAGTTCTACGTCCAGATGCAGCTCAAGGACGATCACAGTTCCAGCAAGAGGTCTGTGACTTCCCACATGAACAAACTTTAACTACTATGTTTAACTTTAAAGTACAACAACGATCAATTCTTAAGTTGTGATTGTTCAGGTAAAGTAATTATCTAGAGTTTGGTTGTTTAGTCTATGAATACATGGGTAATGGGAGCTTGGAGGATCGTCTATTTTGCCGAGGTAACACCCCGGTTATCCCTTGGCAGCTAAGGTTTCGGATTGCCGCAGAAATTGCAACGGGGCTCTTATTCCTTCATCAAGCAAAGCCAGAACCCCTTGTGCACCGTGACCTAAAACCCAGCAACATATTGCTAGACAATAATTGTGTGCGAGATTAGTGATGTAGGTCTGGCTAGACTTGTGCCTCCATCAGTGGCAGATGTTGTCACTCAGTATCACATGACATCAACAGCTGGAACATTTTGCTACATCGATCCAGAGTATCAACAGACAGGCATGCTCGGAACAAAATCTGATATCTACTCATTGGGTGTGTTGCTTCTACAAATCATTACAGCTAAACCACCTATGGGTTTGACTCATCAAGTAGAGCGGGCTATCGAGACGGGAAGAATTATTGAGATGCTTGATCCTGCTGTTCATGATTGGCCAGTTGAGGAAGCAATGAAGTTTGCCAAGCTTTCTTTACAGTGTGCTGAAATGAGGAAAAAAGACCGACCGGATCTTGGGAAGGTTGTGTTGCCTGAGCTTAACCGATTAAGAGCCTTCGCTGAAGATAGCTTGCAACGTGTTATATTTGGCGGAGGTGGAGTGCTCCCACCAAATCAAAACTCAAATTCTACATCACAAGTGAGTTGCATGTCATAAACATTACCGTAAATTTGAAGTAACCGTATATATACCATTTCTCTTGCCGAAAAATGAACATTCTTCTCCTTTTATATATGTATACAAATATACATGTTCTTAATTTCTTGGATGTCATAAGTCGACCACAGTCTGGATATGATAGCCCAAGGAGCCGTACTTCAAGCATGTCATCTCATCCTGGAAGAAGTAGCTAGAGGATTCTCAAATTCAGAAATTTCAACGTTATTCATGTATTCCACTTCCTCTCTCACTCGTCAAAATCCAAAATCAAAATCATTCCTTTCCAAAATTCCAATCTGATCTCTCACTCTCTCGCTTTGCTACGATCATCAATCCAATTAGTAAGTGCCCCACAAAGCCTAGCCCCCTTTCTCTCTCTTCTTTCTTTCTTGAATCACTCTGCTTTATCGTGATTAAGTTTCTTGTTTCCTTTCGGATCATTTCTGGTTTTGTGATCCGTTTGGTATTGTTTGTTTCCGATTCTGAAAAGCTTCAAGTGGCTTCGATGCAGTCAATCTTGAAAACCACATGTGCATGATTGATTGGTAGGTTTTGAATTGAATGGGTTTGGTTTCGATTTCGATTTAGATTAATTAATTTTGTCTTGTTTGCATTTATTAGTTTTGGTTCTGTTGCCTTTATTTCTTTCTTGATTTGGATATTGCAATTTCTTGAGGGATTTGAAATTTACTGTTTCTGAAATGAGGGATTTGAATATGTGTCCTCAGCTGGATATGGGAATATATTTGAGCGCTCCGAAAACCGATAAGGTATCAGAAGATGGTGAGAATGATAGACTTCGATTCGGGGCTTCGTCTATGCAGGGGTGGCGTTCCACCATGGAAGATGCTGTAAGTCTCTTTGATCTTCTTGTTTATTTGCTTCTGATATATCTTTGAAAGTGTAGCCAGTACTTCTGTTTGGTAATGATCTCTTTTAGAGTGTAGCGAGTACATTGTGTAATGATCTTTAAATGGCGATGTTATTCTGTATACTTACGATAATCCTTGGAGGTTGACGAGTAAGAATAGCAAGGAAAGAAATGAGTGTTTCCTTAAGATTCACGTAGTACCATTTAATGCTCATACAGTACAGAATTCTGTTCTCGTCTTATGTAGTTCTTCAGCAAGTACCTTTTAATATTGACATAATACAAAATTTGTAGCTGTTTCCCCATGGACGCAGGATAACCCTGAATTGTTGTCTTCTTCTTGGTTTTTGCGTTTTTTTTTATTTTCTATTTTAACTGAAATCAGTTAGAACTTCGAATAGATTAGGAAAGACTTGAATACTTTGATTATTAGCATTCATATTCATGGTGGGATAAGGGTTTCCTAAGCCTATTAGGACTATTAATCTAGGGTCATTGAAGAAAGTTCATTTGGCCAACTTGTTTGAAGGCATGCTATATTCTTATTTCATGAAAGGTTATCTTGACTTTTAAGTTGTATTCTCCAGTTCCCAATTTGATTCCTCAGTCTATTGGACTGGGTACTATAACGAGTTCTAATAGGGGGTAACATGATATTGTGGTATTGCCTATTACATACTAAAGGTTCTTGTTTTGTTGCAGCATGCTGCTTTGCTAGACCTCGACAATTCAACATCTTTCTTTGGTGTTTATGATGGTCATGGAGGTTAGCTTTTTAACTTTTGTAGTTGAGTAATTATATCATACTATATGATTATTTTTTCGACTTAGATAATCTTGATCATTATTGTGAGAACTGAGAACATGATCCATTTATAGTAGGTTTCACCTGTCATGTTGGATGCCCAAGTACTTCAACCAGGATTAATTTTCTTTGAGATCATTCTTTAAAATCTTGTACTTTTCATAATGGAAACCTATTTGCATTCAAATCAATTTTGTGAGCTGTGTTCTAGTTCGTAGGTTTGCTCATCTTATGTTTTGCTATCTTGCTTTTCCTTGTGCAGTGGGTTTGTAAATCTATAAATTTTCAGGGGCATCAAAATTAACGCTGTTGCATGTAGGTAAAGCTGTGGCAAATTTCTGCGCCAAGTATCTCCACTTACAAGTGCTCAACCAGGAAGCATATCTAACTGGCGATTTAGGCACTTCCTTGCATAAAGCTTTTCTCAGGTTACTTCATCCTTTGTAATAACTTCAATTTAGAAATTAATTGGTGCATGCATCTATCATGTCATTGCGCAATCACGGGGGTGCAGATAGGTGTCATTCTCCTTTGAGTAATATATTTAGAGGAAAAAAAACTTTAAACCTTGAATCATGGCCATGATTCTACTACCGATTCAACCATTATCATACTGTATTGTATTCATTCGCCTACAGTGTTTCTCTTCCATTAAATCCTGTTTGTTGAATAATTTTTTCTCATGTAGTCGATTCTGGAGAACCATGTTTCTGCTCCAGCTTTTGTTTTTATTACCATTCAGAATTTATAAGATATTTCTGGTTATTACAATACAGAAAAGAAGGGATCACAGTGGTTGGAGGGTACAAAGATGTTTATAAAACTTGAGAATATTGTGGTATATCTTGGCATACATTGATTTTGATGTAGATTTTAATATCTATTGTGAAACAAAATAAGCTGCAGAAAGTAGATTGGTGGGGGGGGGGGGGGGGGGGGGGGCTCACCATCTTATGTTGCTTCTGATTGATGCAGGATGGATGAGATGATGCGTGGACAGAGAGGATGGAGAGAACTAGCTGTATTGGGTGATAAGATAGATAAAGTTTCGGGCCTTATTGAAGGGTTCATCTTTACTCCCAAGAGTGCTGAAGCCAAGAGAAGTGCATTCAATGATCAAATGGATCAGTGGTCTTCTGAGGAGGTAACCTTTACTGCACATATAAAGTAACACTTAAGCCATCAGATATATACAGAATGATTCCATAATAGCATTTAACTTTCACCATAGAACGGTTAAACCCAATAAGTTTGAAGTGCAAGCAATAATTATTTTACTTGTTTTAAAATAAAATAAAATAAAATAAAAAATCTTATTTTGAGCAGTGTCGTGTGGTTGCTTGATTTGAATGAGGATATGATATGGTGATAATCTTATAATGGAAGTGCTTGTGGTATATGGAAACAGACTTGTAGTACTTCTCAAAGAGTTAAATTTCTTAAATGTGACCATTTCAAATTAGTGGCTTTAATTGCTTGGAATTGCGTGCATGGTAAGGTGCTAATTGATCACTTGCTAAATCTGCCTTCATGTATACTTATTAAGAACTAAATTGAATTTATCTTATCAATATACTCATATGGATGGTATATATAAGGTATATGTAGTGTGCTGTGTACATTTGTCAGTGCACAGTTACGGCTTAAATCATGTCTATAGTTGCAAGATAATTTACATTCCACCAAGGTTATTCTGATTTAGTCTAAGAGGTTTATTAAGTTCGTTACTAGGTTGCACACATCCAAGCTATTCCCTGTATAGTAGTAGATGTATGAGCGTGAGAGAATTCTGTGTGAATTTTCACTCCTTATTTTTTTGGTTCCTTCCATGTGAAGGAAGGATGATACTGTTAATGACTAAGCATCAGACGTTGAGTTCGGTCTGGTGCTCTTTCCATTTAAAATGTTGAAGGAGCCAATTGAAATGTCTTATAGATCCTAGTAATCCTCATGGAAAGGTTTTGATTAGCTTTGAGCATCTGTTTTGGAAATGTTCATCTTCTGCATTCAGTTTAGCAAAGATGGCATTAGTGTTTTAGTAAAATACTATTCTGTGAATTCATTTGAGTACTCGAATATTCTATTCTGAGAATATGGTTGCTGTACTTATGTAAGACAGATCTTTTTATGCAATTCCATTTTTTTTTTTGTAAAAGAACAGTTTTCTCTTGAAATCAGGGGCCTCACTCTGATTTTGATGGACCAACCTCTGGAAGCACAGCTTGTGTTGCTGTCATCCGAAACAATCAACTTGTTGTTGCCAATGCTGGTGATTCGCGTTGTGTAATATCCAGAAAGGGTCAGGTATTTCTCCCTCTTTATGCAGCTCCTCTAAAGTTTTTAGCCGAACTTAGTGCAAGTATCGTTGTGACCCCAGCTGTATGAACTTGGTATATTTGTTTTGCTGTTGGATTAATGTCAACGCGCAGTGATACTGAGTTAGGATATATTATGTTTCCCAAACTTCTGTAATTGTCTTTACCAAGGTAAGATATTTATTTAGTGTAATATTCAAAATGCATCAGCACTGGTATTACATATATATTTGACACAAGACATATGGGGCATAGTTGTAGATAGACGAAGGTTATACGACAATGGAGAATTAGTTGTTGTCTGCTAATGTGCTGACGTGCACCGAAAACACCGGGGCAATCGTGCAATTTAAACCCTTTGTGTAGTATATAGCATATGATAAGTAAGGGGTCGAAAGGCCGGGGACTTATAGGGCGCTCTTGCATTTAGTAATAAAAAGATTAGAACTATAAACAATTATTTACATATATACAAAGATAAACGGGGGTTTAGAGAGTTTGGTTCTAAATTCCTACAAAACAGAAAATAAAAATTAAATATGTACAATTGATCAATCCATTCAACACATAGCCAAAGAGAGAAACTCAGATCTCGACCACACATTAATATCATGCTTCAATCTTAGTAAAGTGAAACTTGTCGAAATTATAATCTAGAAACAATCTCAAGACACGAGCCTACGAGGTCTTCGCATCTTATTGTTCTTCTTAAGTGTACTTAGCACAGAACGTCTAGAACTAAGAATTTCATGAGAACGTCTACATGAATCATTAAGATAAAGAACGAGATTGAACACGACCACTGCCGTGAACGTCACCGCATTAAATCATTGTAGTCCACGTTTCCAGCCACTACGACATGGCTTCCATCACCTACGATCCATACTTACCTACGCGGCTTAGCATGAATTTCTGACGGTAGTTAGCATGCATTCTAACTATATAGCTACTAAAGCAGAAACGCTTCCTTCCTAAAGCATAAATCGACAAGAACAAAATACTAAAACATCATAAACAAAACATCAACATGCTTAACTAAGAAAAGAATTTACTAATAACAAAACAATCGCAACAAACATCCAACACCAATGATGAACACCGAATCCATGTCTTTAAAATTGTAAAGAAAACTAAACAAAGATAGAGGCATAGTTTACACTTTGACGATCTTCAAGAAGCTTGAGGATGAGCAAGAGGTGCGTGGCTTCAAGGTTCCTTCTTCTCCAAGGTTGCGACGCAAGGGTGAAGATCACCAAGGCTTTGGCAAGGAGAGAGAACTCGGCAAAGGAGGGGAGAGGGCTGCGGCAAGAGGAAGCTATTTCTCTAGGGTTTTTGTGAGAATGAATGATGATTTTTCTGTAGAGAAACAGCCCCTTATATAGAGTCTAGGCCGAACCAAGTTATGCTCTCCACCCTTGATTTATTCTTGATCCAATGGCTCCAATTAATTGCACATAAAATCTGGAAATTATCTCCATGGAACTCTCTAGAATTCTTGCGCACCACTCCTTCGTATGTAGCTTGAATGATGACCGAATGCATGGCTTAATCACCAAGGAAAATCGGCAAAGGACTCCTTCTCCTTGTAAAGCTGCCGATTTTATTGTTGTAGGGTTTTTCATCCAATAGCAATCCTACAAATAAGCATAATGACATGCTCAATCCAATAGGAATTAAGATAAATAAAATCAGAATATTCCCCTAAATAAATAGAGATTTTGATGAAGCAAAACTCCTTAAAATAATACCCTAAAAATCGGCAAAGAAAGTCCATTGGACTCCAAGAAATCGGCCAAGAAGGCCTAGCCGAATCCATAGGGTTTTGGGGTTTAAATGGATCATGCAATCGGTCCAAATCCACTTAGGTTTGGGTTTATGCGACTTAGAGGTTTCCTAGTCCGAATAGGATTTGACTTTATGACTCAACGTTTCCTAGTTGAAGTAGGATTCTCGAAACAACTAGGTTTTCTATTAAATTTCCTCTTTTAACATCCTTTTCGTAAATAATGCTCACTAAGCCTCTAATAAATAAAACAAGTCAAAAATGATAAAGTTAAGGTAATAACGTAGCTAAATAGGGTAAGAAACACATTATAACCACGGCATTTTATGCCTCTATCAACTCCCCCACACTTAGCTTTTGCTAGTCCCTTAGCAAAATCAATCGACAAAATAAATAAAAACAACTCTAATGCCCTTAACATTTGTCTCAGCATCTCTTATCTCATGGCTTCAAAATTAGCACTTAATAAAGAATCATTCCAAAACATTCCAAAGCTAATTGCCATGCATAGATCACATATATTAGTAGGACTTGGAAGAACAATGGTGGTGGTTATAGCTCAGCATGTTTCAAACAAGTAGTGATCCATCCTCACAAGGTATGCACTCGATTTTTCACTCAGATTTTCTGGCTCAATCACTCAAATGTATGCAAGAGAAAATATTTTGAGGCATTCATAATGCTTGCATTTATATGAACAAAAAGCACATGTTAAATAATAAATAAATAAACCTCATGAAGGAATCAATTACTCACACAAATGGACCCAAACCATATGCTCAATTCTTGGAATAGACTCCACATATCAAGTTTAACCCATCTCACAGATCATAAAGGACTTTAGGGTTATATAACATGGCTAAGCTAGGGGTATGAATTGAAGGATGAGGAATCACAAAGTTCCTAAAGACCTAGCAGAGCAATTAAGCACACCTTATGTCTCCGAAATTGAGGGCCAGATATCATCTTTTTGGGCCCTTCGTCATTCTAACCTCCTTATAACCTCATGAAAAAGGACAAAGGCCGGAATATTTCTGTTTTTAGGCCTTCCATTTATAATAACCTCCGATTCCACAAAGGACTTAATCCATTGTTCAAAAATATTTTTCTTGCCGTTTTTTTTTTTTTTTTTTTTCTTTTCTTTTCTTTTCGGCAATGAGTATACTGTTTTCTTTTTCTCCTCCAACTATGGACAAGTCTATTCTTCCTCCCCCACACTTGGTCTTCATCACATCATCATAGAATTTTGCAAAATGCTCTACTAGGTCCAAAGGACAAGGGTAGAGGTATTCCTGTACTAAGTTCAAGGTAAAGTTTACGTGGGTGATGAAAGAAAGGCTTAACGTAGGCTCAAAGGGGTTAAATCTAAGGGGTGTGCCGAGCACACAAATAGGGACACAAGCTCATTTGGCAATGGTGTTTATCCTAAAAAGTCCATTTAATCCCTTCCATGATCAGGGTAGTTTATGAATAAAAGCTTTGAAAATCCACAAGAATGAGTTCTAGTAATCTCTCTAGTCCATTAAAAGCTATGGTGAGTAAATCGACATGAAAGAATAATGAGGTTTGCAAAAATTAAGCCAAGAAAACGAATTAAGAATTTTTTCAATGATCGCTCAAAAAAAAAAAATGGCACATATATAAGGCTCAAAAGCTCACAATAGGGTCATATGAATCACACTTGTCCTATCATGCTCAAAATCTGTACCAATGTTTACAAACCATATCCACTACAAATCGTATGATTTCCATTTATTTCAATTAACCGCAGAATATCAGTTAGAAATCAACTCAATCTTGTGATCATTTCGTCCATTATTTCAGAGAATAATTTCGTCATAGACTGTTAAGGGCTCCTAAGACTCAAAACAAAAATAAAGACTCGAAATTTTTTTGGGTTTTTCGATAATTTGACTCAAAGCAATAAAACAATGTAAATCCCTCCCCCACACTTAAACTCTACATTGTCCTCAATGTTCATAAAATAAAGTATAGAGGTAAGCATGAAGTTGGGAGCTACGACTCAAAAATAAAGCAAATAAACAAATAAATTGAAACAAGAAGAAAGGGAATAAGGAAAACAAATCTGCGTTGACGGCTCCTCCATATCTTCTTGTTGAAAATGGGTTACCTCCCATTGAGTGCTTCGTTTTACGTCCATTGGCTAGACGGTAGTACCTCAATTTGTATTCGGTGTCTCATAGAGGGGTACTTCCTCCGCATTTGGTTCATACGGCTCATAGTAGGGCTTGAGCCGATGGCCATTCACTTTAAAGTGCTCACCGGTCCTTGCGCTCTTGATCTGTATGGCACCATGAGGAAAAACTTGAGTAACAATAAAAGGGCCAATCCAACGAGAACGTAACTTACCGGGAAAGAGTTTGAGTTTAGAATGAAATAGTATGACTTTTTGTCCAACAACAAACGATTTCCGACGGAGCATCTTATCATGATAAGCTTTGGTTTTCTCCTTGTAAATCCACGCACTATCGAAGGCTTCATTTCGGATTTCCTCAAGTTCGCTCAGCTGCAACTTCCTATGAAGGCCGGCATCATTTAGATTCATGTTAAATTCCTTTACCGCCCACCAAGCTTTGTGTTCCAACTCCACTGGTAGGTGGCGTGCTTTTCCATAGACTAGCCGAAATGGAGACATCCCAATGGGTGTCTTGTAGGCTGTACGGTAGGCCCATAAAGCGTCATCTAGCTTTTGGCTCCAATCCTTGCGGTTAGGACCTACAGTCTTCTCTAAAATCCGCTTGATCTCTCGGTTCGAAATTTCGGCTTGTCCACTTGTTTGAGGGTGGTATGGGGTGGACACCTTGTGCGTAACATTGTATTTCTTAAGCAATGCTGCGATGGTACGGTTGCAGAAATGAGATCCTCCATCACTTATAATCACTCTTGGCATTCCGAACCTACAAAATATGTTAGTGCGGAGAAAATCTGCAACCACTTTAGAATTGTTAGTTTTGGTGGCTTTTGCTTCCACCCATTTTGAGACATAATCAACCGCCACTAATATATATAAAAATCCGTCAGATGCGGGAAAAGGTCCCATAAAATCAATGCCCCATACATCGAATATTTCAACAGTTACAAAATTTTGTAAAGGCATTTGATCTTTAGGTCCTAAATTACCTAGCCGTTGGCACCTATCACAAGATATGCAAAACATGTATGCATCTTTGAAAATCGTGGGCCAAAAGAAACCAGCATCTAATATTTTGAGGGCAGTTCGACGAGATCCAAAATGACCTCCACAAACTTCAGAATGGCAGAAGGTAAGAATGGATTTATGCTCATTTTCAGGGACACACCTCCTAATTATTTGATCTACACATCTTTTCCAAAGGTAAGGTTCATCCCAAATGTAATACCTAGACCATTTCTTAAGTTTTTCTCTTTGTGACCGAGGCAAGTCAGTTGGAAATGTCCTAGTGACCAAGTAATTCACAATATCCGCATACCATGGTTCACTTACCTCGATTCCAAAAAGCTGTTCATCGGGGAACGTTTCCGTCAAAGGTAGAGCTTCCTCTTCTCGCACAAGCCGGCTAAGATGGTCCGCAACGACGTTGTCACTTCCTTTCTTGTCCTTGATTTCGATGTCGAATTCTTGGAGTAGCAAAATCCAGCGGATGAGTCTCGGCTTGGCGTCTTTCTTTGCAAATAAATACCTCAATGTTGCATGGTCAGTATAAACAGTTACTTTAGATTGAAGTAAGTATTGGCGAAACTTATCTAAAGCGAACACAACGGCAAGAAGCTCCTTCTCCGTTGTGGAATAATTGAGTTGGGCATCATTCAAAGTTCGTGATGCGTAATAGATCGCACAGGGCTTCTTGTCCCTCCGCTGTCCCAACACCGCGCCAACGGCATAATCCGAAGCGTCACACATGAGCTCAAATGGCTAATTCCAATCAGGGGGCGTCATCACGGGCGCCGAGGTCAGCAATTCCTTCAATTTCTCGAACGCAAGCTTGCATTCGTCGTCAAAGTCGAAGGCGACTTCCTTTTGGAGCAAACGGCATAGAGGCCTTGATATCTTAGAAAAATCCTTGATAAACCTGCGGTAAAAACCTGCGTGGCCAAGAAACGAACGTATCTCCCTCACGGTTGTGGGGTAGGGTAAGTAACGAATTAAATCAATCTTAGCCTTATCAACTTCAATGCCTCTAGCCGAAATGATATGACCTAAGACAATACCTTGAGTTACCATGAAATGGCATTTCTCCCAATTTAAAACTAAATTTGTGTCAACGCATCGTTTCAAAATGAGTTCTAAATTTTCCAAACAAGAATCAAAGCTCTTACCGAAAACGCTGAAATCGTCCATAAAAACTTCAATTTTATTTTCAATGTAATCCGAAAATATAGACATCATGCATCTTTGAAACGTACCTGGTGCGTTGCATAAACCGAATGGCATACGACGATAAGCAAATGTACCGAACGGACATGTGAACGTCGTCTTCTCTTGGTCCTCTTGGGCGATGCAAATCTGGTTGTACCCGCTATATCCATCTAGAAAGCAGTAAAACTCATGGCCGGCTAACCGTTCAAGCATTTGGTCAATGAATGGCAAGGGGAAGTGATCTTTCCTAGTGGTGGCGTTGAGCTTCCTATAATCTATGCAAACACGGTGACCGGTTACAAGTCTTTGGGGTACAAGCTCGTTCTCCTCATTCTTCACTACGGTTATTCCGGATTTCTTGGGAACAACTTGAACAGGTGAAACCCATTTGCTATCCGATATGGGGTAGATTACTCCGCAATCTAGCAATTTGATCACTTCATCTTGTACAACCTTCATCATTGGTGGGTGAAGGCGTCTTTGGGCTTCACGGGTAGGCTTAGCTCCTTCTTCTAGCAAAATACGGTGGACACAAGTGGTAGGGCTAATTCCCTTGATATCGGCTAAAGTCCATCCGATAGCCGTCTTGTTTCTCTTCAACACTTCCACCAATCTTCTTTCTTGTTCATTATCTAACTTAGAGGACACAATTGCCGGTAGTGTCTCATCATCTCCAAGGTACACATATTTCAAATGGTCGGGCAGTGGCTTAAGCTCTAATGTAGGGGCCTTCTCTACCGATGGTAACATCTTAGTGGTAGAAGCAGGGAGGCCGATGAATGGTGCGTTGTGTAGGGCGAATGGAACATTGTCTAAGGCCGCAACGGTTTCTAGTACGTATTCATCCCAAACTGCCTCCAAATCTTCCATAGGTACCTTGTCACCCTTCACATTGAACCCAACTCCTTGGGAGATGGTAACTTCCAACTTGTCATCGATCAATGTGTCTAAATGATGCTGCGCATACGAATCAACAATATCAATGGAATAACATGGTTTAATTTTGGACAAGGGATACCTCATTGCTTCAAAGATGTTGAAGCCAATCACTTCACCGTCAAATTCCATTGTCAACGCGCCGGCATGCACATCGATCTTGGTCCTAGCTGTTCTCATGAAAGGACGTCCTAAAAGTATAGGAATTGAACTTGTATGGGAGTCGTCCTCCATATCTATGATATAAAAATCTGCAGGGAATATCAAGTGGTTAACTTGAACCAGAACATCCTCCACATACCCCTTAGGATACGTGTTGGACCTATCAGCTAGTTGGATAATTACGTTATCTTTCTTTAATTCGCCAAGGTCCATGGAGAGATATAAACTATATGGCATAACATTAATTGATGCACCCAAATCAAGCATGATATTATCAAATTTAGTGTCACCAATTACGCAAGGGATAGAAAAACTCCCTGGGTCCTTGAGCTTGGGCGGCATTCTTCGTTGGAGAACGGCAGAAATCGTCTCACTCATCTTTACTACTTCTTTCTCTCTTGTTTGTCTCCTTGTGGTACATAACTCCTTCAAGAATTTCGCATATTTGGGAACTTGAGTAATGCACTCGATCAAGGGCATGTTCACTTGAACTTTCTTAAAAATCTCCAAGATGGCTTGATCGGATTCGTCCTTCTTCGATTTCTGAAACCTACTTGGAAATGGGGGGCGCACCAAAGGGGGGTTAGTTGTAACCGAACCATTAGAGTTAGGGTCATTACCTATTGGCGGGTTGGTTGTTGGCAAAGAAGCTTCGGCTCTTGAAGTAGCCGGATCTTTCTCCAAATCTTTGGTGTTGGTAATGATGACTTCGTCCTCCTCATCATGAACTACGTTGGACTTCTTCGGGTCCTTTCTTGGTACTTCGTGGAGCACATGTCCGCTCCTTGTGTGTACAGCTTTTGTGGATTCAAAATTTGAATTAGGGTTAGGGATGGTACCGGATGGCAGCTTCCCTACTTCGGTGATCTTTCCCATGAAATCCACAATCTTACCCAATTGGTTCTTGATGTCGGCAATATCCTTCACATTGCTTTGTTGCCCCCTAGTAAGTGCATCTTGTGTTTGGAACAGATTCTCTAGCATCTTATCATAAGAGGGGTGAGTAGCGTTATTTGCCATAAAAGGATTATTTGGAACAAAAGTTTGAGGAACCTGGGGTCTTGGAACAAATCCGGATGGGCGTTGGAATTGACCTCCGAAATTTGGGGGTTGGCTTGTTGCATTCTCCGTATTGCTCCAACGAAAGTTCGGATGATCTCGAGTACCAGGGTTGTACACATTTGAGAATGGATTGTATCTTGGTTGTCCGATGGCGTTGGCAGATTCCCATTCGCCACTTTCAATCAGTTGGGGACATTGATCCGTGGGGTGTCCTTGCAAAGAGCAAACACCACATACTTTGACAGGTTCACGGCTTGCTCCAATGGTGAGATGGGCTAGTACGGCATCAAGCTTGCTTTCGAGTGTCTTAGCTTCACTCACTTTCTTTGTACTATTAAGCGTGACCGCAAATTGTTGATCATTGAGGGCTCGGTTGTCTAGCAATGTCCATGCTTCTTGAGGCGTCTTGTCCACAAATGAGCCTCCAGATGAGGCGTCTAGAAGTTGGCGTTCCAAGGGCAACAGTCCCTCATAAAAGTATTGCAATAAATTGCTCTCTTTGATTCCATGAGAGGGGCATGATGCGACAAGAGCCTTGAATCTTTGGTAAAAGGGGCAGAAAGATTCATCCGCTCCTTGTTGAACTCCGGTTATTTGCTTTCTCATGAGAGTGACCTTCGAAGCCGGAAAGTACTTCGTCAGAAATTCAGATTTCATGCGATCCCATGAGGTGATGTGCCCATTGGGCAAATCAAATAACCATGACTTTGCGGGGTCTTCAAGAGTGAAGGGGAATCCCTTCAATTGTAGTACTTGCATGTCCGCATTCCTTGGACACATGCTATTGCACACAAATTCGAAAGCCTTCAGATGCTTGTTTGGATCTTCACTCGGCAATCCATGGAACTTCGGCAATTGGTGGAGAAATCCACTTTTCAGTTCAAAGTCTCCTTCTTTTCCAGCTGCAGCCGCCGGATACACAATGCAATTTGGAGATCCACCGACTGGAATGTCATCAACTTGCGCGGAAAGTGCTCGGATACTCATGGTTGCGGGTTGTTGAAACAAATAAATAAGTACCGAAATAAAAATTAAAGAAACAACATTATTAACAAGTATAAATTGAGTATAAGTATAAGTATATTTAGACTTTAGCTCGTATTTTGACACGTTACAAGGGTTAGAAATGTTAATCGACAATTTATAAGGCTTATAAATCCTCAATTCCGAATTTTAAGAAGCAAACCGAAAATGGACCAATTAGGTTTATTATCTAGACATAAATAACTCCGTGGTTTCAAAAGACTTATTCGGCCAAGAGCTACTATGTGTTAGACACTTCGACAAGAGTTAATAAGGACTTGGAAAGACCCTATTAACAATTGTGACCTTAGTCCCACCGATTTTGATTCTTAAAGTCCAAATCTGAAAACAAATAAAACAAATAAATATTAGACAATATAAACAAAGCACTAAATAACAAGAAACTTATTATTAAGTCCCCGGCAACGGCGCCAAAAATTGACGTGCACCGAAAACACCGGGGCAATCGTGCAATTTAAACCCTTTGTGTAGTATATAGCATATGATAAGTAAGGGGTCGAAAGGCCGGGGACTTATAGGGCGCTCTTGCATTTAGTAATAAAAAGATTAGAACTATAAACAATTATTTACATATATACAAAGATAAACGGGGGTTTAGAGAGTTTGGTTCTAAATTCCTACAAAACAGAAAATAAAAATTAAATATGTACAATTGATCAATCCATTCAACACATAGCCAAAGAGAGAAACTCAGATCTCGACCACACATTAATATCATGCTTCAATCTTAGTAAAGTGAAACTTGTCGAAATTATAATCTAGAAACAATCTCAAGACACGAGCCTACGAGGTCTTCGCATCTTATTGTTCTTCTTAAGTGTACTTAGCACAGAACGTCTAGAACTAAGAATTTCATGAGAACGTCTACATGAATCATTAAGATAAAGAACGAGATTGAACACGACCACTGCCGTGAACGTCACCGCATTAAATCATTGTAGTCCACGTTTCCAGCCACTACGACATGGCTTCCATCACCTACGATCCATACTTACCTACGCGGCTTAGCATGAATTTCTGACGGTAGTTAGCATGCATTCTAACTATATAGCTACTAAAGCAGAAACGCTTCCTTCCTAAAGCATAAATCGACAAGAACAAAATACTAAAACATCATAAACAAAACATCAACATGCTTAACTAAGAAAAGAATTTACTAATAACAAAACAATCGCAACAAACATCCAACACCAATGATGAACACCGAATCCATGTCTTTAAAATTGTAAAGAAAACTAAACAAAGATAGAGGCATAGTTTACACTTTGACGATCTTCAAGAAGCTTGAGGATGAGCAAGAGGTGCGTGGCTTCAAGGTTCCTTCTTCTCCAAGGTTGCGACGCAAGGGTGAAGATCACCAAGGCTTTGGCAAGGAGAGAGAACTCGGCAAAGGAGGGGAGAGGGCTGCGGCAAGAGGAAGCTATTTCTCTAGGGTTTTTGTGAGAATGAATGATGATTTTTCTGTAGAGAAACAGCCCCTTATATAGAGTCTAGGCCGAACCAAGTTATGCTCTCCACCCTTGATTTATTCTTGATCCAATGGCTCCAATTAATTGCACATAAAATCTGGAAATTATCTCCATGGAACTCTCTAGAATTCTTGCGCACCACTCCTTCGTATGTAGCTTGAATGATGACCGAATGCATGGCTTAATCACCAAGGAAAATCGGCAAAGGACTCCTTCTCCTTGTAAAGCTGCCGATTTTATTGTTGTAGGGTTTTTCATCCAATAGCAATCCTACAAATAAGCATAATGACATGCTCAATCCAATAGGAATTAAGATAAATAAAATCAGAATATTCCCCTAAATAAATAGAGATTTTGATGAAGCAAAACTCCTTAAAATAATACCCTAAAAATCGGCAAAGAAAGTCCATTGGACTCCAAGAAATCGGCCAAGAAGGCCTAGCCGAATCCATAGGGTTTTGGGGTTTAAATGGATCATGCAATCGGTCCAAATCCACTTAGGTTTGGGTTTATGCGACTTAGAGGTTTCCTAGTCCGAATAGGATTTGACTTTATGACTCAACGTTTCCTAGTTGAAGTAGGATTCTCGAAACAACTAGGTTTTCTATTAAATTTCCTCTTTTAACATCCTTTTCGTAAATAATGCTCACTAAGCCTCTAATAAATAAAACAAGTCAAAAATGATAAAGTTAAGGTAATAACGTAGCTAAATAGGGTAAGAAACACATTATAACCACGGCATTTTATGCCTCTATCATGTGCCTATCAAGTTCTAATCTGAGCAGGTGTTTTAATCTGCAGGAATGGGTCTGGAATTTTGCATATTCACGTAGAAAATAAACATATTCTTAAACATGTAAACTAAAGGAATCTAGGTTCTTGAAGAGCCTGTCATTATTAATTCACCAAAAGAATGTTGGTGTCTAGCTTTGAATTTGTGTTAGATGTACAAGAAAGTTAATGTCTGTCTGTCGTAATAAAATTTATTTCACGCCAACACTTTGCCAGGGACATGAGCACTTGTAGCCAGGTTTTGTCACCTGTCCATGATTTTTTGTTGATTGCTTTGTGTTTGGTATGTATGTGTCAGAGGTGTTGAACAATGAGAGGAAGATAGCGAAACCAAACAAATAAGATAAACACTTGAATGGTTATCGTCCCCAATCTGCCAAGAATAAGCATCCCCGGTCTCTTGTCCCCAACTTCTATGCTAGTTTCTATGCATAGATCAAATCAATTTGGCTTCATGCCATTGTGGTGTTGTACTGCTGAGTGATAATCTTATTAAGGATGATGTGTACCTTATCAAAGTTATAAATGCAGGCATATCCTTTATCTAAAGATCATAAGCCTGACATTGAGAATGAGAAGGAAAGAATTTTGAAGGCTGGTGGATTTATCCAAGTTGGACGGGTCAATGGAAGTTTAAACTTGGCAAGATCTATTGGTACATATTTTCCCTAACCTGGTGAATAGAAAAGTGAAAATAACCTCCTTTCACTTATTGTTGTTTGATATTGTTGCTTACAGGTGATGTGGAATTCAAGCAAAACAAACAATTGCCTGTTGAAAAGCAGATTGTAACTGCCAATCCAGATGTACAAAGTGTATGTGATATGTGAAACCCTAGAAAACATCTACACTCGATGAAGCCTCATATTTTCAAACCAAATAACTATTAAACAAACCCTAGGTCTTATTGATCCCGAGTAAAGATTTTGAATAAAAGTTTATTGAAACAATGATTGAGAATTTAACATAGCAATCCAAGAATTCGAAAAACAAATCAACTAAAGAATTTTGGCTTTCAATACTAGAATTTGACGTTCTTTTTTATGTTTGAGGTAAATTTTTCAGTAGCTAGTTAATGGGAAAAATTGATCTTTCTTGTTGATTTGATTTTGATTAGCATTTAATTATAAAATTTGCTAACACGAGTTAACAATTGGGTTACTTTCGTGAATGCTTGTCATCACGTCTCTGTTTCATTTTAACTAATTCTATCCTGATTGATGTAGGTTGAGATTTGTGATGATGATGAGTTTCTTGTCATAGCTTGTGATGGGATATGGTACGTTAGTTTCTCCTTTTGTTATAGTTTCTTTTTAGAAAACCAAGAAGCGTTGGTCCTAATTTAAAGTGTAGGAATGTGGTGCAAATGAAGTGAAACATAGTTCAGCTGCAAGATATTACATGTCATTATGTGAGCTGCTAGAGATTTTGTTACTGTTTCAGAGTGCTTTGCTTCTTTTCCTCTTGTTGAATTTGAGCCGTTAAGGCCAGATCTAAAATGTTTGGGATTACTTTCAAGGGACATTTGGAGGAGATCTGTCTTTACTTTCTTTTCCTCTTGTTGAATGTGAGCTCGTAATGCCAGGCCTAAAATGTTTTGGATTACTTTTAATGTTCATTTGGAGGAAATCTGTCCTTGCTTTCTTTTTCTCTTTTCTTTTTACAAGAAATTGATATCTCATTTCAAAATAATAATAATAATAATAATATAAGGAAAAAAATTCAGTTTAGTACCCTAAACTTTGATGTTAAAATCAGTTCAGTCTCATTTCGAAAATCCATCTTTTTAGTCTCTTAACTCTCAAATGGCTACACTCTAGTCCAAATTTTGATGTTGGTTTCAAAATTGACGTCAGGTGCCGACCTAGAGCCAACAAGAAGGGCCCATGTAGTAATGCTGGCTCTTAATTTGTACAAAATGACGAAATTGGCCCTTCTGACTGTTTTCCCTCCATTACAGCCCAGACCCCTAAACCTAATCTTATCAATTATCATAACCCAAAAACATTACAGCCTCCATGTTATGTGTCTCATGGTTGCTTGTTTCTAATCTTTTGCATAGATGATTAGAGCTATGAACTTGTGCAGACTTATGCATCTATTTGGTTTTTGTTAGAATGGATGTAAACATTGACTTATGCACCTATTTGGTTGTTATGCAGTAGCTTTTATTGACAAGCTTGAATGCAAATTTAAGGGTTTTGCCCTTATATGTTGTCCAGTTCATTTTCTTGTGTTTTTGCTTGTATTACTTTAGTAGATAATCTTGGAGTTTAGGGTCCGGTGTTGTTAATGTGTGGAAGTTTGGATTCAGTTTGGAGTTTGTATCAGCCTCTTTTTTTTTGTTTTTTTTTTTTTTTGCATAAGTTGAATTTTGGATGAAAATCATATCAAATTGGCCATGATGCCCTTTCTTAAAATTAAAGACTGATATGTGGGCCCTTCTTGTCGGCTCCGTGCACCTGACGTCATTTTCGGAGCCAACATCAAAATTTGGACTAAAGTGTAGTCATTGTAGAGTTAAGAGACAAAAGATGGATTTTCGAAACGAGAGACTGAACTGATTTTAGCACCAAAGTTCAGGGTACTAAACTGAATTTTTCTCTAATAATAATTGATATCTAAATTCATCTCTATATCTATCAGTTAACGAAAATTTTCTTGTTTGTCACGTTCTTTAAAAATCTGAAGTCAACACTTTGTGTAAGTTCCATTTTTCATATCTTTTCAAATTGAAAGATTCTTTGGGTGGAAGTTTGGTAGGTAGATGAATTCACTGAAAGATGGTTATATTTTTTGTGGAAAATAATCACCATCTCGGGGTCTCTTGAAAAGCCTGTAATTGCATGCATTCTGATAATGTAGTTGATGCATGGTTGAATGCAGTCCCATATATTGTGTCCCTTTCTTACTGCATGTTCAATCATTGGTGCCTCCTTGCTGTTGTTTTTAGAAGTACATTGTTGTGGTAGCATGTATTTTTTAACATTGCACTAAGCTATGTCATGTGTTCCTTTGAATTCTTCTTGTCAATTTCATCTTTGCTGAAACACCGGTGCATTCTCTATAGGGACTGCATGTCAAGCCAACAACTTGTGGATTATGTTCGGGAACAATTGAAGCATGTAAGTTAACATTACATGTTTCCCTTATGTTTCAATTTTCAAGTTGTTTGGGCAACATAAATACATTTCCAATGATGCAGGAAAATAAACTGTCGGTGGTTTGTGAGCGAGTGTTTGAAAGGTGCTTGGCGCCTTCAACAGGCGGAGAAGGATGTGACAACATGACAATGATTTTGGTTCAGTTTAAGAATCCTGTTAATTCAACTGCTTCTATTGTAAACAACCCTATGTCATCTGATCCATCACCTGAGAAGACTTCTACTGGGAACCAGCCTCGCTTGTCTGATCCATCACCAGAGAAGGTATCTACTGGGAACAAGCCTCTCTCGTCTGATCCATCACCTGAGAAGGCTTCTACAGGGAACAAGTTTCCCTCTGATCCATCACCGGAGAAGGCTTCTACAGGGAACAAGCCTCTCTCGTCTGATCCATCACCCGAGAAGGCTTCCACCGGGAACAAGCCTCTCTCGTCTGATCCATCACTTGAGAAGACATACACTGGGAACAACAAGCCTCTTTCATCTGATCCATCACCTGAGAAGGACAAAAGCTTGGGAAAATCTAGGTAGAGGTTGACATAGTCATCTGATGGCTATTGAAAGAAGGCATTATCTGAAAGTTATGGCTCTGTTGATTCAGGAACCATAAATTCATTCGAATTTCGATTGAATCCTCATAACTGTACATGTTCATGGTATTTCATGTATTAGTATAGCTCGAGTTCTGTACATGTGTACTGAGAGTTTTGCAAGTTTTTTCCAGATCAGATGGAGCTTACTGCTTGTCTGCAAATTTTGTGGATGGAATTCTAAACACTACTGTCATATGGTCCTCTACGAACAAGATTAAGATTGAGGAGTTTTTGTATACAAAAAGGTCAAAAGCATTGATGTTTTTCCTTTCATTTCAAGATTGTTCTGTTGTTAGGACTTGGGAACAATGCAATCAACTCTGTAGCTAACGTACCAACCAAGTCCCAAAGGAGGGAACTACAGAAGAGATCAAAAGATTCCATGGGAACCTAGAAATACAGAATAAACCGTGTGCCCGTAACGTTTCCAAGGTTCTTCCATAGCGCCTAGAGTTAAGGCAGTGGCGTAGCCAGAAACTTTTTACAAGAGTGTCAAATTTCATACAACTTTTTATATACCACATAAAATTGTAGATAATGGTTTCTTAGTCATAAGAGTTATTCTAGAGCTATTATTGAGGAGGAATCTGAAACAATTTTCAACAACAAAAAAAACAGGGCTTGAGATTTATAGTAGATTTGGACCGATGTATAACTTTCTATATTCTTAATTTATCTCACATGGCTACTAACAATTTTAGCTAATGCGACAGAAAAATAAGAAAAAGATGGTTGAAAATAAAAATGAAGAAAAGAAAAAAATACATGATAAAATTTAGCATTTTAGGTAGATTTGTAAGTGTTTGACAGAAGACATGTATATTATTTTTGAATTCAGTGTTTTAGGAAAATGAAGATAGATTGGCTTATATTTCTATCTTTGTTTTTGTGTCATAGAGGTCAAATATGTAGTGTCATGATAATATGTATGATAAGAAGTAAAAAAAAAAAAACTAATAAGAAACATGGTAAAACTGACCTCTTTAGCCCTATTGTGGCTACGCCACTGGGTCAAGGGAAAAAGGACCCAGTAGAAGCTAAGAAGGAGAAGCCCGAGTTTGAAGGGCTGTAGAGTCTCCCCAGTTATCATTCGTGGTGGAAATCGTGCAGCAGTTCCTCTCCGCATCAATGGTGTTCCTCCGATCTAGTATGTAACATGCTTGAGCCAACGATAACTGTGGTTACAGATGCGACTAGCTTTTTGTGTAAGGAGGCCTAAAAGACCTGAAAACAAGAAGAGAAACTTGATGCGTTACAAACTTAAGACTAAGTTAACGCATTCATAATTTTCCTTAGTCTTCACTGGAGTGATCATGGAAGATATAGATAACGTACGACTTTAATAAATGGAATGGCTACGCTTAGATTGCTTGAGACCCATTTAGTCATTATTTTGAGGGAAAATTCCTAGATAGAAATCGTAAAAAGCACACGGTTCATGCATCTTAAACATATAAATGGAATCAAATACAAACACATGTCTATTGTATTCATGTTCATATTGGAACAAAACTAATTTCATAATAATATACCATCAATATATTATGCGGACTTTCCCGCTGGGCCATGGGCACCCCTTATTTGAAGGGAAGGGATTTCATATGCTGCCATTTTAGTACGCGTGCCGCGTGTGAGTCACATATATCCCATGTGTTCCGAACTCACACAATGATCCAGAAATGAATTTCTAAGAATACATAAATAGAATCAAAAAATAATTGAAAGAAAGCTGTGAAAAATAAGGGAACAGTTTTCAATAAAAAAAATGTTAATACACAACCGATAACGAAACATTTTCTATTAATATTTAGGTCATTTTCTTTTAAACAAAATGTAGAATCGGTATAATAACGGATTACCATATCTGCGTATAAAATTAATTAAAATTTTCAAAGTTGAATACAATCTTGATGTTGAGATGTTGAAAACGATTTATTACTATAAACCAAAAATGATATCAAGAGGATGTAAGAATGAGACTTAGCTTAGTCACAACATATTAAAAATTCTAAAAACCGGGTCAATGACTTCAGCCTAACGAATTGAGAAAACTGAAAAGAGCAAGGTAAACCAGGTGAACGAGACCGAATTGATTAGTGGTTAGAGAAATGTTGAATCAGTCTATTTCAAGGTTGGACCAAAATGTAAAAATTTCAAACAGTGTTGCCAAAAACGCAAATTTCCCAAAATAAAAAAATAAAAAAATAAAACAGAATATTCCAAGATAAACCCAAAAGCAAGTCACCCGAAACCGAAACTGACTCAGACCAATCGAGCAAACCAGATAAGCACTGGTCTGGTTTTTCTAATCCGAGAAGAAGAAGACGTAGACAAGACACGTCACCTATGAAACGGACCCAATTGGATAAGGACCTCATAAACCTCTCTCCCTCCCTATAAATATACCCCCACTTTGTCTTTGAAAAAGCCCCATATTTCCCTTTCTATTCTATTCAAAGAAATCACTGAAATTTCAAAGCAAGAGAGAGAGAGAGAGCAGACCCGTCTCCCTTGCCCATTGTTCTATTTGGAAACTAGATCCTGATATAGCCATTGTTTATATATATAACCTTTTTGGGGTCGTGTGGTTTTATATATAAGACCCAGGTGAGAAGAGAATTTGGTGATTTGGGTTCTTGAGGTTTTGATTGATTTTGTGAGATTTGAAATGGCTGCTGCTGCTGCTTCTGGTGTTATTGGAGGAAATGGGTCTTCTTGGATTAACTCGTTTAGGGACAAGTCTTCGAGGAAAAAGAAGACTGTGAACCGGGTTATGGTTTCTTGTGTTTCTTCTAATGTGATGGATCCGTATCAGACTTTGAGGATCCGACCCAGTGCCTCTGAATCTGAGGTCCGGAAGGCTTTCAGACAGCTTGCCTTGCAGGTTTGATCTCATCCCATCTTTTCTTTTTTCTCTTTTTGATATCTTGAACATGTTTTTGTATTAATTTACAACTATTTAATTTGGTGATTTTATTGCTTGTTTTTGGGCTCTGTTTGATGATTATGTTTGTTTTATGGATTGCAGTATCATCCAGATGTGTGTAGGGGAAACAATTGTGGAGTTCAGTTTCACGAAATCAACGAGGCTTATGATGTAAGTACTCATGACTTTCTTCTTGGCGTATTGTTTTGTATTCTGTTGTTTTCACATATGGTCAGCCTTGTGATTTATGTGTCAAGCCATGCATGTATTTCTTGGATATAATTTTAGTACAGAACCATTAGAGTTTTTGGGTGATTGGAGAATTAACTTAATAGGTTGTGTTGATTTGTTTTCTTTCGCTACTAGTGGCTAACGAAAACCGATTGGGGGCAAACACTGATTGCTAATTTGGAGTTCTCTAAACAATTCTAGCGAGTTGCATTGAAATTAACATCTTTGTTTTACCTTGATTGATCGATCGGTGTTCAGAAGTTCATTTCTCTTTCAACATAAATGGATTGTGTTTGTGAAGACAACCCTTTTACCAACTTTCTTGCATAAAGTAGGATGCACCTACTCCATCCATAGTCGAGAACAAAATTGAGAGTGAGTGATTCGTAGCCACTTCCCTGAAAGTATATTGGTAATCCCATTCTCTCACTTAGAGTTGGTGGAGTCACAACACTACTATGGGACTCATGATCTATATGATAAGAGAGTTGGGATAAAGTTGTTAGATTCCATGGACTGTTTTGAAGAAAATTTGTAAACCAATGGAATATGGTGATTTATATCCATAACATCTTGTGAATTGTGGGGTGAAGATTTAATAATGTGATGGGACTGCACCAGATCATTCACAATCAACTAGCAGCATCTATTTAGATGTTTAAAGAAATTCTTTTGTGGTATTAGGTAATGAGGTTCCTGGATAAGTGCGTGATTAGGATGTTTTAACAAGTGGTAGGGTCTTAAAGGAATAGTGTGCTCCCTGATTATGATGTTTAACAATTATCTTATTGATTTTCCTATGATTTGTTTATGCAGATTGTTATGAGCAACTTGAGAGAAGAAACGACTCCAATACAGATGTATGAGACGTATGATGAGGGAGAGGATGATTCAATGAGAGGAATGAACGATCCAGATTACGATATGTGGGAGGAATGGATGGGATGGGAAGGAGCTGGTATTAGGGACTACACATCTCATATAAATCCATACATTTAAAGAAGAACCAATTGTAATTAATCAATAGATGGTTCACTCTTCATCCAAATCCATTACAACCTGAATGGTTGTTCCTGTATATAAAATCCAAGCAAGGATATAAATATCCTTTTTGTACATATCCCAAGCTAGAGGTGTTTACCCTGGCATTTTACAAATGAAAAGTCCTCAAGAATTTGCTTCTTACACTTGAGTAGTGACATTTATCTCTATTTTTCCTTATGCTGGACGATATCTTGTATCATTCGGGTCATTGTCTATTTCTTATTTTGTGTTTTAGTAATTTCTCTATTCATTCTAATCTGAAAGAGAATCTTTACCTTAGAGCCAGGACAGTCTGGAATACCAGCCCAAGTCTAGTGCAGAAATTGGGGTGCGGATGACCTCTTGAATGTCGTTTGACCGATGCTCGTCCACACTGGCCTGACTGAGCAGCTGCAACGTTTCTTCAACGTCAAAATATCAGCAGCCAATGCGACATTGTCAGCGAGAAAAGAAGCTAGTTCTTCTACCAGTGTCTCAAGGGGAAGAGGATTCTGGAAGCTTGGAAGGCTGGGAAGTAGTGACGAAAGAGAGGCTTCTGAATGTGAGCTAGATAGTAGAGTTCTCAAAGGAGTTGTCATGGCTCGACAAGAGATCCGCGAGTGATCTGCAGGAGGCTTTCAACATAATTGGTGTAGTGTCGGGTGGCATTACACTATGCGAGGACTTTGTGTGAGAGAATCAGATGAACTACTAAGGGAGCTGTACGTGATGTGTGTATTGTATTAATAGCAGGGCGATGATAGACCTGTGCCCATTAGTGTTAAATTTGTGTTCCATACATACAGGGAGAGGGATCTTAGTGCATTGCTATCTGGGTTACAGTCGAAAGAAATTAAGGTTATCCCAGTCAAAAAAGTCGAACAGTCAATCATAACTGTAGCATAAGAAAGTAAAGAAACTAAAACTAAAATTTCTTAAAACGATAAATCTCATGAATCATTTTTCTGAAATCATCTGAGGCAAGTTAAACATTGTATATTTCTTTTTTTTATGTAACATTAACTCATTTTATAGTAGTTAGACTTAATTAACTCACTTTTTAGAAACAATGGTGCACCCAATCGTAATTGATTAAGCCAACTGTTGATAATCATTCATGATGACTAAAATCTACTTGTTCGGTGAATTAATTTTGGCAAATTTATTATATATTTATAACAATTTTGCAACAAGATCAGCCCTTTTTAAAAAAAAAAAAATTTGTAATAAAAATATATATAATTTTGTTCAAAATATTTGTTTAGTCCCGCCTAATTTAAAATCATGACTGTTCCTGCATACATACATACCGCCACGAATTTTGTGGGTAGACAGTCTTCTGTAGCACATATGGCTCCTTTGTGATGAAATTATTTTTCTCCCCATACGCAGATGTTGAAGCGCAATTTTCACAGCCAAGAATAGAGTTTTTCTTTCTTAGCCGCCGGAGTTTTCTCTTGCTTTCTTACACTAAAAAATTTGCTTTCTTACACTAAAAAATTTGCTTACACTATACTTTAAAGTAAATTTGAAAAGGTAATAACCCAGTCGAGATACAAAAGTGAAAGATTTTGGTAAATTACTATTTGCTTTACACTGCAAAAAAATAGGTGACGAAGTTTCTTCAGAAAAGAAAAATTGTTCTAGTCAATTTTTTTATATTTTTCTAACTTTTGGACTTCCCATTTCTGACTGAAGAATGCATTTCTTCTTCACCATTTTGTACCATCTTACCTCAAGAAGTAGTAGATCATATCCGGTTACTCCTCTCCCTTAGTTTCCTCAAAATGATAATTTGAATTGGGGCCTCATTGGCCATGGAAATTTTACCATCAGCTTAGCCTCTCGTTTATTGACACAAATTTAACAGACCACTCTCATACCCCTCTTTTAAAGAAAATGTGGAAGCTCTGTGTTCCACCTAAAATTAAAGGTTTTGCGTGGAAACTCATATGAAGTAGACCGACGAGAGATAGATTCTTTAATGCATGTTGATAGAAGTTGTCATTTTTGTCATTATACTTTAGAAACTGTTGATCATCTATTCGTACATTGCAGGTTTACAACAAGTTTGGTAGTTAGCTTTTACTAACTTACAAGTTCATCTCTTGAACTTTTTTCTACAGTGGCTACATTCCTTATTTGTTACTCCACCATCTTTAACGCTTTTAGAAATAGTACTTACTACATACCCTTTATGGAAAGCAAGAAATGTTTTTATCTTTAGAAACAATGTTGTCCATTCTGAAAATGTTGTTTACTCTGCAACGAATCTTTTTCGTTATTATTCTACTGTTAATGCTGATTACACTACGAAATCTTGCAGGTTTGTTTAGCCTATTCATTGACATGCTCCTCCTCCTCAAACAATTTAGCTCAATTTTGACCGATCTGTTCATAATCACTCTACCTCATCAGGGTTTGTTATTAGAGATGCAGATGATCAACCTATTGTAGCATCTACAAAAAATATTGGTCCTAGTGATGTATTTACTGTTGAAGCTTATGCGTTACATGTAGGTTTATTAGCAGCCTGGATCCATGGTTATTAGAAAATTTTAGTTGAAGGAGATTCATAAAACCTTAATTCCATCAATGGTACGTGTCTTACCCCTTGGAAGATTCAAGGTCTTGTTAAAGACATCATCTTCCTTGCCTTTAAAATTAGTCAAGTTTCTTTCACACATATTCATCGAGAAGAAAATTTTGTCGCGGACGTTATTGCAAATTTGGGACATCAACTTGAAACGCAATCCTGGAACAGATCCTTTCCTCGACTTAGAGTCAGACATTCTATTTTGACTCTCTGGGTGTTGGTTGTAGTAATTTGAGGTTGTCTTTATTTTATCTCTTGTCAAAAAAAAAAAAATCTTCACCATCCTTTCTTTGTTGTCTCCACTATGTCTTGTTATCTGTAAATATCAAATGCAGATCACATCAACGAACAACAAAAATGTTGAATGTATACTATACCCCAAATCACTCTGTTATGTTACAAAGGCTTTGGTTCTTTCGCCCCTATCTCTTGTCAAAAAAAAAAAAGGTTTGAATATGTTAACAAACACCCTTTCAGATTGTCTTTCATTCTTCCTTTTTTTTTTTTTTTTCTTACGAGAAAATCCAGAAAGTTTGAGAAAACAAAAGAAAAATGAGAAGGGGCTGGTTGATGCTGATAAATTGGAAGCAGCAGAGTAGGTGCAGTGGCACTGTACGACCCATCCTAAGCGGTTCATTTTAGGGATACACGTACACAACCACACAAATTCAACACATGTGTACAAAATCACATTTAATTTCTTTTTCTTTTTTATATTATTCGTATATCAATATAAAATAAAACTAATATTATTATTTGCCTTTTCCATATGATTCTTTGGTCCCTGTAACAAACCTCCTGATTCCCCTGCTCCCAAGCTTCAATCACCTTCTTCCTTACGCCTCCTCCTCGCTGTCTCTCCGATTCTGAAATCTAGGGCTTCTTATTCTGAGAATCGATTTCGTGCTTTGGAATCGTTCAGTTCCAGTTCGAGGGAGCAGAGGATCAGTCTTCAGTCGCGCGGCTCGCGCCAGGTGTTGTTTCTCGCTTTTCAGTTTATGAATTTACATATTCTGCGCCCTTGTATGTATTCAAATGGTTACACGCGTACTCTGGATATGTATTTTTGTGTATTTGTGGTTTGGAAACTGGAATTATAGATGCGATTATTGAGTTGAATTCTTCGATGCTGCTTTTGATCACCTGAATTTTATTTAGAATTGCAACTTATGACTGCGTTTGTGATTTTTACTTTAACAGTGCAAGTACATTGGTTGGGCAAAGTGTTGGCTAAAGGCATATACACTCATTTGTATCTCTGCTTAATTAATAGGTCAAGACTAAGCTTTCAGGAGCTGTTTATGACTTTATGTACATGTGCACTCGTCTTGCATTGGTTGGGGTTTTATGACTGATTGTTTATGCTTCGTCCTTTAATTTCATTCTTAGAAATTATTTGTCATGTTTCAGTATGGAATTCATCAAATTCAGCGCATATTTGTTATGGGATAAAGTAGGAACCAAATGCATAAAAAGAGCAGACAAATTTTAGGAGAATAACTTTGGTATTTGTTGCAGCATTTTGGGGCTTGTAGAGATGGATGACATCAAAGAGCGGCTGCTTCCGCCGAAAGTTCCAAAACCTGCATCTGCTATTAATCTTCGAGATTCATCTTTTCGATCATCGGCCTTTGGGAGGCAACCTTTTCAAGGTGTGGATGTTCTGGGGCTGAAGAAGCGGGGCCAGGGCCTTCGGTCCTGGATTCGTGTTGATACATCTGGGAATTCTCAGATCATTGAGGTTGACAAGTTCACCATGATGCGACGTTGTGATTTACCTGCCCGTGATTTGCGCTTGCTTGATCCTCTATTTGTGTACCCCTCAACCATCCTTGGCAGAGAGAAGGCTATTGTAGTTAATCTGGAGCAGATCCGTTGTATTATCACGGCTGATGAGGTTCTGCTTTTGAATTCCCTTGATAACTATGTATTGCAGTACGTGGTGGAGCTACAGAAAAGATTGACAACAAGTGGTGTAGGTGATGTTTGGCAGTCTGATGGTTCTGACATGAGTAGGAGGAGGGGAGGTAGAAGTTTTGATAATGTGTTTGGGAGCACATCTCCTGACTATTTACCCTTTGAATTTAGGGCTTTAGAAGTTGCTCTGGAGGCTGCCTGTACATTCCTTGATTCTCAGGTGTGTAGAAGAGTACAATAATTTGGATTTTCTATCTCTATCAATATTAGATGTGTGTAGTAAATAGCTCCCAAACACAGTTTTACAGTTACAGTTACATAATTTGAACATGCACATAATTTGCATTATCGAGAAGGCTTTCAAACAATGGTGATATTGGCAGTCGTGTTTTGGTACTGTGGATAGAGAGAAATATAAGGAGTTCTGACATACGGGGAGGGGACAGAGGCTGGGGGTGAGGCTTTGTGCCTAAGATTCACAATTTTGGTCTTCCTTGTGGGTTTCAAATCTCCTTGCAGTATAGGAGGCATTTTATCCTCATATTTGTTTGTTATCTGCTAGTTTTCATATCCTATGTTTTTTTTTTCTAATTTTATTATAACAATGGTAAAATCTCGTGTCTTACATAAGTGATGTGCTTTCTTTATTACATATTTTAAAGGCCAATAATGATTTTCAGAAACTTTGTACATGATTGGTAGTTTGAACTTGGATTATCTTCATGTTGGTTAAACACTCTGTAAGTTAGCAACTAATTGGTTAATCTGGTATTTTGAAGGCAGCTGAACTGGAAATTGAAGCGTATCCATTACTTGATGAGCTTACGTCGAAAATCAGTACTCTGAACTTGGAACGTGCTCGACGATTGAAAAGCAGACTTCTTGCCTTGACTCGAAGAGTTCAGAAGGTAAGGCTGTGGCATACTTATGTCACATAATTACCTGCATTCTTCTGTTCAGAAGGTAAGGCTGAGCATCCAAATGGGACCAAAGTTTACTTTAACCTCTATACATTGTTCAGGTTCGGGATGAAATAGAGCAGCTCATGGATGATGATGGAGATATGGCTGAGATGTATCTCACAGAGAAGAAAAGTCGTATGGAGGCAACATTTTATGGCGATCAATCTGTGATGGGGTATAGATCTAATGATGGTGTATCTCTTTCTGCTCCTGTTTCCCCTGTATCTTCACCTCCCGATGGTCGAAGACTAGAGAAAAGCTTGAGTATTGCAAGGAGTCGACATGAAAGCATGAGAAGTTCAGAAAGTGCTACAGAGAGTATAGAAGAGCTTGAGATGCTGCTGGAAGCATACTTTGTTGTCATTGATAGCACCCTGAATAAGCTGACTTCGGTATGTATAGCACCTTTCCTATTGAACTTTGACATCACTATATGTAGCAGTTGCTTGAGGGGGGTAGAATCTTATGCCATCTCTCTCCTATGTTTCAGTTGAAAGAATACATTGATGACACAGAAGATTTCATTAACATTCAGCTGGTATGTGCTTTGTTGATTTCTTTTTCTCCTTTATAAGTGTAGTTCTTTTAACTACTTCATTACGCCCTGTGGTAGCAACTGATCATAGAAGACAAAAAGAAAAAACATGTCTGAATAAAACTTAGGAGCATAGCTAAATTGATTCCGTCCTCAAGGGAATCAGATCAGGATAATTGACGGTTAAATACTCAATTATTTAGTAACTGTAAAACTGTTTGTAGTCCTCTAACTGTGCTAATTCAGAAGTAGATGTATTTTTCAACTTGTTCGATCCAGCTATATTTGGGAAATGCAGAATTAAAGTTGTAAAGTTTTTGCTTTCAGGATAACGTACGTAATCAGCTGATTCAATTTGAGCTGCTACTAACAACTGCAACGTTTGTGGTTGCGATATTTGGAGTTGTAGCAGGAATTTTTGGCATGAACTTTGAAATCCCATTGTTTGATGACCCTGCCGCTTTTAAGTGGGTACTTGTAATCACAGGAGTAACTGGCATATGCATATTTTCTGCATTTGTGTGGTTCTTCAAGTATAGAAGACTCATGCCACTATAGAGATGTAAAATGAAACTTCTAATGAAGGCATTAAAATTAGAAGAAAAGGAAGTCAGATGATAAAGCGCAAAGTTGGCTGGTTGGGTCAATTATTTCATTTTGATTCAAAAATCAACTGTGAGATTCCATCAAATCCCTGTAAATTCCCTGAAAATTATAGCTCTATTAAGATGATTCTTTCCCCAGTCTTGGGTTCTTGGACAACCTGTGCAGTGCTTCATTGTTTTAGTTTTTTCTTTGGATTTCTTTTTTCTTTTTTCTGTTTGGACAAGAAAGCCAAAACACTATTACATAGTCAAACTGGATCTTAGAACTTGCTTGGGGAGAAGAGATGGAATGGCAAATAGAACCTAGAGCATCAGCAAGGAGGTTCGAAGAGATTGCATTGAAAGAGCGAGCATATTAAAACTTGGGTCTCCAGGGAACGCAGTGCAAAATGTTGACGCATCCAATAATTAGAGATTGATGAATCTCCTTGAACCGCAAGCTTATTGATTTTGTATCTTCTAACAGCTAAGAGACAATTTCTAAGAGCAGAGAATTCAACAAGGGAACCGTGGTTCCTGATGACAAAGCCAGCTGCACCGGAGGCAGTGTTGACCTATTTGATGGCATTTTGAACACTTGAACTGGGAGGGGAAGCCATCACATTGAATTTGCGTGGTAAGTGGAGACAATGGAGGAGGCAACATTAGTAATTGAGGGGGGTGTAACTTGAGCAGCTCGAAAGCCTTTGAGACTTCTGACAGTCTCAAACACTAATTTCCAATTTGATCAGCATGAATATTTCTACAAGTAGTAAAAGCATATAGTTACAGTTTTCTAAGATAAGGTATGCACGCTAAACATTCATAAGATTTCAACAAAAAATCACTTCTACTGCAGCCAAACATGACAATGAAAGATGCTTGCTTTTAGCTGGTTATTGAAATGTATTTCTCAGAGATTATATTTATATCGAGGACATAAAACAGTAAAAGAGTAGTCCTTAAGGATCGTAAAGAGCCACTCCTCTGAGGAGATGGAAGAGGTAACCACACTGCCAAAAAGAAAAGACCACTTACACCTTCCAACCATACAAAAATTCAAGAGGAAAGTTACATACTTTAACAGAAAACTTTCACATCATTTAGCAGAAGATGCACTACTTGAAGACAGTCTTTGGCTCCTTGCCTTATCAGCCTTTTCCAAGTAATCTTGATGGGATTGATGCTTTGCCCCTATAGCAGAACACAATTGTAATAGAATTAGGATTTTAGCTGATAAATTGCAGCTGCAAAATTCCATACACAAGTAACACAGATAGCAGGTAACTGAACCATAAGTATGATGATGGAGAATATCCAACCAGGGCTTTCAGCATCTATTTCCCTACAATATAATCTAAACCGGTTCATCATGTGGACAGTAACAACACAGAAGTTGACAGCTCGTTCCCACTTTCCGTTTGCAATAACAGAGAAAAACAAATGCTACTGAAAATACTGGTTAATCAAAACATTTTATGAAAACTTGCATAACACGAGCCTAGATATATCAAAGAGAAAGATTTACCATCATACATTCACAAACAAAAACACTACCACTATCCTGATTGTCAAACATCTAAAAACTCCATTATGTTGTAGTGATATCAATATTTCAAATTAAGGATTTGCACCGATTACAATTTCAGGAGAAAACCATTACAATGTATTTGGTACGACGACTAGATGCACTACATGACATGGATTTGAAATAGCCATATGCATGGAGTCATTTGAAATTTCTGTCTTTTAATCCATATCTTGACACCCTAATTGCAATGACGAGACCTGCAATCTAACCTAAAATGCAACTTAAATCCCGGTGCTCGAAATTAGTCCATCCAATCGGGGCCTCTAATGTTACTTGAGTAGCTAGGTAGCCATAGCAAGAAGAAAATCTTTAACTGACTACACACAAAATTGATAGACAATTTGAATTGTGAAGCTTACAAGCACATCGGAGATCAAATTTCAATTGAAACCGAGCTGCGCAGTAGAATAGATGTCGAAATAACAAACACAAACTCTAAACCCTAAACCCCAAAATTGGCATTGATATATGAAAAGGTTTTCTAATTGAATCCCTCTTCTTTATCCCATCTAAAGAATAAAAAACGGTGCCGTTTTAACCGAAACATAAGATTGAGAGAAGTGAAGCATTCGGACCTCGGGTCATCAAGTACCAAGGAACGGCGAAGACGGCGCTGATGAGAACGATGCCGGCCATGACGTGCTTCTTGTCCCCCCTGTACAAGTAGTGCTCCATTTTCGCCCTAAACCCCTTTCCGGCTTTGGCCTCGCTGCTGCTCATCTTTGTCTCTCAAAACCTCAGCTTTCTCTCAAACTGTGCGTCTTTCTTTCTTCTGGGGTGTTTTGCTGCCGGGTTCTCTCTTAACCACGTGTAGGACACTTGCCGCCACCCTCACCTCGCCTTTTTTTTCTTTAAAGTATACACATTTCATACTTACTACACCACCTATTAACATTTTACTAGATATACATACTCAAACTTCTTACAATACCCTCATTTAACTAACACAACTTTTTCATTAAATACACAACTCATTTTTTTATTTTGACGTGAAATACACTACTCATTCACTACATATATTTTTCTAGATATGTTACTCAATTTATTCAAAAAAAAAAATCACATTACTGAGATTTTTCTCAATTTACAAATTTTCTTCTCAATGAGTCTCTTACTCAAATTGATTTTAAAATTTCTTGAGTCTACCAAATCAAAACAAAACAAGACAATACATCATCAAAATCATTGATAGAACGTTTAGCATTAGAATATTCAATCATTTTTTAAAGTTAAATTAATCGATTATTGGAAACCATTACATAATATTCCTATATGGTGTCAAAATATTGGTACTCGATTCAAACTAAAAATTAAAAAATGTTTGAAGTACAATAGTTAATATGAACGTCTTAAACGAGATATTTTATTTCAACTAAGTTTCTTTATTTTTGATATGAATGTATATTTTGGTAATTTTACATACTCACAAATACTTATATAATTTGTATAAAAAATGTGTATCTAATATTTAAAGATGTGTTAATAAAATTTCTCTTATTATTTTGATACATTCTAAAATAAGTATTATTTTGATCACAATATCCCAAAA
This sequence comes from Fragaria x ananassa, assembly GCA_034370585.1. Lineage (NCBI taxonomy): Eukaryota > Viridiplantae > Streptophyta > Magnoliopsida > Rosales > Rosaceae > Fragaria > Fragaria x ananassa. The sequence goes on from CP139752.1 coordinate 19,285,033, forward strand.
TACTAGAACTTGCAATAACAGTTATAGATGAAGGTTGAGGGAAACTCGGAAGATTTTAAATTTTGATGGTTCTTTCATTATTAACACTCAAGCATATGCAATTCGCTCTTGAAAATTCAAAGTTGAGGAAGCCAACAACCCTAAGTTCTTAGGTATAGGCGACGATCTCGCTCACCGCCTACGTTTAGGCATCACTGGAGTCGTCCTCTCTCGTGGAAAGGAGTGTGTTGTGAGGCTTTAGACCTCAACTAAGGTAAAGCGGTTAGGTAGAGCGGTGCTGGGTGACGGTGTGTAGTGTGAGGCTGCGGTGAAGGACTGGTCGACTTGAGAGTTGCACATAGGTGTCGTAGTCTACAAGGGTGAGCGTCGTTGTTGTCGTGTCTTCCATAACAACGGCTAGGGTTTCAGACTTTCAATGGCCTAAAGGAGAAGTCGGTATCAAGAAAGAGGCGGTTTCGAGCTTTGCAGCAATCAATATTGCCTTGGATCGACAAAGCTTGTAACAACGGCATTTTGGAACTTAAGGTTGCAACAATGGTACTCTGATTGGGCAAGCTACTGATACGAGCTGGTTTCTTAAACTCTTATTAAGTCACATTCGGGAAAAAAAAAATCCAATTTTTTAATTTTTTTATCAAATATTACAATTGCATCCGATAAAAAAAAATTACAACTGTGTGAGTCAAACTCACAATTTCTCACTTACTAAAAGAAGACTATGCCACTAGGCCGACTAATATTGAACTCCTGTTTGGAGCAGATGCTGCAATAGTGTAATTGGGTGGGTTGGATTAAATGTTGGGTTAGACATGGTCCCATATGTACCTCACCTTACCCGATCAAAGCCTAAGGTAAGAATTAACCCAAATATTAGTCTAAACCAAGTCCAACATTGGGCCCGTAAACACACTATTTTGTACATAGCATCAGATACTTTTTTTTTGTTTAATTGAAAAGATTGCTAGACTGGCCCATTTTTTGTTTATAGTAAACCACATATTAGTTACTGATCAAGTTTCAGTTTACAAATACATCCTTTACACATTATTTTATACATTTATGAACAAAATTTAACAAATTAGGACAAACTAATATCCACATGTCATCTGTCACTATATATTTTACCAAACTATCTTTCACTACATATTCTACTACTACTATGGACATATTATTGCCGTGTCGACATGAGACATGCTACAATCGTGTCAACATGAGACGTGCTACAACCGTGTCGACATGAGACGTGTTACTACCGTGTCGACATGAGACGTGCTACTACCGTGTCGACCAGAGACGCTACTGCTACTATGAACGTACTACTACCGTGTCGACGAGAGACGTGCTACTGCCGTGTCGACGAGAGACGTGCTACTGTCGTGTCGACATGAGATGTGCTACTACCGTGTCGACATGAGATGTGTTACTGCTGTGTCGACCAGAGACGTGCTACTGCCGTGTAGGAATGTGTTATTACCATGTCGACGAGAGACGTGCTACTGCCGTGTCGACGAGAGACGTGCTACTACCGTGTAGGAAGATGTTATTACCATGTCGACGAGATACGTGTTATTGCCGTGTCGACGAGAAACGTGTTACTGCCGTGTCGACATGAGACGTGCTACTGCCTTGTCGACCGGAGACGTGCTACTGCCGTGTCGACGAGAGACGTGCTACTGTCGTGTCGACCGAAGACGTGCTACTGTCGTGTCGACCGGTGACGTGCTACTACCGTGTCGTCCGGAGACGTGCTACTGTCGTGTCGACATGAGACGTGCTACTGCCGTGTCGACTGGAGACGTGCTACTGCCGTGTCGAAGCTAGACGTGCTACTGTCGTGTCAACTGGAGACGTGCTACTGCCGTGTCGACGCGAGACATATCATTGCAGTGTCGACGAGAGACGTACTACTGCCGTGTCATTTTACGTAAATTTTATTTGAAAAAGGGGTATTTTAATCATTTTTCCTATGAAAGTCTAGATCAAATCTGGTATTATTAGTCTGGACCTGGGCTTATGTCCTAATTTGTACAGAAAATATTAAAAATGAGGTTTTTGTGTTTTAAAATTTGGTCATATGCTATTATTTAATTTTCAGTCTTAGTCTTAAGATTGATCTCTTTAGTGTATTGTTAAACCGAAGATTAAAGACCGATAAAAACAAACAATGAATCAACCCCGGGTTGAAAATTGGTCAAACCCATCTAAAATGAGCGCATTTGCTCTTATTCTTATGTATTATTTTTTCACATTTTATATCAAATAATCAACATGCTGTGGAAGCTCTTTAGCTCTTCGTGGATGCTGAGAGCCAATAAGTTAAGAAAACGGAAGAATAGAACCAAAATAATCCTGATCTTGTTGGACAAAATCCACCTATATCGGTATATCCCATTAACGTCGCCAGTCCACTCGGTCCAAATTCGAAAAAAAAAACCCGATCATAGCCTAATTCCAATTTCAAAGTGTCCGAACAACTAAACTGTCACCGCTGTCACTTCAACCAGTTATTTTGGTAAATGCTTAACCTCAGAATTTTTGAGTTGCACAGCCACCGCCATCATTGGACCTAACCTGAAAGCCAATGAAAGTAGCAGTCCAGATGCACAATATAGCAACAATGACGCCAAGAGTCGAATAACTTGACAACAAGGGCAACTGTACTATTCAGTATTGCTGATCATATCCAACTCTCCGTCTCTCCCAACTGCTCCGGGTCCTGACAAATTCATATGCATCAATCAGGCTATTGAGATTAGAGTTGCAATGCTATATTAGCGGCCATGCTAACAAGTAATTCGTGATTTGTTAATAGATAGGTGACATGTTCACATGTAAATTCTTACATCTATCAGAAAAATATGAGAACATTTGTTGCTTGGGCCTTGTATAGGTGATTGTTTGAATGTAGAGTAGTGATTTCTAGGCCTTGATTTCAAAGGGTTTTCTTACATGAAACTCCATCTCTTGATTTCAGTTGCTATAGGTCCCTAGTCCTGAAAGTGGACACGCTAACAGGTTATGGCCTTGCAACTATTCCTCAGCCAGCAAAAACATGACCTAAGATGTTGATGGGTTTGAGGAACTCAGTTGACGAGCTGGTCCTTGAGGTCTTGATAAACTTGATTGAATTTCCTATCACATTTTTGATTGACATAGTTATAAATTAATCAAACAATCTAATAAGAGACTAATGGAAGTTTGAAAAAAACATACAAGGCTATTTATAAAGATGACAAACCTGTGAATACATAAATGAGGGATTGGGTATCCTTGGAAGTATAAATTGGTGGCCAGGTAGGTGATGATAAGGCAAGGCTTGTCCCCCAGAAACAGTTGGAAACCCACCAGGAAACTGTCCGCCTAGACATAAGGATGATCTGATCAACTCCTTCTCTTTTCCTACTCCAGTTGATCCCTAAATGGTAACAAAATGATCAATATCATAACTCAATTTCGGTGGGCCACTCATCTCATGAATTTGGTGCTGAATTTTTAGCTTCAAATACACAAGAAACAACCTGAACATTTTCCGATAAATTTGATGGGCCAGTCATCTCATGAGCGTTTGTATTAGGTTCCTGAGAATCTGTTAAAAATACAAAAATGCAATTAGCTGGGCTAACAACAAAAATATAAGTTACGTACTTTCAATAATCCAAAATAATATATCAACTAATGTACTAACCTTTTCTTTCAGATGAAACTTCATTTTTGGAGTCCTTAGATTTTAGATGCTTCATTTTACCCTTCTCCCGGTCTTTAGACTTCTGAGTTTCTGGTTCCTGCAACTTAAGATGCACACCATCTTCATTCGTACGATTACCAGAACCTGTATCGCCATTTCTTACGGCATGTTCTTGTCCAGTATGCTGAAGAGCTTTTAATCTTTCCTCCAACTTTAACAATTCAGACTTCACAAAAGTGTATGAATGCCTGTTCTTTGCACCCTCTGATGTGATTCTATGTGCTATTTGACATAACTCGCCAAACTGAGCCATGGGAGAGGAGTCCCGATTATACAAAACATGTGTACTTGATGCAGGAGCAAGAGAATGAGTATGTTCAGCTTCAAATTTAGTAACAACATACTTTTTACTTTGGTTAAGTCTAATCTCAAGCATTGCCTTGCATCCAAATCTTCTTTCTTCTCTTTTTTTCTGTGGACTTCTCTTTTTAGTGTAGAAACCTTGGCAAGAGCAACAGTACTCTCTTTTCCATATTTCACCGCGTTTGTTTTGATTTTGTCTAAGCTTTCTCACTTTAAATCCAACACTCCTAGCGTATGAACAATAAAAATGATATACATCTTCATCATTATCAAAAGTCATACCTACTTCAGGCTCCCCACATAATACCACCGGCCTTTTGGTCATGTTGGTGTCTCCTCCTGTTTGCTCAGTATCCTCCGCAATATGAACATCCTCAGAATCAGAACCTATGTTTACATGATCGATAGCTTCTTCGGTATCATTAGAATTAGCACGGAATTCATCCACTTGATTTTCCATGGTGACAGTGTAAGCTTTTGCATTGATGTTGAGTGAACACTACAGCATCCTATTTAAGAAAATTAAATTGAATTAACCAAATTCCATGGACAGGAAGCACGTGTAAGCTATATACTCCTACAAGCCATCACAACACTGAGTGAGCTCAATTACAGGCAGAGTTATGAACAAAGCATAATGACAAAGACCAGATATTTCTTTGGTCTATTTTTCCTACGATGCTCTACAATTCCTTGCTGTATTCCTCTTGGATCATCAATTAGACATACTAAAAACTCACGACAATAATGAAATTAAAAACATGCACACACACATGTAATTAGGATATTAACCGGCAGTGGAATTGCCTAGATAGAAAAATGTCAGGGTCTCTCATGCAAATACAAGGAGCGCACACAGATTAAACAAACAACTTACTAGCAAGAAACAAAGACCAAACAAAACCAGAAGGAAAACGAATGATACCAACAAAAGTAGAACCCACACAAGAGTACCCACTATCAAAATGAATGAGAATCGCACATACAGGATAAAAGATTAGAAATTGATTACCTTCGTTTTCAACTTGCAAGAAGAATTGCAGGGGATCGAACTCCAAGAGATGAAGTAGTCTCTACTGATGTTTGGGGAACCGCAGATGAAGCTACAGAGAGACGAGACAATTTGTTGGGTGTCTTCCGCTTTTGAGTTCCCACTTCCCTGTATTGTGAGATTAGTCTCCTGTCGTTTTTTTTTTTTGGATACGTAGTCTCATGCCGTTTCGTAGTCTCATGTCGTTTTAGATTTTGTGTTTGAATTTTGTTCATTTCATTTTTTTTTTTGGATGAGAATTTCGGTTTTAAGTGCTCGCCTTGACTGCGTGTGTGTCTATATATATATATATATATATCACAAATAATTGTTGATTTTTTTATCTCAGTTTACTTACTCACATTTCAAAAAAGTCACTTAACTAATTTATTTTTAATTATTTCTTTCACTTAACTCACTAAATTAATCGTTATTAACCGTTAGCATCGAAAGTATATTTGTCTAACCACCAAAAAATAATTTTTAATTGTTTTTTTTGAAAAAAAATAAACAATGTTGTTTCCTCATTAGATTTTAATTCTAAAACAATTTTTTTGTATTAGAAATTTCAGAATTTTCTTTCAAAAAGAAAAAGAAATTCCATAATTTTTTTAAAGTTGAAAATAATTTAATAACATTCAAATAAGTTAAATATGCATTAATTTATAAGGTAATTTTTTTATTACGATGAAAAGAACTACAAAGAATTTGTACCAGAAAAAAAAAAGAACTACAAATAATATATTTATTCAAAATAATTTCAGATTTTTTAAAGTTACTCTTTTTCATAGAAATTTCAAGAAATAAATTGGAAAATGATCTAATAACTTTAGAAATAAATTTAAAAATAAGTTAGAAATATTTTATGTAGTTAGACAAATATACCCTCGATGTTAATGACTCTTACAGTAGGTTTAACGGGAGTGAGTTAAGTGAGAGATATAATAAAAAGTGAATGAGTTAAGTGATATTTTAGAAATGTAAATGAGTAAAGTGATTAATAGGTCAAAAGTTAGTAACCATTTATGATTTTTTGTTTTTTTAAAATAAAATAAAAAATGGCTGATGCGACTCCTTTAAGTCTTGATAAATAAAGGAGACGTTTAGCCTAAACTCTTTATTACAATGACCTGAAATATCATCAGGACTAATAAACATGTACTAAACTAGACACCAATTAACAAAAAGTGCTCTAATGGCTACTCTATTTGCTTTGATATAATGGTGATATACCAGAAAGATAATCAACTATTACAAAGCATAATTGCCAAATGCACAGCTTTCACACTATGTTGAAAACAAGTCCGATGACACTTAGCTTCACCCTATCACTAGGAGGCAACGATCATTTGATAAAACAAAGAACTCGCAGCCTACCCAGAGTAAATAAGGCACTTCGAGTGCACACAGAAGCATATAACCCGATTCCCCCTACACAACTGATGTGGGGACTTATTGCTAGTGAGAAACGCAACATAGCTAAACAACCAAAAAACAAAACAACATAAAGAAAAATAAAAACAACCTGGGCAGGGCCCAAAAAATGAGCCCCAACCCTACCTCCAGCCCACATAGTAGAGAAGTCCAATCCACCAAACCAAGCCCAGCCCAGCCCAAAAACTGTAGATCTCTCATCATCGTTCCCTCTGTATCGCGCCACCGGTGACGTGATGTGATCGGAGATCCAAAGCCACCAAGCAGTTGCTCCGCCCCCGACCTAATCTGGATACCCACTGCCCACCTTCCACATCCCTCCCCCTCCGAATTCAGGATGAACTCAAATCAGATCTTCGCGAACTCCACCATTTCCTTGGAGCCACGACGCCAACCGCCAACCACCCTTGCCTTCTTGATCTCCCCTACCACCAGCCATCAAACTCTTTGATCAAGAGCAAAGCAACCTCGCCCAACAAGAAACTGATCTCGTCCGACGGCGCGTCAATGACCAAGTTTTTGGAACCCTAGCAGCGACGACTAGAGAGAGAAGTTTTTGTAGAAAATGTTCATAAGGAACACTTATAATCAGATGGTGAAAACGTAAAGATAAATAAATGGGTAAGGACATAAAAATTCGCTCCAACCTTAGGGTTTGGTAGGCAGGACGACGGTGAACTCCGGCTATAGGATACGCTCAACGACGTTTTCGTTAGGAGAAGGGGTCAGGATTCCTAGATGTATGTGGAGGTGTTCAAAGTGTGGTTCTTCATCTGCGTTGGTGAGACAGCCGTGTGAGTTTGTGCCAGAGAGAATAGATCTAAAAACAACAGTGAATTGTGAGATCACTTTCGGAGGTGGTGGTAGCGGATCGGCGTTAGAGCGCTCAACTAACATTCTCTCGGGCGTCGAGACGCGTCTGAATCTAGTGTCGAGTAGGCCTAAAGGCAGGAGAAGGAGTATTTTTATTGTCCTTAACGGTAGCGCTTGTAGTAGCGGCGACCGGTAGCGATGACTATGGGTTTTAATACTGTACAACCACCGGACTAAAGTGGTGGTAGGAAGCTCCTCCGTCAAGCTTGTTGCTGGTCCGATCTGGACGGGAGAGAGGAAAAGGTAGTTTGGCCCTATGGGTCTTAGCCTGCTAGGTTGCAGCTTTGCTTCATTGTGGGCTAGGCCTTTAGGCTTCTTCATTTCTTTTTTCTCTTTCAATTGGATTGGCCTTAAGTTGGTATTTTAGGGGAGCCGAAAGATCCTTACGTAACCGAAGAGTTTACCCATTTTTTGATGGAAAAGTATACCAGAATATATAGTCTTAGACCTCGATTCATTGAGCTGGGGTATTTTGATTTGGTTATGTAGATTATTTGCTTTCCAAGCCATAATAATTCTAATTTTGAACATTAGTTCTTGTGATAGATTTTGTACGTAGTTTCTTTTAAATTAGAGACATGATTCATGAGCAGCACATTATTTACGACTTATCCTTGGACATCTTCAAGTTCGACGTAGTATATGGTCGTATGATTAATAGACGAGTTGTATGTCCCATGAAGTAACATCCTTTTTTTTTTAAGAAAAAAAAAAGGATGTTACTTTATGGGATTTGGTTTTATTGCTGATAACTCTTGTCCTATTTGTAACAATAATAATGAAACAACTGACCACCACTTTGGTTATTGTTACTTAACTAAAAATGTTTGGAACATTTGGGAAGAGGGTTTCCTTAATGTCCTTAAGGAACTCTTTATTTCATAGCCTCATGATGCTGGCTTATTTGCAAAGTGATTACCACTTGCTGACAACTTTGGAAAGCTAGAAATGACACTGTTTTTATAGGAGTTGTTCATAATCCTCTATCAACTACTTTAGCAGCAGATAAAACAATTTTATGTCAAAACAATCTTAGCGAAAGAGTTACAGAGGTACATTCTCAAAACCATTGTACCACTATCAAGTGGCAAACACCTCCTAACTCTCTTGTTAAAATTAACTTTGATGGATCAATCATAAGTAATTCAGCTGCTTGTGGCTTTATAATTCGAGATGACAATGAAAGACTAGTTTCTGCTACCTCTTGTTGCATCAGAAGTGCTTCAGTCCAAATTGTTGAAGCTATGACGTTAATAGACAACTTAATTAAAGTAAAGGAGAAAAGCTTCACCAATGTTGAAGTTGAAGGAGATTCCAAGCTTGTGGTAGATGCAGTGAATGGCCGTATTAAACCGCTTTAGAGATTAATCAAACAAGTGCAAGGTATTAGAATATTAGCTACTAGTTTTAATTTCATTATTTTTAAACATGTTTAGAAGGAAACTAAAATTGTAGCCATTTTCTTTTTTATCTATTTTTTTTCAAAAAAAAAAAAAAAAAGAAGAAGAAATAAATTGGTGAGGTTTTAAATGGCTTCTTCGACAGAAAGGTGCAAGTGATGGGTTGATGGCACTTCCCTCCATAGCAAGAAGTCTCCGAACCAAACATTCCCTTTACATATCACTCTCCCTACTCTACCACCAACCCATCTCCACCTCTCCCTCTTCTTCACATTCTCTCCACCACCATCTCTCTCACCCCACACCTCTCATCCCATCCCAAAATTCCCAAACCCCTCGCCATTTCTCCACTCTCCGACCCTTCTCCGGCCAAGTCCTCAACGACCCATTAGGCTTCAATACCCAACTCTTCAACCCAGACAACACCCACAACCTGGGTCTCACCCATTTTCTTGAATTGCTCACAACTAGTGCTGGTTTGGCCTCTGAGGCCGACGCCATGGCTTTTCTCGACGAGTCTGGCGTCGAGGCAAATCGAGATATGGTTCTTTTGGCGATTTGGGAGCTGAGGGGAGATTGGAAGCTGGCGTTTTTGGGGTTCAAATGGGGTGAGAAAAGGAAGTGTTGCGATGAAGAGGCCTGTAGTTTGATGGTTTGGGTTTTGGGGAGTCATAGAAAGTTTAGTACTGCTTGGTGTTTGATACGAGACTTAAATCAGGCTCTGATGGATACACGACGTGCTATGCTTATTATGATCGATAGGTAAAGCTTTTGCAAACTTTGGCATTTTCATTTCTACATTATGTTGAAATTGATATGTTAATGGGAGAAGGCTTAGTTAAGCTACATCATTTTCTGTTTACAAGTAAAAATATTTATATGGTGTTAAATATGCAGCTTCATACTCTTGAGAGCTTGAAATATGATATCCTACTCAGCCTGGAGTGCTTCTTTTCTTTTTAAGAAAAACAGGCCGAAGAACTATTTAAAAAGATTGCTTCTTAGTGCTTACGATATAATGTATGTGCATATCATTATGTATCCATGTTTCCTAGGTGTATATAGTTTAGGACATATAATGTTCTTATCGGTCCTGGTTTGCTGTTTCCTGGAATACTTGGTTTGTAGGTTTTATTATCGCTGACTTTGCATGTGTCAAAACTCACATGAGTTTCAGAAGTTTAAGTCAAAGAATATGATACCCTTTTTCGTGTTAATCAGATATGCATCTGCAAATCATCCGAGTAAGGCCATAAAGACATTTCAGATAATGGAGAAGTTCAGGTTGAGCCCTGATCAAGAAGCATTCCACGTTCTCTTGAATGCACTATGTAAGAATGGAAACATGGAGGAAGCTGAAGAATTCATGCTTGTAAGTAAAAAGTTCTTCCCACTGGAGGTTGAGGGCTTTAACATTGTTCTTGATGGGTGGTGTAACATATCTGTTGATGTATATCAAGCCAAGAGAGTTTGGAGAGAAATGTCAAAATACTGTATTACACCTGATGCGACTTCTTATACACACATGATATCCTGCTACTCAAAGGTTGGGATCCTTTTCGACTCGCTTAGACTATATGATGAAATGAAGAAAAGGGATTGGGTTCCTGGTCTCAAGGTTTACAATTCCTTAATTTATGTACTAACCCGTGAGAATTGCTATAAAGAAGCTCTCAAAGTACTGGACAAAGGGAAAGAAATGGGTTTGCAGCCAGATGCTGCCACCTATAACTCAATGATAGGTCCTTTATGTGAATCAAAGAAGCTAGAGGAGGCGCGACAGATTCTCAGTGCTATGATAAATGATAATCTCAGCCCAACTGTAGAGACTTACCATGCATTTCTCCAGAGTGCAGATTCAACGGGAACTCTTGAAGTTCTTGATCGAATGAAGAAAGCTAATTTAGGTCCTAATGGCAATACATTTCTTATTATTCTTGAAAAGTTCTTCATATTAGAACAACCTCAGAAAGCATTGGAGATTTGGAATGAAATGAAGAACCATGGAGTAGTGCCTGAATCCACACACTACACAGTTATGGTAAAGGGGCTGGCAATTTGTGGGTTGTTCACGAAGGCCAAGGAACTTTTGGCTGAGATGACATCAAATGGATTTTCAGAAGATCCGAAGCTTAAGAAGCTCTTGAAGAAGCCAATTGGAGGTAGTGTTAAAGGAAAACGGAGAGTTAGACAACTCAAGCAAGCAAAAAGGATTAATCTCAAGCAAGACAGGATTGTGAGATAGAAATGTCCAAGTCAGTCAAGAAAGAAGAAGACATCAAGATTTCATTGATGTCATTGCCCTAAAAACTTTACAGCTGATGCCATCCGAGTTTCATGGCAGCTGATCGAAACCAAAGTGGTTTGGCTTTTTAAGAAAAGGAACTCGACCTCTTGAACAATGTAAAACACTACTGAGCAGCATTTGATTAATTGTTCTGGTTGTTGCGGACCCAATGTGTTTCTCTATGTTCCTGGTACGTACAATAAAAATCCCAGTGTTTCATATTGCACTTCTGGAGATGCATCCTTTCCCAATTGATTCACTGATTTGATTTGCAGTTTGTGTTTGTTTACATGACTCGGATGATATATTCCTCTCTTTTTTTTTTTTTTTTTTTTTTTTTATCTTTCTTTGCTCATACTAAGGGATACTTATTTTTAATTTTTGTGTGTTTGTGTTCCTTCCCCTTCCCCCACCCAGACAACACCACCCCCCCCCCCCCCCCCCCAACCCCCTGCCAACACACACACACCACTCCCCCTTCTTACAGCCTATAAAATTTCATTTCATGAAAAATTAGTTTGAAGTTCAAATTGTTCAATTGGACTTGTAGACGAGGTCACATTGAAGATAGACTAAACCTAGTGTAGTGTGAAACAAGTGTTTAACAGTTGGAACAAACCTTAAGGTAGAACCTATCATTTGGAGCTTCGCAATTTCTTGATCTTTTAATAGGTTTAAGATAAGGTAGAACCTATCATTTGCATATTAACTCATCATTAGAAATGAATTGTTGATGTAATATTATCCCTATTATTATTTAAGTTCCATCCACTTTGCAATATTTGAACTAGTAGTGTAAAAACTTGATGGTGATACCTATTCATTTTGCTAAGCTAGCGGATAAGTTCTTACAGGCCAATGCTTTGTCCCACTAGTCGTTGACCGTATCACAGATTCATGTTTTTATATGTTGGAGCATAGGATCATGACTATATGTATTTGTGTTTGGAACTTTGTAAACAGTTTTCATACCATTTTTTCTCCAGAAATCATATAAAGCAAATACAAATAGGAAAATGCTGGATGTATATGGTATGACACTCTAGATTGGAGACTCTAGTCTTGTCAAGTCATGAGAAGAGATCTTACTTGTTAGTACCTATTCCTAAATCCTAACCATGCATTTTGTTTTTGCTTTATTTCAGGTATCAAGTTATGAGGTGATTCAAAGTCACGAAACATGGAAAATTGGAATGAGTATTTACTGGGCAACTGTTGCCACCCTACAGAATGGAGATTCTTAAGCGCGCCATGACCACCAGGCTAAGAGGCAGTTAAGCTTCCTTAAGGTTGGTTGATTCACAGATGGGGAAATCTGATAGACTTGTAAGTTAGTCCTTTAACATGACTCTAACTTGATGTTTCAACCAGTTTCCCTCGTTAGAAATTCCTGTGTTGAAGGCAAAACAAGCTTTGAATCGGTGTGCCATCTTTGCTACTTGTGCAGAATGAGTATCCTTGGCTCGATAATGGTTACTCTAATTATAATCAATTTTCTTGTTGTGGTCATTGTTAACTATGATCAATCTGGCATGGAAAAAGGAAACAGAGAGCAGAAAAGGACTGAATTCTGAAAAAAGAGAAGGGCATTGGAGGCTTTGGAGCCTATCGGACCAATCCCACATGCTGCTGCAGGAGAAGGTCGGACCAACCATGGGCATGCATTGAGCCAATCATTTGCCATGAGTGATGGTTTGCTTCTCTGTCTTCAATAAATTTATACTATTTGGTGTCTTCATGCCCTATTTGCTTACTGGATTCCTATCTAACCACCGACATCAGAACCAAACAACCAAAATAATTCAGACCCTAAAAGATAAAAGAAATCCAAAGTAATGTCAAAAATGAATGGATTTCATGATCTTTATACCACGATATCTAATCATATGCCATTTCAATATAGTTTAGTGTCAAGCTGTACATAATTTGACAGCCTAAACTCCCTAATAAGGCATCATAATACATCCTCCTTCCCTCTTATCTATTTCTCCAGTATCTTACGATTTCATGAGTCATCGCTCACTGCTATCTCTCTATAACTGCTGCGAGTCAAGTTACCACGACGCAAGGGGATGCCAAGACTGAAGAAACATGGCTGCGTAAGTTAGCCTGTCGTACTCAAAATGGTGGGAAATTTAGACAAAATGCCAACAAAATAACTCTACCATTGTCCAACAGATAGTCACCCAGTAAGGCAGTAACCCCTTGCATTTTTTGCAAAATTTACCATCCAGTAGTGTTCACCTGGTCAGGTGAACACGACTGATTTACCATCAGTTTGGAAGAAGAGCCCTTACTGAAATTCAAATAGGTTTCCCAATTCGCACTTTAATTCAAAATCTAAGAAACCAGTGAGCAGTGGACCACACTCGGAAGGGCCTCTCTGGCTCTCCCTATCCTTATTATTGTTGTGCTTCCCCACAACCCTCCTCCTTCTCTTTTGAACTGCCTCCAGCGAATACACAGCTCTTCCTTCTAACCCAGAAAGCAACGAACACAACCTTAAAGTTTCTGAAACCAAACCATACAAGTGATTCAAAGTGAAGTACCAATGTCCAACAACTCAACCCACCTCCTCCTCCTTCTCCTTTTCGTCTCCGGCGTCGCCCTCATCGCTCCGATAATCGCAACCGACCACATTGTGGGTGCTAACCGTGGATGGAACCCAGGGATCAACTACACCCTCTGGGCCAACAACCACACTTTCTATGTTGGGGACTATATCTGTAAGCTGCACAACCCTCTTTCTATGTTTCTATTCCCAGTTAGGACTTTTGTCTTTCCTTAACCCACTTTGGTTTTCACTTTTTGGGTTGTTTGTTTATGTTCCCTATTAAAGTTAGAATCTTCAAATCTTCAAACTCAAAATTTAGGTATACTGTATCATGCTGTATAGAAATTAAAATAAAGACTTTGATGGTGAAATGAACACTTTGAATTTTTGTGCAGAATCGGTTTTAGGACGTTTAATTTTTGTTGTTCTGTAGCTATTTTTGGTAGGTCATGCTTCATCATTCTAGTTGTTTGAATATTTGACGTCTTGGTAGAGAGAAATTTATTGCATTTTTGAAAGCGAATAGCACAGTGCGATCTGTTTTAGCATTTTGAATACTACCGTTTTCATAGATTGAACTAATTGTTTGTTTAATGCAGCATTTAGGTATCAGAAGAACCAGTACAATGTGTTTATGGTCAACAAAACCGGGTATGACAACTGCACCCTGGATAGTGCTGTAGGGAACTGGACCAGTGGCAAGGACTTCATACTCTTCAATGATTCTGGGAGATACTACTTCATTTGCGGTAACGGTCAGTGCTTCAATGGGATGAAAGTCTCTGTGCTCGTCCACCCTCTGCCCACGCCAACAGCTTCTCCATCTGCCGCGAATTCTTCTTCAGACTCGGCTGGCCTGGTGGCTCCACGACTGGGATTTCGTGTTTTGGTGGTGTCCTTGGCAGTGATGTGGTTTGGAGGTGCGTGGGTCTAGTTCTTGTGGTGCGCTTTGTACGAGATGTTGAAGCTGTTAACTCAGGGAAGTGTATTATTTATTCTTTCGTCTGTTGTTCTTAGTTTTAAGGTTTTCTTTGCTTTTGGTGTATGTTCTTTGGATATTTATCTTATATGATTTGGTTGAACTCTCCTAGTTTTTTGCTTTCTACTTCAAGTAGTGAAACAAAAGATGAGGAACAGACTATATATAACCATCTATCTCATTGTATTTATTATTACACATTAGGCTTCCTGTTTCACAAATTGGGTAAAAGGAGAAAGGATGCTGCCTCTACTTCCTTATTATAGGAAATGAGACTGCACTTTAGCTACGACTTTAAGCACTTGTTAGATAAAAAGGCTGCTGGAATCAGGTAGGAAATGAGGCCGCTTTCGTTAGATCTATATTTTGCCTGGCAGTTTTAGAGTTGCTTCTTCAAACTTACTGCGGCTTGATTCATTTCCAAGCATATAGGCTGCTGGTTTGAGTTCGAGGTGCGTGTCTGCTATTGCTCCTCTAATGAGCTGGTAGCCTCCACGCCTTCTGGTTTGCTTTAGTCAAATGTTGTTGCCCCTACTCTTTCAACCTAGTCAGCTCTGTGGAATTGGTGCTGTAGGAAGTCAATTAGTTGTATATGAATGCTGCTTTGGCAAAGCAACCCAATCCTGATGGCCGACTGTTTATCAGTTAAGTGAAAAGAAACCTGCTCTAATGTAATTTGCTTCCTTTGGAATCCTTTGCCATAAATACCTGACCATAAGCTTATGCGAAAATTATTCAGCGCACCTGTGTACATATGCACCCGGAATCTCCACCGTCCAAATTGACGCGTGGATCAATTTTTATTAAGGACGTTAGTTGACGTTTGGAGGACGTTTAGTAGGCGAGTGAGGGGAGAAAGGGTCTGTAACTCTGCATTAATCATCAATATTGTACCCTGCTTTGATTCTAGAAGACGCTTCAAAGTTTTCCACCATTGGAGCCACGAGTAACTTGAGTCGGCTTAGGTTCGTCTAGTTTCTGGGCGGAGCAAAGGACATCGTCGAGGTCTTCAGCTATGTCCGGCGGTTGAGGTGAGGCCATATGAGATTTGGGTTTGAGGGCGAGGGTTTTGCGAGAGTGAAAGGGTAGATCGAATTCCATGACATGACCGAATTTCATAAAATATTGCTTTCTCCATGTAGTTGGTTTACGTCACACCGGCGAGCCCAAAATAATAAGCTTACAAGTAATGGCCCGCCAAAAAGGCCATGCGAGCTGGACAAGTTCGCACGGGCAAGAGACTTCGCGTGGTATAGAGGGACTAAGAGACGTGAGTGGACTTGATTCAATATGAAGCGGCGAGCTTGCAAGCGGGATAAGTTTATAGGCGGAGAAAGATGCTTGCCTGCGAAGGGTTATAGACTTCGCATAGAAGTGGAGTTTTAAAAATGGAGGCGAAATGCATGCGAAGTGGACTGACTTTGCGTAGAAGATTGAGAAAGGCGAGATGACTTCGCATACAAAGGAGACTTCGCGAGGAGTGAAGAAGAAGAGTCCGCATAAAGGGACCAAAGGAGGCGAGCTTTGCATGATTCTTGGTTGGATAACAGAGTAATTATTTCTAATTGCATTAGAGGCAGCTCGCATGTGGAAGTGTTTGCATGTGTTAAAGTTTATATTCCTTAATCACATGTATGCAAGTATATGTGCATCCGGTACTACAGAGTCTAAAGCTTGCATGCGAAGTAGAGGAGACTTCGCCTAGAAGTCTTGGATTCCTGGACGTGAATGACACTTTCAAAGTTGTTTAGTAGGTTATTTCAGTAGACCTATATAATCACTATGTCTACATCTGACGGTGAAATTTTTATTTTCACATATTTATGACCTCGGATCGCCATGTGCCTACTAAAGCGGTATAACTTGTTTAGTAGGTTATATGACTTGTACATCATTGTGAACCAACTATATTATAGAGATAAAATTTTCAAAAATCTTATGAAATAAGATGTGACCAGAATAGTGAAATACATATAGGGTCAAAAAATCATAAACTTTCAGTAACGTTTTCTTCCTGATAAAAGCAGTAAACTTTAAATACGCTTAGGCGCTCCTAAGGGGAACCTAACCACCGGAGGGCCAATTTAATAATTTTTTTTCATGCGTTCCTAAATCTCATGTATACGAATTTTAGGTTCGAAAATGAAAAAAAATAGGGTTTCGCACGATGCTAGTCAACCGCTTTTTATGTAAAAAATGATGTTGAATTTAGGTTGACCGGTTCGATGGGGGGGGTCTAACGAATCCGAAACATGGTGGATTTTTTTTCAGTAGACCTATTTAATCACCATATCTATATCTGACGGTGAAATTTTTATTTCACATATTTATAACCTTGGATCACCATGTGCCTACTAAAGTGGTATAACTTGTTTAGTAGGTTATATGACTTGTGCATCATTGTGAACCAACTATAATAAAGAGACAAAATATTCAAAAATCTTATGAAATAAGATGTGACCGGAATAGTGAAATACATATAGGGTTAAAAAATCACAAACTTTCATTAACGTTTGCTTCCCGATAAAAGCAGTCAACTCTAAATACGCTTAGGCGCTCCTAAGAGGAGCCTAACCACCGGAGGGCCAATGTAATAAAACTTTTTCATGCGTTCCTAAATCTCATGTATACGAATTTTAGGTTCGAAAAAGAAAAAAATAGGGTTTCACACGAGGCCAGTTAACCGTTTTTTGTGTAAAAATGATGTTGAATTTAGGTTGATCGGTTCGATGGGGGGGGGGGGGTCTAACGAATCCGAAAGAGGGTGGATTTTTTTTCAGTAGACCTATTTAATCACCATATCTATATCTGACGGTGAAATTTTTATTTTCACATATTTATGACCTCGGATCGCCATGTGTCTATTAAAGCGGTATAACTTATTTAGTAGGTTATATGACTTGTACATCATTGTGAACCAACTATATTAAAGAGACAAAATTTTTAAAAATCTTATAAAATAGGATGTGACCGAAATAGTGAAATACATATAGGGTTAAAAAATCACAAACTTTCAGTAACGTTTGCTTCCCGATAAAAGTAGTCATCTCCTTTATAAACCTCGACGCGGGTCCCCACATCTTACCATCGCTTTCAAAACAATCTCTGCCTTCTGCAAACAGCCAAACCCCAGCACCAAACAAATTTTAACCGGAAACAATGCCTCCCAAACCTTTTGCCAACGACCCGAACCTCAACCTTACGGCGGCGACCTCCTGGTCGACCAGCCTTGCTCGCCGTTTCGCCACCAACCCGCCTCAAGGAACACCTATCTACTTCCTTGATACAGGGGCGGCTCTCCTCGGTCCGACTCCTTCAAAGCCTCTGTCCGACGCCGACCTTAACCATTACAACTCCTCCGTGCGTCGACCAATCTTGGCCCAACGGCGTGAACCGGGAAACTTTTCTACCTGGCAAGCCCGCTCTCATGTAAATGTCGGGGTCGGGGAGTGGCCCAGCGCCACCGCGGAGGATCGAGCGTGGTACGAGGAGCGAATCCAGACCGATCAGACGATCTGGGAAGCCACCGGCATCCATGAGGCCATTGCCTTGAGTTTCTCGCTGCCCCCTCACACCGATCGAGCGCCCATCGCTGCCATGGCCTGTTTGTGGAACAGCGCCACGAACACCTTCGATTTTCCTTTCGGGCAGATGGGCATTACTCTGCTGGACATTCTCGCCATTACCGGGCTGCCGATCCACGCAAAACCATATGCGCCGAGCGACTTTGCGTCGACCGAGTTCACATACGCTTGCAACTTGGGAGCCCGCCGCGCCCTGAGAAGCTCATATGGGGCGTGGAGGAAATTTTACATGGGCCACGCGGAGCCGCATGAAGGAGGCATCGCTTTCCTGGAGTATTGGCTCGACAAATTTGTCTTCTGCGGCAGTGCTCACAAACCAACCGGGAGATGGACCAAGCTGGCCGAAGCACTGTATAATGGGGTCGAGGTCGGGTTAGGGCAACCTGTATTAGGCGCACTCTACCGGACCCTGCATCTGCTGTCGCTGAGGCCTTTCCATCTTTCTGGCGGCCCTCTGTGGATTCTGGACCTGTGGACGCAGCTGTACTTTCCGCTCTTCCAGCGAGCCCTGGTGGAATTCCTGCCCGAAGATCAGCTGCTTGGCTTTGCGATGTGCAGGAATGATGCGAATCGGACCCCTCTGTCCTTCTTCGCTAGCCTGTCCATCCTCTACAACCACATCGAGCCACCTCCGACAATGGATATGATGGTTCGCCGGCGCCACCCTGAGGTCCTATCAACGGGTTTCTTCCCCCGCCAAGATTCAGACAACGATGCGAGGACCGCCTTCGTGAGAGCGACCTCATACTGCGACCTTCAGCTCGCCGAGGATGACCAAGGCTTCGAGCTGTATGCCCCCAACCACTTCGCGAGGCAACTTGGCTTCCGTCAAGGGATTCCTTACCCGCTTCTCCATTCGGTCAACAAGTACACCTCGTGGAGGAAAATTGGCGAGTCTGATCGGGTCACCCCGCTGCAAAACATCTACCCTCTTTCTCCCAACATGTTGGAGATCGAGCCTTCGCAGGGTGTCGACCCTGCTTACCTCGCTTGGTGGCGGTCCCTGTCTGACAACCATTGGGAGTTCCCAGACGATGCTGTCTTCGCTGCCATCTTTCGTCCTCTTCACGATACTTTGGGCGAATCAGACCGTACCATCCTCGATGGCCAGCGCGACCATGCGGAGAGGGGTTCAGGGGCTGCGACAAGAACTAGGCTCGCGCTTCCGCCAGTTCCTGCTGCTCGCCGCTAGACGGGGATCGTCATTGGAGAACGCGATCCCACACCCTCGGTATGTCACTAAATGTGTAAATTTTGAACTTCCTTTGACATATTGATAAAATGCTTCTCTCTAACCCTCTTGTTCTCTTCTCAGTCTGCCCCCCGCCAGAGAACCGTCGACCGATCTGAAGTTGCCAGAGGAAAGGCACCTGTCCGGAGGGAAACTGTGGTGGGCCACGACAGCGAGACTGCTCCTGTCGTTCCTCGGCCAACGAGCGGCGAGAGCTCGCGAAAGCGTCCCATCGAGGACGAAGAGGACTTGCTGGAGGATGCACAGTACCAGCGAGAGTATGGTTTGGTAAGCAACCCGGTAAGCGAATCATCTTCGGATTAACTTTTCCCAAGTCAGAGCGATTTGCTAACTTTGCTTTCGATAGGTCCGCCGCACTCGTCCTCGCCTCGCTGCTGTTGAGGAGGCGCCAGTGATGACGGAAGTTCCGTCTCCAGAACCGCTCTTAGGAGAAGTACCCTTGATATTCAAGGAAGTCGCTGCGGAGCCAGTCCTCGAAGAAGTTGGTGGGGCCAACGAGGGGGTCGCCCTCGAAGAAAATGCTGAGGCCAACGAGGAGATGATCTTTGAAGAAACCGTCGAAGTGGCCGCGGAGGAGGCCACCACGGTCCTCGAGGGGGCTGGCAAGGCTACTGAGGAAGTCGTGCAACCGTCCTCTCCAACCGCCGCTTTGGGCGAAACCGGTCCAATCCAGGAGCCAACTTTGGCTCCGGTCGAAAATGTAGCTTTTGGCCAGTCCAACCAGGTCTCCGATCCTACTGCCCCCTTGGCATCTCCGCCCGAAGGCCTCCAATTGACACTTTGGGTTCCCCCTCTGCGATTGGGCCGAGCGGGTCGTACCGGCGAAGTGCCTCTTGCGGTTCCAACAAAGGATCTCACTGCCCCCTTGGTGGAGGCAGAGACAGCTCGTGGCGCTCCGCCACCCTCTCCAGAGATTGAGGCGGCTACTGAAGAAGTTGAACCAACCACTCCGGCTCCAACGAGAATGACTGGCGAGGAGTCCTCTTCCTTCGGCACCCGGGCCGCTCGTCTTTGGGCCCGAACTACTCTGCCTGCTGATCGGGAGCCCGTCTGCCTAGCTCGTTCTTTCCTTCATGGGTTGCTGCACCACGGCCCTCGCTCAAACGTCTTTGACTTGGTAGGACGTATTCGCGAGGCTCATGAAGCTCTGGACCGATATCTTACTGGCGGCAATCCTGTTCTGGACCAAGCGCTGGAGATGGCCGATGCTGTCGAGTCGCAGGCTCGCCGAGTCTTGGATATCGGTGCTCAATCAGCTTCCCGTGAGCAAGCTCGCCGCAACCTAGACAATCAGATGGCAAACCTCTTGGCCAAGCTTGGTGAAGCTGGCATCCCGGGAGCGTCTTCAGAGAATCCAAGTGCTGGCCATGCTCGGCGAGTGGAGGCCCTGGAGGCTCAGATAGCAGAGCTGCAGGCTCAACTTGCTCAAGCTCGCCAAGACTTGGCTCGCGCTGTGGAAGTGGAGACCCGTTTGCGGGCCGCAGAGGAGACCCAAGAAGCTTTGGATTCGGCCCTTGCCGCTGCTGAGGAAGTTCAAGCCCAGGCCTATGAAGAAGAAATAGCCTTAGAAGGCATGCTCTTAGCTTTGTATAGGGTTTGTAGGCGTGCTTAGGTTTAACTTGTATTTGCCCCCTTTATGTTCGAACTTTAATGATAATATCAAAGTTGAATTTTTCCCGCTCTTTGCCAACTGTTCTGTAATAACTGTCAGGAAAAATCTTTCTCCGAGATTTGGTGACGGTTTCCAATGTAATTGTTCACTCGGAACGCGGGCAATCATTATTGAAAAACGCGTCTGACCTTATCTCTAAAGCCCGTATCTCGGAGCAAATATTGCATGGGGGACAACTGTCAAACGCACAATCGCCCATTCTGTCTATAAAAAGAAACACTTGGCCGGGGAGAAGTATCAGCGAAGTCTTCGCCCCCTCACCATGATTTCTTATTCTCTTCTGTTCATCCTCTTGTCCCTGCTTAGGGCAAAGCCCCCAACCATACATTCCCGTTCTTTGTTGATTCTGAAAATCTACTCTCAGGCCAAGCCTTTGTTCGGCCTGACCAAAGGTTGGGTACCCTCTGCCTTGCGCCTGCTGTTCTATCAGCGCGTGAGGCTCTGCCGGCCCTCCAAACGGAAGACTGGTGGTAGCATGAGGGATCCTGACCCGCTGGACCTCCAGTTCCTCAACACTTTCTCTTAGGTCCAGGCCGGCGTCAGGGTTTTGGCTGGTCTAAAGACACGAAGCGCTTATCAACTTTGAGCGTTCGTCAATTTCTCTAAAGACGCGAGGCGTTTGTCAACTCTGAGCGAAGGACGCCGCGGCAGACTTTCTTTAGCCTGGCGAGATATGTGAGACGCTGCTTCCAGTAGCTATAAATCTATGCTTTTGGATGTGAACATAGTCTAATTTACCTTTTCTGATCCATGTAATTGCTTTGGCCGCAAAGCCATAATTCGAAACATGTATTAAACAAAGTGAAAAGGCAAAAATAAATGAAATTATTTTTTAGGGCCTCTGGAATAGGCCCCAATCTTGTACTGGTCTTTGTGTTTAGACTTTGCACGTTTACAGAGAATGAAGAAAACCAAAGAACTTTTTAGGGCCTGTGGAATAGGCCCCAATCTAATACAGGTCTTTTTAGGCTGGTACGTTACAATGTATTCTATTAGTCTTCTGTCCCGAGTTGCCCCCTAGTGTTAGGCGGCGGAGCGAGTACGCGATGGCGCGTAGCACTATTGACTGTGGTGGCGGGATCTGGTGGAGGTGTAGGATCCTCGCGCTCCCAGACCCCTGCAATGTGGCGCTTGAGGAAGCGGCCATTAATAGGGTTGCGATGAATAGTACCGTCCAAGTCGCGCAAGTGGTATGCCCCCTTGGGAAGGATTCGGTGAATAATAAATGGTCCATCCCAGCGAGCGGACCACTTGCCCCGACCGTCTGTTTTGTCCCCAAGCGGGAGGACCGCTCGCCACACCTTCTGGCCCTCAGCATAGCTCTGCCCGCGCGTGATTTTATCATAGGAGCGGGCGATGCGCTGTTTCTCCAGGACAAGGTTGTTGAAAGCGGCGACACGGTGCTCGCTTAAATCTTTAAGCTCCTGCCACATGGCTTGGACGTAATCCTCGCCAAGTAATTGATGTTGTTCCTAGATGCGGAGCGAAGCGATATTTATCTCAAGGGGAAGGACGACGTCATGACCGAACATGAGAGTGTATGGTGTGGTATCCGTTGGGCCTCGCTTGGAGGTACGGTAGGCCCACAAAGTGTGGTAGAGCTCCTGGTGCCAGACGCGAGGGTTCAACTCCAACATCTTGCGGAGGATGCCAAGGATGACCTTATTACTAGCCTCCGCTTAGCCATTGGACTGAGTATAGTATGGCGTGGAGTGTAAAAGCTTGATGCCATAGTCGTTTAAGTATGTAACAACTGAATCGGCCATGAAAGCTGCCCCCTGTCCGTAACGATGCACTCCGGGATACCAAAGCGTGAGATGATATTGCGGAAAATGAAGTTGCGCACCGAGTTAGCAGAGGCGACTTTGAGAGGTTCGGCCTCGACCCATTTGGTAAAGAAATCGGTGGTAACAATTATGAACTTGTGCTGCTCAGAGGAGTGGGGATGAATGATGCCCACGAAATCCATCGACCTTGAGCAGGCGTTCGCGCA
Organism: Fragaria x ananassa; assembly: GCA_034370585.1. Lineage (NCBI taxonomy): Eukaryota > Viridiplantae > Streptophyta > Magnoliopsida > Rosales > Rosaceae > Fragaria > Fragaria x ananassa. Next base: position 19,308,139 of record CP139752.1, read on the forward strand.
CTCCGTCTCTCAGGCTGAGGCCAGACGCTATTTGGGCGAGCTCGTTGGCGGCGAAGTTAAATTCACGTGGTATGTGCTCAATGTACACGTCATCAAATCGATTCAGCACCTCGAATGCCTTGCGTAGGTATGGCTCAATTGACAAACTTAAACATTTGAACTTTTCCACAAGCTGGTTAACGACCAACAAAGAGTCGCCAAAGATCTGGACCTCTCGGACTCCTAAGTCCAACAAGATCTCTAGGCCGATGATCAGTGCTTCGTACTCGGCCTGGTTGTTAGTGCATTTGAAATCGAGTTGGAACGAGTAGGAGAAGCGATCTCCAGCGGGATTGGCTATGGCTATCCTGGCTCCGGCTGTGGTGTCAGTCCGTGAACCATCGAAGTACAGGGTCCAGGGAGCGAGTGTTACTGTGGCGAAGTCCAACTCGCGAAACGCTGTGAGCTCTGATGGTGGGTGATGGGCAAGAAAATCCGCTATTGCCTGTCCTTTTACTGCCTTTTGCAGAACATATTGCAACGAGAATTCGGACATGGCGAGGATCCACTTACCGATGCGTCCCCGCAAGATAGGGCGAGAAAGCATGTATTTGACCAGGTCGGATTGAGCGATGACGACCGTGGTAAAGGCAAGCATGTAATGGCGCAGCTTGCATCCTGCAAAGTAGAGGGCGAGACATAACTTTTCCATGGGTGAGTAGCGTGTCTCACAGTCCGTTAAAACTCTGCTGAGGTAATAGATGGCATGTTCTACCCCGTTCTCATCATCCTGGGCCAGGAGTCCACCGATGGATAGATCGGCCGCGGCGATATAAAGTTTAAGCGGGGCGCCGTCGCGAGGCGGAATCAGGACTGGTGGGTTCGTAAGGTAGTCCTTGATTCGATCGAAGGCCTGTTGATGTTGTGGCTCCCATACGAACTCGGTTGCCCCCTGGAGCTTGAGGAGAGGGGAAAAAGGTTGGACCTTCCCTGCCGCGTTTGATATGAAGCGGCGGAGAAAGTTGATTCGCCCTAGTAGCTGTTGGAGCTCCTTCTTGGTAGTGGGGGACGATGCGGTGATTACCGCTCGTGCTTTGTCCTTTAGGATTTCGATGCCTCTTTGATGCACGAGGAAGCCAAGGAAATCACCGGCCTCCGCGAAGAAAACGCACTTGGCGGGGTTCATCTTGAGGTTATGTCTGCGCATCCGTGTGAACACCTGCCGCAAGTCTTCCACGTGGGTTGCTCGCGATTTGGTTTTGACTACCACATCGTCGATGTATACTTCAATCAGCTTGCCCAAGATGTCGTGAAAGATGAGGTTCATGGCGCGCTGGTACGTTGCCCCCGCGTTCTTAAGGCCGAAGGGCATGACGACGTACTCGAATGCGCCAGCAAAACCAGGGCAGCGGAAAGCAGTCTTGTGTCTATCTTCCTCGGCGACGGGAATCTGATGGTAACCGGCCGTGCCGTCCATAAAGGATAACACCTCATGCCCCGCGGCGGCATCTATGAGTAGGTCAGCTACGGGCATAGGGTATATGTCCTTTGGTGTTGCGCTGTTTAAATCTCGGTAATCAACACAGACACGCATCTTGCCATTTTTCTTGCGGACGGGGACGACGTTGGACAACCACTCGTTATATTTCGCCACGCGAATGATACCCGATCGGTGCATGCTTTCGATTTCTTCTTTAACCACGATCTGGGTTTCAGTTCGCATGAAGCGGCCGTCCTGCCGGACTGGACGCCGGTCGGGATAGGTTGGTAATCGGTGACAGACCAAGTCCGGGGACAAGCCGGGCATATCTTCGTATTTGTCGGCGAAGCAATCCCTGTACTCGCGTAATAGGTTAAGGAGGGCTTCCTTTTCTTCCTCCGCCAACTTTGCGCTGATGGAAATGAGTAAGGGCTTTTCTGCAGTCCCTACGTCAACTTGTAAAGTGGGGTCGCGGACTTGAGGTGGAGTGTCGTCCAAGGCAGCAGGAGCTAACTGAATAACTTCTTCCTTGGTATCGGAATAATCCACCACTTCATCGACATATTCCATAGTCGCGACCTTGTCGTAGGCTTCGCGTTCTGCCCAGTACGAAAGGAGCCTTTCGCACAAGGACTCGCCAGCCTCGCGTGCCTTCTCGGAAGAGGCACTATCCATCGAAATGGGGTGTGAGAGTCGCGATGGTGTGAGGACGCTGCAAATCGTCATTCGCCTGGGTAAGTCCCCATCGCGTTAGATTGGAGGCCGTTACTCCGTATGGGCGGCCCTTGTGATCGACGCCTTGGACATCCAGCGGGCCCAAGTCCGTATTATAGTACCGGGCATCGTTGAGGTTGGCGGAAATAGAGAAAGGCCGCGGGTCGGCCTTGATGATGACTGCCTCGCGTTTCTCGGTGTCCCAGATCATGAGTTCTTGGTGCATTGAGGAAGGCACGCAAAAACTTCTGTGGATCCAGTCTCGGCCGAGGATCATGCTGTAAGAGGAAACGCACTCGGCGACGAAAAATGTGTAAACCCGCGATGCTGGCCCGACCTTGACCCGTAGGAACAGCAAACCTAGGGTTCTGGACACCTGTCCTGTAAAGTTTTTCACCGTCAAGGACGTGGTCTGGATCATTGAGCGCGGGATGTCGAGGAGTCCCACGGTGCGGGTGGTGACGACATTAACCGCGGCACCGGTGTCGATCATGACCTTGTTGATCAGTTTCCCTTGGACCTCTGCCGTGATGTACAGAGGTCGCATATGGGTGGCCATGTCCAGAGTCGGCGTAGAAAAGGTCATAGTTGGCCTTTGGTTAAGGTCGGCCGAACTTTCCGCTTGTGGAGCGTCATCGGCTGGGGCCAGTACTGGGCCCATTTCGCTGCTGCATGGCGGGGGTATGTTGTCATCCTCGCTGCTAGTGGTGATGTCCGCCGCGCTGCAGTTTGTGTTTGGTGGAAGAGCGTATCGTTCCGAAATGAAGAACACCATCCCGACCTGAAATGAGAACTGTTCAAGAACTGGGACCAAAGGTGTGTCAATGAGCCCGTGTTCCCCTTCGAGCACTGCAAAGGCATCTCCTTCGCTGCTAATCCCTTCATCTGCATCCCATCCGGAGACCTCTACCATATTGCAGGTGAATGATTCGGCCTGCTCTTCGTCCTGGTCTTCCTCGAGGTTGAGGCGAGGTTCCGAGTGTGCCTCGTCGGCTGTCTCATTCTCGCGGAAACGTTGGGCCATCTGTTCGGCGAGGTTAGGGCTAGAGGGTGCCGGTGTTTCTGTTGGTGGTTCTGACGCCTCAGGTTGCCGCGGACGCCATACTGTCTTGGGTGAAGGCTGATGGTCTCTAGCTGGCTGTTTGTCTGCCACCGCGGGAGCCTTACCGTTGTCTTCCTTCGCTAACCGCTGTAGGGCAGATACTCGGGGAACCATCCTGGTTTCGGGCTCCGGGGTGCGCCGTGACCGAGGCTGTTGTGGCGATGGCGGCTCCTTTCCGGCGTCAGCTTCTGGCTCTCGACGTTCTTGTCGTCGTGAGGGCTGAGATGATTCACGTTTAGACTCTGAGTCCGGGGTCGTGAACAATTTACGCCTAGGGCCGGTAGGCGGAGCCTTGCTTTGGTCGGGCTCTGGTGATGACCTATGCCGGGAGAGCCGCTGATCCCTCCTCCTGTCAACTTCTGGTGACGGATTGGGCCTTGCAGGCTGTGGATCCCTCCTCCTGTCAGGTATGGGCGACGGCCTACGTCTGGAAGGTTGCTGGTCCCTTCTCCTTTCAGGTGCTGGGGATGGCCTGTGTCTAGGAGGCTGCGAATCCCTTCTTTGTTCAGGTGGTGGTGATTGCCTGCGCCTGGGAGGTTGCGAATCCGGCTTTGGTGGAACCGTGAGTCGGCAGAAAACATTTGGCTTGGGCGCGGGATCGTCACTGTACTGCTCACAGATTCTTGGAGGTGTGACTGGCGGCATTTGAAGGACTGCGCGCAGACCTTCTGCTTCCCGCCACATCCGCTCAGGCGTCTGTGCGAGCTGCGAGGGGCGTATAGCGCCCTCGTCGACAGCCCGTAAGGCGCGTAGGATGCTGCCGTATCGCTTCTGGAGCTTGCGCTTCTTGGACCTGCTGATGGTCACTGCTTTGCCCCCTTGCTGCGTGTACCAGACCCCTTCCTTGATCGCTGATTTGGACGTCGGGGGAATGTAAGGGTTGGTTAAAACGCCGTCACGAGGGCTTGGGGCGCCGCTGCTGTGACTCTCACTGCTGGATTCTGACATGTCCATCTCGCTCGCGGCAGGGGATGGAGGTATCGCTGCTGCCCAATGAGCGGCGACGTACGTCTCAATGCGCGCTACCCTTTTCTCCAGCTCTTCGCGAGTCCTTGGGCTCGTAGGCTGGGAACCTTTGCCGGGGAACGGTCTATTTTCCCTCATGACCGCTTTGCCCTTATCCTTGTAGGAGGGGCGGTCTGGTTCGAGCCTTGCGACCAACTGTCGGGCTGGGTCGCCTGTGCTTCCCATCTGGTTATCCGGGAGAATGTAGTTGTTCGCCGGCCATTTGCGGTTTCGGCCTGGCGGCTCGGATGGTCCTGCATTTGGTGATAGGTCTAATGTGATCATTCGCTGGCCGACGCGAGGCCAAGCGAAACCAGCAGTTGCGATTGTAAAGCCGCCCTCGTCCTTAAAGCAAATGTATCCGAGGTCAAGCCAGTCTTGGATCTGGTCTCGGAGCTGGCGACATTCGCAGGTCCTGTGCCCCCAACTATCATGGAAACTGCAATGGACGCGTCCATCCTTGTACTCGCTGTAGGGCAAGGAGTTGAGTGTGACGAGCCCGGCCTCTCTGAGATCTTCTAAGACCTCATGTGCCAGACTTTCATTGTAGGTGTACTGGCGACGCGGCTGACGGGCGTTGTCGTCTCCTTCCTCGCGACCCCTTTTTGGCGCTCGACGTCGTTCCTCGCCCTGGGCTCGATCAGTCCAGTTGACCTCGACCATGCCCACTACGGGCGGGAAAGGGTCTACGTCGACCAATGAGGCCGTGCTACCCGGTGCCTTCATCCTCAGCTCGCCTGAGTTTAACCAAGTCTGCAGCTGGTCTCGGAGCTTGACACAATCTTTGGTGTCATGATTGTATACGTTGTGGAAGGCACAGTATTTCTTGTCCTTCAGCTCCTCCTTAGGCGGTATCTTGTGGTCCAGTCGCACGTACTTCGCCTCGATTAGGTCATTGAAGACCAAATGGGCTTTTTTAGCGTCGTAGGTGTACGACTCGTACTCTGGCTTGGTCCAGGCAAAGGACTGGATGGTGATCGGCTCGCGGGTCATCTTCAGATTCTTCAGTTTATGAGCCACTTGCTTGCCAGTCAGCTCTACCGCGCCAATGTCATCCAAGTCCTGGTCTGCGTGAGTTGGCTCCGGCCTTTGATAGTAGGGATCGTGAGCAGGGGTTTGCATGCTGAGTGCCCCCACGACCCGGTTCTTCCCTGGTACATAAGTTCCCTTGGAAGCGTTGGCCTTGTCGTCCAACTCGTTCAGGATGAGCTCGTAGCTGCCAACCTTGTTGATTAGGTCACCCATGGAACTGAAACGCTCTCCATGGTGCTTCAGCCGCTGGCGGTGCTCCAGCCCCCGAATAGCCAATTTGATGGCTTCTTGCTCAGGCAGCAGGTAATCGCATTTGGCCTGCTGGATCTTGAAGCGCTGGAGGAAAGAAACTCCGGACTCCATGCTCTGCTGGCTCATCTGCGTGAGGGAGTCCAGGCCGACTTCAGGCTCAATTGTGCCATATGTCTCCCGGAAGAGACGTTCCATGGTGGGCCAGTCTGGAATTGACCCCGGCTTCAGTCTGGAGTACCAAGTGAAAGCGGCCCCGGACAGAGAAGTCCCGAAAAGCTTGAGCTTGAGCATGTCATCATTCCCGTACTGGCCGCATTGGACCTTGAAGCGGGCCATGTGAGTCGCTGCATCTTCCCTTGTCTCCCCAGAAAATGTGGTGAAGACGATGTTCTTGAAACCGTGGGGGAAAGGGTACTGTGCCACACTATCTGGATAGGGGTCACGATAGTGCAAGGTAGCATCACCCTTCCCGGTGTGTTCCTTGCTAATGCTTGAGATGAGTTGACGCCAGTCGGCCGCCGTTACTGGTGCGATTTATGCCCCTGGTCATGGCCATGCCATGCAGAGAAGCTAGGGGCATGTCCGACGTTCTTATGGGTCGAACTGGGATAAGCCACGATCGGGTCATCTGGTGTCCCCATTCCTTGCGGCGCAAGGGCTCCGGCGCCCCTGAGTGTGACTCCAGGGCTGCATGGCGAGGGTAGACGGGGCGGTGTCTTTGATGAGCTGGCCCCCAATGTGAATTGGGGAGCCTTCTGGGCCCCGACCCTCGGATTTGCCCTAGGGCGCTCATTAGGCGGGATATACCTTGAGCCCTCCGCTGCGCTTGAACTGGTATAGTTCACAGCATGATTCTTTGGTGCTTGGGCCCGAATCCAGTCTTCCATCTGCAGGACCCTTGTATTCAGGGTGTCATGGCGCTCTTTGTAGTCTTCGAGCTTGTCCATGCTATTCTTGCTCCCGAAGAAGGAAGCGTCCTGCTGTTGCTGCAGCTTGGTGTCATGGTCGTTCAGACGACAGGTTTGGGTTTCCAAGGTCTTTGTAAAGGCCACCTTGCTCTGTTCCAGTTCTGTCTGGATCCTTTGCAGAGAGCCGGTCATTATGTCCTTGTCCTCCCTGATCGTGCCAACCACGTAGTTGAATTCCTCGCTGAGCCTAGCGTGGTTTTCCTGGTTTGTGAGCCAGATCTCCTTGTCCTTAGTGACCTGCGCAGAGAGGTCATGGACAGTTTGCTGAGTTTCTTCGACTTTTAAGCCGAGCTCACTCCTGAGCGCACCGATCTCATTCTTGAGATCGCTCCTCAATTCTTGAGATCGTTCCCCGATCTCATTCTTGAGATCGTTCCTCAATTCTTCGAGCATTTTGCGGACATCCTCTGCGGACAGAGTGGGTCCTGCTTCAGAGGTCGGTTGTGAGTTTGCCATTGTGGACTTAGTAAGGTTGGGATTGCCGAACCGAGTGAGTATCTCTTCTTTAGCGAGAGATCTGCAAGCCGCGCTGTTATGGGGCTTGTACTGCGGAGCCTTATGTTTCAAGCAAGAAAGCGAAGGTCTCCGGTAGGGGGAGTTGTCAGACTTCCTAATGATTGCTAGAAAAGTGAACTCCCTGTCCCACTGGGCGTGCCAATGTTTTGTCCCACTGGGCGTGCCAATGTTTTGGCCCAAGTCCTCAGCTAGGGGTGATGAGGGAACAAAGGTAAAAAATGGTGTGTGCGGGGCGTGCCACCTCACCGATGAGGAAAGAGAACAGTGCGCGTCGTGACTTCTGACCAGGCGAATGAGGGCTCCGGTGTCACCTGATGAGGAAATATTTCCGAGCTTACTCTTCTAATCACCTGTCGATCGATACTCACTGTGAGAGCGAGCAGAGCAACAAAAAGGGAAATCGGAGACGAGTCCTGACGGGCTCTGAGATCTAAGGCGGGGTGCGCTTAGAACGTAAGGGTTTCGAGAAGACTCGAAGGTTTCGACTGTATTCGTCTGTTTGAGAGAGTTGTCGATCGATTGATTGTGTGTTTGATTGTCCATGGAGCTTCCTTATATATTCATCCGTAAGCAACTCGTGGAGACTTAATCACAATCCAACTCGGACTCTGCAATTAGAATCCCACAAGGATACGATTAACTCGCCAGTCGTACGCTCCATGCAACACATGTCAAACCTATCCCGCTTAGGTTTCGTTCCCTGCCTCGCCGCATTTCATTTGCCATGTAGTAAGCGAACTCAAACACTAAGCGACCCTATCCCAAGGGTGTTATTAGTCATTTCCAACTCACCCTCGCCAGGAACTGTAGAGTCCTATGCGAACTGGAGATAAGGATCCTGCGAGGATACCTAATCTCGCGACGTATCAGAATCTTCTGGATAAAATCCTCGTCACGTGCTGCCAAACCTCGCCACCCTTCGTGGGCTAAAAAGGCCACAGGCGTTGGCCCAAATGATATCCAAGCCTTTCTCGAATCTTGGACCGAAAATGCCCACTGGGCTCAAACAAAATGAGCACTAGTTGAGGACTTTCTAGTTAATGGTTTTTATGAAATTTACGTAATTGCACAGTTCAAGCTATGTAATGAATTACAGAGCTGGATCGATTTGTATAGCTTTGGAATTCTACTCCTTGAGCTTTTTGCAGGAAAGATATTTAGTAGTAATTTGGGAGTTCATTGATATTTTAGCAGATTTCTAACGCAGGCACATTAGCAAGAACCGACTTGGAGGTTAACAACTTAGAAGATGAATGCAAGAAAGAAGTAGTTGAATGTGCCAAACAGGTAGAGCTGGAGGTGTCTCAAAAGCAAATCGGGACGAGAGGCCCATCATATGAAAGAGGTAGCACAACTACTCATATGATCACAAGCTTATGCTATATACTTGGCCACTGGTGTACCTATTGTTGTTGTTTTCTATACTGTCATATAGCTTATGATATTTCTGAAAATTATTCTATAATACTATGGTTCTGGCAAAGAGATATGATGTCTTTTTTCCTGATATTTCCCATCAGACATTCATGAGCAGCCAACAGCATGTTTTCTTGAAAGCACTAACAAATTGACATACTAAGATTTGAAAACAAAACGCTGAGTATGAGAGATATATGTAGAAAAGTAGGATTCTCCTAATGTGCTGAATATTCAAAAGTCCAATTATGATCAAGTTGAATACTGTGTAATTATGTAATTACTAGTTTACTACCAGGATGCTTTTCTGCCAAGAACAAAACAAAGCAACTCAATGAATTGGACAAGCCTCCATAGTTTGCAGTCGTCAATCTCTCAAAAATAGACATTACAACTAGGGAGTCCCTTCCCACAACAACTACCAACCATCGATCTCTTGTCTTAAAAATGAATCACTGTTTGAAGATTTGCAAATTAGTTAAGAACCTTTTTTTTTGGTACAAATTAGTTAAGAACCTTTAATGAGAGGTAACCACTAGCATAAGTCAGTTTTTGGGTACCTCAGACTAGTTTGGTTTCCTAATAGCAGCTGTTGAAGACAAGAGGTAGTGTGCATGTCCTGGATTATTACGACGAAAATGGGAGTCTTAAACAGTGTTTACAACATGGAAATAGATTTTTTTTTTTAACATGTAACAAACCTTATAGACTGGATCTTAACTTTTGTATGGTTGCACATCTATTCAAATTCTTCTTCAATGTCTTTTTACAGTTGTCCTTTGGCCATCTAAAGGGATGCTTAACGATTTAGGTTAGGTACAAGTAACTTACAAAGTAAATCCTAAAGATGAAAAAAGAATAGTGTACCACAAACAAATGATGTTTTTCCTAGTGTTGGCAGAAGGGAAAAGTTTTCATAGTGCTGTCTGCAATTCTGAGATTAATAGATGAAGAGCAGAGGCCATGATGCTTGATCTCTAAGCAACAGCACTATACAACCTCTTCAATGACGTAAAAAAGTCCTTTGCTGTTGTCTTTTTTGTGGTCCATTTAGAAAAGAGGAGCACCAATATCACACTTCCAATTCTTCCTTGCCCAGATAGCTAGTGACTTTTCCTTTCTTTCTCTTCTTTCTAGAAAAGGAAAAAGGATAGTGATAATTCAGCAGGGAAACACATATGATGAAAATATATGCATCCTGGACTTTGTGATTTATACTTTTTGGTGATTAGTCTTAACCTCTCGTGGCCTAATAATTCATACTTTAGTAGTGATTATCTTCGGCCCGTGATTAAGACTTCAGTGGTTCATGACTAGTCAGAAGAAACAAAAACTCCCACCAGAATTAAGGGGTCAATCATTTTCTGGTGAACTAAAACTACCTGGCTTTAATGGTGGAGCAATTCTTGTTTAATCACTCTACTCCTGAAAAATCACCTTTATGGAATAAAGAAATCACAGTAATCACATCAAGTAAAAGCATGTAACCTCAACTCTCAAGATTCAATTATAATGATCTTTAGCAAACTTGATAGGATTGCTGTGTAGTTTTTGTCAATGTTTGGAAGGCTATTTGCACATCTTTGGTGATTAACTGGTTATTCCAATGCACAAATTTACGGAAACTTTGATCTGATTATGATTGAGAAATCCTGGTTACATGGATGAAACAACAAAGGGACTTCTTCGAGTGAACCTTAACACGAACCCAGTAATGGCAAAGAAAGCAGAATCATCTATCTACTATACACAGAACAAGAAAATCCCCATGATACACAACTTTCAGGCCTCAACTTTCCAAATGAAATCTTCTAAGATATAAGAAAACCGAAATGAAGCACATGGCACGGTGCCTACTCTGCAGTTGTCGTCTGTTTTCTCCTTGACCTGCTCCTGCTGTATAACCTAGAAGGAGGGGAAGGAGAGAACTCAAAAGGGAGTGGTGGGAGATCCATCTCCCCTTTCAAGATCTTAACAATCTCCCCAATGTCAGGCCGCAACTCTGGCATCTTTTGTAAGCAAGAAAGAGCCAAATTTATACACAAACTTGCCTGGTCTTTACTGTACTCATCCTTCAGTCTCTCATCTACAAGTTCTAGTATATTTCCGGCTTGAGCTAACTGTCGACACCAGCTTATTAGATTTGCCTTTTCTAGCTTCATCGGTGATGCAAGAACATGAAGTGGTCTTCTACCGGACACAACCACAAGGATTAGAACACCTAGACTGTAAATGTCTGCCTTCTCCATCAAGTACCCACATCCACCATATTCTGGAGCAACATAACACAAAGTCCCTCTCATGCTTGTTGTGCTGCTTAGCTCACGGCTAAATAGATCACCACTCCACATGTCACTGCCAACGGAATGTGCATTCTTTTTCTTCCATCCCCTTCTGAAACTGAACTCACCATTGTGATCACTCTTTTCTTGACTTTGTTCCCTAAAATTCTTTCTCCTGCGAAAGTGATACCATCTACCAAGATCAAAACGCTGCATTTTGAAGCCTTTCTTCCACTTTGTTTCAAGATTTTTGAGATTGCTGCCCTTCTTGCTAATCTCCGCAAGGTGCTCCTCCTTCCACCATTCTTGCATCTTCCTCAGCTTCCTTTTCCGGTTCTTCCTGCCCTTTGATTCATTCTTCTCAAACTCCTTGCTGAGATTTCCAAACCCAAATTGTTGTACATGGGGTCCATTTCCATTTTCAAGTTTATCAACTGGAGATGCAATATCTAAGTCGGTCTTCTGATCAGGGATGCTCTTCTTGTCATCATCCCAATCAGGATTCGAAGACGGGCAAATCTGACTCCCAATCCACTCTGTAACATAATCTTTACTACACAATTCACCACTCCCATCTTGCTTCCACCACCAATCCTTCCCCCATTGCTTTGCATCCTCTGCTTCCTCAACAGCAGAACCGGCAGTAAAACCCAAATCCTTACTATGATCAATACTATCAAGTTCATCTTCATAAGGCACAAACCTGTTATTCCAATCATCCCCACCAAAATCTACACTTGAAACCTCTTTGCCCTTTGCATCACTACTCTTAACCTCACTCTCACAGGCAATGTTAGCATTATAATTTACGGAATTCAAGTTCAAAGCTTTAACATTACAGCACTTCCTACTATTTTTCGATGATGAAGATGCTTGCAAAGCAAGAGCAAAATCTACCTCATTAGAACTCTCCACAGGTGTACCAATGGCCGGAGAAGTATCCACAGCAAAGTTTCCAGACAGCTCCTGACTCTTCCACAGCTCCTGACTCTTCCCCAAGTCCTGGCTGAACATGTCAACCCCAAACTCACCATCCACCTTAATCCTTGACAACCCAAAGTCCGAAATCTTGGCCCTGTTGTCGAAATCAAGCAAAATGTTGCTTGGTTTAATATCACCATGGATAACAGGAGGATCACATCCCAAATGTAAGAACTCAAGTGCTCTAGCCACATCTGTAATTATCTCAAACCTCCTCTCCCAACCCAAACTGAAAACACCTTCTCCAAAAAGTGACTCTTGGAGACTCCTATTAGGCATGTACTCATAAACCAGAATCCTAAAATCCTTTTCCACACAATAACCCAAAAGGGTCACCAAAAATGGTGATCTTAACCCCCCAAGAATCTGCAACTCATTCTGAAACTCTCTCTCAGTTTGCAAGTTCAAAGCATCCAACTTTTTAATAGCAATCAACTTACCGCATTTGAGTATACCTCTGAAGACAGTTCCAGAGCCACCCTTGCCTATAACATTAGCTGAATCAAAGTCATTGGAAGCATTCTTAAGCTCCTTGAATGAGAATCTTTCAAGCTTCAAAGGTGCACTGGAATCAAATGGGATTGTCTTAGCTCTGTCCACAAGGGAATGCCAGAGGTGATAGACAAAGTAGACAATGGATGAGATTATTACTAAAGAAGCTGAGATTGTGAGGGCCAAGAACAAGACCCTGGTCTTGGTGAAGAAATTGGGTGGGCTTACAATGGGAAGTTGAGGACTTGAAGGAGGGAATGGTCTTGCAGGCATGGTTTGGTGAGGTGGGTTCAGACTTCAGAATCTTAGGGTTTCTGGGTTTGTGATAGGCTAAAGGTTGAGGAAGATTGGGGTTTGGGGATGCTCGTTTTCTCATTCCTACATTGTTTTTTTTTTCTTGTTTGTGACTTTGTCTATCAGTATCCAATGTGGGTTTGCTTTACAGTTGGATAATCTATGCAGAGATTGTTGCTAATCTCTTTGCCTTTTTTTAAGTTTTTTGATTCTGGATTGTTTGTTATTTTTAATATTTGGTTTTGTGATTGGAAAATTAGGATTAGAAAACAGTGGTATGGAAGGGAGGGTCCCAAGGTGGAGGTGCTTTTGACTAAAGAGAAAGCTTTGCCAGACAGTCTTAACATGGCAGATTGCAGAGAAGAAAACAAAATGAAAAACCAATAAAAATAAATTGGAGGGAAAGATGGTATCCAGTATCATATATAAGAACTTGGCTGAGGTTTACCTCGCAAATTTTTTTTAATTTTTTTTATTAATAATTCATCTCGTATATATATATATATACACGTAACAATTATCGGTTAAACATTTTAACTAACAAAGCCACACTTCGTCGTCTCTCGTATGTACGAAAAGACTTATGTTTTTATTTTATTTTTTATTTTTTATTCAAAGATACGTTCATTTACAAACGAAAATTACATGAGATTTGTGACTTAAGGCAGTCTGGCTATTTCAGATCAGTTCACAAGATTTCACACAGGAAATCTGATACTTTAGAAAGAAAAGATGCATTATTACATGTTCGAAAAACAAGCCAATGAATACGATTGAATAAGTGATTCCAAAAGCAAGAAACCAAAATGTTTATGCGGACCCGAGTCGAGGAACACTGACGAGAATACCCAACAAGTAATAACCTAACTGCCGCAAACTGATCCGCCGCCTCCCAGCACCGTCGACAGACACTGGCAAAAAGACCTGAAGCTAAAGGGGAAAAAGTGGAGGCCGACTAGACCATCCCAGATAAGTCAAGGGTGAGTATCACAAAGCCAACAGTACCCATAACACTGCCACCATCATCGATGATCATCTCTGATCGTCAGCGAACAGATAAGCCAACGAAACCACAAGTAGAAGGATCGACACCGATGGGGGCAACGCACGAAACACAACAGATTTGGGGTCAAACTCGAAACCACAACGCCACTTCAAAAAGGAGAACGAAAGGAAAAATTGCAAATCGAACGCCGATGAAAGACGAGAACATGTTACCACCACCGGAGATGAGGCTAACCAAGGAGGGAAAGGGAGATCTACTCTTCCAGACTGAGACGCATCGGCAAGAGTCAACGACACTCAGCGGGGAGAGAAGGAGAGGACGGTGGGTTTGTGTGTCGTCAATGTAGTTTGAGAGATAACTTCTCGACTTGGTTAATTAGTGGCCGGATTATTTGCATCGTTTAGTAACTAGGAAATTTAACGGTGAGATCGTCGGGTGGGACTGGCACGGTGAGTGGACGGTGAGATTGACCGGATGCGTTGTATAATTTTCAATGTTGGACTATGATTAGATGAACACATACATTACCGACTAGTATATGACCGTATAAGCTACTAGAAAGCCACAATGCCAAGTGGGCAACTCTATAAAAGGCTTCAATGGAGTCTTTAACACAGGCCCGGACTTGAGATTTTGAGGCCTGAGTCGAACTTTTGGAATTGGGCCCTTATTTTTTTTAATTTTTTTTATACAAAATAGCATATAACATCCAAAAATATTTAATTTATAATTAATAATAAATCAAAATTGTTCCAAACAAAACCTTAATATATTATTCAATTTCAAATTGAAACTTAAAAAATACACCAAATCGAATTATCACTTAAATACTACTGGCTTTGCAGTTTTGGAGGCAAAAGTAGTAATTAAGTTTGCATAATCAAGTTTGTCAACTACTTTTTTCTCAATTGATAACATAGCCAACCCATTTAATCTTTCTTGTGACATAGTTGACCGAAGATAAGTCTTGATCAACTTCAACTTAGAGAAACTTCTTTCCGCAGATGCAACTGTAACCGGTATAGTTAGCAAGATCCTGTAAGCAACATAAGCATTTGGAAAACATCCATCCATCTTCCTCAAATAATTTAGCACGTCAATGGCTCTTTTTGTTTCTCTTGGTAAAGAGCTCTGCAAGATCTTCAACTCCAAAAATAAATCGTATCCATAAATATCAGAACAACCATTATGTGCTAAAGACTTTTCAAGATTGTCACATGACTTCCTCAAACTATCATCATCAGCACACTTTAACCTCTCCAAACTAAACAAGAATCCAAAGAGTTCTTCATATTTTTGAAACTGTTCGAACCGAGTTTGAAGTGAAGAACAAGCTTGATCAATTATAAAGAGGAAGTAATGAACTCTAAAAGATTCTTCGGGTGATTGTGTTACCTCATCACTACTAATTTCATCAAATTGCCTCTTTCTTCGAATGACGCGTTTTTCCCGGAATACAGCTTCAATTCCCAAATCACTTGCCATTCTTTTTGCTTCAACCATGGCCTTATCAAACCCAGATTCTCTATAGTCTTGAACAAATAAAAGAAGCCCTTTTAATTGTTCAATAGCAACATCAATATCTATGTTTTCAGCTTGAAGAATTTTACTCACCGTGTTGATCGCATGTAGTAACTCATACCAAATTACCATGCCAAGCAAGAACTCAAAATTCTCAAGTTCATTTGTTACCAAGGATTCAGCTTCACTCTTTGTTTTCGGATCTTCACTAGTGTTTGCCAAGTCAACCAAAACATCTCTCATTTGTGAAGTCTGCTCTTTTATTGGTCTGACGCTCTCTACATGACTTTCCCAACGTGTTTGTGACAATGGTTTAACTGTTAGACCTTCCACATGATCTTTGAATATTTTCCATCTCTTGGTAGATGAGGAGAACAGTGTGTAGATGCGTTGTATCACTCCAAAAAATGACATAGCTTTTGGACAACAATTTTCCATATCACATAATGCCAGATTGAGACTATGACAACCGCATGGAGTATAAAAAGCTCTCGGATTTATCTCAAGTAATATATTTTGTACACCTTTATGTCTCCCTCTCATATTAGATTCGTTGTCATACCATTGACCTCTTATATCATCGATGTCAAGTTTAAGAGTGTTTACCACATTTTTAAGCTCAGTAAAAAGTCCAAGTCCTGATGTGTCATTGACTTTCAAGAATTGTATCCAATATTCTTCTACCATTGCAAAGTTTGCTGAATCATCCACACATCTTAATACAAGAGACATCTGTTCCTCGTGGCTCGCATCTGGAGTACAATCTAATATGACTGAAAAGTATTTTGCTTGCTTTACTTTTGTAACAATTGAACTTCTGACGTCATATGCCAACATCTGTATCAATTCATTCTGAATTTTGGGACCAAGATATGTATACTGAATTTGACGTGCCTGACAACGCCGAATGTGCTCTTCCATTATTAGATCAAACTCAGCAATCATTTCAATCATCTGCAAAAAAAGTCCATTAGACTCGGCATAAAGCTTTTCACAGTCTCCTCGAAATGACATGCATGTTATTTTTGGCTAGTCTTTGCACCACAGCAATTATCCTCTTCAACACTTGTGTCCAGTGTTCTTTTTCTCTATTAATTTCTCGTTGCAAGCTTTCATCAATTGTCTTATTTTTTTGCAGCCTTGTTTCCAATTCTATCCAACTAGTCATGCAATTCATATGCTCCTTACTAGCTTCATGATTTCTAAGATTTCGAGACAAATTATGCCAATCTTTGTATCCTTCATTAGCCAATTGGCCAAGTAAAGCCATAGTTTTTTGGGTCTTGAACAATTTGCAACAAAAACAAAAAAATTTGTTTAAAGAAACTGAATATACTAGCCATCTTCTGTCACTTTTCTCCCCATTCCTCAATAGTCGCTTATAATGTGATGAATCAAAATGTCTACCAGCACTATCTTTAGGAAACAGCTCGAGACTATCATCTCTTTTTGGACCCCTCTCAACTAAAAAGTCCCTTATATTTTGACCAATTTTATCCCAATTTCCTGGATCGTCAACATTCAAAGGAAAGCAGCTCTCTTGATTTAAATCTTCATGTTGAACATCATCAACCATATTGACATCACCTTCCTCATGCTCAGGCTGCTTTGGATCTTCAATTACAATATCATCAGACTCATTCACATTGGCAGGTTGAACAACTTCTTCATTATCATTCTCAATCATAGATTGATCATGCTCTTCATTAGCATGGTCGTTCTGATTCTCTTCCCTCTCATTCTCAATCATAGATTGATCATGTTCTTCATTGGCATGGTCGTTCTGATTCTCTTCCCTCTCTGCTCTTGGTTTGCTAGTAAAGTACTTATCAATAGCTCCAACTTGACCTTGACTCAATGCGTCTTGCCTCTCTTTCTTCTTTCTCTTTTGAGCTCCAGACATATATATTTAGGAGGCATGATAACAAACTTGAATGAAACCAAATAGACCAGCCTATAAACCTAACTGCTTGAGATTTATGAAATTCTCTCGTGCAGTTCTCTATATATATATAGGATTAACAAAATACTTATTATGCAAAAATAGGATTCCAAAATCTGGACGGTTTAGTAATCCTAATTGTAAATCTTATTTAATACAACAAATATCTTACCTTTGACAGCTTTTATTGAATACTTTAACTTTTTTATGGATATTAATTTAAAGTAGTAATTGATGATGATTCTTTTGGGCCCTCATCATGTGTATGTCAGTTGTCAGATGTCCTCTTTTCCTGTCTGATCAATTGCAGGCCAAAAAATATAAAAAATTTTTTTTTTGGACAACTATAAAAAAAATTTTTAGGCCCTTTAGATTTTTAGGTCCTGAGTCCTAAAACTCTTCAGCCTCTATTCAAATCCGGGCATGCTTTAACATCTAAAGTTGTATACGTAGAGTTAGAAGAGAATGTTTTCCCCAGAACGTGAATTGTGCAAATGGTGGTGAGAAGAAAAAGAAACACCGTGACACTCGCCTTTATTAGCTGATCGTGTCATCCAAGTAGCACGACGTACCTTCTGGGTATTTCTACTCGAGTTTAAGCGTGCATTGTGCGATGAATGTTTGTGATGAAATGCTCAGAGAGGAGAGAGGGAAAATTGGAGTTATGGGGTCTTCTCATACTGCTCACAGTTCGCTTATGTATGCAGACCAGTTTGATTGGCAGCAAAAGAACATGGGAGATGTTTGGTGATGAGTGGGACACGTCCACCAGATGGGAGGTCAGATTTCATGGTGACACTTTTGGTTTGGCTATTATCCATCATCTCTTGGCTTGTGTCTTTTGTATGCATTCACATAATTATATATATATATATATATATATATATACATGACAAATTTTACTCATATATTCTTAAATATTAAATATACATACTTTATTTTATATATCTAACATAAAAAAGTGTAAGTATATTAAATTACTAAAAAAGATATTATATTAATTAGATAATATTATTACAAACTTAAAATATACTAAATCTTACTTTAACGTTTTCTTCTCTCTACATGAATAAATTTCAAATTTAAAACTTAACAATAGACATATTTTTAACCGAATAGATGGATGATTAATCATGGTCTCATGGGTAAGAGGTTAATAATTCATAATAATGGATTCTCCCATGCAGATGAAAGTTTTGGGTTGGTTTCGACCATGCAAAGACTTAGAATGGTACTATCTATCCTGCAAATAAGTGGAGTATCCATGCTCGAGGTTTTCAAGCAGAAGAAACTGGTGATCTAGTTTGGCATTTATTTTTGCAATGATCTATAATATGTTTTGGTGCAAAATGTCCAAAATAATAAATATGTTAAAGGATTCTACCTATATTGATCAATCATTGCGGAGCAGTTTGAATCTATGTTACACAGAAACGTCGAAAAACAGCCATTTCGTGATTCAGAAACAAAAACTATTCGAAACACGTTTCCATAAAAGGTGATTTATGAAACGCGAGGGAAACGTTATGCAGATGTTGAGGTCAATTAGCAGAGCTCAACCGCCTCCCAAAGTCCCATCGTGAATCCTCAACCGCCTTGGGTTGGGTATTCTCTGGGCTTACTGCACAATCCGAGCTATGAGGACGTGCGTACTGGGACGACGAGTCACTCTGAGGTCGGCTCTAGCGGTGCTAAGCGGGCCTCGGCTCTGGCATCCACTGCATTCTAATCTCTATGTCGTCAAAGTCTGAAAGATCTGGGTTAATGGCAGAAGAACGAACGAAGAAGACGACCAATAATAGCGAAAATTATACAGCGCACCCGGGTGCGCCGCGCACCCGTCCATCTCCGCCGTCTATTTTGAAAAAGTCAAAAGTCAGCGTCAAATGGACGGCAGAGATGGACGGGTGCGCGGCGCACCCGGGTGCGCTGAATACGCTCTCCAATAATAGTTGGTTAATTTGATAAACCAACCTCTTGTTAAACGACACAGTTTTGTATGTGGATAAGTGGATAACTCCACAAGATCATCACGTGAAAAAGTCTCACTTTTCATGAACTTAGTAACTATTATTTTAAATGTTTAGTCATTTAATTATCATTATTCTATTTTTTCAATTATATTTATATGTAATATAGATAATATTTATTTTAAAAAATTTGACGTTTCCTATATGTTCGTATTAGACTATATTTTAATTTAACTTTTTCGCATACCGGATCTTATCGGAAATCGAAACTCATTTCCTTTTCCGTCTAACATAGGTTTGAATGCTCTTGAGTTTGCAAAGAAAAAATAGTCTTCTTGTAATTTAGGGAGGAGAGAGAAAATTTTTATTTTCTTTCTAAATCGAGATAATAGAAAAAAGTAATGAATGTATATTTAGAAAATATATATGGTAATATCGGTATATTTTAAATCAGGATAATCTAGAGAGTTTAAAGATATGTATTTAGTTAAATGTTAATATTATAAAATTATTTGATGATGTATTAAGTGTGAGATGTATATTTAATTAGTATTTAGTTATGTGTGAATAAAATTTCTCTATGCACATTGGAGTCGAAATCTAAAATTAAATACTCACTACTTATGTTGCAAGAAAATGTTATGTTTGTTAGAGCATGTTCAGCAACATTAGCCATTTTTTAGTTAAATTTGCTAAAAATTCATTTTAGGGGGATTCTAGTTGTAGAGAAATTTTTAGATGCTAGAGGAGGACTACGTAGCAATATGACGTGGTCCTACTTTTTAATTAAATATTGACCCTTGGATTTATTACAACTAAAATATAAACTAAGGTTTTCTATTTTTATGAAAAGACTTTTATGGGTCTTTGTTACGTTTGGACTAGGGTTTAGGGTTTGGGGTTTGGGGTTAGGGTTTAGGGTCTAAAAAGCAACAACAAACCCAAAATTGTCTTTGACAAAATAACTGATGTAATTTTTCCTTAGTAAAATTCAAGTGTCAATATTTGATTGGAATGTAGGACCATGTCATACTGACATGTGGTTCTCCTGTAGCGCTGAAACTAGGGTTTAAGGTTTAGGGGTTAGGGTTAGGGTTTTAGGTCTACACTACCAGGAAAAAAAATTCGTCGGCTAAGGTCTTAGCCGACGAAGGTTCGTCGGCTATAGTGTCGTCGGGAAAGGGTCGTCTGTAATGACTTTAGCCGACGAGACAAAAAATGTCATCGGCTATAGTATGACTATAGCCGACGAAATAATATCGTCTGCTATAGTCCAACATTTAGCCGACGACATTATTTCGTCTGCTAAAGTATGAACTATAGCCGACGACATTATTCGTCGGCTATAGTCCATACCTTAGCCGACGACATTTTGTGTCGTCGGTTATCTTCCAAACTTTAGCCGACGAATAATTTAAAATATTCGTCGGCTAAAGTTTGTAATAAAAAATTATAAAACATCTATGGCCGACGAAATATAGTATTTTTCGTCGGCTTTATAGGCATTTAGCCGACGAATTAAAGCATATTTAGTCGGGTAAACTTTTTTTTTTTTAAACTTTAGCCGACGAATTAAGGCTTTTTTCGTCGGCTATAAGTGCATTCCAGTAAAAAAAAACCCCCGAAATTTCTGAATTACCATTCCATGCAAGCTGCAAAAGACATATTTAACAATTTCATATAACCAACAACAAACACATAAAAGAATATATGAACTACATAAAAGTATCAATTACATAAAAGTATATATCAACTACGTAAAGTCTATATCGTCTAAATTAAAGTCATCTTCTGGGGGCTGCTGCGGAGGTTGTGGCGGCTGGGGTAGCGTCATGGGCGGAGGCGGAAGTCCCTGAATCTGGGCAGTTGCAAAGTCCTGCATGTACTGGATCATCTGCTGCTGCTGGGCCTGCTGGATGGCATGTAACTCGGCAACATAGGCTGCCTGCGCGGCATTAAAGGCTGCCAACGAGGCAATATAGGCTGCCTGCGAGGCAGCCTGCGAGGCAGCCTGAGCAGCTTGAGAAGCTTGCTGTTCTCGTAGTCTCTGAACTTCCGACTCTAGCTGAGTCGTCCTGTTGATCGTGGACGTGGTGCTGCTACTGGTCGAGGTTGCCTTTCGTTGAAATCCTGGAGTGGTCTTCAGGACCCCCTCGCCTCTCTTTCCTAGACCTCGGCAGTAGAAGTTGTTTCCTCTCGGTGGGAAGGCTGTGCCCATGATCCTCGCCCCAATCGTCGGATCCGAATTGTCGATCCGGGACATGGCTTCGGACATCTCTTCCTCCTGCGTGTTCGGCCATGCCTCCCTCACTAAGGTACTCAGGACCTCGTCACTAGCCTCCCTCACCCTCGCCTATATGGATAGGAAAAAAATTATTAATTAAAATTTTTACATAAATTTAAAAATTTAAAAACGTAAAGTGACTTACAATATCCTCCTGGGAGTCAGGATATGCCTTCTCGTACGTATAGACGTATGGGTTGACTTCTGCATGTTCCTTGGCCGCCTCGTCCATGAAGACACCGAACGGTCTAGAACCGGCATGATGGTTCTTTGTGTTGCGTTGCCGGTTCTGAGTGTTCACCCGGGAAACCGCCTTCAAAGAAAAAAGTAAACTATTAGTAGAATATTTTAAAACGCACGTACTTATTTTTAAATTAACTAACTAATTTATTTAAATACCTGTTTACGAGGGTTGTTGAATTCTGATGTCAGAAGCCAACGCCACTCGTACTCCCTGTACTGGAACTCAGTAGGGGTACCAGAACGTGCGTTCCCGTGCTTAGTCCAATGGGTCCGCAGCTCGTTCTTCCACTCCTTGTACCTACAGATACAACAAAAATATTAGAAATATTATTAATATCACATACAATTTTGTTTTTCATTAACTTCCCAACGTACCTTCCCCCATGCACAACGTCGGCCCAGCTGTCCCTCAGGTGCTCGGGAACCTCAAACCACACATGCATTTAACCGATTATTATTAGTTTAGCTTTTCGAGAAATCAACAATTTAATACATAATATTATTTTGTAAACTCACCGACATCGCGTTGTGGACCATGTCCTTAACCTCCTGCGGGACCTCGCCCCAGTCGGACCACAACATAGGGACTCTATCCCTAATGAGAGCACCCACGCGGCCGGAGTACATCCTCGACTTCCCGCCCGATACTGCGTGGCCATCCCCGTCAGTATCGATGGGGATCCTCCCCATGGTACTCACCATCTTCTCGAGAGCTTTCCCTGTGACGGGGCCTCTCTTCTTCTTTGTGCCTATGACATGATTCGGCCAAATTGATTATTAAAATATATATGACCCTTTAAAAATAATCATGCATCACTGATTACCTGAGGAGCTTGCGACGGATTCCGGCTCTGTCGCCGATGATGATACCCTCACAGAAATAAGAGGCGTATCAAAAGGCAGGAACCGGTACGCCGCTGATGGAGCCACTGGCGGGGGCAGTGGATAAATCGGCGTCCCTGAGCCATCGACTACAGGTAACGCCGGTATCATCCGCGGAAGGAACAGATGAGGCGGCGGCATCTGTACCCCAGATGACCCACTATCCGAAGAAGTAGGACCCGGAGTGGGCGCCCGGTGTATCTCGGGCATACGAGGTGCAGACACCTCCGTCTGAGGCCACAAGGGCCTCAGGGAACGAGGGACGGCCGCCTGCCTCGATGAAAGGGGCACCTCCGGCGCGTCTCCAGAAGGCTCGCACGTCTGGCTGTCATGTGGCCCTGAAACGTCGTTTGAGGGTTGCTAGAGGTTCCCTCAGACGATTCGGATCTTTGGCCCTTCGAACTCTTCTTCGATCGAAAAAAGCCGCTCATCCTATTTAAAATATTAATCAAAGGCTTTAGATTATTTTGTCTTTTTTTATAAAAAATTATACATTTTTAAAATTATACTTATTCAATAAATAGATACACATACCAATATATATATAGATATATATATATATATATTTTACTTACATAACAATATTATATATATCAGCATCATCATAAATTAACTAACATATCGTAAAACTAAATTCGAAATCAAAAATAAATTAACACATATATTCAAAAATAAACACATATATTCAAAAATAAACACATAAACTAACATAATTAAATTAACACAAATTAAATTAACACAAATTAAATTAACAAAAATTAAATTACAAGTTTTATTCCTTTCTTCAACTTCGCGTTTTCATCCCGATTCTCTAGTTAATCTAGTGTTAAATTTTTAATGGGCTTGTAGTGCTTCAGGTTGTCTATTTTTGGGCTCGGTCAACTTTCTTTATTATACTTGAAAATATGAGGCAAAGGTCCTCTTGAAGGAGGAGGATACAAGATTAGTTTGGTAAATACAAGTGGATTGAGTAATGTTCATAACGTTATTTGAGATATAAAAAAACAAAAAATAATTTGGGGAGATGATGATGAGAAATACTGTAAACCAAGTATTCTGGGGACACACGCAGAGAATTATATATGTAGATGATCAATGGTCAATACAATACCCTTAAATACTGGTCCTAAGCTTCTTCTTCTTCCCTTTCCAATGAAATCTCAAATAATGGTCAATACAATACCCTTAAATACTGGTCCTAACTTGGATAAAATTTAAAAAATATAGAGACTATTATTATTATTATGTGAAGCATAATGCTTGATACTTTAAACGCATAACCAACAACATTTCAGTGGACTGCAGCAAATTTTGGGACCCCTGCAATAACACTTTACAACCCAATAACCTCAAAATCTAAATAGATCATACACAACTCATCCAACTGAACTAAACAACATACCCACTTGTAATATCAACACATATATAACCGAAACAAGTCTCTCCAAGTAATTGTAATAATTATAAGTGAACACATATACAAAAAGAAACATCAACACATATACTACCGAAACAACACATATAAGTGAACTGCAAAAGATCGGTTGCATACCTCAATGCAATTCCCTATCTTCTTTTTGGCAGCTTCTTCTTCTGTTTCTGGCGGAGGACGGAGGGCGGAGGGCAGGGAGGAGGGAGGGAGGAGACCGGGAGGCAGGGAGGAGGGAGGAGGCGGCGACGGGAGAGGGAGGGAGGAGGGAGGAGACCGGGAGGGAGAAGGGAGGAGGGAAAAACTGCGGAAATGAGGGAGGAGGCTAGGGTTCGCAATTAAAACCCGACGACTTTAGCCGACGAAATAATTTGTTCGTCGGCTAAAGATTAAAATTTCGTCGGCTATACATATATTCGTCGGCTAAACCTTTGAAATTCGTCGGCTAAACATATGAAATTCGTCAGCTAAACATTTGAAATTCGTCGGCTTAACCTTTGAAATTCGTCGGCTAAACCTTTATACATTTGGCATGTTGTGATCGTTATGATCAAACTTGAGAAACACAAATCCAGCCGTCAGATCTGACCATCATGATAAAATACATGTATGGGAAAAAATTCAACTTGATCCGAAAAGAATAAGGGCTCGATCCGGACAGTCAATCTCGTAAGTCAAACCCCTAAACGCACGGAAAAGGTCGTTCGACCATCTAAATTACGTATTTTGGCCGGACCTCCAACTGAAAATAGTTTTAAACCGATGACACGCAACAAGTCGTATAAAAATTTTATGCAAAATAACCACCGAACCCGGGGCTACCCATAGAGAGAAAGAATGGAAAATTGCATTGACCGCAACTATCGGCACCGAGACATGACCGGAATACCGTGATTTTTCAACCGTAGACGTATTTCACCATTCTAGTCATGTCTTATTTCACGACTTTTTTACGTTTGAAGGATCTACGTATAGTTTTTTTTGAAATGGAACATTTACATAACACTTAGTAAACAAGTTATACAACATTAGTACACATGTTGTGATCGTGATGATCAAACTTGAGAAACACAAATCCAGCCGTCAGATCTGACCATCATGATAAAATACATGTATGAGAAAAAAATCAACTTGATCCGAAAAGAATAAGGGCTCGATCCGGACAGTCAATCTCGTAAGTCAAACCCCTAAACGCACGGAAAAGGTCGTTCGACCGTCTAAATTACGTATTTTGGCCGGACCTCCAACTGAAAATAGTTTTAAACCGATGACACACAACAAGTCGTATAAAAATTTTACTCAAAATAACCACCGAACATAGGGCTATAGTAGGTAATAGAAATATTTTAGGGTTTAGCCGACGAATACCCTAACATATTCGTCGGCTATAGTATGTAATTAAAAAATTAAAAAAATAACTATAGCCGACGAATTATTAGGTTATTCGTCGGTAAAAACCATATTAGCCGACGAATTGCAGTGTATTTCGTCGGCTAAAGTGAGTAATTAAAAAAAATAAAAAACAAGTTTAGCCGACGAAATTAAGGCTTTTTTTGTCGGCTAAGATAGTTTAGCCGACGAATCACAGTTTATTTCGTCGGCTAAAGTGTGTAATAAAAATAAATAAAAAAACATCTATGGCCGACGAAATTAAGTCTTTTTTCGTCGGCTAAACTATCTTAGCCGACGAATAAAAGTGTATGTCGTCGGCTAAAGTGTGTGAAGGCAAAAAATAAAAAACATCTATGGCCGACGAATTAAGGCTTTTTTCGTCGGCAAAAAACATCTTAGCCGACGAATTATAGTATATTTCGTCGGCTAAAGTAAAAATACAGGGAAAAAAAAACAGACGATATTCATAAACCATACATTAAAAAAACCCTGTTCATCATGTATCACCAAAATTCATATAAAATAACTGAAATATGAATTCAACATGTGTAAACTATAAAGGAAAAAGTCTTTGAAAAATTATACAAATTAATCGGAATCATACATTAAAACTAAGGCTCGTAATCTGAATCATCCGATGAGTCTTCTTCGGTGTCAGAATTAATTTCTGGTAATATATGTATTTCCTCATCGCCAGAGTCTTCGTCTGACTCTTGATTTGGATCAACATCAACAAGCCTTGGCTCTTCATCACGAATTCGCACCGAACGACCCGCTTTAAAATTATTAAGGCGAATGGTAGAGGAGTTAGGAATACCTATTGCGTTGGGCTCTTGATACGCAACATCTTCTTCCTCGTCTTCGGCCTCTCCAAGTGTAGCCGCCCGATAAATGTTTCGAGGGTGCACAAGGTTGACTACTTTCCACGCGTCACCCTTAGCAAGGTCATCAAGATAAAACACTTGTTTTACCGATGTGGCAAAAACGAAGGGGTCATCCTCGTAAGAACTTGTAGCAGTGTTCACCGATAATATTCTGTACTGATCGGTCTTCATGCTCTGCGGCCTAGTATCAAACCATCTACACTTGAAGAGGTGCACTGTCATGCCTTCACCGTAAACGAGTTCCTCCACTGAATCAAGAACACCGTAATAGTTAACTCCATTCCGCCCACCGTGTGCCATGACCCCAGAATTCTGTGTTCTCTTTCTGCTGTCTCTTTGTTCGCATATAAATTGCACGCCATGCACCTTGCACATCGGATAAACTCTTGAGACTATGTGCCATGACCCCAGAATTCTGAGTTCCCAGAATATGCTCTTATGTGTCCAGAATTTGTACATGTCGGGTCTTTCAGGTATTGCCGCCACAATGTTGGGATGATTGCTGAGCTGCCTAAAATCGTACTCATTAAGCACCGCTAAAATGTCTTCCCCCGTCCATCTTCTGGGCGGCACGCCGTGTTCTACGGTCCCATCAAATGCCTTGTCATCGAACCGCCATTCGTGATCATATGGAAGGAAAGCACGGTGACCCAATCTGCATATCTTATTGCAATGACTGCTGCTCCCCTCATCGCTAAGGCACTCTGGACAAGCCTTGTATCCCCTAACAACGTTGCCCGACAACATCCCACGGGCAGGAAAATCACTGATGGTGCCAACAACCATGACATGCATCTGGAACATCTCGTGCGTGTACTTGTCATAAGTGGGATGACCAACGTCCCACAAAAATTTAAGCTTTTCAATCAAAGGTCTCAAGTACACATCGAGACACTTCCCCGGATAACCGGGCCCCGAAATCAACAAACTCAACATATTGTATTCCTTCTTCATGCACATCCATGTGGGAAGGTTGTACGGTACCAAAATCACCGGCCATATACTGTATTGCAGACTCATGTTCCCAAAAGGGTTGAACCTGTCGGATGAGAGCCCGAGCCTCACATTTCGGACCTCTGACGCAAATTGAGGAAACTCCCTGTCTATATGCTTCCAAGCCTCCTCGTCAGCAGGGTGTATAAGGGTATCTTCGTCATGCAATTCCCTATCAGCGTGCCATCTCATCGCTTCGGCCGTGTGTGAAGACATGTACAACAGCTCCAACCTATCCGTCAAAGGGAAATACCGAAGTACCTTTACAGGTTTCCTGTTGCCTGCAGGAGTCAGCTTATATCTGTCAGTGTGACATACCGGACATGCGTCAAGGCCACCAAGGTCATTCCCTTCTGGATCTTTACCCCAAAAGAGAACGCAGTCATATCTGCATGCATGGATCTTGATGTAGGAAAACCCAAGATCTTTCAGGATACATCGGACCTTCCGATGAGTGGTAGGAAGACGATGACCGTTGGGCAGCATCGAAGCAGTGTACTGTAGATACTCATCAACAGCCTTCACGGTCGATTTTGTCTCAACTTTAATCCTCATTACGTCCATCACACTTTCAAGAACGGTCTTCTGACAACCGGGGTACACAGGGGTCTGTTGGAAAGCAAGCAGTTTGTTGTACTTTTCAATACCAACAGTGTTCACAGCTCTAGGGAAGGGCTGCACCGGGTCAGGCATATACTGTCCTTGAGCGCATACACCGCTCTCATAAGGAAACATGTCGTTGATGAATGTCGTTGTTGGATCGTTGGATGTACTAGCACTGCCCGTCTCAGAAAATTGGCCATGATCATGCGGACCCCCTGATGATGTTTCACCGTGATATAACCAACATGTGTACTTCTCCCAAAACCCGTTACTCCTCAGGTGCTGCCATACTTTGTCAATGGGAAATCGATACATATCGCTGCGACACTGACATTTCGTGCACGGGCAATAGAAGATTGTATTCCCGTTAGCATTATCCATCGCATATTCTAGAAAACTCATAACTCCTGCACCGTATCTTTTGTCCCATTTTGGAAGCGAAATCCAACTCTTATCCATATCCTGAAAATATAACAAAATATATATATATTTATAACGCTGCTAGCTAATTATTAATAAAATTTCATGCCATATATAAAATCTCAATTCATTTAGTATATATATATTCTACGTACGTACTACAACTAATTAATTACAAAATTATCATTATGAACTCATATATATCATCAACAACTTCATACCATATCAACACAATAATATTATAAATTAATATTAACATATATATATATCTACTATTTATTAACAACAAATTAATTCATATATATTATCAATTCAAATCATCAACCAAATCGATCAACACATATATATATACATCCAACGTACTCAAAATTAATCAACTCAATCACAATCAAAATCAATAAACTCAATTAATCACACTAATTAAAATCGATCAACTCAAATAAAACTCAATTAATCAACATATATATACATATACGTACCTATATATGGCTCCACAAACTGATTATGGACAGATTTCGACAACACCCAAACTTTTTCTCCCCTTTTTTCTTCTCCCGTTTTTTTTTCCGTTTTTTTCGAAATGAGCTGATGCTGCCCAGATCTGCAAATATAAAGCACTTTAGCCGACGACTATGAATTTCGTCGGCTAAACTTTTAAATATTTCGTCGGCCATGGTTTGTGAACTTTAGCCGACGACATAAATTCTTTAGCCGACGAAATTTTTTTTCGTCGGCTAAAGTTTGTCATAGCCGACGAAAATTTAAAATAGCCGGCGAAATAAAATTTCATCGGCTAAAGTGGACATCATAGCCGACGAAAATTTACCTTAGCCGACGAAAGAAATTTTCGTCGGCTAAAGCCCACTATAGCCGACGAAAAAATGCTTTGTCGGCCTGGTTTTTTTTTTTCGTCGGCTATAACCTTTCTTCTGGTAGTGCTAGGGTTTAGGGTTTAGGGTTTAGGGTTTAGGGTTTAGAGTTTATAGTTTAGGGTTTAAAAAGCAACAACAAAACCAAAATTGTATTTGACAAAATAGCTGATGTAATTTTTCCTCAGTAAAATCGAAGTGTCAATATTTAATTGAAATGTAAGACCACGTCATACTGTCACGTGGTCCTCCCGTAGTGCTGAAAAATTTCTCCTAGTTGCACCTCCAAATCTACCAAGTATATATTACCTCCATCATGT
Organism: Fragaria x ananassa; assembly: GCA_034370585.1. Taxonomy (NCBI): domain Eukaryota; kingdom Viridiplantae; phylum Streptophyta; class Magnoliopsida; order Rosales; family Rosaceae; genus Fragaria; species Fragaria x ananassa. The sequence continues at coordinate 19,337,410 of CP139752.1, forward strand.
TTAACTCTGATTTGAATTTAATTATCAACTCATATGATATAAGGACAAACAGTAATATTTTTTTTATTTTTTATGATACAAACAACAAGTTGATCTAGTGCCTTTTGCTTCCTCTCCATCTAGATATGCAGCAATAGTTGATTCTTCTTCCTTTTGGCAAACTCTAGCTCCTTATCTAGGTTGTTAATCTGGTTCATTCTCGAAACAAAACAAAGCAGAACTGAGTGTCCCATTAGAAAATTGGCTCGAAAGATAAGCGATTGAGGGTAATATCTCTGATCGCTCTCTATATTTAGAAGAAAGATAGCTAGAAGTAAAACTAGAGAGCCACTTTAGAGCAAGGGGGATGTCAGTCCATTAATATAGTAAAAGCTACATAGAGATAATTCACCCAAAGAGCTACGAAAACATTGAACTACCCGTAGGAAACCCTAATTAGCCTAAAACCAAGATATAACAATACATAGGAAACCTGACATTCAACCAGTACATAATTAAACCAAAGAATCACATGGACGATTTTTTGACGCTGCAATGCTAAAGAAGGAATCGGAAAGAAACCAAACACTTCCCTAACGTATTCAATTACACACACCTAAGAGCACGATCCAGTCCATCTGACCTAAAAAAGTACCAAATAAAACAAGGCCCAATCCTAGATACAAACTCAAGGCCATGAGCCCAGGACCAACTACGAAGGTCACCTAAAGGATTGGACACCTAGCCTTTAACCTGTTCAAAGTGCTGCCCGCCGCCGCCATCGTCGATCCTTCCGGTGGTCGGCCTAGTCCTCACTGCCCCATCACCATCATGTCGAACCCACCAAAATGAATGAATCCCTAATAGCCAAAACCAATAGAAAGCAAGTATCCACACCCGAATTTAGCTCAACTTGCCCTCAACAACTTCGCCCGACGAACACCGAGGTCGACATAGTGTCTCCTAAGCTATTTAGAGAGCATGTTTAGCTTTTCATATAATTAAAGATGCATGAGCCTCTCTATATTTTAAAGAAAAAAACTTGCGTCCGACCTAGTTTGGACATGCACACTCATCCGGACTCTCATATGTGATCCAATTTTAGTCTGTCATGTGTCATTTTTTCATATAATTAAAGATGCATGAGACTCTCTCTATACTTTAAGGAAAAAACTTGCGTCCGACCCAGTTTGGACACACTCGTCCGGACTCTCATATGTGATTCAATTCTAGTCGGGCATGTGTCATTTTTTTGTTTTGATTTTTATTCTTTAATAAATTATGCTTATGTAGGGAATCTTTCATATAAAAAAATAAAATAAAAAATAAAATAAAACCTGAGTGCAAAGCTCTTGCAAACATTCATGAAAACATGCATCGCATTTGCTTCCAACCTCAACTATTTGTGTTTAATATGAAAAAATCAAACGAGAATAAAACTTGCAGTGACTGCACTTGATTTGAAATTACTTAATGAAGTAACGAAAGACACCGATGAAGACTGTGCTCAGTCCTTTATACAATAGAACGCAAAAACGAAAGGGGCGCATAACTACGCAAATCCCATTTTCTTAGAGAATCAATTTGTGTGATGGTTATGTTCTATACATTGAAGATACATATCTCACATGCTTCAACACCATACTCACCAAGTATTGCATGTGTAGTATATAAAGTTTGGCTCCCTGGGTGGTTAATTTGAAGCTAGAATAGACACTGAATGACCATGACCTATGAATAAAGCATCATCTCCTATGTCTTCCATTTCAAACATCTCCTAAGAACTAACTTGTAAACTATAAAGGTAGTAATTAATTGTTTCAAGTATTACCCAGCTCCTTAGCTATTAAAGAATCCCTACATAAGGGATTAAAAAAAAATCCCTACATAAGTATAATATATTAAAAAAAAAAACAAGAAAAATAAATTCAAAACAAAAAAAAATTACACGCGGCATACTATGATTAGAGTCATTAGACCACATAGGAGTCTGGACGTGTCCGTCTAGCTCTAGATCGATCGGACGCAAGTTTTTTTCTGGTAAAATTGATAAAAACTAAATAAATATTTAAGTAATTTGGACTTTGTCCAAAGAGGTCCATTTCTAGAAAATTTGAGCGAAAAGCTGTCATATTTAGTTTTTTCCCAAATAATTAATTTTATTCAAGAGAATAAATTAAGAAAAAAATGAGAAAAAAGGGGAACAAAATCAGCTAATTAACCGTTACAATGGAGAAATTTTTTAGCACTACGGGAGGACCACGTGACAATATGGCGTGGTCCTACATTCCAATCAAATATTAACACTTAGATTTTAGTAAGAAAAAATTACATCAGATATTTTGTGGAAATTCTTGTATGCACGACGTGTATTTACACGACACAATCTTAACCGTTCATAACAATTCATATGTTTGACCACCATGTTTTTATATTATTTCTTCTAATCCTCACCATCCATGTATGTATGTGAAGATACACGCCGTGTACTAAAGATACTCTCGATATTTTGTCAAAAACAATTTTGGGTTTGTTGTTGCTTTTTTTTTAAAACCCTAAACTACAAACTGTAAACCCTAGACCATAAACCCTAAACCCTAAACCCTAACCCCAAACCCTAAACCCTAAACCCTAAACCCTAAACCCTAAACCCTAGTCCAAACTCAACAAAGACCCATAAAGGTCTTTTCATAAAAAATAAAAAACCTTAGTTTATATTTTAGTTGTAATACATTCAAATGTCAATATTTAATTGAAATATAGAACCACGTCATACTGCCACGTGGTCCTCCTGTAGCATCTAAAAATTTCTCGTTACAATGGTCGACTCTCCTCAAAATCAGCTTCTATTCCTTATTACCCGTCTTCGTCTCTCGGAATTGCCCACCTCCTTTATCCTCCTCGAGCTCTAATGACAACACTATATTCCAAACAATTACATCATTGATACAGAATCAAAGCTGCATTTACCAACGTAAGTTCCCTTCTTCCTTGGCTTATTTCTCGACTGTCTTTTCTCATCTTGTTTCACATTGTTGTAGGGAAGAAAGTTGAGTTTCCATTTTGTTCTTTGCATGATACCTGCCATAATCTGATATGGGGTATGGTTGCAATCCATAGTAATGCCAACAACTTGGATCATATATAGAAAATGGAAGACAAGAACACATAAAAACTTGAATAATGGATTTGTTGCATCATGTCTTCTGGAATGAACAATGTGTTACAACAAATTTATACGAGATGCTTTGAGAATCCATTTTACTGTCCGCCCAAGTTTCTATTCCGATCGATATCATTTCCAAAAAAAATAAAGGGTTTCAATTGCGATCAAATAAACTCAAACAACCTAAAAGCACTATGGCTTTTCTGGAGACAAAAGCAACACCGTTAATTTTGTCTACTTTCATTCATTGTCCTGTCCAAACTGCCAATCTGTAAGACTGTATCTATCAGCCCTGAAAAACAAGTTCTGAAACTTGAAAATGCAATTTCTAATTTTTGTGCTATTTTAATGTCTGCCATTGCAGCCTTTTCATTTTTGTACTATGATGGCATAATCTGGGTTGATTGAACTTTGTGCTATGTTACCCCACTCAGCTGATGAAGCGATTTGGGACTTGCCTGCGGATTTTCACATTCTAGTCTGCTAACTATGTGACCGATCGACTGTTCAAGATGTACAAGTCGCAGTATATTGGAGGTCAGAAGGAGAAATTTGTGAGGTATGGTTTTTTTTTGTTTTGTTTTGTTTTTTGTTAGATGTGGTATGGTTTGTATTTGTGCATTGTCTATATTTCAACTCGGACATCAACTGGTGATGAAGATATTTAGCATCTCTCAAAGAACAGACTTGTAGATTCTTATTGTTATTGTTTATTATGATTTGGCATATGTTGACTCTTGTAGGAGTCAAATATAACAAGGTTTGGAGAATGAATTTTCTGATATATTATTCGTCTCACAGAGGAGGCTATATATAGAGGTACAAGTTGTACAAACCCTACGTACTATGTACTACACATACAGAATAGGAAAGTAATAACAAATTAATTTACATTCCTAAACTAACTCCATGACTCACGCCAACACTCCCCCTCAAGTTGGCGCATATACATCAACCATGCCCAACTTGCCAAGTGAGTCATAAAAGGCCTTCTTAGAAACTCCTTTTGTGAGTATATCTGCAAGTTGCTCCTCTGTAGGGACAAAAGGAAAGCTAATGATCTTTGCATCTAGCTTCTCCTTTATAAAGTGACGATCAACCTCCACATGTTTGGTACGATCATGTTGTACAGGATTTTGTGAGATATCAATGGCTGCCTTGTTGTCACAATACAACTGCATAGCACACTTGGGTTTGACCCCCAAATCTTGTAACACATTCTTCAGCCATAACAACTCGCATACTCCATGAGCCATACCTCTATATTCTGCTTCAGCACTAGACCGAGCCACCACCTTTTGCTTCTTACTCTTCCAAGTAACAAGATTACCTCCCACAAAGGTAAAATACCCTGATGTAGACCTCCGGTCTGTAATATTTCCAGCCCAGTCTGCATCTGTAAAACCACAAACCTCAAGAATACTGCTGTGTTTAGAGAACATTACTCCTCTCCCAGGAGCTGACTTCAAGTACCTCAAAATCCTCACTACAGCATCCATGTGATCTACACTGGGATTATGCATGAACTGGCTCACCACACTTACTGCATAAGCAACATCAGGTCTGGTGTGTGTCAAATAAATCAGACGTCCAACTAACCTCTGATAACGAGGCTTGTCGGTAGGTACCTGATCAGGATACTCTGCTAATCGGTGATTCTGCTCAATAGGAGTGTCAATTGGAGTACAATCTAACATACCTGTCTCTGCTAATAGATCAAGTATATACTTCCTTTGACACAGATAAATGCCTTCACTCCCCCTGGCTACCTCAATGCCCAAGAAGTACTTGAGTGTACCTAGGTCTTTCATCTCAAACTCTGTGGCTAGCTGTTTTTGCAATCTATCCATCTCAATAGTATCATTACCAGTAACAACCATATCATCAACATATATGATCAGAGCTGTTACCCTCCCCTGTTGATGTCTGAGAAACAATGTGTGGTTTGAGTTACTCTGCTTATAACCAATCTTCCTCATGAACTGTGAAAACCTTCCAAACCAAGCACGAGGTGATTGTTTAAGACCATACAAAGATTTTCTCAATCTGCACACAAAGTTACCTGAAGGAGCAGTTTTATATCCAGGTGGAAGATCCATATACACTTCCTCCACAAGTTCTCCATGAAGAAAAGCATTCTTGACATCAAACTGTTTAAGAGGCCAGTTTAAGTTAGCAGCAAGAGAGAGCAATACCCGGATAGTATTCATCTTTGCAACTGGTGCAAATGTCTCATCATAGTCAATGCCATATGTCTGAGTGAATCCCTTTGCTACCAAGCGTGCTTTATATCGACTCACTGACCCATCTGGATTATGCTTCACTGTAAACACCCAGCGACATCCAACAGCCTTCTTTTCATGTGGTGGGGATACAAGCTCCCAAGTATTGTTCTTCTGTAACGCTTCCATCTCCTCATCCATTGCTTTCCTCCATTTTGGATCTCCCAACGCATCCTGCACTTTGTTAGGTACTGATACAGCAGATATTTGATTCACAAATGATTCATATGACTTAGACAATCTCTTGGTAGACATAAAATTTGTCACTGGATATTTAGCTTTGGCTTGAAGGGTAGGTTCATATGTTTTTGCTGGTTTACCCCTAGTAGACCTATTTGGTAACACATATTGTCTACTATTAGCATCACTAGTATTAACCCCAATAGAATCACTGACCTCAGATGGAAGATCTTCTGTACCAGGGAGACATGAGTCAGGGGTATTAGTAACAGCAGGCGAGGCAGGAGGGGCAGGAACACTTTCAGCTTCTGGTTCCTGAATCTCTGGAGCAATTGCACCAGAATCATCTGGTGGTGCCTGTCTATCATCTTCTGGTCTCTGAACATCTGGAGTGACTAGTGTATGTGAAGCTGATGCATCAGTAACCTCAACTGAATGACCTGTCTCCCCCTCTCCATGATACAGCTCTTCAAAATATGAATGCTCCCCCTGAAGAGCAGTATCAGAAGAGGTATAATAACTCATGTCCTCAAAGAAAGTGACATCCATAGTGACATAATACTTCCCAGTAGGTGGATGATAGCACTTATATCCTTTCTGATGTCCCCCATAACCAACAAACACACATTTCAGCGCCCGGGCATCCAACTTACTTGACCTTTGACTCTTTGGTATATGGACAAATGCAACACAACCAAAAACACGAGCAGGGAGATTATGAAAAGAAGGTAAAGAGACATAAGAAGCTAGTACCTCAAATGGTACCTTTCCCAGGAGGACACTAGATGGAAGACGATTAATAAGATGGGTAGATGCGATGATAGCATCACCCCACAGATCCTTAGGACAATGTGCACTGAAGAGAATACAACGAGCCATATCAAGTAAGTGACGATTTTTCCTTTCAGAGACCCCATTTTGTTCAGGTGTGTAAGGACACGTTTTCTGGTGGATAATCCCATGTGTTTGCAGAAAAGATTGAAAGACACGGTTTACATATTCCCCTCCATTATCAGAGCGAAGAACTTTAATTTTGGCATTGTACTGTTTTTGGACTTCGGAAGAAAAAGCTTGAAAAGCCGGAAAAACCTCATCCTTAGTTTTAAGAAGAACAACCCAAGTAAGACGTGTACAATCATCAATAAATGACACATAATATCGCATACCTGACACAGTAGGTTCTTTTGAAGGTCCCCAAACATCAGAATGAATTAATTCAAAAGGAACGACACTTTTATTAGAAATACGAGGTGAATAGGTTGAGCGATGACTCTTGCCCAAAACACATGTTTCACAATGTAAGACTGACTCATCCACACCAATAAACAAAGAAGGCATGGATTTCTTCATAACACTAAAAGATGGATGCCCTAAGCGACGATGCCACAACCAAACTTCACTTAACCTGTCAGAAGTTGATATTAAAGCGGCCCGTGGCTGTGCTCCTGGTTTCGCCCCCACATAAGTCTGGTCCAGACGAAAAAGCCTGCCCCTCAAGTACCCCCGACCGAGTAACTCCCCAGTGAGAAGATCCTGAAAAATCACATACATAGGAAAAAAGGTCACAGAGCATTTGGATTCAACATTTAACTGTGAGACAGATATCAAATGATGAGATAAAGCAGGTACATATAACACATTTTGTAGCACTATTGTGGGAGTGATACAAACTGACCCTTTTCCTAACACAGGGAAGGCTTCACCATTAGCATTAGTAACATATGGTACTGGTGGAGAGGATAATTCAGTAAAGTAAGATTTGTCATAAATCATATGATCTGAAGCACCTGAATCAATAATCCATGTATCACCACCAACAAAGCTAGAAATATTTAAGGCCATACCTATCTTACCACGACCAGCCACTGATGCTGTGGGTGTGGCGCCTTCTGCTGTATGATGGTCATGTCCGGATACACCATAGATGTCTGGTTCTTGGACCAACTGGATAGCTGCTCTTGCCTTGGGACGATAAGTAGGCCTCTTAGGCCTAAGATGAGGGTACAACTTCCAACAAGACTCACGAGCATGGTCACCCTTGCAATAAGAGCAAGGGGGACGAGGTTGGTCCCCAAAGCCTGGTGGTGGTCCTTGCTTGTTCAGTGGAACTGAACTTGAATGCTGAAGGAGTGGGGCTGGTGCTCTCGCTTGAATAGTGAGACTAGAGACTTCAAGTTGTGCTTGAGTAAGACTTTCTTGCTGAGACTCATCCTTACGGATATATGTGAAAGCTGTAATCAGGTTAGGAGGTTCTGTCATTCTGAGCAGCTCTCCTTTGGCACTGTTGTGTTTTGCATCAAGACCCCTCAGAAAGTGATGAACTCGCTCAAGCTCCTTTTCCTTCAAGTACCAAACAAGATCCTCCTGGTTCTTGATCTTGCAAGGACGTTTCGTATCAATTTCAGCCCAAATGTTTCTTAACTTGGTGAAATACTGTGCCACTGGCTGCCCATTCTGTTGCATTGAAGAAGCAGTGCACATTAACTCATGAACCTGTATGAAATCAGACTCATTAGTATATAAATCTTCCAGTGTCTTCCAGATCGCCTGAGCTGTATCACATTGTTCCACCAGGTCGACTATGTCCTCATTCATGGCCTTGTACAAGACTGACATCACAAGACCATCATCATCTTCCCACTTAGTGTAAGCATCAACATCACTTTCACTAGGGGCCTTAATTGTCCCAGTTACATGCCCCATCTTGTGCATCCCTCGAAGATGAGCCGTCATGATTTTCTTCCATTTCCGAAAATTGGTTCCATTGAGTTTGGCACCCCCAAATGAACCACTTTCAGAATTCTTGACGGATACTTCAACTGTCTGAACATCTTTCCCTTGAGAACTTTCAACTCCAGAACCCATTGCAACACAAATACCAAATCAGTAATTTATGGAGCAAAAAACAAGAAAGGGCTGAATAAACCTGCGCCTGGTGCAAAGCAACTGAACCGGGTCGGGTGGAGCACTCGGGTAGCTGAATCGGGTCGGGTCAAGCACGCGGGTCGCTGAACCGGATCGGGTCGAGCACGCGGGTTGATGAACCGGGTCGGGTCGAGCACGCGGGTCGATGAACCGGGTCGAGAAAAACGATTCGGATCGAACGGAGGGAGAACTGTCAGCTTCTGGGCAGAGTTTTCGATGTCCAGGACGGCAGCTTCTGGGCAGAGACCACGTCGGGCTAAACTTTGAGACGGCAGCGTCAAGGTTGGCTGGAACTCACGGCAAGGATCGGGTCAAGCTTGACCTGGGCTTGTCACGGCGGCAGCGTCGACTTGGTCTGGGCACGGCAGCACCGGCAGCACCTTGGGCTTGTCACGGTGGCAACGTCGACTTGGTCTGGGCACGGCAGCACCAGCAGCACCGGACCTGGTCTGGGTTCAATCCGTGACAGAAAAAAAACCCGAACGGAAAAACGTCGTCCGGAAAATAATAATAAAAAAAAAAAAATCGTTGGAAAAACGTCAACGAATTTGCAGCGGAAAAAACAAAGAGACAAAGTCCTTTCGGATCTTTGCTCTGATACCAAGTCAAATATAACAAGGTTTGGAGAATGAATTTTCTGATATATTATTCGTCTCACAGAGGAGGCTATATATAGAGGTACAAGTTGTACAAACCCTACGTACTATGTACTACACATACAGAATAGGAAAGTAATAACAAATTAATTTACATTCCTAAACTAACTCCATGACTCACGCCAACAGTAGGTTGGATGATTTGGATACAATGTCAATAAGTTCAGATACCGGGAAAGTGAAGAAATGCGGATTTAATATAGAGGGTTTGGCTTATACTGATCGTCGGAAAAGAAAATCAAAGTCAGTTAAGTTTGGATTTCCGAGGGGATCAGATGGAATAATGACAGTTGGTAGATCAATAAAAACTGGTGTCACCCGTGCAGTGTTTCCGGAAGATCTTAAAGTTTCGGATAAAAGGATATTTGATCCACAAGACAAGTCGCTCCTGTTCTGGAACAGGCTTTTTGTCATATCATGTATCTTTGCAATAGCCATTGATCCATTCTTCTTTTATCTCCCTATATTCAACAAGGAACAGGAATGCCTCTCTATCGATAAAAGTTTAGCAGTCACAAGTATAACTGTGCGAACTTTAATAGATGTTTTCTACCTTATTCGCATGGCTTTTCAGTTTCGTACTGCTTATATTGCACCATCTTCTCGGGTGTTTGGAAGAGGTGAACTGGTGATAGATTCTTCAGAGATAGCGCAGCGATATCTACATCGTTACTTCTTTGTTGATCTTTTGTCTGTGCTACCCGCACCACAGGTTTGAAACGCCATGCTCAGTTTCTGCTAGTTTGCATGCATGTATGAATATAGAGGAACTTTTATAGCCATTTCTTTCTCCCAATCTGAATAACAAGCCTAAGAGAAAAAGTCTTTGATAAAAAGGATACCCGCACTTCATGGTTTACGAATTAGCTATTACCTGTAGCAGTGCAATTGTGATGGTGTCATGCTAAATTTAATAAGCTAGTTTTGATAGAAACAATAGACTGAGACTTGTGTTGTTTGTTTTGTAAATCTGCAGATTGTAGTTTTTGTATATTTGCATGGAAATGGTGCGGCGGTACTGACTACGAAAAAGGCATTGCTATATATTGTCTGGTTTCAGTTACTGCCAAGATTTGCCCGCTTATTAGCTTTAAACTCAGACCTCAAGAAGAGCGCGGGTTCTTTTGCCGAAACTGCTTGGGCCGGGGCTGCATACTATATGCTTTGGTTTATGCTTGCTGCTCAAGTAAGTGTTTCTTATCTTGTTAAGTAAGCATGCTGTTTTGCTGCACTACCCTATATCCCCACTGTTGGTAAGTCTTGGTTGAAGTTCCTTGTAGAATGCCTTTAAGCAACTTGTTGAACTTATAGATAAACCTTTACAGGTCACTGGGGCTGCCTGGTACTTGTTATCTGTAGAACGCTATGGTTCATGCTGGTGGGATAAGTGTGCAGAAAATGGTGGTCAATGTAAAGTAGAATTTTTGTACTGTGGCAGTGAGAGTATGCTGGGATACGATGAGTGGAGCGAAGTCAAAGAGGATGTTGTACAGAAGGGCTGCAGCGCTGAAGGTGAAAACACCGAATTTGATTATGGAATCTTCAAAGATGCTGTAGAATCTGATATTATTTCATCCACCAACTTTGGGGAAAAATTTTTGTATTGCTTGTGGTTTGGATTGAAAAGTTTAAGGTATGTTATCAATTTTAAAATAATTGTTTTTTTTTTCTTTAGTTCTAGCTGATTTAGTTATAACTGTTTAAAACTGTGCATACTCAAAGTCTGTTCTGTTTATTGGAATATCATGATGGTACGTATGTTGATGAGTGCTAGTTAGCACCAAGATATCATTTGATGTTTTTGAACCAAATTCTTAAGTATAGCCTTTCCAAATATATTATTAAAACACAGAACCAAATTCAGTACTTGAATTACATTGTTCATTGAATTTTAATTTTGAAACCAATACAGATAGTTTTAGAGCTACTAGTTGCAAGATGGAATGATGAATTCTTTCAGGATAGTAAACATAGATGTTCTGTTGAACAATGTGGAAGCCATTTACTACTCTTTGCTACTTTATAGCAGAGTTTTCACCCAGTTTAATTGTAGCTTCTTTACTAGTATTTAGACTATTAACTCTCTTGTTATGCTCTTCTACATCCCACAGGCACTACGGAGACATTGCTAATACATAGTTGTGTGTATCTTTTGATAACATGCAATTCTATTACTATGCAGTATATGGAACGCTTACATATTACTGTAGAAATTTGCTAGTTTTCTGCTTTGGGTTCTCAAGTACTTATTACTGCTGTTTCACTTTCTTCAGTACGCTTGGCCAGGGGCTTGAAACCACTTCGTATCCAATGGAGAATATATTTTCCATAGGGGTAGGCACTTTTGGCCTCATCCTCTTTGCCCTTCTGATCGGAAATATACAGGTGAGCTGTTGATCACTCTACTGGATTCATCATTTTATGTCCTTGGCTCTGGTGGAAAGTGGTTATAATCTGGATGGAAAAGGAGGATCAACCTGTCCGACCGATTATAATCCCCAGAAATTACTTCTATTGAAAAAGCAATGATGCTACAGAACTTATTTCTTCTTTCTACTATTTTGTGGTTGTAACCTTAAGCCTTATTGCTGACTTTTGGAGCTTAATGAACATTGTACAGACCTATCTTCAGTCTCTCACGATTCGTCTTGAGGAGATGAGAATAAAACGGCGTGACTCTGAGCAGTGGATGCACCATCGCTGGCTTCCGCAGGAACTTAGAGAAAGGGTTCGCCGCTACGATCAATATAAATGGTTGGAGACTCGAGGTGTAGATGAGGAAAGCATTGTCAGGACTCTCCCAAAAGATCTCAGGAGGGACATTAAACGGCATCTCTGCTTGAACTTGGTCAGAAGGGTAAGCATACATGGTTTCATCTCCTTCCTTCAACGGGTCTAAGTTAAGATCATAAGAAGCATATAGGCCACAAGGTTGGTTCATTTTGTGTTTGCAAATTTTTAATGTACGGACTTCATTTGGTTGTGACTGTAGGTGCCTCTTTTCACCAATATGGATGAGCGGTTGCTTGATGCCATTTGTGAGCGTCTGAAACCAAGTTTATGCACAGAGAATACTTTTATAGTCCGGGAAGGAGACCCTGTTGGTGAGATGTTATTCATCATTCGAGGTCGCCTAGAAAGTGTGACCACAGATGGTGGCAGGACTGGATTTTACAACAGAGGTTTGCTCCAGGAAGGTGACTTTTGTGGAGAAGAGCTTCTAACATGGGCACTGGACCCGAAAGCAGGCTCTAACTTACCATCATCTACTCGAACAGTGAAGGCTATAACTGAGGTTGAGGCATTTGCTTTGGAAGCAGAGGAGTTGAAATTTGTTTCCACTCAGTTTAGGCACCTTCATAGCAGACAGGTGCAGTACACCTTCCGGTTCTACTCACAGCAATGGAGGACTTGGGCAGCCTGCTTTATCCAAGCTGCTTGGCGCCACTACAGGAGAAGAGTGGTGTTGGAAAAACAAAGAGAGGAGGAAGGATTCGGATACAGTGACGGAGATGATGATGATGATGATGATGACGGCGACGACGATGATGGTGGTGGCGGTGATTCTAAAGGCGGTTCTGGTAAATATGGGCTTGGTGCCGCAATCCTTGCATCCCGGTTTGCAGCAAAAACTCTTCGTGGTCATAGGCTTCGCAGTTCAGGCAGGAGGGAGCTACTGAAGCTGCAGAAGCCCCCTGAGCCAGATTTCTCGGCTTATGATGATAAGTAATCTGTAATCAAATCTTAAACTTGATATTGAAAATCCAAGTCTGGTGTGTACATACAACTTGGGCACTCACAGAAATGATGTCATACAGACATACCAAGTTTTCGGAGCAGTTTCACAGTTTAAGTTGTGATTAATAGAAGCCAACATTGTATGGCTAAATATCAGTGTTTTAAAAAACGCGCCTCGGGCGCGTCTTAAGGCTTAAAAGGCGTGAGGCGCAAGGAAAATTCCTTATGTTTTGCTGGTTAGGCGCAGAGGCGCAAAAGGCGCACAAAGCGCACCCCAAGGCGCATAAGGTGTGCGCCTAGTCTGATAAGAAAACGGGTCGTTTTAGTTTGACTGAAATAATAAGGCACACATCTTCGTGCGCCTCCCTCAGTCCCTCCTTCAGTCCTTCCCTCTCCCGATCTCCCTCTCCTTCTCCACCAATTCGCGACCACCACCAGTTCCCGATCTCCCTCTCCCTCTCCCTCTCCCGACTCCCTCTCCCTCTCCTTCTCCACCAGTTTGTGACCAGTCGACCACCACCAAATCCCGACCTCCCTCTCCCGTTCCCGACCACCACCAATTCCCGACCTCCCTCTCCCTCTCCTGACCACCACCAGTTCGCTGTCTTCTGCAAGCCGAGGCCTGGCAATCGCTTCAAACCACCACCTCGCCTCACCCTCCAAGCCGAGGCCGCACCCTCAAACCACCACCTCCCTCGATCACTAACTCATCATTGATTTGAGGTACGCACATCATTTCGAATTTCCGATTCAATTATGTTTTCTTAATGAGAAAGATGAAAGTTTGAGCTATGTGTGTGGTTCATTCTGAATTTGTGATAGAGTGATCAATCATCTGGTGTGTAGTTCATTGTGAATTTGTGAATTTGTTTCCGTGATAATGTGTGGTTCATTGTGAATATGTTATATATAGCAGGAAATTTATTTTTTTTCAAAAGGCTTACGCCTTGGTGAGACTCTCGCTCTATAGCCTCGGCTATGCCTTAGCCTTTTAAAACATTGCTAAATATTATAGCAGCAAGCAGCAAGAGAAGAACTTCAAAGTAGAAAATACAAATTACCACCATCTACTAATGAACACACTCACCCACAAGACTTTTATGTACATTTCATCAATGATGCCAGATTACCTGTAACCTTCGTTGCCTAAATTGATGGTACATTACCTATGATCTTTGTTCCCTTAATTTTATGAAGATAATCTGTCTTGCCTTCATCGATGTAAGGTTACTTCCCAAATTGTTGTAAGATTACGTGTGATCTAAATTAGTTGCGGAGGAGGGGCAGGCTTAGTTGCCTACAACCAATAGGCTTCATGTGTTTCAAGAGCAGTTATAAACAGTAACAGAGAGGTGCAAGAGCAGCAGCAGAAAAATTGACCCAACTCCATTACAAATTTGTTTGATTATTCATGGTGATGATTTTTTTTTTTTTTTGATACAGTCATGATTTTCGTAGTAGTGAATTTTTTTTCGATAAATACGCACAACGTGTAGAGTCACCATTTACTGAATTCTTCACGCCACTCATACTCAGTTTCATCAAGTTCGAGAGAGTATGATCCTTGAAGTCATCTCAAACCAGGTTGCACACCCGCCAATTGTGGTAGAAGAGTATGGTGACTAAATTTTTTCTGTGCAACCAAGTATGATCACCATCTTTACCATCTTGCAGTCCATACACCAAAAAATGGGTTGATACATGTCAAACGTCTCATGTGCACGTTGCCTTCGTTTGTGATTCAAATTATAACTATGTGGATGGCTAAGAATAGGCAAATAGGTTGCTGGCATGCAGGGGTTCAAAATAAAATGGAGGGTTTGTTTTCATACTTACGGATTGACAATGACGCCGTAACATACAGGTTGGATTCACACTTGCTTGAGCTAGGTGTGGGCATAAAATCCAATAATCTCGAACCTGCCCCGGTCTCGACCCGAAATTTGTCAGGACGGGACAAGATTTAAATCTCAAAAGTCAAAACGTCAGACTTGTCTTGTCCCGTCCCGTCCCGTCCCTATACAATGGGACGGATAATTCAAGTCTCGTTTAGGCCCGTCATGTTCCGACTATTTTAATAATTGATTTTTTATTGATTAATATGTGATTTGAACCTTTCATTTAAGTGTATTGATCTTAACTCTTTGTTTCTTTAAGTTACTAGGTTATCTTCAATTCAATAACAGTAATGTTTAATACTTTAATTTGTTGATTGTTATAGACTCTTCTTGCACCGTAGTAGTGATGATAGGTTTAGCGAAAGTAAGCAGTATAAACTCTCTTATTACACCGTGTTGTACTTGTAAATATGTTACAAGTACTTGTTAATACTTCATAAAGTAAAAAAACACTATAAAACTGTGAAACCTTTTTCTTTTGCTTACAAGTTTATTTTCAAATTTTTTTATCCGGGACTAGACCTGTTCCATCTCGTCCCGTCCCGACCGGGATAAGGCTCGTGTGGGATGAAATCTAAAAAACGCAAAGCCCGTCCCGTCTCGATTTCAATATCCGGGATGGGCCGTGGGATTAGCTCTATCCCGTCCCATGGCCACCCCTAGCTTGAGCATCTGATTCTACTTCAAGATGAAGAAAGCCTCGCTCTAATTCAAGTTTGGTTAATTCTTTAATTTAAATTTTAGGGGTGTATCCGCGAGAATATCATTTCTTTCAACGGAGAAGGGATCTACCTTCTTATATTTCTACATCTAAGATCTGACTTGTATCATTGATACTAATAGGAATTGAACCATTATGGCAAGAAAAAGTTTGATTCAGAGGGACAAGAAGAGACAAAAATTGGAAAAAAAAAATATCATTTGATTCATCGATCCTCAAAAAAAGAAATAAGCAAAGTTTCGTCGTTGAGTGAGAAATGGGAAATTCATGGAAAATTACAATCTCCACCACGTAATAGTGCACCTACACGCCTTCATCGACGTTGTTTTTCGACCGGAAGACCGAGAGCTAACTATCGAGACTTTGGGTTATCCGGACACGTACTTTGCGAAATGGTTCATGCATGTTTGTTGCCCGGGGCAACAAGATCAAGTTGGTAAGGATTAAAATGTCCTTTCATTTTTATATTAATTTCTATGATCATAGATCGTAGAGGGTCCTCTTTACCATTCTGTATAAATGGGTTATTATTCTATTTGTACAGATATGGTACAGGGGCGCATTCAATCCTTGTTTGTCCATTAATTCTCAATTCGTTTCTTCATCGCGGGGTAGAGCAGCGTGGTAGCTCGCAAGGCTCATAACTTTGAGGTCATGGGTTTAAATCCAGTCTCCGCAACATTTTTCGACAAAAAAATAGAATAAAGAATAATTAATTACCTTTTTTCTTGGGGGTGGGAGGAAAAGAAAGGGACGAGTAGTATATGCGGTTAACTACTTAGTATACTTCACTTAATGTTTTATCTATTAAATAAAATAGATTGAATTTAATATCCTTACCCATTATTCTTATCCTGGGCGGATAGCGGGAATCGAACCCGCATCTTCTCCTTGGCAAAGAGAAATTTTACCATTCGACCATATCCGCATTATCATTATATATAATTATATATATATTTATATAATATAGATAATTCTTATTTCAAAACGTCTTATACTACATATTTAATAACATAACTAAATATGTATTTAGTAGATTTTTTATTTCAATTTTATTATTTTCCATTTTTACATATTTTTACAATACACAAAAGTTTGTCCCCCCCCCCCTCTACTTTTTATTTTTCTAATAAATCTTTTTCGTTATTTGCATTTTGGGGACTTTTATTGAATTTTAATGTCTCACAACCTGAAGGAATTCGGAGGGAGGGGTCATTTCATTTTTGGATCTAGAACGAATAGGTTCAAGAGACGAGAGAATTAAGGATACCCACCAGAAAGACTAATCCAATCCATAATGATGTACCGGAAAATACAACATTTTTGTTACCCGACCAACCCTCAAGAGAAGCAAATAC
Source organism: Fragaria x ananassa (assembly GCA_034370585.1). Taxonomy (NCBI): domain Eukaryota; kingdom Viridiplantae; phylum Streptophyta; class Magnoliopsida; order Rosales; family Rosaceae; genus Fragaria; species Fragaria x ananassa. The sequence goes on from CP139752.1 coordinate 19,354,313, forward strand.
AACAGGTACACTAATTAATAAGATTAATGAAGTAGCAATTAATGCAAAAACAGCCGGCCGGAAAGCAATAGTCATGTTTCTAATCCTCCAATCTACCAACAAAAGAAGCTTATATATACCATTTGATCTCTTTATCATTATCAGCCAAAAAAAATGCATCATGGAAAGATTTTACCATGAATCTTTCATTGATTCCATATGACTTATTACCACCCCTTGTCGCTTTATTCGGGTACGGAATCGAGTCGTTTTTTTTTTTTTACTTTACAAAACAAGGGGCATGCTTGCTGTATCATGCATGCGGGTGGGAATCTATAGGTTTATCTATTTGTGTGTGTATATATACACACACACACACACGTATATACAAATAGATAAACCTATAGATTCCCACCCGATATCTTTCTATAGCCCTGATATCTTTCTATAGATAGTAATGGTATCGACTCATATGTCCGTGTTCGGGTTCTATTGGGTGGAATAAAAATCAAATATAGGATAAAAAGAAAATAGAAATTTTCTTTGGGAGAGATGGCCGACTGGTCTTGAAAACTGGTATAGTTTGAAACAAAGAACTATCGAGGGTTCGAATCCCTCTCTCTCCTTTTACTCAGTGAATAGATCTGTTGCGTTTATTTTTTTTTATTGGTTTTGTCCGGTTGAGTAGCATAAAAGGAAATGGCTCGGCTATCCCGTTTAGCCGAGCCAGAAAAAAAATCGATTAGAAGAGATAAATGAGTTGAAAAGAAAGGAAGAAGGAACACTTTTTAAATAGGACCTCATCCACCGTACATATTAGGTTTGGTGGAATCAATTTGATTCCTACTTGAAGCATTGGATCTCTATCTCAGTTAAGAGGAATCATGGACAGAACAGGTTCAAAATCACGATCAATTCCTTTTTCAAATCCGGCAGCAGCTGCATGAGCCCTTCCTGCATGCCATAAATGACCTACGAATAGGAAGAATCCTAGAACAAAATGAGAAGTAGCTAACCAACTTCTAGGAGAGACATAATTGACTGCATTGAGGGGCGGAGGGAATAGAGGACCAGTGGGGGCCTGTGCCCCCATTACATTTTGACGATTGGCAGCCAAGGAGGCAGTTGTGCCCCCAGTGAAAGAGGCAGTTGTGCCCCCAGTGATTGACCAGTGCTGCAATCAATTTTTGTGCCCCCATAGGTATATTTTTCTCCCTCCGCCACTGGCTACGCCACCCACGGAATTTAAAGAACCTAAATGAGCATGAGTCATATATTCCGCAGAACGCCTTGGCAAGAGGGTTCAATGGTTGAAGCTCTTCCGGGTCAGAACTTAGAGGAGAGAGGCTGAGAGCGTATGGACTCACTAACCTCTCCGCCGAAGAGTGGGAAGACCGCAATCATGAGCTCCTTCTGTTCTGCCAGAGGCTGGCAATCTGCTGGATTGGTATTGACGGGAGTTCTTAAACCGGCTATTAGTTTGTCTTCACTGCAAAGCGTAGAGCTCATCTCACCAGGCAGAATAAAGAAGCCATTTAGCTTTCCTGCTTTCTGTTTTTTTTTGCTTTATGTTTTTTATTTTCCCATTTTGGAGGGGTTTGGTAGTGAAACGAACCCAATACATTGGGTTTTTAGGATTTTTTTTCCTTTTTTATTTTTTATTTTTTATTTTTAGATTTTGACTTATGATTTATGACGGGTAAGCGACTCCAAACGTTTTTAGTGGTCTCTAGGGGTTTAGGAAGGTTTGTCTCTAGGGGCTAGATTCAGTGGCTGGCTTCCTGTAATGTTTTTTCTGTTTACTGAGGTCCGCGTATGAATAAAAGTGTTTTCGTTTCTCCAAAAAAAAAAAAAATTAGGGGTTGAAACAAGTTGTGAAGGACAACCCGAGCAAATTCAAAGGGTTAGTCAACTGTGTTACTATAACTCTCAAAGACATTGAGCTGTTCTACGGACTTTTACCCAAACAATTTCTGTTCTAGCTTTTTACACTAGCAATGTTGACAGTGCATCTAAGAGCACATTACAACGTGCACCATGGAGGAATGTTAGAGACGGCTCAATAATATTTGGACCAAGTTTTTTATACATTCTCCACACTTTCAAACTAGTTGCCCCCTAACAAAGCTAAACTCAAATTCAACCAGAAGTGAAATGAACTGATACTTCAAAGATAAACAACAAACACGGCTTCTATGGTATAATGAACCGAAAATTACTATGCACAGATTTATCACTTTTTCAGAAAGGGGTTATGTACTAACCTCTGAGAACTCGCCATTTTGTACAATTAATCATTTTGATGAGCATCATAGGATCACAAGACCATTAAAATCCCAGAGAGTATTCACGCCCAGATTACATTTGAGAACTGATCTGCCGTCTAATTGACTGGGGCACTGGCCTCCCACCCAACCATTGGAACACTCAGCATTCTGCATCCATCTCTTTCTGCTGCTCAATTACGCCAAGCAGAAGACAATTCCAACTCAACATCTTCTTCCCACCAAGTAGCAGACTGTGATATCAGTTCAGAACACACAAGTAGATGAATTTTGGAGTGCTATTCATTGTTTCACAATATGCCTTGGGATTTAAATTTGTAAGAGTTACATAAAGAAAGAACCTCAGATACACAAGGTACATAGAGTACAAATTATCAATAAGCAAAGAGATATTGCCAGCCAAAGATTTATTGACTTGACTGGGCAAGTGTAAAGGTCACATCCAAATGAATTAAGTTTTTTTTCAAATTCGTATTAATCACCAGGTCCTAATTGGATAATTGGGATTAAGCTGAAGCATTATCTAATTTCACAAACTATGTTTTTCTCATCATTCATCCAGTTACAAGAGAGTATGCAGTGAACCTGATACTGCATTGTCCCTATACAAAAAATACTAGAGCCATAGGTCTGCAGAATCACTAACAAATGTAACTGTTCTTGTGCACGTGTGTGAGAGAGAGGGTGTCAACATTGAGGAATGGTAGTTTAAATTATATCAAGTTACTAAGAAACTGTTTTTCTTTGTTGGTCTGAAGTATATCATTAGACCAGTAACAAGAAGAGGTAGGAAAAATTCTCAAGTTGGGAGATTGACCATTTAAACAGAGTGAAAGTGACATAGCAAGTTCAAAAACTCTGAACAGCTAAAATAAACTGTTTAAGGTAAGGAGAGGGTAACCTTGTAGCCTCTACGGAGAAATTCCAGTGAGCTTCCTTCTTCTTCTTTAAGTCCCAAGACCCTCAACAGTTCTTCTTTTGTCTAAAGAGCAAACAAATAATGAGCATGAAAGCATAAGAACCATATCTAGCAAATAACAGTGTAAGATGCTTGGAGTTTCAGATAGATGTATACTTCACCCAGAGTGAAGCGTGTTGCACTCTCTGCTACGCAAGCAAAAGAACCATCTGCTTGTTTAAGCATTACCTGCCAAGGTCCTGAACTTAAAAAACATGAGAGAAATACCACAACATCCTGATTAAGCAGCACGTAAACATATTGAAGAAGAGAGTATTTGAGAGTGCGAAATAGAAACCAACAAGCAGAAGAATAAAGTGTAAGAAAATCATGGTTAACAATTACAGACAAGCTGATAGTATAGCAATAGCCTTCCTGAGGCAAGATTGGGTTAGGATGCCATATCATAAATGTAAATGTATTCTTCATCATGTCCAGACCAGACAGATAATAGGCCTTGTATGAAATAGCATAGCATAAATAAGTCCAGATTGTTCCCTAATTGTTCCTCTAAAAAGAGATTCATATGTGCATAATGTAAAAGATCAAAGGACTGTGCTCTAGTTTGTAGCACAAAATTAGATATAAACCGCAGTCATCAATACTGACAATACGATCAGGAATGAACAATAATCAGGTATATACGACTGGTTTTAAGAAAGTACTACATACCAGGGTATTGGCGAAATAATGCTCCATTGTAATTCACGATATAAGGCGCTACTGCTACTGTCTTAGGAGTTGACAAATAAATGATTACCAAAAATTTGAAATAAGAAAGGAAAAACAGTTAAGGTTTATAATTTAATTACTTTCGAGTACTCTCTTATTCGAATGTAGAACACTGGAATAAATTGTGAAAGAAACCGGTAATGTAAATCCTTGGTTGGAAACCCCACAAGACCCAAGTCAGCACTGCATAATTAACAGCGACTAATTCATACTTGAGAAGAATATTCAGCAAATAGCAAATAAAATTTGAAGAAAGGTCAGGAAGGCAATAAGGATTACCGCAACGTATCAAGTTCGAGATTGAATAGAAGTGTTGGGGTTGACATGGCAAATTGTTCCTGTAAATACCAAAGGGTCAGTAAACAAAGAAGCGCCACAATACTTTCACATAAATTGAAGGATTTGGAAATGCTATCCACAAATTTATTCTCATCATTAACAAGAGACATTGTCAACTTTAGGCTGCAGACAACTACAAAGTTATAAGAATACCCTGAAATATTTATACCCTACATTAAGATAAGTTAGACTTAGGAAGGTTATGTGATTGCGAAACAGTTAAAACAAATGAACATGTTAATATGGCCACCAGCAACTATTTTATCAGCCTCACTAGTGCATATATAGTTTGAGGTAGCCAGCACATCAATAGAATCACACTAAACTTTTTAGCAAGAAGAATTTTATTGAAAGATAAAGCAAAGTAGAACACAGGAAAACAAGATGGCCACTCAATCAGCTAGCTCTTAAGTCAGACTCTGGGTCTCAAAATAGCATCGAACACAAAAAAAGTAAAGTCCAAAAGAGGTAAACCACAGCAGCATTACAATGATAAAGAATACCATGGAATGGACTGTTTCTAATTTTGAGGAACGCGACGCACACAGAGATTCCCAAAATAAAATTCTTTCCCAAGAAAGCTCCAAACCACCCCCCCAAACGTTCTAAAAAAAGTATCATATTTTTGTTCATCCAAATGACCCACCATTACACCAGTCCCAATCCGTTTTTCTCCCTCCAAAAGACATTTCTTTTACAGAATCCACTAGTAACATTAGACTGCGTAAAATTACTTTCCCAAAGGCTAATACAAATGGTTCAGACATCCAGAACCATCTTACACATTAAACACCACGAGGGACAGACAAAAAAGCAGGTCCTCTCCTATGTCACAGGTATTGAAATCTCCATGAACCTGAATATATGGAGAAAGTGGAGCACATAATTTATAAGCTAAGGTAGTCAATATTAGAAAGCAATACGTCAGTGAAAGACACTCAACCTTTGACTTAATATCACTGTCCACAGATCCAAGAATGAAAATGATAGCACATAGTCAATGATTTCTAAATAATCACCATTTGCACATTCAATTTGTAGGCCGCGTTATTGAAAGTAAATAGTCTTGAAATGGCTTTGCAAACACCAAGCTGCTCAACCATAGATGTGAGTACATATCAATATTCATCCATTGATAAGTCTCCCTGCTCTAGACCTTCTAGATAAAACATATGTACTTTTTAGATTCCGATGAATAGATATACAGCATTAAAAAGATCAGCTAGCTGATATGAAACTCAATTTTTCTGAAATATAACAGAATGTTTAAATTTTGTAATTATCATCCAAAAGTTATCAAGTACCGTAGTTATAAAAGTACAGTGTACACATCCATCCAGCGTAACACTCATGAAACAATAGAAGAAAAATTAATGGATTCGAAATAGGTGAGACAACTAACAAGAAAACGACCATACCACAAACTTCTCAATTCCAGCAAGTTCGCGCGTGCTACAATTAATGAACATATAAAGAGAAGGAGGCTCATTGGATGCCCAGCGACCTATAATGTAAGAGATAACAAAGAGATGATTGTTAATCCTCTCTTCCAAAGATGAATAATGTGCATTGAACACAAAAAGATAATTCAAATTGGTGTAACTTCTGTTGAGATAAAGTTTAAGAAAGGAAAACAAGCAATCAGAAACATGAAATGCTTGAGTCCTGTAACTGACCTTCATTTTCATCTTCGAAATCAAAATCAAGTGTGTTCCTTATGGATCTGAAAAACATGGTGACTGGACCACCAGGAACATCATCAAGGGAACCTATGGTTATATCACCAATCTGAAAGAAAATGGTAAAAAAGAAAACCCATTTAAGGACATTGAAGTTATATGGCACTCTAGTTTCTGAAGTGTACCAGTTGCAGTAGCATGTCAGTATAGGTTCTAATAAAATGGAAAGTATAAACAAAAATAAAATTTGGCACTACTTGAAGTAGATATTTTGTATTGCATATTACGGTTGTTAGACCTTTTCTTTGTACAGTGATACCAAAATCCTATGTCTAAAGGATTTACATAAGCTGAGGAGACTATGATGCAACTGATTAAAGAAATGAATTAAAGGATAGAATTGTGAGTTAATTTTTACCGAGTCGATAGCTGTTCTAAACAGCTCAGAGGCCCTGCGCCTTTCTGGCTTATCCGGAAACACCTGAATATAGAAAAACTATTATATACTTTACAATTGAAATGTATAAAACACTTATATGAAAAGGAAGATTCTTCTTACAATACAAACTCTCGTCTCCTTTCTTTCTTTTAGCTTCCGTACAACAGCCAAGGCAAGTTGAACATTGGCATCAATGAAGTCATCTGAAGACCCCTTTACATGTTTTAGGAATTTGAGAAAATCAAGTCACAAGTATTCCGCGTGCAATGTACCACCAACAAATAATATCATGAGAAGTACCTTATAGGAAGATATGTTGCTAGGAAGGGGCCTGGAGACACAGAAAATGCCATGAAAAAGAAGAGGTATTAGAAGAAAACAGCAACTCCACATAAAATGCCTAACAAAAAACAAACAAAACTAAATCATCGCGCGCGCAAAGAAATGGAGAAAAACACTCTCTACAAGACTACAATACATCTCATAGTACATTATCATCACACCACTTCCAACATAAATGTTCTTTGTTAGCCATCTACGTTTTAAGTTTTCAACCAAACTTGGATTCTCCTTCAGTTAAATAATTCTACACATCCCTAATCAAGTATCCATCATAAAATTAACATTCTAGAAAGATCTAATCGTAAAAGCCTGTGACTTTGTAAGTTCAGGTGAATATTGATTGGAAAAGCAATGCATTCAGTTCATGAATGATTTCTAATAGCCAAGAACATGCTCAAATGTGAAAACCCAAACATGGGTTAAGCTCAAAAAACCATTGTTGATCCAAATTCATAAGCTTTTTTCAATCAAAAGCAGAAGGGCCTTACGGGAAGTCAATCTCGAAGCGGGTCTTGCCATCTTCAAGAGCATAGGCAAGCGAGTTGGCAGCGTCAGTGACGAGAACCTCATAGGACTTGGGCTTGTAGACTGCAACTCCGGTCTTGGGGTCGAGACTTGAAGCTTTGTCGACGCATTGGATTGTGGTTGTGGTGTTGTGGAATGGGAGAGGTCGAAATGATGATGATGATGAGGTGGTGAGGAAAGTGGCGGTGGTGGTTTTGGGAAGTGAAGAGAGGGGAGAGCGGGAGAGAATGAGAGGGTGGGTGGTGGAGGAATGTGGGGAGAGAGTGGAAGAGGAGAAGGCCATGGTGGTGGTGGACTGGTGGTGGGAGGGAAATGGATGAGTTGATGATAAGGAGTTTTCAAAGGACTTCTTTTTTTGTTTTACGTGCCCCTTGGGGCTTGAGATACACTTGAACCTCTCCGAATTAGGGGATAATTCACTCCCTTCCTAATTTTAGAGATCTTTTTCCCAAAACTTTTGATTGTGCTAGACTGCTAGGTTGAGTTGTTGTTTTAGTAGAAATCTGGTGGTGGTCATTTTTGGTTTGTTTGTCTGTATATATAGTCATGAAAGATTGGTAATGCCACAATCACAATTCAACAATGAGGTCGGTGTAGGAAGTAAGTTCACTAAGTTGTGATGACAATGCATATCCTCTTCTAAGCTTCTTTTTTACCTAAGCTGCCTATAAGCTCTTCACGTGGAAATATCAAATCTAATGGTCTACAAGACTACAGCACGATTGAAATGTTTTTGTCTTTTCCTAGATTTGTCTTCTCTCCTAATCACTTAAGGGAGTCCATTCTATTGTGAACTGCAAACTTGCGGACTGAACGCGGATTTTTAAAAACAAACCTTTTTTATTTAAGGATTCTTTTTTTTTACCACAAACATGAAAGATGTTTTTTTTTACCACAAATATGAAGGTGTTGTCTACTAAATCTGAATTAGAAAGCACAGGACCTGTGGAAGGAGAAGAGTGCAGAGATAACGGTTTGCGCGGGATCTTTTGGTGGATTTCAGCGGGAGAAGTAAAAAGCGTGAATGTGGGTGTATGGTTAGGTGAGGTCAAATTATATTTTGTGTTTTAAAATATGAAGCATTCATATAATCTGATGGTGGAAATTAAAGTCTTTAACAAGTTCTCAAATAATGAGTCCTTGTTAGAAGGGGTTCCAATCACTTAGACTGCATTCCCATTTTCTGTTTGTCTTCTGTCATTCTCTCTTGTTTTTTTCCTTTGCCCTTTCTTCTGTTCTTTGACTCAACTATTTTTCACTATCAGAATTCACCACCAAAAATTGCAGAATTTCATGACTTATTCGGTTTATTGGAATTAAAGTTTTAGATCTGACGATGATTAATGAGCTTGAGAGATCAGCTGGTTTGATTGGAATCTCATTGTTGCATTTAGGGTGGTGACAAATTAAGCTTATTCGCGCAACAACATGACAAATTAGGTTGATTTTTTATTTTTTCTTAGAGCAATAACCTTTTCCTTCACTGGGTATCGTTCAATTAATGAATTAAGACTATTGATTGATGGGTTTGATGATTTGCCTAATTTGAGAAAACTTATTGTTTACGCTCAAATTAATATTTTACTGGACAATAAATGTCTATGTGAATATTAATTAAATTATTGGTTCATGTCATACCTGCTAGCCCAGATTCTTTAAGTTTACAAGTAATGGCCGCCAGTAAAACCACGAGAGCTGAATTATAAAGTCCGCGCGCGGAATGACTTCACGCTAACTACAAATCTCGCGCGCTTCAAAGACTTCGCCCAAAACACATAACTCGCGCATGATGATTTCGCGCGGAATAGAGAGCTCGCGCGCTTCGCGCAAAAATACATAGTTCGCACACTTAATGATCTCGTACACGGAAAGATTTCGCGCGTAGGCGAGGCGCAATAGTACTTCGCGTAAAAGTCCTAAGCGAGACCGAATACATCAAGGCGAGCTAGCGAATTGGCTCGCATGAGATACTTCGCGAGGAAGCAACATGAGGAGTCTGCGCGCACCACATTAATCGTTGAAGATTTTTACAAGTCTTTGACATACTTCGGGCCAATCCATGTGGCCCTTTTAATATAAAAAGCTTTTCTAAAGCCCGAGAGCTAGAAAGGCCAACGAGATGAAATCAGTAGCCCATGCGGAGTGTGCGAACTGGACATGTGTCACAAGATGTTTAGTCCGCGCGGGTTAACAGTGCCCTTGTGTTATTAGGGTTTTAGGAGTCCGACTTAAATTCTAAGCTATCTTTCTTCTGCCGCAAGTCGAACTACTATATAAAGGGGACAAACACAGACAATTAGACCTCTCTCACAACAACACAAACAACCCTCTTAACAAACACAAAAAACAAACTGCAAACCAGTTACCCCTTCGAGCTATCTCGAAAACCCTAACCCTAAGCACGCCGCCGCCTAGGTTTTTCTCATAGTCATTCCGACTCTACCCCGATTCCTTCTGATCTCCCTATTGTTGCTCTACTCGCTATATACCGTGAGTATCGATCGCCTTATGCTCGTAAATTCCTCATCTGAGGTGGCACCTGGAAATTCTCTCGCCTGATCAAGAAGTCAAAAGCACACTCAAACCCTTTCCTCGTCCGCGAGGTGGCACGCCCGCAACAAACCCCCTTTTCTTTGTTCGCTATTTACCTCTGCTCCGCGCACTGAGGATTATGGCCAAAACACTTATAGAACACCCATCACGGAGTAGATGCTTCGTGTCCATCTGGACTGATCAGAAAACCAATTTTTGTGTACTGGGTGTTACTTGAAAATTGAACTTTGTTGTGTTTTATTAGAGAGATGACAAAGAAATATAATGGCAAGAGTGAGATAAAATCAAGAAGAGAGCAATTGAAACATAGATCTGGATCAAAGAACACAATATTTTACACAACTTTTTACACTCTTTGTGAGTCATTAGATTTTAAAAACTTCAATGGTCTACATTTGCTCTATGAGTGACTAAAAGATAACATGGATATGACATGAAATTACATTTATTCTTTAGTGAAATACAATTTAATTATACGAAGGGTAAGATCAAAATGGTGTACGGTTGAAAATCATCAAGAAAAAAAAACGAAAGAATACAAGGAGGCAGTTTTAAATAAGATGCAGCTTCTTAGAATTCTTCATTGACATCAAGACACGATCAATTATGCAATTAATGAGTATTATTGATCTCATCTTTGTAAAACGATTCCATAGCGCTCCTCTTATGGCCTTGTGCTACTCCATCAATTCTATTTGCGATTTTGTATAATTGAGATCTGGATGATTTTATATATGAATGATTCCAAATGAGGTGAGTGAATTGCACGCTATTGAGATTTAGGAGGCTACCGAGAGCACACTTTTGTTCTGTTATTCATGAAAGACCCGGAGCATTTGGAACTACTACATAATATGAAGCTTTTTTAACTTAATAGATAGTAATTGTTTGGAAATTTATTAACACCATGTCGATCATGTCTCTCGATCAGTGTAATTAGTTTGTTGCATTCTGCATATTTGAATACCATGCCTCTCTCTTCGATTGCGGCTACATAGGGCAAACATGGCTGCATGATCGTTCTTCGGCACATATGAGAACATGGAGTTGGAGAAGATGTCTACTTTTTAACGTTTAAGCATTCTTTGCATCTGTTTTTCTGGGTATTGTTTTGTTCTTCTTCTTGGTGTATAATTCTTATTAGAATAAAATCTCCAATATTCTTTTTTCTTTTAATAATTACAGTTTCAATCTATTATAAATTTTTGATTTAGAATGAATGTAATTGCATGTTATATCCATGTCATCTTTTAGTCACTCATAGAACAAATCTAGATCATTAAAGTTTTTAAAATCTAATGACTTACAAAGAGTGTAAAAAGTTGTGTAAAATATGGTATTCCTTGAACTAGACCCTTAAAACATAGCTCTATTATGTAGATGATGAAAGGCTAGTTTGAACTTTTTTTTGGATGAGAAGGGCCGGAACTTGATGAAAAAGAGAAAGAGCAGTACACTTGGATGTGAAATGAGAAAGCGATTAAAAGATTGAAGTGTGCACGTGGAAAATGTTAAATGTAATTCTAAACACGTGTCACTACGTTGTTGAAAGCTTAGGTAGGTTAGGCAACTAAAGAGGTCAAGAGAGGATCAGACCTTATCAAATGTGATTCATATTTGTTTATCAAATTCAACCTTAGAGCTTTAAAAAAAAAAACTTCATATTAAATCACTCACACACCCTACATATATGTCAATGAGATTTAAACTCATAACCTCAATGTTGTTAGTTAACACCTTAACCAACTAAGTTATGACTTACCTTAAAACTATTGTTCTTTTGGTATATTTTGTCTTACAACAGCTTTTCTTGTGTTCTACAAATCAATGATGATAATGCAAAACTAGTTTTGTAGATGTAATTTTTTTATAGTGACGTTTCTTTAACACTTAACTTAATTCGTTTATGTGTATTAAGAAGCTCCAGCTTTCCAAGTGAGTTATTCTTATTTCATTTTCTGTAGATTTTCTGCTGGTCGATTTTCTAGATTCAAACCTTTTGTAACTAGTATTATTGTATCATTCTGTGTATAATTTAGAAAATGCTGAGTAGATTAGCAAGGAGAAACTTCTTGTATTGTTCTGTGTATACCTCCATTTATTGGAACTTTGAAAAATTGTGATTTTTTTTATTGTACAGGCAATATTTTCTGCTGATACAATTGTTGTTATGGAAAAGGGACATGTAAAGTGGGTGCGACGTTCTGCGTGTTTGCCAGCTTCTTTATATTCAGCATTCTCTCCACTGAATGAATTTGATAAATTCTCACTCAATGAAGGAAAAGGGTGCAATGGAGCTGCAGATACTCTCAGAAAAGAGCAACAAAATCTTCCCTTAGAGAAAGATATTTTGCCTGATTCAGAAGGAGGACAAGATATTATTGAAGTTGAGGCACGGAAAAAGGGGAAAGTAGAACTCTCTGTCTACAAGTGAGTAAAAATTTAACCATGTATTAGTTTATTACTTTCTTTTGATGATTTAATAGTCATTTTAGTTTTACTTTTCTTGGAAAGTTTATAGGTAGCATCCCTTCATGTCAGATATTGCATAAAGGAAAAGATTGTTGTGGCTATTGATATAGTTTGGGTTTTCCAAATTTAAGTTTGCATTATTTTCTTGCAGGAATTATGCCACCTTTACTGGTTGGTTCATTTCTGTTGTAATATTTCTATCAGCAATCCTAATGCAAGCTTCTCGTAATGGAAATGATCTGTGGCTGTCATATTGGGTTGATGCAACAAGAAGTAGCGAGGAAGGATACTCTACATCCTTTTATCTGGTACACCGCTACCCCTGTCTTCTATATTAGGGAATGATCTTGTCATTTCCTTGAAACAGATGGATTGAAAACCTTTTCCAGAGTCCGTGTACTGTTTTTCAAATAGTAAAAGATTTCAAAAGATAAATTAGCAGGCTTTTGCAAGACAATTTTATCAAATTCACAGACTTGTATCAGCAGATTGTCGTATAAGAAGAATTAATTTGTAGTATAACTAGGCACTTAATCATTCTTTCTCTGTCTCTAATGTTTTTCCTGTGATTTTGGCTATTTTCTACTTGGATCCCTGTAGTTCCAGTTTTTGTAGTCAATGATAAACAAAAGAATCCAACGATTAATTCTAAATTTGTCATTCTTCCACTAAATTATTATAAGAATTTTCGAACAGAAAAAAGGTTTGTTTTCTAATATCATTAGAGCCGTCTTGTAATGGTGTAGTTTCATTTTTGGTCAACACTGTATCAAAAAGTTAAAACCATAATTAAAATTTAGGATGCAAATATTCTTTTAATGGTTTTCCATGGTTCTCTCCCTATCGTCTATCACTTATATAATGCTAAACAATATCTGCATGTAATTTTTTCTTGGATTGTGTCATAGTGTTTACAAATACAATGTAATTCTGTCAAGGATACCGAGGTACGATCTTTAGAATGAATCTTGTTCAACTAAGGCCGGATTTACTGTTTTCGGTTGAAAGTTTAAATGATGAACTTACCTTTTATACTGCTACAATCTGGATGACAGATAATGCATTTATTGGGAAAAAAACATGTGGGAACCTGAATTTATTAGTTAGATGCTTTTCTTTTTTGTTCTGAAAATGTTAATTGTGTATCTTTTGCACTGCAAATTCAATTCTTACATTAGTGAGAGCCTTCTCATTTGCATATACGGCGGCTTAAGAGCTGCAGTTAAGGTGCATGGTACCCTGCTGAATAGGCTTATCAATGCGCCTGTTCAATTCTTTGATCAAACACCAGGTGGAAGGATACTAAACAGGTTAGAATTCCTTTCCGCTGTTCCTCATTTATCAACTGCATTTCAATTTTCTACTTATTCTTTTTATTTTGTAGGCTATCTTCAGATCTATACACAATTGATGATTCTCTTCCCTTCATGCTTAACATTCTCCTGGCCAATTTTGTGGGCCTTCTGGGAATTGCAATAGTTTTGTCTTATGTGCAGGTATGGTGTAGATTTTTGAAGATCAAACGTATTATTGTCTAAACTTTTTCTTTAGAATTTTGAACTTTTTTTCCCATGGCGATCAAATGTTATCCTAAAGAGTTTATGCCAATCTCTAGGTCTTCTTCTTGCTTTTCCTATTGCCGTTTTGGTATATCTACACCAAACTTCAGGTACACTTAATGTCTTTTATATAATTTCATTGACAGAGCCCGGGTGCAGATATAAATTTCTCAAACCATATGTCAAAAATTATAATTGATGCTAATAGAATACAGTATCTTCACTCTTAGTCGAATGTGTCACTATAACAGAATTTTCATGTGTTATCTGAGGAAATAGAGTGATCCTTCACAGTAGGATGAGAACTATTAGTTATCCAAATGCCAATATAGTTGGGAGCTATAGTTTAAACAAGTCTGGGAAAGTTCCTTGCATATGAGAAGAATCAGCGGACTCTGATAAGTGGGAATAAATTAACTCTGGAAAAAAGATATAGTTTTTTAAAACTCACTGACTCAACATATTCACAAGCTTCTATTTATAATAGACTGACTAATGACCCTTGAGTATTTTATTTAGTAAACAACAATGAAGCTTGGTGAATGGAAAGTTTAAGGAACATAAACTAATTTTTGCAGAAACTTTCCATTCTAGGCAACTGCATAATAGTTGAAGGAGCAGAAACTTTAATCCGAAGTTTTGGCAGAACTAATTTTTTTTCAAGAATTTGAATTTTCATCTCTCAGTGAATGGAAAGTCCCAAGATTCCAATTTTTGGGAACACCACATTTTGTACTTCAACTCTTTGATGTTGATTGTTCATGTTAAAATATTAAGCAATCTATCAAAGAATTGTTATACATACCTTGATTGTTCATGTTAATGTATTCAACAATGTGACTTGCATGCTAAATTGCTAATACCTATCCATTGGGGAAGTAGGGTAAACCAACAAGATTTCACATGGTTGGACCATTAAAGCATAAATTTGGCAGTTAAATCTCAAACTACCCAATGTTAATCTGATTAGACCTACAAATGTGATAGATTGCTTCTCTGATCTCTAAGATCTTATCAATATGTGAGAAATCATTTTAAACTAGAATAAAAGTTAGAGCTGCCTGGTCAATAGAAAACTTTACACTTATTCTAACCAGCCAAATTTTACAGTTCTTTTACAGGTCAACATCTCGAGAATTGCGAAGGCTGGACAGTGTGTCTCGATCTCCCATATATACATCCTTCACAGAGACACTTGATGGATCATCAACTATACGGGCGTTCAAGTCTGAGGTAGATCATGAACTGAATGAAGTAACAACTAACATTATTCATCCATTGGGTTAGATAGTACAGTTGCTTCAAAGGGCAAAAATATAGAAAAACCTATGGGTGCCCATGCACATACAAAGGTGCACTACCACCACCCTCTAGACTTGATATGTTCTAAGGAGACATAGCTTACCACTTTCATGAATTTTGAATAGTTCCAGCCAACGAGCCTGGGGAAAAAGAAGATGATTGAGAGGTGCCCGAGACAAGGTTGGGAGAGCTGGTAATGGCCCTAGTGGAAGTAGTGGTAACTTCACAAGTTTTGGGCTATTTAAGTACTATTTGTGGTCTCACTTCATGTATTCATTTCAAAGTATCACTAGAATGATACAACTTATTTTTTCTTACTGTTTTTAGAGTGGACATTGTACCTTTGTTTGCGAACTACCAATGTGGCCTTGTTTGTTTTTTTATTTTGTTCTGTGACCGTGATGAATAATATTGACTTGCTAACATCTTGAGCTTTTCTAGTCTTGGGGTTTTCTAACTTGGTATAAAAGTTTAAAGTTCTGCTTGTAAGAGGTTTTCTGTATGAGACCTTGAGTTAGAAATTTCCAGTCCTTACTCCTTTCTTCCTTGGTGGGGTTGTAGGAGGATAATACATTGACATACATTGTTGACCCACTTTATAACAGCTTATGCTTCTTGCATCTGGTGGTTCTTTAACTTTGCTTCTGGTCATGCACAGGACTTCTTTTTGGCCAGATTCACTGACCAGGTGAAATTGTATCAACAAACTTTCTACACAGAGTTAAATGCAAGTTTGTGGCTTTCCCTACGTCTTCAGGTAACCATGTATCTAATAAATACTTTACTAAGCCAAATCCAAAAGTAGTATACATTTATAGTATATTCCTATTATCTAAAGCAAATTGGGTATGAGTTTAGGTGCAACTCATATTTCTTTCTAAGAGCTATGGTTGGTTATATATAGTGCTTAAGATTTGTTTGCTTAAAAGAAGAGTGGTATGTATAGTCTTTTAAAATTTACAAGAAATAGAATGAACAGAACCTGTTAAAAGCAGAGGTAAAACCACAGATATCGCTAATCCCTGACATTGCAAAAATGAATCGAACCCTATGGTCAGCTCTCGTAGCGGGATACCTATTATAGGGGGGAGCTTTAGAATATACAATAATTTTTAGCCCACATCCTAACAGCTTCAACTTTTGGGATAGTGTACGTAGCCGAATAGAGTTTATCATAACATTTTTTTAACTAACATGAGATGTTCTTTCAGTTGTTAGCAGCATTTATCATTTCATTTGTTGCTATTATGGCTGTTCTTGGATCTCATGGTGGATTACCAATTGGTTTCAGTACCCCAGGGTTGGTAAGCTCTTTTGAACTTCATATATTTGACAGAAAGCTTGCTCCTAAGGGGTGAAAAAAAGACAAAGAAGCTGAAGTCTTGTAATCATTTCCCTCGTGTCCTAATCGAATTGAGAACTGATGGTTATGTATTCTGTTATAGGTTGGTTTGGCTCTATCTTACGCGGCTCCAGTTGTGAACTTACTGGGAAGCTTTTTGACAAGTTTCACTGAAACAGAGAAAGAAATGGTTTCCATTGAAAGAGCTCTTGAGGTACAAAAATGAACCTTCATCTAATTTATGTTCCTACTAATTACTTATGACTTACAGTTAACACTATACAGTATATGGAGGTTCCTCAAGAAGAAGTTCATGGACTTCAATCTTTGAACTGCAATTGGCCATATCAAGGACGGATTGAATTCCAAAACGTTACTTTGAGATACAAGCCATCTTTTCCAGCTGCACTTTGTGATATTAGTTTTACTATTGACGGAGGGATGCATGTAAGAGCAGACAGTACCTGATATTGAATTCATCTTGTCCAATTTATTTCAATGATTATGTGTTTGTCTGTCAAAGTTCATTTGGTTGTCTATTAATTTTCCCTTGATTATTAATCAGGTTGGTATTGTTGGAAGGACGGGAGCTGGAAAATCTAGTGTCTTGAATGCTCTTTTCCGCCTCACACCAATATGCACAGGATATATTCTTGTGGATGATATAAACATAGCTACTGGTCCTATCAGGGATCTTCGTGGGCATTTCTCTGTTGTTCCTCAAACTCCATTTTTATTTGAAGGATCATTAAGGTACTTGTAGTGTCATGTACTTAAGATTCTTCATTTTCATTTGATACTAATGCTGGCTCTTATAATTTCTGTTAGCTAAAAGGCTATGACCAGTAATACATTTTGTTTTATTACATTGACTACTCTACTATTAATCAGTAAATCGGCATGCGTGTCATCCTAATTTGTAGGGACAATCTGGACCCATTCAGGCTGAGTGATGACTACAAAATTTGGAAGGCTTTGAAGAGATGCCATGTCAAAGTGGAAGTAGAAGCAGCAGGAGGTTTAGATATTCACCTAAGCGAATCTAGGATGTCCTTTTCTGTAGGGCAACGGCAGCTTCTTTGCCTTGCGTGTGCACTTCTCAAATCTTCAAAGGTAAGATGTTCCACATTTTCTACACTAACAAAGATTGCAATAATGCTTGAAGAGGACCACAATAAAATAACCATACTTTGAATTGCGATTTAGATACCAAAGCACTTCTCGAAGTTTCTTGTTCAATTTTACACAAAAGTTTTCTTGTTTGTAAGAAGTACCTTATTGCACTCTATACGGATAACTCAGACTTTTGTCGTACCAAGGATCCATTTAACATGCATCAGTGGTACCACCCTAGTTGCATTCGCAACCATTTCAATCTTGTTAAAGTGCTTTGATTAACTTCTATGTTTCAGAGATATTGACCTCATCGCTTCTTTTAATTCTTCTCTTTGAGCAAACTATAATTTCTTAAAGTGCACTTAATTCAAATTTACATGTCTATAACTGTTATCCTGAGAATCTAAATGGAGAATGCTTTTTAAACCTCTAATCAATCCACAATTTTACCACTTAAATAGAGGCAGTTTGGCCTCGCAAAATATATATCAGTGGACATAATTTGGATGTGGTTATGCAGGAGAAGTTCTGTTGCATGGTTCCTGTTAGGGATGAAATTTTTATTTTATTTACAGATGTAGACTGACACTAAATTTTCAGGTCCTTTGTTTGGATGAAGGCACAGCTAATGTGGACACTCAAACAGCATCTACCTTACAGAAAACCATATCTAGTGAATGCAGAGGCATGACAGTTATCACAATTGCTCACCGTATTTCCACCGTTTTGAATATGGACAATGTCCTGATCCTTGATCATGGTATCCTGGTATGTCATATGGGTTTTTCAGTACCCTTGTGTACTTCTATTTTTGCCAGTCTCTTTTATCAATAATTTGCAGGAAGAAATGAACTGTTTGAAAGAAAAATGAAACTGTATTGAATTGTTCATGTGGCATGTGTTTCATACTTTGATTACTTCCCCAATGATGAATACTCTCTGACTTATAGTTGAGGGCAATCATATAAATTGAAACAATCATGTAATATTCCTATTGAGGAAAAAGAAAACAATGCTATGTGATGACTCGGACTATCTTTTTCCAACTTCTAGGGTCCTTTACATTAACTGGTTGAATGTTTTTGGAAAATACTTATACCTCCTTGGTTGTCCCATGACTCCCATCTGTAGGTTGAACAGGGAAATCCGCAGGATCTCTTACACTATGAGTTCTCCAGATTTTCCAGTTTTGCTAAAGCGTCTACTATGTGATGAGCCAACAAGTACAGCTGTTCTCATTGCTGACTTCTTGCCAACGGCAAGGTTTACCTACAATAGAAGCTATATCATTGCAAGGTAGTACCTTTGCATAATCCTCAACGGCACTCAGGAACCAATTAATATCACAGTAAATACAGCGACGTGACTTCTATGAAGATAAGCATCATATGATGAATGAATATGTAAGTGACTTCTTATCAACTGCTTCTGAAGCTGAAAGCACAAAACTGGAAGTAACCCTTTTCTTAGATTACAACGTATCCTAGACGGATAGACTTAGAATTACATTCGTAGTGGTGTAAAAGACGTATTTATTGATATCTGGATGGTCATCTGTGAAAAACATGATGCTAACCACATGGAACAAAATGATGCTATTACAGTGGCCATATTATTAGGATTATAGGAGTGTATTACTCTAGGGTAGTTCAAATTGTAACCTTACATTTTCTACTCGATGTGAATATCTCAAAATGTAGCATTCATCTCTTTTATCGTTTATTTTACTTTCTGCTCTTAGCTTTCAATAATCCGAACCGGAATCAAGACTTAGTTGAATATTTGATTGTCATATAATATTGGAAAGAAAAGATTATTCTTAATGTGTAGGGTGTAAATTAACAGATTTTACCAGGTTCAGGATGTAAAATTTTATTTTTATTGATAGTAAAAATAGACGTGTCAGGATATAGTAGGGATGTAGAACCATGTATGGTTGCCATGTGGTACTGCTGTAGCCACTGAAGAATTTCCTTACGGTTCAGAGTTGGTTATTAAGATTTGTAGTCAGTTTTAGGGATGCACAATCTCTTATGCTTTGTGCTGTTAATGTGCAGAAATTTTCAGTGCTACGGATTAACCTAAGTAGTTAAATTTTGAACAAATTCCGTTGCCGCTAAGCTAGCTTTCGTGCCAAACATATTTGTCTGCACCAAACAATGTTGATAGAAACTATTGGCTGGCTACAGTTCATTCATTTTTGGATCTTAAGATTACCGGTTCCGAACTAATATTAAGATGCAAGCAGACTATGAACAATTGACATTCTGTGTAGATTAAACATAATAAGAACGTAGATCATGATCACCAGTAGGCCTTGTTAAAAGTCACGAGGGTCAACAAATATCATCGGTGAAGATGGTCGTGAGTTAATCCAATCCGACGGCGACGACAGTCCTTGCTTGGCTTCTGTGAGCTTCTTGACACACCACATGTCCTCAGCCCATGAAAGCTTTGTCCAATGTGGGATTGCCTCTCTAACTGGGTCTCTCTGGCTCACCTCCGCCACCACGGCAGCGCATCCACAGTCATCCCTTCCCACATTGTGCACGAAGTTGCACAAACCCTTCATCAACCGCAACCCGTGCTTGCCCTGATCGGCATGTAACCCGTACATAAAATACACCCCGAACTGCTTGAAAACGTCTGGAAATGAAGGCAGTCTGAGCCATGGAAGCCATGCATCCACTAGTCTACTTCCCACGCAACATGCCTGTGTCAACTTGGACACTCCCTTCACTTGTAGCTTGAACACTTGTTTGGTGTTCCAAACGCTGAGGATGGCAAAAGCACTTATAGGGGGGAACGTGCTTTTCTTAGGGTCCCATTTCAGAAGGTATTTTCTGGGCAGGGCCATGAAAGTGCCTAGATTTAGAGCACTAGATAAAATGGCGTCTATATCTTCCGGGAAGAATTCCGAGTTGGCGTAGATTTGGCGGTAGATCGACTCGGCTAGGCAGGCGGGTAGTCGAACAATGGCGATGGTGGAAGGTACTGGTTTGTAGTGGGCGTGAACTGGCTGGACTAAGATGGTCGGTGTGCGAAACTTTTGGTATGAGCACTTGAGTGTGAACAAATTGATTGAAGCCTCGTTGGTGCAGTCTGTGGCCATGTATGCATATTCTGCCCCCTTTTGCTTGCACCATTCTTCTAAATGTTTCACTAGTTTTGTACCAATGCCAAGCCTCCTGCATGCGTTATGAACAATAAGAAAAAGAGAATTTCTCATCCACAATTAGAATTCCATAAAAGTATTTGATAGCAATTCGATTAATTTATTATTGCATGGTGTGAAATTCAATATAGGAGGAAGAAAACAAAATAAAGGGGAACCAGAATATGTAAAAAGCAAAGGAGCAATTGTGGGTGGCACTGTGTGGATGCGGAAATGCAACATAAGAATAGTTTTCTTTTTTTCTTTTGGTCTGCATAATAAGAATAACCATATATA
Source organism: Fragaria x ananassa (assembly GCA_034370585.1). NCBI lineage: Eukaryota > Viridiplantae > Streptophyta > Magnoliopsida > Rosales > Rosaceae > Fragaria > Fragaria x ananassa. Next base: position 19,375,386 of record CP139752.1, read on the forward strand.
TATATATAGTATTTCACAATGCGTATTAATAATTGGTTTGTTGAATTAAAGATGGTATATTCTCGATCTATATCCCAAATAGATTTGTTTGATTGGTTCAGTAGGGAATAATCAACCCTCTTTGGACAGATGCGTACGTCCAAGCCAGGTTAGCTAGTTACATGATTTTTTATTTTCCATGATACGAGGAATATAATATTTCGTTTCTCTTTTATGTGAGAATCTAATCTCTTTATGTAGCTCTGCACAGTTTATTTCTGTGGGGCGGGAATGAATGGCAATAGAATCCTCTCACTTTCTAGCTACCTTTCACTTCCAATTTCTTTCTTTGATTTGTGGTAGCTAAAATGGAGAGGTCGATCGACTAGCTAGCAACACAGGGTTCACAAAAACCAGAAAATATATAGTTGATCGATCAGAACAAGCACGCGCGCATGAAGAAAGCGCACGTAACAGAAAGTGAATGATGGAATGAACTGTACGTGTCTTTTACTGTCAGTGTTAACCGAGCAAAAGATGCATGCGCAAACATTATAAATATGGCCATGATAATATTAATTGGCTAAGCTGCAATAACAGTAACAGAACTACAGAAGAGTACTGAAGTATTACTGAAATGATGAGAGAGAGAGAGAGAGAGACCTGTGCATGGGAGAAACCCTTAGTCCCAGGATATAAGCCAGCTTTACAAACATTGAATTACCTCTTGTTACCTTTTTTACACAACCCATGATGACACCCACAATTTCCTTTTGTTCTCCGTACACTGCAACCTGCATGGTCAATTTCATTAGTATAAAGTCTCAACATTCGAAGCCTGAAGTGATCACAGGTAGAGATATTCAAGTAATGAGATTGTAGTCTTACCAGCATTATGTGGGTCGGGAAATGGCGGATGCGACATTTGGGGTCACCCAAATGATCAGTAACAAGAGAAGGCTGCTTTCCCCCACGCTGCCCAGCCTTTTCACACAGCCTCTCCATCTCTTCCACCGCCACCTTGTCACTTTCTTCATTGTATTCCCTCACCACCACCATGCACAACTCATCAAGAGTCGCTGACGACGGTGAATCCTCTGCAGCTATCTTTAGCACCATACTACTACTGTTATCCTCAATCTGCTTACTGTGCTTCTCTATGCTTCAGTTCTGTTTCTATTTATAAGCAGAGGTGAGCTGATGTAGCACGCACCCACCACTATTTCATCTTTTCCTTTGGTGAATTTGACCGGATATATATATTGTTTCAAACTTTCAATTATTGGCTCATATATAAAACCCTCCTTTGCGAGGTCGATCGGCAATAATTAAAAAGAGTTCGAAACATAATACACAACCAAATATACAAGTCTAAAATTATCATGTGGACTTGTGGAGTACCTAGCCACGTAGTGTCAACTTATATATGATCACTAGTTCACTACCTTGTTATCGAAAAAAAAAAAAAAAAAAACTTATGATCGATCACGTCATGAAGACGATCGATGATGAACAATTGATGATGGTGGTAATGATCATATTGGTCATACAAAGTACTAGCTAGTATTATAAATATTGGTCATTACTCATTAGGTCATGTATCATTGCAGCACTCATCCTACGTACTTTCAATTTGATTGGGAAAATGCCATAAACCTTAAAATTAGGGTAATAATCTCCAATTGTCAATTAACTTTGATACGGATAGCTCAAATATGTATGACCCGCGATTGTACTGTATATATATATGCAGCAATTAAAGATTAGACAAACAGGTTTGTGACTAGGATTCCATGCATTCCATATGATCGAATTAATCGATATTTCCACTAAGAAGTTATGCATCCCATTTTTGCAGAGTTGATCAATAATTAATATACGTAGCAACTATTAGTATATAATGCTGCTAAGATGTCTAAACGTACTTCTTAAAGCAAGTCCAACAACTTCCTTATATTTTCTACATAATAGGAAAATAAAACTCAAAATCTTTAAAAATTTTGTATACCAAATCCAACAGTTTTTCTATTTTAAAGATTCAAATATTTATTACAACAACAATCTTCATTTATTACAACATAATAATAAGTATAAAAATTTAAAAGTTTATTTTTTTGAATAAATTATATATGTTTTCTTTCTTATCTTTGAGCTTTGAAGAATATACAACATTCAATTCTTATTTCCCTAAATATTTTTAGGAATCTATAAATATAGGGAAACAAATCTTCTCTTTCATCTATTTCTCTATTTTAAGGAATGAGATATGGAAGCTGTTAAAGTAGAAAATGACCTTATATTCCCCAAAATAGAGAAAATCAAAGAATTTAGGAAATCTGTTAGACTTGCTCTTATACATATATATAGCTAATTGGGTGAAAACAAATTGAACAGAAAATATTTTAGGGAGAAGATTATTCTTACTATCTAGCTAGCTAGCTAGCTAAATAATGCACTACCAGAAGAAAGGCTTTAGCCGACGGAAAAAAAAATCAGGCCGACGAAGCATTTTTTCGTCGGCTAAGTTAAATTTTCGTCGGCTATGGTAAACTTTAGCCGACGAAAAAAATATTTCGTCGACTAAAGAATTTATTTCGTCGGCTAAAGTTCACAAACTATGGCTGACGAAATATTTAAAAGTTTAGCCGACGAAATTAATAGTCGTCGGCTAAAGTGCTTTATATTTGCGGATCTGGGCAGCAGCAGCTCATCTGAAAAAAAAAACGGGAGAAGAAAAAAGGGAAGAAAAAGTTTGGGTGTTGTCGAAATCTGTCCATAATTAGTTTGTGAAGCCATATATAGGTACGTATATGTATATATGTTGATTAATTGAGTTTTATTTGAGTTGATCGATTTTAAGTGTGATTAATTGAGTTTATTGATTTTGATTGTGATTGAGTTGATTAATTTTGAGTACGTTGAATGTATATATATATGTGTGGATCGATTTGGTTGATGATTTGAATTGATAATATATATGAATTAATTTGTTGTTAATAAATAGTAGATATATATATATATATATATATATATATATATGTTAATTAATTTATAATATTATTGTGTTGATATGGTATGAAGTTGTCGATGATATATATGAGTTCATGATGATTTTGTGATGATGTTGATATATGATTTTGATTGTGATCGAGTTAATTAATTTTGAGTATATTGGATGTATATATATATACATATATGTTGATTGATTTGGTTGATGATTTGATATAATATATATGAAGTTGTTTATAATTAAGTAGTAGATATATATATATATATATGTTAAGTAATTTATAATATTGTGTTGATGGTATATACCACAATGATGATTTTGTGATGATGTAGATATATATATATATGTATAATATTGTTCTGTAATTATTAAGTATATATATATGTGTGTGTTAATTAATTTGTTATTAATTAGTTGTAGTATGTAGAATATATACTAAATGAATTGAGATTTTATATATGGCATGAAATTTCATTAATAATTAGCTAGCAGTGTTATAAATATATATATATATATATATATATATTTTGTTATATTTTTAGGATATGGATAAGAGTTGGATTTCGCTTCCAAAATGGGACAAAAGATACGGTGCAGGAGTTATGAGTTTTATAGAATATGCGCTGGCTAATGCTAACGGGAATACAATTTTCTATTGCCCATGCACGAAATATACGTCACTGTCGCAGCGATATGCATCGATTTCCCATTGACAAAGTATGGCAGCACCTGAGGAGTAACGGGTTTTGGGCGAAGTACAGATGTTGGTTATATCACGGTGAAACACCATCAGGGGGTCCGCATGATCGTGGCCAATTTCCTGAGACGGGCAGTACTAGTACATCCAACGATCCAACAACGACATTCATCAACGAAATGTTTCCTTATGAGAGCGGTGTATGCGCTCAAGGACAGTATATGTCTGACCTGGTGCAGCCCTTCCCTAGAGTTGTGAACACTGCTGGTATTAAAAAGTACAACAAACTGCTTGTTTTCCAACAGACCCCTGTGTACCCCGGTTGTCAGAAGACCGTTCTTGAAAATGTGATGGACGTAATGAAGATTAAAGTTGAGACAAAATCGACCGTGAAGGCTGTTGATGAGTATCTACAGTACACTGCTTCGATGCTGCCCAACGGTCATCGTCTTCCTACCACTCATCGTAAAGTCTGATGTATCCTGAAAGATCTTGGGCTTTCTTACATCAAGATCCATGCATGCAGATATGACTGCGTTCTCTTTTGGGGTAAAGATCCAGAAGGGAATGACCTTGGTGGCCTTGACGCATGTCCGGTATATATGTCACACTGACAGAATATAAGCTGACTCCTGCAGGCAACAGGAAACCTGTAAAGGTACTTCGGTATTTTCCTTTGAGGGATAGGTTGGAGAGGTTGTACATGTCTTCACACACGGCCGAAGCTATGAGATGGCACGCTAATAGGGAATTGCATGACGAAGATACCCATATACACCCTGCTGACGGGGAGGCTTGGAAGCATATAGACATGGAGTTTCCTGATTTTGCGTCAGAGGTCCGAAATGTGAGGCTCGGGCTCTCATCCGACGAGTTCAACCCTTTTGGCAACATGAGTCTTCAATACAGTACGTGTATGGCCGGTGATTTTGGTGCCGTACAACCTTCTCCCATGGATCTGCATGAAGAAGGAATACAATATGTTGAGTTTGTTGATTCCGGGGCCCGGTTATCCGGGGAAGTGTCTCGATGTGTATTTGAGACCTTTGATTGAAGAGCTTAAATTTTTATGGGACGTTGGTCATCCCACTTATGACAAGTACACGCACAAGATGTTCCAGATGCATGTCATGATTGTTGGTACCATCAGTGATTTTCCTGCCCGTGGGATGTTGTCGGGCAATGTTGTTAGGGGATACAAGGCTTGTCCAGAGTGCCTTAGCGATGAGGGGAGCATCAGTCATTGCAACAAGATATGCAGATTGGGTCACCGTGCTTTCCTTCCATAAGATCACGAATGGCGGTTCGATGACAAGGCATTTGATGAGACCGTAGAACACAGTGTGCCTCCCAGAAGATGGACGGGAGAAGAAATTTTAGCAGTGCTTAATGAGTACGATTTTGGGCAGCTCAGCAATCATCCCAACATTGTGGTGGCAATACCTGAAAGACTCAATAGGTACAAATTCTGGACACATAAGAGCATATTCTGGGAACTCCCATACTGGAGTAAGTTGTTGATCAGGCACTACCTAGATGTGATGCACATAGAAAAGAATGTGTGCGACAGTGTGGTGGGCACAGTGTTGAACTTAGAGGGGAAGACGAAAGACAGTCCTAAGGCACGCATTGATCTAAAAAAATCCGTACTAAGAAGACATTTGTGGTTGAAAGAATGGAAGAAAAAAATGCCTCAAGCTCCTTACACCGTGAAGCTTGACCAGAAGAACCTAATTTTCAGGTGGATGAGTTGTGTGAAGTATCCTTCAGGCTATGCAGGAAATATAGCCCGGTGTGTGAACTTCCGGGACAATAAGATGTACGGGTTGAAGAGTCATGACTGTCATATCCTGCTACAACGTCTCTTCCCTGTTTTCATTCGACCGTTCCTTCCCCGTCAGGTGGTGGAGCCGTTAGTAGCGTTGGCAAGATTTTTCCAGAAGTTATGCACACGGGAAGTGAAAAAATCTAACCTCCGGGAAATGCAAGAGGACATCATTTACATCATGTGTAAATTTGAGAGGATATTTCCTCCAAATTTTTTTGACATCATGCCTCACCTCATTTATATCATTTGCAGGAGTTTACAACTGCCCAGATTCACGGACTTCCTCCTCCGCTCATGCCGCTACCCCAGCCGCCGCAACCTCCGCAGCAGCCCCCAGAAGAGGATATTAATTTAGACGATATAGAATTTATGTAGTTGATATATACCTTTATGTGTTTGTTGTTGGTTATATGGAATTGTTTTGGTGTATTTTGCAGCTTGCTTGGAATGGTAATTCAGAAATTTTGGGTTTTTTTTACTGGAATGGACTTATAGCCGACGAAAAAAAGCCTTAATTCGTCAGCTAAAGTTTTTTTTTTTAAATAAGTTCTAGCCGATGAAATATGTTTTAATTCGTCGGCTAAATCCCTATAAAGCCGACGAAATATACTATATTTTGTCGGCCATAGATGTTTTATATTTTTTTATTACAACCTTTAGCCGACGAATATTTTAAATTATTCGTCGGCTAAAGTTTGGAAGATAACCGACGACACAAAATGTCATCGGCTAAGGTATTGACTATAGCCGACAAAAAATTCGTCGGCTAAAGTATGGACTATAGCAGACGACATTATTTCGTCGGCTAATAAAGTATCACTAGTGGAAAAAATCACTTAGCCGACGGAAAAATAATATTTTCGTCGCCTAAGATCTACTTAGCCGACGGAAAACCTTTCGTAGCCTAAGTTTTTACCTAGCCGACGGAATATTTTTCCGTCGGCTAAGAAGATCTTAGGCGACGGAAATTTTTACCTAGCCGACGGAACATTTATATATAAATATAAATGATTATTTATGATAACTTAGGCGACGAAAAATTATTCCGTCGCTTAGGTTATCTTAGCCGACGGAAATATCTACTTAGCCGACGGAAATATCTACTTAGCCGACGGAACTAAATTTAAAAAAAAAAAATTAAATTTTTTGGCGGGATAACTGCCGCTTAAATATTTTGAACTTAGGCGACGGAAAAATATATTCCGTCGACTAAGTTCAAAAATTTTAAGCGGCAGTTATCCCGTCAAAAATTTTGAATTTTTTTTTGCTCCATTTTATAACTTTCAGCTCTCTCCCTCATCGTTTTCATCTCTCTCTCCCTAGCTCGTCTGCTTGCTCTCTCTCTCCCTCGTCTGGTTGCTCCCCCACCACAGCGGCGCCTCCTCTTCCTCCTCCTCCTCCAAGCAACGCCGCCTCCTCCTCCTCCAAGCAACGCCTCCTCCTCCTCCTCCAAACAACGCCGCCTCCTCCTCCTCCTTCGCCGCGGCACCTCCTCCTCCTCCAAGCAACGCCGCCTCCTCCTCCTCCTCTTCTAGCCGCGGCACCTCCTCCTCCTCCTTCGCCGCGGCACCTCCTCCTCCTCCAAGCAACGCCGCCTCCTCCTCCTCCTCTTCTCGGCGGCAACTCCTCCTCCTCCTCTTCTCGGCGCCTCCTCCTCCTCCTTCGCCGCGGCACCTCCTCCTCCTCCAAGCAGCGCCGCCTCCTCCTCCTCTTCTCAGCGGCAACTCCTCCTCCTCCTCTTCTCGGCGCGCGGCACCTCCTCCTCCTCTTCTCAGCGGCACCTCCTCCTCCTCCCGGCGAGTTTAGCGTCGGAGGTGGAGTGGAGTTGTTCGGGAACACATAAACATAACCGTCGTGGTCGCCGGAGAAGAGCGGAGGAGAAGGAAAAAAAAAAAAAAAAAAAAGACCTAAAAAAACGGAAAAAAAAACCCGCCAATTATTCTAAAAAAAAAAATTAAATTTTTACTTCCGTTGACTAAGATCTTAGGAGACGGAATATTCCGTCGGCTAAGAAAAACTTAGTCGACGGAAAATTAATTTCCGTCGACTAAGTTCCGTCGACTAAAATCTTGGTAGACGGAACTATTCCGTCGACTAAGTCCCACTTAGCCGACGGAATTGATGATTCTGTCGGCTATTGTCATAGCAGACGAAGCTTAGCCGACGGATCTTAGCCGACGGAATTTCCGTCGGCTAAGATCTTTGCAGACGAAATATATGTCTTAACCGACGGAACGGTTCCGTCGGCTAATAGCCATAATCCAGTGGTGTATGGACTATAGCCGACGAAATAATGTCGTCGGCTAAAGTCTGGACTATAGCAGACGAAATTATTTCGTCGGCTATAGTCCATACCTTAGCCGACGACATTTTGTGTGTCGTCGGCTAAAGTCATCACAGACGACCCTTTCCTGATGACACTATAGCCGACGAAGGTTCGTCGACTAAGATCTTAGCCGACAAATTTTTTTAACTTGTCCTGGTAGTGATGGAAACACATCCTTATTACTCTACACCAAATTCGTGTGCTTTATGACTCCTATATAGACTATTATTACTATAATTAAGATAGCCATGTATGTAGATATATATAAAACTAGCTAGTTTCTTCTTTGCAGCAATTATCGTATCGGTTCATGAAGTAGCTAGTGAGAGCTGGAGCATGCGAGAACCAATTGGTTGTGGATGAGCATGTGAATGGTCCTGTGAGTGTGATCATCACCATTGCCACCAAAAAGAAAACGATGCTATTTCCTCAACTCGATCCACAATTATATGAGTGTACTAGCTACCAAATTTTAATTGGCTAAGCCAAAAGATTTAGCTCCTGGATATGCTGTGCTCTGTTCCTGGAAGCTTACTTTGTCTTTTAAATGCATATGGAAAATTTTAAGAATAATACATGACAAATGGTCCCCTCCTAATTTTGGTGTTTCGAGTTTCAAAACAATCATAACGGTACATGAACTTGTAATCTCAACCAAAAATATATACATACCTTTACATTCTCATGAGTTATCTAACGTGTTTTCCGTTACATTTTGAGGGGTAAATCTGTCACTTTTTAATTTAGCAGTAACAAATTATTAAAATCAATAATTAAATTAACAATTAATAAGAAGAGGGAAATAAGAAAGGAAAAAAATTGTTGTCTTTGTAACAAAAAAAAATTATTGTTTCTCTTTTTCGTCCTCGTTCAAACCCAGCATACACAAAAATGATGATCGAGGTAGGACTATGAGAGGAAATTGGAAAATGATTTGATTAAATAAATCTTTGAGAATATATGGTTTGAGTACTTACAAGATTAAAATTAAAGTATATACATAGAAGAAAAAAATATTCACCCAAAAAAAAAAGGAATATAAATAGAAAAACAAGAGTCGATACACATTGCTCCCACGCCATTTGTTTCCCACCCTCATACCAAAATATATATGAAATAGATAGTCACAAATAGGACCCCGAAAGCTCGTCCTTACCCTTTCAATATAGATGAGATTGCAGCTAAAACGTGTCATATATACATGTTCATATATATTCAATATATTTTAGGTCGAGTTAAATTGAGAAAATGGAAAACTTGAATATTTCTTTTTTACTTTTCAACCATTGAAGATACAGTTATTTGGTGATTATAAGGTCCGATCCATACTTCAGACCTAAAAGAAAATAAAGTCCGATCCATATATACCTATTTGCGATGTATAGAGTGTATTGCACTTTCATGTTTGCTCTCTATAACAGAGACAGAGAGAGATAGAGATTATGCGTTTACAATTCCTTTTTACTTCTATTGAAGTAATGATCTTAATCTCCCTTCTTCGACAAGAAGAGCAGGAAAAAAAATGCATACGTACGTGGCACGTCTACATATTACAATAAGTAGACTCGAACCTAGATTTAGAAATGTGGTGACTCGCACCAAACATGCTCTTGATAATTGCCTTCTATCTTTTCCCCCTTTTACTATTGGAATGCATGTGTTGTATATCTTGTATGTATGTACAAACATGCATGATCAAAATTACCTGGCTTGTATAATCTTATCCACATGCTCAATTTTACTACTAAGACATAAAGAGAAAGAGTGATATATATATCTCTGCCATAAAATCTTTTTTTTTTATATTTTAATTTCAGATAGAATAAGAAAATCCAGTGATATATGTTAGAATGTAAGTATGATGAAGCACTGCTATGACACCAATTGCATGGCCGCTGCTTATAGTTACTTAAACTTCTGAGTCTGAGATTTCATGATACAATCAAAGAGTTCTGGTGTTAGCTAGCTAGAGGCAAAGTGAAAGAAACGGTGTATAGGAAATGATTCTGATCAAGATAATAATAATAATAATAATAATAATAATAATAATAATAATAATAATAATAATAATAACAAAAAAAACCATCAACTAAAGCTGAGAATGAAGTTTGATCGATGTTATTGATGGCCACGAGCGAGAACTATTTTCTATATGATCGAACAAACGAAAGGCAAAATATATACCTGGCCCTGGGAATTGATCATTCAGTTTTCCTTTATATAGAATCTCTATATATGTTTCAATCCACGGTTCAAGTTCCTCAAAGCAAATGATTGGAGAATTCGAGGATTCCAAGTGATATATATGATAAAGTAAACAGTCTAGCTAGTAATATGGTATAAAAGTTATATATATCGTTTTGAAGATCTGTTAGTTTCTTTCTCAGTTAATCACACACGTACATCTACGTACCTAATTGTGTGATAATATATCTGCTTCATGAAAAGTACAGGTTGCGTAGAAACCAAGTTGCATGTCTCATATATACTTCCAGTCAGTTCAGAATCGAAGATGACGACGAGACACATTCTTATAGATCATGCATACAGCATCAAAGGATCGAGGATATATTTAGAGATCGAGTTGTTGGATTTTCAATTGCAGCATTACTGCTATAGCCTATAGAGTGATGATTAATTATCAAATTTTTATGTAAATTAAGTCAATGATATATATCCATATTGATTTGAAATGGAAGTCTGCTGTGTAAAGCTTGGAATCTCCTGCGAATAATATAGCTAGAGAATCAGACCCGAGAAAGCTAGCAGAGAGATAAGCATTGGCCGAAGGCTGATCGATGGTGCATGCATGAGTCTGCAGCTCGATTTCTTTATCAAACCCAGAACGCATGCAGTGGCAGGCAATAGCTAGCATCTATATCATATAATACTCCAAAGGGGGGAAAAGGTTTAGGTTTTTTCGTTGGCACCTGGGGGATCACATGGGACAAGTTGTCCGATCCATCACCGGAATAATTTACTTTTCCTGCCGCCGTCTGTAGCAGTCACAGTCCTCCCTGCATCCATCTTCACAAGAGCATAGTTAACAAAAGAGAAATTTTATGAACAGTCCATGAAGTAGGTTCACTGCGAATTTCAGTACATTAAGTTTTTAAACTGTGGTACGTTAAAAAACTTGAGATATAGACATGGGTGGAGCCTGAATGGATAGTAGATATTGTTAGCATGTGTAAATTTACGGTTTATCTATTTTTATAACGTATCTAGTTACTCTAAGGGGAAATGATTATCAATTTATATATTAATGTAGACTAAAAATTATATTCGATTTAATATATCAATAAAGTTTTGATATTCTTTTTACTGTATATCAACCGGACCCTCTAAACATAATTTCTAACTCCATCACTGATTAAAGATGCAAAATGAATGAACGAAGAGGATGGATTACAATTTATTTTTGGTGATAGGAAAGATGATAGATTATAGGTGTATGGCTTATACTTTTTGACATTCATGACTCCATTAGTGTCTATTTAACTCAAGTTTAACATCTTGGGCGACGATAGGAATTAAAAATTGTATATATACCTAAGTTGATACGACGATAGGAATTAAAAATTGTATATATACCTAAGTTGATATTGTTCTACTTTAGATACTTGCATATCAAGCACAGAGAACCATGTGCATAAATTTAGCTATCCCAAGCTATGTGAAAGCTTGATGAAAAGAAACCTACATCCCAGTCTAGGAACATAACTAGTAATAGAAACTGAAATATGGAATGCTTATGAATAACAGAGTGATGGAATTACAGCAAAAAGCAACCACCCATGTTGAGCACATATATATCCTGAAGCTGACTAGTGTTGTATTCGAACAGGCGAAGACCCAGGGTTTGGACAGAGAATGATCCAGAAATTGAGTTACAAGTTAAAATTTCTGAATCACTAGCAGCAGCGCTGCTACTAAGAAGAGGAGGACTAGCTGCAGATTTTGAATAGGAATATTTGGAAGTGAGCTCATAAAGAGTTGTCACCCAGAAGAATGCAAAGCATACTTGTTGACCTCCCAGATGGACACAACTGTATGCGGCTCCTTTAAATCCTTCAAGTGGACCAGACAGACTTATCTTAGCTACTAGTTCAATAAATTCTACAATTTCACCTTGAGCGGACAGCACCATGCGGGAGACTATTATCTTTTCATAATCAAACGTGAAGATTAGCTTCTCATCCTCCTCCTCCTCCGAGTCCACGACTAAAACCTCGTTGAAAATTTCTTGGAAAACACCCATATCGTCTCGAATGCGTGGTTCACGATCAGACCATGTTGCCTTGGGGTCAGCCACGTCAAAGCACAGTATCTGGCCTTCTGTCTCCTCCTCTGTGAAAAGTGTGACAAAGATCTTGGTGTCCACAGCTGCAACATTGGATGGATGAATCGCTTCCCATGAAAGGTCGTCTCCAGTTGGAAGACTTGGGAGAACTAGGATAGGGTGATTTGACAACAGTTGCTCTCCCTCCAACTTATAGTGAGGCTGAGAACTTGCATCTGATTGCAGTTGAACAATAATCATACTAGCTTCAGAATCAGTTAGACAAGCTTTCTGAATATCCTGCAAAAACAAATGTGCAGGAGATGAAATCCCTTGTAGTGCACTGAGACTTCCAAACCTCTCAACAGTTTCATTTTCACTTGCCCCCAACTCCTCTCTCCTTGACAATGCATCTGGTCCTGCATTATTTTTGCCAGCCTTGAAATGAATGGTACAATCATAGACAGCTAGCTTCAGCAACCATTTATGCTGAGTTGGAGATTTTCTGATCTAAGAAATATTGAATAGTTCTGTGATCAGTGAAAATTTGAAAATGTCTTCCTAACAAATAGGGCCTCCACTGCTGAACTGCATACACCACTGCCATCATCTCTTTATCATAGACTTATAATGCAACATGTCTAGGAGCCAAGGCTTTGCTCAAAAAGGCTATTGGATGGCCTTCTTGAGACAAAATAGCTCCAATACCAATACCAGATGCATCACACTCGATGACAAACTCCTTGTTAGAGTCTGGTAAGGCTAGCACTAGTGTTGACATCAAAGCTTGTTTGAGGTCCTCAAAAGCCTTTTCTGATGCACTGGTCCACTGAAATCCTCCCAGCTTCAACATGTCAGTAAGTGGTTTAGCAATAATACCAAAGTGTCTAACATACTTTCTGTAATAACCTGTAAGACCCAAAAACCCTCTCAATCCCTTCAGGGTTGAAGGCTTCTTTCACCCCTTGATGCATTCAATTTTTGCAGGATCAACAGAAACTCCTTCTGCACTAATGACATGCCCCAAGTACTCAACTGAGGACACTACAAAACTACATTTACTCATCTTCACCTTTAAATCATGCTCCAACAATTTCTTGAAAATCAATTCTAAGTGTTCCAAATGAGAGTCAAAGCTGTCACTAAAAATCAGAATATCATCAAAAAAGACTAATGCAATTTTTCTCAAATATTTCCTGAGAATATCATTCATAACTGACTGAAAAGTCAAAGGGGCATTGGTCAAACCAAATGGCATAACCAAAAACTCATAACGACCATTATGAGTTCTGAAGGCAATCTTGTGTATATCCTTCGGATGCATCCTTATTTGATGATAGCCGGACCTCAAATCCAATTTTGTAAAAGTTGTGGCACCATAAGCTTCATCTAATGACTCGTCAACAACAAGTATTGGATACTTATCTTTAAATGTAACTGAATTGAGTGACCTATAATCCACACACATCCTCCATGTACCATCTTTTTTCTTCACCAACAACACTGGTAATTAGTAAGGGCTCTTGCTAGGTCTGATCACTTATCAATTTGTTCCTGCACTATTTTCTCAATTCCACACTTTTGAAAGGGTGGATGCATGTATGGTCTGACACTAACTGGTAGAGTGTTAGTAAGCAACTCAATAGTGTGATCTTGTTCTCTTTGTGGGGGCAAAGATGTTGGAGCTGCAAACAATCCTGCATACTTATCAAGTAAGACCTTAATTTTAGTGTTGACAACCATTTCTTCCTTCTGAGCGCTGATAGCTTGCACCTGTACCAGCATGGCTTTTTTTTCCTTCCTAAGCAATCTAGTCATTGCTTTACAACTTATCATGGACCCTTGTGTTGATGTTATTCCTTGCAACTGAATTTTTCTTTCTCCCACAAAAAACTTCATTTTCATCTGCTCAAAATTCCACAATATATCTCCTAGAGACTTCAACCATTTAGTTCCTAGCACAATCTCACAACCAGATACAGGAAGCAAATAAAAATCATTAGTGAATGTATAATCTTGTAGTTGTAGTTGTACAGTGGCCTCAACCTTAGTTTGAACTTTTGCTCCTGAAGCAAGCAACACATTGAGAGGAGAGAAGTGTTGTATCTTGAACTTACTTCCTTTTAGCAACTGAGGATGGATAAAATTATGTGTGGCCTCAGAATCAATCAACACATGCACCACTCTTTTTGTGCAACACTCCCTTCAATTGCATTGTATCAGAATGGCTTCCTCCCATTACTTGTAGACGAATCAAAGGCTCATCTAAGTTAATAGGAGCTACTTGAGCAACTGGGGATACTTCTATATTCATCACCTCTTCTCCTCCTTCCAATATTTCTCCATCAGACGACACTATTTCCATACTCATTAACTGCCCTTTCTTTCTGCAGTTGTGACCTTTTGTGTACTCCTTGTCACAAAAATAGCACTGATTGCGAGCTCTCTGAGCCTCAAACTCAGCATCAGACATACAAACCCGCGCATTTTGGGAGGCATTAACTGGATTTTGTTGTCTGCTAGCACTAGCAGGGAATGTAGGATTGTAGGGACTCTTGGGAAGCTGTTGAGGTGAATCAATTTTGAAATGAGGTTGTGAAAAAGATAATTTAGGGCTGGTGTTTCTGTAAACATTTTTCAGACCCTCACTCCTTGTTTCATATGCCCTAGCAAGCTCACAAGCCTCATATAAGGACTTAGGTTTTAATACATGCACGCTCCATCTTATTTCACTCTTCAGCTCTCTAATGAAAAATGAAACTAGCAACTCCTATGAGAATCCTGGGGCTTTACGAGAAAGTTTGGTAAACTCATCCATATAGCTATCAACAGAACCAGTCTAATTCATGCATGCCAAGGCCGCTTGATACTCAAACCTATTGTAACAGTTAAACACCCTCATCAAAAGATCAGCTAAACCATTCCAAGTATTGGAAAATTCATGACGGAACATATACCATCGATCAGCTGCCTTATCGGATATGTGCATTGTAGCAATGGATAGTTTCCTCTCATCTGGCATCTGATAAAACTCAAAATATTGCTCAGCCTTGTTGAGCCATTCAATCGAATCCCCACCACTGAATGTCTGAAACTCAAGCCTCATTTGTTTCATGATTGGTAAGAGGTGATCATGAGGGCTGGTTAGAGATGGGGGAGGGGATGTGTGAGCATGATTAAATGAACTAGGGTTTGAAAATGAGTTGTGAGTTTAGTTTGGCTATGAGGCATTAATGTGAACATTAGGGAATGAACTATGGTTTGGGTTAGGCTGTGAGGTGTAGGAGTTAGCATTGAAAGTATGAGACATATGGGGGTTGTGGATGACAAATGAGGTGATGTAGTGAAGCTGTTGGGACTGTTTGTGAAACTGAAAGATGATGAAGCATGTGGACCAGAATATGACATAGAGAAGGGATTTTGGTTGGTGATTCTGTACATTAAAGGTAGGAAAAATAGAGTTGTCAATCTGTTGAGATCCTTCCTTTTGCTGCTGAACAACCTGTGAAGCCACTCCACCAAAAATATTTGGCAAAGGTCCAATGTAATTCTCACTAGTATCCATACCAACCTTAGATGATATTTTACCATGTTGCATCCTAACATTAACATGCTCAGTGTTATGAATAGAATCACCAACTATCCTAGAATTAGTGCTAGCTCTCCCCATCATAGTATTCAACCCAAAATCAGTAGTAAAATTTTGAGGAGGAATAGGATTAAAAAAAACTACCATCAGATCTAGCCAGTGTAGCCGACGATGCAGAAGCGCCATCGATGAAGCTCGATATCACACGTTGTTGAACAACCAAAGGAGGTGGAATAGAACCCAAACAGATCTGTCCGGTTGAGTGATAGTGATGCCCGCCAACTTTGGAGGTGGTTGGATATGTTGTTCCTTAGAAGTAAACACCCCTAAAAGCTTTATTTCAGCCAACAAGCTCGACTGAAAGTTAGCAAGCGAGGAATTAAGTGATTCATGCAGCTTAGTTTGCAACGAGACCTCCATCGAGTCCAAACGAGCACTGGTGGCATCGCGATGAGCTTGCAACTCATCTTGCAGATGCGAGAGCTCACCAGAAACCGTTGGCTCATCAGAAGATAAGGGTTTCGTAACCTGTGTCAATTTCACCATGGATCGATAAGCTCTTGATACCACTTGTTAGGGTAAAACCCCTAACCTAGAAATAAAAAATAAATGCAGAAATGAAAGAAGAAGATAAACTGATATTTTCATAGATAGCTTGGAAAAAAGGGTTCAGATAATACATATAACCACAATCATCCGACCACCACTGCCATGTGTCAGGCACTAAGTGTATTTACGCCTAAATTAATATTTTATTGGACAATAATTGTCTATGTGAATATTAATTAAATTTTTGGTCTATGTCAGCCGGCAAGCCCAAGTTTCTTTAAAGTTTACAAACAATAGCCCACCAGTAAAACCACACGAGATGAATTGCAAGGTATGCCCGCGAAATGACTCCGCGGGGGTTGTGGATCTCGCGCGCCTTCAGGCACAAAACAAAGCTCGCGCGCGAAATGACTTCGCGCGAAATGCCTTCGCGCGAGATGAATTACTTGTTGACTTCGCTTAGGCGAGGCGGAATAACTTTGGCATCAGGCGAGGCAGAATGCATCTAGGCACGTTGGCGAACCGGCTCGCTAGTTCGCGATCGAGGTAAACATACTCGGAGTCCGCGCGAACCCTTATAATCGTTTTAGACTTTTTCCAGTCTTTGACACGCTTTGGGCCAATCCATGCACTACAAGAAATAAGGTAATAAGCGACGAAATTATTTGCGATGATTGATGATTCCTCACAAAAAGTTAGAATTTGCGAGGAATAAATAGTCGTCACTTATTTATAAAAAAGCGAGGAAATAGTCCTCGCAAATTCTCATATTGAGTGAGGAATTATAGATTTCCTCGCTTATGATTTGGCGGGAATTGAGAACAGAATTTTAGTCAAAAATTTCTCAAAATTTGTGTTTGAATGCAGCTCAAATTTGTTGGCGGGTGTATATGGCGCCAGATTGTAAACTTTCTGTAAGGAAGTCTAGCCAATCCTCACCTAAAAAACACTCAGATATATATTAAAAAGTCAAATTATAATTAATGGCCACAAATCTCAAGTGAACTCCAAACCCTTTCTATCGACTGCTATCGCAAAAAAAAACCCTTTCTATCGCCACAGCCAAACCTTACTCCCGAAAATCTTCCAGATTGCCGGCGAGCGAATCGAGTACGTGCCTCTCATCTTTGCAAGTTGGGTAAGGATTTCTTCTTGATTTTAAATCCTTCGTCGTTTGATTTGGTACAACACAATCTGAAATCTTCTTTGCTTTTTTGTTTGCTTTTCTTGAAACTCGACCGGGCTTGGATTAGTCAGCGAGCATTGCAAAAGCATATTGAGGGTAAGCCTTTTAATCTTCTTCTTGTAGTCCAGATTAGAAGATGGAGCTCCTTTGGTTGGATTCACGTTTTAGTAATTCAATTTCTATTTCTACCCACATATGCTTGTTCATAATTTCATGTTCTTAGA
The DNA here is from genome assembly GCA_034370585.1 of Fragaria x ananassa. Lineage (NCBI taxonomy): Eukaryota > Viridiplantae > Streptophyta > Magnoliopsida > Rosales > Rosaceae > Fragaria > Fragaria x ananassa. The sequence goes on from CP139752.1 coordinate 19,393,056, forward strand.
TTGATCTTCTGTTCACATTAAATTTTGGGCATTTTGTTCTTGTACTTTCATGTACTTTGACTACTACTCTTCTGGGTGTTAAAACAACTGAAATTCTTGGGAAATAGAAGACTGTGTTTATTGTGCCTAAGGTGTTTGTTGAAATGCCCAGCTGAGTTTGGGATTGAATTTAGTCTTTTCTTGTGTAGGTTGATCAAGTTCCTTGATTAGGAAAAGTTCTGTTTATTGATTAACTTCACAGACCTGTTTAGATATGAGAACTAGTTCGAATTTCATTGTGTTTTGGTTAAAAATCTTAGTGGTTGCAGCTCTAGAATGGTGTTCTTGAGTTTGGGTGTCCAAATCAAATTTTGGATCTTTTTGATTCATTGTTTGTTGTGTTTGAAATCATTCTAGTGTTCTAGAATTGTTCTCATACTGTTTTGAAGCTTGACAATCTCATTTACTACTCCAGAAATTGAATCTAAGTCTTCAAATTCGAGTTTCTATGTTGCTGGAAATTTTCCAGAAAAGTGCAGAAAACCTTGATTTCGGACCAACTTTGCAACATCATAACTTTTAGCTCAGTTCTTTGTTTTAGATTCTGAAAGTAGCATTGTAAACTTCATATATCCCTCTATGTGCATACCAAATTTCGTTGGTTTTGGTTTACTTTTGGTATGTGAAAATCCTTACCAAACTCTATCACTTACACAGCCATATCTGTTTTTACTGATGCATATCAGTAGTTTTTCAGTGTCATTGGTATAACACATCGGAAAAAAAGAAAAAGGTGGACTATCATCTCATGTCTGTTAATGTGAATAGTCGATGGTATAACCATGATCCTTATGTGTATGCAACACAAGCAGATAAAGTGTTTTATCTTGACGACCCAAAGTTGGGTCATCCTTGGAAAGTTGTGCAGAAAATTCAGTATAGACATATTTGGGATGTTCTTGAGAGAGAGGACGAAGATGAAGCACCATTAGAAGAAGATGGTAGTGAACAAGAGTCTGATGAAGAGTCTGATGAAGAGGTTGATGAGATTAGTAATTTGGAAGTTCAGGTGGATGATGAAGAGAGTGGTTACTCATTACGCAGAGAAGATGTAGAACCTGAAATTATTACTTTGAGCATGGGTGGTATTGAGAAAACTGTAGCCAATGATATTGACTACAACGGTGATGATAATTTTATTGATGATGATGTCCTTATGGAAGATGTTATATCATCAGGTGAAGATGAAGTTAGTATAAGTAGCGAGGATGATAGTGACAATTAGTATCACCATGGTAGGTTGTCAAAGGTTCAATTATAGCTTATTTTCAGTTATGCTATTATGTGCTTTGAGGTTTACATATGCTGATATGCATGTGTTTTCCACTGGTTAGTGATTTCCTTTTTATATGATATACATGATATGTAATTGTTGGATATGATGTCTGGTTGTAGTTTTCATTTTTAAAAACTTGTTTTAATATAGATGGAATCCGAGTTGCCACCTTCTCGAGGGAAAAAGATCAGGAAGATTAAGTTCAAAGTCCCTCCACCTCCTGATGTTACGCCGGCTTCTCACCCAAGATCTGAAACTGAACCCACGGCAACTCCTCAACCAAGATCGGCAGCTCAACACATATCATCTTCTCAACAAGCAGCCAGACATCAACCTACACCAGCTTCTCAACCAATGGCAAGAACTGAGCCTGCACCGGTTTCTCAACCTGTTAAACTGGCACAGCACCGCATCATAGCCCCACAACCAGCTCAAGCTTCTCATGCAAGACTGAGTAGAACATCTCAAAAGCAAGCTGCTCAATGCCCCACAAGTTTGAATTCAGGTAGAACTTTAATTTTTATATTAAAACTTTCATATCGACTATTTCATATATTGTAAAAGGCTGACTATTCTGATAATAGCTAATATTGCAGTAATATCTCCGGAACCAGATGATGCTTATAGATCAAGAGTTCCTTCTCCAAATCATGAGATTGCACCTCAGCAACATGAAACACAAAATGGAGGTAAACTTTAAATATAAATAATGATACTATAATAGGCTTTATAGAAATTATGCATATTTCCAATTGTAGGAACTAATTACTATTTATAGGGAATTCTGATTCTACAACTTTGTGCACAAAACGAAAGCGTGGAAAATCAGTTGGAAAAGGAACTCTTGATTTGATTTCAGCAAATGGGGGAAAGAAATTGGTTGTTGTGTGGGATCCAGATCATTGGGTTCCTAGCGATGGGAAAATTAGTAGAAGGTTCACTTCTGAGATTGGAATTACTATTCGTAGTTATGCTCCAGCATGTTATGGAGGTTGGTCGAAGATAGAGCCTGATATTAAGAGGAAATTGCGGGAGAAGTTGGAGGTAAAGTTCCAACTATAGAATAAGTGTTGTTTTATTAGTTTATTTCTGAATATTATTCCATCATTAACGCTACATTTATTTGATTACAGATACTTTTCGAAGTTGATCTCCTTCATCCAAAAGTTATTGCATATGTGGACTCAATAATGTCAACAACATATACTCAATTTAAATGGAGATTGCATGATCACTATAAGAAGTGTGGAACATATGAACAAGCACGAGTCAGGTTGCCTCACCCAGACCTTTGGAATAGTAGACCTCTACATCATTGGCATTGGTTATGCGATAATGTTTATCGCAATGAAGACTATATGGTATGTATTTGTGCTTCATCATATAATCATGAATTATACATACTGTTTGTTTGAAAGAGTAATTTCATATGATAAAGCTGGTGATGCTTATAGTGTTCATAACTTTATTTCATTGATAAAGGAGATCTGTGCTACTAATGCTCAAAACCGGGATAAGCAAGAAAGTACTCATAGGGGCGGTGCAATGCCATTTATTCAGCATGCTTTGCAAGCAGCAAAGGTAATTAATTAAATACTAGTCACCCATGAGGTATTCTATCATTTCAAACTTGTATTTAACTGTATGATTTTTCAAGTGCAGGAAAGTGGTAAGCCTGTATCATTAATAGACAACTATGAAAATATGTATCAGGATGCAGAGCATACCTGGGTGAGTGAGGCTAAACGAGCGAGACATGTAAGTTATTGAGTTGTACTGGATTATCAAGGTTATATATAGTAGAAACTATTGAAGATCTAAAGTTCAAGTCTGCGATTTGTATCTTTATGTGTACATAGTTGTTATGGCCATGCAGATTAGATTTTAGGTACAATGTCTTATATATGTCTTTGTGCATGTTAGGTACACTGCATTATACCTAGCATCTTGTTTGTTGTTGTCAGTTAATATATATGTTGGTTATATATATACATAATGATCATTCTTTTTCTTATAGGAAAAAATGAAGCAGAAGAGAGAAGCTATCAAGGCAAAGCTCATAGAAGAGGCAGCAGAAGGTACTTCTATTGAATCAATAGAAGTGTCTTTGAATGAAGAGATTGCTATTATGGCCAAAGAGTGTGGGAGAAAAGGTGGAAAGGTTCATGGCGTAGGTGCTTTCCCTCGGTTGGATATCCCGTCTTCTTCCTCAACGCCAATCAATTCTGAGTGGAATGAGATGAAAGGTAACATACAAACTCTGTCGTCAACTGTAACTACATTGAAATCAGAGAATGCACAACTGAAATCCATGTTGCGAGCAATATTTACCAAATTGAGTGGGAGTAACAACATCAATGTTGATGCTGATACAATAGCAGCAGATGGTATTGAAGGTAGAGATGATTTCCCTGATGGCTTTGATGACTTTCCCATGAGACTCTAGTATGCCTTGGAGCTCAGTAGTATATTTGGAAAGTTTCTTTTTGAGATGAAGTTAAGGAACTGTCCTTAATATCTAGGAAGAATTACATCTCAGACATGTGGTTAAGGAACTATATATTTAGTCCTTGATGCCCTGTGTTCTATTTTGAATCCTTTTGGAATTGCAAACAGTTGTATATATATGTAAGTTTAACTCTAATATTAGTTGGCATGTTTAGTTACTCAATTTCTTGTTCTTTTATCTCAAATAACTTGTATGTTACCTTGAAGAAATGCATATGGGAAAGATGGGTAGCAAACACAGAAGCATATTACAGATTCCTTGCAATGTTTATTTTATGAGGAAAATGTATTCCTCACATTGGTTAATTTGTGAGGGATGTTATCCATTGCAATTGAAAATCGGTGAGGCATTGTTATTCCTCACATTTGTTAATTAGTAAGGAATCTTTGTTCCTCGCAATTATCAATATGTGAGGAATCTTAATTCCTCGCAATTAAGTGATTGCGAGGAATTAAGATTCCTTGCAATTACTTAATTGCGAGGAAACCAAAAATCCTCGCATATAGTAATCTGTGAGGGGGTTTAAGCGAGGAAAATTTGCGACGAACAAATTTCCTTGCTCATTAGTTTAAGCGAGGAATATAGACCTTTTGCGAGGAATTTCATTTGTCACATTTTACGTTTCTTGTTGTAGTGATGTGGCCCTTGTTAATTAAAAAGTCTTCTTTTGGCCCACGAGCTGCAATAGCCCGCGAGATGGAAGTGAGATTCAGGAGTCCGCGGTCCGTGCGAGTTACTAGTTTTCTACATGGACTGTGGCACCCCGCGGGATAAGATTGCTCCTAATTTCAGTCTGCATAGGACTCTACAGTTGAGAGGCGCGCCGGAAGCAGTATCATATTCTAAATGGACTGTGCGAACTGGATGTGTGTCACATGAAGATTGGTTTGCATGGGAGGAATAGTGCCCTTATGCTTTACGTTGCAGAGTCCAACATGAAGTCTGATTATCTTTCTTTTGTGGCAAGTCGAGCTCCCACTATATAAGAGGCTCGAAGGCTTACAGAAAACTCTCTCTCACAACTTATTCAAACAAATCAAAACCTTTCAACCTAGTTGAAACCCTCGACCCAGTCGAATCTCTAACGCTCCCTAGAGCTTTGTTTCCGCTTCCCCGTTGAAGCAAAACACACACAACCCCAATTCCTCTTGATTTCCCTATAGTTGCTCTGCTCGCGCCGCCGTGAGTATCGACTGTCTTGTGCTTGTAAATTCCTCATCTGAGGTGGCACCTGGAACCCCTTTATGCCTGATTCAAGAAGTCAAGACCTTTTCCTCGTCCGCGAGGTGGCATGCCCGCAACACTCCCCATTTCTCTTTGTTCGCTATTCACCTCCGCTCCGCACGCAGAGGATCGTGGCCAAAACAGAGTGGACAAAGCTAATGTAACCCTAATCCTGATTAACGACTACTTAACTGAAATTAACAACTTAATAAGACATGTGCACAACACATGAGACCTTCTTCCCTGCTAGACTACTATTGATACCAGGAAAGGTTAATAATAGACTTTTCCCTAACAGAAGCCCATGCTTTAGTTTTGGGGTCAAATACATTGAAAGCCAGGGAGAGAGCATATAGCTTACCGTCGATCTCCCCCAACCAGGGACAAAATTTCTATCCTTTCAATCCTGGAATCACATAGGGAGGTCTATTAGGTTTGCGTAAAGGAATACATCTGCTGCTGATGAAGCTAGGGTTGGGTTCCACACTCTGATCAGTCTCCAAAACATAGGTCTGTGCATGGAGCACTTCCCTACACTCATAGGTGCCGCTGGCTAGAACAATTCGAGAGCCAAAGACACCAATACCCATATTGATGGGAAGGTCTTCTCCCTCTAGAACAACAACTTGTTGTATGACAAAATTGGATTGAGAAGAAAACATGGGAATCAAGGTAAGGTCAAAAGAGAACAAGTCACTCAATTTGATGGCGTGGACATGGTATCGATTGAATTCATTGACATAACCAAAATGGAACTCATAAGTACAAACGTATAGTTTAGCTTCAACCTCGTCCAATTTCTTCTTATCCGGGGGGGCCAAGTAGGCAATACTACCTTCCTCAGCCCTCTTCATCACCATAACTGCACCTCCTCTACCCATCCTTGGAAACCCTAACCCTAGGCTCCTACTAGTTTTCCCTAACCATAACCCTAGCTCTGACTTTGTGGTACGATGAACATATATAGATACTTCTTCGAAAAACTCTTAATAGAAATCCTAACAAAATTAAACGTTAGAGATAATTATATTGTTCTCGCCTATATTACTTTGTTGTTGTAGGAGAAACACTAAAGAGAGGAAGACAACAAATAGATCAAACTTGTAGAACTATGTATCTTATTCAATCATAAGAGCTTTTTATATAAGGAATTACAAAGCACATTTTAGGTGTATAGAAGGAAACATAATCTTGCACTAACTTGGTAATATATCATTATATGGAAACAAAATTCTTATTCCTGTTAGCATTAGACAAAGCACACATAAAGTGAATATTCTATAACACTCCTCCTTGTGTCACGTATGTACATGTCAAATGGTGCATATGGTGCTTGCTAAGTTTATATAAGGAATTACAAATCACATTTTAGGTGTATAGAAGGAAACATAATCTTGCACTAACTTGGTAATATATCATTATATGGAAACAAAATTCTTATTCCTGTTAGCATTAGACAAAACACACATGAAATGAATATTCTATAACACTCCTCCTTGTGTCACGCATGTACATGCCAAATGGTGCATATGGTGCTTGCCAAGAAAGGTCGTTTGGAGTTGGAAGACTTGGGAGAGAAGCCCATCCTTTGGTTTTGGGGTCAAATACATTGAAAGTCGGACCCTTGGCCGCATTCATGACTAGATAGAGCATATATATAGCTTACCATCGATCTCCCCTAGCTAAGGACGAAATTTTTGTCTTTCAATCCTGGGATCACATAGGGAGGTCTATTATTTTTGCGTAAAAGAATACATTTGTTGCTGATGAACCTAGGGTTGGGTTCCACACATTAATCAGTCTCCAAACATAGGTTTGTGTAGGGCGCACTTTCCTAAACTATTACACGCCACCGGCTAGAACAATTCAAGAGCCAAAGACACCAATACCCATATTGATGGGAAGGTCATCTCCCTTTAGAACAACAACTTGTTGTAGGCCGGAATCAAAGTGAGAAGAAAACATGGGAATCAGCAGGGTAAGGTCAAAAGAGAACAAGTCGCCTAATTTGATGGCGTGGACACGGTATCGATTGAATTCTTTGAAATAACCAAGTGGAACTCAAAAGTACAAACATACAGTTTGTCGAATATCTTCCTATCCCGCCGAGCCAAGTAGGCAATCCTACCTTCCTCTGCCCTCTTCTTCGCCCTCTTCCGATGAGCTGCACCTCCTCTACCCATCCTTGGAAGCCCTAATCCTAGCTAGGCTCCTACTAGTTTGCCTTTTCAACTAGGATAGTATTGTGCTATCTCCTATTATTTTTTGGTTAAACTGATAGTGTTGTACTATATCCATTATTTGGACAAAAATCTAAAAGCATGCTAACTTGAAAACATAATTTTATTTTAACTTGAAACCTTATCACTATATGGAATTAGGATTCCTATTCCTGAAAAGGCAATCTTATTTTAACTTGAAAGCCTATCACTATATAGAATCATGATTCTTACTCTTGTGAGCATTAGACCAAGACATACATAAAGTGATTATTTTAGAACATTTGAACATTTGTTGAATTGTTAGTGGGTTTTTTTTTCGAATCATATCTCCTTCCATTTTTTGGTTTTAACTTGTTGGGATCTAAAGCCTGCTAAACATTGGGCTGCAAGAATGGGCCTGTGCTAGGACTTGGACAAAGCTCTCACTCACACACGAGAGAGCACAGATTCGCTGAGCTACTGAACCATTTCGCCGAGGGAGTGGTGAGAAATTCAGGTGAAAAACAATGGGGATAGCAGCAGCAATAGGAGTGCTTTCACCTTTCCCATTCTACTATTGGCTATGGACCTCCCCACAAACATGGGTTGCCCTCTGTGGTAAAGGGCGTGACCCGTGCAAAGTGATGGCCTATGTAGCTCATTTCCTCAAGCTGATTCAGTTCCTCTCACTCTTTTCAGTCTCGACCATCTCTTGGCCTCCTCCTCTCTATTTCTGGCCCCTCATTGCCTTTGGCCAGTTTCTCAACTTCAGGTCCGTTCTTTTAGTGATTATGTTTCCTTACGCAGATATGTTCTTCATTGTTGTGGTGTTGGAAACTATCTTGCTTAGCATTTACTGTTACTTTGACAAGATTTTGGGTCTATTTGGATGTGAAATTTGTGAGGTGTTTGGCAGGTGGTGAAATTGTTTGGAATTGTTTTGAGTTTCAATGACACTTGCCAAGAACTGTAAAGTTTCTTGAAAATTCAGTTCTTGGCCATCTTTTGTTTTAACACAGATAGCTTTTAGAAGACCCTTTAATGTAGTTTTACTAGTTTAAAATGCACCATTTTTCCACATTAAGCTTGAAGAATATATGGCACATTCGACATCATCACTAATCAATCGAGGGAATTCACTCAAGAGCATCCAGACCATTTTCCCAGATCCATTAAATCTAGAACAAGAGCTGATTTAGATAAAATCATGAGAATATTTTTTGAACATCTTCATTGAAATGCTACTTTAGCTTCCGGTCTAGATAAACAAGCATCTCCATATGTTTGGATCCTTACTGGAACCAGCTCTGACCAGTTAGTTACTGGGAAACGGGGTTCGTCTGTGTACCTGGGAGAGGAAAGAAGTTATCATTGAAATGGTTCTGTAAGGCTAGTGAAATGTATTAGGGTGTGGTCTTCATTGTGCGCTTAAAATGGGAAGTGTAAGGATTCAGACAAAATTGAAATGCACAAATTCATCAATAGGATATCCCCTTTTTACGTATCTCGTTCAAAGATCAGTGTGATAGTTCCAGTATTCAGTCCATGAATCATTGTAGAAGCTGGCCCAGATGTGGAGTCTGGTTGGATGTCCCTGTATTTCAGTGCAGCAGCATGTATAGGGATCCTTGTCAGTTAGGTTTGTAGCGTATGCAATATTGGGAGATAAGGAGAAGATTGTACTGAGAAGTGTTGTGCTAAACTAATTCTAGACCCTAAAGATAATACCCTGTTACAAGTTTACAACCTTTGCTACCATTTACTAATCTAATTCTTCTTAAATAAGACACAAATTTTATTAAGAAATGAAAAGGAATACATTTCTGAATTTGCATCAAGTAAAATAGACTGATAAATCGTGTCTACCATATTATTTGCAAGTGTAAGGTGGAAGAAATGTGAAGTTCATATGCTGAGAGGCATATTGAGAATAGAGTAACAATATTGCGCGATAGGCATATTGAGAACAAGGGAAAAACAATAATGGACACTGATGTTTCAATTTGGTTTTTTACTTTTTTTAGATAGATGTGCTAAATTTGAAGTTTCGTTGTGAATGTTAAGTTTGTCTTGATCAAGAGAATTAGATTCACCTGAGCCTAAATTCCAAAATATGATCAACAGATTATAAATTCCTGAAGGATTAGCCTGTGATATAAATGTATTATTTCCATATGAATGGGCTTTGCTATGCGCCTTGCTCTCTTCAGAGCATACTCTTTCTAGACTATACTTTATGATGATTGAAATGCATCTGTGACATATCTTTGTTATTTCTTCGTTTGTTTCCAATTCCAGTGGACTCCTGTCCTGCAGTTATATGCTTCTGCTGTTAACAGAAGTTTGTTTTTCATATATATATATATGTGTTTTTTCTGACAGTTCTGTGGTTGGGGATTTAGGTCTATATGTCCTTTTTGAGGTTTCAGAAAATTGATCATGTTTCTTATATATGTATGTGATTATTCTGAATTGTAGGGTTTATCAGTTGTTAGGCGAATCTGGTACTTACTATGGAGTTCGTTTCGGAAAGAACATACCCTGGGTGACAGAATTTCCATTTGGGTATATAAAAGATCCTCAATATGTTGGAAGCATCTCAAGTCTTTTTGCATGTCTGTCATGGGTACCCTTTCTATATATTTTCTTGTGGACGTTGGGATATGTGTTTATGATACATGTTGAATCCACAGAAGATCCTGCAACTCGTGCAAAGCTGCTATCATGATTCAGCAAATGAATTAGACCAGAGAAGCTGTGGTGTTTACAAATACCTACCAGCCCAAGTGTTCAATTGATATGGCAGTACAATTTTTTTCCTCCTTTATCCAGCCTTATTCATGTTGAATTTAGTTTCTCTTCATCTTCTGCCATAACATTGTTGTAGTGATATTACTTGATTAATCCTGCATGTCATCCAATTTTCAAGGTCTGTTCCGTAGTTTGTTTCTGATATCTCTAGCATCATTTTCAAGGAGTCAAAGTTACAAAACTTTTTTGGTGATGATTGATGAACTGTGTTATTTGATAACCTGTGCAGCAACACTATAAATTTTGTTGCGTATACAAATTAGGGAAGAATTGTGTATTGAAACATGAACAGAGAGACTTAAATTGCTAATGAAAGTGAGTTTGATCCCACTTAGACTAAAGCTAGGGACATGTTAAATAATGGAATTGCATTTTTTACAGCTTCAATGTCAATATCCTTTAGTCTTCCAGTCTTGGATGATACAATAACACAATTCTTCTGTTCTGCATTAGGGACAAAGAGCTTTCCTTTTTCTTGGGAACCAAATAAAGCGATGCTGCAAGAGAATGCCAGCATAAACATGAATCTCAATGATGGGAGTTCAATAATAAAAGGAAAGCATATGACACATGACGAAACAAGCGCTCATCTAAACGTTAGCAAATTAGTAACTTGACATATAATGTACCAGGGTTTATCACGAGCATTTGCAAGTTGGATAGCTGCAGTGTTTGTAGCTATTACACCGGCTGAGTCATTGATTAGAGCAGCAAGCTACATCACACAGAAACAGATCAGAGATCGTAAAGGGGTACCTTTAAAGTTTGTACATAGATCATTCCTCATCCTATATTGCAGCAAGCTACATTATTGATCCAAAGTTGTTTGTGTGCTGTATGTTTGGAAACAAGGAGTGAAAATATACATACCTGTCCAGGGGTTGTTATGAACACAATGCTGGTATCATCTCCAATTACTTCTTCCACATTTTCCCTTTCTTTCTCATGTGGGATTACAAAAAGTGGCCTGAATTCCCTGTTGGCGTAGGAGAATACGAAACCCAATTATACTATTCAGCTGCTTGTGTTACAAAACTCCAGGCCAACTTTTAAGGCATACTAGTACAGGTTGATCAACACTTGTATGATCATACCAAACAGCAGAACAATCTAAAGGAACCGGATTTATCTTATCTATGTGAATTCATGATTGAATTACTTTAACTAATTAAACCTGTTCAAAGAGAGCTAGGCTTTGAGTTATGCTGAGGACTGGTGTAAATTCCCACACCTGTAATGCCTACTGAATGAAAGGAAATCCAACTAAATGTCATACCTTAAACCACTGGCTATTGCATCCCACACTTGGATGGGTAGCAAGCTATCGGCATCCCCCTTAGACTGCATTGAGGCTTTCGAATCTGATTCTAACCCATGAATCACAATATATTTTCCTCTTGTAACTCCAGCCTTCTTATATTTTGACTCTACAACCTGCTTTAGCTTCTTTGAGATTGATACTTTAAGTGGGGGCACAGGTTGCTGTGGCACAGTCTTGGATGGCCGGGCCAACCAATCAACCATCTGGTAATACCTGAAAAGGAGAAAGCAAACCTCTATGAACTGTCAAATTCATAATACTAAGTCCGAAGCCAGTAGCAAAATATCACAGAAGCGTCCATTATAGACAGGAAGTATCTCAATCATCTGCATTGTATTATAAAACTTACATGTTATATCCACCATCGGAGAGATTAGTACTATTTGGTGTAAATGTTTCAGATAGAAACAATCCAGCCCCTGCAGCGTTGACATTTGGATAAATATAGCTGACTCTGTCCCGGGCTGTTGTCATGTACAAGAATGTAGCATGGCCAATCCCAGCTAGCTTTGTGGATAAAACCATGTCATAGTACCTACCCTGCAAGAACAAGGCAGTATACAATTATACATGTTACAACTTTGAAACCAATAATCCAACTTATCAAGTATGATTGAACCATTTTAATATAGGATTCTGAAATCAGTACTAGCTAGACACTTTCTTTTAGTTCACTTGAGTAACAAAGAAATATAGGAACCAACCTTAAGAAGTCCAACCATGTCAGTATAGTCAGCTGGTTCAGGAAAATGCTCATCAGGGTCATAGACATCAGCCCATCTCACATTCTTATTCAGCTCATAAGCTTGCTTCCCTCTAGCAGAAGCCACAATATCAACCAGAACACCCGGGTACCGATCCTTAAGGAGCTGAACAACTGGAAAGAAGAGCAAATTTTCATACACACCACCAGAAACCACACAGCAACACCTCCTCACATCACCCCTCACTTTCAATGCCAGTGAAGCAACTTCCACACTGTACCCCGTTGGGAACTTCAAGAACCCATACGGGTTATCGGGGTTTTCGGGCAGTCTTTCATCCTCGTCTTGCTTCCCATCGACAAAAAGGGAGCCGTATTCCATGTCAGGGTCTTCTCCATCATCAAAGGGATCAAGCCAGGGGTTCCTCTTCTTGGCATGTGTAGTGTGTAGGTTTGGTCTTTTGGAGCAATGGGGGTGATCTTGTGGGTTCAAGAATGAGAGCTTGGTGAAGTGAGTTGAGCTGAATGATGGTGTTTTTGTGAGAAATGGTGAGAGGGATTTGGGAAGCAGAGAAGTTGTAGCCATGAATTATGGAAGCTTAATTCTGTTCTGTAATTCTAGCGTGATTGTTTTCTTGTTATTGGGGTTACAAGACATGTATATTAACGTTTGCATTTGATTGTGTGGAAGGCGGTCGGATAAGTGGGGTCGTATAATTGGATAACAAAGGTTTTCTGGGCTCCTCTGTCATATTTCATTAGACTGATTTTTCATACAGTTTATAATCCACGGTTTGCAAACCCATCAATTGGTTGCCCATCTCCAATGCCATGCAGAGGGCTTTCTTTTGATCTCCAATGATGTGCCAACTCTCAAACCAAGGGAAAATAGTAGCCCACTCAAGCAAAACTATTATTCCACGTCTCAAATTTGATAGTGTCGTTGTTTTCTTGTGTTTGGTTGGACTTATTATGAGCAAGGTTTCATTGCATTTTAGTCGAAATTAAGTTTTCTGTTTAGGTTTGCATTTCATGGTCTTCTGGTGAGTCATGTTGCGGTGTAACTGTCAGTACACTAATGGATTGACATTCCCCTGCCCTGATTGATCAACAGAAAAAACTATTATTATGAAGATTCGGCATAATTAAAAACGGTTAAGAAATTAATAATCATGATTTATCATAATAAACATGAATGATTCATGTTGGAGAGATTTTGCTCGTTTATAAAATTGTTTAATGTTATTTCAGTACCTCACCAGTTTGAAGTTCAAACGTTCTAATATCGAAACTGATCAAAAATCTTGTATAGGCTTGAAGTGATCAAAAATCTTGTACGAGAGTATTTCTAGCTGTGAGAGAAAGAAACAAATGGTTTGGGAAACCTAGTTTCGCTAAACTGCCTCATTATTTTCTTTCATACTTTTGACTCAAAATAGAGCAGGACAATATCTTTGACAGCCTCCTTTTGTCTATGATTGACCAAGATGATCAGCACCACCCACTTCGTTGATTTCAATTACCAAAAGAATCTCATACTAGTTGGGAGACTTGAGATCTATTGTCTAAAGTTCAAAACTCAATTCCTATTTTGCAACTGGATGAACAGCCTCCACTAAATATTAACGCCAAAATGGGACAAGCAGAAGCAAGTGGAGATGGAGTTAGGCTACAAGTCATGTACGTGGACATCTTAGTCGCGCCATAGTTTATAAACTAAAATGAGTAGTATGTTTAGACTACATAATATGACACCGATGTGTAACATCATTTTATATCGTACTCGACACGTACTCATAATGGTCTGATAAATGTGAGAAAAAGAATAGAAGTCATTAGGCCTTCGGTCAATAGGAGTAAATCTAACCTCTAAGGTGCATGGTTAACAAATGAGGTATGTAATTGTAGTCTTTTTTCCCTTATTTTTAAAAGATGATCAATAGTGGTTCCTCACTTATCCCTCAGGAGACTCGAACCCGCGACCTAACGGATGAATTCTCAAGGAAAAAGAGTACAAATTTTATAAGTACAAACATTTTGATCAACACCTCTATGCAAGATCAACATTTATAGATCGCTTTATAGCCAAGCATTGTTGTATTGAATTTTCCAAATTACAAGTTTGGGAGAAAATTTAGCCGCATGAGCTGAGTGAAGTGAAGTCGAACGTTTACGTTCCTCTTTTTCGATGTTGTATTTACAAATACACCTAATCTTCAAAGTGAAAAAAAAAAAAAAAATCAATCTTCTTGGTTGGCTTTACACCAGTTCTTCTATCAGTAACTATTTTGCTGAAGAATCCTTCCTGATATGGCTGCTGCAAGTGCTTTTGTGAAGTTGGGATCTTTGGTCAAGGAAGACGCCATTTGTTCCACCAAAAACTTTCGAACTTCTGGTGTTTCAGTTTTTTGTTTGGGGCTCTTGGTATCAGTAGTATTGGACTTGGATTTTGTCAAGTCAAGAGTGATGGTTGGTCCGGCGGAGCCAAGAGAGGTTGAGCAGGGGACTGATCCTAAGGTCATGCAGCGGTTTGAGCCCGATGATGCTTCGATTTGAGAAGGGTGGGGATGGTTGTGTTCACCTTCATAAGTTGCCACCAGAATTGATTGGTCCTCGACACTTCTTTGAACCTGATAAGAAATTTAAGGGCAAAAGAACACCTTTAATAAGACTGATAGGTATATAACAAAGTTTTGGAGTTGATAAAGTTGGGATCTGAAGCTAAGAAAAGAGGGATCATGTTTTGATTTGAACTAAGCTCACCTTCTTTTTGACAGGGCAGGTTGGAGCAAAAGAGCACTTGAAGTAAGCTCTAGGACAAGGATTGTCCCTTGTAACTTTTTGGCCATATTTTCTCCATTGAAATCCATCTTTCACAACCTTTACACATACACATATAATTGCTCAGTATACACCTCAACAGAACTGTAAATATATTTTCAATCTCCATTGTAAGGTAATGTAACATGACAGATGTAACGAGAGAACATTACAATAAGAGATGAACTTACCAAGCTTGTTGTATCGGATGGTTCGGTCCTGACATAAGACCTATAAATTTTGGCCTTGATGGTCTCTTCTCTTGGCTTCTTGCATGATTCTCCATCACTGGAGCTGCTCTCAGAGTTTCCATTGTTGATGCCATTGAGGATGTTGTTACCACTATTGTTGTTGTTGTTACTGCTTTCAGACTTTCTTTTCTTGGAGATTGGGCTAAGCTCCTTCTCTGGGTTCTTGCTCATGTACTCCAACAATTGGCTTCTCAGAGCAGTGTAGCTCTCACCCATCACCGTTAACATTTCTGTTAGCTTCTTGTTTTCGGAACTCACCCGGTGCAATTCCTCTACCAAAGCACCACTCTGTAAATCAAAGCACACAAAGCTTTAGTACTACTGCATCTATATTTCATGTACAAGTGAATTCTTATATTCATTATTTAGTCTAGATGAAAAGTGAGCTAGCTTTGATTGATAGCCACAAAAACGAGATAGAGAAGGCAAGGAACGGAGAACTGAAGAAATTTAGGATCTTGAACAAAGGATCATACACTCACCTCTTCTTTTGCAGAAAGCTCCCTCCCAAAGTCGATCAAAATCTTGCTACGCACCTCTTTCTTGATCTGAAAATGACCAAACAAACCAAACCCACTTCAGAAATCAGGAAAAAGTGATCGATATACGAGTCACAAGTAGCTAGCAAAGTACTATAGTAGTATAGCTTTCAAACATACCGGAGGAGAATCATCGAAAAGCCGGAGAGGCCTGGTGTTAAGATCCAGAGAAGTATCGATATCACAAGCAGAAGCAGCAGCTGAGGAGTAGTCCATATCAATCGTTTGAAACACAAAGCAAAGCTCTTGAAGCAAATATATCTCAACTTGACCAAGAAAAACAAACGGCCGGCAGGGGTCAATGGGGAAGGCTTTACTTTCCTATACCAGAATGATGAAGCTAGACAACAGCTGTGTGGAAATGGTTGAAAGAACCAGAAACGAAGCCAGATAGATATATAAAGAAAACAAGAGGGGAGACGAGACCGGAAATGTCAAGTTGGAAAAGGAAACAGAGTCGAAAGAGAGGCAGACGAGTAGTGTGAGTGTAGAGCTGGCATGAGCTTTCGGTTTGAAAGATTATATATATAATAGAAGAAGGAGGAGTACAAGCGAGTGGCCTGGTCTGTGAGTTTGATTACACAAAGGGTAAAATGCACCAATAGTGTCTGAACTCTTGGAGGACTGTCAATATGGTACCCGAATTTTTAAATGTATCAAAGTGATACCTGGACTTGTATTTTTGTACAAACGTCGTACCTGTCGTCATTTTCCGTCACAGCTCTGTTAGTTCATGTCACGTGCGGGTCATGTGAGTTGGAAATTGAGGACATAAATGACTTTTTCCACTGAGCTGAAACTCCGGCGCCTACCTCTAGCTCTCAACCTCCAAAACCTACTCCCTTCCTCCTCCGCCACACCTAGATCCACCGTCCCAACTTCCACCCCCTCCTCCTCTGCTATGTTACGGCGTCGCCGCCGCCACCAACACCACGCACAACCCCATGTGCAAGACCAAAAAGAGCACGCAGGCAATTGAGCCATCCTGGAGCCCCCACAAGCCCCGAACCTCCAAGTCCTTCTCCTCCTCCCGCTCCAACCCTAACGACCCTTTCTCCGGCAACAACTCCACCAACTACGACAACTTCTCCAAATACTCCACCGCCTCCTCCGTCGCCTCCCTCAAGTCCTCCCTCCCCGAAAACCCCATGATCTACGACACCTCCGAGATCTCCTCCTCCACCAACAACTTCCTCAGCCACCGCCTCTCCTCCTCCTCCACCTCCACCTCCACCTCTTGGCGCTGCACCCTCCGCGGCAAAGACGCCGTCGTCTTCCACCTCGCTGACTGCCTCCGCAACCCTAACAATCCATATATTTATATGCAGCACTCTCCAAATTAGCGTGAACCATCTCTATCAATCCTTCTCTACATGAAGTAGCCCTCATGCAAGCACGTGATCACGATCATGAGCTTCGTTTCTGCTACCCAGGACAAGCGATTTCTCATCGATCAGATCATCAGAAATTCAGAAGCCTCTGAAACTTGAATGCTTCTGATGAGTGATACAGTAGCAGCAGTACGTACTACGACGGAAAGTATTGGTTTCAAGTAAAATGCATATAAATGCCATACATGCATGTAGATGTCCGTATATGCAAAACCCTAACAGATCGCACATTCTAGAAAGGACGTCGATGTCAGAGTGGTTCGTTCTCTCAATTAAGTTCAACCGACCACCCACTGCCAGTTCCTTCTGGTATCATTAACTATACGACCATGATCGATCACGATCTCTCTTGTACGTACGTATGGTGAGCAGATGAATTGGGTAAAGAGAGATAGATGTGTGTGCTTATATAAACGAACGCGTGGAGTGCCTCTGTGCTCAATTTTTTTCAGAGACAATGCCATTGTGGATCAAGGCAGTGATGAATGTTCGATATGTTTGGAGCTTAAAATCTCCATGAATGGTGTGGGGTATTATTGGGTATAGAACTATAGCTAGGGAGCAGTGATTTATATCCAGTCTTTATCAGAAGTACAGAAGACCGATCAGCTAATTTATTGAGGGAGATCGATCTGAAAGGAATGTGTGCGACTGCCATGCATCCACAGAAGATTTCACCCACAACTCAACGGAGGAGGCGGTGGAGAATTTGGAGAAGTTGTCGTAGTTGGTGGAGTTGTTGCCGGAGAAAGGGTCGTTAGGGTTGGAGCGGGAGTAGGAGAAGGACTTGGAGGTTCGGGGCTTGTGGGGGCTCCGGGATGGCTCAATTGCCTGCGTGCTCTTTTTGGTCTTGCACATGGGGTTGTGCGTGGTGATGGTGGCGGCGGCGACGCCGTAACATAGCAGAGGAGGAGGGGGTGGAAGTTGGGACGGTGGATCTAGGTGTGGCGGAGGAGGAAGGGAGTAGGTTTTGGAGGTTGAGAGCTAGAGGTAGGCGCCGGAGTTTCAACTCAGTGGAAAAAGTCATTTATGTCCTCAATTTCCAACTCACATGACCCGCACGTGACATGAACTAACAGAGCTGTGACGGAAAATGACGACAGGTACGACGTTGGTACAAAAATACAAGTCCAGGTATCACTTTGATACATTTAAAAGTTCGGGTACCATATTGACAGTCCTCCAAGAGTTCAAACACTGTTGATGCATTTTACCCTTATATAAATTACAAGAACTACTGGTTCGGTGTTGGACATGTCGGTCATGGACGTTGAATTCCTTGCGCAAAAATCAAAAGTCAAGCACGGCGCACGCACGCCATGTAAAACCAATAATAAAATATCAGAGGATTGAACAGTGATGTGTTGTGATTCAGGAAATAATGGAACGGAGACAAGAAGAAGTTCTAAATTGACCCGACGCTGTCTCTGTCGCCGGAGAACAGTAAAAGGAGGAGGAGGAGGCCTTAGTCTTCTCTGTGTAGTTGGGAGTGGGGTAAAAGTGTGTTTTATGGGGGAAAAAAGCTTTGCTTATCTGTCACGTTTCCAATTGAGAAGTATTTTCCACGTTCCATTTCTTGGATTATTGTTTGTCTTTTCGTCCATGCAAAGGAGTCTCTCTCGATCTTTAGAAAGTCCCGACCTGTCAACGCGCTTCAAAATTCCTTTCATGCCTTCATCCCAATCAAAAATAGAAACCAAATCATCATTGCATTTTTTTCGTTTTGTTTTGTAAGAAAGTGAATGATAATACTAAAGTCTAAATGTCTAATGTAACTTTATGGTTTCGTATGACGCATATAGTTTCGTGTGAACTAAAAGCATTGCTAAACCTTTCAAAGGAGAACTCGTTTACTTACTATTTTGGTTCTTGTGTTTGCATTTTGAGGATGTTTTGTATGGTTCAGAAATTTGAGTTGTGTAGCTCTTTAATTAGATGGGATATGTGCTAATGTTATTGCACGTGGTTGGACTTCAAGATTTCATTAGCCGATTTGATGACTCTAGGCATGTGGGTGGTGCGCGCCATATGTTCTGTACCCAAATGTTGAAAGGTACCTAGGATTTTTGACTTCCTCATTGTTCTGCAACGAAAGGAAGACTGATCGATTCTTTGATCCTGAATTGGTAAAATTTTTGGTATTTTTGAAGTTGAAGTTACACGATTTGTGAATACAAATATATAGTTAATGACTATCATGCTGATCAAATAAAAACATGCATGTCATTATCCAGATAGTAAACTATAAGGAGAATTCATTGTTTACTTGTGCAGACAAAACACATGGACCTTACAATTTGAAACTAGTTTATTACTCTATTGACTTGTGTACACGACTATGGATAATCGAAAATACAAGATAATTTGAATACCCCCGTTAGTTTTTTTTTTTTTTTTGAATATGGTTTTCATTGTTACTTGTCTCCCAAAGTTTAATCCAAACAAGACTTTCACGAATTGTGGCTATAATTTTATATATGGAGTTATTTGATTTTTTTTTTCTTTTCTTTTTGTGATCATTTATTTTAGCATTAAATATTTGTGACACCTTAAATTCTAAAAACAATTTTGTCCCATGGTTTTCAAATTTAATCAACGAAAGTTCTTCAGTGCACCAAGGTTTAAGTGAACCAATACCCACTGACCAATCACAATTATTCATGTAATGCTGTTAATTGCATGACACTAACATCGATACTAACACCGTTAGATAATTGAGATAAACAAAAAATTCAATCAACATGGTAAAAGTAAATAAGGCTATAATAAATATTACATGGACAATTAAGGGTTTATATAGCTAGAAATTTACATATCTTTATCTGTTGCTGAAGCCTGTATAATCTTGTTTGTACATGTATAGCTGGAATTTTTTTTTAACAATAATTGGTATGACACTTGGTCGCTATCCTTTTCTGAATTCGTCTTAGGTTTTTTTTTTAAATTTTTTTTATTCAATTAATCACGCACCCTACATATGTCAGGTTTTTTCCTTTAAAAAAAAAATTTCTTTTATTTTTTTGGTAGAATGAATCTATATATTACTTTTTGATCAAAAATTATGGATTACTTGTCGGTTTATTTTTTATAATTAGTATGTATATATTTTAAAATAATTGAAGTATTTGTTTAACACCATATTTAATGTATACGCTCAATGTATATTAGGTATAACGTTAGTACGTGGATCCGATCTGTCTTCTTTTCGACATCGATCAAAGATATCAATGTTTTGAACGCTTAGTTTGCTAACTTTGACTGTGTCGATAATGATAAAAATAAAATAATACGTGATCCTTAGAAGAAACATAATAGAGCTAAGTTGAGATCGTTTCGAATAAGTTTACAATCTCGGTAATTAAATTAGTGATCAGGAGTGTTTTTCAAATATCGTATATGACAATCGATTTGCTAGTTTTGTTTTTGTCGACCACGTTGCTTCTAAAAAGTATATCGTTATGTTACTTCTATGTAAGCAATTTCTTTTCTATCAAGACATTAGTGTGCACAATCTGTCAGTTGTAGTCGAGTCTTTGAAATACATTGTATCACCATAGACAATCCCAACCCTATACATCTTAGTATTCAAAATAGTAAACGTTTAGTATTCACACAAATAGTAAACATTTTATTTATGGACAAATTTTCGTTAAAATTAAATGCTAACAATTCTCTAAAATCAATTAGACAATAGAAAAAAGTTACACCGTGTTTGTAAGAAAAAATTAATTAATTCCGATCCCAAAGAAATGAAATTAGTACACTTGCACACAAGACCCAAGTGCTCAATATTATATACGATTAATAGACCCAATCTGTCGTACTTTTGACATCGGTGAAAAAAATATCACCTTTGTAAGTACATTTATCCTATTAAGGTTGATCATAAGAAAAGAATAAAGATAAATTAATATGTGGGCTTTGAAAATGTTTGACAAGCTAATTTAAAATAGTTTGGGGGTTAGCTTATAATTTTGGTAAATAAATAAGTGCTCGGAAGTATAATATGAAACTTTTTAAACGGTTTTAGACTTTTGGGTAAATTAACAGAAAAAAGTAAGGAAAAAAAAAAAAACTTTTAATAGCAACAGATGCTTAGTGAGAAAGGTTGCTAGAAACACAAAAATATCCCAGGGGCCCTCCTTTCGTTCCTCATCTCTCACTCTCCCAGGAGGCGAGAGTTATTCTTAAAGAGGCGGAGATCGACGAAGGTGAGGCGCTGAGGAACCACGTGGTAAGGCAACAAGAACGGGTCTGCGACGGGAAGGCGCGACACGGCGGTGATTTCCGACATGAAGACGGTGGCGCTGAGTGGGAGGGAGCGCGGATTCCTGAAGTCGCCTGAGCCGATCAGAGCGTCGATAATGTTGTTTATTTGTTGCGCCGTCGCTCGTGTTGTCGGAGAAGGCGGCGGCGGTGATAGAGAAAAAGTGGGGGCGGTGATGGTGAAAATGGTGGAGGCGGCGATGATGAGGGAGGTTGAGGCGGTGATTGTGGAGGAGGTGGCGACGGTGATGGAGGTGGAGGTGGAGGTGGAGGTGAAGGTGATGGCGGTGGTGGTTGTACGTGGTGAGGCGGAGGGGTTGGCGGTGGAAGGATTGAAGAAGGTGAGAGCGACGGCGGTGATGAGGAGAAGGTGGTGGATGGTGGTGATTGGGTGCCATGGGAGAGAAGAAGGAGTGAGGTTTTGTGAGTGAGTTTTTCTGGTCGAACTTGGGAGGAAGGGGTGGAGGCTGGGTTTTGGGTTTTCACTGCATTATGGGTTTTTAGATTTTACTGTAGTTTTATTTTTTTGTTTCACTAACCCGTTTGTTTTTCTGTTAATATACATGAGTGGTTCAAGGACACCGTGGTGTATTGAATCCGCTCCGTTTAATCAATACGTATATCCACAACATCTCCCATCTCTTGACACTTTTGTTCATTTCGTCAGTTAACCGTCACAAAAATCTATTCACTTACCAAAATAACTAAAGAACCTCTAGTCCAAATTTAAGTTTTCACTCTCTTCATTTTATTTAGAAAAAAAAAATCTCTCTATTCTATGGGAGAGAGAAAAGAGAGGGAGAAAAAGGGAAAAGAAGAAGGGGGAGAGAAATGAAAAGGAAAAACCGAAAAAGGAAAAAGAAAGTAGAAAAAATGATTTAATTTAAAAATGGAGTCAACAAAATTGTTTAAAAAGGTAAATTACACGGTGTCACAAGTATTTAATCATTTGTATTATTATTATTATTATTTTGATGAAAATTAATTATTTTTTTTGTAGCTACCGTATGAATATGCATGTCTGTGGAGTTGCAAATTGACAACAGGGTTGTTTACGGTACTAGGATGTATAACAAACACTCATTTATCACTAATTGAACAAAAATTATAAGTTGTTTGAGTAAAATTTACAACATCAACAACAAAATTACTACATTTGTTTTTCACATTTACATATAATTAAACCAAGTTACTACAACGACAACAAATTATTTATGAACTTGTAAATTGTTATAAGTTGAGTAATTACATCTAATAGAACAAAAAGTACCTAAGTAATGACTATCTTTACCGAAATAACAACAAATTTGTTGTTATATCAGTAAATATAGATATCACAAACAAATAGATACCTAAGAAAATTCTCAAACGTTTATTGTGGGTTATTTTGAACTCTACTAGCTAGTAGTAGATTCAAAACCATTCAAGAACGTGGACGAAACTACTTTTGTTGTTCAACGTATCACTTCATGTTCGACTATGTATTCTGAAAGTCTAGTACACATGGGAGAGAGTAATAATTGACTATTTGAAGACGAGAATTTGTGCCCATTCACCCTAAACTTATCTAAACTCTTAAGCATTTTACCTTCACCTTTTAAACAAGCAGAGAGAAAATAGAAGAGAGAGTAGACTTGGCCAAAACCTCACCGATCATCGGTTGTCGGACTCTCACTACCAGGACAAGCACTTTAGCCGACGAAAATTTTTCGTCGGCCTGTTATCTTAATTCGTCGGCTAAGATCTTAGCCGACGAAGGTCGTCGGGAAAGACTTTAGCCGACGAAATTTTTTTTTTCGTCGGCTATAGTCCCACAGTTAGCCGACGAAAAACATGTCGTCAGTTTTTTTCCCAGACTTTAGCCGACGAACCAATTAAGATATTCGTCGGCTAAAGTAAGTAATAAATAATTAAAAAATAACTATAGCCGACGAAATTTAGTATATTTCGTCGGCTAAACCTTGTAAAAAATTTTTAAAAAATAACTATATCCGACGAAATATAAAATATTTCGTCGGCTAAACCTTATAAAAAAAATTAAAAAATAACTATAGCCGACAAAACATGCTATAATTCGTCGGCTAAACCTTATAAAAAAATTAAAAAATACTATAGCCGACGAATATAGTGTTTAAATATCGTCGGCTAAAGTTGCTGGGTTTTGAAAAAAAAAAACTGTAGAAACTTTCGGCCACCTCCGATCACAACCAAAATTTGACAGAATCTTCCTCTCAACATTTCGAACAACTTTCTAGAAGAAGTCGAAGCTCAATTCTAAGCCTAAACAGGTCAATCGACTGAAAATATAAAAATCCCCAATTTTAAACCCTAAAAACTTCAAATATCTTCGATTCTCTTCAAACACACCGAATCGAGCTACCAAATTCTAAGGGAATGTAGTACTAATCAAACTCAACTTATCCATATATAGAACTCACCATATGGTGACCTAAGGAAGGAGAAATTCGATCGACACCGAATCCGAACCGGCGGAGTTTTGGAGCTCGATTTATCCCTCACGGCGGCGCCACTCGATGCACCACCTATCTAGCAATGAAGTAGAGATGACGGCGAAGCTTTTGGAACAAATGTGGTGGTCTCCGGTGGCTTGACGGCGGAGCTAGGCCGAGAAGAAAATCTGACAGATAATAGACTTCTTACCATCCATCTTCGGCTATATAAAGAACTTTAGCCGACAAAATTCTTTATTTTCGTCGGCTAAACTCTTTTGAAAATTTTGGTTGACCGCCAAAAAACTTTTGGTTGAAAATTTTGAAATTTTTTTGACTTTAACCGACGACTTTTCATATATTTTCGTCAGCTAAAGTCCTTTGAAAATTTTGGTTGACAGTCAAAAAATTTTGATTGAAAATTTTGAAAATTTTTCGACTTTAGCCGACGAATTTTCATATATTTTCGTCGGCTAAAGTCTTTTGAAAATTTCGTCGGCTAAAGATACCAATTTCGTCGGCTATACACCAATTCGTCGGCTAAATCTTCTAAGCTCGTCGGCTAAACTTTATAAATTCGTCGGCTAAACCTTTGAAATTCGTCGGCTAAAAGTATTTTTATACATTTGGCATGTTGTGGTTGTGATGATCAAACTTGAGAAACAGAAATTCAACCATCAGATCTGACCATCATGATAAAATACATGTATGGGAAAAAATTCAACTTGATCCGAAAAGAATAAGGGCTCGATCCGGACGGTTAATCTCGTAAGTCAAACCCCTAAACGCACGGAAAATATCATTCGACCATCTAAATTACATATTTTGGCCGGATCTCCAACTGAAAATAGTTTTAAACCGATGACACGCAACAAGTCGTATAAAATTTTTACGCAAAATAACCACCGAATATAGGGCTACTCATAGGGGGAAAAATGAAAAATTGCATTGACCGCAACTATCGGCACCGAATATTTACCGAAATAGTGTGATTTTTCAACCGTGGATGTATTTCAACATTCTCGTCATATCTTATTTCTTGACTTTTTGGCGTTTGAAGGTTTTACGTATAGTTTGTTTTTGAAACGGAACATTTACATAACACTTGGTAAACAAGTTATACAACATTAGTATGCATGTTGTGATTGTGATGATCAAACTTGAGAAACAGAAATCCGACCGTCAGATCTGACCATCATGATAAAATACATGTATGGGAAAAAATTCAACTTGATCCGAAAAGAATAAGGGCTCGATCCGGACGGTCAATCTCGTAAGTCAAACCCCTAAAGGCACGGAAAAGGTCGTTCGACCGTCTAAATTACGTATTTTGGCCGGACCTCCAACTGAAAATAGTTTTAAACCGATGACACGCAACAAGTCGTATAAAAATTTTACGCAAAATAACCACCGAATATAGGGCTATAGTAGGTAATAGAAAAATTTTAGGGTTTAGCCGACGAATACCCTAACGTATTCGTCGGCTATAGTATGTAATTAAAAAATTAAAAAATAACTATAGTCGATGAAATATTAGGTTATTCATCGGTAAAAACCATCTTAGCCGACGAATTATAGTGTATTTCGTCGGCTAAATGAAAAAAATACATTAAAAAAACAGACGATATTAGTAAACCATACTAACTTCCTGTCATCTTTAGCCGACGAAATTATATTTTCGTCGGCTATAGTCATCTTTAACCGACAAAATTAAAATTTTGTCGGTTAAAGAAAGTTTAAAGTCGTCGGCTAAAGTTACAGACTTTAGCCGAGGAAAATAAATTCTTTAGCCGACGAAATTTTAATTTCGTCCGCTAAAGATGATTATAGCCGACTAAAATATAATTTAGCCGACGAAATATTGATTCGTCGGCGTAGTTTTTTTTTTCGTCGGCTAAAGTCTTTCTTCTTGTAGTGTCTAGTCACTGATTGTCAGCCTTTAGTCACCGATTGTCGGCCTCTAGTCATCGATTGTTGGACTCTAGTTAATGATTATCAGACTCTGGCCTCCGGTCACCAGACTCCAGTCTTCGGTTGCAGGACTCTGGTTACCAAAATTCGGTCACCATTCACCAAAATTTTGCTGGTCATAGTAGTCTGGTTGCCGGACTTTTGTAAATGTCACAAAAAATTTCATCGCCGGAACCATACCATACCCTAGCTGGAGGTTTTAGTGAGGGGCAGTACGTAATGTTGAAAAATATTTTACTAGAGGCACTGTTTTTGCGACATTTGCGGGTCCTACTGCCGGGACTCTCCCTCTTGATTGTCTCCATCTGTAATCATGGTAAAGTTACGTGAGAAACTTTTTGTTCAGAGTTTCCCACAGACAACACAATGTTGATACAGTGGATTAGTAGATTGCCTAACCCCTAATATCTATATCTGAATGTGAGTACAGGTGAAAGTATCCTTAGCTTAGTAGATCTGTCAATAAGAACATAAGACACTGCTTAAAGGAAGAGATCACGGGTGGACGGTCTTCTATGCTCCGACGCCTAAATCAATATTGATGTTGACAGAATGACGGTAGGGTAAGAAAAAATTGTTTAGTAAATGAAGAGAGAGTGAGTAATTATCTATAAGCTGAAGGTGTATGTGACTTATTTGAAGTGGGAATGTTGCCCTCAATATTTCTATTCTATCAAGAGGTATTGAAGCCGTGTGTACGGGCGCGTCCTAGCCCTGTTTGACGAGCGGCTTGTTGCTACTTGTAGCTGGTGTTGTTGTCTTGCCTTTGGTGTCTCCGGTTTGGGTGTGTTTAACGGTTATGGCCAGCCTAAGTGTTGTCCAAGTACGCCAGTTAGACATATGTGCCTACATAAACGTAACTAAGATCAATAAAAATAGAATACTATTGCCCTAACAACCATCAAAGAATTTCTAGAATTTAATAACCGGTTTATTAGGAGATAATAAAAACTCTATTGGGGGTATTAAGAAATTGAAAGCATATAACCTCCTAAGCTCAAGCAACAACTTAACTTTCAATCGAATCAAGCCTAAAACCCAATGATATATCTTTCATCGAATTAAAAAGAAAGAGAGAAATTGTTGAAGTTTATAAGGGATCTTTCCTAGCGACGCTAGAGATTCTACTCCCATAGAAGCCCAACACTAAGCCCAATTAGAGGAGGCCCACCAAATCGAGTCCAGCAACCCACAATCGACCAAAGTGCTCCAACAACACCCTCATCCCCTGGGTCCTCTTCCAGCCCAGCTAGCCACCAAGTTGTCGGTCCAGCAAAAACCCTGCATGACCCACCATCAATCTACCTTAGAATCTTAGGGTTTTTGGCCGCTAGACCCCGCTCTGACTCCGACCACCATCACCTCCTTCAGCTCCACTTTCCCAGCCTAGAATATCCGGTGGCCTCTGTTTCCAGCCACATCCAAGCCCGACAACCACCAAGCTTGCATCTCCATCATCAAGGTTAACCATTTATCTGCCCAACAAGACTAGATCAGCGCCTACCAACATCAATCGAGTATGTGTTTGTCCTGCACCAACCTAAGGTACCACCACCGAGCTCTCACCCCGGTCACCTACCTCGTCCTCAGGCCAACACAAAACCAGATCTTTGCATCCATCACCGCCACCCGGCCAAGCCACCAGCAGATATGAATCAGCCCCCATAAGAGACCAACCCCTACTACCCTTTGAAGCCATCTAAACTGCCACAATAGTCCAATCCACTAGCGCCCGACAGCCAGTCCCGAAACCAACCAGCATCGATTCCGACCTCCGTTGCCGAAGCCAAGCAAGACGCACCACCATTCGATCTTGTCACCGTCACAGTCAACCCGAGTTTGGTCGCTCCTCCTCTCCTGAAACCAAACACGATTGAAGAAATGGAATCACCTCTTGTTGCCACAACATAGTCATAACCGAGTTTCCCAAACACCGCCACCAATCTCACAACTCGATCAACACCCTCGAGAGGGCGCCGCCGCCATATCTGAACCTTAGGGTTCAGTCCAAGAGAGCTCCAACTAACTCGGAGGCACCCCATTTTTTTCATTCTCTAAGAAGTTGTTAACTAAAATTGCATAAGAAAGATTAGGTATAAAGCTAGCACGTGTCACAGATCTAGTGTCATAGTCAAATGTGCGAACGCACACGTAATTCATTTCTTCTTCAATTGACAAACGTGTGACCTACGTTGTGATCTTATCGCTCACGAAATTTTCCCCAATGTAGTCACCTCCGCCAATAAGGCCTAGCAAACTAATAATGTTATTTATTTAAATCGTTCTTTTATCCATCCATCTACAAACACTGTTCCTATTTCGGCTCCAATATAAATTATCACCAAGTTTTTGGTAATTTAAATGCTTTTCAAATTGAATATTCTTTTCCTTTCAAGAATTTTATATCCATGCATATTGTTAACTAGTGAGTGAGGAAAAAACATGCACGACTTTTTGTTATCTGATTTGATGTGTAATTTAGAGCATAGAATATTGTCAATCATACTACGATGAACATAAAGAAAAATTATATCAAGAATTGCCACGTTTTGTAGTTTTGCTCATTAAAATTGACAAATGCGGGCGGGACCATTATGTCAAGATTGTGAAAGGGCAACTCCATGCATCTACCACTGGATGCTGATATCATGCACTGCGTCAATACCGGATACCATTACTATGATCGAGAGAATATTATATATTGTTACCGGGAGTAAAAGGTTTGACTCAAATTATTCTAAACTCTAAACCATTTTCGGAATTAATTAAATCAATTTTTTCTTTTTTTGATAAAAGACTGATGTGGTTGCCTTCAAGTTTTAGTTCATGAAAACGTCGAATGCAAACTCCTTAATTACAATAAGCCCTATGTTAAGTCGAATGCAACGTCGAATATGAGTATGAGTATCAGTTTTCAATATGATCTAATTCGTGAAAATGTTAAAATTAAAATATATCAGGATAGATACGTACGTGATGGAAATATCATCTAAATATTATTTTTATTATATAGAAATATAATTGAGAAATGAAACATAAAAAAATAGTTTGAGTGATGAGTCTATTGAGAACAACTTGAATTGCTATTGATGAGTCACTGCCAAATAATTATGTTTAACATGACACAAACTAGCAAACAACACTTTACTTACGACTCTTTGTTTTGACATGACGGTGATATAATAGAAACATTACTCGATATGTAACACGATTACAACATATCATAATTACCATACTCACAACTTGCCTACTATGTTCTCGTTAGAAGATAAGTTCAACGACACTTAGCTTCACCTGCTACTAGGCGGGAACGACTATTTGACGAAGGAGGATCATTTGGTGCAGTGGTAGTTTCAGTGATTCAAGGCTGGAGAAGCCTAATGATGTTGGCAAAAGCTTCTTAGTTAAGGCTTTAAGAGGTCGGGTAGCGCCAAAATCGTACAAAAAAGAAAATCATCATATTCCTTTTTAGGTTTTAAGCCGCCCTTCTGTTCCTATAATCGTACAACATAGTTTAGTGAATTAGGCCTTATTACACAAGTGGATGACAGACAACATTCTCTACAAGTCAATGTCAAGGTCAGATAATCCCCTGCGTTCTTCTTCTTCTTCGTCTCTTTCTGCCTATGTTTCTTTCTTTCTTATCCATCCCCCCATTTCGTAGTAATTCGTATTATCAAAACCAAAAACCACGGTATGTTATTCTGGGGTAGTTGAGAGGTGATCGGGAGCCTCAAGTAGTCTCAAACATGTGCTTTTGAACTAAGACCACATTTGGCTTTCTTTGAATTCCCAATAACCTTCAAATGAGTTGGATATGGACGTGATCGGTCTCGATCAGAAACCCCATTCGTTTCATGGACATGGTTTTAATATTAGATGCTTCATTTGCTTCAATTCTATGAACTGACCGCATCAATATTAGTCTTAGTTTATGTTTTGGTCATGGTCTATGGTTGAGTCTTGTTGTGCTACTTGTACTTGTCTAGCTTAGCTAGGATTATATTTTTGACATTTTTCATGCATGTATGCAACTAGCCAACTATCTAGCACCAACTTGGATATCAAGTTGCTTCAAGTGCAGTGTATTTCGTGGGAGGTTTAATTCGTCAAGAACACGTACAGTTGCATGACGATTTTTGCAAATAGATAGACCAAGTTCAAATCGATTAGTACAGTAGTGAGACGTCTGAATATCTGCTGGCTAGCTACTAGAGTACGTAGTCCACACACCTAAAGGGCGAGTCGACGAGGATGGATCGAAAACCAGATGGATTAGCTAAACTTGTCAATGGCAGCAGGCTAATTGTGAATACATCCATCGAATTAATTAACCTGTAAATTAAATTAATTAAGTCTACCCTATTCCCATTCATGAACAGGGAGGGTTTTTCACTCCAGCGTACGTTGAACTATAATTTCTGAATGCTACTAATTAATCACGTACGGGTCCAGAAGAAATTAATTTGAGGAGGACCAAATTAATCATCGATCTGCACGTGTGTGAGACTTGTGACTTGAGAGTCTGGAATTCTTGTTGATTCAACTGCATCTGGGAGAGGTTGTTTAATTCAATAAGATAGCTGGACTACTTGATGCTTGATTTTTGCAAGTTTTTCTGAAAGTGACTCAAGCTCGCCCTTGTTTTCTTTTAGTCGTTAGTGGATGATATATTGCTTCTAGATATTACAACGGCTTAGATCGACTTTACAAAGACTATGTATAGAGATACTACTTGTCAAACATTGGAAAATGGTAAAAAGACTGATGACCATGTACATGTTTCTCTAGCTAATACTTCAACCTGATCATCATAGACAGAGAAGTAATCCATCTCTCATTCGATTCATTTCCTCGTACGTTTACTGCCTGTGTTACTTAAATGTTATCACGTTTCACATGCCTCTCCATGACCGCTTTCCTTAATGGTTTGAGAAATTAATTCAATTTCTTGGAGATTTGCCAACATATGAACCAAACAAATAATTAAGGGTGGGTGACGCTATTTTCACCCTATTAAATATATACTTAGTTCACCTCATGTTTTATTTTTTACCATTAATGTTTCAATTTTACTTTTAAAATTTGGAGAAAATCTGATTTATTTTCTTTCTTTTATTTTCCTCAATCTGATAAAATCTAAAAATATATACAAATATCTCATCAATATATTTAACACAGACCTCTGTTCTTTTCTAACCATATCATATATATTTTAATTAATTTAATTTAATTTAATGTTTATTAAATAAACATTAAATTAAATTAATTAAAACATTTCAGTTTCATTTTTATTTTCCTTTTTCTTTTTCAATTCTTTTATTCCCACCAGCACCACCACTCCCCGCCATGACCCCGCGCCGCCACCACTGAGCTCTCCCACCAAAATAACCATTGTTGTTTTGGCCCACGTCCTCAGCAGGGAGATTAGGGAACAAAAGTAAAACGATGTGTGCGGGGCGTGCCACCTCGCGGACGAGGAAAGAGAACGGTGCGCGTTCTGACTTCTAACCAGGCGAAAGAGAGCTCCGGTGCCACCTCACGGATGAGGAAATTTACGAGCTTAATCTTCTTGTCACATGTCGATCGATACTCACTGTCAGAGCGAGCAGAGCAACAAAAGGGAAATCGGAGACGAGTCCTGACGGGCTCTGAGATCTAAGGCGGGGTGCGCTTAGAACGTAAGGGTTTTCGAGGATGCTCGAAGGTTTCGACTGTGTTCGTCTGTTTGAGAGAGATTTGTTGATTGATTGATTGTGTGTTTTTCTGAAAGCGTGGAGCTTCTTTATATAGTCGTCCGCAAGCAACTCGCGGAAACCTAATCACTTTCCACTCAGACTCTTGCAATTAGAATCCCACAAGGATACGATCAACTCGCCAGTCGTGCGCTCCATGCAACACGTGTCAAAACCTATCTCACTTAGGTCTTGTTTACCGCTTCGCATCATTTCATTGTCGTGTCGTACGCGAACTCAAACACTAAGCGACCTTATCCTGAGGGCATTTTCGTTCATTTCCAAATCACCCTCGCCAGGAACTGTAGAGTTCTATGCAAACTTGAGATAAGGATCCCGCGAGGACATCGAATCTCGCGGGGTATCATAATCTTTTGACAAAGTCCTCGTCGCGTGCTGCCAGACCTCGCCACCCTTTGTGGGCTAAAAAGGCCACAGGCGCTGGCCCAAATGATATCCAAAACCTTTCTCGAATCTTGGACCGAAAATGCCCACTGGGCTCAAACATTGCCCCTAGGCCTTGAGCTTAATCCATTTCGCAACGGATAAGCGAAAAGGCCTAAATAAGCTTTTTACGGGAACTCGTATTTCAAAATGTGCTGACGTTTCGGCGTCATCGCCTCCCTTCATCATTACGGCTTTTTGAATTTTGAAACGCGCTGACGTTTCGTTCGTCATTGCGTCTTTTCGTTGCGGCCACTGACTGATAGGGACGTTACGGTTCGTCTCCTTTATAAACCTCGATGCGGGTCCCCACATCTCACCATCGCTTTCCAATCAGCCTTTGCCTTCTGCAACCAGCCAAACTCTAGTACCGACCTTACATCGACCGGAAACAATGGCTCCCAAACCTTTTGCTAATGACCCGAAAATCAGCCTCACGGCGGCGACCTCCTGGTCGACCAGCCTTGCTCGATGTTTCGCCAGCAACCCGCCTCAAGGAACACCCATTTACTTCCTTGAAACAGGAGCGGCTCTGCTCGGTCCGATTCCGTCACAGACTCCGTCCGCCGCTGATCTCAACCATTACACCGCCTCCGTGCGTCGACCAATCTTGGCCCAACGACGCGAACCGGGGAACTTCTCCACCTGGCAAGCCCGTTCTCATATAAATATCCGGGTCGGGGAATGGCCTAGCGCCACTGCAGAGGATCGAGCGTGGTACGCGGAACGCCTCTAGACCGACCAAACGATCTGGGAAGCAACCGGCATTCGTGAAGCCATTGCCCTGAGTTTCTCACTGCCCCCTCACACCGACCGAGCACCCTTTGCTGCCATGGCCTGTTTATGGAACAGTGCCACTAACACATTCGACTTCCCCTTCGGGCAGATGGGCATCACTCTGCTGGACATCCTCGCCATCGCCGGGCTGCCGATACATGCAAAGCCATATGTGCCAGGCGACTTTGCGTCGACTGAGTTCACACACGCCTGCAATCTGGGGGCCCGCCGCGCCCTGAGAAGTTTATATGGGGCGTGGAGGAAGTTTTACATTGGGCACGCGGAACGGCATGAAGGAGGCATCGCCTTTCTAGAGTATTGGCTCGACAAATTTGTCTTCTGTGGCAGTGCTCACAAACCCACCGGGAAATGGACCCGGCTGGCCGAAGCACTGTATAATGGAGTCGAAGTAGGGCTAGGGCAACCCGTACTGGGCGCGCTCTACCGGACCTTGCACCTGCTGTCCCTGAGGCCTTTCCATCTTTCTGGCGGCCCTCTATGGATCCTGGACCTGTGGACGCAGCTGTACTTTCCGCTCTTCCGGCGAGCCCAGGTGGAATTCATGCCTGAGGACCGGCTGCTTGGCTTTGTGGTGTGCAGGAACGCTGCGAATCGAACTCCTCTGTCCTTCTTCGCCAGCCTTTCCATCCTCTACAACCACCTTGAGTCACCTCCTACTGTGGATATGATGGTTGGCCGGTGCCATCCTGAAGTCTTATCGTCGGGCTTCTTCCCCCGCCTTGGTTCGGACGACGATGCCAGGACTGCCTTCGTGAGAGCAACTTCGTGCTGCGACCTTCAGCTCGCCGAGGATGAACAAGGCTTCGAGCTGTATGCCCCCAATCACTTCGCGAGGCAGCTCGGCTTCCATCAAGGGATTCCCTATCCACTTCTCCACTCGGTCAATAAGTACACCTCGTGGAGGAAAGTT
Source organism: Fragaria x ananassa (assembly GCA_034370585.1). Classification (NCBI taxonomy): domain Eukaryota; kingdom Viridiplantae; phylum Streptophyta; class Magnoliopsida; order Rosales; family Rosaceae; genus Fragaria; species Fragaria x ananassa. The sequence goes on from CP139752.1 coordinate 19,426,715, forward strand.
GGCGAGTCCGACCGGGTCATCTCGCTGCAAAACATCTACCATCTTTCTCCCAACTTGCTGGAAATTGAGCCTTCGCAGGGCGTCGACCCCGCCTACCTCACTTGGTGGCGTTCCTTATCCGACAACCATTGGGAGTTCCTGGACGACGCGGTCTTCGCCGCCATCTTTCGTCCTCTATACGACACTCTGGGCGAGTCAGACCGCAATATCCTCGATGGCCAGCGTGACCATGTGGAGAGGGGTTCAGGGGCTACGATGGGAACTAGGCTTGCGCTCCCGCCAGTTCTTGCTACTCGCCGCCCGACGGGGATCGTCATTCGAGAACGCGATCCCGCATCCGAGGTATGTCACTAAATGTGTAAATTTCAAACCTCCTTTGACATACTGACTAAATGCTTCTGCCTAACCCTCTTGTTTACTTTTTCAGTCTGCCCCCCGGCGGAGAACAATCATCAGCTCTGAGGGTGCCAGAGGAAAAGCACCTGTCCGAATGGAATCTGTGGCAGGCTACGACAGTGAAACTGCTCCCGTCATTCCCCGGCCAACGAGCGGTGAAAGCTCGCGGAAGCGTCCTATTGAGGATGAAAAGGATTTGCTAGAGGATGTGCGGTACCAGCGAGAGTATGGCTTGGTAAGCAACCCGGTAAGCGAACCAACTTCGGATTAAATTTTCCTAAGCCAGAACGACTCGCTAACTTTGCCTTTGACAGGTTCGCCGCACCCGACCTCGCCTCGCTGCCGTTGAAGAGGCGCCAGTGATAGCGGAAATTCCGCTGCCAGAATCACTCGTTGGAGAAATGACTTTGGCCCTCGAAGGGGTCGCTAAGGCAAGCACGGAGACGGTCATCGAAGAAATTGCTGAAGTCAGCGAGGAGGTGGCCTTCGAAGGAGAAACTGTTGAAGCCAGCGAGGAGATAGTCGTCGAAGAATCTGCCGAATCCAGCGAGGGGATGGTCGTCGGGGAAGTCAATGCAGCCAGCAGGGAGATGGTCATCGAGGAGGTTGGTGCGGCTACTGAGGAAATCACCGTGAAGCCGGCTTCTCCAACCGCCGTTCCAGGTGAAACTGGTCCAATCTCGGAACCTGTCCCGGCTCTCGCCGAAGATGAAGCTCCTGACCAGTCCACCCAGTTTTCTGGCTTTACTGCCCCCTTGACATTTCCGCCAGAAGATCTCCAATTGGTACTTTGGACCCCTCCTATGCAATTAATCCGAGCGGCTCAAACCAGCGAAGTGTCTTCGACGGTTCCCACATAGGGTTTCCAGCCGTTGCCTGAGCTTTCTCCTCTGCAACCAGACCCAACGGATCAGACCAGCAAAGCGGAGATAGAACCTGCCTGTTCTTAGGTTCTGCCGCCTATTCCAGAGATTGAGGCAGCTGCTGAAGTTGAACCGACCACTCCGGCCCCAACGAGAATATCTGGCGAGGCGTCTTCTTCCATGGGTACCCGGGCCGCTCGTCTCCGGGCCCGGACTACCCCGCCTGCTAATCCAGAGCCCATTCGCCTAGCCCGGTCTTTCCTTCACGGGCTACTGCGCCAAGGCCATCGCATGAACATATTTGACTTGGTGGAGCGCGTCCGCGAGGCTCACGAAGCTCTGAGTCGGCAACTTGCTGGCGGTAATCCTGCTCTAGACCAAGTGTTGGAACTGGCTGACGCTGTCGAGTTGCAGGCTCGCCGAGTTCAAGATGTCGGTGCTCAATCAGCTACCCACGAGCAAGCTCGCCAAGACTTAGGTAATCAGATGGCAGACCTTTTAGCTGAGCTTGGTGACGTTGACATCTTGGGAGCATCTTCAGAGAATTCAAGCGTTGGCTATGCTCGGCAGGTGGAGGCCCTGGAAGCCCAGATAGCAGAGCTGCAAGCTCAGCTTGCTCAAGCTCGCCAAAACTTGGCCCGTGCTGAGGAGGTGGAAATCCGCTTGCAGGCCGCGGAGAAGACCCATGAAGCTTTGGACTCGGCTATTGCTGCTGCCGATGAAGCCCAAGCCCAGGCATATGAAGAAGAGTTGGCCTTAGAAGGCATTCTCTTAGACTTGTATAAGGTTTCTTGGCGGGTTTAGGTTTGACCTGTATTTGCCCCCTTATGTACGAACTTTATGATAATGTTAAAGTTGAATTTTTTCCGCTCTTTGCCAACTGTTACGTAATAACTGTCAGGAAAAATCTTTTTCCCAGATTTGGTGACGGTTTCCAATGTAATTACTCGCTCGGAACGCGGGTAGTCATTATTAAAAAAACGCGTCTGACCTTATCTCCAAAGCCCGTATCTCGGAGTAAATATTGCGTGGAGGACAACTGTCGAACGCACAATCGCCCTCTCCGCCTATAAAAAGAAACGCTTGGCCAGGGTGAAGCATCAGTAAAGTCTTTGCCCCCTCGCCATGATTTCTTACTCCTTTCTGTTCATCATTTTGTCCCTGCTTAGAGCAAAGCCCCCAACCATACATTCCCATTTTTTGCCTTTGCTGATTCTGAAAATCTACTCTCAGGCCGAGAGTGATTCTGGAAATCTACTCTCAGGTCAAGCCTTTGTTCGGCCTGACCAAAGGTTGGGTACCCTCTGCCTTGCGCCTGCTGTTCTATCAGCGCGTGAGGCTCTGCCGGCCCTTCAAACGAAGACCGGTGGTAGCATGAGGGATCATTGACCCACTGGACCTCTAGCTTCCCAACAATTTGTCTTAGGTCTAGGCCGGTGTCAAGGCTCGTGCTGGTCTAAAGAAGCGAGACGTTTGTCAATTTTGAGCGAAGGACGCAGCGGTAGCCATTCTTTAGCCTTGCGAGACATGCGGGACGAGGCTTCCAGTATCCGTAGATCTATGTTTTTGGAATGTAAACATAGTCTAAGTTCACCTTTCTGTCAATGTAATTGCTTTGGCCGCAAAGCCACAGTTTGAAACTTGTATTGAACAACGTCAAAAAGGCGAAATAAATGAATTTATTTTTTAGGCCTCTGGAATAGGCCCCAATCTTGTACTAGTCTTTGTGTAGACTTTGCACGTTTACAGAGAATAAAGAAAACAATAGAACTTTTTAGGGCCTCTGGAATAGGCCCCAATCTAATACTGGCCTTTTTAGGCTGGTACGTTACAATGTACTCTATTAGTCTTCTGTCCCGGGTTGCCCCCTAGTGGTAGGCGGCGGAGCGAGAACGCGATGGCGCGTAGCACTATTGACTGTGGTGGCGGGATCTGGTGGAGGTGGAGGATCCTCACCCTCCCAGACTCCTGCAATGTGGCGCTTGAGGAAGCGGCCATTAATAGGGTTGCGATGAATGATACCGTCCAAGTCGCGCAAGTGGTATGCCCCCTTGGGAAGTATACGATGAATAATAAAGGGTCTATCCCAGCGAGCGGACCACTTGCCCCGATCGTCTGTTTTATCGCCAAGTGGGAGGACTGCACGCCACACCTTCTGGCCCTCAGCATAGCTCTGTCCGCGCGTAATCTTATCATAAGAGCGGGCGATGCGTTGTTTCTCGAGGACTAGATTGTTGAAAGCGGCGACGCGGTGCTCGTCTAGATTTTCAAGCTCCTGCCACATGGCTTGGACGTAATCCTCGCCAAGTAGTTCATGCTGTTCCTGAACGCGGAGAGAAGCGATATTGATTTCAAGGGGAAGGACGGCATTGTGACCATACATGAGAGCGTATGGGGTGGTATCCGTCGGGCCGCGCTTCGAAGTGCGGTAAGCCCACAATGTGTGGTAAAGTTCCTCTTGCCAGACGCGCGGGTTTAATTCCAACATCTTGCGGAGGATGCCAAGGATGACCTTATTACTAGCCTCTGCTTGGCCGTTGGACTGGGCGTAATATGGCGTGGAGTGGAGAAGCTTGATGCCGTAATCATTTAAGTACGTAACAACTGAATCAGTCATGAAAGCTGCCCCCCTGTCCGTAACGATGCACTCCGGGATACCAAAGCGTGAGATGATATTGCGGAAAATAAAGTTGCGCACCGAGTTGGCGGAGGCGACCTTGAGTGGTTCGGCCTCGACCCATTTGGTGAAGAAATCGGTGGCAACGATAATGTACTTATGCTGCTCAGAGGAATGGGGATGAATGATGTTCTTGAACCCGTGGGGGAAGGGATATTGTGCCACGCTATCAGGATAGGGGTGACGATAGTGCAAGCTGGCATCACCCTTTCCGGTGTGCTCTTTGACGATGCTTGAGATGAGTTGGTGCCAGTCGGCCGCCGTTACTGGTGCAGAATCTGCCCCCTGGTTGTGGCCATGCCATGCAGAGAGGCTAGGGGCCTGCCCGACGTTCTTAGGGGTCGAACTGGAATAGGCTACGATCGGGTCATCTGGTGTCCCAATTCCTTGCGATGGGAAAACATCGGCGCCCCTGAGTGTGACCCCAGGGCTGCATGGCGAGGGTAGACGGGGTGGCGTCTTTGACGAACTGGCCCCCAATGTGAATTGGGGAGCCTTCTGGGCCCCGACCCTCAGGTTTGCTCTAGGGCGCTCGTTAGGCGGGATATACCTTGAGCCCTCCGCTGCGCTTGAACTAGCATAGTTCATAGCGTGATTCTTTGGCGCTTGGGCCCAAATCCAGTCTTCCACCTGCAGGACCCTTGTGTTCAGGGTATCATGGCGCTCTTTGTAGTCTTCGAGCTTTTCCATGCTGTTCTTGCTCCCGAAGAAGGAAGCGTCCTGCTGTTGCTGCAGCTTGGTGTCATGGTCGTTCAGGCGACGGGTTTGGGCCTCCAAGGCATTTGTAAAGACCACCTTGCTCTGATCCAGTTCTGTCTGGACCCTTTACAGAGAGCCGGTCAATATATCCTTGTCCTCCCTGATCGTGCCAGCCACATAGTTGAACTCCTGGCTGAGCCTAGCGTGATTCTCCTGGTTTGCGAGCCAGATCTCCTTATCCTTAGCGACCTACGCAGAGAGGTCCTGGACATTTTGCTGGGTAGCTTCGACTTTCAAGCCGAGCTCACTCCTGAGCGCACCGATCTCATTCTTGAGATCGCTCCTTAGTTCTTCAAACATCTTGCGGACTTCCTCTGTGGACAGAGTAGGTCCTGCTTCTGGGATTGGTTGTGAATCCGTCATTGTAGTCTTAGTATGGTCGGGGTTGCCGAACCGAGTGAGAATCTCTTCTTTAGTGAGAGATCTGCAAGCCGCGCTGTTATGGGGCTTGTATTGCGGAGCCTTATGCTTCGAACAGGGAATCGAAGGTCTCCGGTATGGGGAGTCGTCTGACTTCCCAATGATGACTGGAAAAGAAAAATTAAACTCCCGGTCCCACTGGACGTGCCAATGTTTTGGCCCACGTCCTCAGCAGGGAGATTAGGGAACAAAAGTAAAACGATGTGTGCGGGGCGTGCCACCTCGCGGACGAGGAAAGAGAACGGTGCGTATTCTGACTTCTAACCAGGCGAAAGAGAGCTCCGGTGCCACCTCACGGATGAGAAAATTTACGAGCTTAATCTTCTTGTCACCTGTCGATCGATACTCACTGTCAGAGCGAGCAGAGCAACAAAAGGGAAATCGGAGACGAGTCCTGACAGGCTCTGAGATCTAAGGCGGGGTGCGCTTAGAACGTAAGGGTTTTCGAGAATGCTCGAAGGTTTCGACTGTGTTCGTCTGTTTGAGAGAGATTTGTTGATTGATTGATTGTGTGTTTTTCTGAAAGCGTGGAGCTTCTTTATATAGTCGTCCGCAAGCAACCCGCGGAAACCTAATCACTTTCCACTCAGACTCTTGCAATTAGAATCCCACAAGGATACGATCAACTCGCCAGTCGTGCGCTCCATGCAACACGTGTCAAAACCTATCTCACTTAGGTCTTGTTTACCGCTTCGCATCATTTCATTGTCGTGTTGTACGCGAACTCAAACACTAAGCGACCTTATCCTGAGGGCATTTTCGTTCATTTCCAAATCACCCTCGCCAGGAACTGTAGAGTCCTACGCAAACTTGAGATAAGGATCCCGCGAGGACATCGAATCTCGCGGGGTATCAGAATATTTTGACAAAGTCCTCGTCGCGTGCTGCCAGACCTCGCCACCCTTTGTGGGCTAAAAAGGCCACAGGCGCTGGCCCAAATGATATCCAAAACATTTCTCGAATCTTGGACCGAAATGCCCACTGGGCTCAAACAATAAAATAATATGTTTGTGTGAAAGAGCCGCTAACATGTTCAAAGTCACCTAGGATCATCCTACGCGGAGTGGGCATTTTTAGGGTCTAACATCTTGTCCCATAACCCTAACAACCAACCAAGCCTTAAGGCCCAGTTCTCTAAATTAAACTCAATCCACCACTAGCTAAGAAGAAAGTCGTCAGGTCGGATCCCTCAATCGGCAAATCAACGTCAAAGGCCCTAAAGTCACTTGCTCTCTCAAGCGCCACCGCACCACCAACACCGACCTCAACTACCGAGGAGGCTGCAATTGCCATCACCTCACCTACAATACCAACATCCATCATAAATCGTTGCTTGGCCAACGAGATCGATACTATTTACCCTGAATCAACATTAGAATGGCCCAAGCAACCCCAATAACAAAGATCTCAAGAAGAGCACGACCTGACACTATAAAGCCGTCATCGACACCAACAGGCCACTTGTCCCACACTCTCCAGCAAACCCATCATTGTCGAAAAATTCGAGATCGAGAAGAAGAAGAAGTCAACCTAACAGAAATCTGGTTGGGACCCGAAATCCACTGAGAAAAACTCCACCACTTCCATCATCAAAATGACCAAGAAAGAGGAAGACCTATCTACCAACAACATAAAACTTAGAATTAATTATAAAACATCACCTGAACTATGATGTTATTTTCATGTTTATACCTAACTATAAAAAAACTTTCATTTTCATACCCGAAGTTTCATTCCGTTAGCATTTTGATACCCTGACTACTAACACCGTTAAATTTTTAGGGCATTTTTATCATTTCAATAAAAATATCATTTTTTACATTTACTTTAACCAAATAATTTATTTTTTGAGGTTATCAAATACAAATAGAACAATTTACTTTAGCAAAAATATTCAAAAAAAAAAAACATCCTCCAAAATTAAATATTTATTTTTGTAACAATAGTGATAAAATTTAGTAAAACTCTTGTATGTATATATATATATATATATATATATATATATATATTTTGGAGTTACATGTTAAGCAAAACAAAATAAAATAAATTAAAATACATAATTAAAATAAATTATATCGAGAAAATATCGAATATCGATGAAAATTTTATCATATTTTATATAAACATGGTATATTTAACCAAAATAGATTAAACATATTTATATTTTTTTATTATATATTTTAATTTATTTTATTTTGTTATGCTTAACATGCAACTCCAAAAATATATATATATACAAGAGTTCTACTAACTTTATCACTATTGTTGCAAAAATAAATATTTAATTTTGAGTTTTTTTTTTGGATATTTTTGCTAAAGTAAATTGTTTTATTTGTAGGGCCAATGATAAAAAGACACTTTTAGAAGTAACAAATGATAAAACTGTTAACAAATGTTCACTGATGATAAAATAATACACTAATTTAAATCTATTAAACTGTTACCTATGAAAATAAAAAAATTACGATCAATGCCACTGACAAAAACAGTTGAATCTCTATCCCTATCTCTATCTCTCTCTCTCTCTCTCTCTGCCGATCGTACATCAGTGGCACTACATCTTCTCAATCTATGGGCCACGCTCCTTCCTGCACGTCTCCGACGCCGCCGTCCTCTCCCAAGCTCGCGACCACAACAAGAAGCTTCACCGGAATGAGGAGGTGGGCCCCATGGCCGAGGTGCTCTTGGCGGTGAAGGACAAAATATGAAAGGCGGAGATGCCGTTGGGGTCGAGGGTTTTGGAAGGGTACACGCCGCCGTATGATGCTACTATTGTGAGGAAGATTAAGGAGCTAGGTGAGATTGTGGTCGGCAAGACCAATTTGGGATTGTTGGCAAGACCAATTTGGATGAGTTTGGAATGGGCAGCACCACAGAAGGCTCCACCTTTCAGGTTTTGGCTCTTCTGGGTTCTGTCAAAGTTTCATTCTTTTCGAATATATTGAAATGAAAAGCAGATGTAGTTTAATACTGAAGAAGTTAGTAGATTACTAGGAGTAGTGTTAGTGATTCATGGGCATTCTGAATGTGAATTACCCCTTTTTGTTTTGAGCGTTAATGAAATGTCTATGAATGAATTAAGGTGCACACCAAGTGTTTGATAAAATGTCTATGAATGAATCAAGGTGCATGCTTCTACTCGATAGATCATGGTAGACTTTGATGTGCTTGCGAGGGCTCACCTTCTCAAGTTCTTGAGCAAGGAAGGTGAGAAAAGAGATGTTACACGCTGTAAATAGATGCGCATTAAAGATGAAATCTTAAGAAATATATACGAAATTCTGTCCAGAATTTCAGTCAAATTTGATGGCAACTTGTGAGTAGCTCAGAGCGATCCAGGAAACGTGCTTTATATCAACGGAAATCTAGAAGAGTCTAGTTTTCAAAACTTTTCACAGATCGTTGATACCTATTTATTAGAGGAAGTTATGGCCTTCAGAAGGAGGGAAGGTCATTCAGCCAAAAATTGGAAAACGAAGGAGAAAAGTCTATCAAGCAAGTGTTCATGTAACTTGCAATGTAGTTGTTAATTGTGTATGTAACTATCCAAGTAACTATTGAAAGCCATGTAGCAATGTAGCCGTTAAATGTGTATGTAATTATCTAAGTAATTATTGAAAACCATGTAATTGTTCATGTAACTAGCAATGTAACTATCATTTATGTAGTTAATGTAATTACATGAGTATTTTTGTATGTAGCTTCTTATGTAGGATGTATGTAACTACCTAGGTAACTATCAAACTGTAGTCACATGCATAGTTACATGAATTGTTACATAGATCATTAATGGATAGTTACATAGGCAGGTTAATATCGTTACACAAGTGTAGCATGTATATAACTACCCATGTAACTATCAATATGTAGTTACATGTATAGTTATATGCATAGTTACATGGATAGTTATATTTACACAGACACGATAATGTAGTTACACAAGTGTAGTATGTATGTAACTATCGAGGTAACTATCAATCTGTAGGTACATGGATAATTACATGCATAGTTACATTGATAGTTACATGGATAGTTACATGGATTGTTACATTGATAGTTAGAAGGATAGTTACATGGATAGTTACATGGATAATTACATTGATAGTTACAAGGATAGTTACATAGATAGTTACATGCATAGTTACATTGATAGTTACATGGATTGTTACATAGATCATAGATGGATAGTTACATAGGCATGTTAATATCATTACACAAGTGTAGCATGTATGTAACTACTCAGGTAACTATCAATATGTAGTTACATGTATAGTTACATGCATAGTTACATAGATAGATAGTTACATATGTAAGTTAATGTAGTTACACAAGTGTAGCATGTATGTAACTACCTAAGTAACTATCAATATGTAATTACATGGATAGTTACATTAATAGTTACAAGGATAGTTACATGCATAGTTACAAGGATAGTTATATGCATAATTACATGAATTGTTACATAGATTATAGATGGATAGTTACATAGGCAAGTTAATGTCGTTACACAAGTCTAGCATGTATGTAACTACCCAGGTAACTATCAATATGTAGTTACATGCATAGTTACATAGATAGTTACAGAGATAGATAGTTACATAGGCAAGCTAATGTAGTTAACAAGTGTAGTATGTTTGTAACTACCTAGGTAACTATCAATCTGTAGTTACATGCATAGTTATATGGATGAATAGTTACATAGATCGTTACATGGATAGTTACATTGATAGTTACATAGATGGATAGTTACATGCATAGTTACATGAATAGTTACATAGATATACTTACATAGGCATGTACTTCCAGTTACATTGCTAGTATGTAACTAGACAGGTAACTATCAATCTGTAGTTACATGGATAGTTACATAGATGAATAGTTATATGGATAATTACATTTATAGTTATCAAGATAGTTACATGAATATTTATATGGATACTTACATAGGCAGGTACACAAGTGTAGCATGTATATAACTATTCATGTAACTATCCATGTAACTATCCATCTATATAACTATCCATGTAACTATTCATGTAACTATCCATGAATAATTTATGTATTTAGGGTTTGGAAGTTGTAGAAACAGAGGTACTTACAAGTTTGTGTCGAGAAGTGTCATCCAAAATGAACTTGAAAAAATGTAGAGTAGTAGAACAAAATCTTGGTGGGAGAAGAGAAGCCATTTCTCAACTTCAAGAGGTTCCTGGACACGCAGAACAGAGAAGGTAGTTTTTGATGTTTGATCAATAAAGAGAATATGGTTGCGTTTATGTGTATTTCAAAGTCCTCATCTAAACCTATGTTTCGGCCAATAGCTTTTAGTTACTTTTGAATACGGTTGAAGCAATAGATTCTCCACAGAGCTGAAGATGCAATAATTACTATCACTTGATAAATTACTGCACAGAAGCTCAGAATCAAATGTTTAATTGATTGTTAATGTTTCGTGTATAACATTTCCAAGCTTTCATCAGGTTATACTTTACATTACACCGAAGTGTTACTTACTAGCTAGTTAACGCTTTCCACAAGCCAACTCAGTTGTAGCATGCATCAATTAATTAGTTCCATGGAAATGATTTGAAGCAATACACTGCAACTTGCAACCACCTAGTATATAATTATGGTTCTTCTTGTCTTTGTAAATATTCAAAAAACAGATACCACTATTTGAACAATTTGAAATAACCACATCTGTATAAGTTGAAACATCTCTAAAGCATCTTACACTAGTAATAAAAAACTGCGAGGCATATCTCAATAACATCCGAACAACACCCGAAATGCAGTAACTCTACTACTGTAATACACGATAGACACTACAGAGCAGATCATGTTCAAGTGATTTAGTAGACATTCTGTTCACGATAGCTAGTTATATAACAAAATTTACAAAAACCATGATTAGAGGAGCATCCAAAAGTGTTAGTGCACTCACATGAACCCTACTAGAATACTAGATTCATCAAATATTTAACATCAGTCGAGCAATGGTGCATCTTCTAGCTCAAGAAATTTGCGGAACCTCCCAACTCAAAGGTTCTTCTTCATTATGCAGATTAAGGAACTCGTCAGCATCAATATTGTTAATGTAAGTGTTGGAGTAGTCCTCAGAATCGATCACCTCCTCTTTCTTGATTAGAGCCACACTTGTACCCGCTGCTGCCGCCAAGCACTCTTGCTTCATTTCCACATGGACCTTCGCTACACTCGGTTTCTCATCTATAGCCGGAAATTGTATCGTCCCAAGAAGCTTGTGCAGGCTAATAATCAAGTCCTCTTCCTGTTCAGACATGTCGCCTCTCTTGATGTTGGGTCTCAGATGGTTCACCCATCTCAGCCTACAACTCTTGCCGCTCCGATTCAGCCCTACCGAAAACCCATTATTCTCTGGATTACTAAGTACATAATGTGATTGAGTTGGGTTACATTCATGCGTATATACAATACCGACCTGCTTTGGAGGCTATTGAGGTCTAGTTCTTTGAACCATGAAGGGCAACAACCTCGATTATTTTCTCATCTTCGTCCATATGTGTGTTTAACTACATAAGCATCATTGTCAAAGTCTTCAGGTTCTTATAAAGTGAACTCATCTTTATGGAATGAACCCAGTTCAGAATAACATAAAAATCAAATCCTTCTGTTCTTCAGTTTAATGGGGTGAACCCAGCTTAATAATGCCGTCAGAATCAAAGTAAAGCTGGAAACCATCAAAAATGAAACTGATCAGCAAGCTTACAAATACATTGATCATTATCACTCAGCAATATTATAGAGATATAATGCTTCTATAAGCAAGAATTACAAATACAAATTACTTAAAGCATTAAGAAACTCAGAAGCCCATGGTGAGTCTTCAAGCCTCGGTCTTCCACTATAATTTCAATCAATCAATATCTTGATCAAAACCTAATCAATCACAACTCCAAAATACCTCCCAAAATCTTACATAAATGAATGGAAGACCGATCGATCAATAAAATTCAAAGCTAATTCCAGATCTAACTCCAAGCACCACACACACAGCAGAATCATCACAAAATCTTCTAGATCAAACACATATACTTCAATCGCTCTCAAATTCAAACCAGAAACTTCAATCTCTAGCAGAATTACATAATAGAAAAGATGCACGCTTAAACAGAAAATAAGATATTAGATCCTCTCAGATTACCTTGAAAATAAGAAGACGATCGAAGACTTAGATGGCGATGAAGAAGAAGGACCAAGCCGGAGATGGAAAAGGAGAGAGAGATGCTGCGGCTGAGCACAGCAGAGAGGAGGTATCAATTGAGGGGGAGCGATGTTCGCCGGAGCTCTGATGGAATGCATGTATTTGCAATCGGAGACCGGAGCTCCGTTCACGATCCATGTCGACGATTATTGGTGATAAGAGAGAGAGAGAGAGAGATGACAAAATTGTGATCGTTCAAAAACAGGTTAAATGAGAGAGGATATTGGTCATGTAAAAAGAGTGAAAACAGACATTTTTATCATTTAAGATGTTTTAAGGTGACCATCTTATCATGTAACATGTTTTAATGATGACTTTTTTATCATGTGGAACATTTAAAGACTATTTTATCATTTGTACCTTTAAATAGTAGTTTAGTGTTAAATACCTTTATTGATATTTGATAACCTCAAAAAATAAATTATTTTGTTAAAGTAAATGTAAAAAATAATATATTTATTAAAATGATGAAATTACCCTCAAAATTTAACGATGTTAGTGGTCAAGGTATCAAAATACTAACGGAATGAAACTTCGGATATGAAAATGCAAGTTTTTTTTATAGTTAGATATGAAAATGAAAATAACAGCATAGTTCATGTGGTGTTTTGTATCTAATCCGAAAACTTAAAACCCCGTCATGAAAAACCAAGGCTCTCGTTTTGGTTAGAATAATAATTAGTGATTACTTATAAGTTATAACCAACTGAGTGACAATACTTATGTACAAGCTTGGCATTCTTCACTTTCGCTTTCAGCAAACTCTGCTTTCTACTCTGATGTTTTAGGTTTGGGTTGTAAAAAAGGATTTATGTTGTAATTTTTAATTTCCCCGAGTCAAAAAAAAAAAAAAACAATCGAGAGTAACGTATATAATTTAATACATCAAATAAAATATATAATTTAATACTATATATACAAGCATAAATAATTTAATACATCAAATAAAATAAATTGAGAAAAGAAACAATACAAAAGCAGACGGAAACGCTAGGAGCCGGTGGGTTCATTACCCCAAAAGCTCTAACAATATAAAGATTAGTAATTGGGCAGTGCGCCTTGAAGCAAAGAGATGTGAGCGTTATGGACTGAAGACTGAAACTGGATTTGGTACTTTGGTTGGTTCTCATTTCTGATCACTTCCTAATCATCCAGCCATGGTTGACTGCTTTTAACATGTTCCTCCATTTGCTAGGGAGAATTTCATACGATTTATGGAGCTGCAAAATCTTGGAACTTATAAATAATGATATGAACATAGCAATTTAGGACTATACAGTAGTGAAGGAGAATGACCGATGCACAGATGACACATGGGGCAAGTGGTCAGTCATTGTTCAGAGGACAAACAGGAATATTACGTTTCATAGAAACCTAATAAAAGGGGGAGAAAAAGTCGAGAGGACATAGCTGGGCACTTAACCGAATGTGTGCAAAAAACTGACCAAACCGAAAAACTGGATTGGATAACCAAACCGAACAATTTGGGTCAAAACAAGTAGTGAACCGAATCGAACCGGTTTAGATCAGATTAGATCCGGTTCAAGCTCTTAAACTAAAAATAATCGAACCGATCCAAATTAATGTATAAATATATATAATTTATATACCTGAAATATTATTATTATTAATTAATTTTATCTATACTTACAGTGTATTTTTTCACACTTAAAAAGATAATTTCTCATTCAACTCATTTAAAAAAAAAACTGTTAATCTAGAAAAGATTGGGAGTGCACTATATTGCTTGTTGTACTTTTAGTTTATATTTTTCCTTATAAAAAAACATGTTACTCAAGTTAAAAACTTGAAGTTCAACTTTACAGTGAGATAGTAGATGAGCAAAAAGTTTTTTAAATATGGACCAAAACCAAAACTGACCAAAACCGACTCAAAAATTCGGATGGGCCGAATATTCTGGTCAAATGTTTTAAAATCTGGATTCGGTTGGAAAAAACCTTAAGCCGAATAGTTTGGATTGGTTTTGGTTTCGGTTTCGTCCTAAAACCGACCCGAACTGAAGATGTCCAGCCCTATCAAAAATGGTAACCTCCACCGATCGGCCGAAATTTTTCGCAGACAAGGAGTATTGTGAAGGGGAAGTAGTTATGGATCGACCCATCTACCCATCGTTCACAAGTGAAAGTCGTCGCATATTCAATGATTATTTCACTTTCAATCTTAAGATTGAGGGTAGACAGTACATCAATTTTTTGATAAGAGAGTTAGAGACGAAGATGACTTAATGCACTACTGCAAGGAGAATGGCTTCCACTAAAGAAAAATCCTGCATCCGTTAATGTATATTAGTCACAAATATTCGAAATAAACAATCAGACTTCAACTCAATATCAGAATAGCTCGACGCCATGATTAGTGGAACAGATCTTCGAGACCCAATTGCAATATGAAAAACCACAAGTTCAGAAGCTGAAAAGGAGTTGTGGATATCAAAATAATTGTCATCAAAATGTAATATACTAATCTTAGTCTTAGGACCCTATACCAAATTCTTCTCTTTTTGATCTAAGAGAACATATACCAATATACCGTAACCAAAACGAACATACCTCAAATTCCAGAATGCTATTCCAGTCACCGTTGATTTCTTTCGACAAAATGAAATGTTGCAAAGTGTATCATCCACTCTTTCATTCTTCTTTTAAGTAAAAGTTGATCTATGATATAAACAAGTACAACACATATGTATGAGGACAACACTGGTGAGTTGGTACATCAACTTTTGGTGTGCGTGAAACCTACGACGGCCAATCGCATCCCCTAACCGTCTGATTTAGAATCTAGTGTATGGCGATGAAAAGGTGATTTGAAGTATAATGCAAAAGGCTCTGTTCGGCTTGCTTGCACATAAATACGATGGCTTTCAAAAGGTTTTGCATGAGATTTTGAGAGATTTAGTGTTGAACATTTTTAGTCGTGACAAATATCTATGGTGTCAAAAAAATGGTAAAACTGGTAAACGAATCAAACTGTATAAAATGGAAAACAATATGTATTTAAAGTTCGATTTTTCAATTTGTATCTTTCGTCATCACTTTAAGCCCTGGTTTGGTTTGATAAAGTAGTCTGGGGTTCACATCCAAAACCAATTGGCATTGGATGGAGTGGCCCAAACCCTTATAAACCACATGCAAGGTCCCATTTTTCCCGATGTGGGATATATCTCAACACACCCCCGCACGTGTGGCGAATCTTCAAGCCTAATACGTGGACAACATTTGGGGTTGACGTGGAGTTCGTGTGGCTTTTAGGCTTCACACGTGGACGTGGGTAACCCGCTCTGATACCATGATAAAGTAGTCTGGGGTTCACATCCAAAACCAATTGGTAATGGATGGAGTGGCCCAAACCCTTATAAACCACATGCAAGGTCCCATTTTTCCCGATGTGGGATATATCTCAACATGGTTCTCCGAAGTAAGCGTTGGGTTGGCAAAATAAAAGAGAATCTTTTCCTCCTCAAGCATGGAAAAATAAAGGGGAAAAATGATTCCTTACAAACTCTACGATAAGTCGATAAATTTACTTTTTTTTCCCGCTCGCTTCTCTGCCTCACTAGACGGCATGCATGATCACCATGTCATGGTCATGCGACTCTCTGCTGGAAGTAGGATTCTAGAAAAAGACCATGGCACTGAGGTTCGTGGCGGTGGCCTTATTGTTGGATCTCTTGCCGACGATAAGGACGAAAGTGGAACCTTATTAGCGGCGTTGATGCTTCTCGGATGGAGGTGCTCACCTGTGGACCTTGGTGGGTCTAGACTTGTTTTTTTGAGTCTTGGGCCTGCTAGAATTTAAATGTTTGGATGTGAAGTTTGGGCTGTCGTTATGCGGTGGGCCTGGCTGAATTGGGTCTATATGGCTAAAAACATGGCTTGATTGAGTCGGGGTGCATGTTTTGCTTAGATTTGGTTGTTACCTTTAATTTTTCTTTTAAGTTAGGTAGAGCCTAGAAATAAAGGTGTTATAAACTGCTATGAAAAGGCGGGTGTATTTTAGTTTGTAAGTCTAGTCTAGGCTATGTTTGTTAGCCTAAAAAAGTAATTTCTTATTGTCTGTTCTGATAGGTAAGTTATCTTGGTACTGATTACTGAATAACAGAAATATTGACTTTTGACTCGTTTTATATTTATCAGAAGAAAAAAAAAGGTATATGGACAATGGACCAATCAGATTGCCCCATGCTACATACACGCGGCGGTCCCAGTGCTATATAATAATTTCTGAAGCCTCCTCTATTCCTCCATAGAGCCCGCAATTTTCTGAGAGAGAGAGAGAGAGAGAGCGGGCTAAAGAGAGGGAGAGACTGCACTTGGAGTCTGCTACTTAAAACAAAGATATTGGTAAAGTATGAACCTGTAGTGATTCAATGTAAACAATTCTTTTTACTTTATCTGGGTTCCAAAGGTTCTTAGTTATCTTTCTTAATATCAGCCTTAGTGACTTGGTTGCATTCAGCATTCTTATTTCTTTGGTTTCTATTGGCACTTGAAGCATCCTAGAAGATTCCTTCAAAGGTGGTGCCTTTGCTTCAACTGTTTCAGCATCAAACAGAGGTTAGATTTTCCATCATTTCCCAACTTAATTGTGCTCTTCGTGTTTTCAAGCTAACCCAGTTCTTGAAATTGCGTCATGGTGAATAGCTAGCTCGATCCAATTTGATAAAGAGGCTGCTTATGAGTGTTTGAATGTAGTTTGACGCGGAAAGGATTAATTGCTTTGTTTCAGCCGTGCTGAAGTAGAGGAAGGAGGAAGATGGCTGCTGCAGGTAGCGAGCAGCCACAGTTCATTGCAAGTGCTGGAAACCGAAGTTGCTCAAATGAGCCGCTCATTGAGAACTCGGATACTGAGAAAATTGTGGTTCCAGATGTGAGAATAATTCATTGTCAAAAATTTCTTTGTTTATCATCATTGTTCATTGAACAATTCATATGGAAGCATCACGAATGAAACTGGCCAAGGCAACCCAAAATTCTTCGAAATTAAGCACTTTGCTTTCTTCTTTCTAAAGTTTTATAAGAAAATATATGATTGCTTTATGTGAATTTCGGTTTAATACTTGATGTGTAAGTATCAACTGTCTTTTGCAAATTAGGCCCTGAAAGTTAAAGGGGATTTGCTCAAACATTTGCAGGATTTTTAAGTTTTATGTGGAATCAAATAAGAACGAGTATTGACTAATATAGATGTTCATTGATATCCTTGTTATTCGCGAGGGTGGGAGGTGGGAGTGGTTTGGCTGAAGTGAGTGTGTAAGATGTAGAAATCGTAGCATAATTTGGTGGGTTAACTGGAAACGTTTGGTAGGAAATGGATGGTCAACTGTGTAGAGCTTGTTTGTGTTTCCTTGTTTTAGAGCATGTGTTGCTGTTCTAGATGATAGAGTGAATGGAATAATGTAACCCACCTTTATATGAATAGTCAATTTTACTAACCTGTTATTGAAATGATGAAATCACATCACTGAACTTTCTTTCTGTTCTATCTTTCATTTTATACTTTGTTCTTTTTTATGTTTTGCCAATTGATAATGAAACTCATGTTGATGAGGGTAATTGTCCACTCTGGGAATTCATTGATTCATTACTGTTACCGTTTTGTTTATGCAGAAGACAAGCTGGAAAAATCTGTTTGCCTACATGGGTCCGGGTTTTCTTGTTTCAATTGCGTATATAGATCCTGGAAATTGTAAGAATGTTACCTCATTTTCTGTCAGCTTCTTATTTCTCGCTGTTTTTGTTTTGGCTTTTGTTTTATTTGTTTTTTTATTTATTTTTTTATTTTTGTAACATAACCTCATCTATTTTATTGACTTGCAGTTGAGACAGATTTACTGTCAGGGGCACAGTACAAATATGGGGTACGTATTTCTCCATTAATGCAGTCTCCTTACCTTTGTAATTATGAGATGGCATTTGGTTCAGAGTGTAGCAACTATTGACACAACATGGCCTGCTAACACAAAATCACAAGTGTATTGGATTAGTGTCAATCAAGAGTAAACCAATTTCGCATGATAAAGCTATCTTGATATTAAGAAAAACTGAACTTCCTAGGCCTATATGAAGTAAATGACAAATTCTTTTTTTATAAGTTCTGTAAGATGTCCAGTATCTCCAGATTGAAATTTTATTGTTCTATAATTGTGACCCTAATAATATAGAAAAAAAAACATAGCTTTATGTGCAGATGGTCTTATTTGCAATTGTTATTCTTAACTACAACGACTGATGGATGATAACAATTCTTAGTAACTCTCTTTCCAGCTACTTTGGATAATATTAGTTGCTTCATGTGCTGCTCTTGTCATTCAGTCCCTAGCTGCCAATCTTGGGGTAGTCACAGGCAAGTGATATGGCAAAGCTTATTTCCTGCATTTTCTGTTTATTTTTTGACAATAGCTAGTTATTTTCCTTGGATTATCTAGTCAATTATTATTTTTAAAGTGTAGGATAACATTTGGCCGAGCACTGTAGAGCTGAATATCCTAAGAAAACAAACTTCATCCTTTGGGTTCTTGCTGAGATTTCTATTGTTGCATGTGACATTCCTGAAGGTAAGTGTTTCTCTCGGGTGTTGGCATCAATTTAAACAAATTAGAAGTAACTGGATCTATATATTTTGTTTATTTTGTTCTTAGAACCCTTGCTTGGTGCGATACATGACAGCTATAGCTTCCATTATCAGAGTTATACTAATAAGACATACCTTTTTCTCAATTTATTGTGACTCGTCTTCTGTACCAGTGATTGGAACTGCCTTTGCATTGAACATGCTCTTCAATATACCTATATGGATTGGTGTTCTCCTTACAGGACTGAGTATATTGATGCTTCTTGCATTACAACAATATGGGGTAACTCAAGACGTTCCCTATGTTCTTCTCAAAGATCTTTGGTTTCCATTCCTCAAGTATAAATGATCACACCCATACATTTTTCTGCTTGCAGGTTAGGAAACTTGAATTTCTGATTGCATTCCTTGTACTCACAATTGCTGGATGCTTCTTTGCTGAGCTTGGTTATGCAAAGCCTGCTGCTACAGAAGTTTTGGATGGGCTTTTCGTTCCCCAACTCAAAGGAAATGGTGCTACTGGTCTCGCTATTTCGCTTCTTGGTGCTATGGTTATGCCGTAGGTTTCTTGTGAATTTTTATATCAATTGGGATTCATTGCTTGTTTAGTTCTCTTTGCTCACTGTTGTTGGCCTTATCTACCTGCTACAGGCACAACCTCTTCCTTCACTCAGCATTGGTGCTTTCTAGGAAAATACCACGATCTGTTCGCGGAATCAATGTAATACTCTATCTTCAGTGAACTAATCAAACTCAATAAATATATATATATATATATATATATATATATATATTGAAAAAGAACTCATTCTTTTTCCTTATTTTTGAAGTAATGCTTTTCATATGATATGCTGATATGTTGCCTTGATGTGTACTATTACTTGTCTTGTGAGTAGCACGAATAATTGTTTGTTGGAGGATATTCCTCATTCCATTAATCATGAATCATAGAA
Source organism: Fragaria x ananassa (assembly GCA_034370585.1). Lineage (NCBI taxonomy): Eukaryota > Viridiplantae > Streptophyta > Magnoliopsida > Rosales > Rosaceae > Fragaria > Fragaria x ananassa. The sequence goes on from CP139752.1 coordinate 19,446,617, forward strand.
TTGTCTTTTGCTATAACTGTATCACTTGTATATCTCATGTGGTCCTCTTTAGTTATATGGTCTTACAGTATCTCTTCTAAACGACTAGTTTAGGTGCATATGAAAAGCTTTTGCAGCAGAATTAGTCCAGTATCTTAAAGTGTTCGGCTTTTATATCTTAACTGGACTTGTTCTAAATTATTTGTTTCTTTTTTTCATAATTTTTTTCGGGTTCTAAAGAGGATTTATCCTTACTTGCATCACTCACATAATGTAATTTGGTGGTGTCAGATTCATCATGCATTATTGAGTGGGAAAAAAAAAGAAGGGAAATTACCTCCTGGTTTTACACTTGTATATCAGTATATGTCATGTAGTCTTGCCTTGGATATATAGACTTTGCTTAAAAGGTGATGAATATAAGCAATAGTTTGAGTCTTTAGTTTCTGCTTGGCCACTTAATTTTCCCCACTCTTAAATTGGTTGGTTGATATTTTACTGAAATCACCCATAAAGGAATCATGCAGGGAAGATTTCAATTTGTCCCATACTCTCATATACATCTTGCTCGTGGAGTTGAAAATACTAAGTAGCTATATCTGACAAAAGTATCTTGTGTACAGGAAGCATGCAGATTTTATATGGTAGAAAGTGGCTTTGCTCTCATGGTGGCCTTCCTAATTAATGTCTCTGTTATTTCCGTAAGTGGTGCAATTTGCAATTCCTCGAGTTTGAGTGTGGAAGATCAGAAGAACTTCAGGACCTGGATTTGAATAAGGCTTCCTTTTTACTAAGAGTATGTGCTGCAAATGGTTATCATCCTGTTATGCAATATCTATAAGATCCCAATTTTACGGAATCTCACTTTCAATATGATGTTTTATGATGTTGTTTTATATTCTTTGTTTACAGAATGTTCTAGGTAGCTGGAGTTCCAAGCTCTTTGCTGTAGCCTTGCTGGCATCTGGTCAAAGTTCTACTATAACAGGAACATATGCAGGACAGTACGTTATGCAGGTACCTTACTATGAATACCACTGTTTGCCTTCAATTCCTGATTTCAATTTTTAAAAAATTACTATGAAATTAAAATATATTCTTTGTTAGGACTAAACTGTTACATCTCTATCTGGTCCTCCTTGATGAAACATCAACACATAAAGTGTGCTACTCCAACCACCTTTATATTTTGGTAACTTTTAGCCTTTTAGGAGAAAACTCAGAAATTGCATAGATATAGTACAATCTACTTCAGACGTATCAAAATCAATTAGAAACTGCTTGTGCCTGTCATCTTTGGTTTTTAGCAATATGTTCTTATATTTCTTGTTGAAGGGGTTCCTTGATTTGCGACTGAGGCCATGGATTCGAAACTTCTTAACAAGATGCTTGGCAATAGTCCCTAGTTTGATTGTTGCAGTCATTGGTGGATCTGCTGGCGCTGGAAAGCTCATTATTATTGCATCAGTAAGATATTCTTGTCTGTAATCAAAGTTTCAAGTACATATATGATATATGTAGCTTTTCATGAGTCCTGTCTTATTTGAGGTGTTTGAAAGTTGTTAAATGCAGTAGCTTGCGATGTGTCAAAACGCAGAATTATGCCAATAATTACAAATCATTTTTCCCATGTTGTTTTTGTAGATGATTTTATCATTTGAGCTGCCTTTTGCTCTGATTCCACTTCTCAAGTTCACCAGCAGCAACACCAAGATGGGGGTATATGCCAACTCGACTGCGGTAAGCCTTACATTGACTAACATTTGAACTCAATTGCAGTTTTCCATCCCTTTGATTTATTATTGTTCTTAGGATCGATGCCAATTGTTGGACAGATATTAAAGTAGACTAACCTCAATATTTGATATATGCGAAGAGTCTAAACTACACTACAGGGGCAGTGCTTTCTTGTTAGAATACATAACTGAAGTCCAGCTATTCAATTTGCAATTGCAAGTTTGTCAACATAACATACCAAAATATCTGTCGAGTGAACGTTTCCCATGCGAGTCTTATTCATCTCCACAAAAATTGTTAATCTGTTATACACTCCTATTACAGATTTCAGCTATCACTTGGATCATTGGTTCTCTGCTCATGGCCATCAACATCTACTATTTGATGAGTGGATTCATCAAGATACTTCTTCATGGTCACTTTGAACCAGTAGGTATCGTGTTTCTTGGAATACTTGTATTTTCAGGCATGACATTGTATTTGGCCGGAATTGCATATCTGGTGTTCCGTAAAAATAAAGAGGCTCCACATCTTTTGGCATTAACAACTCCTGAAAGCAGAGAAATGGCAAATGCGCAGCCGGGTTGTCTTCCAAGAGATGATATTCTAAGCATGCAACTTCCTCAAAGGAGATCTACTGAAGATTTATAGATTGATGAGCTAGTTGTGGGAGGCTGTGAGCTAGAACAATAATGTAGCTTTTCTAGGACTTAGGGTCCCAACGTTTAAAATAAAGTGCTTCTGATGTCTAGAATGTCTTTCCTGAATAATTCCCTCTTCTTTTTAATGTATATTATCCAGAAAACTTGCAATCTATCTTTCCTTGTCTTGTCTGGTTGAACCAAACCATCCTTTTTTTCTTTGGACCCTTTTTCATATCTTGAAAGTAAGCATTTGCTTTACTCTCTTTCTCAGTGCTCTTAAGGCTGGAAGATTAGTATGCAATTGCTTTCTCGCTGAAGTACACTATTCGGGATTTCACCTAATTTGATCACTAGCAGGCTCAATTCTTTAAACAAAACCGACATGCTTTACATGAAAAAGATAGGCGGATTAACTTGATCCTTTTGGGACCATCTAGATGGAGCGACTGCAAATCCAGCTTTGTAGTTATACTATAATGTCAAATTGCTTGGTTCGACTATTTGAAACTATATTCAAGTGAAGAAGATATACATGAACCCTCTTATGCATACTCTACAGAGCCAATGCATGTTGTCAAAGATGAAGGCGTACTATTCCGCACACCCTTCACCTACACATGTGTTCCTTGTGGACCTCGAGTAATAGAATGGAGCTAGCTTCCATGCATTGAAGCTTATCAGTGCAGTATCATGGTTACATGGTTAGGACTTAGGACGAGGTGTGGTTCACTTAAAGTAGGGGTGAAGACGTTTTCATAAGTATATGATTATGTCTTTAACTCTTTATTAATAGTAACATGATTTCCAGTCGAGCTCAGATGCAATAACTGTGTTTCTCTCAGTATTATGAAACGTTGTTAAAGGGTGTATTCACAGTTTTACTGAAAAGGTCAGTCATGTTAATTTTCTTGTTTTCATAGATGTAGGTTTGATAATCAGACTGCAAACAACTCCTTCATACTTTGACATCAAATTCAAAAGTACGATCGATTAAAGATCTATAATATTGCACCAAATCACAATTAGAGTTTATAAAGAAGAAAAAGAAAAACACAAATTAGGATTTAGGAGATTTGCCACTAGCAACTTTACATTGCTCCTTCATTAAGAGTTGTTCATAATATTCTGATCATTACCATATTATTGGGGCAGAGCCTGCAATTAGTTTCAGCTAGCAGCACCCGAATAAACCTTACTTATGATTGGATCTTGATGGAGTCTTCTTCTTGCTTTGTAGGAACCTTAAGGTGACCCTTCTCCTGCAAGCTCGTGACAGTGTCATACAGGCTCTGTTTCACTGAAGTGAACTCCAAACCCAAGTCTTGTAGCTTCTGGTTTGAAAACTTGTAGGGTATTGCTCTGGGTTTCCCATCATCTTTCAACCTGCAAAAGTAGAAGAATACGTATCACTCATCAGCATGTAGACATTATGTGTATGTTTCCAAAATGCAAGTATATTACATACTAAACTGCTATGAAAACAAACAAGTAATACAAAACTATTCCATAAACTCCGTCAAGAAAATAAGGGCGCGCATGCACAAATTAGTCTTGATGGAAAAAGATTATTTCCTTTGTTTTGAATTTTTTGTTAATAAGATCAATGATTGTTGACATGGACAATGATGCTACTTCATGATTGATTCCAAGAAGTAGAGCAGGCCTGAGACCCAAGGAATGACGGGGGTAGGTAATGACTGGAAGAGACAGATGTTCAGAATGTGAGGGTGACATCAAGTCATGGGAGTTGGTAAGAACTCCTCAGCTCCACAACAAGTGTTCATTTTGTGTCACAATTTCAACCATTGGGGCTCAATTTTGAATTGTCTCCAGTCTTTTTAGTTGGATAACATAGACAAGTCAAGGTTGGTCGGTATACCTACACGTAATGCCCCCCACCACCCACTTGAAAATGAAAAAACATGCACACAATTCTGGATTCCTTTGAACTTCTGGGAAGAAAAAATTCAATCGAGTATTCACAATTTTTCTGTAGCTAGTTGTGTTTTATTTATTCATATTTATTCACTAAAAAGAGAAATTACAAATAGAAGCCATTAACTTAACACGAATTTAGTCGTGCAGATATATTTATATTCCCAAGCTAAACAAACCAATCAAACAGAACACTACCTTTGGGATGATAGGTTTATTTGGTCTATATTCCCATATGGGGAGGCAATACTAAAAACAAAGACTATATGTTTCTCTGTATATAGCTAGGTTGTACATGTTATTCAAGAGACTATAAACTAATTAAATTCCTTGAATCTTCCATCTTGGGACAATAGGCATTTTCTAATCCTTCTGGTAGAATGTCACTCACATAATAATGAAACTAATTAACTTCATCGATAAAAATTAAAAAACAAAAAAACACAACAACAATGATCTATTCTATGTTGTTCTTATAGGGTTTGACAGCAATTGGCAATGTGTTTTCTTAGTTAGGTCTGCCTTAAAGTATTAGAGTTATGTGTTCAGTAGGTGAACAAAAATGTGGTGATGACATAACTGATGACAATATATCGATCGATGAAGAAGTACTGCTACTTACTTGGTGGGTATGGGATATTCAGGGAAGAACTTGGCGAGGATTTCGACCACTTCTCCACGGTGAAGGACGCTCTCGGCGCAGAGATAACGGCCAGATGCCGAGGGAGTTTCGTACACCAGTATGTGTGCTAATGCCACATCCTTGACATGCACATAGGCCTGAACAGAATTGGCATAAGTCTTGGCCGAGCCAGTCAAGTACTTGAGGATGTGGATGATGCTGGCGTTGATGGTTGGTTGGAGCAGTGGTCCAAGCACCAGAACTGGGTTCACCACCACCAAGTCCACTCCTCTCTCTTTGGCCTCTTCCCACGCTGCTTGCTCCGCCACAGCTTTGCCGTAGCAGTACCAGTTCTGAATGTTGGTAAATGTAAAAATGACCGTTAAGAGTGAGTTTAGGGTTTCCAATATTACAGCTCCGAAACATGGTAAAAAAACAAAAAAGACATGGCAGAATTTAAGGGTTATATATGTAGGTTACCTTGGTGTTCTTGCAAAACTCGAGGTCACTCCAACAAGACTCGTCAATAACGACATCGGGACCTCGGGCTGGGTCCATGTAGACGGCACCGATTGAAGACGTGAAGACGACGCGTTTAACCTTGGCTTCAGCAGCAGCAACGATCACATTCTTTGTTCCATTCACTGCCGGTTCCACCATTTGTTCCTGCATGTATACACCCAGTATTGTTATTTCATAAATTTAATCACTATAAGATTAAGTACCAATAATCTCTTTAATTTTTAGATTTCATGGCCTTAATAGACAAAACTGGAAAGCCAAAGCTGTTCAAAAAGAAGAAAACGATAATAGGAAACTCTGCATTATATATATATATATATATATATATATATTGTATAAAAAAAGTGCATTATATTACATATAATTCCATATATTTGACAAAAAAAATATATATTAAGTTACATATTAATTAGGTCCAATCTTATAATTTGCTATATTTTTGTCACATTTTATCATCGAATTGTTGGACCTACGAAGATAGATTTTTTTTTTTTGGATACACTACGAAGATAGACTTTTTATTTTGAAACTAAATGAGGAATTAAGGTAATGTCACATTAACAGATTCATGCAATGTCTTTTAATTTGCTAGCTGATTGTCTTCATATATAACATATGTTAAAGTATGATTAAGACTATTGATAAATTAGGGAGTAGTGGACAGGATTTACTTTGAATTCGATATGCATTATATTCAGCTAGCTAAATGATTATATGTAATGACTACATGCAATAATATTTAGTGTTTGGTCAGTTTATTTGGTAGGAGCATATCATTTCTTGATATTCTTGGGAATAAATTGTCATTTTTGAACAAAATTGATTCATATTAAATACCAAACATTTGATTAATTAGATTCTAATTTAGACCGTTCGGCTCCAAATTTAATATATCCTTTAAAGAAAAAAGAGAAATCTCAACCCACCAAACCCTATATCCAACTAATTTATCCAAATATTCCTTTCTTGTTCTTCCACAAAAAAATAATAAAATAAAAAAAACTTATTCCTTCAAAAAAAAAATCTAAATGACTATTTTGGTGGGTCTGATCACCACATCCACTACGAGAAAAGTTTGGTTTTTGTACTCGACATCGATCACCTTCGGAAAAATAAGCAACTGCGCTGTATGGCGACAACCAATAAAGATGCTTTTGTTTGAAGAATCCAAACGCAATGAGCGACTACTACGTTCGATCGAAGACACTAGTTTTTGGCTATCATTTTCTCACCAACCAAACGGAAAAGGAAAGAAAGCAAGTACAGTAACGGAAGCAAACGCTGGCATGGGAAACTCACCGGATCATCAGTTACAGGCGATGCAGTGTGGAAAACGCCATCACAGCGGTTAATGGCTTCTTTCAGGCTCTCGAAATCCAGAAGATCGGCTTTCCTCAAGCTCAGCCTCTCTTTGGCTCCTTCCAGCTCCCTCAGATGAGCATTCTTTGGGTCCTCTGTATATCCGTTCAAACCAAAATAAGTAAATATAGCGCTAGCTTAAGGAAAGTTGACAACTGTTTATGTTTATAGTTGGTATATAATACACACAATCGTATTAGAAACGGGAAATTTGATTCCAGTTTTGATTCACATCCCGACTGTGATGCTAGATTAGGTTAAAATGATGAGCTGAATTATGTATGCACCTGGGTTTCTGACGGTTCCTCTCACATTATAGCCTCTCTCCAGCAGGAGCTTCACCAACCAAGAAGCGATGAAGCCTCCGGCTCCAGTGACACACACAGTTTGGCCGTGGCCGGAAAGTGAAGAGCTGTGATCAGCAGGCATCTTTGCTTAATTGGTGGTGTTTTGCCAAAGAGACAATATAGATAGAGGGAGTTGATTCAGTTGTAAGGAAAGAGGCACGAATCAACAATAGTGAAGGAGTCTGGTTTTTATAAGCCTACCACTCACCTACCACGGGTGAAAAAAATCTGAAGAGACAGATCTGTGTGGCTTTTAACCATTGCGCTTGTCTATCATAGAAATGTGTAAGTATTAATATTGGTGAGGTGATTAGTAATATGTGACATGAATTCCGATAAAACAAAAATAATATGACATGAGTGATCAGGTGACAATGAGTCAATGATCCTTTACCTTGCTTGATTAATTTCTATTATTATTATGATAATTAATATTATTAGTTCGTAGTACTTTTAGTGTAGTGACATAATTTTTTTTTTATAAATGAGAGACTGTGAGTTTGATTCATTATATTGTAACATATTTTTTTTATAAAAAAACTAATATTGTAACACATTAATTTTGTATTTAATATAAAAAATTTTGCTAGTTCGTATTTAGACGTAGAAATAGAAATAGACTGATTGTCTATGTTTTAGGTTGCAAATCAAGAACACAAGAGGATGGCACGTAAACGTAATCATGATGGCAGCACATAAGCTCCTTATATATGCAATCATGTGGCACTACAAATTAGAATAGTCATCGACAATTCATTGTAAAATCGGTGCCCCAAACTCATTATTGTTCATCAATAATAACTCAATCGATTTATTTACCTACTGTTAGAGAAAAAAAGAAAAATTCGCTCCGTTTCTCCCGGAGCTAAGGAATCCCAAACCCTAGGGTTTGGCAGCGAGGCGGCGACATCAATTGACTGCGGGTCCTTCAGGCGGCATTCGACGAAGGCGACGACGTCGTTTCACTGTGGAGTGGAGGCTGTGAAGGTTATTCTCCGGTTCGGGCTGTTTTCGGCGGCGATTTTGAGAAATTTGATAGAGATCAGGCTAGTGTTTTGGAGAAGGCGGAGGCAGGGCGGTTGTCGACAGACGGCTCTTAATGTCGGCATCTGTTGCTAGAAGGCGGAGAGGGAGGCGTGAACCAGTCCAAACCCGGCGATTCTACGAGGTTCTGGTTTTGATCCAGGTTTGTGAGGGGATGCTCTTGTGGCGGCGCTCCGACAGGTAGCGGCGATTATGGCTCTCATGGCAGAAGAGCCACCGGATTGAAATGGTGGTCGGAGGAGTTCTCAGCAAGCTTGCCGTCGGGGTTGAATCGGAAGGGAGAGAGGAGGAGCAGGTCAGGTACCTGGGCCTTAGTCTGTTGGGCTGTTGTTTGTAGTGTGGTGGGCTGAGTTTTTGGGCCCAAACTTTCTCCTTTCTTTTCAATATGTTGTTGGCTTTCATTGGGTTTGTTGTAGGCTCTAAACAAGATTCCTACTAAACGTAATTTATCTCTCTAGTTAAACGATGAAAGGTACACCAATGAGTTTTAGGCCTCTAATCGTTGATAGGTTGGTTATGTTGGGGGTGAGGTAGGTTACTATGTTTTCTAGTTTGTCATATCCATTTTTTTGACGTAGTTTTGCGGTTGTATTTTCAATTCGTAGTTTGTAATTTGTATTAAGTACTTTGCTTTGTGTGTTAGGGCCCGTTTGGGAACGCGTTTTCAGCCTCATTTTTGTTTTTTTTACCGCGCATTTATTTTGTTTGGTAAAATTTTCAAACCTGCATTCTCTCTAAAATCGCGGCAAAGAACCACAAATTCTGAAAGTAGGTAAGAGGATGCTTTTTTCCATCCGCGTTCACGGAACGCAATCTGAAAAGGCGGAAGCGATAATGAAGTTTTGTGAAATCCAAAAACACCCTTCATGAAATTCAAGATTGATGCCGCCAAATCCCATTATGATTCGAGCTTCATTCTCTGCTTTTTTCTCTAATTTGGGCGCGATTGCACTGAATTCTAATATAGTTTACTCGCTTTTTTTTGGGTTTATCTCCTATATATGGATTCTGCTAGGGTTTATTTGTTCATACAATTTTTCTCGTTTCCCTGTTCATTTGGTTCTTCTTTTTTTTGGTGATTGAAATTTATATTTGGGCTTATATATTCGTATATTGATTGATTTAGTTTTTTCTTGAAGGGTGCAAACGGGGTTGACAACTCCTACTTTTATTGAGTAGTTGGTTGATCTCTGTACGAACAGGTTAGACACTATTACCTTAGTTCTGTTTTCTTTTTCTTTTGTTGATTGTTATCAATTTGAGTAGTTTGATTGATTGAGAAATCCTTGTTCTATTTTGAATTGCATTTGAGGCCTTTATAATTAAACATGTCTAAGCTTTTTGTATCTTATGCATATACATATATAGTTGAGTTTACTGCATCTATCTAGATTGTCTTCTTCTAGCTTTTAGAACAAATCTCCCAAATCTACTTGTATCGATCCAAAAATAAAAATTGAATCAACAAGAATCATAGTCAGAGACTAATCAAATTGGAGTGCATTCATGTTCTGTCTTTTGGACTGTTTGATCTTATTTTTGTTTTCGGGGATTTGTTTTGGGTGCTAACTTTTATTCAGTAATGACTGTTATCAAATTAGTTCAGATCCAGATGGGTTTACAGACATGCTAATCCTACCATAAAGTATTTATTTTATTTTTTTCTATTTGCTGGATTCTTGCTTTGTTTTGAACTAAATATATAAAGGCTCACCAGTCAATGGCTTTGTTTTGTTGTTCTCGAAATGTGTTGCTTGTAGCTTCATAAACATCATGCTCAATACATAATTATCAAGATGCAATGTTCTCTTGCACTCTCACTTTCTTTTCTCTTCATATCAAATGCATTGATAGTATCTTCATTGATAGTATCGCCCTAGCATAAGTCTGCCATTTGTTAGTATGTCCACTAGTATAAGTTTGTTCTTTTTTGGCAAAGATGGGAAGGAAAAAGATCACTAATGACAACACTACTGAGATGACCAACCTTGAAAATGGGCAAGGTGGATCCAAAACTGCTACCTGGAATCCTCAAAGTGTAGCAATTTTTTGTGACTTGTGTATCAAAGAGGTGGGAAAAGGACAACGCCCCGGCACTCACTTTAGCAAAGAAGGATGGTCAAGTTTGGTTGCAAACTTTCATGCGGAGACTGGAAACAATTATGACTAATCACAATTGAAGAACAAGCGGGATTTGCTGAAAAAAGAATGGAAGATATGGAAAGATCTAATTAGGAAGGACACTGGCCTAGGTTGGAATCCTACTAAGAACACTGTTGATGCATCTGATGAATGGTGGAAAAATAAAATACAGGTATATTATAATACATTTCATTATTTTATATTTACATTAGTATTATGTTTCTGTACTGACAGTTACAATTTCTATAAAATGTAGATAAATCCTCAATATGCAAAATTGAGGGTTAGAGGCATTAATCCTGAAATGGAGGCAAAGTTAGATATGATGTTCAATGGTGCTGTGGCTACTGGAAAATATGCATAGACACCTTCATTTGGTCTACCACCCCCTCAAAATAGGAGTGTTCATGATGATGTTATTCCACTAGAAGTTAGTGGTGATTCAGAGGAGCCCAATCCTAATGAAATTGCAGAGGTAAGTCAATTTTATAAAGAGATGGGTAAAAAGAGAACAAACGAGCAGCTTGACACACAAGCATTGAAAGGGAAAAAAGGAAAAATAAGAGGTGCTGCAAAATTATCCCTACAAATTAATCGTCTTGTTGAGGTAGTTGAGACAAGGAGTATTGCATCATCATCATTGATTAATGATTCACAATGCAGCAGTGTGTCTGAAGTGATGAAGGTAGTTGAAGATTTGTCCGGAATGGAAATTGGTAGTCCACTGTGGTGGTTTGCAACTGAGCTATTTTGCTCACAAGAAAAGAGGGAAATGTTTTCTGTGATGAAAGACCCTAAGATGAAGCTTCAATTTATTCTTCGTAATCAAGAAAGGGAATACAATAAGTAGATATACGTACTCTGATGGCTGTTGCACAGTTATCAATTATGCCATGCATCATCTTTCTTCAGTGCATCGTGTTCTTATTATTTTGCATTATGATTTTCATTTTGTTTAAATTTTTGATCTTGACACTTTGTACTTTTGAATTTTAATAAGTATCAAGTATTACGTCTTTGATCATTAGTACTTTTTGTTTTTATATGCCTTATTTGTTTGCATATATAACTGGATGATACTTGATATATTATTTAAAACAATGCATGTTATGAATATAGACATTTTGGCAGAGGAGGAGGAGGAGGAAATTAACCGAATTATTTGTGTTTGTGCTTCTATTATTGAACTATACTATGAAAAATATATTCATAAAATTCCATGTATGAATTCTTCCTACACCGGCAATGTTTGGTTGATGGAATTGTTGGAAGGGAATGAGAGTCATTGTCATAACATGTTTCGCATGACTAAAGATGTATTTATGAGATTGTGCAATGATTTGGAGAATATTTATAAGTTGAAGGGTTCTTGGAGAATTTGTATTGCCGAGAAGTTGGGAATGTTTTTATATACTTTAGGAGAAGGTGCAGGAAATAGAAATGTACAAGACTAGCGGTTCCAACATTTTGACGAGACTGTTAGCAGATATTTTAGTGAATTGCTGGATGTCATTTGTGTTATGGCAACAGAACTCATAAAACCTCTTGATCTTGAGTTCAAGAACACTCCAACAGAAATATTGGGAGATTCTAGATACATGCCTCATTTCAAGGTATGTTTTGCATCTTTGTACTCTTTTTTACTTTATTTTTGTTGACACAAACTCATTTGAGTTATTGTTTATAATTTTGCTAGGATTGTATTGGAGCTATAGATGACATACATGTTCAAGCCAAAATATCACCTTCTGAGCAAGTACCATATATTGGTCAAAAAGGGATACCTACTCAGAATATAATGGTTGTATGCAACTTTGACATGCAATTCACTTTTGCATGTGTAGGATGGGAAGACATTGCTCATGATACCAGGGTATTTCAATCAGCAGTTCAGAATCCAAGTTCGAATTTTCCTAAACCTCCAAATGGTAATTGTGTTTAAAACAAAATTCTTGCATATGTTCATTTAAGCACTTTATACAGTTGAATTACAATGTAATCATAATGTCTTCTATTGTTCAGGGAAATACTATGTGGTGGATGCAAGATACCCACAAATCAAAAGGTATTTGGGACCATATAAATGTCAAAGGTACCATCTTCCAGATTTTTACAGAGGTGCCCAACCAACAGGTTATAAAGAGGTTTTCCATCATGCACATTCTTCTCTCAGAAGTGTTATTGAACGAACTTTTGGAGTATGGAAAAAAAGATGGAATATTCTATGGGACATGCCTACTTATCCATTTGACAAACAAGTGAAAATTGTTATAGCAACAATGGCACTACACAACTACATAAGAAGGTATTCCCAACGTGATTGTGTTTTCGATGAAAGTGAAAATCTGTATGATATTGAACAGATAGGAAGGTAGCCTGAAGCAGAAGATCGCAATGGTCATGTTTCAAGAGAAATGAAGGCCATGAGAAATAGTATCGTTGCAAGTTTAATGGGGGCACCTATTTGAACATGAGTAGAATATGCTACATGCATGCAGATATGCATTTTTTGTCCATGATTTGTCCCTCTTAAGATCTTGGATGAGACTATCTTCTTGTGGTGTATCTTTACATAAGAAATAATTTATGCATATTGATGGAGTGGTGAACAATGATATTGGGCTACTAGATAGATTCAATCAAAATTGGGGTTTTCACCCTTGTCTTCAATGGTGTGTCGTATGTGTAATGGTGTTCTTATCTTTAGTCTCATATTGCTCTCCTTGCAACTAATATGTCAATTTGAGGTTTTCGATCTTTTGTATATGTTCGTTTTCGTCTGTATATAGATATGTGAATAAAGAATCAAAATGTTGCTGCAAAAGGTTTTGAATATTTATAGTCTTTTAGAAAACTATTGTCTATTTTGGTCATTGTCCAGAATTAATATGTATTGAAGCTCACGTTACCAAACACCAATAATCAGTTTTTTTTTAAACTACACCACTTATGAAATATTATTACCAAACATTTAATAGATTAATTTGACAGCTGATTATTCTCACAGCTGAGTTTTCTCACCACAGTGATTTCGTGTTCACTTTGAAAAATTATGTATGTTCAATATTTTTTTTTTAAATTCTAGCCGATTGATGTCATATTAGAGATTTAGAGTTTGAATATAATATTACTCTTTTAATTATAACTTGAAAAAAATATTAAGAAATTTTTTTTAACCCGATAAAAAAATCTAACAGAAAATAAAAGAGAATACGTAAAGAGAGTTATAAATAGTAAATATATAATAATTATATTAAATAAAATATTATTATTAGTTTTAGATATTGAAGATATTTTAGACAGTTTGTAATGTGTATTTAGTATAATACATATTAAAATGAAAAACTAGATGAGTAGTGTATTAAGTAAGGGGTGTGTATTAAGAAATTAGGGATGTGTATTTAAAATTACTTTTCTTCTTCTCATGATGTCTAAAATTCAAAGCGAATCAAATTCCATGCAATTTCTTTATTTCGGCCAACCTATTAAATATAAATACAAATTAATTATGTAAAAATAATATAAATTAACAAAGCAAAACATACATTTGAATAATAATAATAATAATGTCAAAAAATGCTCCTACAACATAACTAAACTCTTGAGGCTTTCGTGCGCCTCGGCCACGGAATTTTTTATTTTATTTTTTAGTAAAATGTGGTCATCCATTTATTTAAAACTGAGAAAGATGACAAATTAACCAACATATATAGTTAGTTGTAACTGCAGTTTGTAAAAAGCTAGGTACATAATAGAAAAGTCCAGCCTCAAAGACTTAGCATGACTTGCTAGGAGATGAGCGGTAGGTTAGCACACCCCTCTTCGTCTGGTAAATTTATACATTTGGATATGAGATTTAACACATCCCCAATATCATCATATAGCTAGCCTTCCCAACAAAGAAGTATTTGAACTAGCTTGAGCAGAAATTTGTCGTTGCACCAGAGATGAGTCTGTCTCAATAACAAAAGCCATCATATTGTGTTCCAAAGCAAAACCCACAGTAACTTGACATGCCAATGCTTCAGCATGTTCAGCTGAAAGCAAATTTTGAAGAAGTCTAGCCCCTCCAGCAATCCTACTTACTTAAGGGTCTCCCCCTCTTCTTTATTCTCCATCTATATTAATTTTAAGAACACCAACTAGGGGAGGAACCCACTGCACTATGCATTGCGAGCTTGTACTCCCAGCTCTTCCATCATGGACCCAAAATTCTGCTAGCCACGCACTACCACGAAGAACATCACAAGCCGGAGATGACTTCTATTCCAAAAACGGGCAATCAATGATGTAGGGTTAGTAATAATTCGCCAAGCCTGTTTTGCCAACATCGCTGAATTAAACTCTGTTAAATTGCGAAATCCCCCTTCCTCCTTTGGGTTACACAAAGCATCTCAAGACTATCTAGAGTACTGCTCCACAAAAATCTTGCACACATCGATCTGCTCCAGGTTTTCACAAAAACCTTGAGTGAGTTTAAACACACTCATTGCATATGTTGGTAAAGCTTGAGCCATCACCCTGATTAAGATATCTTTTCCAGCTCCACTCAAAAATTTACCTTGCCAATTCTCCAACTTTTTGGCCAAGTTATCTTTATTACACAGAAAAGTTGCTGTCTTTTTCCGGCCTACATAAGTTGGCAAGCCAAAGTATTTTTCATGTGCCTCAACAACCCCAACTCCCAATAAGTTCGAAATGTCCTCCTGGATTGACTCTGTAACATTCTTACTAATTAAACACAACATAACTTTTATTGAAATTTACCACTGACCTGATGTTCTCCCATATATTTCAATAAGCACATCCTGTATCTAATGACAAGCCTCCAAACTCGCATTTGCATATTACATACTATCGTCAGTGAAGAGTAAATGATTCACTATCGGAGCATCACTACAAATCTAAATGCTAAGTAGACTTGCCCTTATTTGTTTCTGTTGTAATGAAGCTGAAGCCGATCCTGAGTACTCATGTATTGACATTTTCAGATACGAACCTCATTATTTATTCAAAATATACGGATTTCCTTAATTGACATACTTTTATATCATATTTTCTTATTTTAACCATTCATATTTTAGGTACATATGAGTAGATCATCTTTATAAAATTTTAGTCAAATTGATAATTATTAAGGTATTCAAAATTGTGAATTACACGAACGGTTCCTGTTGAACAGATTTGTTTCGTTCATTGTAATCATATAGTTTCGATACCTTAACGATTATCAATTTGGCTGAAAATTTGAAGAGATGCTCTACTTATATATACTTACAATGTGAATGGTTAAGATGAGAAAATATGATATAAAATCTATACCGTTTAAATTAATAAAGATATTTGAACCTGATAATATATAAATAATATATATATATATATATTGACCTGAATATCTCATCGATCAGTATAAGACCTCATTCTGTCATATAACATTCTCGATCTGGTTTCTATTGATCTCATTCCGAGTCAAGCTTTTACTCCAACTGAATGATTGTTTATGTAAAGCATCAATATGATCTATTGTAGTTCTGTTTATTTGATCAACTGGCTTCCCATTGTTATATGTCGTTACACCCACCAAATGTATATATATGTATGAAAATTTCTTAATAATTAGACAGTGGACTGCAATTTTTCAAAGGACCTCTATAGATGTTTTTGCTTGCAAATAATTAACCTTGACATGTGGAAAATGCTCCTTTAGATCTATATCTAATTGATTCACACTTGCAGGTCTTTCTGATATATTGCCCGACTTGTTAGACCAAATTGCACCATAACTGACATAGATATGTGGTCCGCGAGAACGATAGTACATACTCAATTGACAGTTTACAGATCGATAACATGCAAGGTAAATTGTTGATAACTAAATTAACATGTAAATGGTACATGACACAGATAATAAACAGTTTTCTACCCAGAAATAGTCGTAAAACTCTTTCTGACTACTTCCATCCCGGCCACGTACCCTAAAACTTATAAGACCTTTTTTACCAAGCCTTTTAGTTTTGACAAACGTTATTGCTTAATTACTGTTCTGATGACATTACTGCCTTCCAACCCCTTTGGAAATGGTTGTTATTCTGTCGACTGGTCGGAAACAGCATTTTTGACAATTGCACGTATTTCTGATCACCACCGACGAAAAATTCTCATCAAAAATACGTACTTCGGTACTTGCAGCCAAAGATTATTTATTCGTCAAAATTTAATCGTCAAAAATCATAATGCATGTTAGTTGTTGTAGTGGTTTTAGAACCCTAATCACTTCACAGGAAGAAAATAGTCCAGATTTATTACTCAACAACCATGTGGTTCTATTTTCTCAGCTAGAAGATCGTGGAAAGAATATAAATGTTTCTTAAACCTACTCCTTTGAAAGCTTCAATACCAGTTTCTAACTACCAAGTTCGAATGCTCAAATCTTTTGAAGGCCCCAACTTCCACAAGGAAAAGTAGAAGAGAATATTATAGCGTCTGACTATAAGACCACGAAACACGAATCACGATTGCTCCCTAGCTTAGAGGATGAACTAAGCCATATTGTCTTTGGTTGTTACACGTACGATTTCTCCACTCTTCTGATTCAACGAAGATATATGAACTAATGATAGGTGAATCATCTTTTGAAGAATCACCTAGAGTCAACCTTATGTGGCAACTGACATGGTACCGCTATATCATCAAAGCATGATTTCTTATTTTTTGTATTTTAATTTTTTCTTTATTACAAAAATTCAATTTTACTTTTACTTTTTTGATTTTTTCTTTTAAACCCTACTTTGTCTCTTTCATCTTGTGCTTAGACATCGTTGTTTTCTTTTTCTCTCTTCATCTCACGTTATCTTGGTTAGATCAATTAACTGAAATATAGGTAACATATGAAAATCTCCAGAAAAACACATCAATTCCAGCCAACTCAATTGGAATTAAGCTCTACTCTTGACCAACATTTGCGGTCGAACTAGATCTCTTGATCTACCTGCATCAAATCAATTTCAATTCCTTGAGGACAAGTTTTAGCAAACCGAAGATTGAGCATATCTGACAAACTTCACCATAAGAGGAAACACTTTCAACAATGTCTGTCATTGAAGCCACAAATCCATTTATAGAATTGTCATGAGTATTGTTCTTGCCTTGAAATATATACACCATCAATAATATAACCATGTAAGTTTCCAAGCTGAGTAGTAAACTTCTAGATTTTCAAAAACCAGTATTTGATTTCCCATGGATATACCTTGGGGCCATCGATCTGTTCCTTATGTTCCCATGGATATGCTAACTTGTTCTACTTGCATCAATTCAAATCCAATTATCCTTAAACCCTAATTCAAATCGAATTCCACCTAAACACTAATTCCAAACTACCTATTTATCACAAAGTTTTTGTCACCGATGCTTGCGAGAGAATGAAAATCTGTTTAAAAGTGTCGATCAATATTGAGAGTAGGTGGTAGGGTGGAGAGGAGATCAACGTGAGATGAAGAGAGAATAAGAAAGCGAACGACGGCTAAGCAGAAATCATACTAGATGAAAGAGAGAAAGTAAAAGTAGGGTATAAAAGCAAAAATCAAAAAAGTAAAAATAAAATTGAATTTCGTAATTAAGAAAAAATTGAAATACAAAAAATAGGAAATCATGCTTTGATGATATAACGGTGCCACGTCAGCTGTCACGTAAAGTGAGTTTTAGGTGGTTCTCCAAAAGGTAATTTATCTAACATTATTCAACTATAAATGACCTACGAAATGGAAAATCTTCATAGGATCGTGATCAGGGTATCCTGGTGCAGTGCCAGCCAAAAACGCTCCACCCAGCAAGCTATTCAGTCACAGCGTACAGTTATATATTAGCCAGGCTAAGAGTCAATAAGTTTGATCTATAAGAAGGTAGTCTTAAGACATAGTACTAGCTAGGAATGCTTTTGGAGGTATTAAGTTACGTCGGTCATATCCTACTTATTTGTGCATGAAGACATCTCTGAAACTTCCCTTGCAGGGCTAGTTGCATGCTGCGATTAGCAGCTTTGCAGTGAACGGTCTCATGCGCCACTCGTCTACGGCGGTTGTCTTTGAGACCCTCTGTCAGTTTCAAGTGCTCCTAGTTATATTATCGATCATCTTCTTCACAAAACCTGTGCAAACGACTATATATTACAAGTAGATCAATCATATCTATTATGTTGCGTTTATGGAATAACGTACTGTTTACGTACTATAACAACAACAGAGAAAATGCATGCTTAATTCGTCACAAAAGGTTTCTTCAAGAGAAAAGAGATAGACGTCGACTTTCGATGCATCAGCCATAGAAATTGGATAACTAAATTCTCTCATGCTTTCTAGCTAGGCCGGGAAATGTTGCTATCATACACCTACCAAATGTATGAAATTTTGCATCAATATTGTATTGATTTACCCGACTAATGGAATTTGTTAAAATACATGTACGAGTGTTTTTCTTACCGACTTGGAGATTCATAAAAGACCATGCAACAATGACTGAAACATGCTACTGCAAATTCCATTACTAACCGAAAGAATAGTTGCGACTTGTAACAAACATTCCAAACTGTTCGTTTTGACAAGCTAGAATATCCCAGTACCATTCACGTCGATTAGCTTCATTCTGGTTCAATAGAAAACACTGAACCCAAAATTCTCCAAACCCCCTTCGTTTAGAGACCAGTGAGAGAAACAACGTTTATAGTGAGATGTCTTCAAACAAACTGATCGACCATAACACCATCAATTAGTAAAGACTTGCATAACTTTCTTCCAATCACACGCAATAGGACTAGATCAATATCTTACATCCATTGGAAGATAAAAATGGATGAAAATTGACAGTATTCAAAGATAACGTTCTTCTCAGTTCTCACGATGCTTCCACAAATTAGGAATAGATCCATTGTAACCTTTACAAAAGGATGCCTCGGAAGCTCTTCCGCTGTGGACCTCTTGTTGCCTAGGCAACACCCTTGAGAATCCAATGCAGCACTTGAGAATTTATCAAGAACGTCAGGCTACATTTCCTCCACAATCCACAAGATTCAAGATATCACACGAGATGGTGAAGATGCTCTCATGGAGCTCTCCTATGGGAATTTCAAGCTCTATAAATGTCACTTGAGTGGAGATAGAAAGGAGCTGTAACCCCGATAAGGACCACAGCCAATGTGGTACATACTTAAGCTTTCCTATAGTTGTGTATTTTGACTTTTTTGAGACCCCAACCTCTACTCCCATTTTGGAATACAAATAGTCTTCACTCTTAACTATTATTAATTAGAAACCTACTATTAATCTGCTGTGTAACATACATCATGTTGCTAGGCTTTCTAATCAGTGGCAGATATGGAAGGAAGTACTCAACTAACAACAGGTAAACGTATCTCCCTCTCCGAGCAAGAGCAGAAGAGCTATCCTTTCAAAGAAAAAAAAAGAGCAGAAGAGCTAGTTGATTGCGACAAGATCATCGCTGTGAGGGAGGCTGAGGCTTGATGGTTGTTGCATCTCAATTCATCAATCAAAAGAATGGATACCAAGGCTAACTACCCTTACATGGGTGTTGATGGTACATGTAATGCCAAGAAGAAAGCAAGCCATACAGCCACGACAACTAACCATCAAGATGTGCCTGCAAAGAGTAAAACTGCTCTTGGCTGTTGCCAATTAACCTATCTCTGTTGCCATTGATGGTAGCATATCTGATATCCAATTCTATTTAAAATGGTGTATTATGGGGAATGACCGTAGACTATTGCATTACCGCTGTCCGTTATGGCATCAGCGATGATGGAACTTAGTATTGGTTTCTGAAGAACTAATGGGGGGCAGAATGGGGTGAAGAAGGGTAGATAAGAATGTAAAGACATAGATACATTGGAAAATCTGTGGTTTTGCAATGGCAGTCGCTTACCCCTCTGCATAATTTACAATCAAATGAAATCAATACCCACAAGGCCACAAGCCTTTCTAGGTCTGCATTATGATATGTACATGAACTTCAAAGATACCACATATTTGTACGAAGACTAGGAAGTGTTGGCAAATATTAATGAAGAACCTTTTTTCCATATTTGTACGAAGACTAGGAAGTGTTGGCAAATATTAATGAAGAACCTTTTTTCTGTTTAGATGAATTATCCAACTATATATGTACGGGAACTTTTTATGGGGAGACACCGAGAGAAGGCATATAGTCCACCTCTCTGTCACTGGAACCTGGTTTGCAGACCTAATTGCAAGGGGCTTGTGACTTAGAAATACATTGTTTTATTCTTGTCCCCCCCCCCCCCCCCCCCCCCCCCAAAAAAACAAAAAAAAACAATGAGATGACTGTAAAAAATGCAAACGCAGAAAAGGAGCACGAGAGAGAGTAATACCTGGTAGTATGGAATTGACAGACAACCCAGGCATACTTCATGATGCCAATCATCTGTTGTCCTACCTGAACGCACCGAACACTCTACAGTACCATCTAAACACAGCCATCTCAACCTGTTAAAATATCACAACAGTCTAGTCCTAGTTTCAGCTCTAAGTTGCCTTAACCTCCAGTCCAAAGGCAAGCTCAACATAAGACTAATGTAACTGTACCAAACTAGCCTTTAAATTACATCAAATGAGCAGAAGCAGTCAACCATTTTCAAGTTTCAATATTAAAATTGATTAATAATATTTCATCCTTATCTAGAGTTCATGCATGATAACATGCACTACTTGTGAAGGCAAAAGCTATCACATACTGTTGTAATGGGAAAGCACAAAGAGGTAGATCAGTAACATAAAGCTTCAACATATATTACTTTTATAAGAAAACCGATCAGATTTTACAGTCAACGAACAAAATACAAGCTAACTGATACTTTCAACACTAGAAAGAAAAGACATGCATTAGGGGAAAAGACCACTGGATGCATGTTGCTGTATCTACAAGGAAAAAAATTCTAAACCGAAGTTCTGATACTAGAGTTAACACCATGCATCAGAGTTAAAACTAACACCAGATGCATGTTTCTGTCTACAATGGGAAAAAATAGAGACTAACCGACGAGTCTTTTGGTACTAGAGCAAGAATCATGCATGTTTCTGTGTTTACACAGCCTTGTCCAACACCGGTGAAGAGGGGGAACTTGCATCATTTGCACTATTGCTCAATTCTGTCAGTTCTTTAGCACCAACACCAACAGAGGGTTCGATATCAACTTTCGGACTCTCTTCCTTCGACAAGGTCATAGCCTCAGGTGTGATTTGCATAAAGTCAACACCAGTCTTCAATTCTGTCATTTCTTTAGCACCAACACTAACAGAGGGTTCGATATTAACTTTCGGATTCTCTTCCTTCGACAATGTCATTGCCTCAGGTGTGATCTGCGTACAGTCCATACCAGTCTTCATATCCACCTTCAACTCACCAGCATATATTTCAGTTTCATCATTCGTCAACCTGTCAATTTCCTGGGACTTGTCATCTTCTATAGGCTCACTAAGTGTAGAACGGTCGGCAGATTTACCGTCAGACTTCATACACTCGACAGTGGATAAGCCAGCTGAGGCTCCAGTTCTAGATATCCTTCAAAAAAGTTTTAGTTAAGGAATGATAACTACAAATTACACGACAGTATGCAAACCACCAACCTCTTGGCAAACCAACAATGGGAAAAAGATCTAAAAGTAGATAAAAGGAAAAATTAGACAAACCAACCTGTTCAAGGAGAAACCAGCATTTGCTTGCTTAGATGACTCTGATTTTGCTCTCCGCTTCCTCTTTTGTGGTCTGATTGAAATGAACAACAAATGATTATTACGCCAAACCATAAACACACATGGTAGTAGCCATGAAGTGTAAGGTGGGGCAGTACCATTTAGGATCAAGAGCGGTGATTTATGAGCTACATATATACTTGTTACAACTGATTCTTAAAATTGTATAACTTTATTATTTGTTTGTTTCAATATCCAGAAATCCCCCGAACCTGATTGGCTGACCCAGGCAGGAGCCTCCAGCTGAACCCTAGAAAACTCTAACAAATAGGTAGGTAGGTAGGTATCGTGAGGTCAAACCCCACACCACAAGGAGAAAACTATTAGCCTGACATATCCTACTAACCTAGTTTGAAATATTTCTGATTTATTAAATCAACCACCAAAAGGAAACAACATAACATGACAAATATTACGCTGACAGAAGACGTCCAAATGTTTTTTTAATAAGCACATAGTGGTCATTTACATGTAATGGTCATCTAAATGTGACTCCATGAAATAAAAGTACATTGCCCACGTAGTTGTGGAAAAACCCACAAAAGCAAACAAAAAGAATTGTCCAGACCATAAGAAGGGAATCTCTGCTGCAAGTACCATGAAACTAACCAAACAAAATTTTCCAAAAACTACATTATGCAGCAGTCCTCTCAAACTAAAATACGGTTTACTTGAGAAATAGGACTTACATATCAGAATCATCAGTCTTTGGCGTATCATTCTTTTGCCCCAGTTGTATACATGTCTAAATTGCAAAAGGATAACATATTTTAGAATAAGGTCTTTAAAAATGAGAGATGTAGACAAATGACCAATACAATTAAGAAAAAAAAAATTAATACATACATCTTCTGAATCACCTCCAATCAGTTGCCATCGTTGCTTTTGAAGATTTAGGTTTTCTTTCTCCCCATCATTATAAAGCACCTGCACAAGTTAGAAGTAAAGGAAGAACAATTTAAAACGACTATATGCATATAGGTGGAAGCAAATTGTGAGACTGAGGTAAACTGAGAGATGTCATGCTAGATTACAACATGTGGCCCTGATGGTGCTCAGTGAGGAAACCACCTCTGCCCCAAATTTTCCGGCACCTCAAATAGTTAACCAGAAGTATATTGCCTAAAACTTTAAAATCCTACAAGTAGTATTTTCAAAGAATAACAGCAACAACAATAAATGTAAATGTTTAACAATTACAGTAAATTGTAAGAGTTACCAAAAGAACAATCAAACCCAAACCCAAACCCAATGACACATCGATAGTAAAATGTATAGTGAAACAGATATTTTTAACTCTCTCTCTTTCTCTCTCTCAAAATATAATCAATTGTAATACTCAAGAGGGATTATTCATAAACTATAAAATAAAGGAACTAATTCCAGAAGGAGATTCTTTGAAGAACTCACAGCACAAGCAAGAGAGTGGTTAATTTCAAGTTGATGTTACTATAAAACGGCCAAGAAGATCATGGTCAAAGGCCCAAAGACGCATAGTATTATTCCAACTTTATCAAGTTTCAAATGATGTTATGAAAGAGAACACCACAAAGGCATGAAACAAAACATACAAAAAAGCAGGAAGACAAAAAAGTCAACTCACCAAGTGTTTCTTTCTAACAGCATCGTAAGAACGAACGACACCATCATAAAACCTACAGAGAAAGATATACCATATAAGAAACAAATATAGCAGACAATAAACATTCACTCAAAGTGACGATCGACTAATTCACATGAATCATAGAACATTATACATGTAATCAGTTCTGAAGTACTCACGTTTTGTCTTGTGGCCACCAAACCTTTATTCCTTTGCCAACTAATCGGTCATCAGGATCAGGCATTGGATTCCCCTGGATTTGAAAAGATGAATTAAGACCCAAAGTAAAAAGAAAAGCCAGAGAAAAAGATCATAACATTTAATAGGTAGGCCTAGCCCATATATAAAAGAGAATATGTTAAGTTGGAACTTAGAAAAGACTGAGACATTATTACCTGGAAACAAGTTTTTGAAACAGAATTGTAAAATGATGTAAGAGATTACTACACCAAAAAGAAGACAGAAAAGAAAAAAGGTACCAATGTTGCACATAAGTTCCTTGATGTATTGAATATAGTTATTTCCAATGCTTAATCAACAGGGCCTTACTGATAAGGAACATTAATTGATTCAAATGATAATAACTTGACAAATAACCAGAACACCTAATATTGTTAGTGGTCAATGCTTGGATCCAATGTAAGCCCTATTTTCAAGATTTATTGATCACACTTATTTAAGGGACAAATAGTCCAAAGAGATAAATGACTCATAAGGATGTAGCAGATGACTGAGACACCAAACCAAACTGTAACTCACCATACTACTCAAACTGCAATTGAACCAAAAAACGAACAAACAAAAAACAAGAATTTAATAATAACACTTATTATTACCTCTTCCTTTCCAATGGAACGTTTCCTCTTGCGTTTAATCTTAGGGGTTCCTTCCTCAATATCTCCCTCCATTTTTGTCTCAGACTTGGATATCTTCTGCAAAGTGGAAAATTACTATGAGGATTAAGAAAAAAACAACAGAACAAAAGAATAAGTACTGAAAGGTAAAGTTTTACTGTCAACAGTCAAGTACCTTACTAAGAGATCCTTCAGCACCATCTGCATTAGGAGCATCATCTAGCGTACGTTTCTTAATACCTTTTACAGCTGATCGATGCTGGATACTCCCAGTTCCAGACTGTAAAGCAGGCTCATGATCCGGTTTTTGCTTGGGACCACTTGGGACTGGTGACTCCTCTTTGACTACTACACTTTCAGAAGCAAGGACAGTCTCCTGATTTAATTTTGCAGCAAGCTTTCTCGGGCGCCCCCTTGGTCTTGTTGCACTCACATTCCCAGTCCCAACCTTTTGCACCAATGACCGGTGATTGATATTCCCAGTTCCTAGAGTCAAAGCTGATTCTAGTTGGTTTTCCTCAGGATTATATGGAACTGCAGATTCCTTCCCTGTGCCTACATGTACAGAAGAAATAATTGTCTCGTCGTTTGTTTTTGGACGAAATTTTCTGGGGCGTCCTCGTGATTTTGCTCTTAAGGTACTTGTCTCCTTAGATTCCATTTTCAAAGTATCGATTGATGGTGGATTTTTCTCTTCAGCCTGAGCACTCAAAAAATCTCCCTTTGCCGGTTCAAGGGAAGTAGGATTAGCTTCTTGATGTGCTATGGTTACTTGCTTCTTTGGCCGACCTCTTCTAGATTCGGTTCCATCAGGATGGCCATTTTGTAGAAGCGAAGAAGCAGATCCTATGTCCCCTTCTGCTTTAGGTTGAGAATTTGGTGACTCAGTCGTTTTTTGAAGTGTCAATGGAAAACTGGATGGCTCAACCACTTCTTGAAGTGTTGATGGCAAAGGGGATGATGTAGTGACCTTCACACAAAAATGGTCTTCAGTAGGTGAACTATTAGATCCCTTTTCATGTGACTTCTTGTTGCCAGCCGATTTTGGAGATTTTTTTCCAGAATGCATCCAATTCTCGTAACCTTCCTCTGGATTCATTAAAGAATTTGGCTTCCGGCCTCTCTTTTTCGGAGCTGAATGTGGCTCAATTTCTGATTTTTCCTCTGCGTCCATTGAAGAATGGGGCCTCGTGCCTTTCTTTTTGGTACTGGAATCTGGCTCAGTTACTGATTTGACAGCCTTCACAGAGAATGAATTTTCGGGTTGAGCACCATCTTGTAAATCAACCTCCTTAGAATGTTTAGTAAGATGGCAACACTGTAATGTTTTAGAAGAGTCATGTACAATTGTAGGTTCATCACTAGTGGGAGCAGCCACAGATTTGTCAACTGATGTCGGACAAGAAGCATTGGCAGTAACTACCTCTGTCACCTGGTTAATAGAGAAGTTTAAATCAAACAACTGCATGTAATATATATGGAAGAAGAGAGAGAGAGAGAGAGAGAGAGAGAGAGAGAGAACAGGGGACGATATGAATAGGCATAGCAGTTACATACATGTGATGGTTCATTTGATGTCCTTCTATATCAACTAGTTTTTCACTAGTTTTCATTTGATATCCTTTTATATCATCTAGTTTCTATATCAACTAGTCTTAATTATTCTCATTGATATCCTTTTATATCAACTAATTTTATCATATCAACTAGATTTTATTATTATCTTAAGAGTCAGATTACTGTCAGAACGTCCATCTATTATTCTCACTAAGGAGGCCCACTCTCAACACACACACACACAAGGGACATCCATAAAATACTACATCACACATCCTTCCTCCTAAAATGTGTACCGTGTACCTGATATACCAAGTACTATATGCCAGGCAATGCTATCCAAATTCTTAAATAATATCTAGAAGAAAACAGAATAGCTAGGTAGACAGGAGAGGCTGGTAACTACGTTGGATATTATTGATGTAATCATTAAAACAACGCACTTCCAAGAGCGCTTGTTATTAACTTTCCTTTGACTGTCCTGTTTTGATTCAAACTGAATTTTTACTTGCTGACCTCATCCCAATCCTCTTATCTTGTAACTACATCAACAATCCTTTTTACTATGGTCACAAAAATATCTTTAACATTACTCAACCAGAAATTATCCATTCTGCATAAAAAGGACCATTGGATACTAAACACTGCAAACAAAAAGTGTTCCAGTTCAAAGGATTGAAGCTATGACCACCTCAGTGTGTGTGAGGAACAGACAGAATTCATCTCGAATAATAAGATATTATATATATACACACACACGAAAACGATGTGGAGCGGACGTCCGCACCGTCCTTAAAGTGCGGACGTCCCTCCGTTCGCCACCTTCCGGCGCCGACGACGGCGTGCCTCCACCCGGGCGGACTCCAGCAGCATCCCCGATCACTTTCCCTCCCCGGCGAGTCCGACGAATTCCAATTTTCCGGCGAGATCGATCTTGTTTGAAGTTTTGGGTGATCTCGCAGGAAAACTGGAATTCGACGGACTCGCCAGGGAGGGAAAGTGATCGGGGACGCTGCTGGAGTCCGTTCGGGTGGAGGCGCGCCATCGTCGGTGCCGGACGGTGGCGAACGGAGGGACGTCCGCGCTTTAAGGACGGTGCGAACGTCCGCTCCACATCCGGCCTGTATATATATATATACACACACACACACATATGCTGACATGTATATAGAAAAATTTCAGATAAATAAAAATAAATACTTTGGCCGCAGAAGTAGGGCTTCCAGTTCAACTTGGAGAGATGATGCATAAAAAGACAAAAGGAATGGATCAAGCATAAGCACAAAAAACAGTATACTAAGCTTATTGTAAATTTCTCCCTATGCGTGCAAATGATCGATTATTACACAATATCACTTGTTTAACATACCTGATTCTTCACGACATGGTCAAGTTTGAGGGTATCAGATCCATGCTGGCATATAGAAGCCACTATACGAGCATAATCATCCAAAGCAGTACCCATGGACTTCACTGCTTCCATGAGATACGGTTTGAGCTTAGCCGCACAATTATGGAGAACCGCCTCACTCAATTTCCAAGAAAAAGGTGAAACATTCTGAAACAATGAATAAGATGAGCCAAATTAATAAACAAAGAAAATAGAATGATTAATCAAAAGGTTAAACTAAAAGCAATAACAATGTTTTAAAAGAAGATTATAACCTGATTTTCCTTTCTAACACTTGACAAGAGCATTTTGAGAAGTTCCAAGGGAATTTCTTCACTTTCATGAATTTCATCGAAAACCATTGTCATAATAGTTTGCATGTCTGAAAATACAGCAAGTGGATGGTTGGACCTTACAATCAAGCAAGATGAAACCATTAGTTGTTAATTATTTGCACGAAATAAAAGATCATATGAAAGGAAATACTGCTACTATACGAATAGAACTTTAACAAACAGAAGAAAAGTACAAAGTGTGGGAATGGTTCATACTGATTAACTACTATATTAACAACTAAACTAAATCCAATACCTCTCATAAAACAATAAAACTCAGGAGAAACTGATGCCCAGAATGAAGCTAAGTAACGAACTCTATCTCCTCACCCCTAGCTACCTCAGAAATTATGTTAATTTACTCCATCAACACCACCTGAGAGGTGACCATCACAGCAGGTACTCCCAGCAATAGTCCTTTCTTTTTTTTCTCCAACAATCATTTTCTAAGAAATTCTTTTTGAAGGAAAATACACCCAATATGAAGTGAATTTTTTTGGTCTGAATATGAAGTGAATTTTCCATCCTATGGTTCCACAACAGAATAACATCAGGATCCAAAGTTCCAAACATATGAAAAGAAGAAAAATTTTAGAATCCTATGATTTCTTTTAAACAAACTTCCAATTAATAAGCAAACACTTAAATTGAGATAACACGTTAACTTGAGATAACAATAATAATGTTACAAAGTATCAACATTAATCGAAAAGTTCCCATGCTTCAATATCAAAGTATCAAATAATGTCACAGAAGTTTATTCAAGTTTTGTAATTCAAGCTGCACTTAATTAAAGATCAAAGTAATTTTAATTTCAATTCAAGGTTCAGCCACCACATTATTGAATAATATATAATTTTGTTAATACCACCATAAAACAATGTCCAGCAAAGCACCACAATATTAATCATATTACAATAAGCATAGATATAAGCTCTTACTGGATTATATTTAGGAAATGTTGAAACATCTCAGCAATTAATGAGTAACAGTCAAGGTCCAGCATCATCACACTTGACCTGACCTTCGCAACAACTTTTAGAGTGGACACTGCCTTTTTGTAAGAGCGACCGGATAGATGTGATAAGTTTTCAAAAGCTGCTACAATCAGCTTAAAAATTTCCTGTGCAGCCAAATCGACAATGAATGGCTAAGTGCGGAGAATATATATATATATATATATATATATATATAAGAATTACATCTACTTACATGAATATGCAATTTGAAACCTTATGAATGATTAGCATCAAGCATTAGTTGAGAATCCCAGAGATCATGTCATACCTTCATTTTGTCATCATCGTATGGGGCTTCAGGTGCTGTTATTCTTGTAATCTCAGTGATACATGATGCAACAGAAACTCTGACATCCGTATCTGAGTGTCGTAACAGTACATCCGAAATTAATGCTGTCATTGAGGGTAGAAGCGCATCTTGCAGGGATGTAGATGGTGCTTGCTCCACATATGACAGCAAACCCTCAACTTCCTAAAGGAAAAAATTGAAACAGCAAGTCAGTATTGTCAATCTTTTAAGCAATAAAGGAACAAAAGAAAATCCATATATGCTATGTTATATCTCACAGTTGTATCAACAAAAGACTCACAGGAGGAGATAGTTTAGATGAACTAAGCAAGTAGAGGAGAACAAAATGTAAAGAGAGTTACGCTTGTCATCAAGAAAAAAGAAAAAACAAATATCTATTTCATGTGAAAAGGTAAGATGGAGGAGAATGATGATTGCATGTAAAGTGATGCTTGAACCACCAAACATGTGTGTATCACACACATACCCTAGGCGACAACCAAGAAGATTGTTTCCCCACTCAAACTAATAATCACTATGGTCGCATAGGGCAAGTCATCATTGTGCCAAGGCAAAGCTTCCATGTAACACTTTATGATGACATATGCAAACAGGATCTAATAATAAGAGTCAATCTTCCAATAAGTTTATGTATTTAGATAAAAGTTTAAACTTCATGAAACTAACACATGCGTCTATCAAAAGATTCCCTTTCATCAGTTTTGTTTTCTCTGGTTCTTTTATTTCATGAAAAATGAACTTCAGATATATGCAATTACACAATTTGTTAAAAACAAAGTTTGC
This sequence comes from Fragaria x ananassa, assembly GCA_034370585.1. Lineage (NCBI taxonomy): Eukaryota > Viridiplantae > Streptophyta > Magnoliopsida > Rosales > Rosaceae > Fragaria > Fragaria x ananassa. Next base: position 19,476,579 of record CP139752.1, read on the forward strand.
TTATTCTGTATGCAACTAAGGATCTTCAGTTCAGAGTTATTAATCATGTACAGAAATTCATGAATTCACAAACTTTGGCATCCAATTTTCACACAACATATGGTCCAAAACCATTAACCTAAAAACACATCTTCCAATAGGAAGCACTCATGCATCAACCACCATTAAAAAATGAAAAATTGTGGCCAGCAAACAGCTCACTATTGATATAATAGGTACTCAGAGATCCATTCCAACACAATCACATGTAAGGAATTGCCAAAACGAAATTCAGCCTTTCAATAAAAGCAGCACTGAGGTTCAAAAACACACATCAAATGTATAGAACCCAGAAAGCCTACTGAAATCGCATCAAAACTACCAAATGATTGACCTAAAGAAGAACCACAAAACGACACAAAATGATGATTGAAATCAATATTCATTCATCTAGAATCCATGAATTGATATTGCCCAGAAAGCAAACCAAACACAACAAACTCACAAACACCAAATGCACAAAATTAAGAACCCACAGCACACCAGCAGTCAATAATTCAACAAAATCATTATCAAAGACCAATTTCATACAACAATCCATTCTATTCACCAACCCAGAAAAAAAAAATTATTAAAAAAAAAACTCAGTCAACAAATTCTGTGTTCTGTGTGTGAAAAAGAAAATTACAAGAGAGGGTTTAAGGGGATTACATCGAGGAGTTTGAGGAGCTCATCAGTGTTGGAAGGAGGCTTAAGGAGAGAATGTCCAGCCTTCTTAAGCTGTTCCTCAAGCTCTTTCTTAGAGGATGACATTGTCAGAACTCCAAAAAGACCCTTGTGTTTGGTTTTTTTTTTTTTTTTGGGGTTTCAAACTCTGAGACCCTAAAACACAGAAACTCAAAACTCAACCCAGGAATCAGACTTGGGAAAACTCCCAGTCCCAGACCGATGTTAAATAACCGCCCAACATCAAAAAGTGACAAGGCTATAAACTCACTCCACCTCAGACTTGGAGATTTTAGGCAAAGTGTTGGGCATGCAAGCACAAAGTTGCAAATGGGCAGTTTCGTATTCTGACCAAATTTATGAAATTTGGTTCAATTTTGGGCTCTCAAATCCGCTGTTTTTTGTTCTCTTGGGTTTATGCCTCTATAATCACAACCCCCCCTTTTTTTTCTCACACAAAAGACTCGAGCTTTTGGCCTTCGCACTTTTAAACTGGTCGTTTCTGAGTGCTGTGTAAGACTGTGCTCACCATCATCGATGTCAATTACAAGATTAGCCTTCCATCGTTTGAATGTGGACTGGTCATATACAGATCTTCTGTTTGGTATTTTAAGGACTGTATACTATAGGGTCTCTAAGGACACTGATTTATTTGGAGCACCAAATTTGGAGAAGCAAGTGTACAACTATAGGCCACAATACCACATTTGTTCTTGGAATGTTCATTGTATTGGTACCTGTACTATAGATAATACAATCAAGGCACCCAAGTGAGAATCCAAGACTGCCCCTTTTAGTGTTTGTGTAATTTTGTTGCTTTGTTGGTGTTGGTAAATTTCACAGAACATTGAGGCCCAAATAAGCTGAAATAAATTTCACATCTTTCCACATGTATTGTACGTATAGTAAATCTGCATATAGCCTCAGAAGGTAAAAAGTGACTGTTTTATATGACACAAGGGTAAGTGCTACGAAGGTGGGGTGCTTATTGCAATTGCATACATGTTAAATTTCCCTACGAATAAAATGGAGATGCTTTTTATAGGAGAATTTTCCATGGAAAGGCAGAACCACAAGTCCACAAGACAGCAGCATAACAGATGAGAAGACACATCATAACTGGTGTGTACTGTTAATGATGCAAGACTCGAAGAGTCAAGAATTGCATCATACTTGAACTACCTGTGCAACTTCTAAAGGCTCTCGGAACTTTCAATAGATTTCCAGTTTTTTTTTTTTTTTTCCAATAAATTTCTAGTTGAGTTGTTTGAGACTCTTCTGTTTAATGAGCCGAAACGCATGTCATAGTTTTGGTGCTAGTGCTGGTGCTGTTGCTGGTAGTCAGGTGCTGTAGTTGTTGATCTGGTCAAATTTTACATCTTAATATTATAAGCTACAACATCAGTCTTCAATGTATTTATGTTAAGGATTATTAGTTAGTTTAGGGGATTTTTTTTTTTGTTATCAAAGCAAGGTGTCACTCCCTTAAAAAAAAAACAACAAAAAAACAAAACAATACTTTTTATTAGATAACTCACACATCTATTATTGTGAGGTTTGAACTCATAACTTCAACATTATTAATTAAACTACCTAACCAACCAGGTCATGGCTCCCAACAATATGTCAATCCATTGAATTATAGAAAAATGTAGTATTACATAATAACTTGTCCTAGAGGCACGTTGTTGCTAAGAGACCTAAACTATAACTCAACATAATAATGCCTTTTGAGAGCACGACACGACAAGAACAAAAGAAAAAAAAACACAAAAGAAAAAACTTACTAAAAAATGACATCTCACTATCATAAACAGTTACATAAAATAAAAAACTCAGCTTTCAAAATATTTAGACAAATAATGACAGAAGCTCAGGCCCGAGAGCTATGTGATGCAAGCCTAACTTTGAAATTAATACTTATATGACAAAAAACTCATATTATTAATAAAATTACGCAAATTGTCACTGGCTTATCCGTATCTCTCTTTTTTGCTCTTGAAGATGCACATCTCTCTCTCTCTCTCTCATCTTTCTCTCTCTCTCACTCTCTCTCTCTCTCCCCCTATTATGCTATTCTCTTCACCTCGCCAGCACCATCCTCGCCTCTGTCATGCCGCACCAGATCTCCTCCACCAGCAACACCGTTGAGTGCACGATCCTCACCTCCGTCGTGCCGCACCAGATCTCCTCCGCCTGCGACGCCGTCTAGTGCACCATCCTCTCTTCCATGGCACCACCGTTGCACCGCACCATATCTCCTCCACATATTCATATATGTATGAATGGTAAAATTACTGCTACTGTTGAGATTTGTTGGAAGATAAATTGGTGCTACTATCAGATCTAGTGGAAAGGTATTTTCTGTTACTGTTGAGATTTGTTTAATGGCAGAAAGATCAGAGATGTGAAAATGAAGGTAGTAACAGCTAATTAAGGGTGAATTTGAATAACTTCACGGTAAGCAGTAGCAGCTAGCCTCTTAGACAACCGAATAGTATCAACTAGCTTTTCCTTCGACAGTAGCAGATAGCTTTAGCTGCGGCAGTAGCAACTAGCTTGAAGACAAGGCAATAGCAAAGTTAACCTTCGTTGTATAGTCTTCAAGCAGTAGCAAAACTAGAGGATTGCAGAGACATACTTGTGCTACTATTAGAATGTTAACCCCCTGCTACTATTTTTACTGGAATGTTACCTGCTATTGTATTTCATTTACTAGAAATCTCTAAAGGGAGCTAAAGGGAGTATTTCTCTTCTAAAAACATATTTAATCAATACATGGTTAATTTGGTAAATTAAACCATGACACATGACAGAAATATATTTGTTAAAGAGTTTTTTTCACCAACAGTCCCTCAACTCTGGTGTACCTACCAATGTGATACCTCAACTCTTAATCGTACCAATGTGATACCCAAACTCTAGTATTGCTATCATTGAAGTACTTCCGTCAGTTTTTTTCAACTTCTCCGTCATCTTGGTGACGTGGCAAGTACGTGAGGCCCACAAAGAGGGTTAAAAGACAAAATTAACCCCATCTGAGAGGAGCAATGTTTTTCCCGCCCTTTACCTTGAGAAAGACACCCAACAATTCCAATTTTGGCGCCAATTTTCCCTCCCTACTCCTTAATTTGTGTCTCTTATCTAAACTAAAGAACTACCGCCAACCAGTCGACCACAATCTGATAAAACCTAGATCAATCTCATTTTCTATTTTTACCCTAGCACTTGTTAAACTAACAAAATAAATATAGAAATTTATATGGAATATCTCATTTCCACAATCTCATAAGAATATAGAAACACATAACTTAACGAAATTCAAATACATGTTTAAATACCATTAGTTCTTACAAGCAAAAATCATGACAGATCAACATAAATACTGTTCTATGATGCATAATATGTACTTGCCACGTCACCAAGATGACGGAGTAGGGAGGTAAAATTTTGACGCCAATTTTCCCTCCCTACTCCTTAATTTGTGTCTCTTATCTAAACTAAAGAACTACCGCCAACCAGTCGACCACAATCTGATAAAACCTAGATCAATCTCATTTTCTATTTTTACCCTAGCAAGTTAAACTAACAGAATAAATATAGAAATTTATATGGAACATCTCATTTCCACAATCTCATAAGAATATATAGAAACACATAACTTAACGAAATTCAAATACATGTTTAAGTACCATTAGTTCTTACAAGCAAAAATCATGGCAGATCAACATAAATACTGTTCCATGATGCATAATATGTACTTGCCACGTCACACAAATTAAGGAGTAGGGAGGGAAAATTGGCGCCAAAATTGGAATTGTTGGGTGTCTTTCTCAAGGTAAAAGGCGGGAAAAACATTGCTCCTCTCAGATGGGGTTAATTTTGTCTTTTAACCCTCTTTGTGGGCCTCACGTACTTGCCACGTCACCAAGATGACGGAGAAGTTGAAAAAAACTGACGGAAGTACTTCAATGATAGCAATACTAGAGTCTGGGTATCACATTGGTACGATTAACAGTTGAGGTATCACATTGGTAGGTACACCAAAGTTAAGGGACTGTTGGTGAAAAAAACTCTTTGTTAAAAGCTATTCTTATTTGTTTAAAACTAATGTAAATGAAATGAATGTATTTGTGATAGGCGGGTGGATTTAGGATTTATCTCCACGGATGATGACCAGGCGAGCTGAGAGGGTGGCGTTTTTGGGTGTAATCTAGTTCTTGGGTTATCCAATGACAACTGGGAGTTTGTTGAGACAAATGAAACTAAGCAATTGCCCAGATGAAACTAAGCAATTGCTACGCACATGATTGCGCACAGGAAACCTTGCAAGCATATAACCATTGCCCCAACCAGCACAACAATGGCTCACAATTCAACCTCAAAGTTTATATGGAATACTATAACATGATAAAGTGGAAATGGGATGGAATGATTCATGATGGATGCTTATAATGGATGAAGCTCCTTCAAAACATAGAAGAAATAGCATATACTAAAACAACGTTCAGGAACATAATTGAAAACCATGGTAAAGTAACTGGCAAACAATCAAATAAGGTGAGAATCCATCAGACAAACAAAGCTCAGCATCTCCCACTAAATTTAAACTGATTTGGCAAACTTATTAGGCCTTAACATGCTGCTGAACAACATGGAGAGCTTCATGATCCTCTCCAAAATCCTGCAAACCAGCCAGAGAAAGCATTCTTATTTGGAAGACAAAAGCAAAGGATACAATAACATATAATTATCTGTTGAACTTCCACCTTATTGTGCAAGAACTTTTAGTTGGAGTCATACCTTCACAACAACACATGAGCAACCAACAACCTTCCTAGCCTTGCCCTCAGAGTCGATCTTGCACAACTGTACAAAACCACACCATCAATACAAATTGCTACAAACATTCATTTATCAATCAGTATACAACAGAGTTAAGAAAAGAGAGTTCTCAGAAAAAAAAAAATATCACTTACACCAGCCCACTCTCCTAGGGTCTTGGCATTGGGAACAGTCAACATGTTAACATTGTGCTCAGCACAAAGACCTTTGACTAGTTTAACATAGTCTTGTTGGTCACAGTCCTCAGCCAGCACACAGAGCTGGGCAGCATGCTTCTCAACAACCTTTGCAGCCTCATGCAGACCTCTAACAAGCCCACCATGAGCCAGTGATTTTCTCAGCACAAGCTGCACGGCTGTCATGATATCCATAGGCTCTCCAAGGGCTGGAGCTGGTGCTTCAGCTACAACTGGTGCGGGTGCTTCATCACTGCACATCATAAAACACAAATATCAAAAATGTCAGAACATCTTTATACAACATGAGATAACCGAAACAAAACATGGTCCTTGCAACCAGCATACAAGTATTAAACACGGTCTCATATCACAAAGTACCAGGCATAGTTAGAAGACTAGAGTTTCAAAAATATATTCACTATCTTCACTATTTGAAACCGCACTGCAGACACATTCAAGTTAACAACTTTAGTGGCCAAGTTCATCCACCATTATAGAAAATCCCCAAAATAGAACAATATGAACAACCATGGTAGTATTCTCCAAGTCCAAACTCATGAAAAAATAACATCAAAACCTAGGGAATTCACTTCAAGACCTCCTCCCTCAACTGCTTACACAATATGAATCATAAAACTATCTTTACAAAACCCAGATCAGATCTCACCCTTAATCTAATAATCTGTCTTTCAATCAATACCAACCGGGATCAATAAACATAAAGTTCTACAAGATAACATGAATATCATTAAAAATCAAACTCGATTCTAAAGTTGTCCAAGTTCGAAACCAGTTACTGGGTACCACAAAATGGCGTAAAGATTGAAACTTTTGGAGAAGTAAAATCGATGAAAGACTGAAAATTCATAATCGAAAAAGGGCAAAGCAGGGTTTACTTACCCTGACATCTTTCCTCTTGTTGTTCAAACTGCAAAATCAAAACCAATAACAGATATCAACAATGGAAGCCACATATATTCAGTCTCAGTATCAGTTCGAATCCAGAGAGAGAGAGAGAGAGAGAGAGAGAGAGAGAGAAAGAGAGAGAGAGAGTGACAGACCTTGAAGATTGAATGAGATGAGATGAGATGAGATGAGGCAGCAGAATGCAGAGAACGCGAAGCAAAATGAAGACTTGTTGGAAAGTGAGGAATTTATCAGGGCAAACCCTAAATCCTGAACCCTTTCTTGGGCCTATCACTTCGAAAGTTTAAGACCTCACATTTAATAGGCTCAAGAAAGTAAAACGGGTCGGAACCCGGAACCCAAATTAGCAAATTAGCAGCATTTATTTCACGTCCAAAATATAATTTCCTTTTGGAGAATAATGATATTGATACAGTGATGTAAGTCTCTCATTCCATCAGTAGCGTTCACTTGGTAAATTACTGACTAAGAAAATCATGGTCAATTATAATTAGATCTAAATCCAATGATGAGAAGTATTTAATTTAAAATTAAGTTGTTTTGTTTTCAACTATTGGATTTATATATAATGGTGGATGGATCCCTTTACTAACCAGGTGAACATAACTCCCCATTTCATAGTGTGAAGTTGTGAGTTCATATTAACTAAGTGTTTTCACCACGTATAATTTTTTTTCTTTTCAAGTTGATACAAATCGTTTTGAGTTTGGATCTACTACTTGGGTTGTGGTTTTCTTATGGTCAACGGGGTCCTGGATTACGGGTGGCCGAGCGTAGTTACGTTATTGTATGCACCACTATTGTGCGGAGGGAGATGACTTGGCCTGCAAAGTTGGACCAACTTTGTTCGTCTTTGAATTGGGACTTTCCTTGTTGCAGTCTAGTCATTATTGCTCAAGAAATCATACAACACAATGATATAGAACCAAATTGGCTTAAATGGAAAGATGCAGTCCATGGAAAACTAGATTCTCTAATACAGAGATAAGTAATTGGTCTAGTAGTGTTAGTCATCAAGTGTTTAGATGTAAAACATTTGGTCTTTGTTTGAAAGAGGAATGAGAAGAATGAAGACTTGAGGTATCATGCTCAGCTTGTGCTGCAAGGTTTATCAAAACGTCTTGCAATTGACTACAAGGAGACATTCTCTCATACTGAACGTCATAAAGTTTATTTAATTAGTCTGGTAGTTTTCAAAGGACTAGAAATTCAACTCATGGATGTTGTAACTGCATTTCTAGTCATTCGGAAACTACCAAACTGACTAAGTAGGGCAATGTTATGACGTTCATTACAAGAAAAATATGTCTCCACGTAGTCAATTGCATGGCGTTGTGAGAAACTTTGCACCACAAGGCAAGCCTTATACCTCAACACCAACGTAGCGTCATTGGAATTAATGGTATAAAGAACATATTCTGATACTTAAAAGGAACCATTTCCTTAGGTATTTTCTATCCATACAAAGAGACAAAAGGGACCACAGATGGAACATTAATCCCTGAAATGTCGATGGCTGAAAAGATGCCTTAAGGACCGTTGTTGATGGCGAAAGCGCCACCCCCTAAACTGAAACCCCCAATGATATTTGGTTGGTTTTGTTAATGATGTGTACCTTTTTGACCCAGATAAAGGTTGTTCCCAAACTAGTTATATATTCACCACTAATAACACGATGATATCAGAGATCAACCAAACAAACCCTTATGGCTACCTCATCGAATCATTGCCATACATGAGGCAGTTCGTGAGTGTATATGGTTATGGCTCATCAATACATATTTCGAGGGACTAGTAGTTTGAGTTCAACCATTGTAGCGTCTACTTGCATTTATAAAGATATACAATGCTGCTTGTATGGAACAAATGAAGCTAAGTTAATCAAGGATGATAATACAAAACACATTTGGCAAAGTGTTTTTTTAAAATTAGCATCTCCTCAAGATTTAAGTGAAATCAAGTAGGTCTACGGAGAATGTGGCAAATTTGTTTAACAAATCGATGCATAAGGCTATTTTGGGCATGTGAAAAACAAAGGTTTGCGAAGACTATTTGAGCTCACCTTATTGATGTAGGGATTGTGGGGAGATGTATACTTTAGAGAGAGTTTAATACAACCATGCTATCATCAAAATTAATAGGCGAGTTTTGCTCTTTTTCCCTTCAACCAAGGTTATTTTATCCCCCACTCAGGTTTTGTTAAACAAGGAATTTAACGAGGCAACACCATATACACCGTTTTGTTTGACTTGGCACAAGAGGGTTGAAGGAAATACATGCACATTATGTGTCTTTGTCAAAGTAACCGACTAGATGAGATAATAAAAAGGAAAAAGAAAATCATAAATAATCTAAAAACAGTGTTGGATTGATTGTTGCATAAAGCTATATAATATGTCACATTGTTCCCAACAAACAAATAACCTCTGAGAGATTCGAAGCGATTATGAAGGCCTCAGAACCCTAGGTTTCGAGGTTTGGCGGCGGAGGCGCATCTCCTTTGGGCAATGCGGCGATTGTGATGGCGGCATGACCGCACTAACGGCTTTTCCGTGTTTGTGGTGGTAGTATGAAGCTTTTATATTTGCCTCTTTGAGTATGGTGAAGTGATGGTGAAGAGCAAGTCGTGGTGCTCTGTTCATGATGAGTTCTCGGTGACGGTATTAACTGTTGAGGCCATTCTCGTGATCAGAACTTTCATCTGGGCTTGCATTGGAGGCAAATCGGGCTAGTCGGGGGAAATCTGACATGGTTTAAGGAAGATTTGGCTTTGGCGCATGGAGGATCGGGTAGTGGCAATGCTATTGAGGTCTTCTGGCCTAGGAGCCACTACATGAAATATCGTCCTAGCCGTTGGAAACAACTCGTCGCCTAAGACCTACTATTCGTCGCCTAGGATCTTGGCCAATGAATTGTTCGTCGCCTAAGTTCCGTCACCTAACTGGCGTGAGGTCACTAGTGGAAAAAACCTCTTAGGTGACGAAATTGTTTTAATTTCGTCTCCTAAGTAGAACTTAGGCGACATAATAAGATTTTATCTCCTAAGTTACCACCTAGGCGACAAAATAGTGTTCTGTCGCCTAAGTAGTAACTTAGGAGACGGAAAATTTACTAAGACGACGAAATCATTTTTATTAAAAAAAAAATTATTCACTTAAACGACGGAAATGTATTCCGTCGTCTAAGATTGATACAGATGACGGAAAAATTTACTTAGACGACGAAATTATTATTTTTTATAAAAAATAAAATTTATTCACTTAGGCGACGGAATACATTTCCGTCGTCTAAGATTGATTTAGACGACGGAATTATTATTTAAATTTTTTTTTATTAATATCTTATACTTTTCGTCATCTAAGTACCGAAATTTTTAGCGGCTCCTTTTCGGCCAAAAATTTCAGAAAAATTTGAACTAAAATTTTCAAACTTTCCTTACTCCTCTCCTCTACCCAGTTTCCACATATACCTCTCCCTCTCCTTCTTCTTCCCTTTGCCTCTCCTTCTTCTTCGCCCTCTGCCTCTCCTTCTTCTTCCCTCTACCTCACCTTCTTCTTCCCTCTGCCTCTCCTTCTTTCTTCGCCCTCTGCCTCTCCTTCTTTCTTCACCCTCTGCCTCACCTTCTTCTTCCCTCTGCCTCACCTTCTTCTTCGCCCTCTGCCTCTCCTTCTTCTTCCCTCTGCCTCACCTTCTTCTTCCCTCTGCCTCTCCTTCTTCTTCACCCTCTGCCTCTCCTTCTTCTTCGCTTCCTGCCTCTCCTTGGCGTCTTCTCTGCCAGCGGACTTCAGAGTCCATGTTCCTGCTTTGTGCCAGGGGACTCTGCGCCCTTCTCTGCCAAAGGAGTCCACGCGTCGTTCCCTGCCAGCAGACTCCACGCGCCCTTCCCTGCCAGCAGACTCCGCGCGCCCTTCCCCTGAAAGTGGAGTCTGCCCGCCCTTTGTGCCAGCGGACTCTGCGCCATTCTCTTCCTTAATTACAACCCCTGTTTTTAAGGGAATACCATTTGATTCTAATTACAAAGTAACAACTGGGAAATGTGTATGTTTGAGGGTAATTGGCTTGGAAAGAAACAAGGATTTAATTTGAGATTGTGGTTGTATCCAGATTTGAATCCAAACTGCCTACATACCCTTGTAAAAGGATCAAACCATTGTAGTTCTTAAGGTTTGGTTATTGATTTGATTTTTCTGGTGCTTTAGGAATTTGACAAGAATTATTTGGACCGGATGAATTTGATTGGTGATTGTCGGGAATTCTGTTTGGAATTATGGTTGAATCTAGTGGGTTACTAGACTGCCTAAGTACCCCTTTGTGAGATCAAACCGACCGTAGTTCATAAGGATTTGTAGGCTTTACGGCTTAATACCAGCTTTGGGTTTGACATATGTATTTTGAATATGTTAAATGTATTTCTTGTGGACACGCAATTTGGTAGAGTATCTGTTGACTTGACATGGGCACTCGAGATGGATGATGCATCAGCGTGACCAAGAAGCTTAAATTATCTTGGCCACAGTCCTTGTTTGTAGCGTAGGTGATTCCTACAAATCCAGCTTCGGTGTGTAAGCGAACTCCGCGTGCATGGGAATCTCGCGTGTAAGCAGACTCCGCGTATATATCGTCCTCGCATATAAGCGGACTCCGTGTGCATGCGGGCTTTGCGTGCAAGCGAACCCCGAGTCTTGCTTCTCGCGAAGTCTACTGTGCCAAGTCATTTCGCCTCGCCTTGGCCTCATCTTGGCTCGCCTAGACTTCCATTTTTATGTGACATCATCTTGGCTCGCCTGGACTTCCACTTTTAAGTGACATCATCTTGGCTCGCCTGGACTTCCAATTTTATGAAGCCATCCTGCTTCGCCTCGCCTGGACCTCAAAGTCATCTCGCCTTAAAGCTTTTGCTTTAGGCTTCAGCTTCCACGCGAGGTCAACCTTGCAAGCGAACTGCTATCTAGCTCGCATGATAATGTTTTAGCAGACATGTTTGTCTCGGCCAGAAGAACTTTGTAGCCTTGATGGGATTGATGAGATCATATGAACCACATAACTACTCAGAGACATCTTTCCCAGATCGAACCAACACTATGCCATTTTCATCATCAGACGACGGTCCAAGTCCGTCGTCTGACGTTTTTTTTTATGTCGTCTGAGGAGCTGTCGGGTGATATTCTATCAGACGACGGAGAATAGCCGTCGTCTGAAATGCTATCACACGACATATCTTATGCCGTCTGAGAAGAGTGGAGATTGAAAAATTTCAATAAACACACCACAGTTAAGTGTGGACTAAATAAGCATCCAAAAACTGTAATATCATATCACAAGACACATCAAATGTCGTCTGTTTTGTATACCTACCACATATAAGTGTGGACTGATTGGAGAATAATTTGATTTATTGGATTTTTCTATCAAATCACACTTCAATTAAGTGTTGAGTGTGTGAGCTTACAACGTCAAAAACTTGTAATATATGTGGTTATATAGAAGATCTAACCTCACTTATCTGTGGACTAAATAAGCATCCAAAAACTGTAATTATCACAAGACAACATATAAATGTCGACTGAAGCCAGAATAAGGAAGAAATTAATGATGTCTCAATAGAAAACCAACAACATATATATGTCGTCTGATGAAGCAATTATGTCGTCTGATAGTCTATTAGACTTCATATTTTTGTTGCTTGTTATAAAGACTTATGTTGTCCGATTGTCTGTTGGAATTCACTTTCTTGTTGCTTTTTATAAGCACTTATGTTGTTTGACTATGAATTGAACTTCATATGTAACAAAATTAAGAATCAAAGAAAGTAAAACTTCATTGATGTTGATAATCCACTTCAATTAAAAATGTACATAATACTTTTTTATCCTAATCCATAAAAGGCTATAAGTTATGGTCCAACTTTCAATCTAATATCTATTCACTAAAATGAATATATGGACCTAATCTATTTCTAGAAATGATATACCGAAACCTATTAACGATTTCAACATTGATGTCATTCCTCTCAACGGGGCTTCAAGTCGCAAAATGACCTCGGAATCTTCTGCAAACACTTATACCTACATATTGACCAAATCAACAACAAAAAGAATGAGAGATTAGTTCATTTGGTGCATGCTCCACACACTCATTAGAAGAAACCAACTTCACAGTTCAATACTTCAATACTTCACAGTTCACAGTTCACAGTTCAATACTTCAATACTTCACAGTTATAACTTATGCTATCTATTGTACAGACTGAGAACTTACAAACAGTGTACAAGCCTATTACACATGTATGGTTGTAAACTTGTAATCGAGAAAAGTGCATTGCTCACCATAGTCGACTGTATGTTGCTGGTAACATTAGTTGCAGCTTGGTTGCCGATTCCAATAGAATTCAGAACTGCGCCAATAACCTAACAAAAGAGAAAAAAAAGAGCATCTTTTGATTCAGAAAATACTCCAACTAGAAAACTGCTGGCAGTTTAGGTAAAGCTAATCAATTTAACAATACAAGAAGAAAATACTAACCCGACTAAGGTCCGGGGCCATGCTTTCACCTTGATCTCCAACATTGAAGGTCCCAAGAACTACACTGTGTGAAACCTGCCCTATGCGACCATGAGGAGCCCCACTGCCCTCATTTTCTGCAATTGATCAAATATACAGTAAGCTTATATAATCTCATGAAAATACTCTGAATGAGACAAAAATAAAAACAATTTCTTGCTTACCAATATTAGCATGAGGATCAGCAGAACTAGTACCAGATGAAGTTTGTGGCTGAGATGGCTGCCTCACAACCAAGTGCAATGTATGCCCATTTTCCAAATCTAAGAATTGTTAAGGATCATACACTGAAACTGATAAACAAATATGCAACATGTATATGATATTCAACTTCCAGACCAACATCAACGTATTTACTTTCAAAAAGTAACAAAACACACTGCTACTAAAGTGATTAACTATATATATATCAAAAAAAAAATATCAACGTTTGAAATATTAGGATACGATACTCGGAAAGGGGATGATCATCCTTTAGCACCTTTCCCCTGAAAATCAACCTCTGCTGACCAACTGGGACACCGGTTTGAATAGCACAATATGAAAATGGGAGGGAGAAAATATAGATAAAGTTAAGAGTAAGTTTCTAAAAACAGTTCGAGTTACATTGCATTTGCACAATAAACACAGAAGTTCCCATCCTGGACATAAGCCCAACATACCAACAAGAATCACTTATAGGATCACTCTAATCCTCTCCGACAATAACAGAACCATCTATAGCACCGGTCAAGTGATCCAAAACTTCCACTCATTATCACCACTGCCTCAAGTTCAAAATGCACTTCATTGTTGAACTAACCGCATACAATTCCGCTAAGCAAGCTCAATCTAGACTCATCCTACTCATCCAATTTCAGTCTCCACACTCACTTCAACACATAATTGAAAATAACAACAGCACACAATATTCCTTTTCAGCTCAATTCAGCCCATAATACAGTCAAACCTGAATTTCTACAATCAAAGTTTTCGAATTACGGCAAACTGAAACAAAATTCTAGTTTCTACATACCTGGACCGAATCGGAGCGCCCAAATCCATAGCCGCTTCATCATCAGACTCATTAGCATCAGCCTCAGAGCTCTGCTGCGCCTCCGCGGTCCTCCTCCCTCTCCGGCTAGTCCTCCTCCGGTACTCCACCTACACCAGCGCCACGTGGACAAAGCACTGCAGCGCGTAGCCGCAGATCCACAACCGGATCGGCGTGTTCGGCCGCTCGTCCCTAGTCAAAATCAGCATCACCACCGAGACCACCACGAACGCCATGTTCCACATCATGTCCAGCGCAACCACCGGCTTCGAGTACCTCAGAAATGTTGCTGGGACCGGTGCCTTCATTTGAGTGCTGAAAAAGAAGATCAAGAAACCCAGAAACACAGAAGGGGATTTCTGAGTTAGGTCTCAATTGAAGGAAATAAAGCACTAGACTGTGCAGAAGAAAGAGAGGAGGAAGGGACTCACCGTCGCTAGGTGGATAGGTGACCGGAGCCCAAGCCCTCGCCGGAAAACAGAGAAGGACAGTCACCGTCCTCCTCCATCGATCTCCGCCAAAAGTGGATGTCTTTAGGATTAAAGGACTGGGCTGAGTTGAGGAGGAGGAGAGGATCACTTCGGTGGCTGTCTCGCCGTCCAGTGCTGGCGGAATCGTTGCTGCTCAACGGAGGAGAGAGATAGAGTCGGGGAGAGATGAGAGAAAGAGAGAGGGACGGGTCAACGCCTTTAGAGAGATTGATGAAAAGAGAGCACTGCCTTTAGACTTAGTGATGCGGCGCAAGATCTTTCTAACCTAAATGCTTTGTAATCTTGATCACACAACATAAAAATGAAATCTGACTTTATAAATTAATTAGTCACTACTAGCCCGACTCCCAACGAAACCTCTAAACTCTCTTTTCGGTCAATTATTTTTGACTTATTTATGTATTCATCAAACGACATATATATGTAGTCTGTATTGAATAAAGAAAGATCGATACATGTTGACCGCATCGACCGAGACCCGAACATCTTCGAAAATCGCTGAATTTTGTACCACAGCCATTTTCACTATCATGATGACATCTGATACTCAAACTTGAAAAAAATCTATTTCCGTCATTTGAATCACAACATGCATACTAATGTGCTATAACATGTTTACTAAGTTCTTTGTAAACATACATCTTTATAAGGCAACTATATACATGAGATAAAATTTACCTAATCTGACCGTTGGATATGATCACAGTACTTAAATATGTATGTGGATGAAAATTTACCCATTTTCAATAACTTATAGGTCTCGATCATTAGAGTCAACTTCATATATACATAAACTTTCTTATAGCTTTCGCAAGAAGTACATAATCGTTTCACTATCAAAGTGCCCAAACTATTACATAGATCTATTTTCCTACTCTTAACAAGAGTTTGAGTACCGGCTAATCAAAAATATAAGTTTTGGTCGGAGGAGATAAGGGCGTTTCCGTTTGGAAAATATGCACATTTTATGTTGACCACTTATTTACAACCTCAGACGACATATAATCGCCGTCTCACCTTGAAAAAAAGTGAGGGAAAACTCTAGCGCCCAAATTCAAATATTTCAGGTCTAGACGACATTTTTATGTTGTGCGATGAATACATTAAGGTTGGCGCCCTCTCCCAAACTCAAATGAATTGACTATTTTAAGTTCATACAGACGACATATTAACCTCGTCTGATGAATAAATTAAAAGGTTGAGCCATTTTTCAAACTGATATTTCAGGTTCCCTCAGACGACGTTTATATGTCATCTTATTAAATACAATAAAAGGTAACCAAACTCAATATTTAATTATAATAAATTGAGTATTTTAGGGTCAGAGAGACCACTTTCATATGTCGTTTGAAGTTATACATTACAAGGTTCGTACACTCAATTTTATGGGTTTGTTATACGTCATTTGTTTGTCGTCTGAATAAGTGAATTTAAGGGTTCAAAATGGAGGTATAAATCAAAGATTTATGGTTGTTTCAGACGACATTAATATGTTGTTGGACGAAGTATATAAAAAGGGGATTAAAAGTAGATTTCGCATTCTTTCACATACAACTTTTATATGTTGTCTGACGTATTACCATAAAGTTGCTAAATGTTGCTAAATGTTGCTTTTTTACACTGCATATATATGCCGTCTGAATTTTTGTATATGACAGCCAAATTGAGCATCATCCAGAAGTATGAAGGGAGCATGGCACTCATACGACTTATACTTTATAAATGTCGTCTGAAGGGTCGAAAAATTAATCAGACGACACAAACTCAAAATCGTCCAAAATATGTCGTCTGAAGAGTGTCGTCTGATGATATAAATGGCATAGTGCAAGCTTGACACCAACTCAATGATTATCATCTTGAGGATAGAAACCTTTTTACAGATGAAAATCGAATGTGATTGGGAGTTGGACTTGAAGAAACTCCTCCTTCTATATATAAGGATATGTCGCCTCCGTTACTTAAGCTTACTTCGATCTGCTCAGGAATTCTCCAAATTATCAAGGGTAAGTTCCTGCTTTTCAAATTCGCGTTGCTTGGAATGCTTGTTTTCTTCTCTTGTACGGCTTGTTATGTGAAGCGCAAAGCCATATGTACAAGAGGAAGGGCCGAGCGACCTATTCTTCAAACTCGCGTCGCCTGGAATGCTTGTTTCCTTCTCTTATACGGCTTGTTATGCGAAGCGCAAAGCCATATGTACAAAAGGAAGGGCCGAGCGGCCTATTCTTCAAACTCGCTCAACTGGAATGCTTGTTTCCTTCTCTTGTACGGCTTGTTATGCGAAGCGCAAAGCCATATGTACAAGAGAAAAGGCCGAGCGGCCTATTCTTCAAACTTGCGTTGCCTGGAATGCTTGTTTCATTCTCTTGTACGGCTTGTTATGTGAAGCGCAAAGCCATATGTACAAGAGAAAGGGCCGAGGCGGCCATGTATTCGTTGCAACAAGAGGAGGCGGGGGCGAGGTCATCTCGCCTTATTTTGGTGACCATCGCGCGAGGTCATCTCGCGTTAGGGGGAGATGGCTTGCATGCTTCCGGGCTTCTAGCAGAGTGAGACAGAAAGATAAATACGCTGCAAAAGAAATAGAGTTAGAATGGGGGCTCCACCTTTATTGGTTTGCCGCTCTTCTTCTGCTTGTTGTTTTGCTTCTCTTCTTTCTTCTTCTCCGTTTTGTTCTCTGTCTCTCTCTATTTATGTCCCCGTTTTTCTTTTGGAGGCCTCTTTATATAAAGTGTTTGGTTTAGATGATTGAGTTCCTATTGGACTTTGATGTCCATATGGTTTTCTTGTCAGACACAGCTGTTTGCAAGAGTCACAATTGAACTCAAAAGCATTATGCATGTAGCACAAGAAAAATATTATTATTTATATTTTTTTAATCCTTTTCTTTTTTTTTCTTCTTATTTTTTGGCAATCAACAGTGCCCCCTCAAGTTTTGTGCGTGAAACCTGCTTTTCGTGCGCAAAGCTTGACCTGCTATTGTTTTCTTCTAACTTTTCTTCATATCATAATCTCAGGCAATGGATGCATATGGCCGGATTTCTCGCGAGGCAGCTTTTATCACCCCCCGACCCATAATATTTACTTTTATTACTGACATAGTGGTAATAAAAATTTTACCGTGTTCATCATTAAGTGAAAAATATAATTGATCCCCAGAGAGGTGTATGAGACGATTATTTTGTGGGATTATTCTAAGGAAGACATTTTGACAAAGGTAAAAAAAATGGTAATTTTTGCTAGTAAAATGTAATTATATTGAGGTATTATTTTTGGGGTGTTAATTTTTGGTTTGGGTTTATAGAGGAGTAAGTGGACCGGGCTTTGTTTTTGGTCAAAGCCCGGAAGCCTCTCTCTCTCTCTCTCTCTCTCCCGCTCCCGCTCCCGACCCGTTTCTGTCGAGACTTTCCGGCCGCCCGACCCCCGCCGTCCGCCCCAGACCACCGCGCCAGTCCCAATCGATCGGTCTCCGACCCAGCTGTCGTTCTAGACCGGTGGCAGCCTCCCTAGCGCCGCCGATCGGGAGAAAAGCCGCCCGAAAGCTCCGGATGCCCGAAGCCTCTTTTTGCCGGAACTCTTTCCTCCGGTAGCCATAGCCGGCGAGCCGTAGCTCAAAAGAAAGCCCTCCTCCCGTGCTTCAATCCTTCGAAAGGGCTCGCTCCATCTCGAGCTAGGTAAAGAGAAATTGGTTTGTGAAATTTAGGGTTTTATTGTGTGTTTGTGTTCGATTGGCTTGGTTTGTCTTGGAATTAGAGTTTGTGGTAGTTAGGAATGTTGTAGAGGAGGTTGAGAGGAAGATACTGCCAAATTTTGGTGACTATCGGAGGTCCCTGGAGTTGGTCGCCGGCCGCCGCTGCCGGCGGAGCCACCGCCGAGAAAATGTTTTTGGTGGGGAAAAATGTGAGGAGTTTAATGGAATAAGTTTTAGAATTTTTGGAGGAGTTTTGGATAGGTTTGAGAATTTTTGAAGTTTGGTATTTTTGGCGGATTATTAAGTTAGAATCCGGCCATTGGATTTTATTTTGGTGGAAGGTGATTTTGAGGATGTCGGTAAATTTTGTGGAGTTTTGAGGTTGGCAGTGGATTTAAGATTTTGGAATGTTAGGCTTGGTTAAGCACGCGACGCATATTTAATTATGCATGTTTTTACGTTAAGCGTTGGTGTTTTATTTAAGGTTTTATTTATTTGAAACAGGACGTGAGGAGGCTCGAGCGGAAGAGACCTCCGACCGACATCAGGCTTAGGCCTAACATGTGAGTGGACCTTTGTTTTAAATATTATGTTCGAAATGCTTTATCATTTTGAATGATTTTTCTGTTGTTGGATATTTCCCGAAATTGAGAATTTCGGTGATTATACTCTTATAAGAGAATAGTATGTATATGATTAAATGCTAGCTAGCTATACGTGATTTCCCCCATACCGAGATACAATTCCGGTATAGGTGACGTGAGCGTTTGACGCGAGCGTCGTAGCCCTGTGCGACTTTCTAATTTCGTATTTAATTATTCAAAGATTTCGTACAAGGAGTAAGCACGTATATATTACCACTCGGCCGCTTTCCCCCAGCTTGAGGTACAATTCCAGGGTGGGGTGATGTGAGAGTTAGACGCAAGCATAGTAGTTTTGTATGATATCTACTTTATTCAAGTTGTTCATAGATATCGTACAAAGAGTTAGGCGAGTGTGCATACATACTATATATATAATATCCTGGTCTGGGAGGCAATTTCTTAAAGTTTGGGAGTCTAGCCAGGCTGGACCTCAGTTCAGAATCTTTCCAGTGGAGTTCTTGTTTTGCCGCTGAGGAAGCGTTTTCTTGGAAAGAATTTTTGGGGAAATATTTATTTGTTGTCGGAATCGTTTTGTCCACTCACTCTGCTGTGTTGAATATTTTCTCCTAGGCTCTTCGTTTTTAAAAATGCTCAATCTGCAGAGTTCGCGTGAGGTCTAGCAGGAGACGTCGAGGCATAATGACTCATCTATCCGCTACATTTCACCAGTAGGTTACCTGTTTAATCTACTTGGAGTTTGTTAGTTTTTGCTATATTTTATTTTATTTTTAGTAGCTCTGAATACTGTTGGAATTCGTCTGTGTAATTTTTAATCTGGCTACTTTTGGGTTGTAGCGGAAGATTTGTTTTGGAGTAAAAAGATGGTTCTTAAATTATTATGTTAGGGTTGTCCATTTTCGAGGGAGGTTTGCCGAGTCTTTGGTAAATTTTCCTTGGAGGTGGTCCCTGCAGGACTCATCTCGGGTTTCGGGGTGAAATTCGGGGCGGGTCTTGACAGCTTTGGACAAACATGGCAGGGTAGTAGGAAAAAACATAGAATACATGAGATCACGGCCTTTTCCATTCAAATTAATGACCCTCCTAAAAACATCATTACCTTGGCAACATAAGTTGAAATGAACTCAGGCTCCCTTACATTTCATTAGGATTTGGAGGATCAAGTGATAAGAACAACCCGTAACTTTTTCCTTGTATTTAAAGGGCATTCTTTGGAGAGAGTGAATAATCAACATGATGGAGGCCCTTTCGTTTTTGAAGAAAACTTCTACCCGGTACTTTACAAGATGCTAAGCACCAAAGAAGATTGGTCATCAAGCCTTTGTTTCCGGGGTTGTGCTATATTTGAAATAGGCATAATGGAGTGGACATAAGTCGTTCTAACCAATTTTGAAGATGTCTTGAATCAGGCTAGAATATATGGTGCCGTTGGCGTCTCTCAATATCCTTACCATTATTGCTCCAACATATGGAAAACATTCTTGGAATTGTGGAGTCCTTTGACGAATACTTTACACCATGGAAATGGGGAAATGAGTATATCATTGTGGGATCTGAAGATGCTTGGTGGCTTGCCGATTTCAGGGATTTCCTTTCAAGAATTTATTCCTGAAAACAAAAGGCTGCAGCGAGACGGTCCATACCCTGCTACACTTTCTGAGCTTTTGTGCGTACATTCCCGACTATGCGTCTTGAGTAAGCAGAAATTTGTCCATTAGGGAGATTGAGTTAGACATTTTTACAGAAGGCAACTGCTGTATTCAGGTTATGGAGAAGACACGCAGTGCATAAACAATACACAACGTGAAAAATTCATGGGTTTCCGGCCTACTTTGGTAATTTCAAAAGAAAGGGGGCTGGATGCATTCTTAGCTTACTGGCTCAGCAGGTTCGTCTTTCCTTCTTATCATTATATAATTAGACCTGAAACCTTTCACATGGAATGTTTAATGGCTCAAGGAATCAGTGTCTCTTGCGCCAGCAGTGTTAGGCCATATTTATCAGTCTTGGGAAAATCGTGACCGTTCCACGAGGACCTGGAGAGTCGCGAGGCTGTTTTCCTGTTCATTATGTGATTGGTTGGTTGGGAGAGCACTTCAACTGTTTATATAAACGTCATGTTGACAGTGAGTTCCCTGAAAATTACCCCCAGCTAAAAAGATATGCCGGTATTAAAGCTCAATATTTTGGTGTTACTAGAGCTAGACTTGTCTTTAGGACCAAAAGCTCGATAGAGTATCGACCCAGCCCCTTCATTGAGTCAAGGGGTTACTTTTTGATTGACGATGAGACCTTGTCTGAAGAAAATTTTGACTTTCTGGTTTGCTTGCATTCTTCATTACTCCCTATATGAATTGGTGATTAGCTTTGGTTAGAACCGTACTATCCAAATAGATTTGCTAGTCAATTTGGCTTTGATCAAGGGATTCCGGCCAACAAACTTCAATTCAAGATTGAGCAGAGGAGCAAGTGTGGTGTTGAAGACTTAGCGAAAGCTCAATTTAAGCTTCTTAGAGCTGATACCGGTACCTGATTTTACATTTCCCGTTCTTCTCATGAGGGAATGTGTACTTGGACTTATTGCAGGTGGTGGATGACAGCATGTGCCCCCTATCTAGGTCGGTCTGTATCTTTTGTTTACTTGACTTTGAAGAAACGCCCTCTTGACAAGCAGAATAACATTTTCCCGCTGGAGTTCCTCAGAGATGCATCCGCTGGCGGACCAAGAAAAATATGTTTTCCTGATTTTGAGGAAAGAGACCCGACTGTTTATTCTGGAAGTACTTCTCCTTTTGCATGGAAAAAATAAGGCAAGAGCAAGAAAGCTCATAGAACAAACCTTGACAAGAAAAGTTGGGGCAACAAGCGAGCTCGGTATGATGATCTTGCAAATGAAACCGCATCTCTGCCAACATATCATAATTCAAATGATGGCGACAAAACTATTGTCTCAAGGTTGAAATCAGTGGTAGTGCATGATCTGATTCCAAAGCCGCGAAGTCCAAAGCCAAGTTTAAAAGGCTCGACAACAAACTTGAAGAAGCAAACATCTAGGCCAAAGCAAGTAGAAACCGAGCATAAGGATTTGGAGCGTAAGCCATATGTTTCTGAATCAAAGAGGAAGACCCTATTGCAGAAAGAGCATAGCCCCAAACCATCTTCAAAAGAAGTTGGTCAAAACCCGAGCAAGTCCACTTCGCAGGAGAATGCTTTGAGGTTTCCTCTAAACGTATCAGAGCCGCTCATGAAGGATTTGGCGCTGAAGTTGCCATCACATGAGCCTGAAAACTTGGAATTAGTCTGTGAGGAGACTCAACATGATGTGGAGCTGTCTTTGATTGGAACAAAGCCAGCAACAAACAATCTAGGACCGAAATTACTCCAACTAAAATGGGAAAAACCAACTCAATTGAAGGGGTCAGAACTGGACGCAGAGGGTTTTCACATACCACCAAGAGATGATTCTGACTCTAAAAGTGGTAGTACAGAGCCAATAAATCCTGATGCATGCGAGACCGGGGATGAAGGAATTTGTCAAAAAGATGAAACTTCATCTATCCTACGTACGATTTTCAACTCAAGCTCGAATGAGCGTTGGGGTGATTTAATTATCACAGAGGTAGAAGACATTTTGTGTAAGATGAGCTTGTCTCAACAACTGGAACTTATCACTGATTTTCGCGGCGAGGTCTAGTAGTCACTTGAGATGTTAGGGCCAGTCATTACATCATATGGATCTAGTAAGGACAGATTTGAAAGGTTTGTTGAAAATGTTGGTAAAACCTTTGAATTGGCAGACATGCTTTCCAAGAACACACGTTTTGTTGAGGAGTGCTCCAAAATAGATGCTGAACATATCCATAACTTGATACGTAGCCATGTAGAGTGTCATTGTACCAAGACAATTTTAGACTCAGAATTGTCAGGCCTTAACCAAGAATTTGAGGTTTTGAGGGCCAGCGAAAAGTACGTTATAAAGACAGAACAACAAGCATAACAATTGCGCCAAAAATATAAGCTCATGAAGGAACATCTTGAAGAGAGAAACGCCTTCTTGAAAGACTCTGCTGATCAACAAAATAAGTGGGATGAAGAACTTCGTCTGGCAAGGATTGAGGCCAAAGAAAACCAGCTTGTAGAATTTGAGCTCCTCAAAAGTTCACACGAATCTCAAGAAGAGGAGTTCAAACGGCTAGTCAATTCTTTGAAGTCCTTTGGCGAAGTGTAAGCATGAGACCGCGTGTACACGGACTCCGCGTCTCGCCTTGCTGCCTTCCCCTTGCATGGCTATTTTGTCTCGCGAAGTCATTTTGCCTTCATGTATTATTTTTTCCTTCTTGTCTTGCTTTGTTATTTATATATATATTTTTACTTCGCTTGGAAGATTTGGTGAGTGGTTTTGACAAGAAAGATGTAAGAGAATTTGGTTTGAACATCAACTGTTACTTTGTCAAGATTTCGAATTGTTTCCATGTCCCTTTTACTTGTTATGTGCATCGGTATACAAGGAATACATCCTGACAGGGTGGGATATTTGAGCCCGCTTGTCTTGCTGCCAATATTCTTTTCTTTTTTGATTTGCGGACTTGTAATGCTTTTGTGGACTGTTGGTTGCTCTGCTTGATGAAACAAACACTTGGGCTATCATTAGAGCTCGCGTACATCAATGTATGATCAACAACTAGTACCATTATTCAATGTTAACGGTTTTGACAAACCAAACTTTTTAGTTTTTTACCTGCTTATAATCACATGAAACAAACATGTTAGGAATAAAAGGATTAGTTTGAAAATATGGCTGAATCTAGTTTGTTATCAGACTGTCTACGTATCCTGTGAAGAAATCAAGCTAAACGTAGTTCACCCATTTGATTTTGGGCAAAGATTTTTCTTGAATTTTTTTTTTGCAGCTGGATCTAGTTTTAAAACTAGATTGCCTACGTACCCTATGAAGGGATCAAGCTACACATAGTTCGCCTGATTGATTCAGAATTTTTTTTTGTGGGGTGGCTACATCTAGCTTTTTGGGTCTAGACTGCCTACGTACCCCTTTTGGGGGATCAAGCCGTCTTAGTTCGGGAGGTTTTGGGCTCTAACTTTTGCCTCGACCGCCCTCCCGACTTATCAATCCAGCGAGCTTCAGAAGGCATAAAATTTTTTCACGAACTTCCCATTGACACAAGGGTAGATGCAATCTCCGTCTGCATTTGAAAGATCATATGCTCCTTTGGTGAAGACTTTGGTGACCACATATGGACCTTCCCATTTTGGTTCAAACTTTCCCTTTGACTTCCTAGTGACGATGATGGGCCTTCGGACTATTATGACTAAGTCGCCTGTTTTAAATGACCTGAACTTAACTTTCTTGTTGAAAGCTCCTGCAAATTGAGCCTGGTAAATCTCGAGTTTTTGTTGAACTGCAAGCCTCTTTACATCGAAGGCTTCAAGTTCTGCAAGCCTGACTTGTGTATTTTCATCTGGATTTGTCAACCTTGTAGCTATCCTTAAAGAAGGCAATTGGACTTCTAATGGTAGTACTGCTTCAGACCCATAAACCAAGTTGAATGGGGTACAACCGGTTGTTGTGCGGACAGTGGTCCGATATGCCCACAATGCCTCGGGGAGGCGATCATGGCAGTCTCTCTTGTTTGTTGAGAGCATTTTCTTTAGGATATTGCAAAGCACTTTATTGAAGGCATCTGCTTGACCATTAGCTGTTGAGTTATAACTAGATGAAAATGCATGCTGGATCTTATACTTCTCACACATTGTGACCATGGCCTTATTACACTTAAAATACAAGACATTGTCAGATATTATTTTGGAGGGAACTCCGAAGCGATATATGGTGTGAGTCTTGATAAAATTTGCAACGTCCTCCGCTCTTACTTCTTTGAGAGGAATTGCCTCACTCCATTTAGAAAAGTAATTTGTTGCAACCAATATATACTGATGCAGGCATGAGGATTTATGAGCTATGATACCCACAACATCCAACCCCATGTTTCGAAGGGGTATGAGAGAGCTATGGGATGAAGAGGTAATGGAGGTCGGTGTATAAAATCTTCATGCAGCTGGCAGGCTTTGCTTGATCATGCGTAATTTATTAAGTCTTGTACCATTGATGGCCAATAATAGCCTATTCTCTTTAATTGAGCTACCAATTTTGGACCCGCTTGGTAGGCTTCGCACGTACCAGCATGTGCCTCTTCAAGAGCTTTAACTCCATCTTCTTTCGAAAGACATCGTAAGAGTATTCCATCGAAGGACCTCTTATACAGAGTGTTACTAAGGAACGTGTATTGAGACGCAGTCCGCCTGACATAAACTCTTTTCTTTGGATCTGAAGGTAGTCCGCCGATCTGACAATAGTTGATCATGTCCATTCGCCAATCGGATTCTTCTTCAACTTCGAACACTGAGACCATATGTATTTCGTTGGTGGCCTCTATTCGTTCAAGTGATGTAGGCAGCAACCGATGTTCCTCAACTGTAATCTTTATGTTTTGAAATTGTCCCATAAGGTACTTGACCCGTTAGTGGTATGGGAAGAAGTTCTCATTTTTGACCGCATACTCATTATTTACTTGTCTGACATCAACTGGGAGTCATCAAATGCTTGCAAGGAGTCAATCTTCATCTCCAAGGCGATCTCGAGGCCAATCATGAGTGCTTCATATTCTGCAATGTTATTTGAACATAAAGCCATTAGAGAAAATGAGTAAGGGATTATACCGTCAAAAGGCGTGATGAACACGATGCCAACTCCAGCTCCTTGTTTTCTAGCTATTCCGTCGAAGTACAACTGCCATGAGGGAGTCTCGGTTGAAAACACATTTTCATCTGGCAAGTCTTCAGGTAATTCATGATCATCTGGTACTGGGTGTGCTGCCAGGAAGTCTGCAAGTGTCAGCCCTTTTATTGCCTTTTGGGGTACGTACTTTATTTCAAACTCTGAGAGAATCAGAGACCATTTAACAAGTCTACTAGAGGGCATGGGTTTTGTCATCAAATACTTCAATGGATCAGCTCTGGATATCAAGGTGACACTGTGAGCGAGCATATAATGCCGTAATTTTTGAACGGCAAAGACTAAAGCCAAGCAAATCTTCTCTATTGGTGTGTAATTGTGTTCAGCTCCTACCAATGTCCGACTTAAATAGTAGAGAGCGTTTTCTTTCCCCTCATCATTATTTTGTGCTAGCAATGCCCCCAAGGAGTGATCAAGAGCTGCTATGTAGAGGATTAAAGGTTTCCCTTTTATAGGCGCCATTAGGACTGGTGGGTTGAGCAAATATTCCTTGATGTTATCGAATGCATTTTGACATGCTTGATCCCAGACGAAAGGTATGTCTTTCTTCATCAGTCTTGAAAATGGTTAGCACCTTTCAGAAAGATTTGATATAAACTTTCTTATATAGGCGAGTTTTCCTTGCAGCCCTCTTAACTCTCGAAGATTTTTTTGGTGCTGGCATTTCCCTTATTGTCGTGATTCCTTGGTATCTAACAACAAAGCCAAGGAATTTTTCGCTCAAGACGTACTACGCCGACAAAAAAATTTCGTCGCCTAAAACCGTTCCTACCGACAGAAATATATCGTCGCATAGGAAAACCTTCGTCGACGGATAGTGTCCGAAGCCAGTTTTCGTCGCCTAAGATTTACTTAGCCGACAAAAGACGGAAATGATTCGTCGGTTAGGCATGTCTTAGCCAACGGAAATTCCCGACAGCCATTTTTCGTTGCCTAGGAAGATCTTAAGCGACGGTTGTGTTGTCTTATACGACGGTTATGTTTCCGTCGACGAAGAATGACCTAGCCGACAAAATGTTTTGGATTCTGTCGGCTAAAACTGATTTTCCTGTAGTGAGCGTGGTTGCGCTTGAGGTCAGGGTCAACATCATTCCGAGAACGGCATATTTGACTAGTATATGAGTTTTCTGGTAGGAAATCTGCGCAGGTTTCTGGTAGGAAATCAGCGACTCCGGCGAGGTTGATGACAGGTTGGTGTTTTCATGGCCAATTGGATTGGGAGGTCACCAGAGAAGTTGGTGGCGGCTGTGGTGGATGTTGGTTTCGAGGCCTAAGCTTGGGCGATGAGGTCTGGGTCATAGGGTAAGGTTGATGGGCTTAAAGATTGGGCTGTTATGGATGGTGTTTTGCCATCCTCAATTGTTACTTAGTTCTTTGGGCGGGCTTAAGGGTGAGGACCGACTTGTGCCGATCCGACTTGGTCCAAGCCTATCATTGGAATTCTGATTTCATCTGTTTAATTCTCAGTAATTCTTGTTGTACACTAATTGCGGTCTCTAGATAACTAGGTTAACTTTTCAAAGGCAGTTAGGTAGTGAGATAAGTGTTCTCTTATGTAGGTTCAATAACTGAGCTAAATTTGTTTACAATGAGGGTATGAGGGTATCTGTCAATTGTTGCTGTCAGAGCATTCTGACGTAAAACGATGATTGTTGTAAGTGCGTTCTAATAATGGATAAGTAATGAAGTTATCTGTTATAATTTTTTTTTTTAAACAAATTAGCATACGTTAAGTAGTAACTACAACTAGTATTAAAAATCTTCCGTGCAAAATCAATAAACCTATGCTTCATTTAATTTTGGTTATCTCCATTTTAATTCCACCCGAAAAGCTACGAAACAACATTATATTGATGAATAAATGATTAAATTCCATCAGAGAATAAAATAACATTTTCAGCCACATGAACAATCATAAAGATAATGCCCTATGGTAAAACTCAGTTAGGATTAATTTGACAAGAACCAACAAACATACACACACAAACAAATATGCACAAATTAATACAAAAAAAAAAAAATCAGGGATACATTTTCCTCGTTTGGTAGGACTTAAACCCCAACCAAAACAAAAGGAAGCACTAGTGATGTATAAATGGACTATAGCGTTCTCTGTCCAATTAATCTAATCGTGCAGGAAAAGAGAAATAATTAGCTAGAAGCATACAACCACGCATCACTGGAAATGAAGAGCGAAAATTAGCAAGAAGCAAGAACACAAAAATGTATGTCGGGAGATAAGATTGAGTGCAACAAATGAAAAGCATCCATAACCATCACTGAAAATAGTAATAAACAGAACGAATTACTAAACGCTTACTAAATTACAGAAGAAAGATGGAATATGAATTACAATAACTAATATACACACACAATATATATAACTAAAACAACAATGTAATATGTCAATTAATGTTTCTAAGTCTTAAAAACAAACTTCTAAATTATGACCTGTGTTATATTAAAATGTAACATAATCTATAAAGAAGCAAGTGCAAAATGAGCAGTTCAAAAGCTGCACATGAGAGTGTTATCAATAAAAATATATTGTATTTATCAATTAAGTTGCTGCCAAAAAGTGTGTATGAAGATATCATGCAGGGACATACAATAGAGAAAAAAGCCCCTAATATTTTCTTGTTTAATGATTGCTATGTCCATTCTCAACACCTAAACCATACAAGACACCAGCATACTTCTCTAATGAACCGCTAAAGAAAATCTCTTTCAATTTTCTGAATGTACAAGATGTGAGCAAACTATCGGAACCTGCCTGGTGACAAATACCAACTCTTTCCACTTCCAACAACTCGGCGAGCTTGTTCAGTCCACCGTGAAGGCTATTGCAAAACTTCATCAAATGCTTGATATCATATATCGTCGGAAAGTAGATATTGATCAAGTTGAAGAACCCTACTTGCGTATCCGGCAAGTTCTGACACGTCAACACCTTAAGCAAGTACCCAAAATCATACCCGCTATGGAAAGTAACCCAATGCACACTATCATTCAACACAATCCCAGACGACATCAAAAGCTCTCCAAACAATTTTGCATCAATACCCTTCTCATTGTTCTTCTTGAAATCAATGCCGCTTTGGCGTAACAGCTCGATCGAATCATTAGCGAAAACATCCTCATTTAGATTAAACTCTCGAAAATTGAACTGCCAAATGCACTGCTGGTCAGTCCCACACGTCGGCAAATTCCCTTCTTCATCCGAAAACGTAAGTCCTAGCTGAATCAACTTAAGCACATCTACATTGTCCCTCAATGTCTGGTAATGGTAGTCATAACTATTTCTGAAGTTTCCCACCGGACGACAAACAATGCCAGGGAACTCAGTGTCCATGGCAACATAAGGATAGTCATCCACAATTTTGCGTATCAATTCAAACTCCTCCTCGAGATTGTCGTTCCAGACCTCCCGAATTTGGATCGAGTCGTTTTTCGGTAATAAAGGCATCCCAATTTCACAAACAATTTTCCAATTGAAAATCAAGGGAAGAGAGATTCTTAATGACCAGAGTCACCAATTTAATTCCACATCAACAAGTCTCACATCTAACTTACCACAGGAATCCACCCGATCTGTATATCAATCCCAAGCAAATTTGTTACACAATTCAAAAACATCAAAATCATCACAATCCCATACATATGCATGATCAGATATTTTGTTAAAAATCAAATTGAACAAAGAAAAAGGTGAAGCTGATAGCGAAAAATTAGACCAACCTGGATCACGGTGAACATTAATTAGAAATCATAAGATGAATGTTCAAAAGAGAAATTTTATGTCTTGTCAGCGGAAAAAGAATGGGTATAAGATGGTTTTTCAAGAGGTCAAAAATGGCCTTGATTGATTTTTTCTAACTGGTTTTCGTGTTTTCTTTTTGGGTTTGTTCTTTCTCTCATGAATGAGAGGCAGAGAATGAGAAACAAAGAACAAACAAGGATGACTAGAGCCAAAGCGATAATATAACAATACCCACAACTACAGAAGCTTCAGAAAAACAAGGAAAAATAAATAATTTCGATTTTTCTTGATGACATAAATTTTCATGAAAGTAACTAGTTTGGTCGCAATATTGGCAAGTGGCGTTTGGACCCACTCGGTCGGATTTTACCGGTCATTTTGAGTCCACGTTTCTTGTCAACAGTAATATATCAAGGGAGTAGTTTCTATAATGTTCTTTTGTATAACTAATACTGTAGCAGTCTAAACAAAAAGATATAAAAACGTATTGTAAAATTGTCGCTCATGTACCTAGCAACAATTGAAAAATTATCCTACACAAAGAAAACCTCCTTCGCAAATCCGCTCAGATGGGTACTCCATAAGCTTCCATTAAACAAGCGTGAGAGAACCTCTTAGATGGCAGGCAAAAGTAACTACCTTAGTAGTTCCCTAAAAACATAAGGAATTAGAGAAGACTAGAAACCAAAAACGCTGACTAAAACTAAAATTACTAAATGGTGTAGAGCAATAACCTTAAACCATATACAAATGCCTTGAGGTGCCCAATAAGATGCTTGACCCAAGCTCATCAAGCATACCTGTCGCAACCATCGAGACGCCGCCCTTACCTAATTTCGATTTCAGCTCAGCCGTAGACTCCGCTCATTCATCGCCACAACTGGCTCCGCTAATGCTTCGCTGCTCAAACCAGACAGTTCAACCACCACATCAACAATCCAGTATCGAATCACAAATCCCGCATCAAAACCAGTATTCAGAGCAAGGCTCGACGAAACATATCGTCCTCACAAAAACAAAGACATGTGAATCTAGAGCCACCGTCAAGACAAGCTTTCAGAAACTAAATTAGATCGCACCAATAACAATCACCCGTCCGATAGCAAAACCATACCGCTAACGACAATCACACGTCGGACGTCGGGTTGTCGCCGGCCGAGATAGATCTTGAATGTTTGGAGGTTTGAGACGGCCCGCTAGGGTTTTGACTTAAAGGTTTTCAATGAAACGGCGGTTCTAGTAGATGTTGTTGAAGAGGGACATATATTTAATCATGGGATCATTGTCTTTCTCTTTATTCTTTTAATGGCTTTGTTGGATATGTTCGGTGCAGATTGCCCTAGTAAATTTGAATTGCTCATTTTGCATCAATTTTAATGAAAAGGTTTGATTTATTTCATGAAAATAGAAACATCTTCTTCCATTAGTAGCTAGGAATTGAAGACACGTACAATATGAATGTTTCCCCTTGCCCCATTTCCTTACCCAAAGTCACCAAACTACAAATATTATCGCTCAATGGTACGCGAGTAAATTAATTTTAAACATGCATCATCCAACGACGACACGAACAACAACTAAGAATCATCACAAATAAGGCAAAGCAATAATCATCACATTTGATAGGTAGGTTGCTAGAGAGATTAACCATAACTAAACTTAGAAAATATATATCATTTTCTAGCTTGCTAATTAACTCAAACGCTTAATTAGCTATGAGCCAAACTAGGTAATTAGTTGACCAGTGACCTAGGCACAATCACAGCCTTGAGAGGGTTCTTCATGACCACAGTGAAAGCAAATGTCTCAGTCGGGTCGGGTGGAGAACAGGGAACCGGCAACCATTTGAAGGACTGCACCATTCTCGCCAGCAGCAAGTTAATGTGCAACGTCCCCAACGTCCATGCCGGACAAATCCGCCGGCCGGCTCCAAAGGGCACCATTTTCACTCCTTTTGTCCCCGTTATGTCCACGTCAACTCCATCTCCATCCAAGAATCTCTCGGGTCGGAACTCGCCCGGATCCTTCCACATCCCCGGATCCTCCGTCACCCATGCAGTGTAGAACTCCACACTTGCATCCGCCGGAATAGTGTAGCCACCGAGCTGCGTCTCCTTCTCCGCCGCATGAGACAGGAGAAAGTGACTCGGCGGGTGTCGCCGGAAAGTCTCTTTAACCACCGCAGTGAGATAGGTCATTTTTTCCACGTCACTCTCGGTGACCGCCCCATCTTTCCCAACACAGTCGACAATCTCCTTATACAGCTTATCTTGAATCTCCTGTTTCATCACCAAATGCAGCAAAGCCCACTCAGTCGTAGTAGCACTCGTGTCCGTCCCGGCGTTGATGATTTCAGAGACAAGAGTGACGAGCTCTTCCTCTCCCAGCTTACCTCTTCCGGGCACGTCAAGCTCAAACAGCGAGTCGATATACGCAGCACCACTTGGACTCACCATCTCCTCGTTCACAACACCGCCGCCGTCGAGAAAAGCCTTTCGGTTTCTTATGAGAGGAACCAAACACTCCAACTGCTTCTTCCGTAGCTTTTCGGCCTCCTTCACCTGCCGACGGAACAGCGGAGTCAGCATCGGCAGGAAGTCTGGGAGCTTCGGTGTGGTGGCCATCATGACATCCTTGAGTATACTCTCAATGACTTTGATTCTCTCTTCGGAGATCTTAGCTCCGAAGCAGAGGCAGATGAGCACGCTGCAGATAGTAAGTCTGCAGTTGCTCATCACCTCCACGGAGCCGTGCTCCGCGGCCTAGGACATGAGGCGCTTCATATGATACCCCAGCGCCCAGTTGCGGATCCATCTACACTGGCGTATCCTGGTAGGGTTTATAAGCTCCGTCACGAAGTTGCGGCGGAGGGTGCGCCAGAGAGGGCCGTACTGAGCGGAGTTGATAGCACACTTTCCGACGCTGAAGATGAGTCGGATGGGAGAGTCGGAGGGGCGGCTGGCGAACTCGGCGCTCCGCTGGACGAGGCCTTCGTGGATGAGGTCGGAGCTGGTGATGATGATGAGTGTGCGTTGTCCCATTTGCATGGTGAAGATTGGTCCATACTTTTTACGTAAATCCCGTGCTACAAAGATGAAGGGTCGACCCTCGAGGATCACTTGGATTAGGTTTCCCACCACCGGCCAGCCTGGTGGTCCTGGCGGAAGGTTCTTCTTTTGTTCGCCCGCGACGGAACAGTAGCGCCACCATAGCCGGAGAAACACGGCCGCCAGAACAAGGATTAACACGTCCATTAAGTCCATCTTCATTGCACTCAACTGAAAACAAGAGACAGACACATATAGATATATAAGCTAAAGCTCGATGGAGGAATGCATAAGATAGAAGCATGAGAGAGATCGATATATATAAGGGCTGAAGTTGAAGTTAGGCACATACCTTGATTACACTTCTCAACGGGTCTCTTAGTTCTTGCACTAGTTCACTATCTAATAAGTAGATGAAGTGAGTTACGAAGTAGATGAGCTGAGTTAAGTTGATGGGTAAGTTATAGTACATGTATTAACTGCAGAGACCAGCGTAGCAAATCAGTAAACAACTATGCATTGAAGGTCATTCAACGAGTGCCACATGCTTTCTCTCAGGGGAGACTTGCACCATCCAAGCAGCTTCACGTGGTCCTCTGCCATTGCTGACCTTCACATTCAATTTCTTGCAGATTTTCTCTGTTACCTTTTTTCCTTTTGGCTAAGTGCAGAAAGAATCTGCATTTCTGCGTTACATGCATCTGGTGAGATCTATTTGAATTTTACATCGCTGCCTTTCATTTTTCTGGTGAGATCTATTTGAATTTTACTCTTTCGTCTAAAGATTTACATCAATGGGTTCCGCAATTACATGTAGGCATCTTATCGACCGCTTATGATGGTTATATACGAATTAAAGTATATCTCGAGTAATAATGCTTAAATGTTAGGTTGTGGTCTCTCTCTTTCTCTCAATGATTAATTAGGGGTTTAGTGAAAGGTTAGAATCAAAACTCGAACTTTACTTTAGACTATATCAGATCAAAATATAATATGAATTTGTCTGTTTTGCTGAGTATTTTTATGATATAAAGATATCTATGTATCTATCTTAATCTGTAGTCTATGAAAATCTACTAATCTATTGTATGCAAATCATCGGTGTTATCCATGTTAGCCTTCTCTTTAATCCAGCCTTATGTTCTTCAAGTATATGCACTACTAGAAAAAAGTTCTAAGGTGACGAAATATTTTTAATTCGTCATCTAAGAGAACACTTTAGTGACGAAATCGGTTTCGTCACTTTAGTGACAATTTTCGTCGTCTAAGAAAGGTAAGGTAACGAAACATTATTTCGTCACCTTAGAGCTAACTTAGGTGACGAAAATACATTTCGTCATGTAAGTAACATGTTAGGTGATGAAATATATTTTCGTCACCAAAGTATTGAGCAATTAGGTGACGAATATAAATTCCGTCATGTAAGTGATAGATTAGGTGATTAAAACATATTTGGTCACCAAAGATTTGAGCACTTAGGTGATGAAATATGTTTTCTTCACCAAAGTTTGAGCATTTTAGTGACAAAAATAAATTTCGTCATGTAAGTGATAGGTTAAGTGATGAAATATGTTTTTGTCACCAAAGTTTGAGCACTTTGGTGACGAAAATGGATTTCGTCACCTAAGAACTTACTTTTGTGAAGAAAATAAATTCGTCGTCTAACACCTTTAGTTAGGTGACGAAACATAAAGTTGTGTGTTCTTTTGAACCAACTACGAGTTAGAAGTAAAATTTTAGAAAACCCACCGTACTATATGATCAGTGTACTTAAATACGGCTATAAAAAAAATCCACCAGTCTTTGAAAACGATAAGATCTCAATCCACGTTGTACGTCAACATTAAATTAACGCTACTTATTACACGAAAACGCTCTTTCCTACCCCTATATGATCTAGTTTGATTGATTCTTTCACACACAAGACTCTCACATTGATGAGATGTAACCACTCATGTAAAAATTTGGGTACGTTCACCTCTCGACGATAGGGCTCCACATAGAGAAACATAAGCGTATATAGGGTTAACCGCTTGTATCGGAGATCAAACGTTACCGAAAATATGTGATTTTTCAACCATAGTCGTATTTCACCATACCGATGACATCCTATTTTGCAAGATTTTTGAAAATATTGCTTCCTCCCTATAGTTGGTTCATAAATATCTACACTTGCATATAACCTACTAAATAAGTTATACCACATTAGTAAACACGTTGTGCTTTTGATGGCTAAATTTTACAAAATAAAAATTCAACCGTCAGATATGATCAGTGTATTTAAATACGGCTATGAAAAAAATCCACCAGTTTTTTAAAATATTAAGGTCTCAATCCACACGGTCAACATTAAATTAATGTTACTTATTACACGAAAACGTTATTTCCTACCCCTATATGACCTAGTTTGATTGATTCTTTTACACACAAAACTCTCACATTGATGAGATGTAACCACTCATGTAAAAATTTGGGTACGTTCACCTCTCGACGATAAGGCTCCACATAAGGAAACATAAGCGTATATAGGGTTGACTGCTTGTATCGAAGACCAAATGTTACCAGAAATATGTGATTTTTCAACCATAGTCGTATTTCACCATACCGATGACATCCTATTTCACAAGATTTTTGAAAATATTGCTTCCTCCCTATTTAACAAGATCAAATTCTATCAAAAAAATTTCTTAAAAATAAATATTTTTGGTTCACTGAGATGACGAAAATTCATGTTTTCGTCACCTAACTACTCAATATTTGGGGGGGCGAAAAATTCCGCCAATTATTTGGCCAAATTTATAATCACTTCCGCCAAAAATTTTAGAAAAATTTGAACAAATTTTTGAAAGTTTCCTTATATATCCTCTGCCTCACATTTCATTTCTCTATCTTTTTCTTTGAACTCTCTCTTCTCTCTTTTCCAAACTCTCTTCTCTCTCCCCTCCTCTCCTCTACCTCAGTTTTCACGCACCGAGACCCTCTAGCTTTCTCTCTGCAGCCGTTTTCCTTCTGCCTTCTTCTTTGCCACCGTCGCCTCCTTCCTTATCGTTGACAGCCGTTTTCCCTTTGCCTTCTTCTTCGCCAATGCCGCCTCCTCCCTCATCGTTGGTAGTCGTTTTCCTTCTGCCTCTCCTTCTTCTTCGCCACCGTCGCCTCCTGCCTCTCAAATTCATGGAAGAACTAATTTTCCTCCTCCATCAAACTCCGCACACATTTGGCCAGCAGACTCCGCACACCATCTCCCCAGAGAACTCCGTGTGCCATCTCGCCAGAGGACTCCACGCCCATCTCGCCAGCGGACTCCGCACGCCGTCTCGCAGGAGGACTCCACGTGACATCTCGCAAGAGGACTCCGAGTGTCATCTCGCCAGAGGACTCCACGCACCATCTCGCCAGAGGACTCAACGTGCCATCTATCTAGAGGACTCCGCATGCCATCTCGCCAATGGACTCCGCGCACTATCTCGCTAGCGGACTCCGTGCGCCATCTCGCCAGCAGACTCCGCGCGCCTTCTCCCCAGCGGACTCCGCGCCCATCTCACAAGAGGACTCCGCGTGTCATCTCGCAAGAGGACTCCGCGCGCCATCTCGCCAGAGGACTCTGCGCGGCATCTCGCCAACGGACTCCGCGCGCTATCTCGCCGGCAATTCCGTGCGCCTTCTCCCCAGCGGACTCCGCGCCCTTCCCATTTTGGCCTTGTTAATTTGTGTTTTTGCAAATGACTACGGAAGCGATGTTGGTTGAAATTGGGTTGTTTGATATTGATTGTAAGATATTTAGGTTGCTTGATAGTAGTACTACTCTTGATGAGTTTGTATATAAACTTGATTATATATATATATATATAAATTTTTGTTATTGTCCAGATGCTTTGTCCAGTTTTTTTTCTTTTGTTGTTAATATTAAATGTGATTTTTACTAATTAGTATTATGACGACAAAAAGGTTTTCGTCATCTTAGTAATGACTAAGATGACGAAACTAGTATTTTCGTCACCTATGTGCTCTAATCACCGGCCTTAGATGACGACTCTGAGATGACGAAATTTTCGTCGGCGAAGTGTTTACATGACGATAGAAGCTTTGAGGTGACGAAAAAATTTCGTCAGCTGAGAGCTTTTTTCTAGTAGTTGTAAGAACTTGTATGTTTAAGAAGGGACTAGATATACATATGTATATATATATATATAGAGCACAACCATGATTGTTTCATCCATAAAGAAACTATCATGTTCTTCAACTGCTTGATAACTGCAATTCTTTTTTGAATTCAAAAATTCTTACAAACTTATCTAATAGAGTATAATGTTTATATCTTAAACTCAAATTAAATAACATACAAGTATATTAATACAAGAACATGTAATATGCAGGTTTAATACAATGTCAAGTTCTAAAGCAATATAATCGCTTACACTTAAGGCAATGACAACTTCTCTTCCAAGGTCAGGAGCAAGCACGTTGTTAAATCCTAATTGGTGTTAAGAGTGCGTGTATGCAAGCTGATATAAGAGATGGTGTTCAAAAACATATCGGTTGTCCATCGACTCAGGCTTTCTGCCTGATCTTAGAATAACTAGCTGCCCTACGGAGGATTTTCACTCACCGTTGTTTGCTTAATTACTTAGTCCGACCGACAAGCACTACCACAAAAGTGGGCTACAAACACCATTAGAAATGGTGTGTGTTGTGTTATTGGGCACCAATCAATGGTAGGTATAGGGTTTAGACACGGTCTCTCACACTAATACTTAATTAGTACCTATTGCTGGCGTGGCTAAGTTAAAACACTCACCATCAGTTTTTTGGTGACCCATTTTGAGATTACTATTATGGGCTTTAGTGACTTCCTTAAACACACCATAATAACATATCAGGTACCATTTGCATTTGAATTTTTTCGATGATGCATGTGTATTTGAATTTGAATTTTATAGTCAGTTTCTGGTAAAGATGCATGTTGCAGCATAACCACCAATGTCAAAGTCAAACGATTCAAAGAAGTTCAAGGTTTCAAGCAGGCAGTGAATTAATGTGAATGTTTCGATCCAAAATCTCATTACAGGCAGCTGATAGTAGAAATTATGAAGGCTTCAAACACTTACCCTACGTACCTTTTATAATTCAGCTCCACAAACTAAATAGAACAAGCTCGGCAAGAACACTTCAACCCATAAAACAACTGAAACTCAAATCTTTGAAATCTGGCCAATCATCATCATCATCCTCATTGTACTCGTCCTCCACATCCTCCACCAAGTTAATCTTTTTGTTTCTACAACACATGCAATCATTATTACACAAAACCCAATAAATCGAACACACAATTTTGGGAACAAACGAAAACCTGAGGGAGAGTCTTCGACGAGCTTGCAACAAGCTCCTCCTTGACGAAGACCGAGAAATCTTTAGGCGTTGGTCGGATCTGGTGATAGAAGGGGAGATAGACCAATAGATTGAGCTTCTTTTTCCTTCACCTTCTTTGATGAGCTTCTTCAAATCCAGCTTTTTGACTTTCAATCTTCTTTTTCAATTAAGTTGTTGCTGGCTTGGTTCATGATAACCTGGATCTCATCGAAAATCTTGGAAGCCTCGGCCATGAATTGTGAAGACAAAGTGGAGATCTTGGTTGCTGATATTCATTGAAATTTGAATTTTGACGGAGAGACCTAAAGAAAACAGATATAGTTAGAGATAAGATGAGGAACAAAGTAAAAGATTTATAAACAATTGACGGGTGGTAGAGTAGAGATATGTTCAGATTATATATAACACTAGAGAGTAATAAATCCTTTAAATAATTAAGTAGGTGGTGGTTATCATTGAAAATAAGAAAAGTGGGTGTTGGTGACATTCAAATGTTTAATACACATCGATAGTTTCAAAGGTGATTTTCAAAGCACCCTATTACATTTAATTTGTGACTTTACTGTCAACTAATTTCAAGTATTAGTGTCTGTTGAGGAGTGTAGTCACCATTGATGCAATATAGAGTATAAGATGGTATCAATTGCCGATATTTGTGGTAGTGAAGAAGCAAGAATTTAGTTGTTATATATGTAAAAGATAGCCACGTTGAACTATAGCAGATGCTGCAGATCCACAAATATGCAAGGCACAAGAGGTTATTACCTGAAGTGCAACGGCGACCAAAATACAAAGACATGACTTGCAATAGCCCTGTGGTTTATATAGGAGAATATAAGACAATTTACCAATGTCCTACAATATAAATGGAATGCATGTTAGTTAGATTGTGCAACATTACCGTAAACTGTGAGACAGAGGTATGTGTATAATGTAGTTTGTTAGACTGTTGCACATACAATAGATTTGAGACATGGATACGCAAAAAGTGTAGGTTACTGAAGATAATCCTACAACTGGAAATGGTGCGCGGATCAAATAATGTTTGATCCAATATTGTGATATTACAGTTTCTCATAGAAAGGAATGGTGTGGGAACGTTGGGAATGGCATTTAGTATTCCACTACCACCAGGCTATGCCAGCTCTAAACTGTTCGATCTTCCTTCAGTAATTGGGTCTCTAGTATTTACGATTTGGGTGTAATTTTCTGGTCTTTTTTTAATAATGATACACTGAGTATGTGACTAAAGATATTGACAGTGCATCCGAAAGGTTTCCTTCATACAAGAAATTAAACTAAACTACATGGTAGAAAAAACTAATAACATGAATATGTCTCTGAACCTTGTTATATATGATAATGCATTAATATATATGTGCAAGAAATTGATCACAAATGGAACACTAGATTATATTTTAACAAGTGAAAATGTCCAAATGAGCTTTATTTGACTGTTACTAATAGTAATAAGATGTTGAGCACATATCAGCCACAGCTCAAACTCACTTGTGTGCTGGCCATGAGCTCTCCTGCATTCCTGCTTATTATATAGAGCTGGCTTACAGCAATTTTACATGTCAGAGTTAGTTGCTAAAGACCAGCCTGTCCTGAAATATATATAGAGCAGATATGAATTAGTGAACCTGCTGGGATAACTGTGATTGAGCATTCACCACCTTATGTTGAAAAAGCTCTTCATTTTGGCTTCCCATTTCCGTCGACATAGCAGTATAGGCTGTATGGCACTACTGTGAAAACTAATGAAAGCATGGTGGAAGCACTTCTGAACAGGTCAACAAAACTCCCACGACGCCAACTGCCCACCAATTTGCGAAAAGAGGTCAGAAAATAGAGTATGGAGCTATTGACAACGAGAGCAAAAAGAGTGCAACAGATGTCCACGGTGTAGGTTAATCAAGGCAAATGGGATATATAAAAACTTACACGCCTGACAGCCCAAGTTTCATTTGCGTGCCCAGAAGACCATGAAGATATTAAACCAAACTACATTGAATCAATTTCTCTTAAGCAAGGCAATTTAGAAATTTACTATACTCCACCACAAGGAACCGGGAATCATGTTGAATTAATTCATTAGAAGTTCTGATATACGGTTACCAAATAAACTGAATTAAACTGAATGAATAGATTGGTGCTAATGCATCATAATAATCCCCTTGCGTTCAACTGATTGAATAAATTGTTAAACATCTAAGGTTTATCACAATACACATTTTTAGCGGCTTGACGATCAATAGTCGATACCTAACAGCAAGATATTGAACCAAAATGAGAACAATGACAAACGGTTGATCATCTTCGACATCTGTGTTTGATTTTATGCCTGATCAACAATTTGCAGTGTGCATTATTTGAATAGTTGACAAACAACAATGCAAAATCGAGAATGCTGCTATGGCAAAATGGGGAAATAAGATAAATTTTTTCTTCCACAAAAAAAAAATGTATCAACGGGTAATAGACAACTACAGAGGATCAAGTGTGTCCTGCGGTACTTCTCTCAGTTCTCTGAACCGCACCCATTCTCTGAGGAGGCCACACAATGTGGGTAACCCTTCCTTCAATTAAACCCAGAGGAATCTGCCAAAATTAGCTTGAGTTAGCGAAAGCGACAGAAATATTGAAGAACGTCTCATGTTAGCCACACTTGCAAATTACTGTAACCTGCAATCTGATGAAACACTATTGCAAGCTGCATGCTTCCATCAAGTAGATATAAGTCACAGTAACTTCTCAAAGGAAGGCCAATTACCTAGTCTGAGTGGGTTTTCACTTCTTTAGGCAACATAATGGTTGGTAGAACTACTATTTTTCCTTTCTAGAGCACAAATATAGCAAGACAGGATAACTTACTGTGCCAAATGTTCTTGAATCCATGCTAGAAGATGAATTGTCTCCCTCAACCCAGCAACGTCCCTCGGGAACTATCGGCTGATAGAAGGACTTACGAATTCCAATCCAATCTCCAGGTAAGGCGGTCATCCTCTTAACATGATACTCCTTATGATTACTTGGAGACCTGCAAAATGAATCGAAAAAGGACCAAAGTCCTAGTATATATCTCACCGAAAACAAACAAATGGTAGCCAAGATATGTTGCAAAAGGAGAAATACCGGAAGACTACAATATCACCATGGGAAAACTGGTAATGATTAAGACAGAATTTCTCCATCAAAACATAGTCATCTGCAAAACAAGATTGTAATCATAGTAAACAAACAATCATTGCACGAAAAGCAATATGTTTACGAAGAGACCAACCAGTTGATATGCCCATACACGTAGTCTTTTGAGGATTGAATGTAGGAGACATTGAGGAACCCCGCACAGGAGCAACACTGGTAACACAATCTGAAACACAGAGACCCACAACCCCAACCGAGAAAAACTTGCCGGCTAAACTCCACAAAACCTTCTGAGTACCCATGTCGAGGTTTCTTCACAATGCCCAGATTGGAGCAAGCTAATAACCAATTAACAAAGTCAGTGTTGGATGTTTCAGAGGCATCTAATCGAACACCTTGTGTGCATTCAATCAAGGACAGAGGTAAAGCACCAGTTAGAGGAATCTCAAGGGAAAAGTGTTGGAGTAGATGACGGAGAAAAGCCGCTGTGGGCGTTGGGGGTGTTGGAGAATGGAGTTGAAAAGCAAAGCGGCAGGTTGGGAACGCAAACTGTGGAGAATGTTGGGTTTTCAACTATTTTACCCATAGTTTTATGGAAAGAAAATTCGGCAGACTGAATGGCATAGTTGAAAACTACAATAAAAGATGAGAGCAAAACCGTCATTTCGGCTATTTCTTTTTTGCTCTACCTTACGTGAAGCGGCCTTCGTTGGTTCGTAAGCCTATGATTTCCTCCAGAAAGTTTTTTTTTTTTTTTTTTTTTCCCCTTATAATACATGAGATTACAACGCCAAACCAAATTCAATTTCCCATATAAAAAAAAAAGGCTCTAGTAGTCGAGTTTGGAATTATATTAGTCGGCCATCTGAAGGTTAGAGTGATTCATGAGCAATGACGTCCGCTAGCTTCATCACATTCTAGAAGCAAATAGAACGATCTTGAAATGTCTGTAATGATCCTACCCAGAAGTTGCCGATGAGGTTTTCATTTTCGATTGTAATTTACTTTTTCTGATAAAGAAATAAATAACAAAGCTGCTCCAAGGGAAAGACAGTATGGCAAGGACTGAAAAAATTTCACCAGCGAGTAGCGCTTAATGGTGTATCGCAACGAAACATAACTTTGAGCTAGTTGATTGAAGATGTGAAAAACTGCACTCACAGAGTATCCCCTAAAACTTGTTTTTAAGTTCAATATGAAACAAAGTACAGGTCTTCCAACATTACAAGTTCTTTTCCTTAGCATAAGATCCGCATAAGGAAATTTAAACATGCAACACAGCTTCAAAGGAACATGGTCATGCCTTCCACTA
This sequence comes from Fragaria x ananassa, assembly GCA_034370585.1. Taxonomy (NCBI): domain Eukaryota; kingdom Viridiplantae; phylum Streptophyta; class Magnoliopsida; order Rosales; family Rosaceae; genus Fragaria; species Fragaria x ananassa. The sequence goes on from CP139752.1 coordinate 19,519,057, forward strand.
GCACAGTTGCACTTAACAATCTAAGCTCCAAATTCCAAGGTCCGCTATGTGCTGTTGCCTAAGAAATAAGAAACCACACAAATTGAGAACAAAAATAACAAAGGTGTGTGTGTACATCAAATAAGGTCACTCAAAGCGGTAAAAAAAAAAAAGGATAAAAGAAATCACATAAAAATCATCATCCATAATGGAGAAAGACAAAAGCGGGAAAAAAAATCTACTGAAATTGAGTAACTTGAATTTGCATTCGACAAAAAATCAGCTAAAAAAATAAATAAAAGTTGTTATTAGTATACAAACTGGAACCCACAAACATCAGAAACAACTACACTTGCCGTCACAGGACAAAAGCTGCAATAGACTTCAACTAAACAGTATCCCGATTTATTTATTTATTTTTGTAAGAAACTTATGCATGCATGATTTTTTTAAGCAATGATATCCTTCACCATATCCTACCACAGCTATAAGAGAAACTGTTATGTGCCATGAATGAAGCCCCATTATCTAACAAATATAATCAGCCCAGACACAACTGCAAGATCAGAGAAACATGACTGTCAATAGTAATATATACTAACCTGCTCATGTTCTCTTTCGCTTGTGTGTCTTAATATTCTTCAAGATAAAGGCAATAACCTCCTTTAATGTGGCTTTTCTTTTTTCTTTCATGTTCCAGAGCTCTGGAACAACATACCTCCCACTTGGATTATACTCATTCATTTCTTTCAAAGCTGTAACAACGCAATCATGTATGTCAAGCCCCCACTCTTCCTTCAGCTTACATAGCTTCTCATCTTCCTCGTCTATCAATTCCTGCAACACACATCATGTGAACAGTTTAATCATCTTTTCAATTGGCCCTTGAATGATAATTCCTTAAGATCTTAATTCTTAGAGAAAGGAACAAGTTATCAACACAAATATACATATCGTCAAAGCATGCCAAAATAAGGTGAAATCTTCAAATTTTAGTTTTCTCCACTCATCCTCGTTCTTCACCAACAAAAATGTTATTCAGCTCAGCAGTGGATCTCAGCGTATTAGGAGTTTGAGATAAAAGTGGGATAATGAGTTGTACGGCAGATCATTCAAGACAAAAATCACACAACTGGACCTTTAAATGAGAATAGAAACTTAGCTAAACCATACATTCTCAAGGTAATCCTGATGGACCATGCAAGTCCGAGAATGATATATAACATGTAGAAATATCAATCAATACCAAAAGAAAAGTTAGTTCTATCAATGTCGACATAAAAAAAAAAATTAAAGAGCATAACTGCTCATACTCATTTATTTTAGAATAGAAGAGCCTCCCCAAACTCCACCCACCTATACTATCAGAATCCCCTGTTCAAAATACAAATATTTCAGGTGAAAAAGATAGAAATATGAAAGAATTTCATTGTCCACAGGAATAACCTTTCAATCATCAAATATGCCTCCCATCTGAGAGGATACACATTAAAATTATTGAATACAGGACCTCCTGCGTCGGGAGCTTAAGCTTTGCTCAACAAAGAATATGTTGGTCCTCTTCCCGCAAGCTCTAATTTAGTACTAGGCCTTACATGACTATGTCTAATATTGTGGACCTCTACACCTATTATCAGTTGGTTTGGATTGCATGCCTTCAATAGATATACACCACCTAAACCATGTTTCTTGCAATTTCCTAAAATCCTCATAAGAAGACCAAAAAAGAAAGAAAAATACCTCATTCCATACCCAATACAACATTATGTTCAGGATTGATATATATTAAAAAAATTAATAAAAAATAAAATAAAAAAGAATAGAACCAAGAGACGGTTCAAAACAAAACAACAATGTGGACACATTTTATCATGATATTGCTTCAAGGTACATTTGCACTTGCATTATTGGTTACTAAATTAAGTAATTAACTGAGAAATAAATAGTTGATGCTATTGAAAAGACATACCTCAGCTTTCCCTTCTTTCTCTATCACCCTGAAAGGATGCCAATCTGGATCTTTCAGGTTTTCCTGCCACAAGGAGCACAGAGTGAAGGCCTGAACCTGTGCTTCCTCAAGAAAATTTTTTGACTTGCATGCATCAAGGAAGGGCTTTTGATCCAGCTCTCCCATTCTCTTAATCCCAATATGAGCTTGACCAACCAACATTTCAGACAAACCCTTAAACAAGATAAAAACAGAGTGAGCTTTCATGCGAGGACACGTTAAAGATACAAATCATTGTTCTTTCTCTTACTGAAAAAAAAAAGTAGAAATATTTTGTTTCAATTGATTTATATGTATGAATGACCAACCTATGAAAGTGGAATGAAGAACAAGTTACAAATAGAAAATGAATAGCTGCATATATCTGGCACTGTATCATACTTTTGTCTCACCCTAGAGATTTATGACAAGAAAAAAGAATCTTTAAGAAGGAAACTATTAAAAAATAATTTACTTTTTATTAAAATCTCAACTGATCACTCAGAACTCAGAAGCACTTCACTTGTTTTTTTTTCTTCTTCTCCTTATTAAGGTATTTTATCAATTTATGTGGCTTCCAAGGAAACAAAATAAATAGATGATAAAACAAAACAACCTCATTATTTCTACCGTAATAAAGGCTGAGCATTAACTAGTGGCTCTTGTATGATTTCAGTAATTAATCATGTAAGACTTAAAAGTTTAAAGCTCAGTGATTGATTTATGGATAAGCACTAAACCGGCACCAAATTTTAGAAGAAAAATTAAAGTTTGATAGCCAAAGAACGCTTTTCTTGTTTGAGTGTTGTGTGTGTGTGTGTGAATTAACAGAGTCAAATTTCACAGTAAAAAGAAATGCATACTGCTATTAGTTCTTTACGAGCTTCTTGCAGCTCATCATTGCTCTGACGCTCTTTGATCATTAGAGTTTGATTCAGAGATTCCAAAGCCTCAAGCTCTTCAATTTTTTCCCCCAACTCTTGTTTCATGACTTCCATCTTCTTTTGAACTGCATCATCATCTTGATCCCCAAGATGTTTCATCACCTCTAATTTACCTTTTAATTCTTCAATTTCCATTTCCACCTTCTGCTTGGCATTCAATTGTGTTTCTAACTTAAGTATTTTATCTAAGGCATCCACTTTTTCCCTCTGACAAGTAAAAAGTTCTGGTCAGTGAACACCAATGAAACCATGATCCATATGTAATTTCTATAATTTTCAAGTAGCCTGGAGTTATACCTTTTGCTGTTCAAACAGCCTCAAGACACTCTCATCCGCCTTTTTCTGCTCCGCAGAAGCCAATTGAAGTGAATTGTTTCTCTCATCGTTCTGGAGATCAGGAGTAAAAGTAAATAATCAGTAACCAGCTATCATATAAGATTTTATTGTATTTTGGAGCAGACTAATAAGTTATATATGTATGCCTGTGTCATATTAGACCCCTCCATCGGCATGGATGAGGATAAATTGTTGCTCAATTTTAAAAAGCTATTTTGAGTATATAAACAACTAAGAACAAAAACAGAAAGTCTTTTGACACACCCAACAAGTAAATAAACTTAATGGATCTTTTTTTTTTTGGTTACAAACAGGACCAAAAAGGCCCAAGCAAAGAAACAAACTACAAACTACGAACTAAATGTTTGAGCAGGGGACTCTCCTAGCTCTAGTAACTGCACCAAGATCATCAATGTAAACATGAACTGGGAGGGTTATTAAAAACAATAAGCCCCAGAACTTATAACTATGGATAGTATCAGCATTTTTCTTCTGATTTGCATTGAACCATTCCTCAACATAATTCCAGATCACTTTTTTGGAAAAGTCAGGATCAAACACCACCTTGTTTCTCCATTTCCCAATGTACCAACAGATAAAGACAAACAAGCTGCAGCACTTCACATTGTTTTGAATCAAGGCATGACTATGTAATTGAGCAGCAATCCAACTATTCCAAACTAAAGAGAAAAAGTTCAGAATAGAACCAGGTTTTAAGAATTCTCTCCAAATGGAAGTGGATCTAGGACAGTCACAAAAAAGATGGAGAAGAGTTTCATCAGCCAAATTGCAGATAGGACAGACTTTAATAGTGGTGAAACCTCTTCTAGCTCTTCTAGCTTGTTGGACTTAGTGAGAAGCTTAATGGATCCTTAAATTATATATGATTCTTTTACTACTAATAAAATTCCTATAACTAGCCCCACTTCTACTGAGGGCTTAAACTGTTATAGTCTCCTAATATTCACACAAGAAACTAGAGTAGAGTCTGACTTACAGCACATAAAGAAAGAAAGTACTTATATTAATACTAGATTACGAATGCATACTATCAACCATTTTTATAGTGCTCTAGCACTCTTCTAGACTTCGTATTTACATGGAAAAATTGACTGGACTCAGACATTATTAATCAAGTCATTGTCCCTTGAATGATTGGCTTCTATAATATTTATTCACTGAGATTGAGAGTTTTAACAATTCAAATTCTAAATATGTCAACAGCTTTGATCGATCATGAAGTTTGAAATTGAATTCTAATTAAGATGAAGTAAAATCATATCGTAACTACGTTACAAGATAATGGAATAGCTAACATAACTATGGCATATAGACTGCGAAAAGCTAGTAGCTTGCATCATTTCTTATAGTGTAAGAATGCGGCATGTTACCTTCTTTTTATCCTCATCAAGTTTTTGCCTCTCACGCTCAGTTACAGCTTCGCGTTTGTTTAATTCTTTTCTCCATAAATCAAGTTTCTTTTTCTTTGACTCCAACTCACAGTTCAGTTTCTCTTGCTCATCTAATATTCTCCGAACATTATCTCTTGACATGTGCTGCATCCTTCTTGATTCTGATCAGCAAAAAAGAAACATGTAAGGCAATATCATCGGCTACAGATTATTTTTCACTATTATTTTGATTACTACATAACTCGGTGGGTCAGAACATCCTTTGAACTCAGTGAAAAATAATCTATTATTATTTGATGTTGTAAGGAAACAATTACAAAATTTACAGCAGGACTCAACAGCACAAGACTATGAAAAACAAAATGCTGATATAGAAGTTCACCATGAGCAGAAGGTTAAGCCTGTGGATTCAGAAACTGCACAGCCCATAACACAAACTCACAGAGAAAGCAGAAAAGAAATGGAACAGGATCAAACCTTCAACAAACGCATTATGTAGCCTATCTTTTTCGTCTAGCATCCTACTTAAAGACAGTGCATCCTCATTGTACTTGTACCGTAGTTCATCCAGATTTTCATTTGTCATATCAATTTTATTGGCTAGATTTTCCACAACACTGTTTTTGCTTTGGGCTGCTTCCTGGACAATGTCCGATACCGTTTTAAGCTGTCCTCTCATGCGAAGGAATTCACCCACTGGCCCCTGGGAATCATAATCATCAGAACGCGCGCACCACCCGTAAATGCTTGAACCAGGATGCTGTTTTCGTGCATTCCAGTGCTCTTTGCCATGAGACTTAGATATGAACAGCTTTTCAAAATCTGTAGCATTCCCAAAACCATTCCAATCTTTACTGAAAAATACCACCGCCCCTGCCGCCTGTTCCTCTTCATTAAAGAAAGTATGCACGTCTACAGGTTTATACTTGGAAAATTTATTCAACCAATATCCAGAGTCAAGCAAATCTTTCCCGTCCTTTGGCTGGCTCAACAATATATTGGCAACAACACCAGTCCAAGGCCACACATAAAGATCTTCTGGCTTCTCATCATTAACAACAGGTTTGGGTGGAGCCGGACGCTGTATATGATCAGCTTCACTTGCTAACTCCTTCTCCAGATACAATGCTAACGCAAGGTGATTGGCCTTTTGGACTGCGCTTCTGTTAGCAGAACCTTTAGCCACCCCAGAAGAATGTTGCAGCAGATCCTTGTACTTGTAATCCTGTTTCTTCTTCCCAGCACAAAAGGGGCATCTGAGAGTGCCATAAGGACCCTTTACTTTCAACTTTCCACTTCGTAACTGCTCGTATGGTTTATCTTTGTACTCATTGATCTCAGATTCACTGATATCCGAATCCGATTCCTCATCAGAGTTATAGTCCATTGGGTCCATTTGAATTCTCTGCAAGCAATTACAAATAATTATTACAAAATAACAAAATAAAACAAAAAAATTGAGCATTAATTTCCCTTAAGCCGTTACTAAATCTCAGCAACGAAATGCAACACAGATTATCAAATGTCCTAAAACATATTTATATATGAAAAATTATATACAAATATCCACGAACAAGAAATTTTGCGCGAAAATTCAAGTTGCTCTTAAGAACACACGGATGGCTCTAATATGCAATTAGTGTTCGTCTAGGGTTCAATTTCGCTACATTTCTCAAACACGGGAACCAAATTTCAAATGCGAAATGAAAATTACAGTTTCCGAAACGGAGAAGCATCAAAATCCACAAATTCGAAGCCACATTCAACATGCACATACATATAATCAACAAATTTTGACAAAAAGTTACGCGATTGAGTGCAGATTGTAGAGAGAGAAAGAGACCTTACAGCAGTAGAGCCAGAGAGAGAGAGAGTGAGTGTGTGTGAATTGGGGTCAAATGAGTCTGCGTTTTGGGTGGTGAGGTGAAAATGGTGAGACCTAAAATACCCAAGGCACCACGTGACTTGAAGGCACTGACACTTATTCTCACAAAAAACAAAGGCACTGACATTTGGCAATCTTCCATTGGTTGTAACCTCCAACGAAACAACTTAGTTTCCCACCGCTTGAGCACGAGGTTTTACTTATTCATTTTGGACGCTACTGTTAATACGTTATCTTTTGTTATTATGTGAGTTCTGGAATACACTGGGGAGTATGTGCTCCGCGTTTGTCTTGGTTACGTGTCGATCCTCTGTTGGTTCGTGTATTTCGTCCGTGTTAGTCTCCTGTTAGTCTCCTTGAGCGCGTGAGTTTGCAAACTCGGTAAGTATTTCATCCGCAATCCAGATAGGGCAGACGAGTTGGATGGGTAAATTGGTCACTGAATTCTTTAGTCTAATGGGAATATCAATGAATGAGATCGATCTATATCCCTCTCCTTGATCTGATCGGCTTGCTTCAGAGCGGCCGTTTTGATCTCGTCGGGTTTCTTGGAGGGCTCGGCGGCGAACTTTGGGATTTTGGCGGAGGTGGTGAACTGGTGATGGTCTGATTTATTGGCTGCTTCTTCGGCGAAGCTATTGGGTCGTTTCCACGAAGCTTGAGGCTCAGCTCCTGGAGATTGCAAAGCAACATGAGGCGGATGAGTTTACAATCGAGTGATGGGAAGGGGACACCTCAGTCTAACAAAGGGAGGCTTGCTTCTGAGATTGTTCTCTCACTCGGATCCCCTCTCAGAAGTCAGGCACGGAAGTGTCACTCATCCCACGATTCGCGCTACAGAATCGGAATCAGAAGCGAAGCTGCCCGGAAGCGCACGGAAGAATAGTAGTGGGTCGAATCGATCTCGGTGAAATCAAATCTAGGATTTCTCAGTTTGGATCTACTAAACTATGAGGGGGTCATCTGGGTCTGAGAATAGAAGTTGGTCATGGAACGGCAACGACGGTGGGGTAGCGCGGTCGTAATAAGACGGCGATCAGCGAGGTTTCGGAGCCGGGTGGTCAGCTCGTGTCGCTTCTTCAAGATTTACGGGAAAACCTCTGGTTTCGATTCTAGGAATTCCCATGACCAGGTGCTTACAGTCTTGTTAGAACATTTATGGTAAAATTGATTATATGGTGATTGTAGATAATCTTTCTTCTTCATTTGTCTTTGCAAATCTGCCGTCATTCCAGATCAGCTCGAACCCAATCAACATACCACAGGTCTTCATCTCATCGCTACCCAGTTTTATTGAATAAGTAGTACGTATTTTGATTGTGTTATGTGATATGGAAGTTTAATTGTGTTATGTGAGATGTATAATGGACATGTATGGGGAATCAATAGGACTTGGTGGGTTTGCTTGAGGAATATATTGTGTATGCAGTTCATGCCAAAAAGGGTTACGATTATACCTAGAAGATTTAGCTTGCAAGGAGGATTAGGAACCTTAATTTGTCTAAAACAACAAGAGCTTAGAATGAGCAAGGACCTATATGCATATCAAACATCCATAGAACTGATTATTAGGAACCTTAGACTTTGCTTATGCTGCTGTAATATTTGATTGGGATCCATAGAACTGATTATTAGGAACCTTGGACTTTGCTTCTGCTGTAATATTTGATTGGGAAACTTCTGTACCTTGTTCATTTAGTTAGCTTTGAGAAACCATATCTTATGATTTAGACATTTGTTTCCGAATCAATATGCATGTATTGAAAGCTTATACTTTAGGCTTGATATCAGTGTAGTTTCATACAATTTCATTCAAAATTTGTTGGTGAACTTTGAGGCTGAAAGCAAAGTCTGCGTTCTGCATATCAGCTTTTTGAGTTTTGGAGCCAGTCAACTTTTTACTAAAAGCTGTACATTTAGGTTGGTTATTTGAAGTTGGTTTCTTCGTAAAACTTGTAGCAGACATCCTAGATATTATTCCAGAATTTGAATCACTTGAAAAAGATTTTCAAAGTTGAGGGTCTGCAGTAGGAAATTCTGCAGATCAGTATTTCTGAGTTTTCAACCCAGCTGCCTTTTTACTGAAATCAGTGCATTTCAGTTGAGTATTTAAAGTTGGTGTCTTCATGAAAGTTAGAGTACATCTTAAATATCATTTCTGAGTTGAAATCTCTTGAAAAGGATTTTTGTAGATTAAGTTAAGAATTTTCAAAGTTGAAGTTCTGCATCAGGAAAATTTATGCAAATCAGTTTTCCAAGTTTTTGACCAAGTAACCTTTCTATTAAAACCCGTAAATTTTTGTTTGGTATTTGCGGTTAGTGTTGTCACAAAAGTTTTAGTAGACATCTGCACGATCATTTCAGAATTGAAATCTCTTGAAAATGATTTTTGTACATTAAGTTATGAATTTCTGAAGTTGAGAGTCTGCATTAAGAAATACTGCATTTGTTACTATTGTACTGTTTGTTCCTTTTGATTTCAATGGTTTCTTTTTATCAGGGTTTGTTATTACCTATCTAGGTTTTTAGAGTCCTGTAAGTCAGCTTTTGTATTTTGAATAGAACATATAGTTTCTTTGGGTATATCCAACGCTAGAACTCAAAAAGATTGTTCCTATTTTAATCCTATTGCAAGTATTTCTCTCCTACTCTTGTTTTTCCATTTGAGATCTTTGTTCTCTAGAGTTTTATGATAACTGGAAAATTTTGATCATGGTAAAATGGGTGGATCTGTGGAGGTGTCTTAAACATGAAAATGGAGTTCAGGTGTGAAATATGACAATTATCTTGTTTTCTAGCAAGTTCTCTGCTGTTTGATGGCATAAATCGAAAAAAATTGATGCTAGTTGGAAAGAAATTGGTATGATGATTAAGTCTATATAGGAAGCATGGTAAGCAAGGACAACAGAAAAAATTGCCATTATTGGAGTGTTGACTCGTATGAGAATATCATACAGGTCATATAGGATACTAGTCATTGGTGGTTTGTTTACAATATGGGCTAGCATTTGTCTTGAGATCCATGTTATGATTGTTGTCTGTCTGCTTCTATTAAAATGAGAAGGCAATTTCTTAGAACTGTTTTTGAGTATCCTTGATATCTTGCTTATATTTTAGCAGGGTTATTCTTCAGGCTTCACAGGGGCAGATACATGCTTATACAAATTAATCGGAATCATACATTAAAACTAAGGCTCGTAATCGGAATCATCCGATGAGTCTTCTTCGGTGTCAGAATTAATGTCTGGTAATATATGTATTTCCTCATCGCCAGAGTCTTCGTCTGACTCTTGATTTGGATCAACATCAACAAGCCTTGGCTCTTCATCACGAATTCAAGTGGATTCGGCAACGTTTAGGGCTCGATTGAAGCGGTTAATCCTAATCCATCGTCACTTATCACACGGAAAAACTCACATCTACCTCTCCGTGACCTAGTTTGGTCGACTCTTTCAAATATTAAACACTCACAATTGAATTTTGTATAGTGAAATATGATGTAATCAGTATAATTAAATATGGCTATTGCTGAAAATTTAACTAATAGCGTAGAAAATACTGTTGGAGTTGATTCAACATTTTAACCTTCTTCGGCTTAGAAATTTTGAAGTTTCCTTGTTCCAATTTCAATTCTCACCTAAATTTCCAATTTGCCTCCAATTTCATTTCACATTTGAATTCCTAGTTTCTCCCAATGGCCTATTCGCTTCAGCACTGCGCACCTTTTCATTTTCTCAAACGCAACTATCTCTCAAACCCCTCGCCGCCTTACAATTTATCTTCATTGCCCACCACGGCTTCTCATCCTCCTCCATAATTACCGTCACGGACTCACCGCCAGCTCGTGAAGGTGAGTGAACCTCTCATCTAATTTGGCTCATACACAGATCGTTTTCTTGTATTTAACTACTCAAAATTGAAGGCTTTGCTGTTTTTGATCCAATTTGATGTTTTCAATTGTGTTTTGTACGTGATTGCTTTCTGTTTCAGTGCTTCTTGTATCTACGTTGATGTGGGTTTGGAGGCAACAAGGACATCGGTTGATCCTTTTCGACACCAATCTCAACTAATTTTGACCGGCACAGAAGGTGTTTGACATAATGCCTGAGAAAGGAAGAAACCAACATACAACACCAAGTGAGTTCTTTTCTCTCACTTCCAAATGGGTGCTGAAACTAAAATGTCGAGGTAGAGATCGAGAATGAGGATGAGAAATGAATATTGATTATTGAAAAGATTCCATATCAGAAATACATTTAGCAGCCGTCAAAACATCCTAAAGACCTCTGCCACTTCAGCAAGGGCATAGATTTTGGAACCAGGCGGTTTTGGTGCATATAGTAGTGATCATCATTTTGCCATGAACTCAAGCGTGCTTATTTTTAGTAACTTCTCTTAATAACTGGGGACAATTGGTCACCATCTTTGTTGATAACGTGGTTCAATTTCAAAAGCTGAATTATATTGATCTGAATCTTTACAACATGTATTTGGATCAGCTTGGTATGGCTACGTTTGGTGCATCTTATAAGCTCCTGGGCTTGTGAGCAAGGATGAAGTTGGTGTTTGGTAAAAACATAAATAAGCTCCTTTTTAAATAAGTCAGGGCTATTTTTCAGGTAAAAGGAGAAGCAGGGCAACCCCTCCTTTTACTTATAGTTTTAACATCAATTCGGGGGCTGTTCAATCACTCTGAGCTTGATTCATTTGGCCTTATCCCGTCAAGCTTGGTTGGTGAAGATTACACAAAATCTGTGAAGGTAAATTACTTCTGTTTCAATTAGAATCTCTTGCTTGCATAGGTATCTACATGCATTTCGATTAGTTGATGCTTTTATGCAGATTTGATGACTATCATTTAGTTTTTTTTGTTTGATGTGTTGTATTGCTTGTAGTATATATATTGTTGCTTGATAAATCTATTAAAGATATTAATTTGAGCAAGTACAATATGTTTAAGTTCCAGTAGTAGATAGCAGAATCTCAGGATTTTGGTTCCCCTATATCAGTAACACTTTATTGAAGTGTAGCAGTGTTCTACTGAATTTTCTGGAAAACTGTTGTTATGATCTATTTGAACTATGTTTTACCTGGCTTACTGGTCTTCAAATGTTCTGAAAATTTGACAGGTTTCTTTTAAGTTAGTTATCTAGCAATCTGGAAATTTTTGGCTTATTTCGTTGAAAATTGGTTACTCGGTGAATTTTTAAAGTCTAGTCTGCGTTGGAAACAAGTTCCAGAAATTTAATTGCATATCTTTGTTTTCTGCTCAGTTTCGAACTCTTATTTAAACCATTTTATATCAGATCTTGTATGTAAAAGTAGACATTTCAATGTCTGTTTCACAACTGATTTCAAGTCATTTGGTCTTAAAATGAATATTTGGTGGTTTTTCTAAGTTGTTGCTGCTGCTATAGATTTTTCTGAATCCTGAAAATTTGCTCAGTTTTTGTTCTAGTTTTGCCACACTTCCTGAACTTTGAATTGCTTGAGATTTTAGTATGTTCTTTCTTTACATGTTTACAAGGAAAGTTGTAATTCATGGACAGTAGAGTTGGTTACCACTTGACTTTGCTGTAAATTCGGTTGGTCACATATGGAGAAAGCGAGTATTGGATACTAGAATAACTGGTATATATATGCTATCTATCCCAAGTAGAACTAATATAGCTAGTTTTTGATTCGCATAGAACATAGTAATGTGACTTGTGGAATTAGGTTTTTGGCACTGCCTACACTTGGAGAAGGGTGGCACAATTCAGGTATGAAAAATTTATATGAGAATCAAATTCTGTGTGCTCATTTTAGTTTAATTTCAAAATATGCTTTGGAGACATTGGTCATCCTATATAAGTATATATATTGCTTTTTCACTCTTAGTCTTATTTAGATGGCTGACCCTTTAACATTGAGTACTTGTAGAATCAGTTATGAGTGTTATATTTTCAGGCTATGCTTTTTTCTGTCTTTTAACTTCTCATTGTTCGACCTTTTATTTTGATTAAACCTTGGTGAAGAACTATGGAAGCAGCTTGTGAACTGGGCAAGAAATAAGGGACAGTGCTTGACATGATACAATGATTTCTCTAAGGAACCCTGTTGTAAAGGTTTGCTACAAGAACCATGTAATTGTAAGTGAAAAGCACAAATTATTCTAGTCTCATCAGTTTGGAAGTTAAGCCTAGAGGTTTATGATTTATGGCTTGTTGGGTATGCAAAATGTGCTTTCTTACCTTCATTTTTTTTTTCAGAGGTGTGTCTCTGTGTATTGATAACCGATTGTGTGTGTGTGTATACTGACCTTTATTGTTTGAAGGGTTTTGTTTGATCAACTACAGCTGAACAATGGCAACTAGCTAAGAGAAAACCCTACAATCTAGTTGATGCTCTAACTCGACATATTGTTCAGGTATTTAGCTTTGGTTGCTCTTTTATTTGGACCACTTTTTTTGTTGTTCAATTCATTGTAATCTAATGATATATTTATTCTATGATATTTTACTGGTTATTCGGTTTATGTAGCTCAGTTATGAGTCTTTTACTATTAAGTTTATTTTTTTTTACACAACCTGCAAGCAAGATACAACTAGATGAATGCTAAAGAAACAAGATTTAAATTGACATACAAGTGGAAAAGCACAACTTCAAAATTGAAGAGTTTTAGTCACCTTCAAGTCACTTTTTGATAAGTGGCTAATTTTCTCAGCATCAAGAGTTTTAGATCTGCTTTAGAGAGTAAATAATTTATTAGGATTTGTATCAAGAGCACACAAGGTAGGGAACATGTTGGCTAGCTGAGAGAACGCAGAGGTGTGTAATTTGATCAATGACACTTGTATTTTGATTGTTTTGAGATTATTAATGAAAATAATGTTGTTGTGATCACAGATTTTAGATATATTATTGTACTTTCGAGTTGTAATTACATTGTATAGTAAACATTGATGCGAAATCTATAGGACAATACAACAATTAAAATGTTATTAGGTAATGAATTATAACATTCAAGCAAATGTCATGGATTGTGTTTTGTGATTGCTTTCTTCTTTCGTGCTTCTTGTATCTACCTTGATGCGGGTTTGGAGGCAAAACAAGTACATCAGTTGATCATTTTTTACACCAATCTCAATTGAAAGCTACCATCTAACTTCGACTGCCATAATTCAGCAAGGTAAAAGAGAGTAAGAAAACGATCCTTTATATACACATGCAACTGATTGCATTTTATTTACAAAGCTGTCTGTCACATGGTATTAAAATTTACATCAGATGTACCCAGATCAGAGTGGACTTTCTATTTTATACCACTATATTAACAAAATGCCACCATTCCAAATAAATATGTACTATGCACAATCTAATGAAGACAACAGCACATACTCAATAAACCAAAAGTGAGGCACTCAGTCCACAAGCAAGCATAACTGGGTAATGAACTCTAATTTAAGTCAACTCTGGAATATCAGAATCATCACCACACTTCTTTCCTGAGAACAAATGAAACATAGGGAAGTGAGCTTCACAATCTCAGTAGCTACAGAAGATAATCAATAGTACTATGATTCAAATTTAGAATGCAATTGGAGTAATGTGAAAGAATATCAGTAGTAAACGGAATGAAATGGAATTAAATAATGAAGGTTGCTGCTGAGAATTATGAGAATGGAATCAATGACTCAATTGATATAAGGTTTTTCAGTTTTCAACAAAAACGACATTTAGCTTGGGACACTTAAACAAACAACTGAACATGTAAAAGGAACAACGAACTGAGACCAACACTTTTGAGTCACACTCTGTGACATTAGAAAATTTAACCCAACGCAAATCCGACAATATCAATAAGACCAGAGAGTTTTATTTTTCTTTCAAACACTTTGTTCAACGTTCGGAAACCCTTATTCTTCTTTTCCAACGAAATCCTTGAAATCCTTCCTTTTCCGGTTAGAGCCCATTGCTCGTATTAAGGCCAACGAGCACACCCCGTACAAGCGGAAAACCCTCATATTAAAGCCAACGAGGACACCCCGTACTAAGCGGAATCCTGATCATTACAAAACTGTTGGTCTATTCACCCTAGGGAGGCACAATCCCTACTTAACTTATCCCAGGCCTAATCAAATAATACCGTTCAAAACCAAACATGTCCTTTATGTAAACCTTTTGGCTTCTTTAAGCCAAAACAATCATCAAGGGATTTCAAGAGACTGAAATACTCTTTCTTATAGAGAAGTTCTCCCATGAAGTAAACCTTGAAAGGTAAATCTCTTTTTGTGTTTGTCAAGAAACACAACTTTATCAACTCATGCTTTATGAAAATCAAAACAATAGTAACACTTGAGCTTGAGACTTTAAAGCAGCAGGCAACATAGCTTTGGCTCAGATATACATTAATGAGGAAACATGTAAGCATGAGAAGTTAAGAACCACCAAACTGATAGTAAACAGGAAACTTAATAGGAGAACAAACAGGGGTATACATATAGGTCTGGAAATATCAAAAGGGGTACAGTACGAGACAAACACAAAAACAGAAGTAAGGTATTGCAAAAGAACGAATCTTTGTTTTCTATAAAAAAAACAATTGATTAAATTCAGTTTTGACCCGAGACTTGATGAGGAAATCAGAACTTCATTTAACAACTGAACAAACAATGCAAATATACATATGTGATTTGCTCATCGCAGCAACCTAAGCTTAGTAAGAAAAAACAGGGACCAATCTGTTTTCTTTTTAGTATTTGAAACTTTCCCCAAATATAGGCATATGTGAAGGGACCTGTGTATACTTAGTAAACTGATAAAGGACATGGATATCTGTTCAAACTCGAAGGTAATTTGCTGCAAGACTAGTTCACAATAGGATTTGTTTTAAGGAATACTACCAGTTGGAGTGTTTTTAACGTTTAACAAGACAATGACCAATAATCATGTGAATTCAAGGAATCATTTCTGAGATAAAACTTGATGATAGGATCATTGGAAAGATGGGAAGAGAATAAGAAGCAGGAACTTAACACACTGCACAAGCTTTGCTAGAAGGGAACAAGATAATAACAATGAAACTAGACTGTGGCCATAATTTTAAGAGTTCCTGAAATCTTCAGATTTCAGTTTTGGTTCAGCAACAATGTTATATATGTACTGGTGGGTTAGGATTTAGGAACACAACCAAACAACAAAGAATTTGATAAGATTCTATTCAAATAATGCAGCTAATACCAAAGATAGTGGCCTACAAAAACTAACACGAACTGTATTATCTATGGAGATCATATCAAGCTATGGAGTGTAATACCAAACATAACGATCAATGAGATTGAGTTGCATACTGGTCAAAACTATATGAGAGAACCCATAATACTTTCCCTATCTCTGAACGGAGATTCTCCTTTCTCTGCACAAGTTATATACAAACCAAAGAAGTAAAAAAGAATCAGCAATGGCATTTGTAAATTCAGATTAAAGAAAATAGTGAATTTGTGAGCAAATTAGCATACCTTGGTCTAACATAGATGACACACAATTCTGAGACACCACAGATCCCTAATCAAAACAATTGAAAGAAAAAAAAATTAGTACCATATCTCATAACCATCAAATTAGCAGACTAAAATACACTTCTATCTCCATTTGATATGATAATCTCAGCTACCTCTCTTTTAAGCGGGAAACAAACAAAAATCAAATACAGCTTAATTACATAAGATCTTCACCAGTGTAGACCTAAAGAACAACTTAACATTAAACAGACAAACAAGCAATCCCTCATCAAACATATAACAAAATGCATCGAAAAGAAAGGAAAAAAAAACCCAAATTTCATTTTCCGTCGACATCAAGTAAAACAATCAAGCAGATCAACACTGAAAAAATCGCCCATCAACAACTAAGAAACACAACCACAATTCCTGTTCCAAATGGAACAAATCCCAGAACCCATATGTGGTTCTTCAAAATTGAATGAACCATCACTCATTCAATACTATGATTAGTATTGTTTTTAAGTAAGCTTTCACTCTAAGGGACTGCTTGCTTAGCCTTGACTACGGTGTCAAAACCATCTCCAGCCAAAGAAAGATTATCTGAGTAATCTTTCTCTGCATCCCCATTTGGTGAATGAGTCATTATAGAGGCGTCGCATTGTCAAAGGTAAGAAACTTGATGGAATGCTACTACATTCGAACGCAGCTAACTAAGTTTCGTACCTCAATAAAGCAGTCATGGTAAAACAGCCGTAGAGTACCCAAAATCGTTATAGGGGTTTGGCCGAGTTTCGTAGAGACTGCCTGCTTCACTATGGCCTGAACATTTGGACAACTAGAGCGATAGAAGTTTTCTACTAAACGTGCTTTCGACCCCCTCCCCTGCATACCAATCATCATCAAATACAAACCCAAAAGCACCAACAAGCCTCTCCATACCTCCATTGTGCTATATCCGTCTATTCTCTCTCACTCTCTTTCTATGGAGATAGCAGCCCGATCACATTGAAACATATTTTATTCAAACATATTCCATAACAACACGTTAAGCAACCATTCTCTCTCACTCTCTTTCTAAAATTGAATGAACCATCACTCATTCACCATCACATGTTCCTACTTCCAAAATTTCTAAGCGCAATTCATATATCACTACAAAAGAGAGCAGAGATGACGATACCAGATCAGCGACCAACAAGATGAGTACGCCGGCGCCCATAAATCGCAGATGGGAGAATGAGATCTGAAGAAGACCGCTTCGATTTACGCTCGAATGGGAGATCGATTAGAACAGATTCGAGACGGCCCGTTTCCAGATATACAAAAATAGCACAACGAAATAGGATCCAGTTATAGATGATCTCAACACGCCGCCGCCTAATGCCGGATCCAACCCAGAAAATGAAGAACGATGACAGATGGTGGAGAGATACCCAGACCCAAACTGTGTTTCGCACTACCCAAGTCCTCAGATCTGAGGAATAAAACTTATGAAAGGATAAAAACAACGCACGACGGGTTAAACGGGTTTCTTTACTTTTTACTTCCGTCAGAAAACATATGCGGAGCACATACTCCCCGGTGTATTCCAGACGTCTCCTTGTTATTAACACAAAACTATCCAAATTACTCTTATTTAAATTTTTTTTCAGTTTTTATTTTTAACAACTACATTATCTTGAAATCTTAAACCTACTTATACAGTAAATTTATATTCTCACACCCATCATTAATACATTTAATCAATTCTCTTAGAGTAAATCTAGCTAAAGCTATTATTGTAGTATTGCATCTCTAACTGCCGATCAGATGATAATATATGTACAGTACTGCATATTTGTAACCTCAAATTTGAGGAATAATTTGAACAACCCTGGTAAAAAAATAAAAAAAGGTTTGATGCTCTCACGTTAAAGCCACATGGTCCATAAATTTGAATTCTAAAACCACTAATTTAATGCCACAAGGATCATCTTAACCACAACTGCTTTTAATCAAAAAACATGAACGATCAAGTTAGACTTAAGACAACTGGAGTACCAAATCTGTTACACAACAAAAACATTGTCATCAATCTAAATAAGAAGCTGAACATATCCCATCATGTATCAAAATTGCTCATGTACTGATATAACATATTCTGCCACCACTCTAGCTTGCCAGAGTCTATGTTGATTCACCATCCCGGTTGGTTATATGTTCAATAATAGTTAAAGTGTCAAATATTTTTGGTAATATGAATGGAGACATCAAAGAAATACCAGCATAACATCTCTATGAAATAACTATTATATAGTTGCAAAAGTAGTTGCTAATAAGATCATAATTTAGTGGGCAAGAGTTGTAGGCATCTATAACATTCAGTGAAGTTAGGTGGCTAAAAGAATCAATTATATAAACAACACTTACATGAGTAACTTTACTTAGGCAGGATTTGTAGGACCAAAGGAAGCCCCAGCAGCTTTGTTTTTAAGTCGACATCTACGAGCATTATGACCGCCAAGATGACAACGACCACATTTCCGTGACTTTTCCTCAATTATCTCAAAAGCTGAAGGATCACGCTTTGTAGAGTTGGATTCTTTTTTTGTTTTTTTTTATCCTAGTGGACGACCTTTATGAGGTTAAACATTAGGCTTCAGTAGTAATGGAAAAGAAGCACCAAGAAACTGAGCCAGTTTCCTTTTGGTATTGTCTTTTTGAATAAGAGGCATTCTTTCATACTTGGACTTGAATTCAGATAAAAGAACATCTATCTCATCTCCATCATCCAAGCTTGCACCATGATTAAATGATCTTGCATCAATCTTCCAATTCCCTATCAAATTCGTTCACCAATGGATTAACATCAACTCCCAATATTTTGCTAAACATTGTTAAAGCCCACAGGTAGTCCTCTTCTTCCTCTTTTTGCATGATACAAAGCAAAAATAGAAAGATGTATGAAGCTTGTGACTCCCACAATGTCTAGTAATGACATCTTGTACTTGTAAGTCTTGTATGTACAATCCATCACAAAGACATTTGTATAGCTCTTAGTCAAAACAATGGAAAATGGATGAGTAAACATCAAATGAGTCAACCGACCATCTTGATCATACTCAATGTTTTAGTAGAAACCAGCTTGACCGAGTTCTTCCAATAAGGCTTGAATAATCGTACGACATACTAAATACTCTTTTATAATACTATGTTTTTCATTATAGATGTTTTTGGCTATTGCTTGCAAATCTAGATTACTATGTCGAAGTGAAGACATTATTTGGCATGTTGATACGCCATCCATACTCATTTCTTTAATCTTCAAGATTTCCTCTTTTGAAAACCGACAAGAGCAAGGATGCCCAGACATATCTCTTGAAGGTTCATGGTTATATGTTGAATTTTTTATATCTACCTTTCAAAAACATTCAGATTTTCTTCTCCTCTCAATTTCAAAAGGGCAGTTGATTAGGCGGGATGATGTCTTCCTTTTCTTCTTCTCTAGTGGAACCATCCTAGTGTCTCGGTAAATACCACCTCTATCACAACCAATGAACACACTCTTATCAAGTTTTGATCTTCTTATAACAGTTACAAACTATCACGCCCCGACTCTTAAATTTTTACTTTCTTTACTAGCATGGTGTTAATAAAAGTTTTACCGTCTTCGTCAATGAGTTTATAGTTTAATTGGTCCACAAAGGGGTTTTGGGGGATAGTTATTGCGAAAGAATTATTTGTAGGAGAAAAATGTGACGACGGTAAAAATAGTAAATTTTAGCTAGTAAAAGGTAATTTTTATTATGGTATTTTTATTGGGGTATTTTATGTTATGGAGTGGGGTGTTTTAAGTGTGGACCGAGCTATTTTTTGGGGTCAAAGCCCACTCACTCTCTCTCTCTCTCTCTCTCTCCTCTCCTGCTCCCCGAGCCTTCTCCTTGTTGAATTTTCTTTCCGATCGTCTGACGCGGTCCGGCTGCGGTACGCCGCCACACCAGTCCCAATCGGTTGGCCCTTGTTCCCTCTTCCTTTCTGGATCGGTGTCAGCCTCCCTAACGCCGCCGTGAGAGAGAAATCAAGCCCGAAAGTCCCGATTACTCAAAGCTCTTTGTTGCAGGTTCTTCCTCCTCCGGCCACCAATCCGAGCAAGCCTTATATGGTTTTAAAGGTCTTGAACCCAGTTGCCTTGCCCTAGAAGGACTCGGTCTAGTTTTCTTCAGGTGAGGAGAACCGGTGAGTGGAAGTACTTCTAGGGTTTTTCGTAATGTTTTTGTTCGATTGACATAGTTAGGCTTGAAATTGGTGTTTATGCTAGTTAGGAAAGTTGTAGAGTAGGTTGAGAGGAAGGTGCTGTCAAATTTTGGTAGGCAAAGGAGGTCGCCGGAGTCTGCCGCCGCTGTTAAGAGGATTTTTATGGTTTTAGATGTGTTTTCTTGAGGGGAGTTTAATGAAGTGTAGTTTGAAATTTTTGGAGGAGTTTTGGATAGGTTTTGGATTTTTCTAGGATTTGTGAGTTATGACGGTTAATGAGTTAAAAGACAGTCGTGGGTTAAATATTGTTAGGATTGTGGAGGGTGATTTTAAGGATGTCGGTAATTGTGGTGAAGTATGGTTTTAAACGAATTTAAGAATAAAGACATTAGACATGGATGAGCGTGTAAAACTTATATTTAATTCTGCCTATTTTTTTTATAAGCATCGGTATTTAGTTGAGGATTTAATTATATTTTTTGGAATAGGACGTGAGGAGGCTTGAGCGGAAGAGACCTCTGACCGACATCAGGCTTAGGCCTTACTTGTGAGTGGACGTTTGATTTAAATTAAAATGCATGCAATTGTTTACTGTTAAGTAATTTATTTTGTTGAATATTTTTAATTGACGATTTTTATCTATTGTGGAAAGTTACCGAAAATGAGATTTTCGGTAGATTATAAATATTTTTTTATGAGGAGAGTATGTATGTAAATGCTGACTAGCCATATATGTCTGTCCACCATAATGACATAGTATATAACTGCATTATGGTATGACGTGAGCGTTGGACGTAAGCGTAGTAGCCCTATATGAGTGTTTAATTCATATAAGGGGTATGGGTACATATTTATACACATGTTTGTCCATCTTAATGGAGCAGTGTATCACCACATTAAGGCGTAACGTGAGCGTTCGACGCAAGCGTAGTAGCCCTATATAGATTATTTTAAATCTATTAATCTATATTGGGAGTATGAGCATATGTAAATACATACGCATATTGATATATATATATATATATATATATATATATATTTGCGCTGAAGAGGCTTGATATTTATGAGATAAAAGATTTCTTATTTGAAGCATGCATTCGATTTTCTTTAGAAATTAATTTGGGAAAGCATAAGTGTTGATACTTATTTTTCTTTATTTATTTTTATCCACTCACTCTAACATTTCCGGATGTTTTCTCTTGGGCCATTCGTTTTAAAAATGCTCATTCTGCAGAGTTTGGGTTGGATCTAGTAGGAGACAACGAGGCATAGTTACTCATCTCTCAACCACTTTTCACCAGTAGATTACCTGCTTAACCTACTAGGGTATTTTGAACAAGATGATGTGTTAATAACAGCACCTTTCATTTTTATTCAATTTGAGCTGGGTTTTTGAGTTTTTTTGGGTCACAATTTAAACTTGGTAGAGACTCACTACCAACCATACCAACCGATAGTTTTAGTATACCAAGAAGTCAGTATACCAACTTCGATAACTGGTATTGATAGCATAATTTACTTACCAATCATTAGTTGGTTGATATTAACAAAAAAAGCTCATACACATACCGAATCCGCCCCTAAAAAAACTAATGTCACAGAGACTAGAAGGTTGAAAAGAGAGGAATTGACCAAAATATCCTTAAATTTTCCTTTTTTCTTCTTTCTCTTCATTTCTCATAATGGTTTTCTCATATCACACCCTTCTTTCAAATGCTTCTTCCTCAAATCTCATGATTATCTAGGTAAAAACCTAAAATGTGCACTTTGCAAAAGGTACTTTTTAGTACATACGATTTTTTTTTGGAGAAAAATTCAGCACCGGTGGCTAAACCCTAATGGCAAGATGAACTTCAAACTCATACTTACAAAACTATCAATGTGATACCAAATTTTAATTTCGCTATTTTCCGTGACAGAACCGTCATCTAAGGGTTTAGGGTTTGGTTTCGGTGTAGTTTCGGATTGGGTCCATATTCTATTTGGCATCCACGTTCAAACTAGGCCTAAAAATAAAACATGTACCTTTGAATCTTAAAGACAACAAGCTATACGTGCAGGTTGCTGAAATAGCAAGGTATTAGAAACACTAAAACACAACAAACTAGTCAGAGACACTAAAATAACAAGCTATGAAACACAATAAGACATCACCAAATAATATTACAACCTGAAATAGTCACAAAACGGAGGGAGTTATCGTGCAAAAGAGGAAAAAAGGAGACGACGATAAGTCGATAAATGAGTGGGATATGCCTCTCTCTTAGGGTAGGGGATAAGAGTTGGGCCGCTGGGGTGTTATGGGCTTACGTCATCTATAAGCTCTTAGGCCATCTCCAATAAGGAGAGCTAAGTGAGCTCTAGGGCCCTAATTTTCAAAAAATGGGCTCCAATAAGAAATGGCTAGAGGGGTAGAGGGGAGTGGAGAGGGCCAAATATAGACCTCAAGGTGGCCCTAGAGCCCTTATTTCGGGCCCACAAAAATCAGCCACAATTTGAATTTGTGGGCTATCCCACCTTTTAAAAACAAAATCCCATAGTCACACTATTCAATTACCGTTGACACCCAACGGTCAAATTAATTTTTTTTTTTTAATGTTTCCAACGGAAACATTTGTACCCAAAAAAAGAAGAAGAAGATATAAACAGAACAAAGAAATAGAGAAGAGATAGATGAGATAGTGAGTTACACATATGAAACTACCCTTTTTATTGAGCTTGGAAGCTGTAGATAGAACACCACGTATGCAGATAATCTAATCAGAAATCTAGAAAGTTGATCTCAACCCGACATGTGGCATTTAGAAATCATATCTGAAATTTCGATAAGATCCCGTAATGATTAATTGTGCCACGTCAACACTATATCTAATCGGAAATCTCTATACTAGCTTGCAGATGGGCATGTGGCACTTGAAAATCCTATCCAAATATGTTATCATCAAATCATATAATTACATGTCAAAAATATTAGTTTTTTAATGTACACATTGTTCTTTTCATTTAAAAAAAAATAACATAAAAAATTAATTTCACCCTAAAAATTCGTTTTTGATATAAATTAAATAGTACTATAATAAACTAAATCATAAGTTTCAAAAAAAATAATGAAAAACTATAAAATATTTTGAAGGGCTAAATATAGCCCTCCCTTATTGGAGATGGTTCACTATTTCATGAATAAATTATATTATTTAAGAGGGCTGAATTTTAGCCCCGACCCCAATATAGCCCCTCTTTACTGGAGATGGCCTTATTGTGTTTGGTTACCAGGAGATTGGATTAGGATAATAGTTCGATTTGATTAAGATAAGATATGATTTATTTCAAATCTTTTCATTTGTTTGGTAAAACAGAATCAGAACTGGAATAGATAAGTAGAAGTAGATCTGTGTTCATATATTCTCCATCTTCCCTAACTCAATCAAGTGGAAAATCCTCTAATTTTCATTTCCTCCGCAAACCAAAATCCCTCAAGCTAATCAACAATGGCTACATCTCCTATGAATTTCCAACATTCAAGAGCTCGGTCGTTCGTCAGTCATGTCGATCCCTGCAACTTGCTTTGATAGACTTTTTTTAATTTCGGGCGGATACGGTAAGAGGATGGTTGCAGGCTGCGTACTTTTGTAGTCATCCAGCAGGAGATGTTTATATCCCATGTTTCTGAGTTCTAACAAGATTTTAAATCCTAGTCTTACAAGATTATATATCTTGTCCAAAGAGTAATCTGCACCACCAAACATCAGAATAGATAATTTTCACTCCTATCCAGTTGCTTATCCGTGTAAACAAACACGGCCTTAGGGTTTAAATCACATGTATGTAATAGTGTAATACAAATAAGGAAGTAAATTAATTAATTAAATAAATAAAACCGGTGCGGATTGGTTCAAATCAGATCGGAGTTTTCCTAATCCTAATCCTAATCCTAATCCTAATCCTAATCCAGTCCGCTTTCATACGGGAGCGGTTTGCGGTGTGAATTGCTCACCCCTACTTTCTTACATCTCATTTCAGGATTTCACATCAATCGCCACCTCTTCACAGCCCCATCTTTGTTTGCTGTAACTTTCATCCACATAAGTCGCATAATGCTTAATGCTGCTGCTACATTATCATGCTAGATCAGCAACACATATAGAGTCAACAAAATTGCAATAGAGAACAGAGAACATCTTCATAAGTCATATTGTCACAACCAATCGAATCTGTAAAAAAGAGTCATAAAGAGAATGGTCTCCTATGATTATTCTTCCTCATAATCTCCTTTTTAGGCTTTTCCTATGATTATTCTTCCTCATAATTTTTCTGTAGATTTGATGTTTAACCATATTAAATATAGTTCAAGCATTTCCTTGATTCCTCCTCATCAGAATCACAACTACGTACGGGCCTCCTACAATGCTTTTACACCACTGAAAGCAACACTGTATTATTCAATCAAACATTCAAAGTTTCTTTTCCATTTCTAATATACAAGTCCATTTAGGAAATGGACTTCGGCAGAGCACCAAACTGACATAGCTTGCTGCTTGAAAAAAACCACCGGCGAATTTGAGAACATTTCTTTCTTTAAATAATGAGATGAAGAAGCTCGCACTTGCCAACCAGTTGTTGTTGCCTTCAACTCTTTGAGGCAATTCGTCGACTTTAACTTGGCTTCTTTTCACGCCTCTTGCTATTTGAGCATCTATTGTCCCTGCCTAATTCAGTCTCTTTCATGCATTTCATGCTGCAGCTGCAGTTATCACACTTGTCACGATTGAACATACAATTAGAGGAGGTTGTCTTCACCAACACCCCACAATCCGATGATGCTTTCGGAGATTGTAATCTTCGAAAAGAGTAATGCTGAAGGGACGTACTCTTTTATTACTGCATCAGCTAGCTATCACATATATATCACATCACTGCAATATATGTTTACTCACTAAGAGTAATCACAGATACTTGATATCTGTCCTCCTATACTTACCCTATTTCCGGCCAACTGTTGGAGAATAATATCACGCTTCACACAACAATAGAAAACATCAAGCTGCAACTGTTAAAATAATTATAACAATAAAGAGAAAAATTGTTTTCCTCCACCACACCACCTAACATACACCTCTTTACAACTCTGTATATATATATATATATATATATATATATATATAATATATATATATATATATATATATATATATATATATATATATATATATATAGTGAAGAACATATTCCACAGGCAAAATAAGTATTCCTAAGACCACTTTCTTTTTCCGGAAGAAAAGAAGATTGGGAGGCAATGATCGATAGAGAATAAATAGAGAAACAAAAATTTAAAAAATAAAAAAATAAAACCTGAAATGCTTTCTTGAAAATTTGAAATAGACAAAATATGGAACTTCAATGAGAGTATTATTTGTAGCTCAAAATGGGATTCCTGCATCCTGTTTAAAACCACTTTGAAGTAAACTTCACCAACAACAACACTTGGCCAGTTTAACCATTTATACAACTTAATGCAATCAGAAGCTCAGAACCAGACCACTTTCAAGTACCATGTGTAAACTATACTATTTATAAGTACATACATAATTGCTTGAATGAATAATGTTATCACTGCTTATTTTCAAAGATTCTCTGCATCAGTTTTGGATTTTTTGTCTTTCTACAACTATTTTACTTGATAAATCTGACAAACAGACACAAATGCACAGATGCACTGATGCACACCGCAGCCAGCTTAAGCATGTCTGCAACCATGTTCATCAACTTTTGAAGGTGCTGACTCATATTGAATTTAACATTAAGCTAAACATCTAGCATTATGTTAAATATAAATCTGAACTTTTACATATATATTCCTATCTAATACCTGGTCCTTTGACACAGACTATAACTAATGGTCCAGTTGTTCCTTTCACAAATAGTAAAATAGAATTGACAGTTTGCCGAAGAACCTTGCTAGTTCAAGTGGTCTGGTGTAGGATGGGGTGAAAGGTTATCCCCTGTAAAAGAACTAAGTGACAGCTGCTGCCAATCTTATCAAAAGAAAAAAAAAAAAGAAAAAAAAAAAAAAAAAGACAGATGCCAGATTCTTTTACAGTGAAAAAGAATACATTAAGAAAAATCAGTAACTTGGTAAGTTACAATACCTCAGTGATAAATGATCATACAGATACTTGGCTTTGGCTTTGGTAAACTCTAGAGAGCATATGACCAAAACTGCCTGCAAATTCACTCCAAAAATGAAGTCTGAAGTTGAAAAAGACGGTTCTCACTTTGCTGCAATTACTTTTTCTATCTTCATGTCTTTCTCCATCCCTACAATTATTTAACATGTCACATGCATTCCATATGGGGACACCATAAATTTGGGAATTCATTGAGAAGGTAGCATACACAATGATTGAGTTGAAGCCATTGATATATAATTTTGATACAAGATATATAATCAAAATGAAAAGCAGAAATCTCAGTACTATGCATACACCCAAAGTGCAAGAGCAAGAGTCTCTGCAATGTCCCACCGTCCACAATTCCTCATCCCCAGCAGTTTCAACCACTTACTTCTTCCCCCACTTTTATTCTTGGGATTCTCTTAGACAACCCCATCTTATTACTATATATATGACCTCACTCCACTCTTCAAAACATAGAGACAAACAATTAGTGAAGCTGGAAACTCAAACAAGCTTCTCTTCTCTTCTCTGTACTCCAACCTTTATTTAATTCACCTAGTTTTTGCTGTTTTTGTTTTTGGAGTAATGGACAACAGTAATGGCAATGAGGAAGTTCCCTCAGCTCCTTCAACTCCAGTAACACCAGGCACTCCTGGTGCTCCTCTCTTTGGTGGATTCAAGCCAGATCACAGATCAAGTGGGATTGGTAGGAAATCACTTCTCAAGAGTTGCAGCAAGTGCTTTACTGTTAATGATTGGGCTTTGGAGGAAGGAGCATTGCCTAAAGCTTTTTGTGCACTACCACCCCCTCCTGTCTCACTTGCAAGAAAGGTACGAGCCTGAGCTCCTGAGACTTGTAGCTCCAGTGTTATATTTATGCTTCACTAGTACTTGCATAATGTTGCAAAATCTGAAACTTTAAGACTCACCCATTTTCGATGGGATGGTTCAAATACAGGTGGGAGCTGAATTCCTAGGCACTTTCATACTGATATTTGCTGGGACAGCAACAGCTATTGTGAACCAAAAGACAGAAGGCACGGAAAGCCTTGTAGGCCTTGCAGCTTCTACCGGACTCGCTGTTATGGTTGTGATTTTATCGACAGGTCACATCTCTGGAGCTCATCTGAACCCTGCTGTCACCATTGCCTTTGCTGCACTCAAGCATTTCTCATGGAAACTAGTAAGAATTTTTCCATCACCAAACATTCTAGCATAGTCATGTTTGTTGCCAAACTATCAATATAGCATCACTGAAAATATGGTGCAGATTGAAAGTCTAGTAACGTAACACAAATTGTGAGATATGTGACACTAAATTAGAAGGCTAACGAGGTTGTGATATGTTTTGCAGGTACCGGTGTACATTGGAGCACAAGTGTTGGCATCTCTGTGTTCTGCGTTTGCCTTGAAGGTGATATTTCACCCCATAATGGGGGGAGGAGTTACAGTTCCTTCAGGAAGTTATGGTCAGGCTTTCGCTTTGGAGTTCATCATCAGCTTCAACCTCATGTTTGTGGTCACTGCTGTTGCCACCGACACTAGAGCTGTAAGTCTCACAAAACCTTCCTCTTTCATGAACAAAAATAATGAGATTGAGACTCAATATCTCCCGAGTGGATAATAGTTCTGAATAATATCTTTCTATACTGGATTTTGGAAATACTTTGTTTTTGAATAAATTTCCAGACAAACACCAACCTTCCCTGGATTTTCCAGGAGATAGGGAATCATTTTAAATATCTTATGCATTAGACTAGTGTCAATGAAAATAGGGCATACAAAGATGGACCTCTTTTAGTCCGATTTCCAATGAAGTCACCAGCAGTTAAATATTCAAATCATACGCATCCAAGTGATCCCACAGTTCAAATTCGAGCATGTCTCCGAAACCGAGCTCAACTTAGAAAGTCAGAAGTGAAAACATATCCAGAGAAGGGTTGAGCCATCCAGCTTGGGTATAATAATGGCAAGAGGACAGTCCCTCTTGCTAACAACACAGTTGCTCATAAAACTGGAGCTCAACTATGATAGAAAGCTTTCAACTATGAAGCATGTTCACTATCAAATAGAACTCTTGACTTCTAAATGTAAAATTACAAAGAATTTTGTAACATGCAGGTTGGGGAATTGGCGGGAATCGCGGTGGGAGCAACTGTCATGCTTAACATACTCGTTGCTGGGTAAGACTGAATTCCAACCTATAAATTATCTATGCCTGTGTGTCTAATAATCACAAATTCAACTTTCAAGATTTTTGTAAACATATATTCAACAAGTCAATATAAAAAGGATGATCTACTGAAACCTTCCCTTCAGGGAGACAACAGGAGCTTCGATGAACCCCGTGAGAACACTAGGACCAGCCATAGCCGCAAACAACTTCAAAGCCATATGGGTCTACCTCACTGCACCAGTTCTTGGGGCACTCTGTGGGGCGGGAACCTACACAGCAGTCAAGCTGCCAGAGGAAGAAGGTGAAAAGCCTTTGACAAGGAGCTTCAGAAGATGACTGCTCAACACCTTCGTCAAGCCTACATGAAAAATCCCAAAGCTCCCATCAGGGCATAATGCACATGGTATGCCACAAGGAAGTGAGATGAAATACAGTGGTATGATCTCAGTTACAAATACAATGACTTATGGCAGTACATAATAGAAAATGAAATAGTTGTGTAATAATAATTAGCAAAGGTAGGGATTCTCTCCTGTCAACCACACCTCTCTCTTTTTTCCTCTTACAACGGTGGAGTAGTTGTGGATTGACCTTTGTTAACAACCAATATGAGATCAGGTAACAGGCTTATAATAATAGTCCATTATTTAGCGTTCCATAGTTTCCTAAAACCCAGTGGGAAGTACATAAATGTTATATTTCTCTCCAGTGTTTTCCAAAATTATAGAACTAAGTTCAAACATCTCATTTTGCAATAAATTATGCAGCTTTCTTTCCCCTACAATTTGCAGATCTTTAGCATTAATAGCATGTCCCATAACAATCAATGCCCACCAACTCAATATGATCATGAGCCTTCTCATAATCATGTACCAATCTCAACACCAACACCTACGCCTGCTTATGGCACACCTTAATGAATTAGATTTCAGTTCCACAGTTCTGAGCTACGAAAGAAGTACATAAATCATTTGTGTGCAGTAAATGAATACATATATGTTATGTGTACGACAATATCAAACCAAAAGCACCATGCATGTATTAATAAAAGAAGAGAAAGAAGTTTATATAGTTCTTTTCAGTAGAACAATATGTCACTAACATCTAAATGCAACAGAAAATGTAACATCTAATTACCAAGTTGAATGATCATACAGCTTCAACAAAAGTATCACATACGAAAATCTAAAGAAGCTGAAATTTGAAGTCTAATAGAAAAGGAAAAAATGCAGAAACAGCATCGCATTTCAATTAGGCGGAATCATGCAAAATGTGTGGAAGGTATCCAACATATGCTAGCAATCTTAATTTAAAAAAAAATATAGAACCTGATCATGTGATTCATGTCCATGGCGAACACCAACATATGAATAACAGACACTGGACCATTGTTTTCAATGATCAATGTGTTTTGCAAACTCAAACTAGCTATACAGACATACATATTTTCACAACGAATGAACAGAAGTACAGCAATCCAATGAAAGTGTGCACAAGCAAGCAGTCCACCAATACCAACAGCCTCTGAAAAATTCAAAAACCCCCGATACAGAATGATCTCGGTATACATCAGCTCAATTAAGCACAAAATCATCTTTTCATTGGGGTCCACATGAAAAAGTGCATCCCAAATAATTTTATTTCTTGAAGCCGGGGAAACTGAGGCCCACAACGATGCCCAAAAACAAATTTTATTCTATCAACTGTCTCTCATAACCTCAATGAAAAGATGCCCAAAAACAAATTTCATACCATCAACTGTCCTCTCATAGCCCTCAATGAAACTTAATTTTTCTGTCTTTATTACTCGTGAAGGAAATCACATAGAACCTCACCTCACCTCATTATTACTCTCACACACACAGTAAAAGCAAAGTTCGTGCCAAACACACAGACACAAGCCTAAGGGAATCACCCTCATGAGGATAATATAAACAAATTGGCAAAAGTGTTAGAGAGCTTAGGATCAAAGGGAAGTGAGAAGCTAATGGTCTATGTCAAGATTATATTCACGACAAAACTATAAGCTTATCTCCATGCAAAGCATATTAGTTGTGCACTTTTGAATAATTCCAGAAGTATCTACCATCAGAAACAGTCCACCCATGATTTAGATGAGATGGTAATACAACCATGCAGGATACCTATAAACTTGTATTGCAATACACAAATGCTGTCTCTACCAACAGTTATAATTTTACAATCCTGTCTCCAAATAAGGTTGAATTTGATGAGACTTTTTTGCTATCTAAATTATGCTAGAAGTATCGTACTTAAGGAGAGAAGAACCATTGATAACCTACTGAAGAAGAAATACAAGCTACACTGAGAGGACTCTTAGTCTCTTATTAATCTACTATAATTATTATATGTTCTTATCAGGCATATGAGGAATTAGTTTGATCTTTCCAGCTTTGTCACTTGCATTTAGATACATCCTGCATCCGGGGAGTCACATCTCACATGAAACTTCACCAATGTGCCATGCAGATATATCACAAATTGACAAGTGAACAAGCATTTCGGACATCAAGTTCACCATTATATCGCATAAACGTATAAAATTCATTTTGTCATATTATCTATTAACACTTGAAATTGTACACATAGTTGTAACACTAGAGAATCATGTCGTTCTTGCAACATCACTGTAATTCTACAATTCTACTCAACCGGATTACCAAATCTAATGCTTATAGCAAACATATCCGTTTCATCTTCATGTTTTTCGTCCCCTGGTTAACATATTTCTTTATTACAGGTTTTCTCTAAGCTAAACCATGCACAAAAATCATACATCACCCCGAGCACAGTACACATAAAACCAGATGATCCTAATATAAACTAAAGTGAACGAATTATGATGTTGTATGCATAACCAGAGCAATTACCAATAACTCAAAGCAAGAAAATTTTACCATACAGATAAAAAAAAAAGAAAATTTACTAGAAAGAATTGAAAAAAGTAGTAAAAAAATAAGGAAACTTACCAAAAGTTACTCTCTACTTCAGTGATCATCAAAAACCCAAATGCCCAATTCTTATTTCCCCAAATCCCAAATCCCCAAAACGCCCACCAAACCAAATGCGCATTCAGACCATGGAGAGCTCTTTGATCCGACCCGTCTCATTATCGGATCGGGCCAAGTTGCGAGCCAGAGAAAGCAGGAGCGAAGCGACAACGACGCCGAGGAAATTGGCCAGGGCGTCTTTAGCGGAGGCGCCGGCGGAGTGGAAGAAGCCGAGCTCGTCGGCGAACTCCTTGGCGGCGCCGGCTAAGAGAGATAAGAGTGACCCGACCCGAATAGAGTGGCAACGTAGAAACCGGTAAGGGGTTCGGGCGGCGAATGTGGAGAAGAGGAGAGTGAGAGAGAAGCAGAAGAGGAAGTGATAGAGCTTGTCTCGGGCTAGCCACGGGTCATTGTCCTCCATTTTCAGCACAAAGTTTGAACTCGATAGCTTTTAAGTTACGAAATGAAACTAGTACTCGTATCCGATTATTTTACTTTTTTTTTATAATCTTTTTACATTTTATTTATGTATTTATTTACTTTATTTTATCAATCGGAAGGTAGACGTTGAGAAAATATATACGAACATATAATAATCAACGTATCGAAAAGTAAGCCGGAATCTAGTGGCATAGCATCAGTCATTCAGGCCAGGGTCAAAATTGAGCGGAAACCTATACTAGGGAGTTGTGGAGAACGTATTGAAGTTGTAGGTTTGCCTTAACGTTGAGATGTAACATGACATTTCTCTCTTCATACTTTTTTGTCACAAAAAAAAGGGATCAGATTTTTGAGACAGAAACTGGATAGTTATTACTTATTAGTTCTTCATTGAGATTTACTCATTTATACTTGGTCAAAATCACATAAAGAAAATATGTAAGTGGTTTTCCAATACATTTGATGTTATTTTTCTTTATATAAATAAAATTACAAAGAAAAGCTTCTAGACTGGATGTAGTTGGAACTATCATAATTTTTGATCAACCCTTTGAATCTTATATGCTTTTGTGGGAAACAAGATAGCCACTAATATGTAAAGTAAGTATTGATTATTGATATGTAGATAGTACGGCTGTGAAACCAGATTAAAGTTCGAACCATATATTATTCAAGAGCATAACCAGGATTCGTTGCGTGGTATATATGTTGACTATGTTTCACGGATACGAACACCGACACCACGCAACACGTCAACACGCAGTGACGGAGCCAGAATTTACATCTTAGAGGTCTAGACATAAAGGGTAAAATAATTTTTTGTTAATAAGAAAAAATTAATTAAAAACATCGACAATAAACTCGGTCATAAAACGCTATATTAGAATGTTCTATTAATTTTTCTTTTAACTAACTACTTGTTAAGTGCACATGTTGCTAATTATGATATTTTTTTTCATATACATATAGAAGAAAACATGAAAATATAGCCATGGTAAATTGATAAGTGTAACAAGTTCAATCAAAAATACATGAATAAGATTCAAAAGATCAAATGATGTCTTTAAATTGCAGGAAGAGAAGTGCTCAAGAATCATGGTTGAGGCTGTTGTGAGCTTCAACCATAAAGAGTTATTCATTCAGTACCTAATACCTTCTTTATAAAACTCTAATTATAAAAAAATTAAAAAAACCTAATTTGTTATTTGTTTTACATGTATTCTTATTACTATAATACTTTCCTTATGTACGTCAAAATAGAACATCACGTGGGTTTGTAATGGGGTTGGGGGAGGGGGTCCGTTATTTAAATGGAAGGTATTTAGTGGGT
The DNA here is from genome assembly GCA_034370585.1 of Fragaria x ananassa. Lineage (NCBI taxonomy): Eukaryota > Viridiplantae > Streptophyta > Magnoliopsida > Rosales > Rosaceae > Fragaria > Fragaria x ananassa. The sequence continues at coordinate 19,552,449 of CP139752.1, forward strand.
AGTTCATGAAAAACTGCATGCAGATCAGTGTGTTAGTCAGAATCCTCACGGGGTCCATGACACAGCTCCGTCTCTATCGACACGACAAATTAAAAAAATTTAAGATTTTACACGATTTAGATACGATAAATAATTAATATATTTATATATTTTAATATATATATAAAATATTAAAAACATGAGTTCGAGATCATATGCGGTTATCAGTAAATAGACGTTATAATTGAATAGAGATTAGGAAACCCAGTGACTTATTTTGAAATGGAAAAGGGAGATGAAGGAAGAGGGGAAGAGTTGGAAAAGGATATTAAGCTGCAGTTTACAACTAGATCAAACTATTAGAGTTTAAACTTAATATCATCACTCGTATTATTATTATTATTATTTGAATATTCCGGAAATTTGATATTAGTTTCTAATATTATGTGGGAGTTTTCGAGTTAGAAGTTAGTGTGTTTTTGAGATTCGACGAAAGAGCGGAAGTGTTCAAACACATAAATTACCCGAAACGGTTCTTTATTCTTTAAAGGTCATAGAGTTGACTTTTTATTCGTTGGGTTTCTCGAGAAACTTCCTTCATGAAAATTGTAGAGTTTGGCAATACGAGTTCGTAGACACGCGGCACGTGTGAAACGGATGTCGTATGAAATAGTTACGATCAGAGAAAGTTAGTTTCTGATTTTGGGAAGTTTATAAATAGAAAAGTTAGGGGTTTTATTTTTGGGAAAACCCAAGAAAAAAAGAATCCAAAAAATTTCTCTCTCTCTCTCTCGTCTCCATTTTCACCATCAAACTTCTTTCGGTCATAACTCGGCCATCCGGCGACGGATTCGGGCGTGCTTGGTATCGTTGGAAAGCTCTCACTCCCCTCTTTCTATTCATACCAGCTCACACCCTATGGAGCACTGTGCATGGCATAGCAAGACCCGCAAGTTAATGCTATCGCCAGCGGTGAAGCTCCGACCGTTTCCGACGAAATTGAGGTTTAGGGTACCCATTTTTTTGGAATTTCTTGTCCTTTTGAGCATGATGATACCAGCCTTGAAGCCCAATTCAAAGTGTGGAGCGTTTGAGTTTGAAGTGCTCCTTTTTTTTTCGGCGACATTTCCGGCCTCTTTCCAGCCGAATTGGCTTTGGCCACATGAAAAGTGTTCCATTTGATGTGACCTACAAGTTTTCTGTTGGGAGTTTGCTTAGATTTTGAAGTTGATGGGGGTGGCACGGGGGGCCCCACTCGCCGCCTCCTGTGGTGGCGCGTCTGGCAGTGTTTGTGGCTTTAGTTTTTTGTGGTTAGCCAGCTCTTGTTGTTGTGAGCTTGTTAAAAGGTGAGAATTCTAGGTTTTGAGCAAGGATTGCATGCTAGTACTTTAAATTTGATATTAGGCTTGGTTGAGGTTTGAATTTAGGTTTTGAAGATTAGAGGCAGCTTTATTAGGTCGTTAAATTTAATGACTCTGGAAGGTTGTCCTCTTTTGGACAAGGTTTAGTTTAAGGGTGTTTGACATCCTATAGTACCTTGATTTCTAAGGTTATTAATAAAAGACACTAGGTGATTTTTGAAGTGTGATTGGCTTGGCTTGGCTCTTTTGTTTGTGGAAGGCGCAATGGATTTATTTAGGTGAGTAACATTTCACCAAGGTTCACTTAAAACCAATTATTTTATGGAATTGTGATGATGATTATGATAATTATTGTGTTGATGCTTATGATAATTATTGTGTAGATGATAATGATTATTATGATGATGATTATGATAATTATTGTGTTGATGATAATGATTATTATGATGATGATGGTGATGATGATAAAATGATGATGATTATTGTTGATGATTATGATGATTATAATTTAAAAAATTTAGTTTTGGTTGTTTTAAAATATATGAGTTTGATCGTCAACGGCTGATAGGTAAAATAAAACAAGTTTTCATATTATATGATTATTTTAAGGTTCATGAGATCTTAATATTTTTAGTTCTTGATAGATTATTCTTGTCAGAATATCTATGTTTTGTTCATATAATTATACATATGTGGAAGGATATAATTTTTATGATGTGCTCGTGTTGTTGATGATGATATTTTTATATTATGAATTGTGGTTTAGATAGTCAAACCGGGTTCTAAGCCTTTAATCGGGTGATTGGTTACGGTTATGATGATTCTACTATTTTGTGAAATATTATGTAGATAGTCAAACAGGGTTCCAAGCTTTTAATCGGGTGATTGTTACGGTTATGATGCTATTATTATTTTATGATTTGATATTGGACAGTCAAACTGGGTTCCAAACCTTCAGCCGGGTGATTGGTTACAGTTAGGAATAGAGCTCTAGTCCGTATGTCGGTGTAGGTCATAGGAGGTACCTTAAGGTATCTGGGACTCATGAGTACATGAATTGTATTGTAGGTCATGCGAGGTATTTATTAATATCTGGGACTCATGAGTACATGTGTTTGTTGTAGGCCATGGGAGATACCTTATTGGTATCTGAGACTCATGTGTACATGTATATTTGTAAAAATATTGGTTATGTAGTTTTAACATTGTTATTAATTGTTGTTATTTAACTTCCTTGTTTTGAATGTCTCCTGAACTATGCTTAATGCATGAGATTCTTTACAATTATTTGAGTGATTTTTAATGAAATTCCTGAACTATCCTTTTTACATGATTCACTTATGATTTTGATTGTTAATGCAGTAGATTCTTTACTTTTATTTGAGTGATTTTTAGTGAAATTCCTGAATTATCCTTTTTGCAGGATTCACTTATGATTTTGATTGTTTTGTGAATTGTTGTGTTTTCTTATTTACTCTCTTCTAAATTTTATTGTTTTGAGGCGATTCCTGAAATAAATTCTAAGCAAGAATTACCGGTTTTATTTTATGTGGTGTTGGGTTGAGTTATTTTTTAGAATTACTCATACGAGTTTTTTAGCTTACCGGGTTTGTTGTTTACAACCCGGTGCACCAATTCATGGTGTAGGGGTTAGACCTGCAAGTGATGATCAACAAGATTGAGGCAGAGACATAGTGGCAAGATTTTAGTTTCTGTGCACTGTATTTATTATATTATGGCAATTTAGTTTTAAGCTCATGTGAGCGACTTTATTATTACTAAAATTTTGAAGTTGATATAATTTAAGGAGATATAATGTTTAACTTGATTGATGAGTTTATTGACATTTACATTTCTAGTTTTTGATTTTGTTTTTAGTTGTAAGTTGTAGATCAGGTTTTGGGATATTAAGTTTTTGAGATATATCATGCCTAAATTTGTAAAATTTTATCCTTCGAAAATTAGGATGTGACATCATTATTATTATTTTGCTGCTTAGAGGCTGTGATAGTTTTCCTTTTGAGTTTTTTTTAAAAAATTAAAATTGCTGACGTGACGTATTGAATGATTACATTGCATCGGTCAAAGTGGCGGGCTATGTTAGAAAAGTCAACATTTTCTGACACGTCACGTGACATGTCAAATGCTGCGTTAGGACTTGTCAGGACGTGTCAGGACGTGTCAGACACTCTGACATTCCCCCCTCAGAGCGTGCAACCTAGTATGTTAGACCATTCATAAAAACAAGTACAAGATGTAACTCTCACTCGCTTTATCAGGTTATTCATATAGGTGACAACATGATTAGAGGAGCAAGCAAAAATTACTAACAGTAACAGTACAAATATCTCAACACATTTTTCATACGTGTATATTGATCTTTCTTGCCACAATAATGGATCTCCTCAAAAGCCACCAACAATGTACCACGGACTGAAATAATAATATAAAAAAAATTGTTCAAATAATATTTCATCTCTTAAAGAAGCTAAATTTTGATATTTCATCTTTAAAAAACTTCAGAACAATATCTCACATTTTTAACCCAATCTAAAATTCGTAAGTTAGATAATTTTTCCTAATATAAACTACAAAAATCCTTCTCAAAAAAATAATAAATTAATTAAAACAAAACAAAACAAGTATTGATAACTTCTGCCGACCCAAAGGGGTTGGCTTTATTTCAAATTTCAAAACCAAAGTTTCCTCTAGAGAGAAGAGAGAGAAGGGAGAGAGACGAGAGAAGTCCCAATTCCAATTTCGGTAAAACTGTAGCGTTTCTTGGATCGGTAATTCGATGGTCGCTGGGATCGTTTGTTGCCGCTCAATTCCATGTAAGAATGTTTCCTTGATTCGATAATTGTTGCGTGAGAATTGGATTAATTGATTGTGTATGGATGTCCCTATTTCCGGATATGTTGCCATGTCCCAAGAATTATATTGTTGTCAATCAAGAATTTGCGATTTGTTTATCCATATGAATCTGAGCATGAAACTACAATCAAAGTAAAGGTTGAAGTACCGGCTTTGAAGATCGGTGCTCCCTCTTTTCTAGGGGTTGAAGTATCAGTTTTGAAGATTGGTATTCCCTCTGCTTTGAGTTGCCGAGTGTTTCCTAATATTTTCACCTAAAAACTACATTAAATTGTTTCTTGAGAATTTGGGGTACCCAGTTCATGATTCTGTTGCTTGAGAGATTATTGTTGCCTTTCAAAGTTCATGATACTGCACTTGAAAACTTGACTTGGTATTGAAACAGAGAACTCATTGAGGCTGTTTTTTATTTGCATGTCTTCTGCCTTGATTCTCTGGTGTTGCCCCGATGACCCAATGAATTGATGTATGAGAATTGGTGCTGCCCGGTTCATGATATTGTTGTCTTCCATTGATATGTTACATTTTATTCTATTTGAGTTGCCTTGGATCAATATGTTGCCTTCGATTTATGAGTTGCCTAAAATTAACATGTTGCCTTTGATTAATATGTTGCCTTCGATTTATGAGTTGCCTTGGATAATATGTTGCCTTCGATTTATGAGTTGCCTTCGATTTATTAGTTGCCTTCAATTAAGTGGCAGTGCCCAGTTCATCCTGTTGCCTGAGAGATTATTGTTGCCTTGAAAGTTTATGCTCTTATTATTAGAAAGTAACAATTGATCCCTAAAAAAAAGGTATTAAGAGAGATATATTGTTGGAAAGAGAGATTATCGTTGCCTCTAAGATGTTGCCTTTGAGATTGTTGCCTTTCAAAGTTCCTGATTGATGAATGACCTGAGTATTGGTCATTTGAGCAAATTCTAATGCACTGAGCTGGCAAAGAGTGATCTTTCAAAGTTCATTATTCTGCACTGAATTAATTTATGTTGCCTTGCATTAATTTGATTTGTTGCTGGGAGAGAGAATATTGTTGCACTTGATTAATATTTGTTGCCTTGATGAGGGCGGTGCCTTATGGAAATGAGAAGAATGAGAATATTTAGAAGTTCCATTTTCGATCCTGCTTTGTAGAGAAGCTGCAACTACTGAGGTTGATACTGGAATCGAGGGTATATTGAACTAATTGGAGAAACAAAGAAATTTGACACCCTTGGATTTGTTTTAAGGGATAAAGAAGACAGTACTGGCATCGTAAATAATGATAATAAACATGATTGGAGTCCTGAAACCTCAACTGATGCAGTAAGTTTTCTTTATTTATCATGCTTTCCGCCCTCTTATAATGTGTTATTGTTGGGGAAAAACATTATATGAAGCTCTTAGTCTTGTGGTAATGATAGATATTCAGAATTGAGTTGCATTTTCAACATATTCCTTTTGATTTATTTGGTGGTGCACAGTTCATGATTATGTTTCCTCGGAGAGAGAATATTGTTGCCTTGTCCTAAAAATTAAAAGGTTGATTACACACCACAAACTGTTGTCATTTATTTCATGTTCTGCAAATCATGGTGGCCTTGCTGCCCCTATTTCCGGATATGTTGCCTTGTCCCAAGAAAAGTGTTGTCATTCTGCAAGTTTGAAATTGGGTTTGGTATTAAACCATTCACGAATTTTAGTTTTGTTTTTGCTTCTATCTATATTAATCTGAGTATGAAACTGCAATCAAAATAAACGTGCTTCCTCTTTTCCTGGGGTTGAAGTACCAGCTTTGAAGATTGGTGTTTCCTCTTTTCTAGGGGTTGAAGTACCATTTTGAAGATCGGTATTCCCTCTGCCTTATTTCCCAATAATTTGACCCAAGCATTACATCAGATTGTTGCTTGAGAATTGGAGGTACCCAGTTCATGATTCTGTTTTCTGAGATTATTGTAGCCTTTCAAAGTTCATGATTCTGCACTTGGAAACTTTAAGTTGGTATTGAAATAGGGAACTCAATGAGGCTGCACATATGATATTGATTGAATTCAATCCCATCAGTAATATTGAGATTTCAATAAGGGAGTGTTTTGTGTTGGTGTAATACCATGATCATTGAATATTCACTACCTTGAAGCTAAGAAGGTTAAACTTTCCCTGCCTAGAAAGCTAAGATGATAATAAAGTTATCTTCTTCAGATAAATGTGGTTTAAGCTTAGGATAAATTCAGATGGATCTTGGTTACCTGATAATATTATTATCATAGGTTACACAGTTGTGTGTTAACCTGATATGCACCGAGTATACAGGTCATGGGGGGTTCATAATGTGAGTCAACGTGGTTTTAAAAATTTTTGAGTACTGGGTTTAGTGGATTAGGGTCAGTTACTAAGATATAGATCAATTTGAATTCCGAGATGATTTTGAAGTTGAGTTTTTGTAATTAAGGAAGGCTGAATCAATGTAAGACTAAACCAAGAGTAGTATTGTTTTACTGTTTGTCTTGTTAGATAATTTGTGATTGCTGGTGCGAGGAAATATATAACTCTATGTTTAAAAAAAAATTTAATCTTAAATTTGATTGAGAGAAATTGAGAGATCAGATGCAATTGGGAAGAGGTTCAAAGGAAAGTTTTTGAGCTACATGTTTTAAATGGTTGGGTATGAATTATGAATCTGGGATGAAACTCTTGTGCTACTTTAACAGCTTGTGTCAGGTTGGTAGAGTTTGCCAAGTAACTTTTATGCACTTTTGATATTTGCAATTGCTTGTCATTGCTTAGCATCTAGGAGAATATGAACACAAAGTTCTTATCAATATTGGGTATCTCAATCGATTTGTGTTGGCGGTGTTGCCTTAAGATTTATAGCTGGTCACGTAGAAATTATGGATAGGCTGATAGCTAATAATTTCATTAGCATGCCTGTGTGATTGAACCTAAAGGAATCTATTTTTCAGTGTAGCCATGTCGCCATCTATATGAATTGTCCTGTTGTTGAGACTTTGAGGAGTGTTTAACTTTGAGCCAATTAGCTACGGCTCTCTGTCAATGTATTAGTCAGTTGCTTGTTTAATTTTCTAGTCGGAACATTGACAGTAGTCATATATAGTCAATGGTTCTCTTATTTTTAGATGAACTAACATATGATTCTCTTTCTGAATTTGTATAGTTATTATGCATAAACATATGCATCAATGTTCTATTTGTTGTAGGTCATTATCGAAATCTATGTGCTACTAAATGTAAGGGGCAAAACACAATATTTGATTGTATAATGGCTGAATGCAGCGTGAAACTCTGCATGTTATAGTTATGGTACTTGTGGAATATAGTGGAAGGGTATTATGGAGAGGTAAAGAAAACACCATGTCTGTTTATATAGTGTCTTCTTAGTACAACAAAAGAAAATGCAACATATTGCTTTGAGTTTTACATTTAAAAGGAAATTATGGCTTTATTGCTTTGATAGCAGAAAGATGGCCGGGCTTCTCTTTTCTGTTAAGCTTTAGAATTGGGTTTCTGTGGAAAGGTTGTGTTTTTCTTCTGCATGAGTGCTATCTTCTATAGCATTACAACACAACCGATTAAAAAAAATTATTTGTGTTGCATGGTTCCTCAAATTACCTAGTTATGGCCTGGTAGATGTTCAATGGATATATTTGGTTATTATTTTAACCCTACACTTTATGTTGGGTGTGTTAAAGTGATGATTGTTTGTGTCATGGAACTGAGCATTCAGGTTCCTTTGTTAACTGTTACTGTATTCAAGAGTAAATATTGTGCTAATTCCAAAAGTTAACAAGCTTGAGCACTTTTCTCAATTTCGATCCATCAGTCTGTAATTTCTCTTACAAGATTCTCTCAAGTTTCTTGCTAAGAGATTGAAAGAAAGATACTACCATTGCTTTTATCAGATAACCAAGCAGCTTTCATTCAAGATCGACAAATTCAAGACAATATTGTCATTGCTCATGAGGTGTTTCACCTCGAGTCCTTAAGATTCGAAAATGCCGTAAAGAATATGATTTGGGGCTTAAAGTGGATATGTAAGTACGCATATGATAGGATTGAATGAGACTTGCTCTCTGCTTTGCTTTCAATGATGGGTTTTGATTTGAGGGGGCTTCATCTAATTCATCAATGTTAAGTTCTGTTCCATTCTCTGCGCTTTTAAGTGGTAGACCAGGACCTTTTGAATTTTGATAAGCCAAGTCAGTGGCATTAGGCAGGGAGCTCACCTTACATCTTTATCTTGGTGACTGAAGCTCTCACTCAACTATGGATGTTCGTTGAGGCAGCTAGAGGGTTTAAGGATGTGCGTCACACACTTGCACCATACCACACTATCATCCATTCATTTTCTAAAAGGTAAAATGCACCAAAAGTGTCTGAACTCTTGGAGGACTGTCAATATGGTACCCGAACTTTTAAATGTATCAAAGTGATACCTGGACTTGTATTTTTGTACCAACGTCGTACCTGTCGTCATTTTCCGTCACAGCTCTGTTAGTTCATGTCACATGTGACGCACGTGACTGAAAAAAGAGAGTAAATGACTGAGCTACCCCTTCATTGATGACGACCTCAACACCCCCTCCTCCTCTGCTATGTTACGGCGTCGCCGCCGCCACCATCACCACGCACAACCCCATGTGCAAGACCAAAAAGAGCACCACTGCCCTCAGCCGTGACGTCACTCCTCCTCTTGCGGATGAGACCCCTGGACAGCTCATGACTGGGTTCGGCTTCCACGACGTCAGTCACTGGACAATTGGACGGCGGTAGTGGCATGAGAATATAGATGAAGGAGATAGTGTGCTGCAAGCTACAGTTCCAAAATCTTTATCATTGATTCCTTGACGTCCACACTCGCAACAGTAAGAGTCAATTATATTAGGTCATTGGGTACCAATCAGAATGCACCACGTATTGACCGGAACTTTGGAAGCATGCAGGCTCAAAGCTCCAGGTGATCGCGAATATCCTGCTTGGCAGCTCCATACTTGCTTGATTCAGACCAAAAAAAAAAGAAAAAAAAAAAGGAGCTCCGTATATACGTGCTTTTGTTCTTGTTTGCATGGGTGATGGTGATGCAGGGTGGCGGATCGATGTGTGGGCGGCCGGCAGGGGCTTAATCAGAAGAATGGGTCAAGTCGTATGAGATCGACCCAGCATCTTCCATCGAGCTAGCTCAGATTGCAGGACCATCCACAAAAAGATGTGATTCCGATGCAATACGTAGATTCTCAAGTCGTTATTAAACCTCCATCAAATATGTCCAAGTTTTTCCCTCTCTCTCTCTCTCTCTCTCTCTCTCCCAATCACCTTTACTTGTCGTAACTTGTTAGAGATTTAATGAACTCGGTCTTAAAGGTGTTCAAGAACCACGGTGCTTCAGCTGGGGCATCCTTGACTCACTCTCACAGTCAGATCATGGCTCTCCCTTTTGTTCCTCCTGCTGTTGCTGCTCGCCTCCACTCTATGAAAGACTATTTCAATCGCAGTGGGAAATGTAGTCTCTGTGAATTCAACTCAAACGACCTTTTGATAGCAGAGGAGGAGGGGGTGTTGAGGTCGTCATCAATGAAGGGGTAGCTCAGTCATTTACTTTTTTTTTTCAGTCACGTGCATCACATGTGACATGAACTAACAGAACTGTGACGAAAAATGACGACAGGTACGACGTTGGTACAAAAATACAAGTCCAGGTATCACTTTGATATATTTAAAAGTTCGGGTACCATATTGACAGTCCTCCAAGAGTTCAGACACTGTTGGTGCATTTTACCCTTTTCTAAATATAACCATAATTGTCTTCATTATTAGCTATCCATGAGTCTTGACTACTGCACTTGAAAAGTAGCAAGGCCTTCCCAACCAAGTTTTGCTTCCGCAGAAGCAATCTGTGAAAATAACATCTTTCAAAATCATTTTACTTAAATCAGTCCTAAACCAAAATACTCCATTCCAAATGTTGCTACTGATTCAAGAAAGAAAAATGTTCAAATGAGCTCGGTGTTTCATCTAGTGCTCCACATACATATGCCCATTCATGGGACGATTACCCATATAACCAACTGTTAATCAGAAGCCATACAAATGACGATTAACACAGGACTAACCAACAGCTTTTTCAAACAAGTCCTACAATCTACCTCCTACTTTGCAGTTTGCACAATATGCCGAAATCCAGAATCAAGAAAAAAAAAACTATATATATATATATTGGTCCGGATCTCCGCACCTGAGAAAAACTATATATCAGGGTTTATTGGCTACAAACGTCCGCACCAATGGTTTTAGTGTGGATTTTCATTTTTGCACCACTTTTTAATCGAATTTCTTCATCTCCGTCATCTAATATCTCGATAATATTGTGTAGATCATCTCTGTAAAATTTCAGCTAATTTGGTAATCGTTAAGGCCTTCAAAATTATGTTTTTCTGTTATAAACATGAATATTTCATATTTGACAAAATTCAGTCCGTCAATTTGTTTTTCGAGTTTGAGGGGCTTAATGATTACCAAATGGCTGAAATTTTGCAGAAATGATCTACACAATATTATCTAGATACTAGATGGTGGAGATGAGAAAATTTGATCAAAAAGTGGTGCAAAAATAGAAATCCACACCTGAGAAAGACTATATATATATATACTTAAAAAAAATTAAAAATTAATTACTCAAGAAAATATAATTAATTCTCCTTCACAAAAAATTAGTCTCACCACAACTTTTGATAAATTTTCTACTAGTAAAAAAGAAATAACAATCTAAGATTTGCAACATGAAGTAAAAACAATTAAGAGTCAAATACATATCCTACAACAAACACATTTAGAACTTATGAATGACAATAAAGAAATTAAACTTATTCAAAATAAATTATCAATTTCTTAAAATACAGGATCCCCATGAAATTTTTTTTTCAAATCAATTTCCAATAAATAATGAAGCTGAAACTTCTGAAAACAATACTATTAGTATCATACGCCAAATCCAACTTAAAAAAAGGTACACCACTGTCCAACTCAAAATAAAATATTTTCAATTAACAATAACGACCTTATTGATTCCGATGCAGACCTTACTTGCATCCAAGAAGGCTTAATATCTTCAAAATATTTTGAAAAAACAAAAGAGTCATTACGCTCAGCAAATGGAACAAAAATAGATATTAAATACAAAATTCATAAAGCACATATATGTCAGAACAATGTCTGTTTCGAAACTCTTTTTGTCTTAGTCAAAATTTAACCAATAAAGTAATTTTAGGATTTCTTTCATTACTTTAATTTATTATTTTATAACCGAATATGATGGCATCGCCACCTATCCTTTTAATGAACCAGTTAAATTTAATTTTCTTTCCAATCCTGAAATCCATACTTTAAAAGCATTCCAAGAAAATAATATTTCAAAAACCATTAATTGCATTGAAGAAAAAAAATAAACAAATGGCATTTCTTCAAGAATAAATTAATATATATATATATTGGGTTTTTCCTTTTCGATGAGCGAGATTTTTGTACCTCTACCAGCAAATCACGACTAACTGCTGCACGGAAAGATACATAAACCTTCCTGATTCCACTGAACTGTTAACTTGAGTCATGAAGTCAGTTTAGGAATGTAAATTAATTTGTTATTACTTTCCTATTCTATATATGCAGTACATGTAGTACATAGTACGTAGGATTTGTACATCTTGTATCCCTATAAATAGCCTCTTCTGTGAGATGAATAATACCTCTCTGAAAATTCATTCTCCAAACCTCGTTATATTTGACTTGGTATCAGAGCAAAGATCCGAAAGGACTTTGTCTCTTTGTTTTTCCGCTGCAAGTTTTTTCGTTGATGTTTTCCCAACGATTTTTTGTTTTCACCGGACGACTTTCGTTCGGGTGTTTGTTTTTTTTCTGTCACGGGTTACTGTTCACGGGGTCTCTCCGGGCTGCAACTGCCGCCGCACTATACCATAATAAAATAGTCTGGGGTTCACATCCAAAACCAATTAGCAATAGATGGAGTGGCTCAAACCCTTATAAACCATAGACAAGGTCTCATTTTTCCTGATGTGGGATATATCTTAACACGCTCCCGCACGTGTGGCGAATCTTCAAACCTAACACGTGGACAACATTTGGGGTTGATGTGGAGTTCGTGTGGCCTTTAAGGCTTCACACGTGGACGTGGGTAACCCGCTCTGATACCATAATAAAGTAGTCTGGGGTTCACATCTAAAACCAATTGGCAATAGATAGAGTGACTCAAACCCTTATAAACCACAGACAATGTCCCATTTTTCCCGATGTGGGATATATCTCAACATGAACAATGATGCCAAAAGGAAACAGAGCACAGATAGTTACAGCTAGCGGATGTAGACTAATATCAGCAAACATTCTATAATTCAGTACAATGCCTCCAAATAGTCCCATTGATGAAGGTAGAATCTGATAACAAGATAAATTGTAATGGTGGATGCATCTGAATCTAGTAATAAATTGACACCTAAAATAAAATATTGGAGCTTTCATGAATGGCAGCTAAAATAAACCCCAAAGCTGGATATGAGCTATTAAAGATTCAAAAGTTAACAGCTTCAAGTCTTTAACTGCATCATAGTCATCATACAAACACTGTTTCCATTATAGATAAAGAACAAACAATAATGTCAAGTCCATGTTACAACAATATGATTAAAACCTGTTGTTTTCAAGCTAATTCATCTTGCTAATCAGTTCATTGATTTTATCGCCGCGATCACCAGTGTCTCCACCATCTTGGAAACGTGCCTTTACTCCTTTCAATCCTACTTCTGGCTTGTTGAGTGTAAAGGGCCATAGAAAGCTAGCAGCCTCCTTGAAATATTTACCAGTAGAAGCAATTTCATGCACTATGTCTTCTATGCATATGATATTATACTTTGCCAGCGCCTACAATATACAACAATGAGTATAAGAGAAGGTATCTTATAACGTTGCAATTAAAAGACTTGGATCATATTGAGGACATTCAAATACCTCTTCAATCAAGTTATTGTCCGTCAGAGGAACTCTTTGCTTGTTTATCTTTGCATATCCTTTCTTGTAAATCAACTCCTTCACATTCTTAAGGTTAGGATACCTATGGAAACAAGAAAACTATGATCATTGCTAGGAAAATTTAATGCAACAAAATGAATTAAATAAGATTAATGAACTTCGATATTGTACTTATTTGATTTATTAAATTCAACTTTGGGAGACCTCAGCTCCATGGTGAGAGCTATTCTACACAAATGTTTACCAAGCAACAATATGCATACAAAAACATTGTACAGCCAAAAGTCAATATTATGCATAGAAGAAGTTCTTCGCATCTAAACATGTCTTAATAGTTAATTCCTAGTACTGCAACAGAAATTGGAAACTTAGAATACAGATGCCAAACAAACAATGTTCGAGAAATGAAGTTGAGAAGAAAAAGAATAAGCTAGAGTTGTATGTGGCCTGCTTTTGAAATAGAAACCCAAGACCATGTTCTACTAGCCTGGTTAATACCTACTTGCCTAACCACAAAGAATGATATAATAACTGGGTAAACAATAAGCTAAAGGCACCCTATTTAGCACCAGCTTATAAGGTAACAGCATTTGCTCCGTTGGCATTCAAAAGAGCACTTGCACCATCATATGCATAGACGATCAAGGATACAGCAGAATGACATGTCAGATACAGGCATGAACAAACTCATAAGCCTAGTGATTAGCCAACTTGAAGACAACCCTTGGTCATTAATGTTTAAGATTTTGTTCCTACCCAGGTTGGTTATAAGTGCAGCCTCAACAAACCAAACAACTGTTTAGACCAAGGCTCAAATACTAAGGGAAAAACGCCCACAAACAATAAATGTGTAGGTAAAAAATATAAAAAGATCCAAAATAGACAACATATGTTGAGAACAATATAAACAGAATACACATGTAAGGAAAGACCGAAAATTGATCCATCTGGATGCCATAAAAAGGTTATGAAGTTTGTTAGGAACACAAAGTTCTCATATACATCGAATGCAAATCCACAAATATGAGCTGAAATTGTTCTCTATCAATCAAATTGTTTGCAAACAATAAAAGATTAGGTATGTTTCCCATAATATAATATCAAAGAAACTAATAGAGTGTAGCAGAGGAATGAACGATACGTGTGACAAAAGAAACAGCATAATAAAGTATACAACACACATCAATCACTAGGAAGGGAGCACTCCTTAACCAAATGGTAAGCTAGATTTTCCCATTCCCACGGTAAGTCAATTAACCCATACTTGGAAACAAATCATGTGCAACAGACAGGTTCAGTCATTCCACCAGCATGGCAATTAGGTACTAGACCATTGTAGTACCTGATTGCCAATACGTCTTGCATATGTTCATCCACAAGCAAATTTTAGTTTTATCATAACAATAACTACAGAAACATTCAAGTACTGACATATTCGAATCGCTTACCCATAGGTAACATATGGCTCAACCCTCTGCAACTTTTCTAGCATTGCTTCGTCTGCTCTCACGAAAACAGCATTGAAGATTCTCCTCAAGTTTAAGCTGTATAAGTTCTTCCTAACAGCAGGATGCATGTCATTTTTCCTGGAAAGATAATATTTAAGAGCTCAGAAAACAGAGAGTTGAAGACAAATATATACGAAAATGTATAACCGCAAAATGGAAACCCACCCCTGTATGCGAATGACCAAGAGAAGCTGGGGGTTAGTTGTCTCAATTGCTGACCTCTTTCTCTTTAACCTGTTTTTCATTTGGACAAGGTCCACCTCCTGAGAAGACACCAAAAATCTCAATCTCATATATCAAATAACCTATGACAACATTATGAAACACCTAACAAATTACCTAAACGCTATCAACATTCTTACACAAGCCTCTATATGATTGTATTGCATTCCCTTATGTACAGATTAAGTATGAAAGAGCATACCCGGTAGCGGAACTCCTTGACAAAGTCCTCAGGTTTCTTGATAAACTCCTGCTTACTCTTGTTCTGCCGAAACTTCCTCTGCTCCAATTGCTCCCTCCTCCTCAAAGCCAATTCCTCATTACTTTTCCTCTTCTTCAATATAATCTCCGGCACGGTCGTCAACGGCTGCGCCACCTCTCCACTCATCTGTCCCTTTTTCCTTTTATACTGAAACCACACAAAAACACTCAGAAACAAATCGGAACAAACAGAAGAGGAGACACATATTAACAGAGAAAGGAAGAAAGAAGAAAATTTACAGGTATCGGCCGGCTGCTTCGGTTTAGGGTTTAGTGAGGAAGCGAGGGAGCGGCGAATGAGAGGTTATACGACCCAGTATATATGGCAATTCGCTTGCAAGTACGAAAATAACCTTGCAAAAAGAAGGTTATACGAAAATTAATATATATTCTTGTTATAAGGTATTGCTTATATACCCGGTCTAAATGAACTTTCTATAAACTATGGGTCCACTCGTTACAACGAATCAAAGCTCATGCAATTGCAGCCTAAATCTCCTTCAATTTTAAATCATGTTGATCGCTAAAAAAAAAATATAAAAAAAGAAAATATCATAAAAATAAAAATAATGTTTTTCTTGTGTTACATGCACAATGTTTTTGAGTTCAATTATGACTCTTGTAAACAGCTGGACAATAGTCCAATACGAACTCAATCTTCCAAACCGTGCACTCTATATAAAGAGACACAGATAAGAAGAAAAGGGGGGGCGGAAGACAGAAGGACAGAGTGCAACAGAGGGAGGCGAAGCAAAAAGTAGGGAACAAGAGAAAAGCATGAGCAGGTGGAGTCAACACAGACAGAACAAAAGAGGAGAAGAAGGAGAAGAGAACAAGCGAAGCAAAAAGCAGAGGGAAAGAAGAAAAGAAGCGACGAGTCAACAAGAAGGTGGAGCCCATCTCTAACTCTCTTTACTTCTTTTGCAGGATCTCTATCATTCGGCCTCGTTCCTCACTCCGCTAGAAGCCCACAAGCCATCTCCCCCTAAGGCGAGACGACCACGCGAGGTAGCCATCAAAAAGAAGGCGAGATGACCTTGCCCCCTCCTCCTCTCGTTGCAATAATTATGTAGCCGCTCGGCCCTTACTCTCGTACACAACGTCGTGTGTTTCTCATAACAAGCCGTACAAGAGAAGGAAACAAACATCCCTGCTAAAATATTATCAGGTGAACTGGGATGGCCTCACAAGACTGGAAGTCCAGGCGAGCCAGGTGACCTCACATCAAAGCAAGGAACCCTAAGGGGTGACGAGCCAACATTCAAGCCAAGACAGGAACCCTAAGGGGTGGCGAGCCAACATTTGCGCTAAAGCAGAAACCCTAAGGGGTGGCGAGCCAACATTCGCGCCAAAGCAGAAACCCTAAGGGGTGGCGACAGTGACTTAACCCTAAGGGGTGGCAAAGCGACTTAACCGTAAGGGGTGACGACAGTGACTTAATCCTAAGGGGTGACGAGGTTACTTAACCCTAAGGGGTGGCGACGTGACTTTACCCTAAGGGGTGGCGACGTGACTTTACCCTAAGGGGTGGCGAGGCGGCTTAACCCTAAGGGGTGGAGACGTGACTTTAACCCTAAGGGGTGACGAGGTGACTTAACCCTAAGGGTGGCGAGCCAACATTCGCGCCAAGGCAGGAACCCTAAGGGGTGGCGAGCCAACATTCAAGCCAAGACATGAATCCTAAGGGGTGACGAGCTAATATTCAGAAGCTCTAAGCCCAGACGAGACGAGATCCATTCATGCAGAAGATGAAGCAAGTCGCGGAGTCCGCTCACAGATATACACGCGGAGGCCGCTCATAGACATACACGCGAAGTCCGCTCACAATTGAACAAGAAGTGAACACGCGAAGTCAGCTTACAGTTATACACGCGGAGCCCGCTCACAGATATACACGCGGAGTCCGCTCATAATTGTACACGCGGAGCTCGCTCACCGACATACGCGCGGAGTCCGCATGAAGGGACAGTCCGCCTACAAGCAGAGATCACCTACGCCACTATCAAGGACTGTGGCCAAAGTCATTCAAGCCTTTTGTCACGCTGCTGCATCACCTGTTTCGGGTGCCTAAATCAAATTAACAGATACTCTACCAAATTGGGTGTCCACAAGAAACACGGTTAACGAATTCAGAATACGTCTGTTCAACCAAAAGCCGGCATTAAGCCATAAAGCTTACAAACCTCTCTTAAACTACGAGTGACTTGATCATCTCCAGGGTACGTAGGCAACTCATTCCCAAATGTGAGTGCAGTCACAAAAACAAACAAACCTACAATGGTCTCTTGGTAAACAGAATCAAAGGGTGTTCTCGTGTAACAAAAGATTGTAATTAAGAGACACATTCTGTCTTGAATGAGCCGAACCAGACATAAATTAAAACTCTATCTTAGTTAATAAGATGAGGTGAAGTTATGTTGGGTATATATATATATACGTGTGTGTTTATAATTTTTGCCCAACAAACTCAAAGGATTCCATGGATCAAAAGTAAACAAGCACTAGACAAAAAGGAGAGAGAGAGAGATTGAGAATGTTGTTGCGTGCTATATCAGCCGTTGGAAAGAAAGAATCAGTACAAAAACGAGCAATTAGATTTCTCATTTACACGTGGAAGTGTGTGATGCAAAGGAGAGGATCGGGTTTGCCGTATTATTTTTGGTCTCTTTAAAGGTTAAAAGATTAGAGTTGTTGTTAGAGTTTGGGAAGGGTGAAAATGGGTTGAAGTAGGAAACACGCGACATTGCCGTTGAAACTGGACCATCTGTCTCTAATTTCCCTTCTCCACCAAGAACAAGAATTGCAGGAAGAAGAACAAGGAGAAGCGACAAGGCCTCTCAATTCGGTGTCGGTGGATATGGAAGTTCCGAGCTCATGGGACGCGCTTCGCAAACAGGTCATTCACCATCTGTACACAATTGGCTGTTTGCTTGGTTTTATTAATTCAGATGAATTGTCTGGATTTGTATTTCCGATTTTGATAACAATATTGAATTGTGCAACCAGTTCAGAATTTAGATCGATTCTTCTTGATTTGAGCAAGAATTCAATTGAATTGGCCAACAAATGACTTTAAACTTGACCTTGGGACTTGTTTTGCTCAATTTTACTGCGATTTAGTTTTGTTTCGTGGCTAATCATGAAAAAATCAAACACTACTTGTATTGCCACACTTGGGTTCAGTTATGAGACTAACAACTAAACACAATGTGTTAAAACTTTCTTTCATTGGTTCTAGGATTCGGCAGGTTACAATTTTAGTTTCTGTTACTGAAAACGGGTCTTATGTGAACGCTTTCAATGTATTGTGTTAGTGATAACAATATTTTTTCTATGGGTGGTAATGATACACCAACTCTTAAAGGCTGCTGATTCCAATCCTTTCAATAACCTACTTCATTTATCGAGACATATTCTGCCTGTTTATAAACTAAAACCATTTCTTATTTTGTTGTGGATTTAATTCTAAAGAATTAGATAATGTGTTGGATTATGAGATTCTGAGATTGTATGGCTTATAAGGTTGGGTTATGAAATTCTACTAGTACAAAATTTGTTCCACTTTTTCCAAAGACCAGTAATATGATGATTGGCATGAGACCACCATCTTGACGATCAAGAAGAGCTACAACTGAGGCATTTCGTGAAGATACCACACAGCTAAGAAACATCAAACATCAACTCCCTTTGGAGCAGAATTTCGTATTCATAGAGGATACTTCTCCCATAATTATTAATGGTTATTAGAACCTTTCATAAAGCAGCCTCCCCACATGTAAAAGCCTTTTAGTAAGATCTAACCTCAGCTTATTGAAAATAGGAGACATTGGATCCGATCATCAGACCATGAGACTTGAATCACTTGAAAAAAAAATCCCCAACCCAAGCAATTTACTACACAGTTTGATTGTTTTGGAATGTGCCTGGCATATTCTATGCTAATTGCTCCCCTTTGCTGTCTCTTTCGTGCACTTCTGTTCAAACCAACTCTTGAAATCTGCAATTTTGATACCATAAAATATAAATGAATATTGTATCTGTCTCTAATTTCAGGCCAGGAAGCTTGAAGCTCAGTTGGATGAACAGATGAATTCTTATCGTAGGTTTGTCTCTGCAAAGGGTTCTGTCAAATTTGATGCTGATAGTGATCTTGAATCTGGGATAGACCGACTATTAAAGCAACTCCAACAAGTAAATTTACAAATGCAAGCATGGGTATCATCAGGAGGATCAGAAATGGTTTCTCATACCTTGACTAGACATCAAGAGATTCTTCAAGATCTCACTCAGGTATTCTGGCCTCTTGACTATGCCAACAGGAGAACTGGCATGGCAGTTTAATATTTGTACTTTTAATTTAGGTGTTCCCCAGACGTTTTATGTCTCAAATGAAAAATGCATGAATGGTATATATTTTATGATCTCTCACACCTCCTTGTATTTCTGTCTGAACTCGAGTCAATACCTGCACGTGTTTAGGAAGAAGTTAGAGTTAACAACCAATTTTCTTTACTCAATTATTAAGTATATTTGACTTGCCGCCTTTGTTCTTGTTTCTGAAAAAAAGTTGAATGATAACTTTGGTCTTTATCATTCTGATTTCATGTAAAGTTGAAGTTGAACAGTTAATAATGGGGTACCAATTTCAATTTCCGAAGGATGATTCTGACATTAACTCTTGTTTGATGTTACTATCCTCGTGTACCTAGGTTTAGCGTCATGGCAACTTTCACATTCATTTTCTTTGCAATTTTTATCCAGTCTTGTGTCATTATACACTCTATATATCTATAAAACAATATTAACTAGAATAAGATTGAACCTAGCAGACACTAACTTGCTGTTTGACATGGTTGAAGTGCAGGAATTTTATCGTCTCCGCTCCAGCCTTAGAGCTAAGCAGGAACACGCTTCATTACTTGAGGATTTTAGGGAGTTTGATAGATCTAGAGTAGACTTGGAAGCTGTTGGAGAATCTGCAGAAAATGCTCTCCTGAAAGAACATGCTTCTGTTAGCCGAAGTACAGGACAGGTATGTAAAGGGAAAAAATGACAAGTTTTTGTCCATGAGGTTAAGGTTTGGCTGGTTAAAGGAGAATCAATTTCGGACATGCAGTTTGATTAGCATTCAGCAGGTTGCTCAATATTGAAGTTCTCATGTTTGTTGTGGTCATGCAGATGGATACTGTGATCTCTCAAGCTCAAGCAACTCTGGGTGCACTTGTCCTTCAACGTTCAACGTTTGGCGGTATTAATTCAAAGCTCAGCAATATTGGCAGCCGCCTTCCAACGGTATTAAACCAGTAGTTCTGGCCGTTGATGTTTTAGTTGTTTCTTTCGTATTGACAAAGATGTTAATTCACATAGGTTTTTATAAAAAAAAAATAATAATAAAAAATAAAAAATAAACCTACGAAACATTGTGGATGAGGATCTTTTTATCCAAAAATGCTAAATTTAATTCATTTTTCTGATAAGCTAGATGCTTTGTTTTTAGGGGATTGCAAGAGAAATATAGGATAAAAATGATGACTGATACGTATATATAGTTATGTTCTGTTATCGTAGAATGAGTACTATTATTGAATAATGTCCCATGTCATGTCTGCAGGTAAGTCATATCCTCTCTGCAATAAAGCGTAAAAAGTCTATGGATACCATCATTCTTTCCCTTGTCGCATCAGTGTGCACATTTCTCATATTTATCTACTGGTTGACAAAGTAAGGCTGCAAGAGGAACTGGTACTGTGTAAGTGAGAAAGGGAATCTGTTACGATTTTTTTGCTTCAATTTTTCTTTGATGAACCGGTTATTTGTCTCTCAAATGTTTGGATGTATGAAAACAATGTCAATCTATGTGGTTATTTCCAGTCTATTGCTTGTTCAGTCATGGAGTTCAGTTTCAATTTTTTAATTTTCAGTTTCAGCAGGATGAAACAACATGCACCCGCTCAATATGTAAGTGAACTGTATTATATATCAATACCTAAAATTTTCCAAAAATTTGTTTTATGTTCTTTTATATTATTTAAAGTCTAGGTTAAGGCCAAAGTGGTGGATTTGTATTGTTTGCTCAAGTGCTAGAAGAGTGGGACTGAATTGTGAGGAAGAGAGGTGTTATATATGTGTTTGTTTATCTTTAATATTAATTGAACTATACACTGGGATGTCCTCTCTGTTCTGCCTCCTCGCCCTCCTCTCCTTGAACATTTACATTAGAAGGGCATTTAAAACAACCTCCCATCAGAACCTCAGTTAGTCCTTACCGTTGTATGGTATGTATTTTTGCGAATGGTGATATTTGCATACTCTGATTTGGAAATTGTACCCACCAGAACCACCAGACTTTGTCTGACCTCAAAGTCAGGTGGTGATGAACTCAAAGTCTGATAAAGGTACAGTAGCGGTGTGAGGTTGGGGGCATGGGGTGCTTTCGAGGTTTCAGGGTAGTTGTGCAATTTACAGTGACTTCATTTACTGGTTAGAATTAATGTATAGGTGGTAAGCATGGAAATGCTAGAAGCATCTATTGGCGGCTAGTGGTATGTGGTATAGCTAGGTCTATTTTGGTGCCTCCATGTGTTTCTGCTGATTCTGAACTAAAATGGAATGGTCTTATGGACACGCAGTGCCGTGGGTGCACATGTCCTCTTGTAAGCAAACTTAGCAACAGAGTCAGCTGCAAAGTTGGCTTTTCTGCTGGATGAAATCCGGCTAACATTAAAAACAGAGCCACTAGGCAGTGAATTTAAGCAACAAAAAAGACCAGTCCAATCAACGTAAGTATTGGAGCACCTCAATGAAGAGATTAAAAAGGTAAGGAAGCCGACTCCACCATCACCACCACTGGGAAAAGTGGGAAGAAGAGAAGCCAATCCCGAAGATGCTGAAGAAAAACGGGATTATCCCGTACAAGAGAGCCAAAACACATTGAAATGAGGAGGCATGCCATGAAGCATCAGGGTCAATTTTGGTTGATCCCAGAAGAGAAGAAACAATAGGGAGCAAGTCAGGTCGTTGAGACAGCAGCAAATGCTTTGGAGGCAACATTTGCCGAGGGTGAGACAACATGATCAAAAATTTAAGTACAGCGATGCTTCAGAGGTAAGTCGAGTAATCAAATATGACATCCAAACCAGGCAGAGACTAACAGAGATTTGTAAGAAGTAATTGCAGCTAACAGAACACAATATCCCAAAGAATATAGGGGTGCGTTTGAAAATGAAATCAATATGGGGAGCTGGTAACATTTATGATGAGTCAGAATGCGTGTCCAAATAGGTTGGGATGCGAGTAGCTCCCGATTCTCAGTACGCACTACACAGCACAGAGAGATTTGGTCTCTCATAGTGATTCTTGATACTGTTATTTGCTCTATTTGGATCTAAAGATTTGCGTGCTTGTTCAGCAAACATGAATCATTTTCTTCAAATGGAAGTTTATGGTTCTAGCTAGTCTCTTGATTAGGTAGTTTTTAACTTGTTGGTTTGGTCTGCCTGCTCTCGTTTTCACTTTCTAAGTTTTCAAAGGGTGTTAATTCATTGGTAACATAATACAGATTCATTACTTGAGTAATAAGTTTCTGTTTTAAAGCCAGTGAAGTTCTTACAAATCTCATGAGAAATATGCAAATAGACATGAGAGGTGAGGTCTGCGACTTTTCTCTCAACAAAGAGCAAAATTTCACAACTCTCTCATCCATATTAACAAAACAACAATGAAATTTAATCAACGTAACCCGAGCTTAGGACAAATTGTAGAGGATCCACCAGCAACCTAAGCACACCCCTAGGCCTTGGAATCACCACCTTGCCGTCATCGACGCACCTCCTCCGCGGCAGAGTTGTGCCCTCGTTTCCTCTGCCGGTCTCTCTTCATGGTGATCTTTGATTCCCTTTAGTAAATCTGAAATCCCAAAGAGAATAGAATTGAGCACGAGGCTAAATATGAGAGTTGACTAGTTTTTCATGTGAAGTGAAGTGAAAGTGGTGTCAAATAGTTGATAATGTTGGGTCCATTACTGTACTAGCATGGACATGAAACATAGATAGATAAGCCTAACCAATGTCGGACAGAGGGAAAGCACAAGCTATGAACTTACATGTCATTTTTCTCTAAGTGGGGAGAAGGACTGAAAGGTTTTTCATGTGTTTGGAGACTTGGAGAAGTTTAATCATATCAATCTATGTGGGCAGAGATAAGATTAGATGGATTCCTAAGAAGGGCCAAAGCTGATCATGACTTTAAACTTCAAACTAGATTCGAACACCCACCATCTCTAAACAGAGAGGAACTAAGAGACAGAAAAAATCTATCAGAAGATATGCCTTTGAGCTCCATTCAAGTTGGATTGGACAAAGCAAGCAAAAGCCAACAAAAGAGGAATCATAGCAAAGCGAATAGACAATCTTAAAGATAGTTATTGCACTCAAATACATACTTGTAGTGATAGGCAATTTCATCACTTCAACCATGAAAACCCACGTTGTGCTTCATCAGTAGTAGTCAGTACATGTCAAAATCAGAGTTGGATAATAATGCACATATTTTGTCTAAGCTTTTGGAGGGCGCGCGACCCCTTCTTGTACAAGTTAATTAATTGTTAGAATTTAATTTTTTTAATTATTCTAACAATATTTAGTCATTTATGCCTTAAAATATGGTTTGAGAGCGGCGTGTTGTTTTAATCATCTTAAAATCCAGGTTGAGAGTGATTCAGCACTGATCATCAGTTGTATCAAGAGAAGGTGTGCCGTTCATTGCCGTATTAAAACCCTAATCAGAGACATTGTTGCATTTACGAGTTGGTGTACTAGTGTTTCCTTCGACCATGTGTTCCGATAAGCAAATTTCATTGCTGATGCGTTAGCTACCTTGGGCACTCCCTAACATCCATGAAGATTTGGATTGACTCCATCCTAGCTCTTGTTTTGGCGCGTTCAATCAGGATATGCTTATTTTAGGCCACCCTCCCTCTATGTAATTTTTCTTTCCTCTCACAATTTTCCTAGTAGTCGACTAGGGTTCACTACAACAGAAAATAGCAAAATCGTTGTACAAGTTTGACAAAGGTTGTTAAGGTTTTCCTTTACTTTTGGGACCAAATTAATCAAGGTGTAATATTGTGCATGAGTCTGAGATTCGGTTGGATTTTCTCTATAAGTTTGAGATTTGGGTACCCTAATTATTGAATTTACACCAAACATATCTTACTCATTTTTGTCTAATTAAGATGTTAGTTTTGTACAAATTAAACATCGTATACCCAAATCTCAAATTAAACATCTTAATTAGTTTGTATGTTTTAACTGGATCTAGTATGAATTTGTGTTTGTACGTGATATTATTTCCCTAATATATATGCTTGGCGATTATGTTTTATCATGCTTTGTAGATGGACTACTATAGTTCTTGAGTTCAGAAGAATGAAGGAGCCTTCATGTACGTACATGGTCTTTGAGGAAATCTTGAAATATCAGCTTCTTTTATCATCAATCTGTCGGCCACTTGTCGCCTACTCCACCTTGTAGCATAACCCTTTTACCATCTCTTTTAGACTTCCAGGTACGTAGAGATGATGAACTGGCTAACTACTTGATGTTTACTAGTACGTGGTGCACTTGGATCGATCTCCTGGGTTTTCATCTGGGTACTCATCGTACACTTGCACTCATTTTTCTTTTCTTTTTTGCCGAATAGTTTTGAAGATCGATGGTTATGACTTATCCGTCAAAAGTAGCAGATCGAATTCTTTCTTACGGCAAATGCGAAAGATCAGAAAGGGTTGTGGTGGAAGAAATGAGCGCATATACGATCGCGAACCAAGAGGGAGGTTAAAGTAAAGTGCCTACATGAACTAATATTGATATGACATTGCCTAGCTTTTGGCTGCTGGTAGAGTTAGATAGCGACTATATATATGATAAAGTCTAGGTTAGAATTCTTGTGCAAGGATACTTAACATTTCCAGTAGCAAATTCAACTACATGTCACTAGTCACCTGCTAGACCATTAGCTATACCAGTAGCCACCATGAACAGTGAAGCTAGCTACTATGATTTTAAGGTGTAGAGTCGTAGAGAGAACGAGAGATTCATCAAGTTGCAATGAAGAGGCTTACTGTTGTTCTGTTCAACTATTACGAATGTGGAGATTCTTATCAAAACTCCATTTTCGATTGATCATATTTGGTTTTGGTATAAATGCTCTGGGGGATTTGTAATTTTGTATTCATGGTCCTTCGCTGAAGAAATTGTAAAAGCAGGAAGTTAAACATTGATCGAGGATCGGACCTTTTTAATTCCTTGATTGAGGATTGATTTGAGAGTCTAGGTTGTAAATACGAGGGAACAGACACATGTACTGAATGACTTGGCTTGATGGCATTTTAAGAAGTCCTATTCAAAAGTATGCTCATTTATCCCACCGTTGTCCATTATTCATTGTTTGGTTAATTAGATAGAACTAGCGAAATTTATTCAATATATACTAGATACAGAGGGTTCGTAATTCAAAACCATTGGTATTTCTTCTCTGGTTTTTTCTAATCATGTTTAAACAGCTAGATGATACTCATTTGGTTAAATTAGGGTTGGAAGTTGGAACAAAAAAGTGAAAAACAACATCTTCAATCATTCAAGTATAGACTAATGCAAATGCTAGCTGTAGACCGATAGGCACACCTTCAATCATGGATCAGGAAGCAGTGAGAAAATAAGTTGAGATTATATGATGATATAATCATGACACAGGACTGTCGAATACTCTTTATCAAGTAAATGCACAATAGTTTGAAGACCCCTAGCCTTTAATCTAATTTTCAAATTCTTTGAAGTTTGATCCCTAGGGATCAAACATGGAATCACTGAATCACACATCAAGTGCTGGGTGCAGAAATTGCTGCTCGATCATTAGGGTCATTCTCTCTGAGTTTCAGCTTAATTTCAACAACAACATCACCACCACACCGGTTTTTGAACCTCTCCAACTGGAAGGAAAATTTAAGTTGAAGGAAAGCAGTAATTTGATTCTTGAATACACATTTAGTAAATCTCCTAAAATTTAGATTTTATTCGCATGTTAAACAGAAACGTACTGTTTTACAACAGATTTGAGTTAATGTAGCTACACCGTTGCATACAATTCAGATCATAAAGATATAAATCCACTAGGGCGTAGTGTGTGTGTATGTCTAGTCTAGAAAAGGTTGAACCCTTATAGACAAGAAATGTAAGCAGACAAGAGTGGGAATGGTTATAACCAATCCAATATCCGTTCAAACAGTGTATATATATATATATATATAATGAAATTTTATATATATAATGAAATTATAACGCAATTAAACAACAATGAAATAAAACGAAAATCACTAACTTGATTGATTAGATAGATGTCTGCCTTGTAGTGACCTAAGACAGAAATTCGTCTCCGCTTGTGCTGCAGATTCAGACGTCTATCTAGAGGATACAACTATCTGGTTCAAGTTCTTGCACAAGAACTTGACCCTGGCGAATTTACTTTATGCTTCAGAAGAAATAGGTTTTTGGGAAGGAAGAAGAAGAATTCGATGATCAAAACAACAACAAAAGTCGTTTTTATAAAACTCAATTCGAACATGTATAATTGTTCAGACAGACACAACTGCTCGGACAGTTGTAACTGTTCGGACAATTATGTCTTTTGATAATTATCAGAATTAATAATTAAATTAAATGATATTAATTTTCAAAAATTAAATTCGGATTTAATCATCAGAGTCCAATCTTTGACTTTTATTAAATATATATATATACATATTTCTATTGAAAAACCCAACAGAAAGCCCACCTAGCTTATATTAGGTCTATCATCCAATTAATGAGTCACATGAGTGTTTCTATATAAAGACTCAAATATTTAATGTTTCTTCAATGCAGGATAAATATCACACAAGTTTCAATAGGAATTAGACGAACAAAAGTTTTGAAAACTTTCTCTAGGGGGTATAGTATACTTACTCATCTATGCAAGAATATGAGTTACATGGATGGTTCTCCATCATATGTTTCAATCATCTCTCTCTCGTATTCCTTAAGTCTTGCTATATTAAGACCTTTTAACTGTAAAAGTGTTAACATCCTTCTATACATAGAAGAACAAAGCGTTTATTACTATAGCATATGATCAAAACCTTATTGTTCCGCATAACCCAGAAGGACACCAGGAAATTCTTGGTTTCTTCACATGAAGCCCTCAAGCTTCTGATCACCCTTAGCCATTTCTCTTTCAAGCCTCAAAGTCTCAATGATGGATACCCAAAACCAAAAGCCAAATAAACAACCAGTACCAGAAGATACAGAACTTCCAGAACAAGCTCCAAATCCTGATATTGTCTTCGATCTAAGCCTCATATCCAACAAAGAATCCGATCAGAGGCTGAATCCCGAACTCAATCTCATCGACTGCTTTGATTCAGCTATGTGTTCCGAGACTAGTACCGATGATCCTAAAGCAGCAGGTACTAGTCATGAGCCTAGAGTTTTCTCCTGCAATTACTGTCAAAGAAAGTTCTACAGTTCACAAGCACTTGGAGGGCACCAAAATGCTCACAAGAGAGAAAGAACACTAGCCAAAAAAGGAGTGGCACACAAGATTGGTGCAGCCTCAGATAATTTCAGGCTTCTCTCACACAGATTCTCTAGCATGGCTTCTCTCCCTTTGCATGGCTCTTTCAATAATAGGTCACTCGGTATTCAAGTGCATTCTACAATTCACAAGCCTTCCTGGAACCAATCAAGTCCTTATTACGGACATAATGGCAATTTCCTGAGAAACCCCATTGATCAACAACCTGCAATTGGACGGCTTCATCTCATGGGATCCATGTCACCGTCTTCTTCAAGTAGTGGTGGTGTGGGAAGGTTCGAAAGTAGTACTGCTCGGAAGTTTTCTCCGGTACCGGTGGCTGAAAGAATTGGAGGCTTCCTGTGGAATAGTGTTAGCCATTTGAAGACTAGGCAAGATCATGAGTTGCCGAAGCTTGACTTGACCCTCAAGCTCTAACTATAAGCACTTTACTTTCTCCAAGTGTTCATTTAATTTTTCAGATGTGATGACTCGCAACTTTTGTACAATATTCGTCTCTTTGGCTAGTTATCGATCAATACTTTCAGAGAAATCGAAGTTGTTTTGGAATTCGAATTCTGGGTTGGGTTTGAACTTTATTTGAAGTTGCGTGGTGATAGATCAATAATGATCGATCAATCCTCGGATTCCATCAATGCTGATGTACTATATTGACAAGTTAAATAAAGGCAAAAATGACTTCTTGAATACCTGTTGGGAGGGGCTAGGGTATCAGATCGTCTTAACCTTACATTATGTGCCTTAATTTCCACTTATAATTATGCTCTCTCTTGTACGTACTCACCAATTTTAATCAATCTCGTCCAACTCTTTTTTCTGTTGGTAGACTAGTGAGTTGAAGAATCAAAGAACTATTCTTGTAGAGATCAAGAAAATTGTATCCTGGAACTAATAATTTTAAAGGGCTGTTTTGAAAAATAATAATTTAATTTAATAAAATTGTGAAATAAACTGGTTTAGCTTGAATCTTCACCCGTAACACTCCACAAACAACTATCACAAATAGTCGAGTTGGTAAGAGTTTGGGTGTGAAACTCTCATATTCAAATTCAAATCCTCCAAACACTGATTGAAGTTCAAATCCTAATGTATTCTTGATGATAATAAAAATAAAGCGTTTTAACATGAACTATCGTCACATATACTCTCTAAATTTGTAGTTAACATCCAAAAAAAAAAACACACGCCGTCTCGGTCCGAGGCCGGAACCTGAAACAACTTCTTCCCACCTGACTAAAGTACACCAAGCTGTTCTCTAACTCTGTTAAACTTTTGAAAATATAGGTCCACAAAACGTGCAAAGATTGGAATCTGGTGATTGCCATTACCTACTTTGAGTTGACAAGGACTTGCAGAGGGCACATAGTTTTAGATGGTCATGATCTTCCTGGGGATACCATTCATTGACCCACCTGCAGTTGGAGCAATAGAGACCATCACTATTGGGATCAAAATGTTTGGTGTATATAGCCATTTGAAAGCCACATACATAATCAGCCTCTCACTTCACCTATCAACTTCCCCTCATTTTTAATTATAGGTAAATCTTGATTTGCCTTGATTTCTTAGCTACAGAATCTGTGACACTCAGATCCTCACAATAGTTGGTCAAAAATCTACCTGATGTTTACTATATCAGCTTAGTCATAATAATCCATGATCATCCTGAAATGAAGGTGCAAAAGTACCGGCAATTATGTCTTTGTGACACTTAATCCTGATTGAAATCTCAGATTAAGAGAGGGGTTTTGGTAGGAGGCAGACAAAATGTCACACCAAGTCCAGAAAATGAAATCTCAAGGTTTGTGGGTTTTTTTAATTGCGGCTAATCAGTTGGGATGTCCCATTCTTTTGTGTTAACACTGCTTCATTCTTTTACCATTACACCATTAGAAAACACTAAATGCTTCCTCCAAATTAAGTAACACTTGAGAAAACAGAAATGTTAGAAATAGGTGCATATGTCAATGTGGGAAGCTATCACATTGCTCAGATTAGGTGACATAAAGGATTAATCAAACCAAGAACAGGTCCTTCTCGATCTCTGTTACTATTAGGATCATCTGTCCTTTAATAGAAATCGTCATCAATCTTTGCTTGTTTGTACCTTACCACATATCTCTTCCTATCACTCTTTGAATTACTAGGTAATTAAGTAGAGTGTTCACCTAATCCGTAAATTGTGTTTAAGTGCATGCAAAGTCGAAACGACTGTATAACTGTATTCGTGTACATGGAATCTGTAGTGACAATGATAAGTTCAGAAACATCTCTTCTCCTTTTCCAAAGTACTGTCCATAACAGCTTCCTTAAAGCAGTTGATTCATGGCATCGATATGCACCCTTAACTCATATGATCAACGTTTGTATAGGTTACACGGTTAGATTAGTATCAGAGCTTTGCTACGTTTAATCCCCATATACTAAAGAGAATTGAACTTGTAACCGCAACAATGCCGGTAATTTCATATACCCAGCAGACTACAGGCTTGGAAACATGGTTAGGATTAAGATATGGCTTAGAGTTAAGGGCAAACTAACCTGGCACATCCCAAGATAAATATCATGACAAATCGTTAATTTTCCTATTACGTGAAGTTTAGTTTCAATCGGAACCAAATTAGCAACGTGACCTGTGCCTGTAAGTGTCTTAATCAGCGCCGTCGCCATTCTTCCTGAGAACAATGTGGACTCCTACTGGTAAACTGGAATTATAGAGCACTAAAAACAGTAGCTAGAGGTGACAAAACCTGATGCAGACCAGCCAAGATACCCAAAATAACATGACATAATATTTGAACTGATCGCAAGTAGATAGGATTTGCATCTTATCCATGTTTGACCAATATATACCATAAACATGGGTGTCAAGCAATGATCATACATCATAGTGGAACGTGAAGTTCGCTACCCTTAATAATACTCTAAAGAATCTTCATAAAGCTAGCTAGGATTCTAGGACTACTTGTCGAAGACAACAACAAAACATATAACAGAACTTGTTAGTGTCAGCTTAATTGCAATTTATCTCACTTGGTAGACAAACATTATCAAAGACCATGCAATGATACCTGCTATTAAAACATGTAAAAGTAGATGCAGACATTATATGGGAATGGAATTCAGTCCACAAGTTCAGAGCAGTATGATCCAAGGAGCAGAATCTACCTAAGCACCACCACAAGTAGTCTTAAATCTGATTATGACCTGCATGTGCTCATTTTAACATTCTGCGATGAGATCTTATCCGAAATTGAATGTTCAAATTTTATTGGGATACACAAAATTCAATAAATGATGTTATTGTTTTTTTTTTTTAAGGCAATGTCTAAAACATATAAGCAGTATAGGACCAAAGCCAAACTATCCGACGAACTGTTACAGGAAAAAAAAAACCATCTAGGTGTACTAAGTGACTTAGTAGATAAATACAAATCCAGAATGAACGAACAGAGAGTGAAGCAACATAAAAAAAAAAAGAAAAAAAAAAAAGAAAGAAAAAAAAATCAACTTAGTTCAAAACTTTTCTATTTCCACAAGGCTTACAAGATCATAGAAAATAGCAAACTATGTCCCTCCACAAGCTTAATATCTAGTCTCTAGCATGTTATCACTGGTGACTACATATTTAAACCTACTTCACCATGAGCTAGTAAACCTACAGCTTTAGCTATGGCAACTTCAATGCATAACCACCAGCAGACTTGTTGTCATAATGCTCTCAGCTTGTTCTCTAACTAGGTAGAAAATTTAACATTTCTAAATTTTAAAATAGCTTACTGCTCTTAGTGTTCACAGGATATGAAGAGTACATGCGCTGAGCAGACTTACCCAAAATATGATAGGATAACATATTAGCTCTACAATGAGCTGAGCAAATCCACCCATAAGTAAAGCTCTATAATCCTACCACGTAAAATGATTTCTAGTGCTAACAAAAGAAAGGCCAAAACATTATTGGAATATAGAGATGTCATATGCCAAAATTAAGGGCTCTTCTATTATGCAACCTGCCTAAAGAGGTCAAGGACACACTTTTAGATAGCTGGAAGTTCAAAACATAAATAAATGATTCCATCAACGGTTTTAATGCAAACTTTAATTACAGAATCAAGCAGTTTCTTCTCTCAATCAAATATAACTGGACAAGAGAAAATGCAATGCCAATATGGCATCTAGGCAGAGTTTTCATTACCCAATAGGCCAAGACAAATAGTTACTTAACATAAAATTCAGTCAAAGTGTTGCAGTATCAAGAACTCTTCTTTTCAATATATGATTTCACAGTTACCATCCATTTCATGAACTCAGTTTTATCTTTATTCTTCATATATGAGTGCAAGAAAATAGCAAGATCATCACCTATACCCCTTGCTTCTAAGAATTCGTAAAGCGAGTCTTGTAACTCATCATCAAGTTCCCTGCACACAACCCAACAAAAACAAATCAAAAATGCCATTTAAAGAGATGAAAGCTTTACTTTAAGACATAACTATTTTGTTTATTTAGCTCCTTCTAGAGTATTACAGTTCCCCATAACAATTTGTATAAAATTTCATATGTGCTCGTACTTGAATTCAGGACCCGTATACGGCTGAGCAAGCACGTTCTCCAGTTTTCGGACAAATAGCTTGTTGATCTCTATGGTATCTGGCCAAACCGAGCACATAATCTCCAATGTCTTGCCACCTTTCCCCTTAGAGATATTGACAATCATGGAAATGTGAAGTTGCACATCTTGTCCGCCTCCACCACCGCTGCCAGTGCCTCCCGGTTTTGAAACAGGAACAGATCCATCAAACATGGTGGCTTCAATCTTTATGTCTTCATTATGTCCAAATTTTTTCTTCATGCTTATCCATTGTTCACCAGACCGGCTGTCAACTGTAAATGAGTTGAATTCTGAAGCTGGCTGGACCAAAAATAAGAATCATAATCAAGGAAGTGTTGTTCAACAAATTTCTTTATAGAGATTAAGATGAGATTATTCGAAGTTTTTTGACTTCTGAATATAACTGCAACCCTAACAAGTAATTGTCACATTAAGAGCATTAACCCTAAGTTCAGGCTGAAAAACATAGGATATCACAATATCTTGAATACAACCTATTATCTGGTCTTGAATACGAACCGGATTTCATGATTCTCTCCTCAGTCCTGACTTAAAAAACTTGCTAATACATTGCATAACCAGAACAACAACTGAAAGGACTATGCTGCACCTTTTAGAATAGGAACCCATTCGAGTCTGAGATGTATATTAAAAATCTGAACAAGCTTAACATAGTTGTTCACAAGCTCTAGAGTCATCTTCATAGAAGCCATCTATCCATGAACCATTATCAGTTGCGGAACAGGTTTTCACCATGCTAAAGCCCACAAGACAGAAAACTTATAGGCTGCATTACACATTGGTAACACATGTATGGACTGGCAGATGGCAGGTCAACCACAGCCGCCTAAGAGGAAGGAAACAGCTACGGTCCGGCTACCGCTCACTAGGTTATTGATAGAAAACATACAAGACTACAACATTTTGATGTCCCCCATACAAATTAGATTACCTATGAATCGTTCATAAGCACCGAGTACCTGTTTATACCCAATAATCAAGGATTTCTGATTATAACTAATCATTTGGCTTTCGACTTCATGATTTTCAAGGTCTTTTGATAAATATCCATTTGCTTGAATTCATGATTTTTTTTTCCCTAAGGTGAATCAACGCATATGCAATTTCCAGACTGACCCCCAAATTCTTGAAGCAAACTGTCAGGGTTCCATTCACACATCAACATTCTTATCTTTTCACTTAAATTCTACGCAATCTTATATAACCCATGTTCATCTTTCACATAATTATGAAAACCAAAGACAGAGAGGGAATGGAGAAGGTGGGTACGTACCTCATTTGGAGGAGAGCGATCGAGTTCATATTGGATTTCATTGCGTAGGAGTTTGAGCATGTTGCCTTCGAAAGCGGATTTGCGCATTTCAGATATGTAAGTTCTGACAAGCAAAGCATTTTTGAAGGATACTGGTTTTTCTGGTGCAAGAAGCGAACTGGGTAATTGAGGAATTAGGATTTTGGAAGAAGAAGAGGGGCGAGAAATGGAGCTTCTTAGAGGTCGGATTAGGCGTGCCATGGAGTAGGGTTTAGGGTTTAAGGATTTCAGTGGAAATGTTGAAGGGAAGAAAGAAGGGGAAAGCTAAAACCCTCGAAACCAGTAAGGTAGAGAATAAAACCGCGCGGGCCATTAACAAGACCGAACTCCGGGCACCCAATATTAATTTTTTTTTTTTTTTTAAAATTCAAGTAGAGACTTTCTATTCATACCTTTTAAATTAGCATTTGGACCTCCTTATTTAGTGGACCTCTAATTTACTTTTGTTATATACACCTCCTTAATTTTGTCAAAATGCCAACTGTATAATAAAATCAATAAATGTTTTTTTGATAGATTTTTTTCATACCTCCAAAATCGGTTGTTAGACCTCTTTTCTTTTGTACTTCTATTCATTTATAAAGAGTCCTTCTAGTAAGGACTTTTAAGTTGAAGACTTGGTGAAGATTTTTCGGCTTATCACCTATTTCAATATTATATTCACATCTTGATCGTTCAGTTTATAGGTATTTATGAGTAGATCATTTCTCCAAATTTTTAGCTATATTGAAAATTGTTAAGGTATTCATAAGTGTAATTTATCAATTATGAACTTGAACGGTTCATATTTAACTGATTCGGTTCGTCCATTAATTTAAGAGTAAATGACACTTTAGTACTAATTTTAAAGGTTTATTGCCCACCCCAATGAAAAACTTTTTCCTATGCCCATTTCAACTAAACTTAATAGAATTACTTTTCTACCCATAACTTATCTATCTCTCTCCTCTCATTTCGGATCTCTCTTTCATTTCTCTCTCTCTCTCTCTCATCTCCTTTCTTTTCTCTCATCTCATTCTGACCTCTCTCTCTCTCTCTCTCCCTCTTCTCCTCCTTCACCATGGTCTTCTACGTCATGCCCTCCCATACTCCGATTCAGATTCACTCCTCCTCCGACTCCAAGACCTCCTACGCCGTCATCTTTGATGTCGGCAGCTCCGGCAGCCGCATCCACGTCTTCTGCTTCGACCACAACCTCAACCTCCTCCCCATCGGAAAAGATCTCGAGCTCTTCCTCCAGACCAAGCCCAGTCTCAGCTCCTACGCCTCCAACCTTCGCAGCGCCACCCTATCGCTCTCAGATCTCTTCCACAAGGCCGAAGCCGTCGTTCCTAAGGACCTGTGTCCCTTCACCCCCGTCCGCGTCGGCGCAACCGTCGGCCTCCGGGCGTTAGGTGTTGATGCATCTAATCGCATTCTCCAGGCGGTTAGGGATTTGCTCAAGCAGTCAAGCTCCCTCAGCTCCTAACCTGATGCTGTTACTGTCATCGACGAAACTAAAGTTTACTGGAGGTAGTAAACTTTAGTTTTTCGAATCTAAATTGTTCTTCCTTTGTTTTAATATATATTATGGCATTGAAAATATTGTTTTGCAAGTTTACTACACTCAGTAAAAGTTTACTAGGGGTAGTAAATTTTATTTTTTGCATCTAAGTTGATTTTTCTCCGTTTTAATGTGTATTTATGGCCTTGGAGATATTGTTTTGCAAGCTTGCTACCCCCAATATAAGTTTACTGGGGGTAATAAACTTTATTTTTTCGCATCTAGGTTGTTCTTCCTCTATTTCAGTGTGTATTATGGTCTTAAAAATACTGTTTTGCAAATTTACTACCCCCAGTAAAAGTTTACTGGGGGTAGTAAATTTTAGTTTTTCGAATTTAAATTGATTTTTCTTCGTTTTAATGTGTACTTATAGCCTTAGAGATATTATTTTGCAAGATTACTACCCCCAGTAAGATGTTTACTAGGGGTGGTAAACTTTATTTTTTTTGCATATATGTTGATTTTTTCTCTCTTTTAAGGTATATAATGGTCATAGGAAAACTGTATTGCAAGTTTACTACCCCCAACAGAAGTTTACTAGGGGTAGTAAACTTTATTTTTCTGCATCTAAGTTGATTTTTCATTGTTTTAAGGTGTATAATTATCATGGAGAAACTTTATTTTGAGTTTACTACCCCCAGTAAGTTTACTAGGGGTAGTAAACTTTACTAGTGTGTATTATGGTCTTGAAAATACTGTTTTACAAGTTTACTACCCCCAGTAAAAGTTTACTAGGGGTAGTAAATTGTTTTTTCGTACTTGGGTTAAGATCACGTAAATTCCTATAGCATTTAAAAAAATCCAATGAGACTTCCAGAAAATTCCGGCCACCGGATGCTGGCAATTTTCCGGCCGTCGGAAAATTCTGGTCACTAGTGACCGGAATCCAGCGGCCGAAATTCGGAGTCCGGTGACCGGAATGCGGCTTCCGGTGACTGGCGCCGGAGCCCGGTGTGCTTCCGGCAAAGTCTTCCCTCCATCTTTTTCACTTTTTCTCTTTAAGTAAAATCTAAGGGTAAAAAAGTCTTTAAAAATATAATTTTATTATATTTTAATAAAGATTTGTGTACTTGAGCTTAAAATAATTACCTTGTATTCAAATGGACTAAGAGAAAAGATTATCATTGAAATGGGGTTTGACTTTTTCTATTTTGTGCAAATGGTCTTTTTCCCTTAATTTAATCTAGTTTGTTATCTTAACGAACACCAATTTGGCTGAAAATTTATAGAAATGATCTACTCATATAAACCTAAAAACTGAACGGATGAGATGTCAAAATGTGATCGAAAATTGGGTCTTTTAAACTATAAACTGAAAAGCCCTTACCAAGTCCTCAACTTAAAAGTCTTCATTAAAAGAGCTTCCCTTCATTCATACCTCCATATAGTTAGACCTCTTTTTTTTTTTTGGTTCTGTTTTTTAGTAAACTCTATTGATACCTTGTTGCACGTCTTTTTAATTTAACACCTTTTTATATTGAAGAAATTTAAAACTTTATAAATTAGTACAAGAATGCATGATACTATTGGAACAAGTAGGAACTCCTTGCATTGGGGGAGTCTGAATATCAAATTCAATGTCTTCTTGTTGTTGTTCCTAAAAGAAAAAAAAACCCAATTATGATCTTAATGAGGGACTAATTAAAGATGAAACCATATTTTTAGTCCTCACAATTACTCCAAAGCCCTAACGCCTAAACATATTTCAAGCTTAAAGTTGAAGGTTTATTTTGTTTTTGGGAAAATTTTAAGAACAGTATATGACAAATGGTCAACTCTTAATTTTAGTATTTCAAGTTTCAAAACAATCATAACGGTACATAAACTTGTAATCTCAACCGAAAATATGTACATACCGTTACATTTTCCGTTATCTAATGTGTTTGCCGCTAAATTTTGAGGGGTAAATCTGTCACTCCTTAATTTAGCAGTAATAAATTATTAAAATCAATAATTAAATTAATAATTAATAAGGAAAGAGAAATAAAAAAGGAAAAAGTATTGTTGTCTCTCTTTTTCGTCCCCGTTCAAACACATCATATACAAAAATGGTGATCGAGGTACGTAAGACTGTAGGAGTAAGTTGGAAGTTGATTTGATTGGTAAATTATGGAAACAAGGGTTTAAATATATATATCGGTGAGTATTGAGTAAGGAAAGTAAGGAAACTTAGAGTGAGAAAGCTATGTCCTAGTCTTACTTGGATTGGGACGAGCATCAAAGTATTTTTTTTTTCTTTTTTTTGATTAATATGAGCCTTTCATTAAAACCAAATTGAGTAACTTATAACAACGAATAGTAAACAAAGAAACCAGATAAGGGAAAAACAGCTAAGTCTTTGAGAATATATGGTATAAGTTTATAAGATTAAAAAAGTATATAAATAGAAAAAAAAAACCTAATATAAAGAAAGAGAGAATAGAGAAAACCCAAAACCACATTTTGAAAAATTAGAAATTACATAGATTTAATGGCATTATTACTGCATGTGCTAAAAATGTGTCTGCTTTTAAACGTCATGTATTATTTTGATTGTTTTGAAACTTGAAACATTAAAATTGAGAGTGGATCGTTTGTCATGTTTGTTTTTAAAATTTTCTCATATATGAATGAGTTTCAAAAGCAATTTTCAGAACAAGCAGTCAATATCACAATGCTTTTCTTATCAAAATAAAACTCAGTGCAAAAATATATTGCTTTGATGCATACATATAGTGACACCACTCCCCCTCAATCGTATCCCATTGATCACTGATTGAGACTTACAAGGAAACTCATTTCAAAAACAAAATTTGTTAACAAAAGATAAGATTTTATCAAATCATTTTGAAAACATATTTGCATAAGATTTCCTAAAGAGTAAATGATAAAATGGTACATTTAGAAGTAATAAATGATAAAAATGTTAGCAAATGTTCCTTGATGATAAAACAGTACACCCATTTAAATTCTTTAAACTGTTGCCCATAAATTTTAAAAAAATTACATGTCATGTCACTGACCAAAATAACAACATTTTAACCTTAATCATCTCGCTCACTCCCAAAAATACACAGTCCAGACCGACCTCGTCGAGACGTCGACGTTTTACAGCTGGGTGGAGCTGCAAATTGCTCCTCCGTCGTCCGGCCACCTCCCGGTGCAAGGCTGGTGTTCACGTCTTCCGCTCGCCATCCCCGACATCTCTGTTGTATCAGATTTCATGAAAGAGCGATGCTGAAAGAGAATCGGAGGAGATAAGTGTTTTTTAGGTTCGCCGGCGAGTTTACGAATATGGCCACGGCGGCAGACATGAATAGTGGTGGTAGCTTTGCCTTAATTTGGAGAACGTCTCTATGACCTTTTTTTTTTTTTGAAGATAAGCTTGGAGGGAGAATCGAAGAGAAGAAGTTCTAAGATTTTTCGGCGAGAAATTGACGGATTCCAGCGACAGAGCTGATCTAGTAGGCGGAATCGATCTAGAAGGCGTCGATCAGTGAGAAGAATCGATTTAGCAGGTGGCAGAGTCGATCTAGCAGGCGGAGTTGATTGGCGAGCGGACTCGATCTAACAGTGGCATTGATCTAGCAGAAGGCGGAGTCGATCAGCAAGCAGCATCGATCTAGGTGGCGGAGTCGATCCATGTAACTATCCATTTATGTAACTACAAATTGCTAGTTACCTAGGTAGTTACATGGATAGTTGCATAGATTTTAATAGATTTTTGTTCTAATATGCAGCGGGACGCTGCCGTTGATTCATATAACTATCCATCTATGTAACTATGCATGTAACTATCCGTGTAACTACAAATTGCTAGTTATCTAGATAGTTACATTGCTAGTTACATGGATTTTAATAGATTTTTGTTCTAATACACAGTGGGACGCTGCCGTTGTAGTGCAGCGGCACGCTGCAATTATTATTAAACAAATTCATATAACTATGCATGTAACTAGCCATGTAACTATCAAACTGTAGTTACATGGATAGTTACATAGTTACATGCATAGTTACACAAGTGTAGCATGTATGTAACTACCCATGTAACTATCAAACTGTAGTTACATAGAGAGTTACATAGATAGCTACATGCATTCGCATACGAAATGGACTTCACGTAGAAGTACATGAAGGCGAGGCAAGATGGCTTCGCGTAGAAGTGGAGTTCTAAAACATGAAGGCGAGACGAGATGGCTTCACATAGGAGACTTCACAAAGAAGCAAGATGAGGAGTTCACATACAAGTGTAGGACTATACAAAATTGGCTTCGCATGACGCTTAAGTAGATAGGGAGACAACTATCCTTAATTGCTTGAAGACCATGTCGAGCTAGGATAATTCTGGGTTGAGGAGTCTGCATGCGTCTGGAGGTGTATGTGTTGGTTAAGAACTCTATTCCTTAATTGCATGGATAGTTACATAGTTACATAGTTAATTACATGACTGATAGGTAGTTACATAGATAGTTACGTGTATAGTTACACAAGTATAGCATGTATGTAACTACTCATATAACTATCAAACTGTAGTTACATGGATAGTTACGTGCATAGTTACACAAGTGTAGCATGTATGTAGCTACTCATGTAACTATCAAACTGTAGTTACATGAATAGTTACATAGATGAATAGTTACGTTACATGCATGTAATTATCAATGTAACTATCTATGTAATATTATGAAAATCAAAGTAGCATAACTCCCTTCACCTCAACTTTTCATAGATTAATACATCCAACTCGTCGTCATCAGATTAGGACACTAAAACCAATTTTGACTGCTCTGATACCTAACTTCAGAACTCTATGATTCCAAAGGTGTAGATAGCGATGTCGATCGAGCGGCGGAGTCGATCGAGCGGTGGAGTCGATCGAGCGGCGGAGTCAATCGGCGAGGTCAATTTAGCAGGCGGTGGAGTCGATCTAACAACTGCATCGATCTAGGAGACTGAGTTGATCTAGGAGGTGGGGTCAATGGAGCAGCGAGGTCAATTCAAAAGAGTCTCTTTCATTATATCAAAACACATTCATGATACAATCACTTCACACTAAAAGAGCATAGTTCAACAGCTTTAACACCCATTCGATCAAGTACCTTGAGAGCAATTTAATTGAATATTCACTAGAATCAATTACGGAAGCCGCTGTGACATTTAACATGGCTTTCACAAGTACTATCATAATACAAACATAGAATTACCAAAGCCAAGCACTTGGAAGCTTTTCATATCTGGAAGAGAATGAGAACCGATATAAAATCCCTGGGGCCATCCATTGTCCTGCTAAAAGGCCAATTCCCTATAGAAACATGGGTAAGTACGCCAACACAGCCACATAATATTGGGAGCGAAGAGTACTTCAGGAATTGTTGTTTTTGGCAGAGACTGAAGTTGACCAAGAATCATCAGCTCTAGCTCTGCTTTTCTCGCACCCATTCAACAAAATTGTCAAGGATCAAAGGCCATGCAAGTTCAGGATCGTAGTTGCTAAGGTCTGGATAACTGATCTGTGCAAAAAGATTGTAAAGGGTAAGCTTGAGCACCAGCAATATGCAAAACGATATACTGGAGGTATTGTTTTTCGAAGCAAGGGATAGTTCAAATGGGCAGCATAGTAAATTTTGAGGGGTTTCAAATGCATTAAGGTG
Organism: Fragaria x ananassa; assembly: GCA_034370585.1. NCBI lineage: Eukaryota > Viridiplantae > Streptophyta > Magnoliopsida > Rosales > Rosaceae > Fragaria > Fragaria x ananassa. The sequence continues at coordinate 19,593,432 of CP139752.1, forward strand.
CCAACTGTAACTAATAGTTACAGAAAATCATGTCGCCAGAAGTTTACCCAAAGTGGTGTATGTTCAGACTTAAGGCTTGGAATTTCAACATGCATAATTGTATATAGCACGTTTCAACAATCATGTGTTAAAGCCAAGATAACATTAGCATGTATATAGCACGTTTTATACATTAATGACATTATAGTTAAATTACACCTGTATGATATGTGGTACACTAGTAGTAAATAGGAAAAATAAGCTGGAAAACTGGAGATAGAAACAAACGCAGCAATTTAAAATCAGCAACTAAAGTTTGAGACTACCTGGTCACAAAATCGGTAAAAGCCCATCCATTGATCCATGTTTATGACTTTGTAATCACTCTGAGTCTGCATTTAGTAAGGAAACAATTTCAAATTTACTTCCCATATTTTTTTTCTCGAAAAGTAGATGCTGATTTATGACTTTAGCCATCAAAAGGTCCACATACATACATGACTGCAGAATACCACAAATGCAGTCACTTACCTTTAAGTACTCTACAAATGAGTCAACCTGCGCTTGGTATTGAGATCCTAAAATAATATGTAATAATTGGCATATGCTCTCTATATCTATGCTCTTCTGTTTCTCCTCTGACAAAAACAAATTACACAAGGTTGACATTAGTATGTGTGTACAAATGATAAAAAAGGACACAGTTATGTTTCAGGATGAAACAACAAGCCAAACCTGTTAAGCAATATTTGAATCCATAGGAATAGAAATCCACAAAGTTTGATGGCCTCCTGACCTTTAAATGATACAATCAAAGGAAGGACAAAAAGAATCAGATCTTCTGTAACCTCCATCTTGTATGTGGGAATCTAGTAAATTATCACAATGTTCTACAGGGAAGCTAAATGAAAATATCTACCTCTTTCTCTAGCTCTGGAAGTGCTTTCTTTAATTTACTTAAACTATCCGCCCGTAATGCTTTCAGTGCAACTCGCCACTCTTCCTGTCAAAAATGACATTGGTCTATCATTGGGGATAAAGAATTACGGACTACTATATTATAATCCATCAGAGACATATATACAGGACATTAATACGCCAAATACAATGATTCTTTAAAAATGTAAACTAGATATGGCTAAAATTGGTAACAATGACATACTTCAAGCAGATACTCTTGTTATAAGATTAGCAAATCTTAATGATGGGAAAAAGGGTTGTTCAAATGTAACAAGCCATTCATTCAGTTAGTGGCGGAGCCAGGACAAAATTCTTACCCGGGCTAGTTGTACCGCAAAAAAAAATTCTATGAATCTTTACATAAGAGCATATTTTAAACGACTACAAAATTTCCACAAACCCTAACTATTCTAAACCACTGTATACCAAGTTTGTGTGCATACATAAACAACAAGAATAAACCACTCATGATCAAGCCAAATATTAAACCATCATCTCCATTAGACCTTTAATCTTTGAGTTTGAAACCAAATCATAATTATTTGCTCTATCAACTTACACTATATGTTCTACAGTTCTAGTTAATTAGTTCTAACATACGTTGCTCATCTGATTGCTTGCAACAGCATATTCCATGCTCAGAAAAAGGATCTGATCGAGTTCGAAACCATTAACTATCTGTTCTATTCACTTGGTTTTTGAGCCATAATCTCTTAATAGTATTAATAATTGGTGGTAGAGTCTGTATAAGGATTTTAGAGACAATCGCAACTTCTCACACATACTAACTTCAATTGAGGATACTAATTATGTTTATATATAGAAAGCAGTTTTTTTTTCACCCCTCAAAAGTCTCACCTAGGCTTAAGCCCAGGTGAGCCAAGGCTGGCTCCGCCAGTGCATTCAGTAGGTACATGTACACATGAATCCTACAAAAAGCTAGCCAAATAAAAAAAAAACAAAAAAAAACCATTTAACCATTTGATTAGTACCATGATTGTTTTTATTTCATCTAACAGATAACATTTGGTTACACAACTTTAATGGCCAAATGATTATGGATTTGGTTGATTTTTTATAGACACAATTCTTGCATAGGAATCTAAAAAATCAACAGTTGAAAACGTTGAATTAGGTCGTATACTAATGAAAATAGTAAAAATCCTCAAATCTAAAAGTCGGAGAGTCTTCTCTTTACACACACACACACACAGTCACAGACACACACACATACTTCAGCTAATAAGCGGAGGGAAAAAACAACAAATAGGCAAAAGCAACTGTGCTGCACAAAAAAACAAAAAGAAAAAAAAGAAGAAGAAGATATACGCTTCTCAATTTCAATCAGCATACTTGAAAACTGTTGCTTACCAGGGTGAAGTATCCCTGTTTTTCAGCTCTCATTTTCCTGGTCCATCAATTTCAACACATTAGATTGAATCCAAATTTATTAATTGAGGTCACAAATGACTGTCGATAGAACTTACCACGCAAGCATCAAGACCCTTACATCTGTAGGGTCAACTTCCATATCTGCACAAAGACGTTCAATTCCCTCTGGTCTGTTCAGAAAACCAGATGAAAAGTAATAATCAATAAGAGCTGGCCATTATAAACTAATAAGGTGGATTTGATACAAGAATTATCATATCGTGGAATGAAATGTATCACATGCCTATAACGCAATTATTACACTGTAACTTAAAATTGTGACACGATGTTTCTTTTTCAGAATATTAATAGTTTGTAGGAGCATTCTATTCTGTAGGCCTTTGAGATAAGTTATAATTCCCTCAAGTTCAAGGGGCAAATAATAAACTTTTACAATAGGCTATATTGAGCACAAGGTCTTCATGGCAAATAGGATAGAAACCCTTTCTAGTGATTAGTGTTAACAACTTAATATGATGCTGACTTGCTGAGTGAATTAAAACCAGTGATTTCCAGGCAAATTTTTCTCTGGTTCCAGAAGTTCCCTATAGTTATGACACGACTACTGTTTAACATCAACATATCCTTGTTATAGTGTTCAAATTCTGACGTTCCTTGACTCATAGATGTTACAAGATCTTGACTGCCACAACGAAATTTTGAAGTTTATTCTGTCCCTATGCTCTAAGTCTTTGATTGACAAAAATTACTTTTCACAACCTGTTCCTACAAAAGCAGAGACGAAATTCATAAATCCAAATAAGTATTATGATGGAGTAGACTTACTCAATCACACCAGAAGTTGTATTTGCATAGGTATAGAAGACATTATCAATCCGTTCCAACTCTTTTGAAGCTGCTTTAATGGCTGAACAATTTAAGATTGGATTAGTTATATTTAAAGGAAAAATTAAATTCAGTTTACCCCACTATGGTTTAGAGGTGAATTCATGTTAGTCCCTAAACTTTCAATTTCATCAAATTACATTAGATTACCCCCGAGCTCTTGTTTTTCTGTCTTCCATCTCCTATTACTCATGCTCCGTCCAATTGGGACGTTGAAATTTGATGACATGTGATGACATTTTGGGGGTTGAGAAGCTAAATTACCAGAAAACCAAGAGCTCAGGGGGTACTCTGATGAAATTGAAAGTTTAGGGACTAACATGAATTCACCTCTAAACCACAATGGGGTAAACTGAATTTAATTCTTAAAGGAAATATGGAACGCAAACTCAATAAGAACTCAGTAGATAATATTCAAACAATAGGTGATTTTCTAAAGCATCAGAAACATATATTCTACAACTTCTAACATCTTTACTAAACCAAATTGCCCCAAGGAAGAAATAATTTCAAGGTAAAGCAAGCATTCATTAAAAAATGTGCTTCCTAGAAGCATTTTATAATAACAAGGGAGACAAGGTGATTGAGACTCTAAGGACCCTTGGTGGTTCTCTACCCCAGTGCTGAAGGAGGAGTCCTGATGAAAACTCTGGCAAAGGCACCTATCCCCATAAACGTTCACCTCTCTGTTTGAGAGACCAGCACCACCCATGCCAACTCTGTTGAAGAAAGTGCTTTACAAAAATAGAATGAAAGATCTAATCCTAGAATCCCTTCACAATTGACAAGGATCTAAATCTATGGAAGGCCATCAACAGAGGTGAATCTGGAGTATATCAGCAGAAAATGGAGACTGAATAAGAATGATACAGTAATATTCAGGTTTTTAAAGACTTTGTCAATTTAAGGTTGAAGGATACTTGATGAAAATTCTTAAGTGACTTTTGATTTTTTGTCCAGCATAGAGCCATCAATGGGGAATAATTTTAGTTCCATCCGCATCCGCTGGGAATGGTACGATCTGATAAATTCCGGGTCAAGTACTCTGCATGTCAGAACCAGAGTCCTAGTTCTCCCCAGTCAGTTGATGTCTGGGTGAGATTTTTAAAACAACTTAAAGGACCATGTGAATGTTACTTAGTTGGAAATACAGGAGAAGATGTTTCTTCTGGGCTTCCAGCCTAGATGATGAAAAGATTTGTGTGGCACAGAAAATTGTCAAGAGTGCCAAAGAGGTGGAAAGATACAGCTCCGGAACTTCCAAAGTTATACACTATTTGAAAAAATGAAAAAATAAAAAGAGAGAAAGGCTTCAGTTGAGATAGGAAATTTCACAACAAAAAGAAATTTATCTCGCACTGTTCGATAATGAAATCTCTTGGAAAGTTGGATATCGACATGTACCTAAATCGTACAACCTCCAAAATATAGAATGAGATACTTAAAACTCGAGGTATCAATAAAATCATCCTAGGCGCATCCAAATCAATTCTACAGAGCACATCATATGTAACTCTAACAGGAAAACACCAAACCATCATAAATTATGGAATCATAGGTGTCTGGTCAAACACCTCCCTCTTATCCAGAGTATACTATTATTCAAGTAATTGATCCACTCCATTCTTCCGATCTTTCTTTTCCTCTCCTGAATCATATTCTTATAATTTCTGCTATCATGAAGCTAAAATCAATTACATGCATGAAGATCTATACTCCTATATTCATCAATCTAGCAATTAAAAACACAACAAAAAAACCTTGAACATGAACTGAGGCTGAATCACAGAAATCAATACTTACTTATACAATCAAAACATCTCAAAAATTAAACAGTTGAACCGAAATTAAACAAAAAAAGAAAAATAGAGATCGGAATAACAAACCGGAGCGTCTCATCTTGGCGATAACGGAAAAAGACACCGGCCGGAACAAATACCAGAGAAAGAGAGAGAGAGAGAGAGCCGAGAGCAAGCGAGCCGCAGAAGCCCTCGTCGCTCAAGAGGTCTCTGTGGTGGTGGATTCTCTGGTCTCTCTGTTAATTTGTCTCTCAAATTAAACCCAGGTAAGAGGAAAGGTGACCTTCATATACTTAGCCCCCTCTCTCTATTTTTGATTTTTCCGAGTTTCAAGAGCCAAGGGTGATGACGTGGCGGTGTTTTATTGGGTATTTTTTACTAATTCGGTGGGCGGCGTAGGATGACCGAAAGAAAACGAGGGTCCCGCTCAGTTTCACTTTTACCGGTCGTGTATGAGCAGTTAAATTTTGTTTCAGGTTAAAGTGAGATCCCCTTGTGAATGATGATGAAGTCAAGTATTTATGACACCAGGTTCAGTCTGTGAGACAGAAACCTGAACTCAGACATGAGGGTCTGAAAAGTGAAAACAACGCAATCTGTTCACATCAGTTCAGTTCAGTCCAGTTATTACTCCAAAAAGTAACTATTTTTCTTTTGTTGGATTCACGTGAATAAGGAATAAAAAGGAAATAATTTGAGTTAATTTGTTGTGTCCGGTTCAGTTTCATTTTAATTGTTTCCTGTGTTTTAAAAGAAATTGAGTTAAATAATATTCGGATTTTGTTAGTTAGATCACTAAAATTAGTTTAGAGCATCTTTACCTGACATTATTTTGGTTACTTGGCTATTTTGAAGAGTGTACATTTAACTTTTGTTTTTTTTGTTTTATCTAAATGATGTCAGACTTTAAACTAATATAATGTTAGAGAACAAGATGAATACGATTCGTCACAAGGGCTACATAAGAATTAAACAATACAAAACTCCCATAAGAATCTAACAAATTTCTATGCTTCCTAATTACCCTAAAGTGAAGCTCATCTAGTAAGAAAGACATGTGAGGATGGATGAGCCACCTTAACACAATAGAAACACCGAGAACCACCTTTCACAGACGGGGCATCCCAAAGATCCAACCTACCTAAAAGGATATTAAAACAACAATGTTCTAATCCAAACAACAATGACCTATAGAGAACCATGAAGCCCAAGTCCCCAAGACAATGTTAGAACCCTAGCAAACCAGGCCCAAAACTTATAGCAACATATCTTTCGTCATCGGTCGTCGGTCACCACCACAACATCATCGATCTTCACCGCAGCGTCGTCACCGCCGTCCAACACTAGGAGGCTCTCTTGGATGTTAGCGACCTCAAAAGTGTAATCGTTTCCATAACCACTGACAACCCAACCACTGACATCGATAGTAGTCACCATCCTACCGTCGTCAACCTTCGTGGCCTGACATGCTCTTCCCACCACAGCTAGAAAACCATGGCCGCGGCCACCAAACAAAGGAGCAGTGGATCGAAAGTTGTCGTCTGCACTCCCACTTTTGTCATGAGATGCACAACCATAAATATCATTGATCTCAAGGAGCCATGCCCTCTTTAGCCGCACCAGTGAAGGATCAGAGATCCCGATCGTAAAATGAATCTACCTTTAACGTTACCGCCATTACTGGAGAGGAGAAGTGGGAGAGAAATAAGGTGCCCACGTGATGCTTGAATATTGTCGGGGCTATCATCATCAAATCCGCAGCCGTTGCCGCTATCCCTAAAACCGCCACAAAGTAAAAGACCTAGGGTGAGAGCGAGAGAAAGAATACGAGTCATTTATGAATATATAATATGTTTAGCTTTTGTCAGCTTTAGCAGCTTATAGATTTCGTTGGAAACAAAACAAAGAAATCTATGAGGTGTGTTTGATATTTTTTTCCTTAACTCTTGTATTTCATGGAGAGTTTATCCTCAAGGGAAGCATGCAAAATGCTTAAGAGAGATTTCCATTACTTAAAAAAATTGTCACCGATACAATAATAATCACATCCAATAAAGGTCTATAAGCATTGTTTATTGACCGAAGAGTGTCCTTATACATACTATGTGCATTGTTTTGCTCATCGTCTATAGTTAACACTAAATGATATTGCCAACGGGGTACATAAAATTTGAAAGAAAAAAAATTTCATCCTAAGTTTTATTGTGAACTTTGTAAGCTCTTTTGGCAAGTATCATATATACGGCCTGTTACAAAATAAGAAATCGTAAACTTGGTAGCATGTGGTCAACTTGAAACTACAAGGATCAATCAAATTATTACTATGTAACGAGCTGGTGCACTCGTTGCGGTTCAAATTTTCGTTCGATCAAGAGTTTAATTAAGTTGTTTAGTGCAACTAAAACAACTAAACTGGAGCTTCAAGGAGAAGCAATAGATGTTCTCAAAGCTATGGGGGAAAATTCTTTTTGTGTTTTGTTTACTTCTAGTGAACAAGGTAATGAAAATTAATGAAGTTTTTTCTTAGACATTGCAGCAAAAGTCTCTTAATTTTGTTCAAGGGCTATGCGTTTTGTGAGGCGTAGAAAAACATTGCTTGGAGAGCTAACAAAACATGGATGGGCTATATTGATATGTCTCATGTGCATGCTAGTTATATGGGTGGTAAAGGTCGTCATTCCCAACAAAGAGATTGTATCACTATTGAGCATCATTACCATTTTGATATACTCAATGCTTTAATTGACTTTAAGCTAAGTGCGTTAGATGGAAGATTTTTAGAGTAAGTGTAAAAACATCTTACTCTTGCTTCAATCTTGGATCCTTATTCTAAGTTCAGTAAGGTTTTATTTTTTATTTTTTATAAAGGCTAAAACGACAGCCCTCAATAACTTACACCATAACTCTTAACGAAACTTAAGTTTAAAATTGAACATGTTCTTGATCTTGCAAAAAAAAAATTATCCTAAATATTTTGATGATGGTTACATGCTTTCTCTTGAGTTAGTGTGCATACTATGAAAAAGACATGCTTAGTGATGCTTAATTTCTGAAGTTGACCTCAATTTGTGAGTTATGTCCATTATTGGTTCAAACTAGAAAGTCAAATTTTTTTTTCATCCATGAATATCATCAAGAATAAATTTAGAAATAAGATGAAAGGAGAATTTCTAGGTGATTGTATGGTCCTCGACATAGAGAAGGAACATGTTGATTCTATTAGTCATGACTTTGTGTTTGGTACGGTTGTGCTTTTAAAAAAGTTGGCTTATGCTTATTTTTGAGAATAAGTAGCTGAAAAACAAAGTAACTGAGTGTTTGATAAACCGACTTTTAATAAGTTTTGTTAGTGGTAAAAGCAGTGATAAAATGTTTGGTAAACTCAAAGTTGACTTGTGCTTTTATTGTTTTAATAGTGGAAGGACGAATTTGAACATAAAAGATTATTTGGCTTCATTGTATGATAATACAATGTTGTTCAAAGTTATCATTAATTTAAACTTTATAATTTTTTTTTTGCCTTCAAAAAGAAAAAACTTTATAAATTTTTCTTAACTTTCTTTATTTCTACCCAGATTATGATCTTCCTTAATTATGATCTTCCTTTATTTCTTCCCTTTCCATTACTCTAGAATGAAGTAATTTGCTGTATTGACAGAGAAATGAATGTGGGTGAAACCAAGTGACAACATACACAAAGAAAAGATAAATATGATAATAGATTATCTGATGATTTAATATTTCATACAATATTTGATAGAGTCTAATAATCAAGTCTCATCAAGAAGACAATATCCTTTCTATATTACAATCCTTATGTATTTCTTTTTACTTTTGATATCTGTCATTGGAACTGAGGAGAAATTGCTTTTACAAAACACTGAAACCTTCCATAGATTGAACAAAAAACAGGATCAAAGGAAAAATGATCAAATTTTTGGTATGAGAGAGGAATGCAAGTAGCCTCTGAAATATTGAAACATCACACTGCTAGTCAAAAGTAACAATAATAAGAAAATGAAGAGGCCCTTTAAAAAAAATGCAGCAAAACAGAAAGGGTCGCAGTAAGAGTATGATCACCTTGATCAGAATTGAATACACCTCCTCTATAGTTTCAAATAACAGAGTTTGCAGCTAATCAAGAAACCAGTAGTGTTTAACAACGAATTCCGGTTGATAGAGGCACCCTCGTCCACTCTAGCTAACACCGGAAATCAAAACAATAACACATGCTCTAACCATCAAGAGCTAGCAACACAGTAAAATAAGACCTCTGTAGGACAAAAAAAAAACACAGCTAATCTAAATATTGATAGAAGCAAATTAAATGTTTCTAGCCTCGACGATGCAATTCCAAAAACTGTGATAACCTAAAAATATACCATATGCCGAGAAACTAAAGAATATAATCAAAAGTAACATCGCAAATTGAAAACTAACAATGACCAATACGAAAAACACAAAAAGATGAGAAATTGAAGATTAACCATGTCAGAATAGAGCTTATGATGTTCTTACTTGAATGAGGTCCTCAAATAGGTCATTGTAGCGATGTGCCTTGGGCTGACAGTGGTTTCCCTCCAGCGTGACATGGGCCCTCTCTTCTCAGCACCAGTCGAGTCTTGGTCATCGATAATTCATTCCCTTCTTCAAGTTTCAAACTTTGCTGATTTGAGTCATAAAATCAATGATGTGATTTGACCATAAACAACAAAATCTAAATTTTCAAAAATTACCTGTATGAATACCTCAAATCATGATCACAAGGAGATCGAATGAAATCCTCATGTTCAACTTGCAGAGAGAGAGAGAGAGAGAGAGTCGAGGGAGAAGACAATGAAAAGAGAAGAGCTCATATTGGTCGTGTAATTAGTTGAAGTGGAGAAGGTTACCTATTGGTATTTTGAAAAACTCATTAAGCATCGCTACAATACCGAGTGCGTGCTCGAGGCTTTCAGCTTCTAAAGTATGGGTTGGGTAGTTTCCGCTTTTGGCCTTAAAAAGCCTGTGCTTTAAAGCTAAACAGGTCATTTTTTTAGCTTACCAAACACCTTGACATGCTTTGCTTTAATGCACAACAACTAAAAGCCTTACCAAATACAACCTTACTCAGACAAAATTCACCCGAAGAATCAAAAGGCAAACGCGAAATGTTAATTTTTGCCTCCTCACAGATTTTCATGCAGCCCAAAAATCTGAAAATGACATACTAATCTTGGGCCCACCAATAACAGCCTCATCTATGTAAAAAGACAAAATACATCTGTCCCACCGGTATGCTCCATGAGCCTCCATCTGTCCTGTTCGTCGACCTGGTCAACGACCAAAATTTACAGTGGGCTTGGGCTGTCCACAAGTCAATCAACAAAATTATAGTGCATCAATTTTTTTTTGTCTTCTTGCCCTTTAGCTTGGTCTTGAACGTCTCAAACGTCCGCAATGCATTTGCTCTTAGTTGAGCTAGGTTTTGCATCTAAATATTTTGTATTGCATTAGCATGTTTATTTAGCTTCTTTTGTGTTACATCTAGAGAGTTTTATGAATCTTATTTTGTATACGCATGCATTTAAGAAGTAAGGCTCACTATTGTTGATACCGAAAAAAAATTACAAAAAAAAAATAATATTTTTCTTGTGCTACATGCGCAATATTTTTGAGTTTAATTGTAACTCTTGCAAACAGGTGTTTGGATATGAACACAATACGAGCATCAAAGTCCAATAGAAACTCAATCATTGTAACTAAACACTCTATATAAAGAGGCCAAAGCCTCCAAAAGAAGGGGAAGAAGAGAAAGGCAGATGCAGGCGGAGGTAGAAGTAGGCAAAGTCTACATAGACAAGAACGAAAGAGGCGAAGAAGGAGAAGAGAACAAGCGAAGCAAAAAGCAGAAGAAGAGAGGAAAAGAAGCGGAGAGCCAGCAAGAAGGTAGAGCTTTCACTCTAACTCTCTTTATTTCTTTTGTAGTATCTTTATCTTTCTGTCTCGTCCCTTGCTCCGTCGGAAGCCCTAAAAGCACGTCTTCAGTGAGCCATCTCTTCCGTCCCGAGCAAGGTCACAATGTCGTTCAAACTTCAAAGCCCTAAGGCGCAGCGAAACGACTTCGCATAGAAGCATAAGCCCTAAGGCGCGGTGAGACGACTTTGCATAGACGTAGAAGCCTTAAGGCGAGGCGAGATGACCTCGCGTGGTCGTCACCAAAAGAAGATTATGGCCGCTCGGCCCCTCACATAACAAGCCGCATAAGGGGAGGAGAATAAACATTCCAAGCAACGCGAGTTTGAAGAACATGAACTTACCCTTATGGCTTGGAGAATTTCTGAGCAGATCAAAGTAAGCTTGAGTATTCAATACACTCTCTCAATCAAAGCGGAGTACAAAAACGGAGGCAACATATCTCCATGTATATATCCTCAAGGTGATAATCATCGAGATGGTGATAATCATCGAGATGGTGTCAAGCTTATTTTCATGATAATGCTCAACAGGAACTTATTGTCTTGGCCAAAAAGAATTGGTAGCCTTGATGAGATCGTGTGAACCACATAACTCCTCAAAGACGTCTTTCCAGTTCTAATAAGCTTGACACCATCTAGATGATTATCACCTTGAGGATAGAAACCTGTTTGCAGATGAAAATCGAATGCAATTGGGAGTCAGACTTGAAGAAACTGTTCCTCTATACATGGAGATATGTTGCCTCCGTTTCTGTACTCCGCTTTGATCGTGAGCATGTATTGAATACTCAAGCTTACTTCGATCTGTTCAGAAATTCTCTAAGCCGTCAAGGGTAAGTTCATGTTCTTCAAACTCGCGTTGCTTGGAATGTTTGTTCTCCTCCCTTTGTGCGGCTTGTTATGCGAGGTTCAAGGCCATATATTTGTTGTAACAAAGGGAGGGGCCGAGCGACCATTGTCTTCTTTTGGTGACGACCACGCGAGGTCATCTCGCCTCACCTTAAGGCTTCTACGTCTATGCGAAATCGTCTCGACGCGCCTTAGGGCTTATGCTTCTATGCAAAGTCATTTCGTTGCGCCTTAGGGATTTGAAGTTTGAACGACATTATGGCCTTGCTCGGGAAGGAAGAGATGGCTCGTTGAAGACGTGTTTTTAGGGCTTCCGGACTGTTAAGACTAAGTCGTCTGTTTTGAATGACTTGAACATAAATTTCTTGTTGAAAGCTCCTGCAACTTAAGCTTGGTGAATTTCGAGTTTTTATTGAATTGCAAATCTCTTTGCATCAAGGGCTTCAAGTTCTGCCAGTCTGACTTGTGTGTTTTCATCTGGATTTGTCAACATTGTAGTTATCCTTAAAGAAGGCAATTGGACTTCTAATGGCAATTGGGTATAATTAAAACTACATCCCTCTTGTCTAAGTATATTTTAGTTTTCAATCTATAAATTGCTATCGCACTGTCGAGTTTTTTTGTTTTTTTGTTTTCTTAATTAAAGTAGAAAGTCCAAGTCCCACATGGTTTCAATTCCTAGATCTCCCACTGGGCTGTAAGCTGTGATCTTGGGGCAATAGTCAGCGTCAAAGTGTTCCAAGGTCAGAGCAGTTGTGATGGGTCGGGCATCAGAGGAGTTTGAACTAAGACATGGTTATTATAAATCTCTAGATTGAAGGCGGTGTACTAGAGTAAATAAGCAACAAGTTGTTGCTTGTCTAGGCCGAGGTCCAAGAGCAGAGAAATCGATAAAGGAACGTGGACAACCTCTAGACCGGTGGAGGATTGCTCCTCCTTTAATGGCACATTGAATGGAAGGTTGATTGGCATGTGATGGATGGTTGATAGGTGGGCTTCAGTCTACATTTGGGCAGTCGTTGTGGTATGGGGCTGTGGACGGTGGATGGAACTAATCTAGGTTTGCGGTGGCAGCATAAGGGGAGGTTGGTGACGTCCTCGGTTTCCTTGGCAAAAACTCTAGATTGAGTGCTAGGGTTTGGGATGGGCCTACGGCTATGGGTTTTTTGGGTCTATTGACTACCCATCATCTTTCTCTTCTTTTGGATTGGGCTTTTTGGGGATGATTTTATTTTTTATTTTTAAAAGTTTTCTTTCAGTTAGGGTCTTTGAGTATTTTGTTTTACCATGTCGGGCAAGATCTTTACGAATGTGGTTATTGTCAAGGCTTGGAAACTGAAACTGCTTTCTTTGCAGAACTTATGGTTGTTATTTTGGGAGTTGAGTTTGCTTTTCATTTTGGTTGGCATCACATATGGTTGGAGAGTGATTCTACAGCGGTAATTCAATGTCTTTCTTCTTCCTCTTTTGTACCTCCTTGGCCATTGCGTGATAATGCAACCTGCATTGAAGCCAATTATCTCTTTCGTTTGGACTGCGAAAGGGTCGTAACTGATCTATTAATTTGTGTGTTTTAATTAGCAAGTCTTTATGTTTCCCAAAACAGTCTGGGGCTATTTGTTTTATGTAACTGCTTTGGGTCTTTTGTTTAAAGCTATGGCCGCCTAGCTTATGGTTGGTAGTTTTTTTTGGCAATTGAATAAAGATAAATCTTCTATTTTCTATCAACTTGGTATTCTTCTGGAATCAACAAGGCATAGACCCTCTTGTTCTTGGCTATTCCCTTCCCCCAGAATCAACAAGGAGCAGGAGTTATCTAATTTCTCAAGTCTGTTTTAGCTTCCTATCACGCACGCTGTCAGTATTGCTTAGTACATTTGATTGGCTCGAATTTGACACATCTCATCTCTTTCAAATGCTCACATGTTCTTCACGAAAGAAATTTTGTTGCTGATAGGTTTGCTAATTTGGGGCTGGTTTCCTCTTCCTTGTGTTGGCATGCTTCTCCTCCACCTAAGGTTTGTCCTTATTTGCATATGGATGCTTTAAGTTTCCCATATTACAGACCTCATTAATTTGTTGGTTATGAATGCTGGATGGGTTAGTCTGCAAGGGTGGCAACTTGAGAAAAACTTCCTTTGTTTTACTGCCAAGCTAAGAAGCATGCTTCAAACTTTCTTTGTTAGACGGAGATCAAGCCACGATCATGAGCTGTTTCTAGCTTGCTGGTGGAGGGGGAATGCTAAGGTGTGTTGATGCATGACATGCATCAACTTTAAGAGTTGTAAAATAAGTCATCAATGTAGTAAAATTGGTCTTCAAAGTTGTAATATGAGTCTTTAAATTTGTAAAATTTTAGTTACAACATTAGTCCTTAAGTTGTAAAATGTATTTTTAAAGTGGTAATTTAGTCGTCAAAGTTACATCGATTTTTTTTTTTATCACTGTAAGGACACCTATTAGCACTCTAAGGACTCATGTGGTATCTAAGAATATTTACAACTTTAAGGACTCATTTACAACTTTGAGAACTAATATTATCACTGTTTTGGCCACGATCCTTAGCATGCGGAGCGGAGGTGAATAGCGAACAAAGAGAAAGGGGGAGTGTTGTGGGCGTGTCACCTCGCGGACGAGAAATAGGTCTTGACTTCTTGAATCAGGCAGAAAGGGGTTCCAGGTGCCACCTCAGATGAGGAATTTACGAGCATAAGGCGGTCGATACTCACGGCGGTGTGAGCAGAGCAACAATATGGAAGATTCCGAGGAATCGAGATGAGTCCAGGAGGGCTCTGAAGAATTCTAGGTGGCGGTGCACTTAAAATCGGGGTTTCAAAGTGGCTTCAAAGGGAACTGGGTTGCAGTTTGTTTTGTATTTATTATGTTTGATTGAGTTGTGTTGTAAAAATTGTCGAGAGAGATCGCTTCAACGGGGAAGCGGAAACAAAGCTCTTAGGAGCGTTGGAGATTCGACTAGGTCGAGGATTTCAACAAGGTTGAAGGGTTTTGTTCTGTTTGAATAAGTTAGGAGTTGTTTTTAGAGAGAGCTGTCTGTAAGCCGTCGAGCTTCTTTATATAGTGGGAGCAATCCTTGTCGCGAATAAAAAAGATAATCATAATCTCTGTTGAACTCTGCAATGTGTAGCATGAGGACACTATTCCTCTCATGCAGACCAATCCTTATGTGACACATATCCAGCTCGCACAGTTCATTTTGAATAGGACACTGCTTCCAGCGCGCCTCTCAACTGTAGAGTCCTATGCGGATTGAAATTAGGAACAATCTTATCCTGCGGGGTGCCAGAGTCCAAGTAGAAAACTAATAGCTCGCGCGGACCGCAAACTCTGTAGCTCAATTCCACCTCGTGGGTTATTGCAGCTCGCGGGCCAAAACAAGGCTTTTTAATTAATAAGAGCCACATGGATTGACCCAAAGCGTGTCAAAGACTGTAAAAAGTCAGAAACGATTACAAGCAATCGTGTGGACTCCGCGTATGTCTATCTCGCGAACTAGCGAATCAGTTCACCAGCATGCCTAGATGCATTCCGCCTTGCCTGATGCCAAAGTTATCCCGCGCTAACTATGCGTTCCGCGCAAAGTGCGTGAGATCCTTACTCCGCGCAGGACCTGTAGTCCGCGCGAGCTCTGTTTTTGTCTGAAAGCGCGTGAGATCCGTTAGTCCGCGCAGATTCATTCTGCGCACAGACTTTGCATTCATCTCTCGTGGTCTTGCTGGCGGGCCATTATTTGTAAACTTAAAGAACTTGGGCTCACCGGCTGACATAGACCAAGAATTCAATTAATATTTACACAGACAATTATTGCCCAGTAAAAATATTAATTTAGGTGTAAACATTGCCCCATAGCCTCGAAGTCATGAATGTCAAGAATGACTGAAGAGGGTTATGTTAATGCTGCTCCAAAGCCACTGGATTGGCTCGGGTCATAAGACGAGTGTGAGTAGACAAGCCTGTGAATAGACCTTGAAACCCAAGCACCCAACAAGGCATTGCAGCGAAGTCGTTGTATGGCTCGCCTAGGCACCTTGTACTTGGACTTCAAATGCATTCGCCTGCTCTTCTTAGAAGACATGCACACACTGCGAGCGAATGTAGTTTGCATGAATATCACTTAACTGGAGTAGACATTTGCGTTGACTAGACTCCAAAAATAGCCCTTCGTGAATCTTAACGATGGCGAGCCAGCTTTTTGATAATCATGGAGTGACATTGGCCATGTACTTCGCTGCCCCCCTTGCGCAAACCAAAGAGAAACAAACAAAAGTGTCGGCGAACGGCCGAATAAAGATGGCGAACCAACTTCCATGTGCTTCGCTGCCCCCCAGTGCGAACCAGTAAGAGGCAACAAAAGGGTCGGCGAACGGGAGATGAAATTTTTTTTAGAGGCCATGCACTTGGCTGCCCCCCAATGCAAACCCATGAGAGTTGGCGAGCGGCCACATAATGCTGGCGAACCAACTTTGAAAAGGGTCGGCGAATGGCTGCATAAAGGTAGCGAACACTTTGAAAACTTGGAGGCTACAAGGATTGGCCTAAATAATGACTAAGACACTTGAAGAAGGTCTAAAGTCTGAAATAATTGGAACACATATCCACCCCAATGTGCCCCCAGTTTTGATGTCTGTTCACTGATGCTAAGGAAAATGAAAGACATCAAAACTTTAGTATGCCCCCCAAGGAAGGAGTTGTGGTACCGTGCATCACTGAAAATGGCGAACACTAAAAAAGGCTATGGATCAGCCTTGAGTAGATCCTGGTGTATGGATAAAGGTACCCCAAACTTCTATAGATGCCCCCCAATAGAGGAAAAACGTTGCAAGGTCATGAAAACACATTGAAAATGCCCATTGCAAATTCGCGCGTATCCTGACTTGTCTGCATTCAAACTGCCATAAGTCTCTCCAGGAATGGTGGAATAACGAACCGTAAAATCCTCTAGAAAGTAGACATACAGGGCTTTTTGTTGATATAAGGCGCGCCAGCTAGTTCTTCCTGGATCAGTCCAGTTTAATCGGCGAAGTCGACTATTCAGTAGTGGCTGTTGCAACTTTCAGCATTGCAACCTGTCTTGACTTCGCTGGCAGCAACTCAAGGCATATGGAATACCTATTGTCGTCAAGCCTCAGGGATATGCTTCTAAGTAAAGGTCAAGCCTGATATAGGCAAGAACATTGTCTTGCATTTCAGCAAGACCAAAGATCTCTTTTTGTGTTATTTAATTTTTTTGTATTTTCTTTTTTTCAATGCGAGAAAGAAAGAAACTGAAAGAAAACGGAAGTAAAAGCTGAATTAAAAGCTAGGAGTAATGAAGAGATCATAGCTTGAGTAGTGATCCCTCGTTAGGCCACGGGGGAGGCCACCAATGCTTCACTCCAAGTCTCGACGTTGTCATGCTTTCAACGTGAGACTGTTGCTGTTGAAAATCTCCAAGTGTTGAGCAGAGTTGTCCCGCGTCAACTTGAAAATTTGGACAAGGTATTTCGTAGGGTACGTCTCGTTGCCCCCCACGTATCCTTGTATGTTGACCAAGCATGATTCTCAACTGCTTTATCGTGGATCGAATGATGTGGAGATCTGCCTTATCGCCCACTATCATGTCATAATGCGTGGTCTTACCAGGAATAGCCATGCATTGGTCAGGAAAGAGAACCACTGGCTTGTCACTTTTCACTTTATCAAGAGCTTTACTGTGATTGAACTCTTGTGACATGTGATTTGGAGACAGATGCACCAACATATAGTTTTCATCGTATTCATCATAAGGTGGTTCTGTGTCAAAACCACATGTAGAATCAATAAAGGTCTGTAGCTCGACCTTTTTTGCAACCAACGGCATGCATGGGACATGTATGTACTTCACCCATAAACCAAAGTCCCCTTTAGGCTTTTGAATTTACATGCAGAGACTCCAAGTATATTGGAAAGTGAAACCGCTGATTGGCCAAGGGATATCACCAAACCATATATAGTTAGGTGTATTATGATCTCTAATTGGCGAAGCGGACTGAATCATCTCGCTGGTGAACAAGAGATTGGCGAGATGAACCTTTAGGAGAAGCGGACTCACCCAGCCTTGTCACCCCGCGTGTGCATGTTGAAGCGGAAACTCAAGAGGCGCTGGTCTATCTTCAGTTCGCTTGTCATGAATTGGTAGAGAAAGCAGACGAGCTCCGCCTTGCCCCCATGCGGCTGACCTGTGTCCATATATACATCTCGCATGGGAAAGTTGGCGTCTGGGTCCCCTTCCATGTGAACTTGTGGTTCGCCATCATCATTAGTGCATGAACTACTTTCTGCTTCTAAGATGGACTGTTCTGTCCATTGTGAGATGAGATTATTATTTATAATCTTGTCGGCCTCAACCTCAGGCCCTTTGTCATTGATTGACAAAGTAATTTCTTCTTTGAACGTTGGCTCGTACAAAGGAAAATCTTCACCACTAGATTGGCTGCCAGACAATTTAATCTTTTCGGCAGAGACATGCCCATTGAAGTCTTCATTGGGCGATTCAATCTTTTTGTCCTGGTCGGTTTGCAAAAAGGTTATGTTTTGTTTGAACTGTTCAACTAGGTCAGCGCCACTTTGTCGAGTGGCCAGACCATCCATCCGATCTATGAGCTTCGCCAACATTTGGAGTACTTGCTCTATAGGAAGAGCAGATCCCATGTCTTGGGTTGGTTGAAAGCCTATCATGGCGCGGAATCGTAGGTTTTCCCAGTTTCCCTATGATGTCTCGCTTGTACTCCCTGGTCCCAATGGGCGTGCCAATGTTTTGGCCACGATCTTCAACGTGCGGAGCGGAGGTGAATAGAGAACAAAGAGAAAGGGGAGTGTTACGGGCATGCCACCTCGCGGAAGAGGAATAGGTCTTGACTTCTTGAATCAGGCAGAAAGGGGTTCCAGGTGCCACCTCAGATGAGGAATTTACGAGTACAAGGCGGTCGATACTCACGGCGGCGTGAGCAGAGCAACTATAGGGAAGATTCCGAGGAATCAAGATGAGTCCAGGAGGGCTCTAAAGAATTCTAGGCGGCGGTGCGCTTAAAATTGGGGTTTCGAAGTGTCTTCGAATGGAACTGGGTTGCAGTTTGTTTTGTATTGATTGTGTTTGATTGAGTTGTGTTGTAAAAATTGTCGAGAGAGATCGCTTCAACCGGGAAGTGGAAACAAAGCTCCTAGGAGCGTTGGAGATTTGACTAGGTCGAGGGTTTCAACAAGGTTGAAGGGTTTTGTTCTGTTTGAATAAGTTGGGAGTTGTTTTTAGAGAGAGCTGTCTGTAAGCCTTCGAGCTTCTTTATATAGTGGGAGCAATCCTTGCCGCGAAAAAAAGATAATCAGAATCTCTGTTGAATTCTGCAACGTGTAGCATGAGGACATTATTCCTCTCATGCAGACCAATCCTTATGTGACACATATCCAGCTCGCACAGTTCATTTAGAATAGAACACTGCTTCCGGCGCGCATCTCAACTGTAGAGTCCTATACGAATTGAAATTAGGAACAATCTTATCCTGTGGGGTGCCACAGTCCAAGTAGAAAACTAATAGCTCGCGCGGACCGCAGACTCTATAGCTCAATTCCACCTCGCGGGCAGCTCGCGGGCCAAAACAAGGTTTTTTAATTAATAAGGGCCACATGGATTGGCCCAAAGCGTGTCAAAGACTGTAAAAAGTCAGAAATGATTACAAGCAATCGAGCGGACTCTGCGTATGTCTATCTCGCGAACTAGCGAATCAGTTCGCCAGCGTGCCTAGATGCATTCCGCGCAAAACGCGCGAGATCTTTACTCCGCGCGGGACCTATAGTCAGCGTGAGCTCTGTTTTTGTCTGAAAGCAGGCGAGATCCGTTAGTCCGCACAGAGTCATTCCGCTCACAGACTTTGCAATTCATCTTGCGTGGTCTTGTTGGCGAGCCATTATTTGTAAACTTAAAGAACTTGGGCTCGCCGGTTGACATAGACCAAAAATTCAATTAATATTTACATAGACAATTATTGCCCAGTAAAAATATTAATTTAGGCGTAAACAATCACTTTAAGGACTCATTTTACAACTTTAGGATAAAGTTGATGCATGTCATGCATTAACATATTGTAGAATTTTCCGGTGGGGGGAGTTTTCGGTTGCCAATTTGTAGTCGACCTTAATTGGGTTTGAAGTCTCTGGGTGATCAGGTCGCTGCACAGATTGGCCTTCATTTTCATGGTGATGCCTTTCCCCATGCCCCTGGTCTTCGCCAGCAAGTGAAACGCCGCTGCAACGCTTGATCATGGCGAAACCATGAAAGTTACTAGCAATAGTCAATACAAGATGTAATTTTAGTGGATGGAAACCTTTCTTGCTTTGGCATTCCGTTGGTAACTAACTAACAATACGAAATTAACATGCCTGAGGGAACGACTCATTTAAATCCTTGGCTTTCATGCATTAAGAGACTCCCTCAAGCTATATGACAACATATAAATTTTGACCAATATTATTGCAACGCACAAACTAATCAAGGGTCAAATAGAAGCTACTAGCAAGTAGCAAGCATGGTAGCTAGGCTACAAGGCCACGAGAGAGAAGGAGAATGGGGGATGGGCGTGAAAATTACAACAAACATGGGTTTGTGTCTTCATCTTGCATTGAAGCATATGGGTAGGTCTCCTATGTTTACAAATTGTGAGGTAAGCCACGTACTCATGTCACTAACCACTACAATGAGTACAAAGAAACCCATGTATATACCTCCCCTCTACACACATGCATAATCTTCATAACCTATTTTCGAAGCATTATTGTATATTTCTTGCAATAGGATGTGGTAACACCTTTGCTTTTAATGAGAAGAAGAAGAAGAAAAAAAGATAAATGGATAATGCAATTAAAAGAACAACAATTTTTTCAGATCAAATGAGAAAATATATACAATTGTACTGATCAAATTGATATGATCTAGATAAGTTACCTCATCGAAATTATGAAAATCATGAAATCTTGGTAGTTAAATTGTGTACTCATACGATCGTTAAATGATACATCTTAGCTGTCACTACCAGAAAATGGGTCTTGGGCGACGAAACAAAAAAAACCGGGCGACGATTTTTTTTTTCGTCGCCTAAGAGAAAACTTGGCCGACGAAAAAAAAAATCGTCGCCTAAGACTAAATTTCGTCGCCTAATATAGAAACTAGGGCGACGAAAAAAAATTTCGTCGCCTAAGATATTTGAAATCGTCGCCTAAGTTAAAATGCCGATAGTTGACTTACGAAGAAATTCACTATTCCTCAGATTTGGTTTTTGGTGTCCGATTGACTATTGTGATCCTTTCCGGAAGCGTAACGGCCCTACGAGTCAAACTCATAGCTTGACGTACAGGCTTTTTTGGCCATCCGAGTCCGTTTAGGGCTTCAAAATGCAGTTTTCTTATTTTCGATTAGAGTTGACCGTTTCGATCGAGCCCTTAACTTTGTCGAATCCAGTTGATTTTTTTATCATAGACATCTTTCATCAAAATGAACATATCTGACCGTCGAATTTTGGTCTGTGAATTTTAGTCATCGGAATCACAACGTGTCTACTATTTACTGTTATTCGGGTTTATGGGGAGCCCTATCGTCGGAAGGTAAATGTCTCAAAATTTTTATATGGGCAGTTGCGTCTCATCTACGTGAGAGTTTTTTGTGTGGAAGGTTTGACCAAACTACGTAATATAGCGGACTGACCTGAGCGTTTTCGTGTGATAAGTGACGATGGATTATGGTTGACCGTTTCGATCGAGCCCTTAACGTTGTCGGATCCAGTTGAATTTTTTACCATAGACGTATTTCGTCATAATGATCATATCCGACGGTCGAATTTTGGTTTGTGAATTTTAGTCATCGGAATCACAACGTGTCTACTAATGTTGTATAACTTGTTTAGTAGGTTATACAACTTTGTGAACCAACTCTACATAGGAAGCAAAATTATTAAAAATCTCGTGAAATAAGATGTGTTCAGAATGGTGAAATAGGACTATGGTTCAAAAATCAAGTAAATCGGGTAAAGTCTCGGAGCCGATAGTAGCGGTCAACCCTATTTACCGTTATTATTTCTTATGGGGAGCCCTATCGTCGGAACGTAAATGTTTCAAAATTTTTATATGGGCAGTTGCGTCTCATCTACGTGAGAGTTTTTCGTGTGGAAGGTTTGACCAAACTACGTAATATAGGGGGAGATATGAGTGTTTTCGTGAATTTATAGACTTTAGCCGACGAATAACAATATTTCGTCGGCTATAGTTATTTTTTAATTTTTTTATTACATACTATAGCCGACGAATAACCTAATATTTCGTCGGCTATATTATTTTTTAATTACATACTTTTAGCCGACGAATTTCAAAGGTTTAGCCGAAGAATTTAAAAGGTTTAGCCGACGAGTTTAGAAAGTTTAGCCGACGAAATTGGTATCTTTAGGCGACGAAATTTTCAAAGGACTTTAGCCGACGAAAATAAATGAAAAGTCGTCGGCTAAAGTCAAAAAATTTTCAAACAAAATTTTTTGGCGGTCAACCAAAATTTTCAAAAGACTTTAGCCGATGAAAATATTTGAAAAGTCGTCGGCTAAAGTCGAAAATTTTCAACGAAAATTTTTTTACGGTAAACCAAAATTTTCAAAATTTTTTGCGGTAAACCAAAATTTTCAAAATTTTAAATTTCACTGTACATGATTTTTTATTTTACGCTTGGGCGACGAATTTGACAAATATCGTCGCCCAAGTATACTATTGGCCGACGAAATTAGGGAAATTCGTCGGCTAAGAGTAATCCGAATAATTAAAATAAATAAAGCACATTTAAATTTCATTGTACAGTATTTTTATTTTTACTCTTGGGCGACGACTTTGACAAACATCGTCGCCCAAGTGTAATATTGGCCGACGACATTAAGGAAATTCGTCGGGCAAGAGTAATCCGAATAATTAAAATAAATAAAACACATTTAAATTTCGCTGTACAGTATTTTTTATTTTTACCCTTGGGCGACGAAATTAACAAATATCGTCGCCCAAGTGTAATATTGGCCGACTAAACCCTAAACCCTAAACGCTAAAACCCTAAACCCTAAAACCCTAAACCCTAAAACCCTAAACCCTAAACCCTAAACCCTAAAACCCTAAAACCCTAAACCCTAAAACCCTAAAGCACATTTAAATTTCAGTGTACAGTATTTTTTATTTTTACCGTTGGGCGACGAATTTAACAAATATCGTCGCCCAAGGGTAATATTGGCCGAGGAAATTAGGGTAATTCGTCGGCTAAGAATAATCCGAATAATTAAAATAAATAAAGCACATTTAAATTTAACTGTACAGTATTTTTTATTTTTACCCTTGGGCGACGAATTTAACAAATATCGTCGCCCAAGTATCATATTGGCCGACGAAATTAAGGAAATTCGTCGGCCAAGAATAATCCGAATAATTAAAATAAAATAAATAAACCACATTTAAATTTAACTGTACAATATTTTTTATTTTTACCCTTGGGCGACGATTTAAACAAATATCGTCGCCCAAGGGTAATATTGGCCGACGAAATTATGGTAATTCATCGGCCAAGAGTAATCCGAATAATTAAAATAAATAAAAGACATTTAAATTTCACAGTACAGTATTTTTTATTTTTACCCTTGGGCGACGAATTTAACAAATATCGTCGCCCAAGTATCAAATTGGCCGACGAAATTAACGAAATTCGTCGGCCAAGAGTAATCCGAATAATTAAAATAAATAAATATACAGTATTTTTATTTTACCCTTGGGCGACGAATTGAACAACTATCGTCGCCCAAGTATCATATTGGCCGACGAAATTAGGGTAATTCGTCGGCCAAGAGTAATCCGAATAACTAAAATATATAAAACACATTTAAATTTTAAGGAAATGTTTTTTTTATTTTTATAGCCCCATAAGCGTCTCGTCGATTGAAAACTATTCTCAGTTGAAGGTCCGGCCAGATTACGTGATTTGGAGGGTCGAATAGCCGTTTCCGTCCGTTTAGGGGTTTGACCGCGCCGATTGACCGGACGGATTGAGCCCTTATCGTTGTCCGATGGAGCTGAATATTTTCCCACCCACTTAATTCGTTATGATGGTCATATCTGACGGTCGGTTTTCAATTCCTCTTCTCCGATCACCAAACTCACGATATATGTACTAATGTTGTATAACTTTTTTATACAAGTGTCGAGTTTAAGTTTCATTTTAAAGAAAACGTATACGTAGAGGCCTCAAACGCAAAAAAGTCGTGAAATAAGATATGACCGTAACAGTGAAATATGGCAACCCGTGAAAAATAAAGATATTCTGGTAAAATTTCGGTGCCGGTTGTTCCGGGCAACGAATTGTTCTGTTATTTCTACCTAGTGGAAGCCCTGTCCCGGGTATTTATTTTTTGCCAAAATTTTATAGCCCCGTAAGCGTCTCGTCGATTGGAAACTATTCTCAGTTGAAGGTCCGGCCAGATTACTTGATTTGGAGGGTCGAATAGCCGTTTCCGTCCGTTTAAGGGTTTGACCGCGCCGATTGACCGGACGGATCGAGCCCTTATCTTTGTCCGATGGAGCTGAATTTTTTCCCATCCACGTAATTCGTTATGTTGGTCATATCTGACGGTCGGTTTTCAGTTCCTCTTCTCCGATCACCAAAATAACGATATTCTGAATTTTATGATAGAACGACGCTTGGCCGACGATTTTCTTCATCTTGGGCGACGAGATTTATAGTGAAGAAAATCGTCGCCCAAGAAGGGTCTTAGGCGACGATTTTCATAGTTTTGGGCGACGATTTTTATATAGAAGAACATCGTCGGCCAAGATTTTTCATCTTAGGCGACGACTTCAAAAAATCGTCGCCTAAGGATATCTTAGGCGACGAAAATCGAAAAAACTGGGCGACGATTTTCAAAAAATCGTCACCCAAGAACGCCAATGTAAAAGGCAATAATTCGGAACCCTAGCCATTCGCGCAGCCGCTCACAATTCCAAGCCCTCTCTCTCTCTCTCTCCGACCTCGACCCCGCAACCCGACGCAGACCCCGACCCCAGCCCCGACGCCGACGCCGACCCCGACCCGGCAACCAGGTATGCAAATGTGGGCTTAATATGCAAATGTGTGAGCTAACTATTGTCTTGAAGGTCCAGTGTATATGAATATCATGACTCATGCTACTTTCTCTTTATGCAGGAATCACCGTGGTCTGCGTCACTACTGGGGCCTTCATGTGCGTGGACATCACACCAAGGCCACTGGTCGCAGGGGTAAGACTGTTGGTGTGTCCAAGAAGCGTTGAAGAATATGTTCTGGCTGTCTGGGAGGATGTCATGTTGTTGCTCTTTCTGTGTTATTTAAAATACATTTTAGTTTAGCATCTTCAGTCAAGTTAAGTTTTGGTGGATTAATGCAGAATATCTAGTTATCGTCAATCTATTCCATTTGACTGTTTGATACTTTGTGTTTGAGGATAGTATGGTATGCAATGGAAGTGGATAATTTTTATTTTATCGGCCTTTTGTTCAGTCATGTTTGATGGATCAAGCGGTCTTTTAATCCAATGCGTGTCATTGAGTTTGAGATATGGTGTCCAATCGTGGAAATCAAAAATGGATATACTGATTAGAATTTGAGATATGGTGTCCATTCTTGGAAATCAAAAATGGATATACTGATTAGAATGGATCTACTGATTAGAAGCTAAATGCATTTTTGATTTCCAGATAAAATTAAAAAACATTATTTATATATTTAAAAAAATTATTTAAATATTTTAAAAATAAATTAAATATATCTTAGGCGACGAAATTGCTAAATCGTCGGGCAAGGACTTACCATATAAGACGACGAAAAAATTATCGTCGCCCAAGTTCTTGGCCGACGCACTTCTGGCGACGACGTCTTGGCCGACGAAAAAAATTTCGTCGCCCCAGGTTATAACATCTTAAGCGACGAAAAATTTTTTCGTCGGCCAAGGTGTTAAATCTTGGGCGACGAATATTTTTGGGCGACGAGAAGTAGATTTTAGGCGACGAAATTATTATCGTCGCCTAAGAATTACTCTTAGGCGACGACGGAATGAATTTTCGTCGCCCAAGTTCTTGGCCGACGCACTTCTGGCGACGACGTCTTGGCCGACGACATGTCGTCGCCTAAGTACTTAGGCGATGAAATTTTTTAACAGGGCGACGATTTTTTTTCGTCGCCCAAGTTGAAATTTCTGGTAGTGTGTATAATGACATACTTGTTGTAGGGGTGATTGTTGATTCAGAATTCATTTAGGATAGCCAAGTTGCATGTTCAATTCGAACAAGCCCTTCTGGTAACATTATTGTTAATATTTCTACTAATAATAGTTTTGCGATTCTGTCTCAAATCCAACCCGATGAGAGTGTTGATAGGGATGAGCAAGAGACAGTTGGAGAGCGCAATAACAATATCGTTGAAACTAATAATAAAGACTGCTTTGGTATAGAATGTAGGGTGTGTTCTGGAATGTACGCAGTACGTTGAGTAGTACTGCGGGTGTCTGCACCACTTGTCAAGCACTGATTGAAGAAGTTTTGGAGCGTGGAGAAGTTGACTCTCGCTAATTCTCTCTCCGCTTCTGGCCTCGCCTCTCCTCGCCTCGCCTCACCTCTCCTCTCCTCTCCTCTCCTCTCCTCGCCTCTCTTCTCCTCACCTCGCCTGGCCTCTCCTCTCCTCGATAACATTCAAAAGATACATTTGCACGCGATTGGGAGATCGATCCAAGCAAAGTCGACAACCCCGTTTTCAGATCGGTTTGCGAATTGGATCGGTTGCTGAGGGAAACAAAACTAATCCACGCGAGACGCGCAGTTGGCGCGTGACCGCTTGACAAAGTCAAGCGACAGCCGCAATACCGGGAGTACTGCGTACACAGCAGCGGTTCGCTAGAATGTAGTCATCACACTAAGTTTTGTTGGGATGTATATAGAAATGAAGGCCTTGGCCATCGTACATACATGCGTGGAGAAAAACTTCTATGCGTCAAACGCACCAGCTAACTTGTTCGACCAGCCACTCATATACTGACATCTATCCCTTTGTCCTACCTCAGCTCTCTGCTGAGAAAAAAAAAAGCAAATCAGATTTGTTTTACTAATTCAGGCTATGAGTTCTTATCTCCCAATCAATTACACCAGGTCCTCTCCCAGTCTCTCTCAACCCTGTCGCTGGTTCAATCCAGGTTTACCCCAAAGCGGTTGCAAACCCAACACAATCCTCTCAACTAGTCCTCAACTTAAAAGTCTTTATTAGAAAAGCTCCCATTAATATAAGAATGTTTGTGTTTATCTCATGCCAACTATCAGAATCTGTCACTCCAATTAAATTTATCACTCAAAAGTAATATAAACATACCAACACAAATTAAAGAGGCCTTAAATTCAAGTGATAAACCTATAAACCCTAATAAATCTTAGAAGTTCGACGTCCTTAATAGAAATCAAATGGGAAAATATTATGCAATTATGATCTTCTAGTCGTGTTTGTTTTGAAGATAACTAAACACTATACCACAATATGAAGTAAAGACCACACATCTTGTGTGGGCAATAGATGTGTTCCAATTTCTTGTAAGTGTGACAAATAAGGGTATTAGTAAAGAATGAAGAAAAATTGTCACATATATGAGATCTATGGGATTGCAACACTCTTATTGCTCACATAAGATGTGTGGTATTTACTCCATATTGTGGTAATGAAAACCCTATACCCTCATTACTAGTCCAAAATTAATAAAGAGAGAGAACATCCAATTATAAAGGTAAATCCACAAAATGATCAAAAAAATAAAGATATACCACAAAAAAAATAAATAGTAAAGGGTAGGACTATAGAGCGGGGTTCCTCTAAGTAAAGATGCCCCCAAGGGCCGCAAAAATCGCCTATATAACCCCCCCCCCCCCCCCCCCCCCCCCCCCCCCCGCCTTCTCTCTACAGTCATCTCTTGTGTTTCTCTTGATCACATTTGAAACTTCGGAAAACGTTTCATTTTCCACCACCACCACCATGGCTAGGTCCCAACAACGTTATCGCGGTGTCCGACAAAGGCATTGGGGTTCTTGGGTCTCTGAAATCCGCCACCCCTTACTGTAAGTTCGCAATAGCACCATCTATCGCTTATATCCTATTCTCCACAATATATCCTATTCACCACAATCGTTTCACTCATTCTCATAGTTCTTCGTTTTCAAGTCTTTTTTCATGTTGGTTCATGCCTTTGGAGTACTTAAGCGATGCCCTTCAAACAGAAGTTTCTTTAATGCTTGTATTAATGTCTTATATCATGTCTGAACAAGATACATGTTTCTTTGGTTTACAGGAAGACAAGAATTTGGCTAGGCACGTTCGAAACGGCGGAGGACGCAGCGCGAGCTTATGACGAAGCGGCGAGACTCATGTGCGGTCCAAAAGCACGTACCAATTTCCCATTCAATCCCAACGACGACATGTCTCATTCATCCAAGCTTCTCTCTTCAGCTTTGATAGCAAAGCTTCACAAATGCAACATGGCCTCTCTTCAAATGACTAAAAAACCAGCCTCAAAGGAGGAGCCCGTGCAAGAAGTAGTGATGCAGCAACAATATATGCCATCCGGTACTTCTACTGCTAGCTGCATTGTCGAAAACAGCTGCTTTTTTGGGTTCGATTGGTCAGAGAAGAGGGAGTATGGTGGAGCTCAATGTGGTGCGGGGAATTGGGTTGGTGAGACGGGTGTTAAAGTTGAGAACTATGATCACCATATGGAGTTTTCTCAGCCGCTCGAGGAGGATCACATTGAGCAAATGATAGAGGAGTTGCTTGATTATGGGTACATTGAGCTTTGTCCTGGGATTCAAGCATAGGCATAAACTCTAGCATCTTCTAAATGGAAAATGCAAACTTTTTGGGTTAGCTATAATTTAATAAGTAATTAGATTTGGTGAGTAGTAGTATCACTTATGTATCAAAACTTATGGAAGAATTAGCTGCTATCAAGCTAGCAAGTAGAATGAAATATGCAGCTGTATCACACACTTTTATGGGATAGAGAATGTAAGTGGGTGTTCCTATAGCTCTACTTTGAGCAAGCCTCTATATATATACAAAAACGTTCCAAAACGGACGTCCGCACTCGGCTTAAGTGCAAACGTTCCAAAGTGGACGTCCGCACTCTGCTTAAAGTATGGACGTCCGCACTCTGCTTAAAGTGCGGACGTCCGTTCGTTCTCCACCGGACAACATCGATGACGGCGCGCCTCCATCCGAGCGGACTTCAGCAATGTCCACGATCACTTTTCCTCCCCGGCGAATACGCCGAATTCTAGTTTTCTGGCGAGATCGATTTTGTTTGAAGTTTTGGGTGATCTCGCTGGAAAACTGGAATTCGGCGGACTTGCCGGGGAGGGAAAGTGATCGGGAACGCTGTTGGAGTCCGCTTGGGTGGAGGCGTGCCGTAGTCGGAGCCCTTCGGTGGAGAACAGAGGGACGTCCGCACTTTAAGACGAGTGCGGACGCCCTCACTAGAACAGGCCTATATCTATATATATATATATATATATATATATATATATATATATATATATATACAGGCCAGATGTGGAGCGGACTTCCGCACCGTCCTTAAAGCGCGGACGTCCCTCCATTCGCCACCGTCCGGCGCCGACTATGGCACGCCTCCACCCGAACGGACTCCAGCAGCGTCCCCGATCACTTTTCCTCCCCGGCGAGTCCACCGAATTCCAGTTTTCTTGCGAGATCAGCCAAAACTTCAAACAAGAACGATCTCGCCGGAAAACTGGAATTCGGCGGACTCTCCAGGGAGGGAAAGTGTTCGGGGACGCTGCTGGAGTCCGCCAGGGTGGAGGCGCACCGTCGTCGGCGCCGGACGGTGGCGAACGGAAGGACGTCCGCACTTTAAGGACGGTGCGGACGTCCGCTCCACATTGTTTTCGTGTGTGTGTATATATATATATATTTATTTATTTACCCCGACACATATATCCCGAAGGTTGAGTTCAAATTTCTGTTTCATTAGAAGATCGAAAAATTAATAGATCTAACTCAAAGCTTTTGTTTTGATTTCTGTTTTGGGCAAATGAACGGACTCTAAATACGCCAATGTTGCTATCTTGATCAATATATTAGAAGTTAAATCGGAATTAGTATTGTTTTCATATTAATTCTTGTTTCTCTTGGTCTGAAAATTACTCCATAAAGACAGAATTTCCTGATATGGACAACATAGAAAAAGCCAGAAAGATTAGAAAACAAAAAAAAAGACGACAAACATACTAGTGAGAGCATAAAACATGATATGAAAATATGGGTGTGTTCATTGTCTAACAAGAAAAACATGTTTCTAAAACCTGTTTTGCCTTGCTGATTATTAGTAAAGCTTCAATGTGAGTCACAAAAGAAGTAAGAAAACCAACATGAATAACGATTCATGGAAAATTACGTAGTGAAATCATTTCTAAAGATCTCAAGGCAGCCAACGCCAAATTAGACAATTAATTAAAATTACTCCAAAAAAATTACTTATGCACTAATGAATTACTACCTAAATTAGTTAAAATTACTCCAAATCAATGCCAATGCATGCTGGCAAAACACTATTAATGATTAAGCTCCGGAAGAGCATCTACCATTGGGTTTGTTTCTTGAAGAACATGAGTAAATGAGAATTATCGTCGAGTGACAGTTTTCAATCTCTAAGATGTGATACAAATATATACCGTCAACATGCATTATTTTTAACAATCTTTCGAACCATGCAGCATCACAGAAAATCAGAAATGTTTGGTAATTAAACTTGCGAGCCTCTCCTAATTCAAAATATATTCTCCATGCATGAGTGGTTGTGATGTGATAGATTGTCCAAACCTTGCCCATTTCGGGTTTCTATTCATGTATGAAGCAGGCAACCAATTCAGTCAACCGTTGTGGGGATTTAAACTAGCAAGAAGGCAACACAGTTGCAATAATGCTAGCTGCGGTTCAATTATGTAGTCAAGGACTCAATGAAAGGATAGGTCTCTCCAAGACCCATTGCGCACTGATGACTGATCAGATAGAACCAAATATGAAGGGATTTTGATGAATGATTTTTCCTCCCTTGTTCAGAAACATTCTCATTGTTTTCTCACTTGCTTTTCTCAGAAGATATATAGATTAGACAGCTTTGTTATCCTTCCACCTTAGATCCACTCATCCCTTGCCGAAAAGCCTCACTTTTGACCAAAGTTGCCAAAAAGAGCTACCCTTAAACGTTAACAATGTAGTCATGGTTTCTTCCTCTTCATCTCTCTCTTTTCTATCGTCTCCGACTTGATGCTAGCAGAACATACATGCATCAGAGTCAGTAAAACGTATTGTTCTTTGGAACTCGATCATTGTTTCAACTCAAGAAAAGCTGATCGAGCAGTAGTACTGATTCCGAGTAGATTAATGTTCTTTAGCATCATACAATATCTCTAGAGATTGTAATGAAGATAGGTACATAAATCCCCGTAGTGTTCAAATGAAGAAAAGTGGTTTGGGACGGTCAAGGTAGAAATGAAACTTTGCCCGATACTTTTGGGGTGTGCTTGTGGATCTCTTTCTTGCTAATCAACAAGGTCATGCAGCTTCCAACAACGTAGGTCCACATGTCAGCAAGAAATGATTAACAATGTAATGAGGGGATTATGTTACAGCATGCATGTTTTGATTAGGCAAGTTTTTCTACCCCTTTTTTCGTCACAGTTTATATTTTCTTGTTGTTGATAAGGTAATTTGAGGTTCATATACAAAATCAATTGGTAATGGATGAAATGACCCAAAACTTTATAAACTTAAAGATAAAGATATCTCAACACTTCCCCCGCACGTGTGGTGAATTTTCAAGCCTAACATGTAGACAAATTTTTAGGTGACGTGGAGTTAGTGTGACCATTGAGCTTCACTCGTGAACGTAGGTGGTGAATTTTCAAGCCTAACATGTAGACAAGTTTTTGGGTGACGTAGAGTTCGTGTGACCATTAAGCTTCACACGTGAATGTGGGTAACCCGCTCTGATACTATCAACGTATCCCCAAAGCTTATTGCCATGGAGATAGAGTTTGATTTGTTGACAGAGCCAGACGAGATAATTGGATTAAGTGGGTTTGATAAGTGAGAGATGTTAGGAGAAGGAGGATGGGAGGAAGAGGAAGATGATGATGCTGATGTAGAGGAGGCCATCTGGAGGAAAATGTTAGAAGATTCTTGAACCTAAGATCATTGATAAAGTAGTCTGGTATTCACATCCAAAATCAATTGACGATGTATGAAGTTATCCAAATCCTTATAAACCCACAGACAATGCCCCATATTCGCGATATGAGATTGATAGTTCATGTGACCATTGAGTTTCATACTTGAACGTGGGTAACCCGCTTTGATACAATTGTCCTGATAATGGTCGATTCTTTCCCGTGGCTCGATATTTGTTTTCAATGTTCCACAAATCAATCATATATGGTATCAAAATATTATGACATTAATTTGGATTTCTTCATTATTCGCGATTAAGATCTGCAGGTTGGTGAGCAAACTATTCCCGTCCCAAAACACATCTTCAATCACACAATTCTAATGCATCTTGACAAGAACATCTGGACATGTACAACTAAACAAAACTAGGGCTCTCTCTCTCTCTCTCTCTCTCTCTCTCTCTCTCTCTGTGTTCCCCCTCCCCCTTCTTGATCATTTTCCTCCATTTTCCCATATCCCTTCACATGGATAACCATGTTTTTTTTTGGGTCAAAACATGGATAACCATGTTACCCTCAAGTAGATGAGTACCAAGCTAGCTAGCCTCCATGGATATATACGATCTTAGAACAAGCACATGCATCCTTTAGTATGATGTGGGGTTTATGGACCAAACGGTATCATCTCGCCCTCCCTCTACTGTTGTATATATATGCATGCACTGCACTGCACTTACCTGAGGTACTTCGACGACCCCTTTCCGGCCCTTGCAGTTCAATTCCTTCATTTTGTCTCACCCAAAACTTCACATGCATGATCAAACCATTTTATCCAAATTATTTGTCTCGGCGTGCATAATTGTTAGTCTATGTGCACATGGCATTAGGTTTCTTTTAGCTGCTCTTCCACATGAGCTAAGTTATGGAGCATTTGAACGATACCTCCAATTAATGCAGGTCCCATGCAGCTATATGACACTGTCTATCCTTTCATGCTTTGATCACTTTCCAAATTAGAAAATTTTATAATGTGTTTAATAACTTAACGTGTCACATGAATCAATTTGATCTTAAAGCTATAAAACGAGTTATCAAAGTTGTAATTTATTTATTTTGAATAGGGACGCGAAGTCAATTTTATTGATAACCGAATTATAAGAATACAACATAAACATAACACATCCATAAGGACAACGTAAATTTGAAGTTATGCAAAACAACTTGTACATAAGTCATCTTAGCATTGTAAACCCTAAAGTAGGCATTACTACAATCAATAAAGCGAAACTGTTAGTCATCCGACTTGTTAAAGTTTCAGTATTTATAACCAAATTATTCGAGGGGATTAACCCCCACTACCAGAACAAGTACTTTAGCTGACGAAAAATTCGTCGACGAAGCTCTTAGCCGACGAACTTTCGTCGGCTATAGTGTCGTCGGGAAAGGGTCATCTGTGATGTAGCCGACGAGACAAATAAAATCGTCTGCTATAGTCCAACCTTTAGCCGACGACATTATTTCGTCGGCTATAATCATACTATAGCCGACGACATTATTTCGTCTGCTAAAGTATGCACTATAGCCGACGATTTTGTTGTCGGCTATAGTCCATACCTTAGCCGACGACATTTTGTGTCGTCGGTTATCTTCCAAACTTTAGCCGACAAATAATTTAAAATATTCGTCGGCTAAAGTTTGCAATAAAAAAATATAAAACACTTATGGCTGACGAAATATAGTATTTTTCGTCGGCTTTATAGACATTTAGCAGACGAATTAAAGCATATTTCGTCGGCTAAAACTTTTTTTTTTTTTTAAAACTTTAGCCGACGAATTAAGGCTTTTTTCGTCGGCTATAAGTGCATTCCAGTAAAAAAAAACCCCGAAATTTCTGAATTACCATTCCAAGCAAGCTGCAAAAAACACCAAAATAATTTCATATAACCAACAACAAACACATAAAAGAATATATGAACTACATAAAAGTGTCAATTACATAAAAGTATCAATTACATAAAAGTATATATCAACTACGTAAAGTCTATATCGTCTAAATTAAAGTCCTCTTCTGGGGGCTGCTGCGGAGGTTGCGGCGGCTGGGGTAGCGTCATGGGCGGAGGCATGGGCAGAGGCGGAAGTCCCTGAATCTGGGCAGCTGTAAAGTCCTGCATGTACTGGAACAGCTGCTGCTGCTGGGCCTGCTGGATGGCCTGTATCTCGGCAGCATAGGCTGTCTGCGCGGCATTAAAGGCTGTATGCGAGGCAATATAGACAGCCTGAGCAGCTTGCTGTTGTCGTAGTCTCTGAACTTCCGACTCTAACTGAGTCGTCCTGTTGATCGTGGACGTGGTCATGCTGCTGGTCGAGGCTGCCTTTCGTTGAAATCCTGGAGTGGTCTTCAGGACCCCCTCGCCTCTCTTTCCTAGACCCCGGCAGTAGAAGTTGTTTCCTCTCGGTGGGAAGGCTTTGCCCATGATCCTCGCCCCAATTGTCCGATCCGAAGTGTCGATCCGGGACATGCTTCGGACATCTCTTCCTCCTGCGTGTCCGGGAATGTCTCCCTCACTACGGTACTCATGACCTCGTCAGTAGCCTCCCTCACCCTCGCCTATATGGATAGGAAAAAAATTATTAATTAAAATTTTTACATAAATTTAAAAATTTAAAAACGTAAGGTGACTTACAATATCCTCCTGGGAGTCAGGATATGTCTTCTCGTACGTATAGACGTACGGGTTGACTTCTGGATGTTCCTTGGCCGCCTCGTCCATGAAGACAACGAATGGTCTAGAACCGGCATGATGGTTCCTTTTGTTGCATTGCCGGTTCTGAGCGTTCACCCGGGAAACCGCCTTCAAAGAAAAAAGAAAACTATTAGTAGAATATTTTAAAACGCACGTACTTATTTTTAAATTAACTAACTAATTTATTTAAATACCTGTTTACGAGGGTTGTTGAATTCTGATGTCAGAAGCCAACGCCACTCGTACTCCCTGTACTGGAACTCAGCAGGGGTACCAGAACGTGCGTTCTCGTGCGTAGTCCAATGAGTCCGCAGCTCGTTCTTCCACTCCTTGTACCTACAGATACAACAAAAATATTAGAAATATTATTAATATCACATACAATTTTGTTTTTCATTAACTTCCCAATGTACCTTCCCCCATGCACAACGTCGGCCCAGCTGTCCCTCAAGTGCTCGGGAACCTCAAGCCACACCTGCATTTAACCGTTTATTAGTTTAGCTTTTCGAGAAATCAACAATTTAATACAAAATATTATTTTGTAAACTCACCGACATCGCGTTGTGGACCATGTCCTTAACCTCCTGCAGAACCTCGCCCCAGTCGGACCACAACATAGGGACTCTATCCCTAACGAGAGCTCCCACGCGGCCGGCGTACGTCCTCGACTTCCCGCCCGATACTACGTGGCCATCCCCGTCAGTATCGATGACGATCCTCCCCACGGTACTCACCATCTTCTTGAGAGCCTTCCCTGTGACGGGGCCTCTCTTCTTCTTTGTGCCTATGACATGATTCGGCCAAATTGATTATTAAAATATATTTGACCCTTTAAAAGTAATCATGCATCACTGATTACCTGAGGAGCTCGCGACGGATTCCGGCTCTGTCGCCGATGATGATACCCTCGCAGAAATAAGAGGCGTATCAAAAGGTACGAACCGGTACGCCGCTGATGGAGCCACTGGCGGGGGCAGTGGATAAATCGGCGTCCCTGAGCCATCGACTACAGGTAACGCCGGTATCATCCGCGGAAGGAACAGATGAGGCGGCGACATTTGTACCCCAGATGACCCACTATCCGAAGAAGTAGGACCCAGAGTGGGCGCCCGGTGTATCTCGGGCATACGAGGTGCAGACACCTCCGTCTGGGTCTGAGGCCACAAGGGCCTCGGGGAACAAGGGACGGCCGCCTGCCCCGATGAAAGGGGCACCTCCGGCGTCGTCTCCAGAAGGCTCGCACGTCTGGCTGTCATCTGGCCCTGAAACGTCGTTTGAGGGTTGCTAGAGGTTCCCTCAGACGATTCGGACCTTTGGCCATTCGAACTCTTCTTCGATCGAAAAAAGCCGCTCATCCTATGTAAAATATTAATCTAAAGCTTTAGATTATTGTCTTTATTTTATAAAAAATTATACATGTTTAAAATTATAATTATTCAATAAATAGATATACATACCAATATATATATATATATATATATATATTTTACTTACATAACAATATTATATATATCAACATCATCATAAATTAACTAACATATCATAAAACTAAATTCGAAATCAAAAAAAAATTAACACATATATTCAAAAATATACACATAAACTAACATAATTAAATTAACACATAATTAAATTAACATAAATTAAATTAACACAAATTAAATTAACATAAATTAAATTAAGACAAATTAAACCAATATATCAACAACAACAAAATTAAGCACCAATTTATCAACAACAACAAAATTAAGCACCAATATATCAACAACAACAAAATTAAGCACCGAACCTGAGAATCAATCGGGAGGCAAGGAGGAGGGCGGGAGGCAGGGAGGAGGGCGGGAGGCAGGGAGGAGGGAGGAGGGCAGGGAGGAGGGCGGAGGGCAGGGAGGAGGACGGGAGGCAGGGAGGAGGTCGGGAGGCAGGGAGGAGGGCGAAGGGCAGGGAGGAGGGAGGGAGGAGGGAGGAGGCGGCGACAGGAGAGGGAGGGAGGAGGGAGGAGACCGGGAGGGAGGAGGGAAAAACTGTCGAAATGAGGGAGGAGGCTAGGGTTTCGCAGTTAAACCCGAAGACTTTAGCCGACGAAATAATTTGTTCGTCGGCTAAAGATAAAAATTTCGTCGGCTATACTAAAATTCGTCGGCTAAACCGTCTAAACTCGTCGGCTAAAACTTTGAAATTCGTCGGCTAAACTTTGAAATTCGTCGGCTAAACATTTGAAATTCGTCGGCTAAACCTTTGAAATTCGTCGGCTAAACCTTTGAAATTCGTCGGCTTAACGTTTGAAATATTTGGCATGTTGTGATCGTGATGATCAAACTTGAGAAACACAAATCCGGCCGTCAGATCTGACCATCATGGTAAAATACATATATGGGAAAAAATTCAACTTGATCCGAAAAGAATAAGGGCTCGATCCGGACGGTCAATCTCGTAAGTCAAACCTCTAAACGCACGGAAAAGGTCGTTCGACCGTCTAAATTACGTATTTTGGCCGGACCTCCAACTGAAAATAGTTTTATAACGATGACATGCAACAAGTCGTATAAAAATTTTACGCAAAATAACCACCGAACATAGGGCTATAGTAGGTAATAGAAAAATTTTAGGGTTTAGCCGACGAATACCCTAACGTATTCGTCGGCTATAGTATGTAATTAAAAAAATTAAAAAATAACTATAGCTGACGAAATATTAGGTTATTCGTCGGCAAAAACCATCTTAGCCGACGAATGACAGTGTATTTCGTCGGCTAAAGTGTGTAATAAAAAAAATAAAAGACATCTATGGCCGACGAAATTAAGGTTTTTTTCGTCGGCTAAACTATCTTAGCCGACGAATGATAGTGTATTTCGTCGGCTTAAGTGTGTAATAAAAAAAATATAAAACATCTATGGCCGACGAAATTAAGTCTTTTTTCGTTGGCTAAAACATCTATGGCCGACAAATTAAGGCTTTTTTCGTCGGCTATAGTATGTAATTTAAAAATTAAAAATACCGGAATAGCCGACGAAATATTAGCTAATTCGTCGGCAAAAACCATCTTAGCCGACGAATTATAGTGTATTTCGTCGGCTAAAGTAAAAAAAAACAGGGAAAAAAAACAGACGATATTAGTAAACCATACATTAAAAAAAACATGTTCATCATGTATCACCGAAATTCATATAAAATAACTGAAATATGAATTCAACATGTGTAAATTATAAAGGAAAAGGTCTTTGAAAAATTATACAAATTAATCGGAATCATACATTAAAACTAAGGCTCGTAATCAGAATCATCCGATGAGTCTTCTTCGGTGTCAGAATTAATTTCTGGTAATATATGTATTTCCTCATCGCCAGAGTCTTCATCTGTTACTTGATTTGGATCAACATCAACAAGCCTTGGCTCTTCATCACGAATTCGCACCGAATGACCCGCTTTAAAATTATTAAGGCGAATGGTAGAGGAGTTGGGAATACCTATTGCGTTGGGCTCTTGATACGCAACATCCTCTTCCTCGTCTTCGGCCTCTCCAAGTGTAGCCGCCCGGTAAATGTTTCAAGGGTGCACAAGGTTGACTAATTTCCATGCGTCACCCTTAGCAAGGTCATCAAGATAAAACACTTGTTTTACCGATGTGGCAAAAACGAACGGGTCATCTTCGTAAGAACTTGTAGCAGTGTTCATCGATAATATTCCGTACTGATCGGTCTTCATGCTCTGCGGCCTAGTATCAAACCATCTACACTTGAAGAGGTGCACTGTCATGCCTTCACCGTAAACGAGTTTCACCACTGAATCAAGAACACCGTAATAGTCAACTCCATTCCGCCCACCATGTGCCATGACCCCAGAATTTTGTGTTCTCTTTCTGCTGTCTCTTTGTTCGCATGTAAATTGCGCTCCATTCACCTTGCACATCAGATAAACTCTTGAGACTATCAGCTTCATGGCTAGAAGTCTTAGTTCGTGCGACCAATTTGGGTGACCATCAGATTGAATATGGTTCATCTGCAACCAACCATCTCAACTGTAAATATGGATAATTATGCAATAAACATAAACCCGTAGAGAAAAATTAAATTACGTACCCAACCGCCAAAATAATCTGCGAACTCCCTGTTGTGGTACTCGAGATCACCTTGAATGTTGGGATGATTGAGATGGATGTCTTTCCAGTATTCAACTTCTGGACAGTTAATCAATACCCACCAGTGGGCAATGACTAGCTCATGTGGTTGCAACTTGTAGGAGTCTGGCAAAATTCCATACACTTCAACATCACTAGAGACTATGGAAAGATTGAACTTCGGTACATCTACCGGCATGGTTTGCGGAGTTTCCTTCAACGCTCTTAAATACAACTTCATGTAGGTGACGCACTCATGCGCAATATATGCTTCAGCTATACATCCTTCAGGAGCAGATTTATTAGCCACATAATCTTTGTAGTCTCCAAGTTGCCTGTAAATCAAGTTGCAAAATGTTATGATTATTAAACATGTATATATATTGAGAAATTCATGAAAGTAAAAAATGTACATATCCATGGGATACATCCAAGTGTAGTGTACTGGACCGGTAAGCAACAATTGCTCGGGAAGATGGATCATCAGGTGAGGCATGATGTCAAAAAAATTTGGAGGAAATATCCTCTCAAATTTACACATGATATAAATGATGTCCATTTGCATTTCCCGGAGGTCACATCGAGACACTTCCCGTGTGCATAACTTCTGGAAAAATCTTCCCAACGCTACTAACGGTTCCACCACCTGACGGGGAAGGAACGGTCGAATGAAAACAGGGAAGAGACGTTGTAGCAGGATATGACAGTCATGACTCTTCAACCCGTACATCTTATTGTCCCGGAAGTTCACACACCGGGCTATATTTCCTGCATAGCCTGAAGGATACTTCACACAACTCATCCACCTGAAAATTAGGTTCTTCTGGTTAAGCTTCACGGTGTAAGGAGTTTGAGGTATTTTTTTTCTTCCCTTCTTTCAACCACAAATGTCTTCTTATTCCGCATTTTTTTAGATCAATGCGTGCCTTAGGACCGTCTTTCGTCTTCCCCTCCAAGTTCAGCACTGTGCCCACCACACTGTCGCACACATTCTTTTCTATGTGCATCACATCCAGGTAGTGCCTGATCAACAACTTACTCCAGTATGGGAGTTCCCAGAATATGCTCTTATGTGTCCAGAATTTGTACTTGTCGGGTCTTTCAGGTATTGCCGCCACAATGTTGGGATGATTGCTGAGCTGCCCAAAATCGTACTCATTAAGCACTGCTAAAATTTCTTCCCCCGTCCATCTTCTGGGAGGCACACCGTGTTCTACGGTCCCATCAAATGCCTTATCATCGAACCGCCATTCGTGATCATATGGAAGGAAAGCACGGTGACCCAATCTGCATATCTTGTTGCAATGACTACTGCTCCCCTCATCGCTAAGGCACTCTGGACAAGCCTTGTATCCCCTAACAACGTTGCCCGACAACATCCCACGGACAGGAAAATCACTGATGGTACCAACAACCATAGCATGCATCTGGAACATCTCGTGCGTGTACTTGTCATAAGTGGGATGACCAATGTCCCACAAAAATTTAAACTCTTCAATCAGAGGTCTCAAATACACATCGAGACACTTCCCCGGATAATCGGGCCCCGGAATCAACAAACTCAACATATTGTATTCATTCTTCATGCACATCCATGGGGGAAGGTTGTACGGTACCAAAATCACCAGCCATATACTGTATTGAAGACTCATGTTGCCAAAAGGGTTGAACCCGTTGGATGAGAGCCCGAGCCTCACATTTCGGACCTCTGACGCAAAATGAGAAAACTCCATGTCTATATGCTTCCAAGCCTCCCCATCAGCAGGGTGTATAAGGGTATCTTCATCATGCAATTCCCTATCAGCGTGCCATCTCATCGCTTCGGCCGTGTGTGAAGACATGTACAACCGCTCCAACCTATCCGTCAAAGGGAAATACCGAAGTACCTTTACAGGTTTCCTGTTGCCTGCAGGAGTCAGCTTATATCTATCAGTGTGACATACCAGACATGCGTCAAGGCCACCAAGGTCATTCCCTTCTGGATCTGTACCCCAAAAGAGAACGCAGTCAAATCTGCATGCATGGATCTTGATGTAGGAAAGCCTAAGATCTTTCAGGATACATCGGACCTTCCGATGAGTGGTAGGAAGACGATGACCGTTGGGCAGCATCGAAGCAGTGTACTGTAGATACTCATCAACAGCCTTCACGGTCGATTTTGTCTCAACTTTAATCCTCATTACGTCCATCACACTTTCAAGAACGGTCTTCTGACAACTGGGGTATACAGGGGTCTGTTGGAAAGTAAGCAGTTTGTTGTACTTTTCTATACCAGCAGTGTTCACAGCTCTAGGGAAGAGCTGCACCGGGTCAGGCATATACTGTCCTTGAGCGCATACACCGCTCTCATAAGGAAACATGTCGTTGATGAATGCCGTTGTTGGATCGTTAGAGGTACTAGCACTGCCCGTCTCGAAAAATTGGCCATGATCATGCGGACCCCCTGATGATGTTTCACCGTGATATAACCAACATGTGTACTTCTCCCAAAACCCGTTACTCCTCAAGTGCTGCCATAATTTGTCAATGGGAAATCGATGCATATCGCTGCGACACTGACATTTCGTGCACGGGCAATAGAAAATTGTATTCCCGTTAGCATTAGCCAGCGCATATTATATAAAACTCATAACTCCTGCACCGTATCTTTTGTCCCATTTTGGAAGCGAAATCCAACTCTTATCCATATCCTGAAAATATAACAAAATATATATATATATATATATATATATATATATATATATATATATATTTATAACGCTGCTAGCTAATTATTAATAAAATTTCATGTCATATATAAAATCTCAATTCATTTAGTATATATTCTACGTACTACAACTAATTAATAACAAAATCATCATGAACTCATA
This sequence comes from Fragaria x ananassa, assembly GCA_034370585.1. Taxonomy (NCBI): domain Eukaryota; kingdom Viridiplantae; phylum Streptophyta; class Magnoliopsida; order Rosales; family Rosaceae; genus Fragaria; species Fragaria x ananassa. The sequence goes on from CP139752.1 coordinate 19,635,264, forward strand.
TATATCATCAACAACTTCATACCATATCAACACAATAATATTATAAATTAATATTAACATATATATATCTACTATTTATTAACAACAAATTAATTCATATATATTATCAATTCAAATCATCAACCAAATCGATCAACACATATATATATATACATCCAACGTACTCAAAATTAATCAACTCAATCACAATCAAAATCAATAAACTCAATTAATCACACTAATTAAAATCGATCAACTCAAATAAAACTCAATTAATCAACATATATATACATATACGTACATATATATGGCTCCACAAACTGATTATGGACAGATTTCGACAACACCCAAACTTTTTCTCCCCTTTTTTCTTCTCCCGTTTTTTTTCCCGTTTTTTTCTAAATGAGCTGCTGCTGCCCAGATCTGCAAATATAAAGCACTTTAGCTGACGACTATGAATTTTGTCGGCCAAACTTTTAAATATTTCGTCGGCCATAGTTTGTGAACTTTAGCCGACGAAATAAATTCTTTAGCCGACGAAAGTTTTTTTCGTCCGCTAAAGTTTACCATAGCCGACGAAAATTTAAAATAGCGGACGAAATAAAATTTCGTCGACTAAAGTGGACTTCATAGCCGACGAAAATTTACCATAGCCGACGAAAGAAAATTTCGTCGGCTAAAGCCCACTATAGCCGCCGAAATTTTTTTTCGTCGGCCTGGTTTTTTTTTTCGTCGGCTAAAGCCTTTCTTCTGGTAGTGCCCAGAGCCAGAATTAGAACCTGAAAAGGCAAGATCTACCTCCTCCACCACCGATGATCTAGAAGACGGATCTACATCAGCAACAACAAAACCAACCTCCATACCTGGATCTTCCTCCATAGACAAACCCATGTGAGCCTCAAAACTCCTCTTCTTTGCCCTTTTCAAACCCAAACATTCCTTAATTTTCTTCTTGTTCTTCGAACCAATCGGATGTCCAACCTTGTGCTTTTTGACCGGCGAGATTGTAACAGTGCCGTGCATATGAGGAATGTCAAAATCAGATGCAATGAGAGCTCTAGAGGTTGAGTCTCAATCATCAAATAGTCTTTACGACTCTTCTTAAAATAACTCCTAGCATCCAACTCAGCACTTCTCTTGGAACCTGTTATATTGCTACCATTTCCATTCCTCTACCAATCTGCACAGGTTCCTCTCCACTGACACTAGTACCTTGGTTTGAATGGAGCTTAAACTTACTCAACTGAACCGCTAGGTCAACAACTGAAATGCCTGAAGGAGGCTAGAGTACGCCTAAAAAGATAGGCAGAATCAGAGACTTTACCACCATTCATATCCCCAGAGGACGATGATGAAGCTACCAGCGACCCTAAACCATTAGCCCTAGTCACAGTTCGAAACCGGTTAGGGTTAGGGTTTTGCAGTAGTGGTTCTGTCACCACCACGATGTTCTCCATGGTACCAGTGTCACCGGCATCACCACCAAGTTTCACAACACTGGACATGTCCGGAGGCTATGTATAACCTGCAGATCCATGCCCTAGCATTCCACATGTCTTACAGAACCCAAAAACTCTTTCATACCTGAATTCAAAGGACATTGGTGGGAAAGCTGTTTCAGTAGATCAGAGATCTGATGGCGCACCAGAACCCACACACGCTCTCCTCGACGAAGGCTAGGCTTATTCATGTCTTCGAGAACCCCCAATGTTGCCCTAACCATCACAGCCGCATCTTCATTGAACAGAGCAGCGATTATCTCAAAAATCTCAATCAAAACCGGGAAAGTAAGGATAGAAACTTGGCTTGCAGCACACAACCCATCATACGGGGCTACCACAAACAAATTGCAATGAAAAAATCAAGTCCCATCTAAGACATGATGTCGCTCCTCGACGATGTTGAAGCGCATGGTTAAGCGGTCCCCTTCAACCCTTATAAGGAGGCAATTCTTATAGCCCCGACCAGATGGACGATAACGTCCCGATTAAAGCCCTAGGGTTGGTTTGCTTTTTCAGAGCAAACGCTCAACGACATAGTGATGAGAGGAAACATTCGCGACTTCGGCTGCCTTAAAGGAAACGTTTCCCTTGTCATGGACATCCAACGCCGCTGCGAATCTGTTGGTGTCCTTGTTCGTCGTGGAGATCGAAAGAGGAAAAGAAGAGGTGTTGAGTGGCGGTAGAAAAACTAGAGGAAACCCTAGCAGAACGAAGCTCTCTTATAGATTAGTGATACAAATTATCAAAGTTGTAACATAAGTCCTTAAAGTTTTAAACAAATTTAGTTACCAAACTAGTCCTTAAGCAGAATAAATAAATAAAATAAATAAAATAAATAAATAAACCAAGGGGTGGGTTGGTGTGTGCTGCAGCCTACCTCAAGATTTTGGGAAGAAAAAAAAACTTGTTATATAAAGTTTCTCTACGTTTATCTCTAGCAATTCTCTACGTTTACTCAATGAAGAAGAGGACGATTTGATTTATTTTCCTTGAATTTATCCTTTTAGATTTTTTCATATTCTAAACTGTCAATTCCTGATCCAATATGTAAAACGAAAAATAGCAAAATGGCAGAGTACTGCTATTTTAGTAAATCTCCTCCTCTCTCGACCCTTCATGTTTCTGTACAATCCAAATGTGGAATATGAGGTACGTTTCTTTTATGAAAACTTGGTTGGAACAAGTGGACAATGCTATATGATCTTTCATCAATACGGTGTTTGTCTCGTGACTCCAAAGCAAGTTGCACCATAGGTGGCCAAGATTGTTGCACATGACCTTTACTGTCAAAGAAAACATGCCTACTCCACCAATCAAGCGTGTTTTCTTCTTTAACATATAGCAACCAAGAAAACCTATTCTCATCAAGGACTAGCTGCTCCAGTCATTCTAGAATGGTGAATGCAACAAGAGTAATGTTAGGTGAACCATCATTTAGGAAACCACCTAGAGTCCACCTTACGTGGTAGCTTATGTGGCATACCCACGTCATCAAAGCTTAATTTATCATTCTTATATTTTTATTTTTCTTAATTATGATAATTCCTTTTTTGTTTTAGTTTCTTAATTTTATCTTTTAAACCCGATATTTTTTTTATCCTGTGATTCTGCACACGTCTTCAAGTTTCTTATGTTCGCACATATGTGAGGTCTTCGATTGTAAAAATAATAATTCTGCAACGTCTTCTACTCTCTTCTGTCATACCTCACACTTCGTTTTCAATTGATCAACTCCTCTATTTGATTTTGGTTTCCTCACAAGCCTCCTCTTTGGTTATATAATTAGTTTTCACTTTTCTCCTCATGAATGAAATATGAATAACATGTTTTGGAATTAGGGTTCATGGGATGTGGATTTAAATTTTGGTTTAGCATGGTTCTTGTGTTCTTCTTGGATCCACAATTATCTCTAGAACTCTTGTTTCTAATATCTATATAGCTTGAATAAGAGCTGCACAAATGGAAGGTGGATTTTATTTTATTTTTTTGATTCGAGGAAGGTGGATTTGAGTTCATGGGTTGGTTTCTTACGAGAAGAAATCATTTTGATCACAAGATAAAAAATAGGGTTTAGAGGAAGAAGATGGAGAGAAGTGTGAAATATGAGAATCTAGGTTAGCTGGGTTTAGAGGAAGAAGAGGAAGGTTTTTCAGTAGTGAGCAACAAATTTTACTCAAAACACAGTAATTGATCTTTTGACGTTTCCAATCTAGATGAAAGTTATTTTAACCAAAGTTGAAGACGTTTGCACTTTGCAAATCAGACAACAAGCTAATAAAAATAAAAAATAAAAAATAGGGTTTAAAAAATAAAATCAGGAAACTAAAACAAAAAAAGAATTATTGTAATTAAGAAAATAAAAATATATAAGAATGAGAAATTAAGTTTTGATGATGTAGATATGCCTAATCAACTGTCACGTAAGGTGGGTTATAGATGGTTCTTCAAATAGTGCTTCACCTAATATTACTCATGCAACAATCATCTAGCCATTGTTCCGTTTGAGCAGAATTTACTATGATAGGTAGTGGGAATGCGGTGCTTAATTAAGAGTCATGTTGGAGCTACATTCTCTTCTCCAACAAAGCTGCAAATTTTGCCGATGCTTCAAGGTCATTCATGGTTTGATGTTCCTTTGAAGAAGGTAAAATTGCTGGAATTTACTTCCAAATTCACCGGTCACTCTTTGACCCTTAACGAGGTTGCATGGGGTGTTTTAATCTCACACTAAGAGAGTTGAGATCAACCAGGAATCATTGCCACTAGAACTATTCAGCCTCGTCTTGTGGCATTATTAATAGTGTTTGTCGTAGTTATGATGTTACCAGACTGAAAACGAATGGGCTATGGTCCTTAATTTTGTCCTCTATATTGCTATGCCTATGGCTTTTACAGTGGGGTTTTGGCTTGTTCGGATCATAACTTTGATTGGCATGGGTGTTTTTGGAAAACAAAGTGGCGGCAAGCTGGGTGCGAATCTTAAAGACGTCAACTACACGTACAGGCACCTGTGGTGGTTCGTTGTCGGCTTTGATGCAAGTATGCCTATGTTATATGTCTTTCATCATGGTGGTGGCACGGGCTGGATGTTATGAAGCAGTCAAGCAGGTAATGATCTCGTGGTGTGTGTCAACGGTGGCGGATCATGGTTCATCAGTAGTGTGCTTAGTAATTTAACATGTTTGTTTGGAATATGGTTGGGCCTTGCTGTAATGGGCCTTGGGATGGCTACTCTTTTGAGTTTTGTAGTTTAGTTTATTTAATCTGTTTTTTTTTTCTAATTTCAATAAATTTCAGGTTTAAGGAATCTAGGCACTATGCTCTTATATGCACTTTAGGTTAGCATTTGGTCTTGATCTTTATGGCTTACTTTTCAGCATCTCAAGTTATACACCTGAGGTCTTAAGCGACTAGATGTACTATTGACCAAAAAAAATAAGCGACTAGATGTAATGTGATATTTGAGAATTAGGTTGAGAGGATTGAGTCCGTTAGTTTTCTAGCGCCTCTGGTGTAATACTAAAAGAGGATTTTGTTTTGGCTATGTATTGATTGTACAAGTATGTCTATTTGTAGGTAACCACCAATATTTTCTTGTCTGTCTATCGATGATATGTAACAACTTATTCTGGCTTGTGATGAATATATTTTGTCTTATGGTCACGCTTAAAAAATATATATATATATATATATATATATATATATATAAGTAGTATCTCATTTAGGATTACCAAACCTAAAATAAATCTAAACAAATGAAAACATCGCTCATGTCAACAAATTTACTACCCTTCATGTCTTTATCGCGTCATTACAAGGGTAGAGTTGAATAGAAAAGTTGTTTGCACATATGGTTGTCTTCAGTTAAACTTAAAAATAATAATAATTATTTATGCAAAAAAATCAAATCAAAATAAAAACAATTTAAGCCTGAAAAACGGTACACAATTAATTTGAGTATAGAACATGGTACTATCTCTCTTACGACAAAAATAGAAGTTTCAACAAACATCTGGTTCTCAAGATACAACGAACTTCATTGTAGTTGTAGCACTAAACCCAAAAACATCGGAAAATTCTACAGTACTGGTGGGTATGTCATACTGTGACTTTTATAAATATTTGTAAACGTTGGATCGTTAATATATCTGATGGATGTAAATATTCTGAATTAAATACTTGTTTACCCTGTCACTTTCAACCTAATAAATAACAACAAAAAAGGTTCGCGAGTAAGAAAAAGAAGATGACAAAAGATACACAGAAGTAGAGAATGACATTCCAGTTTGCACAGAGAGACGAGAGAGAATCCATTGCGGTTATCAGGTTTCAATCGAACAAAGCATGTAAAACCCAATTCTTGATTTTACAGCACAATCTTGTGTTTTTCATTGGTTTCGTTTGAATCAGGGGAATGGAGGTTGGGTTCGGTTTCGTTTGAGGATAACAAGAGCTAGGTTGATGCCTATTCATTTAATGGAGGATGAAGTCGTAGTTTAATTGTTCAATTGGAAGAATAGAGGTTGAATTGATCGCCATTTTGATCTCCTCTAACCCGCAAGATTCTTGAAACCAGGTTTGATTCTCTGATTGTTATTTTAATTATTTTGTAGTTTTTTGGTTTGAAATTTTGGGGGTAAAGTCGAGTGGATTGTAGTAGTGATTTGGGTTTTTTAGTTCACATAAAATTGCATTTAGAGACGCAATTGCTTCAATCTACCATTCTGACCGTTTCAAATTGATACGGGGATTTTAGTATTCATTCTTGTTTTCTTGTTCTTGACTTTGAGGGTGAGAGTGTGATGTTCAGGATACCAATGTGTTGAGAAATTAAAAATCTTGTTCATGTTTTTTTTTTCTCTCGATGAGTTAATGTTAGTGTATTTGTGCAACTAGGTTCTTTTGTTATTCGATGTTGGAATGAACTGTTACTAACTTTGCCAGATCATGAATTGGTCATACAGTGGCATGTGTACTAGGTAAAGCTTATGCTTTGCGTTTGATTTGAAGCCCACTATTATGAAAATTTCATGTGCTGCTGGTGATGTTTCTCCTCTTCTATATTCACTAAATGCTAACTCATATGTCTTGAATCAATTTACCCAGGTTTATGATGTCACTCCTTTTCTTTTTTCTCAAGTAACTTGAATGTGGATTATGAGTTGCATTCAAAACTGGAACTCCTTTTCTGGTTTATGATGTCACTCCTTGTCTTCAACCAAAACTGGAAATCATGCTTTTTCCTCAAGTAACTTGGATTATAAGTTGCATTCAATTCTATTATTGAAATTGCAGAGTATAATAATTGTAGTTAAGTTTAGTAATACTATATTGAAATTGCAGATGTCAAATAAAGATGCATCAAAAGATGAACCTCAACATGAGATGTCACACAGTAATTTACAGAATAATGGTATCAGATATGATAAATTGTCTGCAGAAAACCTTATATGTGTGGAGTTTGTAACAGTGGAGGCAGCAGAGACTTTTTACTATGATTATGCAAAAGAAATGGGGTTTGAGGTAAGAAAAGATGACATGAGAACAAGTACAAGAACTAGGAGAGTCACTATCCGCAAATGAGTTTGTTCTGCAGAGGGGGAAAGACGAGAAAAGCATACAGACATTAATAACAAGGTCCGCATGCCAAAGAAATTGACAAAGTGCCACTGCCCATGTTTGTTCAAGATAAGGTACTTTAAGAAGAATAACTCGTATATTGTAGTAGACTTCAGAACAGACCATTCAAATGATCTTGTACAGCCACATGAGTCTCATTTGCTTAGGTCACATCAGTCGGTTTTAGATTCTGACTTAGCTTTAGTCAAATCTATGAGGAGAGCATCCATAAAGACTTGTCATGCATATGAATACATGGTTGACGTATCAGGAGGGTATGCAAATGTTGGTTTTACACTTAAAGACCTGTATAATAAGTTAGATGCAAGTCAGCGTGAAGATATGATTGGAGGAGATGCAAATGCCACACTTGGCTATCTCAAAGGAAAAGCTGCTGAAGATAAGAAGTTATTTTACAAGTATAGCACAGATGAGAATAAAAGGTCAGCTAATTAATGTAATTTTTAATATGTGTATATGTATGTGTGTGTATACAAATATGTTTTTTTCCCAATGATCTAACTACATGTCCGTTAACAGGTTGGCTAACTTGTTTTGGAGAGACTCGACTTCATTGGCAGATTATAGTTGTTTTGGAGATGTACTGGTATTTGATAGCATGTACAAGACTAATCATTATGAGAAGCCCTTGGTATTGTTTGTGGGTTCAAACAACCATTTGTTGACTGTAGTTTTTGGCTTTGCATTACTGGTGGACGAAACAGAAGAGACATACCCATGGGTTTTGAAGACATTTTTAGAATCCATGGAAGGCAGAAAACCTCGTACCATCTTGACTGATGGAGATGAAGCAATGAGGAAGGCAATCGAGGTAGTTTTTCCTGGTTGTCCACATCGTCTATGTTCTTGGCATGTATCCAGAAATTCTCTGAAAAATTTGCGCAATCCTAAAATAGTTGCAGAGTTTAGACGTTGCATGTTTGATGAAACAAGCCCTTCTGGTTTTAAACAACGGTGGAGTGCTATGGTGGATAAATATGGTCTTCAAAATAGAAGTTAGGTGAAGATGATGTATGATAAACGACATAAATGGGCCGAAGCATTTGTTAGTGGATAATTTTTCGCTCGCATGCGTAGCACTCAGCGATGTGAGGGCATGAACAGGTACATGAAGGACACGCTCCTCTTTAGCAGAGTAAGATTGATTGAACTCGTTCTGCAACTTGATAAGTCAAATGGATGCCTTAGAAATAAAGTTGTTAAAGAAGATTTTCGGTCCAATAACTCAAGTCATGTACTTTCTACTGGACTTCGGAAGTTGGAGAAGCATGCCTCTACTCTCTATACAGATAATGTGTTTCAGCTGATATGCGTTGAGATAGATCGGGTTGGAGAACTGATTAAATCAGAGATTATGCATCTGAATACATGTCGAGTGTACATTATGTCTAGTTATAACAATGATGAAGAGAATGAGTGCACGACTACCTACTACCATCGGTCGAGTGATCCTCGATTGGTATGCTCTTGCCAACTTTTTGAACATGAAGGCATCCCTTGTTCTCATTTATTTAATGTGATGAAGCACGAGCGCATGAGGGAGATACCTAGGTCCTTAATATTGAAGCGGTGGACCAAGGAAGCAAAATCTGATGTTCACTCTACAGTCCCTAAAGATAATACGCCAAGTGAATCTCTACAATCGGCCAGGTACGTAGACATCCTTAATGACAACATTGTATTCTTGTCATCTTAGTCATATGTTTATCAAGTTAATGTAATGAAAGCTGACACCTTTATTAACTGGCTGAAAGAATTGTCATTGATTCTTATGCTTCTACACTGTAGACATGGAGATTTAACTTACTTGGGTAGCAAAATATCATACCTTGCATCACAGACAGAGGAGGGTACTACAATCTTGAAGAAAGAACTTAATAAGTTGGAGCCAATACTGGCAGAGGTTTTGAAGCAACAAAAGGATATGAGCGATATTTCAGACCCTTGCAATAACCTTTTAAGAGATCCTATCAGGGTAAGGAGCAAGGGCAGACAAGTAAGCAAAGAACCCAATACAAAACCTAAATGTGGTTTGTGCAGAAGTTATGGACATAACAAAACTACATGCCCACAAAAAAGCAAGTTGCGTGGCAGAGTCAAAGTTGTGGCTCGTGAGGTAGAAGAACTTCATGCCAAAAAGAAACTCAAATTTTGACTTCTCATTGTTTATTGCTTGAAACATGCTCTACATTCAATGTCATATTTTTTTTTTCTTTTTAGTTTTCTTCAGTTTTATTTTGTTGGTATGTGGTGATGTCGGATTGTTATTGGTTTTCCATAGACATGTCTATAGATGTATTAAAATTCTAGTAACAATAAAGGATGCTACGAAGATTTGATTATCATACTGGCCATTTAATCAGGATAATTACATATTTACAACAGGTTAATTCAGAAAAACAAATACGGATCTGCAAAAGGAAAAGAGACAATAACAAAACAAGAAAAGGGTAACAACTAACTTATTTTATGGTAAAACAAAAGGTCAGATACAAGAGGTATTTATGACTACTCTGCCCCAAAACACACAAGGTACTCAGTACTCAGCCCAATTTGTTTACCTCAGTTGCTACGAAAGTTATCAGGCATGCATGATTATGCTCCTAGACGAGAAGTACCCTACTAAATAAGACATATACTCCTTGTAAAAAGGTACCCTTCTTGACAAGATACATGTTTTTGGACATATTGAGAAGATTAATGGTTGTACACGAGATGTGCCCTAGTACACGAGATGTGCCCTAGTAAAGATGTACACCTTGAGAACATTTATGCTCCTTGTACATAGGTACCTTCCTTAACAAGATACATGTTTATGAACACCTTGAGAACATTTATGCTCCTAGACGAGAAGTACCCTACTAGAGAAGATATATGCTCCTTGTGGAGAGGTACCCTCCTTGATGAGATACATGTTTATAGAGACGTTGAGAAGATTTATGCTCTTATATGAGATGTAAACATTCTTGAGAAGATATATGCTCCTTGTTGAGAGGTACCCCCTCCGTGACGAGATACATATTTTTGGACACATTGAGAAGATTGATGGTCGTAGACGAGATGTGCCATAGTAGAGAAGACATATGCTCCTCGCACATAGCTAGGTACCTTCATTGACAAGATATATGTTTATGGACACCTTGAGAACATCATATGCTCCTAGACAAGAAGTATTCTACTAGAGAAAACATATATATGCTCCTTGTGGAGAGGTACTATTCTTGACGAACCATTGGTAATGGAGAGCTTGAGGATATTTATGCTCATACGTACTTAATCCTAAATGTATTTGTAGGGGTTAGGGGTTAGATTTTAGGTTTAGGGTTTAGGGTTTAATTAGATTTAATTATTGAAAAAAAACAATAGTTAATGAAATTTAATGTCATTTTGTAGGGTTTAGGGATTAGGGGGTAAGGTTTCCGAAAACGAGTTCAGGTTTAACTATAAATTGTTTGAAAAAAAAAATAGTTTCCTTTAGAAAAAACGAAAAAGATTCTTAATCGAAAAAAAAGGAAAAGAAATTATAGAAAATTTAATTACATTATCGCTTATAGCAGTTTCCTTATCAGAATACAATTCTGTATCTCACTTTGGAAGATTAAAAACGTGCATAGAATTAGATAATGAGAGTACAAAATTGAAAACTACAATGAGGGAAATTATTATTTGTACCCGGAACACCACCTGTTTTATGTTCCTCTTTAATCTCATTGGTCAACGTGTTTTGTTCTTATTTCTGATTGGTGTATTTAATTACTTTTTCTTTCTTTTTTCCATCCCGTGCTGGTCCCCACATGAATCTGAGTTATATGATTGGTCGGGTACAACACCTAGCAGTGCCACGTGGTGTTCCGGGTACAGAGAATAATTACTCCTACAATGAATCACTACTCCTTAATTTTAGGAAATTTTATGACGAACGTGTAAATATACACAGCTAAAGGGTAGTTGAAGAAAACCCCATGACGTCGCTGTATATCTTATTATGTGCATAAGTAGCAGTGAATTGTGTTTAGGCTAGATTAACAAGAAGTTGAAGCGCCCAACTATGAGGGAATTCAAGTGCTTCAAGACTGTAAGTTCTTCCTACAATCGTTTTATTTCATCTTGTTTTACCATCCAAACATCCAAAATTACAATCACGAACTAGATCTGTTGTGGATCTGTCATTGTATATGTTTCGATCGCACGTTAGGGTTTGCTTTTCTTTTCAATAGTTCAAGTAGTTCTTATTCTCAACAAGTTCAAGAGAATATGGCGCCGAAGAGAAATAAAGACGACAACGAAACCAAAGGAAATCATCAAGCGGGTAAAAACATGAAAGTCAGGGTTGGACGACATGCCTTTAATCGATATCTGTATGTATCACTTTTTCTTTCTCATACAAGTTAAGTCCGCTTCAATTTCAGTTTTTGTTAATATCTGAACAAGTTGATCAGTTGTTATGCTTTTTGATGCGTTTTGGTTACTCAATTTGAGTCTATGATAATTTGTGTGTGATATATGAGATGTACTGAATATTTGGCATGGTTGTTTAGGAAAATTCAAGCCGATCGATTTGGAAAAGGTGAAGATAGATAATGAGGTGACACATTTAATCTCTGGTTTCTCTAATATGTAACTTTTATCTTATAGTTTTTGAGGTCATCTGATCAATTGTATTCACATGCAGTTCAAAAAAGCGGCCGCTCTGAAGTGGAATACAATTGATCCTAGTCAGAAGGCACAATATTATGTTTCCACCTCAACTCATTCAGATGCAATTCCTTCGGTCGGTAAGGATAAATCAAAAGACTCAAGATTCATGGCCACACGTTGTAGTCCGAAAAGATTTATGGATATTGTTTCCAATTTTTCAAAAGATCAAATTGCTGCGGTAAATGAAATGGGATTTGGCACCTTGTTGCAATTGTCCTGCACTAGAATTTGTCATGATTTGTGTAGCTTCCTGGTGGATAAGTTTGACACAGAAAATTGTTTAATCTGGTTGCATGGTAAGACGATGAAACTTTGTTCCTCGGAATTTCAACATATTATCGATGTACCTGAAGGAGGAACAAATATCGATTTTAGTGACTCCAATGACAACTCTGATACGAAGGTGTTTCAGGATTTTTTTTGTTGGAGAAGGTGACAGCATATCAATTCCATTCCTAGTTAGGAGTTTAGAAGAAGCAGAGTCAGTAGATGACAATTTCAGAGTGGGTTTGCATTATTGGTGTTGGGTATCTTGCTTTGTCCTACTACATCGACAAGCATCGATCCGAAGTATCTTGTCCCATTAAGAGATTCAAAAAAAATTAAACATCTAAACTGGGCAAGTTATTGTTTTGAATTTTTGGTGGACAGTGTGCGGTCTTACAAGCAAAAGGAATCACGATACATGTGCGGATGAGTCCTCTTTTTACAAATTTATTATTTCAATAATGTCGCATATGGGAGAGTTCTTATAGATTGTTTAAAGCCTCCTCTTATTGTATGGGGGGAGAAGGAGTCGAAAAAATTAATCAAGTTTATATCAGATAAAGGAGGTTATGGAAGTCTGGAAGTTAATCTAGTTCCTAAAGCTGATAACGTGAAGAGACCTGAGCTTGAGGTGGGATATATGTCAGTATTGAAAAATGACACAGAATGTTTGAAGAATGTTGCTTCTAATATTGAGAAATTAGTTGATGAGCTGAAAGGTGTTGTTGCTTCCATTATTCCAAATGTTGTGGGCAGATTAGAGAAGAATCTAAAACAGTAAATGAACAACTTAAAGATGTGTTTAGTAACAGGATTACCAAGGCTTTGGGAGAGCTGAAAGAAGATCTTTTGAAAAGAGTAAATGAAATAAAAGATAGTGTGGAGCAACTTAATGAGAAAGCAGGATAAAATCATATCAATAATGTCAATACAAAGGAACAACTAGGTGATTTTCAACATAATGAACATGTGTTTCAATCACCATATATGAAGGAAGATTTAGTTGATTCTTCATGTCATATATTGAGCGATGATAATCCTGAGGCAACACCTTTCAAGGTATGTTAATTTACATTTAGAGTATTTCTTTGTTATGTTTTTAGTGTTGCATACTCATAGTTATGTTTATGGTGCTTGTAGACAAAGGCTCAAGAGCGTAACAGTAAAAAAGTCTTGGTAAAAAATGATGTGTCGTCAAACGATATTAGTCCTATGAATCTTCGAGGCACTATGGAAAGAAAGCCTAGCCACAAAATATCAAGTCCATATGTGAAGTTGGACAAGTTACAAGTGATGGGGAATAAATTAGACATTCTAACAATCAAACTTATGGAGGATAGGCCAAGGAAGCTGCAAAAAATTGGTCTGTTCATAGGATGTTGTAACCTCTATGATGACGATAAATATTTGATTGCATTTGTGTTTTTGGAAATGGACGAAGATGAAGTACCGTATGTGGGTTTTGTTTCAACATATACATGATATATCATTGTCGAAAACTATTTTTTTATTTATCCAAGTAAATTTAAAGTTGTTAATTATTTTATGATTTTTTTTGTCTTGCAGGTTCATTGTTTTCGAAACAGATTATCATCATCTTGATCGTTCGGGAATGAAATGTCTACAACCAAGAGAACTTGTTACATCCTCGGTATGATCTGACTTTGACGCTCAATGTTATAGATTTATAATTCGTTAACTCGTAGGGTTTATATGCACAGGTTATAGATGCATCACTTAGTCTTCTCAGAGATGAGGAGTCATCTACTTGGTATTACACTACATATTTTTCGGTATGAATCTATCTTTTGTGATTTTGTTTTTCAGTGTACATGCAAAATTATATACTAAATTTGGTAAGTTAATACAGGAGAAAACAATCACGGCTGTCAAGAATAAAGATGATTTGTCTGAATTTGCTAGCAAGGCTAGAAAGAAGTTCAAATGCGTATTACAATACACAAAAGGCCTAAAAATGCAGAAAAGGTATTGTATATTGAGTATATGTGCTGAACATTCTTGAAATATTAGTTATTATATTAACACTTTGATATTTGTAGATATTCGTCCCCATCTTAGATCCAGATACTACGCCGAACCATTAGTTTTTCATTGTGATTAAAATGGGAGAAATGGAAGTAGAGATATGTGACACTTGCCCGAGCCCTTCACACACTACACCTCGAGATGATCTTGTTTATTACTTGGTATAAAAAGAATTTATTTTTTTGTTTGTTTTGCAAATAGTGTTTCATTATCTTGATTATATAATAATTATGATGGACATGACAATAACGTTTTTTGTACTACAGCTGATGGCAATGGATGCAATATTTAAGGCTCAAATCCAAGATAGTTTTGATGAAGGATGGTCATTCTGTTCATTCACACTTTATCGTGTAGATGACATTCACATTCAGAAAAATGACTATGATTGTGGGATTTTTTTTGCTTAGATACATAATAAACTATGAAAAACCGTTAAATGATGAGGTACATATGGTGACTCAATATTTGATTGCAGCAAATATTGTTTTCTTTTGTAGGTATTTATCGTTTATTACTGAATGCAGTTAGATTCTGTTAATCGTTGCGTTCAACTTATCTTATGGATGTTGAAGCATCCAAATAACCAAGCATTGGTTAAAGCTATGGAGGCTTTGGACGCGGGGTGCGAAAAAGGTGGTGCCAAGAAAAAGATCAAGACAAAAGCTACTAGTAGTTCTAATCAAAATCATGACAAGAGCAGTTCAAAAGCCACAAAAGCCATACTGGGAAAATCACCGGTACAAGCAAAAGGTCGTGGTCATGGTCGTCCTTTGGGTTCAAAGAATAAAAAACATTAAAAATAGATCTAAATGTGAATGCTGTGTTTTTAGAACAATATTAATCTTGCTTCATTCATCGTTTATGAGATGTTCCAGGTGATGATGGAGTTGTTTTTCCTAAACTTTTGGGTTTTACTTACTGTTGATGGATTATGCACTACATGATTTGCATAGAGTACATCTTCGATATCTTTCAAAATAGCCTGCCTGACATCCTATGAAGCCAAGTAATAATCCTTGTACGACATGGGTACAATAATCGATTACAAACATATGTCAAACATGCTCTCACCCCATGGTATTGAAATTAAAATATGTCCAATAAAAGTGGAGGGATTTCAGGAAACCTGTGCTTAAGGAGTAAGATGGTATCTGCTCTCTCTCTCTCTCTTCAAAACTCTTTTCCATACTCACACCTCAACATTCATATTCCAGGGAACCCTCAATTTTGTTTTTTAAGTTTAGAATTTTATGGTTAGAGGACAAGTCCATAACACAAAGAAATTGGTCTGGATTTAGACCAAATAGATTGGTGCCGAGCTTGGTCATCAAATAATTCAACTAGATTTGGTCACCAAGACTTCGCCTCCCATTTTCCATAAAACAAACCTATCAAGGTCTGCACCCCTTTTACATATTTATGACCCCTTTTACAAAACTAAAAACGAATGTGTCGTTGTCGAAATGGTAAATTTTAAGATTTATACCAAATAGATCATTCGTCCTCATTCACGTAATATGATTTTCGGTTTTGTAATTAGTTAGTGTTTTTTGTATCTAGAAAATAATTACATCTTTCACAACGTTTTTATGAAAACAAGAAAATTTGGTTCAACATATTGTAATAAATATCCATATGTTGTAATTACAAGGTCTTGACCAAATTTACAGATTTATGACATATTTTACAAAACTGAGGACGAATGTGTTGTCATGATGGTAAATTTTCAGATTATGTCCAAATAGATTATTCGTCCTCATTCACGTAATATGGTTCTCGGTTTTGTAATTGGGTGGTGTTTTTTGTATCTAAAAAATAATTATATCTTTCACAACATTTTTATGAAAACAAGGACATTTGGTTCAAAATATTGTAATAAATGTTCATATGTTGTAATTATAAGGTCTTGACCAAATTTATAGATTTATGACTTCTTTTACAAAACTGAGGACTAATGTGTTGTCATGATGGTAAATTTTCAGATTATGTCCAAATAGACCATTCGTCCTTATTTACGTAATATGGTTCTCGGTTTTGTAATTTGGTGGTGTTTTTTGTATCTAGAAATAATTACATCTTTCACAACATTTTTACGAAAACAAGGACATTTGGTTCAAAATATTGTAATATATGTCCATATGTTGTAATTACAAGGTCTTGACCAAATTTACAGATTCATGACCTCCTTTACAAAACTGACGGCGAATTTGTTGTTGAGATGGTAAATTTTCATATTATGTCCAAATAGACCATTCGTCCTCATTCATGTAATATGGTTCTCTGTTTTGTAATTGGGTGGTGTTTTTCGTATTTAGAAAATGATTATATTTTTCACAACGTTTTTACGAAAACAAGGACATTTAATTCAAACTTTTGTAATAAATGTCCATATGTTGTAATTATAAGGTCTTGACCAAATTTACAGATTTATGATCTCTTTTACAAAACTAAGGACCAATGTGTTGTCGAGATAGTAAATTTTCAAATTATGTCCAAATAGATCATTCGTCCTCATTCATGTAATATGGTTTCTCGGTTTTGTAATTGAGTGATGATTTTTGTATTCAGAATATATTTACATCTTTCACTACGTTTTTACAAGCATAAGGACATTTGGTTGAAATGTTTGTAATAAATGTCCATATGTTGTAAAATAAAAATAATAATAATTCCATGTGTCATATTCTAAGTGGGTAACCTGATGACCAGTTCTTCAGGTTACCATCTTTTTAATTATTAAATATTAAATAAAAAGAAAAAAAAGGTATGAGGTATTGGTGGGTACTACAGCCTGTCTCAAAAACATCATGCTCAGATTATGTTTGAACTCACTAGAAAATGATTCAAGGTTCCAATATAAACTTTCATGAAGCTATGAGAAACGCATTTGAGAACGAAGGAGGAATTTATTTTAGTGGAGGTGCATGAAAATATATATGTGGTTTGTTGAAATAACAATTAGATTGTTCATCAAATGATGTGAATGGTAATACTCCTCTTTACTTGGTTATAACCTAGGAAGCATGGAAGCGTGGCTCTGCCCACGATTCGTGCTTCCGAAGCGGAAGCGAAGCGGAATCGTGTCGGAAGCAATCGGAAGCGCATGGAATCGCGCTTCCTGGAAAAAGGTTGTTTGGGAGCGCGACGGAAGCGCGAGCTTCCAATTCGGAAGCGTGCAATTTTGATCCGGAAGCGCCCAAATTCGAAACCAAATACCACCCAGCCCAAAATCCAAACCCAATACCACCACAAGCACCACCGACTTGTCTAGCTACCAGCACCACCAATATTACCAATCACCATTCATCGCTCTTCTTTGACACTGCTGACATTTTAGACGACCCCAAAACCGATTTCTAGTGCTAGAAGTACGAAAAGAACAAATGGGTTTAGTGTGTACTGGTTCAAATTGATCGTTTGATGGATTTGTTGGTCAAAACTTTGCAGAAAGTTATGAACTTGCTGTAGAATTTGACGCCGGGAGAGGAATTGGGAGGAAGGAGTGTACGGACAAGTGTTGGTGTAGATGGGTGAGGAGCTGAGGACGCGCGTGAGGAGGGGTTGTTATTGTGATTAGGTTTTTTGTATTTCTTTAAGTGATGGGTTTCCTGCAGCCTTATCTAGATACTCCATTGTAGAATTTTTGTTTTCTTTGTTTTATCTGATGGTTACTCTTAGGAGTTAGGATTAATTTATTCTTAGGGGTCTATCAAATTATACATTGCTAACTTAAGCTGATCATGTTCATGTTCATGTTCATGATCATGAGAATGAAGATGATGTCTTTGGTGATTAAGTAGATTAGTGTTTATTTTTATTTGAGTTATTTGATTGTAAAACAATAACTTTGAATTTGAATTTAATAATGACTTTAAATTTTCTATTTATTAATTTTTGTATAATTAAATATATATATATATATATATGTATTATTTTATTTCGATGCTTCTAGAACGCTTCCGCTTCTAATAAATTTTGAAAAAAAACGCTTCCGCGCTTCCAAACACTTCGCTTCCACGTTTCCGCTTCCGATTCCATGCAACGTAGGTTATAACACACCAACAACTGTACAATTTTTCATCGAATTATTCGGTTTTATATTAATAGATCAAGAGAATTAAAATCGAGAATTAATAGAGAGAATTAATAATTTGGTATCAATACTTGCAACAAAAAACAAACACCGAGTAGAAAGGCGAAGAAGTTGATTTGGTCCATATTGTTGAGACTAGTAAGAATGACAAAGCGTAAAGAAAGTTGAAATAACAATTAGATGCTTCTCTCTAAGTGGCCGAACGACCGGGGAAAAAGTCGAAGGAGCTGTGCAAAACTCCCGCTCGTTCGCTCAATCTGTGTTTACCATAAAAAGACCCATGTCCATTCCTTATAAGAGACACTCATGCTTATAGTCTCTCACTGTGATCATTGATTCTCAAGAGGAATAAACGAGCTTTTCAAGAACAATGTACAGGGAATAAGAGAGGTTCTCCTTGGGAGTTATATTCTTGTATACTAGCGCTCACTTACTATACAGAGTGTGTGAGTTGTGGCATATATATACGTAGAGGCGTGTAACTTATGTAAAAAAACAGTGTTTTGAATTTGGTGTGCTTGGTGAAAGAAAACGAAAGTGAGATCCAATGGCAGAAGGCATAGGGATTAGCTTGGAAGAAATCAAGAAAGAGAATGTTGACCTTGTAAGCTATTTGTATTGAACATGCGCGACAAATTTTCGATGCAATTCAATGATCGGAACAGTCTATATGTACTAACAATGTGTTGGTGTGTGTGTGATCATAGGAGCGAATTCCAGTTCAGGAAGTTTTTGAGCAATTGCAATGCACAAAAGAGGGGCTGTCTAGTGATGAAGGGCAGAAGAGGCTCCAAGTCTTTGGCCCAAACAAGCTTGAGGAAAAGAAGGTACTTTAATTTTTTAGCAATCTTCTTCCTAATATTATTTTTGTCTATACTCTATACATCTAAAAAGAAACTGATGTGAATCATGTGATAATTAATAATTTGGGGAACAGGAAAACAAGGTTTTGAAGTTCTTGGGTTTTATGTGGAATCCCCTATCATGGGTTATGGAAATTGCAGCTATCATGGCCATTGCCTTGGCAAATGGAGGGGTAAGCAAACGACTTCTCTATCTCGATCTCTTTCTCCCTCAGAGATATTCTTACGAGGATTCTCATGAGTTGAACACATGCAGGGAAGGCCACCGGACTGGCAAGACTTTGTGGGAATTACTTGTCTTTTGATTATCAATTCTACCATTAGTTTTATCGAAGAAAACAATGCAGGCAATGCTGCACAAGCTCTTATGGCTGGTCTTGCCCCAAAAACCAAGGTGATCGATGATTAGTAATGAAACATGTCTACCACGTTATAAATGATCGAAACGAGGTTGCTTAATGCTTGTTTGCATGTAATGTTGTAGGTTCTAAGAGATGGAAGATGGTCTGAGTTAGAGGCTGCAATCTTAGTACCAGGAGATGTAGTCAGCATCAAGTTGGGAGACATTGTCCCAGCTGATGCACGTCTCTTGGAGGGAGATCCCCTCAAGATAGACCAGTCTGCCCTCACCGGTGAGTCGTTGCCTGTGACGAGGTACCCCGGGGATGAAGTGTTCTCGGGTTCCACTGTCAAGCAAGGAGAAATAGAGGCAGTAGTAATTGCCACAGGGGTTCACACGTTCTTTGGTAAGGCTGCTCACTTGGTTGACAGCACCAACCAAGTAGGCCACTTCCAAAAGGTAAGCACTATTCTCGTTGAGAGATTTTCATCATATACGTATACATGTTGTTGCATCTCTATGTTTTTGTGTCTCATGTCATGTGAATCTGGCTGTGGTGATCAGGTTTTGACTGCCATCGGAAACTTTTGCATATGCTCTATTGCCATTGGAATGATAATAGAAATAGTGGTCATGTATCCAATACAACGTAGGAGATACAGGGATGGGATTGACAATCTCTTGGTGCTTCTCATTGGAGGGATTCCGATTGCTATGCCAACAGTGTTGTCAGTTACCATGGCTATTGGTTCTCACCGCCTGTCCACGCAAGGGGCTATCACAAAGAGGATGACAGCCATTGAGGAGATGGCTGGAATGGATGTCCTATGTAGTGATAAGACTGGGACCCTGACTCTCAACAAGCTTACAGTAGACAAGACCATGGTCGAGGTAAAAGAAACAAAATGATTCTTTGGACAAATTTTTTTTTCCTTGTCTAGGGAAATCACATCAACGACATCCCTTATGATTTGCAGGTGTTTGTAAAAGATGTTGACAAGGATGGTCTCATTTTGCTTGGCGCCAGGGCTTCGAGGGTTGAAAATCAGGATGCTATTGATACATGTATTGTTGGAATGTTGGGTGACCCCAAGGAGGTAACTTGTCTCGTGTATAAACCTATGCAATCCTTCCGGATATGGAAGCCTGAGTTAACTATGTTATTGTATTTTGTGGATGCAGGCCAGGGAAGGTATAACTGAGGTCCATTTTTTGCCTTTCAATCCAGTCGAAAAGCGTACCGCCATAACATACATCGATACTGATGGCAATTGGCACCGAGTTAGCAAAGGTGCACCAGAGCAGGTCAGAAGCCACCCTTGCAACTATTACTAATGCTTATTTCTTTCATTTAGTTTTACCTTCTGATCTTATGGCATGGAATGCACTCTTTTCTCAGATCATTGACCTCTGTGAGCTTAAAGACGATGCAAGGAAGAAAGCACATGCTATTATTGACAAGTTTGCAGATCGCGGTCTCCGTTCCCTTGCTGTTTGTAGACAGGTGTTTATATTATCTTTCCCTCATGCTGGAGCATAATAATTTTATTTGTTTGGTGTAACTGAAGTTGCTCTATTCATGAATTGTTTGCTTCCAGACTGTGCCAGAAAAAAACAAAGAGAGTGCAGGAACACCATGGCAGTTTGTAGGCCTCTTGCCTCTCTTTGATCCTCCTAGACATGACAGTGCAGAGACCATTCGACGTGCCCTTCATCTCGGTGTCAATGTTAAGATGATCACTGGTGACCAACTTGCCATTGGTAAGGAAACTGGTCGCAGACTCGGCATGGGAACCAACATGTATCCTTCTTCTTCCCTTCTTGGTGAACACAAGGACGAGTCTGTTGCTTCCCTC
Source organism: Fragaria x ananassa (assembly GCA_034370585.1). NCBI lineage: Eukaryota > Viridiplantae > Streptophyta > Magnoliopsida > Rosales > Rosaceae > Fragaria > Fragaria x ananassa. The sequence goes on from CP139752.1 coordinate 19,656,551, forward strand.
CCTATTGATGAGCTTATAGAAAAGGCTGATGGCTTTGCTGGTGTCTTCCCAGGTAACTCTCACCATATCTAAATTGAAATCTCTTTAATATGTTTCATAATAGAAACTAATTAAGTTGAAACCATGCAGAGCACAAATATGAAATTGTGAAACGGCTGCAAGAGAGGAAGCACATTTGTGGGATGACCGGAGATGGTGTGAATGATGCCCCAGCGCTAAAGAGGGCAGACATTGGTATTGCAGTCGATGATGCAACTGATGCTGCCCGGAGCGCCTCAGACATTGTCCTAACGGAGCCAGGATTGTCTGTGATTATCAGTGCTGTGTTGACAAGCAGAGCCATTTTCCAAAGGATGAAGAACTATACCATCTATGCTGTTTCCATCACAATTCGTGTTGTGCTTGGCTTTTTGCTCCTTGCTCTTATCTGGAAGTTTGACTTCTCACCTTTCATGGTGCTCATTATTGCCGTACTCAATGATGGAACAATCATGACTATTTCAAAGGATAGGGTGAAGCCATCTCCTCTTCCGGACTCATGGAAGTTAAAGGAGATCTTCGCCACTGGTGTCGTCCTTGGCACCTACATGGCTGTCATGACTGTTGTTTTCTTCTGGGCTGCTAATGATTCTAATTTTTTCTCGGTAAGACAATTCTTAAAATCCAAACAAGCATTTAGCTAATCTTGATGCTGTAACAGTCCTTTAATCTTATCATATATTTTTGTTGAATACATATAGGACAAGTTTGGAGTAAGATCTATCAGAGGCAGTGATAGGGAGCTTACGGCAGCTGTCTACCTTCAAGTTAGTATTATCAGTCAGGCACTTATCTTTGTCACTCGATCCCGAAGCTGGTCTTTTGTAGAACGCCCCGGTGTCATGCTCATGATTGCCTTTCTCATAGCACAGCTAGTGAGTTGCAAGACAAAATATCAGATAATGTTTGTTTCCACTGTGTATTTTGCAAGAACCATGAGCTAACTTTGTTTTCATGTTCGTCCATTAAGCTTGCTACAATTCTCGCTGTTTATGCAAATTGGGGCTTTGCAAGAATCAAAGGCATGGGGTGGGGATGGGCAGGTGTTATCTGGCTCTACAGCATCGTCACCTACATACCTTTGGATATTCTCAAGTTCATGATTCGATATGCATTGAGTGGCAAGGCATGGGATAATGTACTTGAAAATAAGGTATTTGATATCAAAACCTCCTGCTTAAACTCTGCCGCTCTCAATCATCTTCCATAGTTATATTCTTTGGTGTTTGATTGCTTATTTCTCATGCAGACTGCCTTCACAACAAAGAAGGATTATGGAAAGGGAGAGAGGGAGGCACAATGGGCAACAGCTCAACGTACCCTTCATGGGCTGCAGCCTCCAGAAACATCTGACATCTTCAATGACAAAAACAACTACCGAGAGTTGTCTGAGATCGCCGAACAGGCCAAGAGGCGAGCTGAAGTTGCTAGGTAATTGGCACTGGAAGCTAGTATAGTCTTCCTGTAATAGAAACCTGTAGTGTAGTTCGATGGATCCTAATTTTTGCTATGCTTGTTGGAGTTTGCAGGTTGAGGGAGCTTCACACACTCAAGGGGCACGTGGAATCGGTCGTCAAACTCAAAAGACTTGACATTGACACCATTCAGCAACACTACACTGTCTGAGAGACAGGAAGTTTTGGCAAGGAGAAGCTGGACAGGGACAAACCTAGCACATGACATGAGAATATAGTTGTTCATCACTTTTTCTACATTTTTTTTTCTTAGAAAAAATGTTTCTGTGTTCGATTTATAGGAGCATGTCAGGGTTAAATAATCCAACGGGTGATTTGTCATAGACAATCCAAGGTTGGACATAGAGATCCTATTCTGCTGTATGAATTACTATTTTACTGTTCTAATGATAATTCCCTATTTTTCGCTTCGGTCATATTACCTGTGTCAGTTCAACTCAAAAGTTCTCTTTAGGGCTTAATTTCTTGGCCAAGAGTCTTTCCTTTACAAATGTGCTTCACTAATTATTTCAAGTAGAATCTTCTGCTTGTTGAAAAAGTGGTACAACTATACCTAACAGCCAAAGCTACTTATTCTAGGATTTCTAGCTTCGGCAAAATCCTCCAACCAAATTCTTTCTTTGCCATATTCACCTCTAGCATTTATAATGCTTGATTATAATGCAGCTTCCTTAGCTTAAGTACCGCAATGCCCCTTCGGATGCTTGCTCAAATTCTTTCCTTATAATGCAGCTTCCTAACCAATAATGCCCCTTCGGTACATTTATAATGCAGCTTCCTAACCAAATTATTTCCTTACCTTGACATTGTGGAGCCAAAAATCAAATTTAGCCATACTTTCACTGATAACCAAGATGCATCAAGCACCACAATGCGCCTTCGGATGCTTTCTCAGCTGCAGCTTTCCATTTTGGATGAGGAGAATTAAAGAATTCAAACACTGTATTGGGAATTTGGGATCATTCACTTCAACAGTAACCCTGCAGGTGAACCTCTGTACGTATAAGGATTAATTAGATCACAAACATAAAAATGGTCAAGTCATTTGAAATAGCTAGAATAAGTAACAAAATGACATGTTTTTCCAAAAATTCATATATAGAACTCTTTTCATGATTCGCAGCTTTTGTACAATTTGTTTTCAGCTTACATTTCCTGATGATTGGCCCTTCCTTTGTGCAGTACTCAAGCAGATGAGTTTTTGCAGTACATGAGGCTTCCATTTTTGTTTAGTACAAATCTCAAGCAGATGTGATTTTGCTGGTTTTTTCTTTTTTGGTCCCCTCTACGTTGTTAGTATGGATAACCACATCATTCTTATCCCCCACATTCAAATGCAGATTGGGAAGCAACTCTGAGCAGAACAGATCAACATAAATGAGTTTTTAGGTGTACAATCACTACTATTACTAGAGATATATACTTGGTTTCTCAATAGACCTTGGGCCAGTTTGGGACTGCTGTGCTATGAGAGGAATTGCTTTTGAAATTGCTGTAAGAAAAATCACTTATGATATTGCTATGAGTAGAATCAGCTGAGGTGTTTGGTAAACTGTTTTTAAAAGTGTTGTGAGAACCAAAAAATAATTTCGTATGTTTGGTAAGTTATAAGTAAAAATTGTTTTAGATGGGTATAATGACAAAAATGGGTATTGTTATAAATTGATATTAAAATAAATAGTTGTTTCTTTTGTATGTAACTGAATTATAAAGTTAACCCATGATATTACATAAGATTTTTTAACACCATAGTCAAATGAAGTTCTTAAATAATATACAAAAGATTAGTGAAGCCATTCCAAAAGATACAAATTGGAACATACAAAAGATGCATTTCAAATTGAGGCCATTTCAAAGTTCTTAAATAATATAAAAAAACCATTGCATTACACAAAAGGTCATTGCATTACAAAAGTGAAGCCATTTCAAAAGCCATTTCAAAGTTCTTAAATAATATACAAAAGGCCATTGCATTACACAAAATATAGTGAAGCCATTTCAAATTGGAACTAAATGCTAAATAGATGCATTCATTAAACTTTGTACAATGGTGTCTCTTAACACCTCCATTTCTTGTCTTCCCGTCCCATCTTCTTCATGTTCATTGTCCTCCATATCTTCACTAATCTCTTCACTTTGGCAATCATCACTTTCATCAAAATCATGATCTTGGTGAACATACTTTCTTATGTAGTTATGAAGAGTCATTGTAGCAACAACTATCTTCACTTGTTTTTCATACGGAAAGCTCGGCATATCACGTAAAACACTGCACTTTTTTTTTTCATACCCCAAAAGTGCGGTCAATAATACCTCTAAGTGAAGAATGTGCATGATTAAATATTTCTTTATGACCCGTCGGTTCATCACCTCTACGAAAATGTGGAAGGTGATACCTCTCACCTTTATACGGTCCTAAATAACCCCTCATTTGTGGATATCCGGCATCTACCACATAATACTTTCCTGAAAGAAGTAAATATAATAAATGATTAATTATGATTTAATTAGATTAGTATATCACAATGTAAGAAAAAACAAATATTACTATTTGGGAGTCTGGGAAAATTTGTTAGAGGGTTGCGCATGACCAATAAGAATACTCTACTATCATGGGTAATGTCTTCCCACCCTGCAAAAACAAATGTGAATTGCTTGTCGAAGTCGCATACGACGATCACATTTTGGTGGGTATCCCTTTTCTACCAATATATGACACTTGATCATATGGAGAAATAATAGCTTGAACATGAACACCATCAATTGAGCCAACACAATCCTACAAATTAATTATTTTTTAATATATAAGCAGTAATTATGTTGGATAAAAAATAGTAATTATGTTGAATATAACATTGAACATACCTTAAAATGAGGCATGTATCTTGTGTCCCTTTCAATTTCTTTTGGGGTGCTTCTGAATTCGGGATCTAATGGCTTTATTAGCACTCTAGCCATATTATAGAGAATGTCTAGCATTTGGGAGAAATACATGCTCACCGTCTCACCCGAACATTGAAAACGTTCTTGTATATTCCAATTGGTCTCACCCCCTCTCAAAATATATACAAACATAGCCAAAACATCAGCAGTGCATATGTTCTTAGAATCCCCCAACACCTTTTCAATATCTTTCAATAGCATATAGAAACAATTCTTTTCCATCCTAAATGCATTATAACATCTAGTATCATTATTACCTCTTAATACACCCATCAACCAAATGTAACATGTTTGAGAGTTTGTGTAGCATGAAGTTTTCATAATGTACTTTTCAAGATACACTTGAGTAAGACGACCGGCTACACATATAATTTGATCAAACTCCTCTTCATCTCCAGAATTATCCATACTTTACAAAACAAACATGCAATAGCATTAACAAAAAGAAACAACGACTAATTAAAGGCTGCAACAACATTAACAAATATTACAAGTAACCAAGTTCATAAAAAAGATATAAGCAAACATGAGTATCAAGTAATATCTCTAGGCAATGATAATATGAATATCAAGTAAAGGGCAACACTATTAACGATGAACAACAAAATATCATTAAAAAAAATAGTATCCTTAATGAAAAGATAGTCACACATCAGCCTTATTAGAAAGAAGAAGATCAAAAGCATCTCTAAACATACTCTTCAACACAGACCATTAACCTTATTTAAGAAGACCTTATTGGCCCACTCTTGATATTCAACTAACGAAAAGCAACAAACTTCACATTACAAAAGAAGGATCAGTCCTTTTTTGATTAAGAATCAAAAACTGGAGCTTCAGATCAACATCTATCATGATAAAAACATCTCTCGCTTTTCTTGAGAGAAAAACAGCTCTGTTGCGAACCACCACATCTTGGTTCCAGTTTCAACTCCTGGTAAAGTTGCAACAACTTGCATGATCTCCTGAATACTAGTTGCTTATGCACTTGTGAGAATTGATGTAGCTGTACTCCTACTCTCAACAACTTCGACAAGACGATCAATTTGTTTAGACAATTTTGCCACACCTCCCACCCTTCCTTTCTTCCCATTTGCCTCTTTTAAAACACCTTTGTCTTTAGTACCTTATGTTTGCCTTTCCACAATTGTTCTCTTTTTCCCCTACCTTGAATATCTTCCACCGGATCGGGAACCTCATCCTCATCATGCTCAAAATCCTCCAATACCTCTTCACCAACTATACTAGTTGAAGGAATCATGACAGATTGTCCTAGAGCTACGCTACCTTTGAACATCTGATCATAAATATCCATCATGTTAGGAATGATTCCCACATCACGAAATTTGCGGTACTCTGGATTGGATTGCAAAAGAAGAAGAATTTAATTCATAACTCATGCTTAAATTATAAGAGCACATCGAAACAGCAAATTAATTGAGAGCAAACCTTAATTTTACTTTTCCACCATTCAGCAAATGCATCGACAATTTTCTTAACAAGATCCCATCCAATACCAGTTTCCTGATGCAATAGAGAACTCCACAATTTCAAGTCATTTTTAAGTGAATCCCATTTGTTTTTCAATTGGCCTTTAGTATAATCTCTTCCGGTTGAGTCATTAAATGCTTTGACAACATTTTCCCATCCATTTTTATCAAAATGAGTACCTGACATGTTTCCCTTTGCAACTTCCTTACGAGTTATATCACAAAATATAGCTACTATATCATCAGGCCATGTGGCCTTTGTTTTCCCAATTCTCTCAGTTTCACCACTAGCTTTCTTCTTTCCCATCTGACAGGAAAGAAAATTAAAAGAATGAATATATAAGATAACCGATCCACCAATTACTCAAACATATCAAATTCACTTTGAATGCATATCACAAACTTATCAAAAAATCCAACTGAAACAAAACAGAAGCAAATTATCAAAAACACATAAAGGCAAACGAGCCATCTTCTATTAGTCATGTCCTCCTTACAAAGCTTATGATTTTGTTATTAAGAACCACAACTACTAGCTCATAGAGCATTGACACAAAATCTTGTATCAATTACAGCGAAATAAATTCATGTACCAAAAACATAACCAAACAAAATACAGAAGTCTTCCATTGCCAAACTCAAGCTCATTTTATCACTAAGCCTTTTTTCTTTTGGTCTGGTTTCATGCTCACAGACGAAACGACAAAATCATGGTTTACCCCCCAAATCTCTCTACCCACGTAATTCCACTCCTACTGGTCTCTCTCTCTCTCTCTCTCTCTCTCTCTCTCTATCTTCCCAGTTTGAATCTTCTACCTGGTACTAAACCTTAAAACTTTTCCTAGGATATTTTGAGGTTTACTACTCCCTGCTTAGGGTTCATACACAACCCACGAATCACGAATCACTAATTCTACTAATAGTAACGAACCTGATTACAATTTTATGATAATCAAGGGCTATTAACAACTCCCAAAATCTAGCAAACCCAACAACCTAAAATTATGATCATCAAACCTAAATCCATACCAAATAGTTATGGAAAAGATGTTTTACCTTTTGGGTTGGGGACGAAATTGTTGGTCTGAATTAGAGTGAGGCGGTGACAAAATCGCTCTCCCAAGATCTCAACAAGGTTCCTTGACTCTTGAGGGAAGTCTTGGAGAACGACGTCGCTGGTCTGTGAAGAAAGAAATTGGGTCCTAGACTAAAGTGAGGCAATGAAGAAAGAGATCGGGTCTTAGACTGGAGTGAGGCGGTGAAGAAAGAGAGAAGAAAGAGATAGGGGGTTTATTTGTGAGGGTTCATAACAAATGAGGAGGGTAGAATATGGTTTACAAAAAATTCATTAAAGAGAAGCTCTGTGTTTTCCAACCGATTCCCGTAAAAGCATCTCCTACCATGCTTCTCCAAAATCCACTTTTAAGATAATTCATTCTTCTAAAATTAGTTTTATAGATTGTTATCAAACACTTAAAGTTAAGCCCAGAATCACTTTTGACCCCAAAAATAGCTTGAGAATCCCTACCAAACTGGGCCCTTATAAGCTTCAATCAGTTAAAACTTAAAAGTTGGATTTTTTTTTTTTTTTTAACTTTGTGGGACATCAGGTATTAGAAAATGTGAAGATCTGCTCAAGAAAAGGAAGCTAAATTCTTACTGAAATATTTTTCTTCAAGGTATTCTACGTAATTGAAGAAAAAAAAAATCATTGATTATAGTTACCAACATGACCTTCAAATGAAATGACAATGATCAGTGTGGTGGTAGAGTACTTGATATGTAATTCAAAGACCCAACATGTTTAATTGTGCTTCAAGTAGATTTGAGGCAGGTGTGTTGTGATGATCTAATAAAAACATGATTATTGTTAAAGCCAGAAAAGATAACAAGCTACATTATTGAATTAGATTTTTGCCCACAAAATTGAGCACTTAAACCAGACAAATGAAATTTATAACAGAAACAAAATGCACCTTCAAAGATTCACAGTACTTTTGTACGTAGAGTCATATTTACAACTGGTTATTAGAAGGAAGGGGAATGGATCACAATAAATCTCATGAACTAATAATGAACTGAAATCTTAAAAACAGAAAAAATGAATATATATATATATATATATATATATATATATTATGTCTCTAGTGGTAATCAGTACTTCATTCTTCAGTGATGCTCTCCAGATTTGGGTGCCAATTATCAAGAGATGTAAGTCTTTTAGGTGTTCCTTTTACCCCAATTCTTGTACAATCTCTGCCGACCCTTTTCCTTGTCAGTCCCTTGGTTTCTGAAGAACTAGTAGAAGCACTGGTGTTCGGTAATGATTTTGCTTCCTCTTTTGAATCATCACCGCTAATCTTGGTTCCCATAAGCAAACATACAAAGCAGTAATTACTCTGAAAACAGCCCTTTTCCACATTTTTTTGGTCACTGCTAGAATGTCCCAAACAAGCATATGGTAACTTGGGAGAGTTTTTATTCATGAAAAAACAACAAGTTTTGACCATGTCCTGATGATCAACTTCCTCCTCTTTGCATGGTGATGTGATCTTGCTTTCACATTCTTGAATCGAAGTAGGCGAGTACTTTAAGGAGTGGCGTTGAAGCTTTCGGATGGTGCTTATGGGCACGACATAGTACTTCTGGCCTAGCTGTAGCATGGTGTCCGGTGAAACAATCGCCCACGGCTGCTTGAAGATGTGTGGATAGGCAACACAACATCTCGGATTCCGATGCATGAGCTCTGCCGCAAGAATGGTACAATCGTGAAGTTCAACGTGCCCACCGGGGTGAACAATTTTTACGAGCATGCTCTTGGTGCTCTTGGTGCAAAGCCAGCTTGAAAATGACATTGCTTCCCTGTAATATTTGTGAACAAACAGAATAAAAAAGAGCGAGTAGTCATGGTACTTGATAGAGGGAAGTTTAAGTAGAAGTTGTTACATAGTGTTAATCGAGAATGTCCATTGTGAACACCCTGAATAATTTGTTGTATTAATTTACACAAAACATTGATAACATCATGACATCTTTGTTGCATATATGTGTCAACTAATTGTCTCCTATATTGTTCATCTCCCTCTTAGTTTGGCGGATGATACTATCCTTCCTGAAATGCACCTTATGGTATTTTATTTTCTGGTTGAATTTCTACATGGCTAAGATCCAAATGTTTGGTCATGTCAAACTCTATTCTCTGTGAAAATACTGCTGATTACATTATGGAAATCAACATCAACAAGAAGGTGGGAAATGAGCAAGTTAACTGATAGGAGAAAGAAAGCGTGGAAATAAATCGATCAAGATAAAGAAACCTAGATAAAGAAAGTGATTACCAAATGAGAACAGTTGGTAAAACCAAAAAAGTTCGTCTCATGCTGTAGGCCATTTAGGCAAAACAACAAGCTATAAACAAGAGTAACAATGATACAGACAAATTGCAGACTGATTTGTCACGGCTCCCACAATTTCTTTAGAGAAGCATTTCCAGACGCATATAGAAACTCCACAAAGCAACAAGAGGATGCTAAAGAAAATACAGTTCGACACTTTGACAAGGACTGAATGTACACAATGTGGTTCTGATTTGATCAGACAAAAGGGTTCCAGTAGTCATAAACCTCCGCTCAATATAGTAAAAACTCACCATCTTAGGCTGCCGACCGTTGATGTAGGACCCACCTACATTACCGAGCAAAAGCAAAGGATCCACTGTAATTCCCTTCTATTCTGTTGCTTAGACTCCAAGCAAAGAATGAAGTACTGTATTGAAGAAAGCATGTCTCAAGTAGCCCGAAAACAAAAGATTTCTCATTTCTATGAAACACCTACATTCATTCTGGTTCAATTTACAAATAGATGGAACAATGAGCATAAATTTCTTTTAAGCAAAACTTTCCTTGATCTGATCTTTCGAGGAAAAAGATACAGAAATAGGATGGGCATAAGACAAGCACTAATCACCACACCATTGTCCACCAATAAGAAATGTGACCATCAGTTGCCTGGATTTATGTACGAGTCATAGAGCACTGTTTATCAGTTGGAAGGTTCGGCCGAAACAGAGGGTATGTAATCTGCAATTCTCAGCGACCCTCCGAGATCCACAGGCACAAGAGGGATTAGCGAGTGCAGTACATCCGTCATCAAAGGTCGATAACTTGGTTCAGGTTGCACACATAGTACTGCCACAGCAGCAACCTGTTCATATTGCAATAACTTCAACTTAGCAACTCATACTAGAACAAACAGGTTTAAGGGTATCAACAGAGTTTTAATTGGACCTGGTACAAGTGTTTTAAATCCATGGTATCTTTTATAACGTGATCCACAATGTTGGGAAGCCTTGATCTGTCAGTGAGCTGGGGCATGGCCTGCATGTCAAGGAATCAATTGAATCATTAAACTCTAACTACTTGTGTAGGCCAGCATATAGACTCAAAGTACCTTACCCATGTGATTATAGATTGGGATTCATCTACTGCTTTATGTTCCACCAACTTTCTTCCCATCAAGAGTTCCAAAAGAACTACTCCGAAAGCATAGACATCACTTTTGTCCGTTAACTTACCTGAAAAGAAGATAATGTGAGCCATCACAATCACTGTACCAACCATATTGCTAACATAAAGATGCAAGCACTAGGAGATTGATATATGTTGGAGATATAGTTATGTAGAAATAAACAATGGATTAGACCACCATTCTCTGGAATACATGTATTCTGCTCATATCACAAGATGCCTCATCAGCCATATTCGACAACCACTAAGTTCCTAGCTACTTGTCTTCCTTTCTACACATAACTGGGATAATTGCAAGTTCTCAACAGAATGACATAAATTACAACAATTCTTGGACCCACAAAAAGCACAGCGGGTCTGATTATTTGAATTGGTGGTGTCTGCCCATAAATGAAGCTTTCAAAATCTGTCTGCAGATGAGTATGTTGACTACTCATGTAAGGCAAACAACACTTCCAGTAATTCACATAACAGGAGGAAAGATATGATTCGATATATTTGGAAGGAAATTGGCTGGAAAGAAAATATACAAAATAAAACCAAAAATTGAATCCGACTAGACAAAGATCACAAGAACAAAGTTTCATCATTAGGAGTTTCAGATATTAATTGTATTCTTTTTTGTAAGAAATCATGACAAACAAGCTAATCCCTACAGAGACAAGTATATTAAAAACTTTTTGGATATTCAGATGATTTGCCCTAAAAATTCAAAAATGATGCTCATAATGTGTACACCACCAAATTCAAATTTATTTATGCATAGATATTTGTATAACTTTGCATACATATCTAACCAATGCATGGCAAAACTACAAAAGTACAAATTCAAGAATTCCTAGAAGAGAGTCTACCATATCGGAAAATAGAGAAACTAAAGTACTTTAGATTTGCTTTTCCATATTAGCAGTTAAGATTTAACCCATCCCCATCGCATGCTCACCACCTCAAGCAAATGCTTGGAGTTTCAAATCCTAATAACTGGTGTAAACAGTAACTAAGTGAACCAATAATAAAGTATATAATAAGAGTCGTACTAAATCTCACGTACCATCCAAATTATACTCTGGTGCTACACAGCCCAAATTTCCTGATAGCTTTATACTCTCCTTACTCTTCATCCCCAACGTGTCAGTAGCACCAAAGTCTGAAAGCTAAAATAAGCAAAAACTCATCAGATGAGAAAAAAAAATATTTAGGATGGTAAACAAAGAATTGTGTAAGGATCTAACCTTAGCATTAAAATTGGAATCCAGAAGAATGTTAGATGACTTCAGGTCTCTATGCACCACAGGCGGATGGCAGTGCTCATGAAGATATTCCAATCCCCTAAAAAAGCATATGTGATGCAATAACAAGTTTAAATGTATTTTTAAGGAATCACACAAACACAATAAGAATTAAAAAAAAGGATGGGGCAGGATTGACGAATAGTTGAATGAAATTACCTGGCAACATCAACAGCTATTTTCAACCGCAGATGCCATGTCAAATATGATCCATGATTAGGTCCTGCAGAATTAGATGGACAGAAATAATTGTTACATATGAAACCATTTGCCAATGTTCTTTTCCATCTCGTTACTTGATACCAATAGAAGAAAGTTCATACCATACAGTTGAGTTTCCAAAGAGCCATTCTGCATCATTTCATACACAAGAAACCTTGTCTTTCCATGAACACAATAACCCAAAAGTTTGATGATGTTTTGATGACGGATTTTTCCCAAACAGTTCACCTCATTCTGCAAAGCAAAATAAGTTTTCATAAAAGAGGGGACCTCAACAAGAGAATCAGATTCATGAAACTGAATCCAGAACCAGTTTTGCAGGAATTACCTCAAATTCTCTTTCAGCATCCTGTCTTATGCTGTTTACTCTCTTAACAGCTGCAATGAATTTGCCATCAAAACTAGCTCTGTAAACAGGTCCAGAACTACCATCGCCCAAAACATTACTTTCACTGAACTTGTCTGTTGCAGCTTCCAGCAATTGATAACTGAATACAACAACTGAGCCCTTCCTATTCCCCAACCTCAAGGAATTAAATTCAACCATAAGTGCACTCAATGGCGTCCCTATTGAAACCTCTTCGAAATAAAACAAGTAAATTTTTGAGTATTATTGACTTGAAATAAAGTAGGAACTTAAATTTACACCAAATTTGAATGAGAATAGGATACCGTTTGTCTTTTGCCTTTTCCCATTGGAATGGTTCGACAATTTCTGTCTATAGATCCAACAACATGAAAGGAACAGAAGAATTCCAACAAGCAGTGTGGAAGCAACAATCAGTGCTATTAGAATGCTCTTGTTCAAATCTTGATGGTGAATTACTCTAACCTCAGGAACTCCTGGTTTAACAGAAAATATCCAAAACTTCAGTCAATTATTGGGAGATGAGTCCACCAAATATTAATGAGTATATGAACAAATCATGCACTTCTGAGCCCAACAGAATCAGGGAAAGGTTTAGTCATAAACGTTAGTATTCTAGACATAGGCAGTAGGGAACATGGCTTTTTTTTCCTCTAATAATCCAAATAGACCACACTAATCAACACTGCTGGGCTTAAAAAGCCACAATCGACAAGAACCTTTCGCTTTTTGTTTTTCAGAAAATTAACATTGTACAGATCCACAATATCCATTCCTTTCCTTCCCCACATTCTCTGTACAATAACAAGAGAGGACCAAGACAAAAATGTATTATAAAGCATTTGAAAAGCATTAAAGTTTTCTTATTGCTTTAACTTTCATAAGAACATAGATTAGAAATTTTAAATTTTACCCACTCTTTCGTTTATCCTATATTTTCTCGAACAAGGCATCCACAGCAAAAGGAATTAGCTTAAATACTTCTGACAAGAACAAATTGACACTGAGAGTTTCAGTGGCAGAATGCGGGAAGTAAAGCGTACCCATTAACCCAAAAGACCCAGAATTGCAGTAAAAGGAAAGATACCAACTTAAAAGCTAAAACAGAAGGAAACTTTGGAAAGCTGAAGTACCTGGAGATTGAGCTTCCATTTTTGAAGAAAAGTGAGCAATAGGTTGTTCCTCAAGTAGCATAATGTGGGCAGAAGTAGTGGAAGCTGTTGGGTCTGGCATGGCCTCAATTATGGTCACAATCAAAGCGGTGGTTAAGACCCACATGGGTATTAACACAGCAGCTAAATTCATATCACCCTTTTGCATAGAGCAAGTGAAAATGAGGGGTCTAGAATTTTTTAGGAGTTTCTTCTTCTTCTTCTTCAGTTACTGAAAGTTTTTGAAATTTTGAATCTAATATGTTTGGAGAAGCAGACAAGGAAAAAAATAAAAGTAGCATTGCAGGGAAACCGAGAGAGCGCTTTATTACGTGATTTGTATAAATCCAAAGCCCATATGTTGGTATGAAATCGGATGGTAGTTATCGAAAGGGTGAGACTTGAAATGTTATGGGGTTGCGATGATGATGTTGATAGTGGACAGGGGATGGTTTCCTCGTGAGTCTGTCACGACCCTCTTCCATTAAAGCCATTATGCTTTTACCCAAAATATCATGGCTATTCATCCCCTACCAAATGCAGAGAAGATAGCTTTCTGTCGTTTGGGTTTAATTAAGAAACAGTCGAAGACAAGGCACTCAAAAATAAAGCTGAGTGACAATGTACACTAGTCTTAAATTTACAGATTTTTTCCCCCTAACAAAATTAAATTCTAAAATTTCTATCAACCACACGTTCATTTTTCTCACTAACTAATTTTTTTTACTTTTTGTTTTTTTTCTGACCAAAGTGTTGAGAAATTTTATTCACACATTTTTAAATACTAAATGAGAAAATTTTTTTTGCGACAACTACACTAGCTGGCTCCTGTAACCGCCCAATCGTGCAACTAAAATTTTGAGAAATTTTATTCACTCACTTTTAAATACTAAATAAGAAAATTTTTTGTGCGACAACTACACCAGCTGGCTCCTGTAACCGCCCAATCGTGCACCGACATGTGGCGATTCTTAGAGGTTGGAGTTCTTCTTCTCCGATCAGACCAGACTAAACTCCACATCCCTCCTCCTCTCTTTCCACCGACACCTTTGAGAATTAATCTCACCCTCAATCGATCTCCACCTCTCTCTCCGCCGACCTCTTTGAGAAGGAAAAACTGAAGAATAAAAAGAAATGCAGGGAAAAGATAAAGCTGTATTAATTTTTGATGCCCAGATTACACAGAAGCAGTGTCCATATAAGGACGAGATGAGTGCACATGGCTACCACGTGTCAACATGACACTAGTCTTTGACAACTTATAGCAGCTGTTCGTAAACAACCAAAACACTGCGTTTAAAGATAATTACTCTCCTAGTAACAATCAGAGAAGTAACACTTGGTTCCCTAACAAGCCACCCCCCTTAAAACAAAACTTGACCGGAATCAATCATTAGACTAATCAAAACCTGGAAAGCGCTGTTGCATCATCTCAGAATCTTCCCAAGTTGCATCCTTTGGTGAAGAATTTTTCCGCTGTACCAACCACTGAGTTCTAGCTGAATCTTTGTTTTTGTAAATTCTCCTTGCCAAAACCACCAAAGGCTCCCAAGATGGATTCTATGGATCCACTATTGGAGGAAGTTGAGGAGAAGCATGCACATCAGATCCCAACTGCTTTTTAAGCAAAGACACATGAAATGCATTGTGAATTTTTGTTGTGTTTGGTAACTTAAGCTTATAAGAAACCTTACCTACTCTCTCAGTCACTTGAAAAGGACCAAAATACTTAGGTGAGAGCTTATGCCATCCCTTTTTGTTCACTGACTGCTGCTTGTAATGCTGCAATTTCAGGTGTACCCAATCATCCACACTAAATTCCCTCTCATCATGCTTCTTATCGTAAAAATTCTTCATCCTTGATTGAGCTAGATTCAAGTTCCTTTTGAGAGTCACCAGTACAACATCTCTATCCTGCAACTCTTCATCAACATTTGCTACAACAGTTGAGCTTGGCAAATAAGGATTGATAGCTGGTGGTTGATATCCATACAAGGCCTGAAAAGGACTCATCTGTATAGCTGAGTGGAAAGGCTGAGTTATACCAAAATTCTGCCCAAGGTAAATACTTAGCCCAACTGCCTGGATGTTCTCCAATAGTGCACCTCAGATATTGCTCCAAGGTTCTATTCAAGTTCTCTGTTTAACCATCTGTTTGAGGATGATAGGCAGATGACTTTGTCAACTTAGTTCCCTATAACTCAAAGAATTTCTCCCAAAAAAAACTAAGAAAAATGGGGTCCCTGTCAGAAATTATAGACTGGCGTTCCATGCAATATGAAAATCTCTTGCACAAACAATTGAGCAACAGATGCGGCTGTATAAGGGTGTGACATAGGTATAAAATGAGCAACCTTCGTCAGTCTACCAACTACAACCCAAATCACAATCTTACCATTTGAAGCAGGTAAACCATCAATGAAATCCATTGAAATACATGACCAAGCTTTCTTAGGATAAGATTTGGCTGTAACAATCCAGGTGGATTTTGAGCTTCATAGTGGTTCAGCTGACATGTGTGACAGTTAGCAATAAACAGTTTGATATCCTTAAGCATACTTGGCCAACAAAAATTCCTTTTCACTCTATGATATATAAGTCCTGGTTCTTCCAGCATGTCCTCCCATAACACCATCATATAACTCACTGATTATCTTACTCCTCAAATTATCAATTGTTGGCACAAATACCTTTCCCTTATAAAGAAGTTGAGAATTTACCACTGAATAGTGCTTCTTTCAGGTAACTCCTTGGCTTAGTTCCTGTAGAATGGCAAATGCTTCTTGGTCCAATTGACAAGCTTTTTGCATTTCTTCCACAAAAGAGTGAACTGGTGTTGAAACTCTAGTCAGTGCAGCTAGTTCCATTTGCCTAGATAAACCATCTGGTGCAGCATTATCTTTTCCAGTTTTATAGTGTATTGAGTAGCCATACCCCCATCAGCTTTATGAGCCACTTCTGCTGAGATGGACTGGTTATCCTTTGGTTCAAGAAATATTCAATGGTCATGTGGTCAGTGTTAACATATGCCTTGAATCAGCCATCCGGGAGAACTAGCCATCCGGGAGTACCAGCTATTTGGGGATCTCGCTGCCCGGTCAGCGAGTTGGGGTCCAGGGGCAATGCACACTGGTTTGGGGGTTCGAGGGCAACGCCCCCGAGGCCCATCAAACCTTGTTGTGCTGGGTTATGGTTTCCTGTTGGGATTAGTATACCCTGTTATGCTGGGTTATGGTTTCCTGTTGGGCTTAGTATATCGGGTTTAGGGTTTAGTATATAAACGACCTAAACCTAGTTGTATTCTGTGGTTGTGTGATTCTGTTTTTCCTCATGATAATAAAACTATTCTCCTTCTGCCCGTGGACGTAGCTAACACACCGTTAATGAACCACGTAAATCTGTGTTCTTCCTTACATCCGTTACAACAAATTGGTATCAGAGCTCCAGGGGGAGTTCAAATTCTAGGACGGAAGAAAGATGTCTGGTCTGGACGTGAAGATCGATAAATTCACTGGGAGAAACAGTTTCAGTCTATGGCAGATCAAGATGCGAGCCTTGTTAAAACAACAAGGGATGTGGGCACCGCTTGTGAAGAAGTCGGGGGATCCAAAAATCGCTGAGATGGCCAGTCTGGAGGAGAAGGCACACTCGACAATTTTGTTGTGTCTTGCAGTTGACATAATCACCGAGGTCGCAGAGGAGGAAACTACGGCTGGTTTGTGGTTGAAGCTTGAGAGTCTATACATGACGAAGTCTTTAACCAACAAGTTGCTTCTAAAGCGACGTCTGTTCAGTCTGCGAATGAAAGGACGTTCTGGGCAGAAGCGGTGGGTACTGCTGATAATCCCGCTGATATGTTCACCAAGTCGGTTCCGCACAACAAGTTCCAACATTATTTGGACTTGCTAAATGTTACAAGCTGTTAGTTGCCTTTTGGGGGCAACATCTGAGGCAGAGGAGTTATTTGTACATCCGGCATTACTGTGGTGCATCTGGTACATCTGGCATTAATGTGGTGCATCTGGTACATCTGACATTACTGTGGTGCATCTGGTACATCTGGCATTACTGTGGTGCATCTGGTACATCTGGCATTTCTGTGGTGCATCTGGTACATCTGACATTACTGTGATGCATCTAGTACATCTGGCATTACGGTGGTGCATCTGATACATCTGGCATTAATATGGTGTATCTGGTACATCTAGCATTACTGTGGTGCATCTGGTACATCTGGCATTACTGTGGTGCATCTGGTACATCTGGCATTACTGTGGTGCATCTGGTACATCTGACATTTCTGTGGTGCATCTGGTACATCTGGCATTACTGTGATGCATCTGGTACATCTGGCATTACTGTGGTGCATCTGGTACATATGTTATTTGTGAGAGGATTCAATTCAAGGTGGAGATTTGTTAATATATGCGTTGAATCAGCCATCCGGGGGAACTAGCCATCCGGGAGTACCAGCTATTCGGGGATCTCGCTGCCCGGTCAGCGAGTTATGGTCCAGGGGCAATGCGCACTAGTTTGGGGGTTCGAGGGCAACGCCCTCGAGGCCCATCAAACCCTGTTATGATGGGTTATGGTTTCCTGTTAGGATTAGTATACCCTGTTATACTGGGTTATGGTTTCCTGTTGGGCTTAGTATATCGGGTTTAGGGTTTAGTATATAAACCACCTAAACCTAATTGTATTTTGTGGTTGTGTGATTCTGTTTTTCCTCATGATAATAAAACTGTTCTCCTTCTGCCCGTGGACGTAGCTAACACATCGTTAGTGAACCACGTAAATCTGTATTCTTTCTTACATCCGTTACAACAGTCAGTATAAATTTGAAAGTGATTCCCAGCAAATGTGGTCCCCAATGTTCCACTGCATAAACCACAACCATCATCTCCTTATCATACACTAAAAGCATAGTATGCCTAGGTGTCAAAGCTTTTCTCAGAAAAGCAACAGGATGCCGTTCTTGAGAGAGTATTGTCCAATACCCTTATCAAATGCATCACATTCCACAACAAATTGTTTTGTAAAATCAGGGATAGCTAAGACAAGAGTTGTCATGAGAGCTTCCTTCAATTGTTCAAATGCAGCCTCAGACTTGTTTGACCATGTAAAACTGTCATTCTTGAGCATATCTGTGAATGGTTTGGCTATTATTCCAAAGTTTCTAACATACTTTCTATAATAACCAGCTAGACCAAGAAATCCTCTCAACCCCTTCAGAGTTTTTTGGTTTTTCCCATTTCCTGATGCAACTGATTTTGCTTGGATCCACAACTACTCCCTTGGAACTGATTACATGTCCCAGATACTCCACCTGCTCCACTCCAAAGCTTCATTTACTTTCTTTAACCTTCAAGGAATGCTGCAATAACTCCTCGAAAACCAATTGCAAATGAACCAGGTGATCTTCCATAGAAATGTTGTAGATAAAGACTTCATCAAAAAATACCAACTCACACTTCCTCAGATACTTCCTCAAAATATCATTCATTACAGATTGAAAAGTAAATGGAGCATTTGTCAGGCCAAATGGCATCACCAAGAACTCATAATGTCCTGAATGAGTTCTGAAAGTTGTCTTCTTAATGTCACCCTCAGCCATTCTTTTCTATTGATATCCAGACCTTAAATCAAGCTTGGTAAAGACTCTTGCACCATGAACTTCATCTATCAACTCATCCACCATAGGAATGGGATATTTGTCTTTCATTGTAGTTGAATTTAGTGCTCTGTAGTCAATGCACATTCTCCAGGTTCCATCTTTTTTCTTAACCAAAATCATAGGAGAAGGAATTAATGGTGACACACTAGGTCTAATCACCCCATTATCTAACATTTCCTTAACTATCTTTTCAATCTCATTTTTTTGGAAATAAGGGTACTTATAAGGTCTTACATTGATGGCAACGGTATTTGGAAAGAGTTCAATCTTGTGGTCATGTGCTCTTGCAGGAGGTAATGTTGTGGGAGATTTGAAAATTTCTGCAAATCTGAGCTTCAACTTCTGTATTTCAGGATGAATTTTTGTACTCTCCATAGTTTCTGCTGGAAGATCTAAGGGACTGAGTTGCACCATTACTGCTTCTGGTTCCGTCCTCAAAAGTCTGGTCATGGACTTACAGCTAAATCACGGTTGCTTGAGATTTAGTCTCCCCTTACAACACATATTGCGCATTGTCTCTCTGAAACTTCATTCTCATGATTTCAAAGTTTTAGGTAATGTCCTTTAAGGACTTGAGCCACTTTGGAGCCAAGAACTATTTCACACCCAGAAACAGGAAGCACATAAAAATCACCTGCAAAAATAAATTGTTGAAGTTGCATGTAGCTCTATTCTTACCATTCCCTTAGTATGCATGATAGCTCCACTAGCTAACCTTACTCTCAGCGGCTTGATGTCAATGATGGTGGATCTGATCCTCCTTAAAAGTGAAGGATTGATGAAGTTGTGTGAAGCTCCGGTGTCAATGAGCACATGTGATGTACTCATATTATCCTATATTTATATGCCTCATAATCTTTGTTTTTGCATTAAGTTTCATTATTTGTGATTGATTTACGTTATTTTAGTGTTCTTGTACGTTTGTGTCATAAAGAGAAGAAAATGAGCTAAAATGCGCAAATAAGGATTGAAAGGCTACTGCAATCCCAAGTCCCAGAATCCGTCTATGCAGAACATCTAACTTTGCCGAATTACTGGGAATTACTCGAATCGAATCAAACTATGAGCCTTATATCATTGGAAAGCAACGGAAGTCTACTTTCTATAGAAGTAGACTACATGCACTTGTTTACTGTTTAAAATTCCCTTAACCAGCATAGTGTCATAATTGTCTTGGCCACCCATGATTTGTAATTGAATTTCTTCATCTGGCAATCCTTCATCAGTTGTGACTTTACCAATCTCAGTTGTCACATTGGTTCAATATCTTCCACTTTGTCTTCTAAAATCTCAATCACCATCAATTGACCCTGCCCTTTTCTACAGTTGTGACCAGGTCTAAAACTGTCATCACAAAAAAAAAAACATTGATTCTTAGCCCTCCTTTCCTGATACTCAGCATCAGATAAACGCCTCTTTAAAACCTATGTGGGAGCAACTTGCCCCATTTTTGGTTGAATTTCTTGTGGCCTAACGTTTTGAGCTCCAGCACTTGTTGTAGACCTGATGCTAGAATTTTAGGATCCAAAAAATCTAGTTGGAGTAACTACCTTGTTGTGCCCCTTATGCTCAGCTTCAAAGACCTTGGCCATTTCACAAGCTTCATACAAAGATTTTGGTTTTAATGCCTTAACCATGTATTTGAGCTCACTTTTCAAACTTCCCAAACAAAATGAGAGTAAAGTCTGTTGTGAAAACCATGGAGCTCTCCTTGAAAGTTTAGTGAACTCTTCCATGTAGCTATCCACACTCCCTTGCTGAGACATCCGAGCTAAAGCTGCATGGTAATCAACCATAGTATGACCACTGAATTTTCGCATTAGCATATCTGTGAGGCCTTGCCATGTTTGAGGGAACTCTGATTTAAATATATACCATCTGTCAGAAGCCTTTTCTGTCAAATGCATGGTTCATATGGCTAATTTCCTATCCTCAAGTACTTGATAAAAGTCAAAAAAAACTATTCAGCCTTATTCAACCACTCAACCGGGTCTCCACCACTAAAATTTGCAAATTCTAATCTCATATGCTTCATTGTAGGTAGAGAAGGATCAAAATTGGACTGTTTAGAGGTATGAAACTGTGAAGTTTGCTGGTTAGTTATCACTGTCTGTATTGGTGAGTAAGGACTGCTGATGTATGGTGTGGGGTTGTGTGTAGTTTGCAACCACGCCCCATTAGTTGACTGAGCTCCAAAAATTAGGTGTGGAGGATATGTGTTGTTAGACACTATGGGGTGAGTGTAAGGGCTGTACGAGCTGCTGTGAGCACTAGGTGGTATGTGTTGTGTGAATGTGTGATAAGGGAGTGGAGCTTGAATGTATGGTGAATGGTAATTGGGAAATGACAGTAAAAAAGGTTCCACAGTACTAACATGAGCAATAGGAGCAAAACCCATATACTGATTTGCATTCAAATGAGCTGCATGAAATGGATTAGCCATATGGTTCATGGAACTGGCACCAAAATAGGTGTATTGAGAATTCTGATGCATTGAGGAAGTAGGAGAACTACTACTCCTAACCTTCTCTAGAGACCTGCTCACATTCATATCAACATAGGGCACAGTATGTCCAATAATGTCTGCACGATTAATCACAGAAGCAATATGTGGTGTACTAGATGCACTAGATGAAATAGATGCACTAGAAACTTGTACCATAGTAGAAATAGCTTCAGTATTGAACCCTAAAATTACGTCATGATGAGCTAATTCACGAAATTGCAAAGGCTTAGAACTAGCTACAGAGTTTGAGTTACTACCCATTTCTGTAGATTGAGAGAATCATGCTGATGTCACTACAGTCGAATATGTGGTTAAGCTTAGGTTAGGTAGCTGCTCCGGCACCCCCGCATCCTCTTGCAGCATTCCAAAACATAGCTGTGCCAGATCCGTCACTGTAGAGACTGAAGGCACCACATCCGTGACCGGAGTCGAAATAATGGTCCTTGTTGCAAGGAGTAAGGCCCGTATCTCAACCATCATCTCTGACTTGATGGGTGAGGCGTGCGAGCTCTCCACTCCGCGCGAGTTATGTGTTTTGTGCGAAGTCCCTAAGCGCACAAGATCTGTAGTCTGCGCGAAGTCATTTCGCAGGTAGACTTTGTAATTCAGCTCGCGTGGTCCATTCCGCATGCGAACTGTGTAACTCAGCTCGCGTGACTTTACTGGCGGGCCATTATTTGTAAACCTAAAGAAACTTGGGCTCGCCGGTATAACATTGACCAGGAAATTAATTAATATTCACATAGACATTTATTGTCTAGTAAAATATTAATTTGAGCGTAAACAAGTGGTATGCCCCCTTTGTCAATATGCGATAAATAATAAAGAGTCATTCCCACTGCGCGGAACACTTCCAGCGGCCTTCGGTCTTCTCGCCTAGTGGTAACACAGCTCGCCACATTGCTTGGCCCTCAGCAAAGTTATGTCCGCGGGTAACTCTATCATAGGCGACGTGAACCTCGAGGGGGAGGACGACATCATGACCAAAAATGAGAGCATAAGGGGTGGTAGTCGTCGGACCACAGTTGGAAGTGAGGTTGGCCCACAAAGTATGGTAAAGCTCTAAATACTAGACGTGGGGGTTCAACTTTAGCATCTTGTGCAAGATATTGAGGATAACCTTATTGCTCGCCTCCACCTGACCATTAGACTGTGCATAATAGGGGGTTAAATGCAAGAGCTTGATACCATAGCCGGTAAGGAATATGACTACAGAATCAGCCATGAAAGTTGCCCCCCGATTTGTCATGATGCACTCTGAAATACCAAAGCGGGAGATAATGTTGTAGAAGATAAAGTTACGAACCGAGGTTGTAGAGGAGACCTTGAGTGACTCGGCTTCAACCCACTTGGTAAAGAAATCAGTGGTCATGATGAGGAACTCATGCTGCTCTTAAGAATGGGGGTGAATGATATCGACGAAGTCTATCGCCCATCCTCAACCTGACCATGGTTTAATGATCGGCTGTAACAGAATGTTGGGAATGTGTTGCACTGGTCCGTGAGCCTGGCAATCCTAACAACCTTTGGCGAAAGCAATACAGTCCTTGAGAATTATGCTAGTGAGAGCCATGGCGACGTATTAACCATCACATGTTTGGTCCTGCCTATTGCGAACCACAAACCTCGGAATGAACCTCGTGCATAAGCCGCTTAGCCTCGTTATCATATACGCAGCGGAAGTTATTACCCACCTCACCGTGTCGGTAAAGCTCACTATTGCGAAGCACAAAGTTAAGGGCAAGAAACCGCATTTGCCGAGAATGAGTAGCGTCATGAGAGCTCTTTAGGTAGGCGATAAATGACAGCCGCCAGTCCTCGTCGATAGGGTCTAAAGCAGCGACGTCAAAAGGATCAGCTTGATACTGCCCCTTGCAAGAAGGAAGAGTGCGTCGTTGGACCTTAAGTAGTCGTCCACGTACTCCATTGCGTAAGCTAAGTCCAGATGTAATCTGTGCAAGCCATTTACCGTGAAGATGAATTCACGCGGAATATGCTCAATGTGGACATCACCAAAGTGATCCAGGACGTCAAAGGCTTTTCACAAGTAGGGCTCAATGGACGAACTCAAGCACTTAAACTTCGTCACAAGCTGGTTGACAACCAATAAGAAGTCACCAAAGACTTGGACCTCGCGAACTCCTAAGTCTAACAAGATTTCTAGTCCGATGAGGAGTGCCTTATATTCCTCCTGGTTATTTGTATATTTGAAATCCAGCTGGAATTAGTAAGAGAATCGATCACATGCAGGGTTCTTAATGGCGATTCCGGCACCTGTAGCAAGTTCAGTACGCAATCCATCAAAGTAAAGAGTCCATGGGGTGAGGGAAGCAGCGGCGAACTCCAACTCACGGAATGCTGTGAGCTCAATTGGTGGGTGATGAGCAAGGAATTATGCTATGACATGTCCTTTTACTGCCCTTTGCGGAACATATTGCAAGGAGAACTCAGAAAAAGCCAATATCCATTTACCTATTCGGCCATGTAGGATAGGGCTGGAAAGCATATATTTGACTAGATCAGACTAAGCGATCACCACCGTGGTAAAGGCTAACATGTAGTGGCAGAGCTTGCAACCTGCAAAGAATAGAGCGAGACACAACTTCTCCATTAGAGAGTAGCGCGTCTCGCAATCTGTTAATACCCTGCTAAGGTAATAAACGGCATGTTGCACCCCGCTCGCAATCTCGCTGCTGCAAGGCAGAGACATGTCACATACATTGTTGCTAGTGTCTGAAATATCCGCTGCGTTACATGTTTTGTTTGGTAGGAGAGCATATCTTTCAGATATGAAAAATACCATTTCGACCTTAAAAGAAAACTGCTCGTGGACTGGAATTAGCGGAACCTCAATTACCCCAAGCTCGCCTTCGAGCACAGTGAATGCGTTAGTCTTCAGGCCATGCAAAGACTTCAAGCATATTGCAAGTGAATGACTCCTCTGCTCTTCTGCTTAGTCTTTTTCTAAGTCAATGCAAGGCTCGGACTGAGCCTCGTCATTCAACGAATTCTCTTAGAAACACAGGGCCATCAGCTCCGTGAGGTTAGGACTGGATGTAGCACTTTCAGCACCTGGTGATGCGTTAGTCTCCATCCACCGTGGTCGCCACACGAGTTTGGTCAAGGGTTGTTTGTCTTCAGCTAGCTGCTTATCTGCAGCTAGATAGACCTTGGCATTGTCAATTTTCTTTGACGGAGGAAGGGCTAAGATTCGAAGCTCCTTCTTGGCCACTGGCTCCGGGTTAGGTTATGGTTGTGGTGGTTCCCTCCTTGCCTCAGGTTCCTGGTGAATAGCATCCCAGGGCCGTGATGGCCGAGGCGGTTCGCGTCTTGGCTCAGGCTCTGAGGTGGCGAAAACTTTTCGCTTTATTGGGGGAGGTGGTTCCTTTCTTCTTTTAGCCTCCGGCGACTGCCTACGCCTTGGTGGAGGAAGTGGGTCCTTACATTTTTTAGCTTCTGGCGACTGCCTTCGCCTTGTTGGAGGGAGCGGTTCCCTTCTTCTGTCAAGCTTCAGAGAAGGCTTGTGCCGAGAGGGCTGTGGATCCCTTCTCTTTTTCGGCTCAAGAGATGGTATGTTCTTGAAGGGCGCAGATCCTGTTTCGGTGGTATGGTTAGGCGACAAATTACATTCGCTTTTGGAGCGGGGTCATCTGCTACCTGCGTACACATTCGTGGAGGTGTGACAGATGGCCTTTGGAGTAGAGTGTGCAGGCCTTCGGCTTCTCTCCATATTCACTCAAGTGTCTGCGCGAGCTGCGAAGGTCGGATGATGCCATCATCGACAGCTCGCAGGGCACGCAGGATACTGCCATACTTCTTCTAGAGCTTCCTCTTCTTGGATATGGTGATGGTGACTGGCCTGCCCCTTGCTACGTGTACGATATCCCCTCCTTGATCGTTGATTTGGATGTTGGGGAAATGTAGGAGTTGGTCAAGATACCTTGGCGAGGGCTTGAAGCCTCGTTTTCTTGATACCCGATGCTTCCGTCCAGTGTGATTGGACGAACTTCTCGTGGCGTTTGATCCTCCGTTCTAGCTCTTCGAGAGTTCTAGGTCTCACAGATTGGTAATTTTCAGAGGGAGCGGTGTATCGTCCCGCATGAAAGCGCCTTTATCTTTCCTTGATGGGCGATCGAGCTGCAGTCTGGTGACTAGCTACCTTGCCGGTTCATGGTTTCCGCTTTGGTTCGCTACACGGTATAGTCATTCGCCGGTCTCTTGTAGTTTTGACCTGGCGGTTAACAATGGTTTGCCTTTAGAGAAATGTCCAATGTGATCGCTCACTGTCCGATGCGAGGCCAAGCAATGTCAGCAGTTGCAATCATAAAACCGCCTTTATCCTCAAAGCGAATGTACTTAAGGTCGAGCCAGTCCTGGACTTGTTTGCAAAGCTGGTAGCATTCGCGAGTTTGGTGGCCCAGATATCATGCAACTTGCAATGCATACGACCCTCCTTATATTCGATGTAAGGTAAGGTCCTCGCCATTGTGACGAGTCCGTTATCAATAAGGTCATCTAGAACCTCTTGTGCGAGGTTGACGTTATAGGTATACTAGCCAGATGACCAAACTACATCAACATTGTCCTCCTCACGGCCCCTCTTAGATGTACGATGAGGGTTGTCATCCTTTGGTTGGTCCGACACGTCCAAGGTAACTCTCCACTGGCTTGGCTTGGGTGAGCGGCCGCAGCAATTCTCCTCTGGCTGGTCATTCCAGTTCACCTCAACCATACCGACCACGGCTGGGAAGGGGTCCACATCCACCAGAGAGGTTGTGCTCTCCGGCGTCTTCATTTTCAAGGCGCCAGAGTTCAACCAGGTTTGCAGTTGGTCGTAGAGCTTGACACAGTCTTTGGTGTCGTGATTGTAGACGTTGTGGAAGCTACAATACTTCTTGTCCTTTAGCCCTTCCTTGGACGGGATTTTATGATCCAAGCATACATACTTCGCCTCGATCAAGTCATTAAAGATAAGATGTGCGTTTTTTGCGTCATACGTATATGACTCGTATTCGGGCTTGGTCCATGCAAAAGACTGAATGGTGATTGGGTAATTGTGCCACGCCACATCACATGCTCTCGATACACTTTGACACCACTCGCCTTGCCAGCATCTTGGCTATGCACCTTAGCATGCCTTTTGACAGCTCTACACAAGCCCTATCGGCAACATCATTATGCCCTAGCGGCACCCATCGTCATGCCTCAACGGCACTCCTCGCCACTCCTCGACGGCACACTTGCCTCGATGGCGAAATGGTGAACTACGTTTGGTTTGATCCCATAAACGGGTACGTAGGCACTCTAGCACTCACCTAGAGGCAACCGCAAAATATGCCACCACAATCTCCCCCTTGAACGTATGCTGGAATAACTCAGCTAGCTCGAGCATATAGCTGGTACATATCAAAGGCTACTAAAATGCCAAGGTATACCAACATGCTGGTACCCGTGGCCCTCGCGAGATGCTCTTCAGCAGTACCTCAACTTCGACCCCTGATCGCCCCGCCATCTCCAAACATTACATGGGAACAACGACCCAGTGTCTCAAATCATATATAGCGATACACGGCACACCCCACTCGGAGGGAGCCGGTCCATCCCCTCCTTTGCATGGGGACTTGGGGGACTGGTTATGTCGCCACTAGTAAGAGACTCGTACTCCCGATATTATATCAAAAAGTCCCCACCCAAGAGAGTCTCTTGACCAAGGACTTGGGGACTTGTTAGTACATAGTACAACATCAGTAATACTCGCCTAAGAAGACGCGTCCCGCCACATAAAACGGGCTTGGGCCTTAGCTGAGCCTAAGAAACTTACACTATCCCTTGAGGGCATAATAGTAATACACCCTATAAGCAAGGGAAAAGTGGTATTTTTAGGATGCATCCACCATACCCCTATAAATACCACTCTTCCCCCTCATTCTCTCTCTCTCCATCTTCACTCCCTTATCACCTCATTTCTGCTCACTAACTTAGGCATCGGAGGGTCGAAGGCCGGAGCACCCGGTCTTCTCTCTGACGCTGTTCACTCCATGATTGGTAAGTTAGGGGAGCTTGAAGACAACTTCTGCATCTGGATGATCCCCCCCCAGAGATCACGCCAGAACAATCTCTTAGGTAAAAGTTTCGTCACTTAGGCAATAACTTATGCGACGGTAGATTTTTCGGCCGCTTAGGATAAAACTTATGCGACGAAGTTTTTCATAGCATAGGTTGATATGTAAGCGACAAATTATATTTTCTTTGTCGCATGTGTTTTTTTTCTAGTAGTGTATAAAGACACCCTCTATGTATTATTCATTGAATTTAAGAATCTATCAAATCATAACCAATTGTGAGTTTTTCTCTTATTTTCTAGTAAATTCTAAGGTTTAACGCTCGTCAGCCCCCCTGGTGTGTTTCCCGCTATGTTAGTTCGTATCAGAGCGGGTTTCTCCCGTCTCTTTTGTCTACTAGAATATCCATGGCCCATGAACCAGTTATAAGAGCATATTTGGATTGCATTTTCGCTCATATAACTGCTATATTAACAACCTTCAAGCTCAAATAAAAGGATTTCAAATGAAAAGCAACAATTGCAAGAGAGATCGAGGAGGAATATCCAAGTGGCAAAATCAGGTTGCTAATCATGCTTTCAAAACCATGACAAAAATTCTTTATTTTTCTGGTTAGATGCATGAGGAGGACTTTCTGGATTGGCTGGATGAGGTTGATAGATTCTTTATGTTTATGGAGTTCCAGAACACAAGCATGTAAAGATTGTTTCAAACTGTTTCAAGAGCATTGTTGTTGATTGGTGGGATGATTTGCAAAGAGCCAGAAAGATGCAAGGTAAAGAACCTGTTCGAACATGGAGGAAGATGAAAGGTCTTCTTAGAGGAAAATTTCTACCTAGAGAATTTTTGATCAAGAAGTATCATTCTAAGTTGGAAGAGAGGAAACTAAAAGTTGACAAGTTTGCTTTGCCCGTTGTGAGTAATATTTTGATTGAAGAAAAATCAGAAGAATTTCTAATTGAAGAAGCTCCACAAGAAATCATCCATGAATTCTCAATGGAAGAAGCACCACCAGATATTATCCTTGAGTCTCCAACGGAAGAAATTCTATAAGAAATTATCCATGAAGTTCCAACGAATGAAGCTACACAAGAAATTATCCATGAGTCTCCAACGGAAGAACTTCCTCAAGAACTTATCCAAGAACAGACTAGAGAGGAAATTGTTTGCATTGACATGGTAAAAAATGTTGAAGAAAACTTGCAGTCTCAAGTAATTCATTCTGAATCAGATGTCATTAAAGAATGCAATTTTGAGTGCCCAGAAGAATCCGTCCAAGTTGCCTATGACAAACTTATCTTTGGCGTTGAGTTCATGATTGTGTCGTCAGAGTGAGCAACAGATCATGCTAATAAAACACAGGATCAACTATCGAATGTATTGCGTTTTTCGTCCACATATTCTCGTTTCTCATTCAAGATGAACTCGAGGTTGAGTTCTTTTCAAGTGGAGGAGTCTGATGCAAGATGAGATTTTAGCCAAATTCAGTAAAGAATCTCGAAACAAAAGAAGCATCGTCATATTAAGAAGAATGATTTGAATATTAGAAATTGATATTCAAATAATATTTTTAATGATAGAATTAACTAGAAATTACTCTTTTGGATATATCAGGATTCTCGAGCAAAAGACATTTTGGATTGTGAATTGGATTTGAGATTTTGGCTAGAATGTCTGTTTGGAACACATAATACATTTCCGGAATGGGAATAACGAGATCTACAAGACTTACTTTTATGAGCCCCGTCAGATTTAGGGTGAAATATATCGTCTTGATATTCCGATTCGGCATTTAATATTGTTTTAGGATTTCTAGTTCCTTTAGGTTTTATTATTTTCTAGTTTTATTCTAAATATGATTTAGTCAGGAGTTAGGGCTTATATAAAGACACCCTCTAGTTCGCTCTCTTCCAGCTGCCCCGCAGCACTAGTGTCGGTCTTTGGCCATGCCAACATCTGATGGGTGTGGTCGAATGAGATTCTCTATTTGATGGACGAGGCCGGAACTTGGTGGTTTTCATACAAAACTTGTCGCAAAATATGCTCATATAAATGAAAAAAAAAAATCGGGTTTTGGTTTTCTTTATGGGGATCTCGACTTTGAGTTCTGGATTAGGGCTTCGTTCAGAGCTACGGCTTTATGTTGATAACTTGTTTTAAAGTTTAATTTTGTGATATCAGAGAGAATTTTTTTTTGAAGGAAGGTAAAATCTTTATATATAAACCAAATTATAGATCATGAGAGATATCAATGGTGGATAAACCCCACATGCCTCCCTACCAAAAATACAAGCGATTACATAGGACAAGAACCGATAAGGGTTCAAACTACATCCTAACCTATTCCAGAAGCCCCCAACATCAAGAAGAAACAACATCTTCTAGCATTATATACCAAAATCACTAGCATATATGTAGAGCTAACCTCCCCATTACATTGACAATATGAGAACACCGACCTTAAAATAGTCTACGGAAACGATACCATAACCATGATACAACTAACGATACCAACCTACCAAAATCATAAACCCTCGCTCAACAAGAGAAGGCCTAAACCCTCACTCAAAGAGGAGGGACTAGTAAACCTACAAAAAACCATAAAACCAAAAAAGAAAACTAAAAAAAAAAAAAACCAAAAAACAAAACTACAAAAAGGACCCAAGACTAAGCCTAAAAGGAACCCAGAGAAGCCTTTCAGAGAGCCGACCCAAAAGGTGCTCCAGCATATCTTGAAACAGCTTATATGCGCTGCCATTGGTGTCGGTCGCCACCATTCGCCTCCAACGCAAGGAGGTGGCACATCACCTCTAAAATCTAGAACATATATGGTTAGGATACGCAACCTAGATCGACAAGTTGATCCGGGCAGGCTTACCCCCTTAACACCGTTGACACGATCGACCGCGACTCTCGTTTGCAATTCAACCTCCCTGTAGACGTAAAGCCACACTTCACCTCAACTCGCCAAAACACATCTCAATCTGATATGTGAAAATGGTCGCCTCTCTCATTCCCGATCACAAGCCTATAGGAAGCGACCATCATTTGGCCATTGTTAACTCCTATCGACGACAGCGTCAACGGATGCACCGTTAGACGGAGATGAGGAAAAACTTTTGAATCCCTAGGGGTGCATGGGTATTTCGGAGAGAGAGCGAAGAAGTTTATTGATATCAGAGAGAAATTGGGAGAAAATAATAGTTGTAAACTTGTAATTCATCTATGAATAAAAAGTATCTATAATGCATAAGGAAAGGAAGGTACATAAAATCCTAATACACTACTATTTTGTAATCTAGTATGATATCCCCATTTCTATACTGATTCGCTTCGTTTCCTTTTTAATTAATGAGCTAAAGTACTCAAATGTCGTAAACCAACTTTTAGTGAGTTGAAGTCGTAAACCAACTTTTCATGAGTTGAAGTCACAATTTTTCACTTACAAGAAAAAAATTATGTCATTAGATTAAATGATATCGTACATATTATGTTAATAGATCAAATAATACTGGACATACTGATTCTGGTTCTAACTATCGATGACACACCCAGATCGTGCATCTATGTTTAGAGCAAAAAAACTAATTCAGACTATAAATTGCGAGTTGCTCGTTAAATCAGGTACGCTTAGACGAAAAAAAGTCATAATATTTTTAGTAAATTACTATAAAGTTACTAACTAAATTTCAGTTTACAAATACATCATTTACACAATATCTTATACATTTAAGGACAAATATTAACAAATTAGAACAAACTAATATCTACATGTCATATGTTACTATAATTTTACCAGAATATCATTCACTATATATCAATTGCTACTGTTTACGAGTAGCACATTACCACACTGCCGACTAGCACAGTAGCACATTGGATACTACTGCCAAGTAGCACCTGATAAAAAGGTGCTATTGTAATTTTGTTTAGACAATTCTCTGAAATCAAACAAAGCTGCTACTGTAGCGCTGCTACCGTCGACTTTGATGCTAGCGTGCTGTTACTGCCGACTTTGATGCTAGTGCGCTGCTACTGCCCACTTTGATGATAGCGTTGCTGCTATTGTATGTATCACTGCTAATGAACTTTAAAACTGCATCTACCACAACAAGCAATGGTTTAACCCAATAAACAAATCTCATTTAGATCAACGTATATTATTCATGTCTTCAAAACAAACCTCATTCATATATCTTTCTATTGAGTGAGACGAATGAGAGACACTGAGGAATTAGATCACCAAACATCTCATACCAACTGAAGATCAAATCCATGAAAATCTCATACAAATTGAAGATCAAATCACCTTCAAACTCAAACTAAAGACTTAACCGGATCATGATAAGGTGCTAGCCTATGAATATGATGACCAGATCATATCACCTTCAAATTCAAAGTAAAGACTACTACTACTGCCATGTAGCTTGAGGCTCCTCTTGAAGGCGACGACGGCGCTCCTCTTGAAGGCGACGACGGCGCTCCTCTTGAAGGCAACAACGACGCTGAACCCTTGGCTGCCTATAATGACAACAATCACGACAATGAGCCCTAGCCATTCCACCTCTAAGCACAACCTCTCCTTCATGTCCCGATCCTTCTTGATGTGGATCTTGAACTCGATTCCGACCTCCACGAGCGGCTACGCTAGCTCCGTCGCCCTTTGTCGTTGTCAGCGCATCAAAGTTGTCCTCAGAGTTCTTATCGCCGGTAACGGGGACCCAGCCCTAGTCGACGCCAAAGAGCACGGTCGTTTGGCGCACATGGTGCGGCGGCAGCGGTATGGCAGTGGAGTCTGAGGAGGAAGGGCGGCGATGATAGTAAGGAGGTTGAGAGAGAGAGAACTAGATTGATGATGGCAGAAAAAAAGAAAGATAATTTGGTGGATATTTTAGTCATTTACTTATAAAAGTGTGAATTAGATCAATTACTATAAGTCTTAAGTTTAGACTCATGTCTTAATTTATACAAAAATATTAAAAAAAATAAGATTTTAGTGTTTTTAAATTTAATCACGTGTTACTGTGATTTTTTGAGTGTCCTGAAAATGTTGCATGTACAGTGTGGAAGAATCCAACACGGCAACACCAACGCAAATCACGTAACAAAAGCAAACCCTCCAAAGCTTCCGTCCTTGGTGACCAAGTTTACCTTTTGTTTTCATCTACCCCGTATCCCAATTCTATCTCCCTTTTCTGTCACTTGAATTCTCTCAAATCTTGATCCAGAACAGAACACCCATGACAGAAAACTCACCAGATTTGCCACGAGAATGCTGGGAACACATATTCAATCTCCTAGACCTCGACCACCCCTCTCAACTGTCCCCCCTCTCTCTCGTCTCCAAGCAATTCCTCCACATCACCAATCGCCTCTTTCTCTCAAACTCTCCGACCCAACACTCCTCCCAATCCTACCTCGTCTTCTCCACAGATTCCAATGCCTCAAAGAAATAAACCTCTCTGGCTTCGACGGCGACTTGAACCCTCTTCTTCATCGAATTGCCATATCTGGGTTGAACCTCCAATCACTCGACATCTCATCCCGACAAACTTTACCCGTAAATGGATTAAGAGTGTTCTCCTCCAAAATGATGAACCTGACGTCATTGAATTGCTGCAGAGTCGGATTCTTACAGGACACTGATCTAACTCTGATAGCAGAGTCGTTTCCTATGCTACATGAGCTTGACGTTAGCTACCCAGAACAGGGATCCTCAACTGGGTCGTCGGATTGGAAGCCCATATCCGATTCGGGTGTACTTTCGCTGGCAGTGAATCTCAAAAGTCTGAGGAGGATCAACCTTTCTGGTAATGACTTCATTACTGATATGTCCCTTTTGCATTTGGCAAAGAATTGTGTGTTGTTGACCCAAGTTGTTATATATGAATGTGAGTTCATAACACATACTGGTGTGGCTAAACTGATCCGTGTTTGTGGTCACTTGAATAGTGTTTCGTTTTGTGGAGTTGGAAAACCTATGATTTATCGTTTGGGATCTTTATCGTTAGGATGTCCATGGAAAAGCTCCAAGGCTTTATGTGTTGTTGATTTTTCGGACACGGTGGTTCCGGATGAATTGCTTTGTTCAGTAGCAGAAGCATGTTTCCCTATGAAGAAGATTGTTCTTTCTAATTGTGTGGGTTATAGTTTTGCTGGAGTTTCATTTTTGGTGAGGCATTACCCGTTGCTTGAGTACTTGGATCTTGAAAGAACTTTTTTTCTTACAGATAATGATATCTTTGAGCTATCCAAGTCGCTTGGTAGTATCACTTACATAAACCTTAGTTATTGCCATAGACTCACCAGTGTCACCTTGGACACCCTCGTAAGAAACTGTCGGGTTTTAAATGTAATCTTAATGGTAGGAACGAATGCTGGGGCTGAAGCCTTGGAAACTGATGTCGTGCCAAACCTTGGAGTCAAAATTCTAAACTTGTCTCAGAATAGGTTAATGGGTAATGGGGTTATTGCAAATTATGTATCGGTTTTCCCCAATTTGGAAATGCTAAATTTGAGCGATTGTGTAAACATCACAGAAGACGGCATTGTAGAAGTTTTGAAGAGATGCTCTAGGATTAGGCATTTGGAGATAAGCAGATGTGGTTTGATAGAGAATCTTTTGATAGACTTTGAACTTCCCAAGTTGGAGGTCTTGTGTGCAAGAGGATTGATAATTGATGATGATGGATTGACTATAATTGGAAAAAGATGTCCCAGGCTACAGAAATTGGACTTGTCGGCCTGCATGGAAGTTACAGCGAAGGGGGTGAAGGAAGTGGTAGCGTACTGCAAAGAAATTAGGGAGATAAAGTTGAGGTCGTGCACTAAATTCAGTTATGATATCATTCCTTGGATGCTGTTATCAAGGCCGTCACTCAAGACAATTGTACTACCTTCGGCTTCTTTTCGTTCTCTTCCTAATGAGTGCCAAAGAAAACACATCGTGCATGAGGGAGTTCTTGTTTGTGACGACTAGCGTCTATAGTATTATTTTCAATGAAATTTTCAATATCTCAGGTGTACTGAGATAAAAGATATGTTTTTCTTCATCTTATACTGCAACCTCAATTATTTTGAGTTTTTGACAACAATTTATCGGCTATGGTAATTTGTAGATGATGTTTCAGATGTTATTACTTTTCAGTTTGGATCTTCCCACATGAATATCATTCAGTTACAAGAAAATATTATTGGTTACCAACTCACAGGCGGGTAACTTATCCTACAAGCAAAGCCTCCATATTGAGCAAATTATAAGATACTAGATAGGAACCAGCCTGTCAACCAATCGGTTCTGATAAACTGTGGCGGATTTTGCAGTTCTATATTCTGCAGTACCTCACCCATCATTCTTTACTGGAGATATGATACATGTAGCTACAAATCTGTGCTTGAAAGATCTCAAAAATCTGAAATTCATTTTGCGACACTAAAAAGGCCACAGTTTTTTTTACAGCCATTTTGTTTTTTGGTCGTTTTACAGCCCTTCTGTGACCTGCAGTTTTTGTTTTTGAGTAAAATACTAAAATGTCTCTTTTGAAGAATTTGGATTTCTCAAGTTCATTTTGCTTGTTGGCTTTCCGGTCAATGTGATGTTTTGAAGTTTAGCCAAAACTTACAAGCAATTGGGTTAAGGGAATCCTTATATGTGTGATCCACATGCAAATTTTAGCAACTGAGCATTACAAAGCAGCGGAAAGGAATGCATTAGAAAGCAGAACTTATAAACAAGATTATGAAAATACGAGGTTATGTAAGAGGTGAACTTTATTTAAACTATCAATGTGAAAAACAATCATGCCTTGCAACACACTCAAAAGGAGTGAAAAGAAAAGGAGAAGAAACCAACATGAACTAATCTATTTCATTCTATCCATACAGAATTATGAATGTATGGTTAACCAGAAAGGTATATTACTGAATAAACAAAGAGAAAACGTATTCAAATGCTCTAATTCTTGTAATGTTTCTTGTACTCTTGTTTGACATCTGGTGTGTCCCGGAGACCAAGTTTGGAGAGAACAAGGCAGTAAGAGTCCCAGTCAGTTCTTCGGAGATACTTCAATAGCTTCTTTCTCCTCTGCACCATTGCTTGAAGACCCTTAAGTGAATGCTTATCCTAACAAAAAAAAAAATCAGAGTTGTTACATGGAGACAGAAACTTGTAACTGAATATATGTTAAGCATATTGGTTTAATAATCTAAAACTAAAAGCAAATATGTCACCTTTTTGTGTAAAACTGAAGAAAGGTGTTTGATCTTTGTAGTGAGCTGTGCCACTGCAGAGTGAAGAAAAAGGTTAGCAAACATCCAAAGCCATCACAAATAGAAACCATACCATTTGTGTACTAATGGTTGAAATCATTTGTATATCCCAGCCAGGAAAAGAATAATAAATCTGTTTTCCATAAAAGAAAATCTAAGGGACCTCCAAATTTGTTTATAGACCTCCCCTGCAATTTTATACCCAAAAGTTCATATTATATTTTACTTTCAAATTAAAAATATAACAACCAAGACAGTAGCCATCCCCACCAGCCCCTAAGCCTATGAACACTAAGGTGTCGTATCGATGGATTGCAGTCCCGGGGAACTAACTACAAGGCGTCATGCTCAGGCAACCCCTTCAACATTGACTACAGAATTCAGATGGACTCCCCTAACAAATCGGATGTTTTCCTTTCTGATTGCAATTACAAAACCTCTCCTCTACTTGCATGAACAAGAGCCTAATATCAGCATACTTTAATGCCTTTTCGTTTCCAGTAATTCCTTAACACTACTATCACATCCATGTTGTAGCTGCTGTTCAAAATACAGGAAATTGAATTCCAACCAAAGTCCAGCAATAAACCAAATACCAATTATCCACCTTGTACTCTTCCTCCCCTTTCTAATAAGCAATAGAAACTTATTCACAACCAAAGAATTCCTAAATTCTAATATCATATCCATGTCCATCAATAGACATTTCTGTGATAAAAAATTAACGGACATATGTACGGGTAGCCTCTTTGAGATTCCTATATCAAAATAAAGAGGGAGTAGAACAGTCAAAGAAACCAGCCAGACTCAAATCTGCACTGAAAAATGAAATTCAGTGTTCAACCAGATTTTAGGTTACAGACATATTTCATAGAATAACCAAATACTTTTTCTGTCTTCCCCTACAGGTATGACAGTATATGAACTAGTAGTGATATACAAAAATATAAATGTTACAAATATTAAGATACGAGGGGGAAAGCCTTTTTAACATTACAAATTGTATGCCACTGATAAATATTAAAGATACACTTGTATAAAAAGAAAGAGAAGACAAAAGATGTATTCTTCTGTAACAAAAAAAAATGTAGAAAAATACAATATCAAAACCTATACCTTGTACTCGTGAAGAACCTCAATCTGACTCTGACATTTTAAATTCATCTCTAACTTTGTCAAGCTCAATTTTTAGTTTTTCTGCAGCTGACATGTTATCCAGATGGAAATACTGCAGTCAACATAATATAACATATTAGGCACCAAACTGCAGAATATAGATCATCAATCACAATATCACTTCTTGTGAGAATGATAACAATACAAATGCACATCAAACTCTCTACAAACACACTTTCCAAAGAATTATGAACATAAGAAGACCTAGAGTAACATAACTGTGTGCCACTTATATATTTCACAATTCCATATCCTTAAAAGCAGAAAACAAAGATATCAATGTATGTGTTCCTTTAAGTTGTAATCAGTTTTCCACATTGAAGTTGTAAATGGGAGAAATCCCCCCAAGATTAATTGAATATATGAATTTTAGTGAAAAGTCACAGGTGATGCAAAAGTCAAAAGAATTATACTTGCCTTCTCAACCAAGCCTTCCTTCGGGGGTTTCGTCATATAATCAGGAGTTTGAGCCGATCCTAATACAGGAAGCCTCTTAACTGAAACAACAACAACATAAATCAATGAGTTCCAGAGGGACCCCAAATTAAAATCAATAAAGAAAAACATTGAAATATTTGTTCAAGCTATTGTTGTAAATTCAAAGTAAAAACAGCAAACCCCAAGTTGTTAAATGTTAACTAATCTAACTCCACATACTGACAAGCCGGATCAGAGCATGATCCCAGAACTTAAAGCTGGGCTGTTTTCTTTAGACACCAAGGACATAATTTCAGTATCAACCAAATTGCGTATAAGAACATGTAATAACATTTCTGTCAAATAAAATCAAGTTAAACTCTTAACTGACAAGTTTTACTCACTGATGTAAGTGAACACTACTAAGACATAAAGCCAGAAGTGGAGGACTAAGATTTGGAAAGTATCACACTGAAACATGGGGTTTTCATAAACTTATAAATGCCAGCCTTGCTGAAAAGGCTAAACTTTAAAATGCATGGTATTGATTTGTATATTTCACTTAGACACTTTTGACCATAATACTACAAATAGACCTATGTTTTCAACAGATAACTTATTCTGCATCTTCTCAATTAATTCTAAACCCTCTGCTTCACCTAAGAACATTTCTGAATCTATTAAAAACCAAACTACTAAACTAAACATGAACCCCAATCAAAGCAGCAAAAGAATACTCACTCGAAGTTTTCTTATTCTCCTCATTCAAGGCGACCATCGAATCCCTCAAGTCATTGAAACAGATTCCCCCAGTCCGAGACCGAGCCTCAATATCATCCATCTTCCTCAACTTGACCAACCTCTCACTCAACTCCGCAAACGAAAACACCCCGCCGCCCTCGGACCTCAATTTCCTCAGCTTCTCCCCCAGCTCCTCTTCGCTATAAATCTTGATAAACTCAGTCTTCAACCCATCCTCCCTCTTCTCTCCAATCCTCTCCTTATCAAACAAACGCGGCAGTCCGCCACTGCCCACCGCATCCTGGCCGCTCGGCTTCGACCTTAGTATGCCCGGAAACCTTCTCATCGACAATGGCTCACCCTTCTTCTCATCCTGCACATTTGCATTGGGTCTTAAGTGCTTCAGACTATCCCGAATCGACTTGAACTCCATCGCCTTGCCGTCGCTGCTCACTTTTCTCTTGTAAAGCTCGGAAAACGAAATCTGCTCCGAGCCCAGCGGGGGCGGAGAGCTGTTGGATTCAATGTGGTTAGGTCCCATGGATCGATTGCGAAACTCCGAGAGATTCTTGCGGATTTCGTACAGAGAAGCGGCATTGGAGGTCCGGGCGGGAGGAGTAGGGTCGATGATGCGAGGAGTGGGTCTGCTTTGATGTGACTGTTGCCTGAGGCTGCCTTTGACATCGCTGAAGTAATTGGAGATGGAGGAGGAGGAGGACTGGGGATTGGGTTCAGTTGGGTCGGACGGGTCTGAGAAGGAGGAGGTGGAGAAGAGGTGGTGGGTGAGAGATGGGTTGGTTAGGGTGCGGTGGTTGGTTCTCAGTCGGAGAGCCATCATCGCCGAAAATGATGAAGAAGGCGTAGGTTTGGAAATGGGAAGAAGAAGAGGAGGAGAGATTGGGGGTTTTACCTGGGTTTTATTATTTGGGCCGATGACAAAGGTACTAGGCTACTAACGGAACACATTCTATCTACTTGGTTAATTAGTTTGCTTATCATCTAATAATAGTGAAGACTTGTTATGTATCGGGTCAAGTCTCAAGCCATTCGGCCCAAGTAGGTAATTATGAAAGTAGTTATTTTCTGAATAAAAACCTAAAATAGTGCCTGAACTATTGCGAAAGGTATTTTTTTGTACCTACAAATTTTATTTTTTACTTAAAATAGTACATCAAGTATTGTTATGTTACCTGATATGGTACCTCCGTTACTTTTTTCGTTAAAATCGTCTACGTGGCATATATTTGAATGATATAAATACTTAAAATGATACCTAAACTATTGCGAAATGGATTTTTTGATACATGTATTATTATTTTTTTTGTCAAATGACACTCTAATATCTGATTATATATAATCGATATGTAAACCGTAAACATAATAAATATATTATCACTATAATTCATAAATATATTATATTTTTCCTTATAAACATAATATTTATATTTCTGTTATGAGCAATTTTCTTATAAATAATTATAAATATATTATGTCATTACTACATATTAAAATTTCTTTATAAATAGATCTATTTTTATGTAAGAAAATATTTATAGATAAAATACTAATAATATGGTTATGAGTTTAATTTAAGAGATATAACACTAAATTACTATTTAAATATATAAATAATAAAAATGGTATAACACTAAACTATTATTTGAACATATACATATTAAAATAATCTTTAAATATTTTATATGATAAAAATATTATCATTAAAACATGATACGGTTAATCATAATATTTTAAATAATAAAAATGTTTATTTTCACATTTTTTTATATTACCATTCTACCTGCCCTCCTCTCTGGTCTCCATCTGTTTAGGGTCGATTCTGAGTCCTCACTCTCTCTCCTATCGCCGACGATCATCGACATGGATCGTGAACGGAGCTCCGGTCTTCGATCGCAAATACATGCACTCCGTCGGAGCTCCGGTGAACCTTCCCCTTAGCCGATGCCTCCTCTCTGCTGGGCTCAGCCGCCGCATATCCCTCTCCATCCCTTGTGTCTCTAGGCCGCGCTAGTCGACGGCGCTCACCGGCGGCATCATCCACTCCACCTCGTCAGATCCGTCAAGGCCCGTCGTGTCCCTCCTCCTCGTCACATCACTGGCGCTTGAAGATGTAAGGAAGGTGAGATGGCTGTCAGTTTTGGGAAGGGGAGGGTGAGATGTCAACGGGTTCGGAGTTGGAGGCCATTAAATCGCGAAGCCTATTGCAGTTTCTTGTACATACATCAACTTGGGAGAGAGAATCGAAAAGATGAAGTTTCTGAGTTTTTCCGACCTTGTTTTGTGTTTTCCGACGACCGTCGAATTCAACCCAGGTATCAAAGTTTGTCTAATTGTCGAGCTTCACCTCCTTATTGAATTTGAGTTTGGTTGAGTTTTGAAGAACTGGGATCATGGATTTGAATTATGAACTGGGGTGGTGTATGCATTTGGATATGTAAATAATTGTTGTAGCTATTGTTGCTGATCTGATTGTTTTTTTGCTACATTTTGGTAAAGCAACAAAATGTGTCTTGTTGAGGATTTTCTTTTTCTGTTTGTTTTCTGGAAATTCTGTTTGTTTTCACCGGCTATTAGGATTGTAGAGAAGTTAAACATGTGTGTTTTTGGTCATGTCTTAGTAATTGAGCATTCATCATATGAAGTGCATGAATCTGAATCAGGGAATATAAGCTTGAAAGTAGTAACCTAACTTGGCAATAATATGGGCAGATAACAAATGTAGCAACCTAGGTGTAGTTAGATTTTAGAAGGTGGATTTGGATGATAAAATTTGCAAATGGGAGTAGTTACATGATTCCAGGGATTGCTTACTATGCTTACAAAGGATACAAAACAAGGCTTCTCCAACATACCACCTGTGTAGCAGCTCCCTTACCTTGCTTCAACTTCACATGTACAAACTCTCTTTTATGTTCTTTTCTTTGTTAGCCTTTTGATAGAATTATATTGTTGTTGGGATCTAGGATCAATGATTAGTTGCATTTAAAAATTTTCGCAACGTCAATTCAGTTCAAGTTCCATAGTTATTGTTTGTCCTTGGCACTTCTAACATGGTTTATCAAATTATCAATCAAGTAAAATTAGTCAATTATTGCCGGTAAATACCTAAAACCTGCTGCTTATTAGTTAGACCTCGATGACCACTTATCTTTCAATTTACTTGTTTGGTTTATAATCCTAGGTTGCACTATTGTCTTTTAATGATGTTTTGAGAACTTCACAATTTGCAGGAACATAGGGAAAAAAGAAAGAGAGAGAGAGACTGCTATGACAAAGTTTACAATTAGCTTTTGTACAAGACTACAAGGTATGCAATTTTCTGATTACTTATGGACAATATATGCACTTTGTACATGGGTTTCCATAGTCTTAAATGGGGATTACAATAAAGATTAAGTGAACCTTGTAATTGAACTATCATTTGGCCGTAAGAATTTAGTACGATATGATTCAAGGTTTCTCAGGATTTTTATTACTTTCATTTCTCTGTTACCTTCTCTTTTGCTCAAATTGTAGTTGTCTCTGTATTTTTAGATGAGAATCATGGTTAACAGAAGTGTACAGAATCCTTTAGTGCTTTCCTCTGCCTTTTTAGTAATTGTAATATGGTGTATCATCCAAATAAAATTAGTCAATTGTTGTCATTCAATACCAGAAAAACTAGTTTTGTTGGTATGTGTCTAATATACAAGTTCGTCTGTCCAAACTAATGTTCTCTCTTTCGCATGTATTTGCATATGCACTGTTTCTCCAGCAAATTAATGTCTAATGCTCTCTCTCTTTGATGTTTTAGGGGTTCTCCTTTTGGTTTCGAAGCCAAATTCCTCGGCACCCTTCTCCAGCAAGCCAACGAAGACTAGGAGGTTGACGAACCAGGCGGGAATGACAAAGAGCTTGCGGAGGAGTCAGAGGGATTGATGAGTCAAGGCGAGGGAGAATCGTTTGGATTTCAATATATAGTTACTTGACTAGTTACATATTAGTACTTGCATAATCATATTTGATCCTATATGCATAATCATATTTCTCAGGTGATTAAGAAATTGATCTGTGTTTTATCAAATGACTAAGTTATAGCATGAAACTGATATATGTGTTTTGGAAAGTGCAAAGTGATGGTTGTTTGATTGCATCTTTTCATAAATGAAATTTGATTTTGTCATTGAAAGACATTAGTTAAAGGGGAATGTTTCACACTATAAATTGCTTTTACTGTGTTTTAGAGAAGCAAGCTTTTTGTATGCTTTGTAGAAGTATTGTGTTGATATTGTCTTTGAACTGATTTCTGTTGCCACTGATATTACAAACTGCATGTGTGTGATTTTCCTATCAACTAAGTATCTCCTTTTTACTTGCAGATGAATTGCATTTGAGATTGTTGAGCCTGGTTTTGGTGTAAAAAGAGAAACTGGTTGTGTATCAGAACCAAGGAATCCTGACTGTTTCAAGGAATTGTTGAACTTTAACTTGAAAGTGATCTAGTTTCAATGCTGCTGCATATTTACTGATTGTGTATAAGAATCAGTTGTAGCATGATCTAGTTGTGTGAGAACTAGTTTAGCTGAGTGTGAGAGATCTCAGTTTAGCATTTCAGTTTCCTTTGTTAAGGTTACTTTATCTACATTGCTTGTGTAAGAAGTAAGAAGAGAGCTTTGTGTTCAACATTGTGTAGTTGTGTGAGAATTACACCTTGTATTCAGTTTTGAAGATTAATGGAATAATCTTGTTTGGTGCCGTTTTCCCTCATTGATGTTTTTGCACCAAGCCATTAAGACTAATTTTTTTATCTGTGTTTGTTTCTGTGTTTTGATCCATGTATATATCTATAGATTGTTTTGGATATTTGTAGTTTTGCCGGAATACTAACGCAATCCATGTTGCTACAATCGTAACAACTGCACTTATATCAACGGTTAACTAAACAAAGAAGAATCTTCTCCAGCTATAATTTAATAGTCATCTTTTGAACAATTGGAGCAGCTATTCTCTTGCACAAATTGATGAAATTACGACCTTAGTTGTCACTAGATCAATTCATAACACTATTGTATATTGGCATTTTTGAATTAGCCAACGTAATGTACATTATCTTTCTGTGGTATCCAATTCTTCTCATTTGCCTACAGGCAAAAAGATCGCAAAGCGCGAGTCTTAACACCAGTTATGTTTTAAGTGTTTTTTTTTATTTTAAAGAACTAGATTAATAAGAGTAGCCACGAGAACATCCCAAATTTACAATTTCAAAAAGTAGGGCTCCTAAAGCAACTGTAGAAACTCTGTCTTCCCAAAGTTATGTTTTAAGTGTTGAGGAAAAGAAAGTAGTGTAAACTAAGCTAAGCCAAGTCAGTTTAGTATCTTGATTCATATAGGCTTTTGTTCTAAACAGAAAAGATGATGCCGTTAATGATTCAGTGGCTTGAACGAGTTTCTATTTAGGTGTTACTAAATATACCCAACAAATTTCTAAATGTACCAAATATTAATTTTTTTTACCAATTATACCTCTACTTGAATAGAAAAGATGAATCAAAATTACAAACAAGGATGGCAAATGAAACTGCAGTGTTCGAGGAACTCTTCCTTTGTCTCTAATCATTGTTCAGATCAATTATAAGACATAAGAACTTTTCTTTCTTTGACCAAGTATGACATATGAACTTGAGAATCCAACTATGAAAAACATTGATGGATTATATTATTATAAGTTAACTTGAGGAGAAACATGATTCGTGATGGGCGCACTGGGATCTACCCAAATCTGATAAAACTCGAGAAAGAAAATTGTGGTTGATGGTGGGTTCAAAATCGAAGCACTCTTGCTCGAATTTGTGGTTAGTGGTGCACCGGGGCTTCTCTAAAGCTCGAGTGCTGAGGTAGAGGAAACTTGGAGAGTTGGA
The DNA here is from genome assembly GCA_034370585.1 of Fragaria x ananassa. Lineage (NCBI taxonomy): Eukaryota > Viridiplantae > Streptophyta > Magnoliopsida > Rosales > Rosaceae > Fragaria > Fragaria x ananassa. Next base: position 19,700,812 of record CP139752.1, read on the forward strand.
ATAATCCTACAGTTTCAACGTTTCTGATGTTTTTGCGGCAACTTTCAATATGAATATTTGATGATAAGATGACAATTTTCTATTTTTACCTTAATCGTTTTCTCTTGATCTTTGTATTTATGGTGATAGAAGAGAGCATGAGGTGTTGGGTATAGTTTTTGGAATATATGTTGGGAATAGATATAGGTGTAAAATTGATCAATTTATTAGGTTTATTTAGTTATTTACTGAGTACATTTAGTAATACTTTTTTTTTTCAGTTGAATAATGACTTTGAAGGGTTTTGATTTATGGAGATGAAATTTACATTCCCTGTTTTACAATTTCTACTCTCACCTTTCATTTTTTGGTAAAATTTTCATAAAAACACAAAAAACATATTACTAAAAATAAAATTTAAATTACTAAAAAAGAAAAATAGAAACGTAGATTATAAAATTAAAAGCCTAAATTCAGTTCTCTTAATTTAATGTCCACTTCCTAAGCGAAACGTGCCGCCTCATTAACTAACAGACATCACCATCTCCCCCTATCTGCCCTGAATTCTCTATCTTCAATACCCACATCCACCTCCCTCTCCCAGCGCGTCCATATCACTCTCCTCAACCTGTCCAAACCTACACACCCTACTTTTACTTTTCGAACCAAAAAATTAATAAATCCTATTATCCATCGGCTATAATATAAAGCCAAGAAAAGCCACGCGAGCTCGGTCCAACACCGCCACGTTTACAGCGTGTGGTGGCCCACATAAAAACACCATATTTCAGAGAGAAAATCCATAGAAAGAGGAAGTGGAAGGGTTGTGTTGTGTGAGTCGTTGTTGTTTGTTGTGAGAAACACAAGAAAAGAAGCAGCAGCCACATATAAAAGCAACCCCCTCGTTCCATTCTATACTCGTTTTTTCTTCTTCTACAAGAACCCACCCATAAAAAACGTTTCCTCTCTCTCTCTCTCATTCAGACGCGGCGGAGGAACTATACATCACACTATGATGGCTGCAGCGCCACCCACCGAGGACGTCGACGATTGGGTCAAACTGGCCATGAAAGACGACGTGGCGGTCGTCGGTGTTCTTCTTGATATCAGACACGCCGAGCCGCCACCGCCGATGCTCCATGGCGCCTCTCCAGCTCTGAAGCTTGAGTGGAGCGTGCGGCAGAGGCGCTCCAAGCACGTGCCACGGCAACAAAGCGACGTTGTTGGCATCAAAAAGAAGAAGAAAGCGGAGGAGTCGACCAGAGCCAGCCCCACCACGCCGCTCTCCTGGAGCGGCGCCACTTCGGTCAGCGGCGGCGAAGAGTCCAGCATGCCACCTAAGCCGGCCGACGCCGCGAGATCTAAGGTCTGTCGTCTTTGTCCACTTTGGTTCTCTTCTTGCTTTCTTTTTGTGTCTGACTCACTCAGGCGGGTCGGGTTTAGATTCGTTGTCTTTCTTTCTTTTCTTCGTTTTTTACATTGGACCAAAATGCCCCTCGGAAAGGTCTAATATTACATGAAACGGTGGAGAATTTCGCTCTCAGATTTCACTTCTTTGGCGATCTTTTGTGTTCTTCAACTGCTTCACTATTTTATCCCCGTATGCATGGGGTTGTCTCGTGGCCGCCGAGGGTAATTGAGTCATTTCCTCGACCCGACCGGTCCGGTCCATAACTCGCCGGTCGTCTGGACTGGCCGTTGTCGTTTTACCTTTTGTCAACATCTTTCCCGGACCAAAACACCCTCCTCATTCCAACCCCGTGTGTGGAGAGTCAACACAGTACCTGCCATCGGCATCTGGCAGGTAAACTTTCCTCGAAATGACGTAACACTCCCCGCTAAAGTCAAACCGTACTCGAGAATGTACAGGGGCGTTTTGGTAAATGGAAAAGACATCGTCACCTGCTTTCTTGGTGGCGTGTTTTCGTGGCAAAATAGGTCTTACGTGTGGTGCTTCGTAGTGGTTGTGCAGTGTGAGAGGGAGAAAATGATTGGGTGAGATCGGTCACACTGTGGAGTTTGCTGCAGGCGTGGTGAGAACGGCGTCGTTTGCACGCGAGAGACCAACGAGAGAGGTCAGAGGTGTGGGAGATTAAAATAAGACAAAGAAAAACCTTCTTTTTATAGAAAGACGAGGCCAAGCTTGGATCCAATGGGAAAGAGCCAAGGCAGTAAAAGCTTAAAGCGCTTCTGATTAGGCTGTGGTTTTTTCTCAAGTGACAGGCTGTCATGTTTTGTTTTTGTGGGGTCCATAGGGAGATTAGATAGAATTTTGAGTCGAAGTTAAAAATGGGTGAAAGTGCATTTTGTTTTGGTGGCATGAAAATGGTGGAAGTGGGAAGACTAGCATTGTCACCCAAGTTGTTAAATGGTCTCCTTTCCTTGTCAACTAACATTAGGGTTTTCCAAATTATGGGTTTTTTTTTTTGTGGGGGAATTAAATTTTGGGGGCTTGTGGTTGGGAAATGAGAGAGCCAAGGTGCTCCAACAGAGCAAAAGGAGAATGGAGTTGCACACTGCCATTATGTCTTTGCTGCCCATTTGAAGTGGTCACAATGTGCATACATGATTGAAGCGCCAATTGTCACGGGAAAGTGATGAGAGCCTAGGAGGAGTTCTTTTAGAGGCACTTGTAGCGGTGAGAATTTATGGGTTTGAGTTGAGTTGTGGGCCATTGGAGTGATTTCCACGTATCCTACACTCATATCTGTACTTGGTGGATGAAGGCCTTTGCTTTGGTTCCTTGTCCTTTGATATTCTTACAGTACAATTTGCTGGAAGTGCCCTTTGCTGACTGATTCTGTGCTTTTATGTTGGTGTTTGTGTAGGTTGCTGTTACGAGTTGCGCAACCATCTCCAAGAGGCCAAGAAAGAGGAAGGTAAATATAACAAGATTTGAATGGGCATGGGAGGAGTATGAATTATTAGTTAAACGAATGAAAATCTGATAGAGTAGATGAGTTAATCTCATACTGAAATTCCACAAAGATACCTGAAATTCTTGAGTAAACCCAAGGGTGATATGTAGATGAACATTGCATATATAACATATGCTGTTTCATTCCATTAATATATAAGTGACCTGATACGTCTGCAACTAGGTATGTTTTCTCTGACACATGTAACGAGTATAAACAAATACCTGTGGTAACGACTTAATTGTTGCTTCAATATCTTCTATGATAGGTCTACTTTTGGATGATAAAATCAGTGTCACTATACTTCTGTCACTGGAGTTTGTTATTGAAAAATTCAGAGGGAAGTGAGTGTGCTCCAGTTTAAGCTTTCGCACTTCATGTGAGTGTAGACATGTATAGAATGTCTAGCATGGAGTGAGAATCGCTAGCATTGCTAGATGACTACTTGTCTTGGGTTAATTTACATTATTGGAAGTAAAAAAATTGAAAATTTAGTTCTATGCATTTTGCGCTCCACAATACGGATCATCTTGCCATTATTTGAGGGATAGTATAGTTGAGGTTACACATTCCCCTTTTCATTCCCTGCTCTTAATTTTGTTTATTTGTGGCGGTGAGTTGACTAAAATTAAGACGTATTTCTCCTACTGTAGTAAATTGTTTTCCCGGTTCTTTGCAGACATTAGCTCAACTTAAAGAGGAGGAATGTCTTCTGTTGAAGGAAAGACGCAATCTGAAAAAGGTACGATCCTGAGAAAATATACCTACTTGCCTATCTATTTTTGTCTTTGTTATCCTGTTATGTCTGAGTCAAGATGCCTGAATGCTGATTTGTTTAATTTATCTGTCTGCAGGAACTACAAACACTACGCCTCAATGTCGAGAAGCAGAGGGCCACAAATGAAAGCTTGAAAAAAATAAAGGTAAACAGGCTACTACCACCCCTGCACAATTATTTATTTTGAAATTTCAATGGAAGTTATAGTTAATAACCTCAAACCGATTCATTTTGGTATGCAAATGCTTTTGTACTGAAATGGTTTTACTGTTGTGTCAGGGTGACATCTGATATATTGGACATGTCGTATTTCTCATAGCTAAGTCGTTTTGCATGTTTCATCAAATGCTCATTTGTTGACTAAATGTTGAAAACTAGTTTGACTTTTTCTTTTATTGCACTTGCATATGGTTTCACAAGTTGATTCCTTGAGGAATGCCCGACATCCGTTATCTAATGTCAGCTCCTGAGTTGCTGAATGTTTGGAGTCATGAGTTTGCATTCTTATTCAGAGACTAGAAACTATATGCAAATGAAGCCTTCCATGCTTTGCATGCTAACAGCTGCTTAAGTTATTTAGTTGGATTGAAGAATCAACTGCACCGAGATTATAGGATATGTTATATGTCTCAAATATGCTGATTGTTTTTTGGTAGATCTCACTGTTTATATGATTTCTGTGTTTAGCACCTATAATTTTTGGGCCTCAGAAAAGTGTTTAGCACCTATAATTCTTTGGGCCTTTGTTACATCTTTTGAGTCACAGATGTTAAGTGTTGAAATTGTTAGGTAGACATCTGGTTGCCTCTGCTCAGAGATGTTATATTGATACAAATGAAGGTCAAACTTTCTCTCATTAGCACTTTCTTAAATTGCACCTACATAACAAGTTCTTAAGTCATTATCTCAGGTGGACATTTGTGTGTGTGTGTGTATTGTATCAGCCTGCATGATTTAATGCTTCATTTGCATTGAACTAGTTGTACTTGGCTTGCAGAATACAAGCGTAAAATCTATTTTGTAGTTTAAGTCTTGAGAAAATGACTGAACCTACAGATTCATCATAAGCATTAGAACCTGGAATTTGAACATTGTAGTGTAAACAAAATAAATGTTTTCATGACTCATTCTATATTTCCATAATGATATACTGTAAATTTGGTTGTTTCAACAACTGTGAGACGGTGAATAACGTATGTGTTACCTGTGCATGGTTTTTAACAGCTGCACCAAACAATGATGAAAGTTGCATCTTCTTCTGCATCGGGTGAAGGCATTTGGTATCAACCCGCACAAGTAAATGCAGTTAGTGAACTTGCTAGAGTCATCGATCTTGGCACTTCAAAGAGTTCTTGTCCATCCAACATTTCTAATATGGTACACGAAGTTGGGAACTGCAGAGAAGCTGCCTTTCCACTACCCGATCTAAATCTTCCATTTGAAGACAATCATAATCCCGAGGCTTTATATGGTATCAGCTGAGAAGATTCAAAACTGCACTAATATTAGATTTTTCTAATTATGCGGCATCAAGTTCAGCAGCGGCATTTAGCTTAATATGATAAAGTTCATCCATCCTAATTGTGTTTTTAGGTTGACAAACTATAGTGTAAGTATGAATCAGTTATCTTGACTGCTTATTGAAGTAAAAGCGGCACTGAGAGTAGCTTAGAGATCCTAACCCCGTAGTTTACTGTTTACATAACGTTCGTCCTCTTTCAATATTTTTGTCTACGTTCTTCCTCTTTCAATATTTGTATTTCTAAAAATTATGTCTGTAGATTTTCGGGAACAATTCCTTTCTAATTTTCATTATTTCTTCTTTCGGAAATTGTGATTACACTGCTCCATAGTTAATTGATGCTTTTAGTATCTTACTCTGTTTTTACTTTGACAATACTCACTTCCCCAATTCATTGTTGTGTTTTGTTTTTCTTCGTTTTTCATTGCATTAACAATTATACAATGGAGACTCGGTTATTTGCAAGGAGTTCCATGAGTTTATATCAAGACCCTACTGCATACTAGTTTGGAAATCTTAGAAACATTCGAGGGTTTTCAATCAATTGTTTTTAGATTGATTATTTTCCAAGTATCAACATGTCTTTCAAAAGAATGCAAATGAGAGATCTATGCCCCGGATTACAAAGCATATCAAGAGAACAACTTGAAATAATAACAAGCACCAACGGCTAAGAGTGCGATACTGGCTACTCTATTCGTTTTACATTTTTGGTAACATAACAGACATATAACTCTATTACGAAGCATAATTGCAAATAACACAGCCTTTCTACTATGTTGGCACAGGAGAATACGTCTAACGACACTCAATTTCATCTTGCCACTAGGAGGCTGCTACCATTTGACCACACAAAGAACTCGCTACCTACCTAGAACAGACATATTACTACCACTAGAATATTGCTACCTAAAACAGACATATTACTACCACTAGAAGATTGCGACCATTTGCAAATGCAAGGAACTCGCAATCTACCTAGAGTAGACAAGGCACACAGTGTCTACACCGGAGCCAAACCCAATGCAGTGTACCAAAAAAATGTAGTAGCTTATTAGCACCAAGGACTAAAATTTCGCCGATCGTGGAAATTTCGATGGTCCAAAAAATGGATATTTCGATGGAAATTTCGAGGAAATATCGATTGCAGAAAAAAATAAGAAAATTGACGGAAATTAGTAGAAAAACATGGAAATTTTAAATGAAACTTTGAGAGATGTTTGTTATCTCAATTATCTATTATAATTGACAAAAAATCTTGAATAAACATTAATCATAGTGAGTTTTAGTTATTTAAGGTGAATAACTACGTGCTGAAGTACTGAACCAATGATAATTCTTAAATTTTTACTGTAAAGTTTATACATCTAATTTTTTTTTTGATGGCTGGATACCCAAAGGGAGGCTAGGCCATCACGCCTTATATACATATGATACAACATGGAATTACATGAGTGGTTTAGAGCCACATAGAAGACCTATGAGGTACATAATTTTCACTATCTTCATCGTTTCTTTGTGTAGAGTCTTCAGTATATTGTGAAGAGTAGTCATTAAATGATACCTCACCTTTGGAGTTTTGCATATATTGACTTACATGCCAACCATAAGGGTCAAGAGGGATTGACTGTGGATTTCCGTATCGGAAGTTGTAAGGATTTGGCAGCGCTTGACCTTGATCATAACCATAATCATTGGAAGATTGTACATCAGACTGTGACCATGACGTATCACTTGATTCAGTTGATTGCACCCCGTAAGGCATGGAATAAGTTGAATAAGGCATTGTCAGATTTTGGCCATAAGTGTATGGTCCATCATTGCCTCCTCCCACACTAGATGAGTCAAAAGTGGATAAAAAATCATATTCATGCGTTGGCATTCTTCCTTGGCCTCTTTCTCTTGGTGTATAATGTTTTCCTATAGCTCCAATACCAGAACCTGCTCTCCTACTTCCATGATCACCATCTTGTGTTGCATGTGTGAAGTTTGGCTCACAATTGAATGGGCTCATATGACCAGGTTGGCTCCCATTGTAATCTTGAACTCCAACATCATCTCCACCACCGCCGTAGCTTCCACTATCATCACCCCTGATGCTTGATGAGCCTCCTGATCTGGTGCTAGAGTTTTCGTTTGTCCTGGAAGGAACTTGTGAGCTACGAGAGGAAATTAGAATGTTAGCTCTACCCACTAATGCATCGATAGATTCTCTATCAGGACCTATAACCTCTTCTTGAATTACTCTTTCTACATTTATTCCTTCCGCACTTGCTTCACGAGCAACTGTAGGTGATGGATTGCGTTCCTCGTCATCAAGATGAAGTGGCCTTATCCATTCACAAAGGTGATCTATTGCTTCATCATCAAACTTTGTACCAATATCAAAGACATCTAATGAATCTTTCTGGTCCACATGCGAATAAGCTGCCTCTTTGTCTCGAATTTTAAGCCTCATGTTGTAATAGCAAAAAACCAATTTGTCTAAACGACTATACCCCAACCTGTTTCTCTGCTTAGTATGGATTAATGCGAATGTGCTCCAGTTTCTCTCACACGCAGATGCTGATACTGTTTGTGATAATACTTTGATAGCTAACGTTCTCACAGTTGGGGCACTACTCCCATACATAACCCACCAGTCGGCTGTCATAAAAAAAAAATTACCTAATTTAGAATCAAAAATAGATTAATTACGTGGAATCATATAAAAAAATTATAACACACCACAATCTTCAATTCAGCATCCTCCTATTGAAGGACTAAAATGTCGATAATCATGGTAATATCGGTAATTCAAAAAAAAGGAAATCTTGATAGATATATCGAAAAAATATCGATTATCGATGGAAATTTTACCAAAATTTGTATATTTGACTAAAAGTAAACTAAATATAAAATATCGGAAAGATATGAAAATTAATATCGGTGCTTGTAAAAAACGGAAATTTCGAGGAAATATCGAGGATATTATGGATATTTTAGTCCTTGATTAGCACAACTACTAACATGAAAAACAAAAACCAACTAACACTAGTAAAACAAAAAACATACTCTCTTGGACCTAGAGAGAAACCCCAGGCCCAAGGATTACTAGGCTCAACGTAAGCCCACCCACGTGTAGAAGTAAGTCGGGTACAAACCCTGATCCCAGCCTAACATAGGCCCCCCTCTGCCGCATCTCCCAAGTCGTCGCCTTCGGACCACCCCAGCCCTCGGAAGGATCTCGCTAGCCGAGCCCCAATGGAACCCATCCTCCATCATCACCACCCATATCCCTGAAAGACCATACTAGGGAGAGAGCCCAACATTATAGTTCTCCCCTCCTCCCTCTGCAACGCGATTTGGAGCCAGACCTTGTCCAATCTCCGATGGCATCATGACGAGATCTGAGTGGATCAAACCATAATCCAGCGATCTAGATCGGATGCGAACTCTAACCATACGACTGATTACCACCATCGCTGCCTTCTGTTGAGATCGAATCAAGGTAGACCCTCTCAACCCTCAACACGCATCACCTCCACCAACATCCCGTCCAGCCGTAGTCGGCGCATGCCGGCGAGGCGATATGCCAACGCTGGTATGGCTGCGCAGCCGGACGAGTGAGTTCTCCCTTAGGGTTTTCTTCTATTCTCTCTGTTTTCTTCTTATGTTATCTGTAATAAGAAAAATGTAGATAAGAAAAATGTAGATAAGAAAAATGCACGGCTACACAAAAATTTAAATCAAATCATTTTTGAAATTACATTAATGATAAGTGACAAAATGGGGTGATACAGGCATGACGGAGGGTTTTTGACTTTTCGGGTCATTGAAACGTACAAAATCTTGTATGCATGACGATACAAGTACACAGTATAATCTTAACTGTTCGTATGAATCCACATGTACGGTTATTAATGTCATTGTTAGCTATCTTACTTCTTCACATGGTATACGTAGATACAAACCGTATACTATGGACAAGACTTGTCGGCCTCGTGTGAGTTCGGAATAAATCAACATCCCCTATCGAGATCTTTGATCGTACCAGGGAATTTTTGGTGGCGGTTTGTAGGGTGAGGAAGGGTGAAGGCACGGTTACGCTTGGGTGTTGGTCTTCTCATTGTTGGCATGACCGACAGATGGGATGGGAAGCGCAGCAGCGGGGGTTACCGGGATTTTGGGCAATCGTGGCAGCACGGCTAGGCATTGATCAGATCCTTTTGATTTGGTTTCGATCTTCTAGATTTGGTTTGGAGGTGAGGTTGCTGAGCAAAGGTTGCAGTCATCCATGGCGCAAGGGGGAGGCGGGCATAGTGGGAGCTGGGAAGGGCGATTCGGCGATGCAAGCAGGGTAGGGTGGATGGTGAGTCGTCGGCAGCGGCTGGCATTGGGATTGACCATGTTCGGCAAACCCATTGTTTTAATCCTGTTTTTTTGGTGCAGGCTAGGTCTTAAACTCAGTTTTTGGGCCCGGCTTGGGCCGGTTTGTTTCTAAGTTTTAGTTATTTGGGTTTTCTAGTTCTAAGTTACATTAGGCTTTCAATAAGTCCCGATCTCTATTTAGTCCGTGTAGTCAGTAGTCAGGAAACTACCTTCCTCGTCTATAGACCAGTCAGGAAACTTGTAGACCGACGTCCGGGGTACCTCGCTTTGGTGAAAGATCATCGGTACCACATCGGGAAGGTGCTCCTCCAAGCTTCACAAGAAGACACCATGGTAAGATATGTATATAGTTAGTCTCACATCGGAAACATGTAATAAGAGGGAACCTTCCTTAGCTATAAAAGGAAGGCTTCCCCTATGTAAAGAGGACACTCCCCCAATCCCTCCCTTACTCCATCCCGAATGATGGATCTCTAGTCACTCCACAAAGGCCTCTTGGCCATAATAGTTAATTCGAAAGTACTATATGTCCTTGTCTTGCTCCCATGATTGTCTATTATTAATGTTCCACCGTAAATCTACATAGCTTACGGGATTATACAGAAACATTTGGCGCCGTCTGTGGGAATCATTACTAAAAGTCATGTTGCTCTACCACCCGAGAGGTATTCCACCGAGAGGCAGTTCATTCAAGTCCATGAGCAGTAGGTAGAGGCCTAGTATGGAAGCGAAGCGAGATAGCTCGCATGGAAGCGAAGCGAGATGACTTCGCTTGGAGGCGAAGCGAGATGACTTCACAGGGAAGCGAAGCGGGATGACCTCGCATGGAAGTGAAGCGAGATGACTTCGCATGGAAGCCAAGCGGGATGACTTCACATGGAAGCGAAGCGAGATAACTTCGCATTGGAGCGAAACGAGATGTCCCGCCCGAGTTTTTTTGTCATCGGGATTTTACCAAGAGCAGAGCCATAACGGCTCATGTCCGATGCCTCCAACCATCACCCGAAGATGAGTCACCGGGGCCCAGAGCTCAATCTTGTCTGTCGGGAGCTTCGCAGTGACGATCTATCCTCCCGCTACCCGACCATCTTATTACCCAGGTGACTTTAGCGATATTCGTCGTCTTCCCGGCCGAGATGAAAATTTGTTAGAAATAGCTAAGGGATCTGCCTAGCATACTCGGGTTCCCGTTGGTGGATTGCCGGCAGTCTCTTTGCCTCTGAGATGGTGGAATCCGAGTTCAAGCTAAGTTCATGATCCCGGTTGGCCAAGTTCATCAGGAGAGGGGGTTCATGTGGAAGTCGAGATCACCGGACCAGCTCGCACTTTATGGATCGTCGGCAGTTTCCCTTCCCTGCTGACCTTCTTGGTCACCGGTTCCATCAATTGACCATCAACAGTATATGGAAACCACCTTCTTGGGGATTGAATATTAGAGCATGCTCCCGGGATCCGGGGTGACAACCCGATCTGCCGGCGTAATGGTCATTGGATCCGAGATACGCTTCTCGGCAGCTACCACCGACATCTAGTTGATTTGTCTGGTGCACAGCCGAAAATTGCTATGGACACTCGACATGAGAGGTATAGGGTGAAGAAGAAAGAAACTGGAGAAATTAACAAATCTTGTAGGCAGCCCGACCGTGTTGGCGACAAGGATTCATTGTCCGAGAATAGGACATGCTGACCAAGCAAGATTGACATTCCACCCGAGAGACATTCAACCGAGAGATTAGTAGGGGTGACTTCCCGTAGGAGATAGAGGCCTAGTATAGAAGCGAAGCAAGATAACTTCGCATGGGAGACTTCACCAAGAAACAAGAAGAGGCCTTCACATATAAGGACTAAAATTATCAGGTGAGGGGAGGAGTTCGCACGTATCAAAACAGTGACATGAGTTACATACGAGCTGACTTCACGAGAAGATGTGCTACGCGAAATGATGACTTCGCGCAGGGGACTCCGCATGAGAGAAAGACCTTTTGAAGCATTGACAACTCCACTACATTCCGCGTTCGCGAGGTGGCGCGCCCTGCATCCCTAGAAGCAGGGTCCCGGTCGTCCCTCTGCTGAGGATTGTGGCCAAAACAGTGTGCATGGGTCCCGTTGGCAGGAGAGTACTTTGAAACTTCAAATCTCGATCAAGAAGTAGGGTCCTGGTCGTCTAGTTCGGTAATCACTTCCCTATGGCAACGCCTTCTCTATAAGGTACTGGTTGAACCAGTCGGGATCATCTAATCTGTAAGCAGCAGGTCCCGATGGCAAAAAAGCTATAGACACCCGGTGCTATTTAAATGGAAAAAGTCACTAAATCTTGTATGCAACCCGACCGTACTGGCAACAAGGATTCATCGTCCGGGAGTAGTAATGCACCTCCTATGTGCACCCATTTGGCAACTATATGCAGGTAAGTCCCTCATTTGATTGTCTTTCATTGGATTGAAAACACAATCAGGATATGAAAATCTAAGTCTTCATGACTGAGAAATCACCAAGAGATAGGCATTCCACCAAGATTGGCATTCTACCGAGAGATAGGCATTCCACCAAGATTGACATTCTACCGAGAGATTGACGTTCGACAGTATTACACAATTGCATGAATCATTTTGCTTTTCGATAAGTATTATGCCATAACCATGCTTGGTTGGCTCCATAATTGTGTTGATTAAATATTTGTCGATCATTTGTTCATTATGAAGGTGCAACAATCCTCACCAGGCCGGATAAGTTTTGAGTCCGGGGGTCGGGAGGGGCATTTTTTGTCTTATTGGCGAACACCTCAGCTCGCCCGAGTGCGAAGCGGACAGGGTAATGAAGACAATCATGATAAAGACGGCGGCCCTGGACCTAGAGGTGTTATCGGTTTTATTCGGTTCCATTTTTACCTAAAACCGGAAACCAAACCGAACTAAAAAATCGGTCCGGTTCAGTTCGGTTTTTTTTTTAAAATCTAAACCGAACCGAACTGAACGGTTCAGCCCGGTTCGGTTTTTTTTTGTAAAAAAAAAATAGATTTATGGTAATTTTAATATAGAGTTCTTAATATACTGGGATCCATATTCGACAATACATATTTCCATATAGTTTAAACTTAAAAGCCACAAATTGAAAAATAGAGTTCAATGTTCAAAGTTTAAACATTACAAAATAAAAATTTGTTCAAACAAAAAAGTCCACAAATTGAAAATAAAGTCCACAATGTTCAAATCCTTATCAAGTATCAACATCATCTCAATGATCTCATCTTGGCAATGTTGTTTGCTTCATAACCTTCGTTTTAGGAGGCAACATACCACACTTCACATTTTGCCTACTTGACAAGGATGACATCTCCAATATTTCTACATACAAAAAAACAAAACAAAAAAAACAAAAGTTTAGAAAAGAAAACCATACATGTAAATGATGTAACATAACGTAAAACGAATTAATCAAATCAAACATTCAAAAATAACGTAAAACTATTACATTTTTCCGCCTCTTCACATAACTCAATCTCTTCACTTGATGGTACATGGTGCAAATAAGCCAACTTTGTGTGCATATCAAGGCTTGCACCATTTTTGGACTTAAAGAGCTTCGATGTGGATTAATGACACTCCTACTAGTGCTAAAAGAAGATTCCGAAGATATAGTGGACATCAGAATAGCTAGAATGTCTTTTGCAATGCGGGCCAATATCGGGTACCTAGAAACCCCATTCACTCTCCACCAATTCAACAAGTCAAACCCTTCGTCTCCTTCAATAGGATCACTAATATATCTATCAACATCATTGTTAATGATCTCGGCTTTCATTGCTTTTCTCTTCAACTCCTTCTCCTTTAGCTTCCTTTCAAACTCGGTAACACATGTGGCTAAAAAAATCTTAATCATATCATTGGATGCTTGAGACTCACCAACCCCTCTAACATCCTTTTTCTCCTCTTCATACACATTGTAAATGTCATACAAAAACTCTTTCACACTCAATGAGACAACTTCAACCCTATGGTACTCATCCTCATCCCTAAAGACAACTTCTAAATAATCAACAAGTTTCTCAAATTTGTGCTGTGGATCAAGAATAAGAGCAAGAAACACATATTGATTCAACTCATCAAAATCACCCGAATATTTTTTATATTTTTCTCCCATTGGAGGTGCAATATCTCCCATCATAGGAATACTTGGTTTCTTAATTTGTTCTTCTAAAAGACTATATAGATAAAGCAAATCACCAAAAGTGTGATGAATAATAGGTACATTAGAACAACACACTCTTAATGTAACTTCATAAAATGGTTTTAGAAAATCCGAATACACTTCGGCATTCCTCTAATCAATCCCAGTGGGTGGCCATTCCTTTGCATTCTTCTCACGCAATTTGAAATATGCATAATAATTACGAGTATCTTGTTCACTCAATCTATCAAATGCTTTTTGAAATTTCAAAACCGATTCTAACATCAAGTATGTGAAATTCCATCTAGTAGGGACATCCAACACCACAAGCCCCTTGCACTCTATCTTCACTATCTCAACACATTGTTTAAAAAGTTTAAGTCTTTGTGGAGAGGATCTAACACACATCACTGTATTACGAATAACATCAATAGACATATTCATTGGTTTCAAACCATCATTCACAATCAAGTTAAGAATATGAGCTACGCACAGCATATGCACATTCTTCCCCCCATTCAAAATCATTCTAGTATCTCCCCAAGCATCGAACTTCTTGATTAACTCTCTTATTGCAACATCATTTGCCGAAACGTTATCAACGGTGATTGTTAGAATCTTCTCTATGCCCCACTCTAACAAACAATCCTCGAAAAGTTCATCTATAGACTATCCCTTACGATCCTCAATGACACAAAAATTAAGCACTCTTTTATGCAACACCCAATCATCATCAATAAAGTGTGTGGTGACAACCATATAATTAATGTTTTGAATGAATCTCCATGTATCTATTGTAAGACACACACTTTTCCCCTTCAATTGACCCATCAACTTCTCCTTCTTCCACATATACACCTTAAGCACATCTTTTGTTACTGTTTGCCTACAAGGGATTTTCCAAAAAAAGTAATGATTTTTCCCTAAAATGCCTAAACCTCATCTCATCCACATGAGTAAATGATAGCTCATATAGAATAATCATCTCCACACACAACCTATTGAGCTCTTCATATGTCAAAGCAGAAGTATCTAACTCCCTAGTCTCTTTGTTAACACACAAAATCTTTTGTTTTTTAGCTTTCAACATTTCAATGTTTGGAGGATACTTGGGACACTTATCTATATGCTTAAGAAGAGATGTCGTACCATTTGAATATGGATCAGCAAAATATTCTTTACTGTAATAAATGCATACTCCCTTAACTCTATTCTTAACCATTTTTCTAGTAAAATGAGCCCAAATTTCTGACCTTTCGTTGTCCTTCAAGTACGCCAAATATTCTTCCTCAGTCATCTCATGATTCTCCTCTTCTTCACTGGTACTTGCTTCAGTTGCTTGTGATCCACCCATACTAGGAACCGATGTCGGTGTTGCTGATTCACCAACACAAACACTATCAACTTGCATCTGCGTATTATACAAATATAATCATCATCATCATCATAATATATATATATATATATATCATAACTATTTCAGTAACCAAATTTCAGTAATATATCTGAGAAGATGAGGAAGAATTGTTCATTGTAGAACTCGTAACACCACGGCCACGGCCACGGCCACGACCACGACCACGACCAACTGAGTCACCGGACATTGAGGAACCGCGTTTCACTGCCTTTGATGAGTGCAATCTAACCCTCTTAATTGTGAGAGGGAATGTTGTCTGCAAAAGAAAAGGAATCAAATATTTAAGCACACAACAATTAACAAGTTACCACATTATGAAAGTTGTTCATCAACCATTAAATTCATCATCAGTTACATAATGAAAGACCATGCCAGCACTAAAAGGCCTGGGATCAGCAGCAATGGATGGATGCATGCAAATGTGATACCTTTGCCATATCTAAAAATGGTAGGGAAGAAATTAAAGCATATTGCAAAATAGTTTTAAATCATAGGTGAAGAACTCTTAACACCATATACTTCTCAATTTTTATTAATCCTTTGAACAAAATCGAGTTTACATTCACGAACAGAGTTGCAACACACCAAAATGCATAACAGAACCAATTAGACGATTTAAGACCATCTACTCATCTATGGGAAGATAAAAGGCATATCCCATGTTATATGTGAAAACAGAAAGAATTAATGAAACTAAATAGTAAATCCATGCAAGTAACAATTGAGAAACCTAAACTCCATTTCAGAGAAATTGGACAGTTCAGCTAGGAAGTTAATCAAACGAGTCAAAAATCTACTATAAACATCTGCAATAACTAGATTTGTAACACTTCTTAAAAATAATATAAATCCTTAAGACTAAAGTCAAGTACAGATAGGAATGAAACCTCACCTGCTTCCTTGTCAGATTGAGGCAAAGTAAAGAGGCTCGGCAAAGGGAAACCTGGCTCTCCAGGCACATGAACCTTTTCCAGACCTAAATTAATGATTGCCTTGGTACCTTCCGCCAAAGTTCTGCTACCTTCCAGCCTCTTCAAAGCCACATTAATGTAGAATGTGAGATAAATCAACAACTTATTGGCTGAGCTCTTGATATCAAAGTTTCTAAAGAATACATTGGCGCGGAAGAATGTAATTGCCTCATTGACAATATCAGTCCTATATGCACAGAAGAAGGCTTCCTCAAACTGAAAAACATAACAGAAATAATACCTTTTTCTGAAACCGAAGCATGACCCTTTATATGGTTTTTCAGAGGCAGCAAAGGGAGAGTCGAGTGGTGACAAGGCGGAGGGGATTGGCGTAGGTGGCTGACTGGTGAGTGGCGACAGGGCGGATCGGCGAGAGGGGAGAAGAGGGACAGTCCGACCAGAGGGGAGAAGAGGGAGATTCGAGTGGCGACAGGGCATAGGGGACTGGCGCAAGTGGCAGACTGACGAGTGGCGACAGGGCGGACCGGCGAGAGGGGAGAAGAGGGACAGTCCGGCGAGACGCAAAAGAAAGATGGGACTCGGGACTGAGAAAGAGTGAAACCGAGACTAAGAAAATAGGCGTGAGAGAGAGACTGATAGGCGCGAGAGAGAGAGACTGATAGAAACTGAAGAACTAAGGTTGTTTTTTTCTTTCTAAATGACGTCGTATTACCATTTGACCGTTGACTTGGGTTCAAATGGTTCAGTTCGGTTTTGACTAGGCCGAAACCGAAAACCAAACCGAACAGATCTGGTTCGGCCTGGTTTTTTTTCGGTTACGGTTTGGTTTTCAGTGCGGTTTTTTTTCCGTTTTCAGTTTCAAAGTAACACCCATACCTGGACCCAACCTAGGAGGGACCGTACGAGATCATTGAAGAGGTCGGCCCATCAATTTTCTTTCTATAGGACTAGGATAGGGTAATCACCGGGCGGCCCTGGAACACGGAGCACCTAAAATTCTACCCAGTGTGAGGGACTAAGGTTCGTTCCTTTTTGTAAAACACACATTTGTAAGTATTGATGCCTCCCGGGAGAAGGAAAACACCAAGTCCCGGAGGATGTCTCCATTCATTTTGAATCCATCGAGAGGCATAAGTCAATCATTCCTGAGTAACATCAATCAGGATAAATCGAGATAAGTAATCTACCGGGAGGCATAAGTCAATCATTCCAGACTAACATCAATTAGGATAAAGCGGGATAGGTAATCCACCGAAAGGCATGTCATTGAAATCCCCAGTAAGACCAGGCGGGATAGGTAATCTACCGAGAGGCGTAACTTACTGACATCCGCCAGTAACACCAAGAGGGATGTGTAATCCACTGAAAGACATATCATTAAAATCCCGAGTAAGACCAAGCGAGATAGGTAATCCACTGAAAGACATGTCATTAAAATCTCGAGTAAGACCAAGCGGGATAGGTAATACACTAAAAGGCATGTCATTGAAATCCCCAGTAACACCAAGCAGAATGGGTAATCCACCGAGAGCCATAAGTTACTGAAATCCCCAGTAAGACCAGGCGAGATAGGTAATCCACTGAGAGGCCGTAAGTTACTGAGATCCCCAGTAACACCTGGCGGGATAGGCATTCGACCGAAAGTCATACAACTTATATCTTTCCTTTAAAAACGGAGCAAGTGGCTTGATAACCCACATACGGCATTAACAACCGGTCACTTGAGTAGTAACACATGATGTAACACTCAGGTACAAGACCCATCTAGCGTGTCACCAAGATCATAACACCTAGTTGGCCAGGTACAAGATCCATCTGGTATGTGTCACCGAGACCCATCTCGCATGGAACAAGATCCATCTCGGGTGAGTCACCGAGATAGTCATTGTGTGCAGAGCGAACTCCACAGCTCACGTGTAGTCATTGTGTGCGGAGTGAACTCCTCAGCTCGCATGTAGTCCTTGTGCGCAGAGCGAAATCTGCAGCTCGCGCGTAGTCCTCATGCGCAGAGCAAACTCCTTTGCTCGCGTGTAGTCATTGTACGCGGAGCAAACTCCTCAACTCGCATGTAGTCCTTATGCATGGAGCAAACTCCTCAGCTCGCGCGTATTCCTTGTGTGTGGAGTGAGCGAACTCCTCGGCTCACGTGTAGTCATTGTACGTGGAGCGAACTACTCAGCTTGCATGATAATTTCAGTCCTTGCCCTTCGCAAACTCCTCAGCTCGCCCGACAGTGTCAGCCCTTCTGTGCAAGACGGACTCCTCAGCTCACATGACAATTTCAGTCCTTGAGCTTCGCGAACTCCACAACTCGCCCAGTAATGTCAGTCCTGTGCGAGGCGACCTCCTACAAAGCTTGCACATGAATATAAGACCTCGTCGAATCAGTTTTGAGGCTGGGGGTAGGGAGGGACTCGGTGGACTTGAAGATATCAAGAAAAGTAAGACCCGTTCTCTACACGTCTTGAGTGTGGACTTAGGGGGGGATTGGGACCGGGTAGTCATGACTGGTCTATGGGCATTTTGTATATTAAATACCCACTCAAGATGTGTCTTGAACGGGAACTTGGGGAAATTGTAGTTGGTAGTCAGGAAACTACCTTCCCCGCCCATAGACCAGTCAGGAAACTTGTAGACTGACGTCCGGGCTACCTCGCCATGGTGAAAGATCATCGGTACCACATTGGGAAGGTGTTCCTCCAAACTCTACAAGAATGCACCATGGTAAGATATATGTATAGTTAGTCCCACAATGGAAACATGTAATAAGAGGGAACCTTCCTTAGCTATAAAGGAAGACTTCCCCTATGTAGAAAGGACACTCCCTCATCCCTCCCTTACTCCATCCCGGAGGATGGATCTCTACTCACTCCACGAAGGCCTTTTGGCCATGATAGTTGATTCGTAAGTGGACGTAGCCATGTCCTCCAAGGCATGGTGAACCACTATATGTCTTTGTCTCTCGCTCCCATGATTGTCTATTATTCATGTTCCACCGTGATTCTGCATAATTTACTGGATTATGCAGAAACAATCCGGATAAGTGTGCTTTGTGTCGACTTGCATGTATTGCGTAACATGGTTGCTCTAGGAAGGTGGCGTGTTTCTTGCTTCGTCAAACCGGCGCAGCCTCCTAGTGGCAAGATGAAACTCAGTGTCACTGGTAATATTTTCCAGTTGTAACATATTAGAAAAACTGATAGACATAGTAACTTATGGTTATGCATGAGCGTTGTCTTTTCGATATGTCGCAAAAATTGTAAAGCAAATGACATAGTTAATGATGCATTTCTTAGTAAATGATGCTAATTAGAATGCATAGGATATGTGGAAAATCCTGGTATTGTTTCAGGATGTTCTTACACAATGGGGTTTAAGTTTTAAATACACACATATATTCATACAAAAAAAAAACCCCTAAAGCCCTCTCTCTCTCTCTCTAAGTCGGCCGACAACCACGAAATCCCACCCTCATCCGGCGACGGTCTAACGCTAGGCAAGTCTCTAGATTTGCTGAAGCCGTATGACTTTGTTGCCGGATGAAGAATATGTCAGCAACCAAATGCTTTGAGAGGTAATCGGCCAGAGGTTCTTAACAGCTTTTGATTAGTGTGGCTTTTCAAATCAGAGTGGAGGTATAGCACCATGGACTCGAGGAGCAGATCTAGTTTCAACTTTCCTATTCCATCTCCGTCCTTGTCTATTCTTGGGAGGAGTTTTGGTTTGGTGGAGATATTGTTTGGTCTTTAAGTTCGTGATGACTATGGAGATTCTTCTCCTTGGGGTGTGCTTGTGGCTGCGCAGAACAAGGAGGCGGTGTCCCACGACAGTGACATCTCACGAATGCAACTTCATCTCACGGCGGCGACGACTATGGTGTTCCTCTTCCATATCCTTGCTGCAACTGTGAAGGAAAGTTTGGGTTAGGTTAACTGTTTTGGGTTTAGGTTTAATTTCTTTTTAGGCTTTGGGATGCTTTTTAGTTTATAGTTTTCTAGTACAATAAGTTCCTTTCATTAGGACTCTAAGCACTTTTTGTGCCTCATGGCGTCTTAGCGTTATGAGTTTATCTTTCTTTTAGTCTTTTTCTAGTTTTCTAGGTGTGATCTTAGCCTATGATCTATTTGCTATTAAATTATAGGCTCTTTGTGAGCGTAAATTTGTAATGAGAATGCAACCCTCATATGGATCAGATGATCTTGTTTGTCCCCTGTACGCATGGCAACAGATCGATTCGTATTATACCCTCTACTTTAGTACTAATGATAAATTTGTCTTTGAGTTCAAAAAAATGGGATTTAAATTTTATGTTTCCCCTTTTTATTATGTGAGTTCGTTAGTGGTTAAGGCATGAGGCCGGCCGCTTTAGCCCATATTTAAATAAAAAAAAGGCAGGAAATCAAATGCTAACATTTCCCCCTATGTTGCCACTGACGACACTTGAGTTCACTACAATTTGACAAAGCAAAGAACTTGCTGCCTAACCAAAATAAGCTGGCACATAAGCTCTAGACAGAACTCACGTCCCCAATACTAAATGCAGTGGTGAATCCAAATATGGGCAAGATTGTGTCTCTATATAAAGCTCCTATTTGGAGAAGAATAATACATTGAAGCATACCAAACCATATTGAATCATTATTTTCTACTTGGTATCAGAGCTTGCTAGGTTTGATCCTTTGAATTTACACCAAAAACACCACAAATCAGTGCATACCAAAACCCTCACAAATCACCACAAAAACATGCAAATTCCCAAATCCTAAAACCAAACCTAAATCCCGAATCACACCACAAACAAATTGTTGCATACATCAAAATCATAATTCCCGAATCCTTGAATTTCAGAAACCAAACCTCCAAAATGGCACACCAAATCAACTACCATACCACCGCACCATGCCGGTCTCCATGCAAACCAAATTCATAGGCAAACTCAAAATTTCCGCTATGTAGAGTATTAGGTCGTAGCAAGTAATGTTGATTTGAAACAATTGGGTACCCGGATGGGTGGGATTTCACCAAGAAACCCCGAAAGAATCAAGCAAAACATGTCATAACCACTATAGAGAAAGACCAACTGTCCAATGCCTCAAATGTCCCACAGTCAGGTATGAGTGCTAAGGTATTTATGAATAGGTCTTGGAATATTGATACTGGAGCATTTGATCACATGTGTAATGATCCTAGCCTCTTGAAATAAATTAAAACCCTCCTCTCAAAATATTATTTCTACCGCTGATGGTACTCCAACTCTAGTTACCGGAGAAGGATCTATTGTCCTATCAAACACATTAACCTTTGATTATGTATTAGTCGTCCTTTCATTGTCATACAATCTTCTCTCAGTTGGCCAAGTCATTCAAGAATTATCATGTATTGTCACCTTTTATCCGTCTTTCTGTGTATTTCAATACATTCTAGCGCAGTGGATTTTGGGTTATGGAGTGAGAAAAGGGATGTTGTACTAACTAGATATGACAGAGATAGGAGAGAAACATATGCAATTTTTGGGTGAAGCTAACCAGGTCAATAGAGCTGAGAGTGCTAAGAAAGATGTGTGGCTTTGGCACCGCAGGTTGGGTCATCTAAACTTTGGTTATCTTAAGAAGTTGCAACTAAAATTTTTTCGAGTGTCGACTATTTTGATTTTCATTACGACATATGTGAACTGGCCAAGAGCTCGCCACCGTATTTCATATTCACCTAGCCTAAATAAAAGTCATGTTCTATTTATGAAGATACACTTTGACGTGTGGGGTCCTGTAAAAGTTCCTTCTCTCTTTGGCGCCCGGTATTTTGTGACGTTTATTGATGATTGTATTCGTACGACTTGGGTGTCTCTATTGAAGAACAAGAACGATGTTTATTCTAGATTCAAAGAATTTCACAAGATGGTGTCCACACAGTATCAACATGTGGTTCGAGTTTTCTAGTCTAACAATGGCAGAGAATATATTAATGGTCATATGCAAGAGTTTATGCAGTTACATGGAATTCGACATCAGACTTCAAATACTTATACTCCACAGCAAAATGGATTGGCAGAGAAGAAAAATCGGCAGTTGCTTGAAGTTGTCAGTGCTTCTCATGAATGTACTTGTAGAATATTGGGGAGAAGCTGTGACATCTGCTGCCTACCTCATTAATCATACCCCTTCTCAGGTTATTGAATGTCAAAACCCTCTACAACAGCTTCAGAAACTTCTCTCGATTCCTTCGTTGCCTTACTTGGTGCCTTATGTATTTGGATGTACTTGTAAACATAAAAATATCTGCAACAAATGACAGAATAACACGTGTACAAAGAATAATTTAATTTAATCAATGCGAATGCGGGTTACAATCTTTGTGAACTCCTCTGATTCTATCTTCGAATGTAAGTTTAACTCAAGGGTGACAAGCACTTGTTCTTGAGACGAATTGTTCGTAGGTTGGACTTCTTATCGTGTTCACGATTTGTAGAAGTTCATTGACCAAGGGCGGTAGAGGTTTCACGTGGTGGTTTATTCTTTGTCTTGAAGTTGGTGAAGATGTCGGCTATTTGGCAGCTTGATGACTCTTCGGGATTTAACAACTTCTAGGCTTGAGGTTGATGAAGAACCGGCTATTTGGTAGTTTGATGATTCTTCGGAAGCTCACAGCTCTTTTCATCAACCAAACTATGGAAGGATTATTACACTGCGCCTCTCGCACTTTATCAACCAAAACTGGCCTCACATGAAAACTATCTACCACTTCATCCACCGCTAAATCCACCCATGTAACTCGCAACTCACAAAGAAGTGGAACTCAGACCATCCTCAAGTGAAACAAAGATACAGAGAGATTGCGACTAAGAGCGTCAGCTACCACATTAGCCTTTCCTGGATGATACTTAATAATGCAATCATAATCACTGATCAACTCCATCCACCTTCTTTGCCTGATATTTAACTCCTTTTTAGTGAACACATACCGAGGACTCTTGTGATCGGTAAAAATCTAATACTTGGCTCCATAAAGATAGTGTCTCCACAACTTGAGAGTAAAAACCACAGCTGCAAGCTCTAAATCATAAGTGAGATAATTCACCTCATGCGGCTTCAATTGCCTAGAAGCGTAGGTAATCACTTGATCACGCTGCATCAATACTCCGCTTAGACCTCGTCTAGAAGCATCACAAAACACCACATACTCCCCACTATCATCCGGAAGCGCCAAAACAGGAGCACTAGTTAGGCGATTCTTTAATTCTTGAAAACTTTGCCCACACTGATCTGACCATTCGACCTTAACTCCCTTCTTGGTCAAACTTGTTAGTGGAGCTACAATCTTTGAAAAGTCTTGCACAAATCGCCGTTAATAACCTACTAACCCCAAAAAACTACGAAGCTCCGTCACAGTGGTGGGTCTTCTCCAACTTAACACCGCTTCCACCTTCTAGGGATCCACACTAACACTTTCGGCTGAAACTACATGACTCAGGAATCCCACTTTATGTAGCCAAAACTCACACTTGCTGAACTTGGCAAACAATTGAGCATTTCTCAACGTCCGCAATATCAATCTTAGATGTTTGGCATGCTCCTTCTCACTTTTCGTGTACACCACATTATCATCTATGAACACGATCACAAAGTGGTCAAGATATGGACTAAACACCATATTCATGAGATCCATGAACGCAACAGGTGCATTAGTAAGTCCAAAAGGTATCACCATAAACTCATAATAACCATAGCATGATCGGAAAGCAGTCTTGGCTATGTCACTCTCCCGGATCCGCAACTAATGATAACTAGATCTCAAATCAATCTTTGAGAACACTGAAGCACCCCTCAACTGATCAAATAAATCATCAATGCGAGGCAACGAATGCTTATTCTTCACTATGACTTGATTTAGCTTCCTATAATCAATAAATAGTCTCGTGGTACCATCCTTCTTCTTAACAAACAACACTGGGGCACCCCATGGAGACATGCTAGGCCGAATAAAACCCTTATCTACCAACTCCTGCAGTCGAGTCTTCAACTCTTTCAATTCTGCTGAAGCCATTCTGTAAGGTGCATGTGAGATAGGCATAGTTCCAAGAAGCAACTCGATAGAAAAATTTATCTCCCTTACAGGAGGCAAACCAGGCAAGTCCTCAGGAAACACATCCGGAAACTCTCTTATTACAGGAATATCCCCCACTTCCAACACTCCTATACTTGCATCCACAACATAAGCTAAGAATGCCTGACAGCCTTTAATTAACAATTTCCTAGCGGCCACAGCTGATATAAGGCAACTCGAAATCACATCTCTTTTCTCCTGAAAAACAACCTCAAAACCATCCAGACTTCGAAGCACTACTTCTTTTCAGAAACAATCTACCAAAGCTCTATAAGTCTCCAAGAAGTCCATCCCCAAGATTACATCAAACTCCACCATATTTAGAGGAATCAAATCGGCCTTGAAATTAAATCCCTCTACTAGCAGTTCACAACCACTAAACACCCAAAGGGTAGAGATACATACCACTTGCCTGGAAGAGACGATGATGGCAGATTGGCATGGAGGGCGAATCTACTAGACACAAATGAATGCGTGGCTCCAAGATCAATTAAAGTAAATGCTAGCTGACCAAAAATTAATAACGTACTAATGATGACATCTGGAGAAGTACAACCCTCCTGCTAGGTCATAGCATGAAGTTTAGCACGAGTCATGGGACGTCCACGCTGACCACTCCCCTGTTGAGAGCCACCCCTGGTTGTTGAACCACTGTGAGAACCATCACTGGAGCCTCTAGCTGAAGACTGACCGACTGGCTAAGTAGGGGCGGTCCTCTATGCCAACAAAGGACAGTCTCTGCTGAAATGATCATGACCACCACACTCAAAGCATCCAAATGAGTGCTGTTGACCAAAGGAAAAAGTCTGACCACTAGATGATCCCCCTCTGGGAACTACCACCAGCACTAAACTGACTGGTCTGCTCCCTACCCAACTGGCTCTAAAGGGTCTCCTGAAACATCCTCTAGTTCTACTTCGAGGACCATAACCCGATCCCCCACTACTGCCAATACCCGCTGAAGATCCAAAAGCGGACGATGAAGCAGCCTTCTTAGATTGTCCCTGACTGGGACCACTGAAATCTCGAGGCCGAGCACTATAAGTCCCCCTGAACTCAATGGTCATAGCTTCCCCAATTGGAGTTCCCAACTCGCAATTGAACTCTAACAATTTAAGATATCCCTTAATAACCCTTGTAAAAGGCATAACCCATACACCTTTTCATTATTCAAAGCAAAAAGATTTACTTAAGGGGTCTGCGTCTAGGAGGCATAGCACTTGAGGAGGAAGATATTTAGTGGTCTATAAACAAGACTAACAGAACTATCACATATACTCAATAACACATAGCATCCAAAGCATAAACTGCTGATGAATCCGCCACGGTCGGATCATCACTCTATAAACACTACGGTTACTTAGGCAAATATGATAGTGAATAGGAGGTAGAAAACGAAACCTAGAGCTCTGATACCAATTGTCAAGTCCCACCCCGAATTTCACCCTAAAACCCGAAGTAAGTCCTGCTGGGACCACCTCCAAGGAAAATTTACCGAAGAACTCTACAAACCTCCCATGAAAATGGACAACCCAAACCCAAAAAATATTATAGAACCACATTTTAACCAAAATTAACATCCTCCACAACAACCCATAATTTTCCAGAATAAGTTATACAAAAATCCTAAAAGTATTCAGAGCTACTAAAAATAAAAACAATGGAAGCAGACAATCTCCTAGTAATTAAACAGATAACATACTGGCGAAAAGTAGCGAAAAGATGGGTGACTATGCCTCGACGTCTCCTTCTATACCCCACTCGAACGCTGCAGAGTGGACATTTTAAAACGAAAGGCCCAGGAGAAATTATTCAATTACGTCAGAGTGAGTGGATAAAATCAATTTTGACATAACAAATAATATTTCCAAAAAAAAAACACTTTCATTGAAAACATTTTACCAGCGACAGCTTAAAAGCTTAACTCAAAAATTCTTAACTAGTGTCTAGCCTGGCTAGACTCCCAAACTTTAATAAATGACATCTTAGGCTAGGATTATATATATCAGTATTTATTTACACTCGTCTATTCCTTGTACGATATCTATGAATAAGCTCAAAAAATAGTCATACAAGGCTACGACGCTGGAGTCTAACGTTCACGGCACCCCATACTGGAATGTACCTCATTATGGTGGAATCGCACGAGTGGATATATATACGTGCAGATTCCTTGTACAAATTCTATGAATGAATACGAAGAATAAAAAGTCATACAAGGCTACGACGCTAGCGTCTAACACTCATGCCACCCCATAATGGCATTTTACCTCATTATGGGAGAAAAACATGTATAGCTAGCTAGCGTTTATTTATATACATACTATTCTCATAAACATCTATATATGAGTATAATTACCGAAATTCTCAATTTCGGTTATTTTCCAACAACAAAAATTATTCAACAATAAAACATTTCAAGCACATTATTTAAAACAAATGTCCACTCACAAATTAGGCCTAAGCCTGATGCCAGTTGGAGGCTTCTTTAGCTCGAGCCTCCTCGCGTCCTGTTCTAAAAAAATAAATAAATTCTTAAATAAAATATCGACGCTTAAAGAAAAATAGGCCTAATTAAATATGAGCTTCGCGCGCTAGCTCAACCATGCCCATCACCCTAAATCTTAATTTCACTGCCAACCATAATTCTCTACAATTTTTACTAACATCCTCAAAAAACACATTCCACCGTCCTAACCATAAATAATCACGTGGCCGGATTTTAATTTATTAATCCGCAAAAAATACCAAACTTCAAAAATTCTCAAACCTATCCAAAACACCTCCAAAATTTTTAAAACTCAAACCATTAAACTCCTCATAAAATTTCCTATTAAAAACACTTTTTCAGCGGTGTCGCCACCGGCGTCAGCGGCCGGCGGCCAGCTCCGGCGACCTCCAATGCCTACCAAATTTTGGCAGCACTTTCCTGACTAGCACAAACAACAATTTCAAGCCTAACTATGCTAATCGAACGAAAACACCACAAAAAGCCCTAGAAATTCAAACATCGATTTCTCCTTACCTAGCTTAAGAGGGAGGGAGTCCTTTGGAGGGATTGCTGCACGAGAGGAGAACTTCCTTTTGAGCCAAGGATCACTAGCTATGGTGGCCGGAGGAGGGAGTTCCGATGACGGGAAGTTCCGGGCAGTCGAAACTTCCGGGCTCGGCTGCGGCTTCTCAGCGGCGCTAGGGCAGCTGCCACCAGCCCAGGAAGGAAAAGGAGAGGATGGTGGTTCGAACGGGACCGGCGCGGCAGTCTGGGGCGGCCGGACAGCGGTGAATGTGTGGCCGAAAATCCAGCAGCGAGAGAGGCTCAGGAAAGAGAGAGCGCGAGCGGGAGGAGAGAGAGAGAAAAGAGAGAGAGAAAAGGGTTGGGCTCAGCCCAGCCGGTCCAACCTCCCTTTAACCCAATCCAAAATTCAACACCCAAAAAATAATACCCCAATAAAAATTACCTTTTACTACAAAAATTACCATTTTTACCGCCGTCACATTTTCTTCCTTCAAATAAATCCTTCAAAATAATTGTACATTTAATGACGAAGATAGTAAAACTCATATTACCACTATGCTAGTAATTAAGGTAAAAATTAAGGGTCGGGGTGTGTGCCGAGTCTATATACAGTGTTGTGCAGTCCCTAATTGAAGCCATATATGAGCACCTAGGTATGCCACCTCCTCCTCCTCCACCATTTTCTTCTCCTCCATAAGTGTCCCCACAGAACAATGATGATAGAGGCGACAACATCGGATTAGACAAAAACAATAATTTGCATTTTTGATTTTGTAGTACTTCATTCATAGTTTAGCTAGATTGTATGAACAATTTTCTAGCTAGTTCATTATTTGGCACTAAACATGCATGATTAATAGACATGCAAGTTAATTTGTATATATGACCAATATTTGTTCATCTAGTTATCATGATCAATATATGAATATGTTTTCTAAATCCAGTGCTTCATGCCTGCTGTATTTGTATATGTTTGATTTTTGTTACTGATTTGTAATTTTTGAAAACAGTAAATAAGATAAAAAAAATATTACAATTTTTTACCCTAAATAAAATCTCGTAGGCGACGGAAACAATAACATTCGTTGCCTAAAATGAACCACCTATCAGACGAATACAAAGATCGATTGTCGACTAAGAATCGTTATGAATTCTTCGATGTATAACTCTGCCGATCAATATTTTGTTGCTTAAGGATGATGCAATATCCGTTGGTAAACATACATATCGACGACAATTTCGTCGACTCAGAATAATTTCAAATTCGTCAGCAGAGGTTCTTATCGACGAACCTATTTGTCGACAAGGCAGGAAAAGGTCTGTCTGTTAGGATATCTCTTAGTTGACGACTAACTTTAGTTCTGTTGCCTAAGTGTCTTCCTCACCACACTTAGGTGACGGAACTTAGTTTATGGGTAATTCGTTTGCCAAGATCCTAGGGGACGAATTGTTTGTCTTAGAAGACGAGTTGTTTCTGTCGGCTAGGATGCGATTTCCTGTAGTGTTCCAAAACCACAACGAAGTAAGCTTGATTCCCGTGCATGGAAATGTATTTTTATGGGTTATGCAGATTTCTCAGAAGGGATATAGATGTTATGATCCTCTTACTTACATACACCATGCATATATCCCTTGACGTTTCTTTTCGTGAATCTGAGCCTTACTACTTAGGAGGAGTATCAGAGTCTTCCCTTCAGGGGGAGAGAGCATATTATGAGAATTCCCGAAATTTATTTTAATTCGATTTGAAGAATTAGAAGCATTGAAGTCAAGATTTAGAGTCGGAGAAACCACAAATAACAAAGAGACGCAAGAGAATGACAAAGAGACACAAGTTGCTGACGCTGACACTGGCCCATGTGCTGACGCAGGCATAGGCTCACATGATGCCCAGCCGAGCCAGACGAACCACGTCAGAGGAGAGACACAGGCGCCAAGTGTCACTACCAGAAAATAGATCTTGGGCGACGAAAAAAAATCGTCGCCCTGTTAAAAAATTTCGTCGCCTAAGTACTTAGGCGACGACATGCCGTCGGCCAAATCGTCGTCACCAGAACTGCGTCGGTCAAGAACTTGGGCGACGAAAATTCATTCCGTCGTCGCCTAAGAGTAATTCTTAGGCGACGATACGAATTTCGTCGCCTAAAATATACTTCTCGTCGCCCAAAAAATATTCGTCGCCCAAGATTTAACACCTTGACCGACGAAAACATATTTCGTCGCTTAAGATCTTATAACCTTGGGCGACGAAAATAAATATTTCGTCGCCTAAGATCACTACATCTTAGGCGACGATTTATTTTTTCGTCGTCATATATGGTAAGTTCTTGACCGACGATTTAGAAATTTCGTCGCCTAAGATATATTTTTTTTAAAATAATTAAATAATTTTTTTAAATATATAAATAATGTTTTTTTAATTTTTGCTGGAATTTTTTTTCCGGCATTTCTTTAAATTTTTCTAATACTAAAATTTAATTAAAAATAACACAAATTTATAAATTTATAAATAATTTATTACAAAAATTCAGTCCATCTGCCTATGGAGAAACTCGAAATCTAACTCATCATTCCCGTTCGAAGGGTCCTGAGGCTGAGGCGGCGGCTGGTCAGGCTGAGGAGGCTGCTGCTGAGGCTGGGGCGACTGAGGGTGGGGCCACTGAGGTAATGGTATAGGCGTAGGCATGGGCGGAAAATCAAGTCCGGCCGCATGTGCAGCGATGCAGGCAGTCATCCACTGTCCCATAGCCGCTTGGTTGGCATTGGTGACTTCATTCAGCCGCTCCATATGCGCAGCCATGGAAGCCGCATATGATTCCGCCATCGCCGCCATCTCCCTCGCTCTTTGGGCTTCCAGCTCAGACTCCCTCGCTCTTTGGGCTTCCAGCTCAGACTGTAGACTTTCGAACTGATCCAGTAGCCGACTGTTGCTGCTTGAGGCTCCGGCGGCTCCCTTGCGCTGAAATCCTGGCGTCGTCTTCAGGATCCCCTTTCCAGCGTCTCCCATACCCCGGCAGTAGTAGGTGTTGGAACGCTGCGCGAAGGCAGTGGCCATAATCCGCGCCCCAACGGTAGGATCTGAAGTGTCGATCCTGGACATGGCCTCTGACATGTCATCCTCTGCCGTGCCCGACCATGTGTCGTTCACCATGCCTCTCATGACCTCTTGCTTCGCCTCCCACACCCTTGCCTAATTGGATATATTATAAAAATATATTAATATACATTTAATAAAATGTAATTAAAATTAAAAATTAGAAAATATAAGGAACTTACAAGATCCTCCTCAGAATGAGGATATGCCCTCTGAAAGGTCCTCACATAGGGGTTCTCCTCTGACCGCTCTCGCCGCACGTCGTCCATGATGGCCGAAAATGGCCTCGAACCGGCACGATGGTTGGTTGTGTTCTGTTGCCGGTTCTCAGCGTTCACCCGGGCGAGATGCTTCAAAAAAAATTATCGTTAGTAAATATTTAAAAACATACAATTATAATTAATTCACTAATTAAATTAATTCAAATTTGTTTACGAATTACCTGTTTGTGAGGGTCGTTGAACTGCGTGACAAGAAGCCACCGCCACTCGTACTCCCGATACTCGAACTCCTTCAGGGTACCCGAACGGTCGCTCCCGTACTGCTTCCAGTGTAACCGGAGGTCGTGCTTCCAATCCTTGAACCTACATATACAAAAAAAATATTAAATATATTATTAAAAAAATAAAATTTAATAAATTATTAAATAGAGGTACCTCTCCCTATGGGCCTTGTCCGCCCAGTCACGTCCCTCCTCGGGAACCACAAACCATTGCTGCATTACCGCTTGTTAGTATTTTTTTCGATAATTAAATAATTTATTAGTTAAAAAAATAGTAATTGATCGAGTAAACTCACCGACATCGACTGATGGAGCATCTCCTTCACTCCATCAGGAACCTGGCTCCAGACTCCCCACAACATAGGGAGTCTGGAGCGGATGGTGCCTCCCGCGGTGCGCTTGTACCGGTTTCCCAACGCGGCGTCCACCGGTTTCCCGTTGGAAAACGGGATGGCGATCCGTCCAGCGGACTCGACCGCCCTATTGAGTCCCTTGTTGCTGACGGTGCCTCTCCTGTTCCGCCTTCTCGTTCCGGCGGCTGTGACATTGTGAATCAAATTTAATATTAATAATACATTTTTACAAAAAAAAAATTAAAATCGACAAAAAAGTAATAATAAATTACCTAAGGATGAGGCTGAGCCGACGGATTCGTCTTCGTGCCCCTGCTCGGAGACCCTCACGGGATGAAGAGGCGTGGGAAACTCCCTGTAGATATAGGCCTCGTGCGGTGCCACATGCGGGAGCTGCTCCCGAATCGGTCAACCCTCCTCATCGACGCGAGGTATCGCCGGTATCGTCGGAGGAAGGAAGAGGCCGGACGGCACCATAGGGACCCCGGATGACCTGCCATCACCGTCGGTCGGGGACGACTGTGTGGGGGCGTCGCTGCGGGATCGCGACCGGCGAAGTATCTCTGGATGATACTTACTCAAAAATAATCCATTATTTTTTACAAAATGCCCACAATATATTTACAATTGTAATTTATATTATTTAATTATTTAATCATTTACAATATATTTACAAATTATTTCCACAAATCCTAAACCCTAAACCCTAATATTTTACAATTATCATTTACATCACAATTTACCATAATTTACATCACAATTTACAATTATCACAACAACAACAATTTACAATTATCACAACAACAACAACAACAACAACAATTTACAATTTACAATTATCACAACAACAACAACAACAATTTACAATTATCACAACAACAACAACAATTAAAACCAATTTAAGGTTTTAGGGTTATACCTTAAATTGTGGGTCGGCGTCGGGGTCGGGGTTCCGAATTAGGGTCGGGGTCGGGGTCGGAGAGAGGGAGAGAGATAGGGCAGAGAGAGGATTTTCGGAGAGAGAGAGAGGGCTTGGCGGCTGAAGAAATGGTTAGGGTTCCGAATTTTTGCCTTTTATACTGGCGTTCTTGGGCGACGATTCTGTAAAAATCGTCGCCCTGTTTTTAAAAAATCGTCGGCCAAGATAATCTTGGCCGACGAATTCAAAAATCGTCGCCCTGTTTTTTGAAAATCGTCGGCCAAGATAGTCTACTTGGGCGACGATGTTCTTCACTATAAATCTCGTCGCCCAAGATGAAGAAAATCATCGGCCAAGATTTCTATCATAAAATTCAGAATATCGTGATTTTGGTGATCGGAGAAGAGGAACTGAAAACCCACCGTCAGATATGACCAGCATAACAAATTACGTGGGTGGGAAAAAATTCAACTCCATCTGACAAAGACAAGGGCTCGATCCGTCCGGTCAATCGGCGCGGTCAAACCCCTAAACGGACGGAAACGGCTATTCGACCCTCTAAATCACGTAATCTGGCCAGATCTTCAACTGAGAATAGTTTCCAATCGACGAGACTTTTACGGGACCCTAAAAATTTGGTAAAAAATAAATACCCGGGATAGGGCTACCACTAGGTAGAAATAAGAGAATTTCGTTAACCGGAACAACCGGCACCGAAATTTTACCGGAATATCTTCATTTTTCACGGGTTGACGTATTTCACCGTTCCGGTTATATCTTATTTCACGACTTTTTTGCATTTGAGGCCTCTACGTATACGTTGTCTTCAAAACGACACTTAAACTCAACACTTACATAAAAAAGTTATACAACATTAGTACATATAACGTGAGTTTGGTGATCGGAGAAGAGGAACTGAAAACCTACCGTCAGATATGACCAGCATAACGAATTACTTAGGTGGAAAAAAATTCAGATCCATCTGACAACGATAAGGGCTCGATCCGTCCGGTTAATCGGTGCGGTTAAACCCCTAAACGGACGGAAACGGCTATTCGACCCTCCAAATCACGTAATATGGCCGGACCTTCAACTGAGAATAGTTTCCAATCGACGAGACTTTTACGGGACCCTAAAAATTTGGTAAAAAATAAATACCCGGGATAGGGCTACCACTAGGTAGAAATAAGAGAATTTCGTTAACCGGAACAACCGGCACAGAAATTTTACCGGAATATCTTCATTTTTCATGGGTTGACGTATTTCACCATTCCGGTCATATCTTATTTCATGACTTTTTTACGTTTGAGGCCTATACGTATACGTTGTCTTCAAAACGACACTTAAACTCAACACTTGCATAAAAAAGTTATACAACATTAGTACATATAACGTGAGTTTGGTGATCGGAGAAGAGGAACTGAAAACCTACCGTCAGATATGACCAGCATAACGAATTACTTAGGTAGAAAAAAATTCAGATCCATCTGACAACGATAAGGGCTCGATCCGTCCGGTTAATCGGTGCGGTTAAACCCCTAAACGGACGGAAACGGCTATTCGACCCTCCAAATCACGTAATATGGCCGGACCTTCAACTGAGAATAGTTTCCAATCGACGAGACTTTTACGGGACCCTAAAAATTTGGTAAAAAATAAATACCCGGGATAGGGCTACCACTAGGTAGAAATAAGAGAATTTCGT
Source organism: Fragaria x ananassa (assembly GCA_034370585.1). Taxonomy (NCBI): domain Eukaryota; kingdom Viridiplantae; phylum Streptophyta; class Magnoliopsida; order Rosales; family Rosaceae; genus Fragaria; species Fragaria x ananassa. Next base: position 19,734,585 of record CP139752.1, read on the forward strand.
TAACCGGAACAACCGGCACAGAAATTTTACCGGAATATCTTCATTTTTCATGGGTTGACGTATTTCACCATTCCGGTCATATCTTATTTCATGACTTTTTTACGTTTGAGGCCTATACGTATACGTTGTCTTCAAAACGACACTTAAACTCAACACTTGTATAAAAAAGTTATACAACATTAGTACATATAACGTGAGTTTGGTGATCGGAGAAGAGGAACTGAAAACCTACCGTCAGATATGACCAGAATAACGAATTACGTAGGTCGGAAAAAATTCAGCTCTATCTGACAAAGATAAGGGCTCGATCCGTCCGGTCAATCGGCGCGGTCAAACCCCTAAACGGACGGAAACGGCTATTCGACCCTCCAAATCACGTAATCTGGCCGGACCTTCAACTGAGAATAGTTTCCAATCGATGAGACTTTTACGGGACCCTAAAAATTTAGTAAAAAATAAATACCCGGGATAGGGCTACCACTAGGTAGAGATAAGAGAATTTCGTTAACCGGAACAACCGGCACCGAAATTTTACCGGAATATCTTCATTTTTCACGGGTTGACGTATTTCACCGTTCCGGTCATATCTTATTTCACGACTTTTTTACGTTTGAGGCCTATACGTATACGTTGTCTTCAAAACGACACTTAAACTCAACACTTGTATAAAAAAGTTATACAATATTAGTACATATAACGTGAGTTTGGTGATCGGAGAAGAGGAACTGAAACCTACCGTCAGATATGACCAGCATAACGAATTACGTAGGTGGGAAAAAATTCAGCTCCATCTGACAACGATAAGGGCTCGATCCGTCCGGTTAATCGGCGCGGTCAAACCCCTAAACGGACGGAAACGGCTATTCGACCCTCCAAATCACGTAATCTGGCCGGACCTTCAACTGAGAATAGTTTCCAATCAACGTAAATTTTAGGGGACCCTAAAAATTTGGTAAAAAATAAATACCCGGGATAGGGCTACCACTAGGTAGAAATAAGAGAATTTCGTTAACCGGAACAACTGGCACCGAAATTTTACCGGAATATCTTCATTTTTCACGGGTTGACGTATTTCACCGTTCCGGTCATATCTTATTTCACGACTTTTTTGCGTTTGAGGCCTATACGTATACGTTGTCTTCAAAACGACACTTAAACTCAACACTTGTATAAAAAAGTTATACAACATTAGTACATATAACGTGAGTTTGGTGATCGGAGAAGAGGAACTGAAAACCGACCGTCAGATATGACCAGCATAACGAATTACGTAGGTGGGAAAAAATTCAGCTCCATCTGACAAAGATAAGGGCTCGATCCGTCCGGTCAATCGGCGCGGTCAAACCCCTAAACGGACGGAAACGGCGATTCGACCCTCCAAATCACGTAATCTGGCCGGACCTTCAACTGAGAATAGTTTCCAATCGACGAGACTCTTACGGGGCTATAAAAATTTGGTAATAAATAAATACTCGGGATATTTATTTTAATTATTCAAATGAAATTTAAATGTGTTTTATTTTATTTTAATTATTCGGATTATCTTGGCCGACGAAAACAGGGTAATTCGTCGGCCAAGATAATACTTGGGCGACGATTTTTATTAAATTCGTCGCCGAAGAGTAAAAATAAAAAATCCTCTACAATGAAATTTAAATGTGTTTTATTTTATTTTAATTATTCGGATTATCTTGGCCGAGGAAAATAGGGTAATTCGTCGGCCAAGATAATACTTGGGCGACAATTTTTATTAAATTCGTCGCCCAAGAGTAAAAATAAAAAATCCTCTACAATGAAATTTAAATGTGTTTTATTTTATTTTAATTATTCGGATTATCTTGACCGACGAAAATAGGGTAATTCGTCGGCCAAGATAATACTTGGGCGACGATATGTGTTAAATTCGTCGCCCAAGAGTAAAAATAAAAAATCCTCTACAATGAAATTTAAATGTGCTTTATTTATTTTAGTACAAACATATTCTTTTAGTACAAACATATTCTTTTAAGGGGTTTGGACAACAATTTGACCGCATATCTTTATATTAATTTGGACAACAATTACAAAGCTAAGGCTCAATTATAACTAAGCTAATTAAGGCTCGTAATCTGAGTCATCCGATGAGTCTTCTTCGGTATCAGAATTAATATCTGGTAATCTATGCCTTAATTCGTCGTCAGAGTCGTCGTCTGTTTCTTCATTTGGATCAACATCAATAAAGGTTGAATCTTCGTCACGAATTTTGAGCACTCGACCATGTTTAACATTATTTTCGCGAACAGTAGCTACATCATGAATACCTACTGCGTTCGGCTCCTGATACGCATCAGCCTCTGGCCCTGGAATGGTCACTCCAAGTGTAGCCGCCCGGTAAATGTTTCGAGGATGCACAATGTTCGCTATTTTCCACGCGTCACCCCTGACAAGGTCATCAAGATAAAACATTTGTTTTACCGATGTCGGGAAATAGCAAAGTACCTTAACAGGTTTCCTGTTGCCTGTGGGAGTCCGCTTATACCTGTCGGTCCCACATACCGGACAACGATGAAGGCCTTCAAGGTCATTACCGTCTGCATCTTTACCCCAGAATAGAACGCAGTCATATCTGCATGCATGGATCTTGATGTAGGAAAGCCCGAGATCTCTCAAGATACGACGGACCTTATGATGCGTGGTGGGATGACGATGACCGTCGGGCAGGAGCGAAGCAGCGTACTGTAGATACCTATCAACAGCCGTCACGGTCGATTTTGTGTCAACCTTGATATGCATCACCTCCATCACACACTGAAGAACGGTCTTCTCATGACCTGGGCACAGAGGGGTCTGTTGGAAAGCAATAAGTCTGTTGTACTTGGCTATACCGGCAGTGTTGACACCTCTAGGGATGGCCTGCATCGGCGCCTGCGGAATGTGGTGTCGTTCAGGGCATACACCGCTGTTATGAGGAAACATGTCGTTGATGAAGACCGTTGTTGGATCGTTGAATGTACTGCCCGTCTGATAAAACTGTCCATGATCATGCGGGCGTGATGAGGTTTCACCGTAATATATCCAACATGTGTAAAGTTCCCAGAATCCGTTACTCTTCAGGTGGTCCCATACTGTATCAAACGGAAATCGATGCATATTACTGCGACACTTACACATCTTGCACGGGCAATAGAACATGCCATTCCCGTCAGCATTGGCCTGCGCATATTGCATAAAATCCCAAACTCCTTCAGCATATTTTCTGTGATATCTTGGAAGAGAAATCCAACTCTTATCCATATCCTGAAAATAGCACATATATATATCAATATTTAATGAAAATATCTTTTATATATATATATATTAATGTAATACAACATACTAATTATTAATTATATATATCTAGTTCGAGCGGATTCCGTGGTTTCAGAAGGCAAGTGTCAATGTCACGGAGGGCGAACCCCCTACAGGAACCAGGCAGGACTCGTTTGTGATCACGGAGGCGAACCCCTATCGACCCCTTCACTGAGAAGAGTGGTCAGTTTGTGATCTTAAGATCCAGTTAAACAAACCTGTGAACCATATCTATGACAGAACGGCCCCTTACTCAGCTTGGAACAAACTATATATATATATATATATATATATATATATATATATATATCATTAATTCAACTCAAATAAAACTGAAAATCAATATATATATATATATATGCAATATATATATATATATATATGCATATATATATATATGTGCTTATATATATGTGCATATATATATATATGTGCATATGCATATGTACGTACCTGGGAGTAGCTCCACAAACTATGTATGGACAGATTTCCACAACACCGAACGATTTGAAGAACTAGAGAAATTTATGTTTCAAATTTTCAAAGTTCTCATTCTTCTATCCCGGCCTCTCAATATATAGAAGAATCTTGGGCGACGAAATATTTGAGTTTCATCGCCTAAGAATTAAAAAATCTTGGGCGACGAAATATTCGAGTTTCGTCGCCTAAGGATAAAAAACTTAGGCGACGATATAAATATCTTAGGCGACAAAATATTGTTTCGTCGCCCTAGTTTCTATTTTGGCCGACGAAATTTATTTTTAGGCGACGATTTTTTTTTCATCACCTAAGAGTAAACTTAGGCGACGAAAAAAAAATCGTCGCCTAAGTTCCCTCTTAGGCGACGAAAAAAAAAATCGTCGCCCGGTTTTTTTTGTTTCTTCGCCAAAGACCCATTTTCTGGTAGTGTGTGGTGCAGCTTGAGGAGGAGAGGTGTCAAATGTAGGAGTCAAATGTAGACCTTGTGATGTCTAAAAGGTTTATAAGTTTAAGAAGTCTTTGTATTGTTTGAAGCAGTCTCCTAGAGCTTGGTTGAGAAGATTCTATGAAGACATTTGGTTATAGACAAAGCAACTCAGATCACACTTTGTTCATCAAACGTAATCAGGGTAAGATCATCGCTCTGATTGTGTATGTGATAGGAGCACAAAGTGTGACGTTCTTAATATGATTATACCCTTTATTTACCCTTTGTTAACTCATATTTAGTTGTTTTAGCTTTATATTTATGTTTAGTGTAGATTAATTGTTTAATTTAGAAATATGTAGTTTTTAGTATTAGAATACATAGTATTTTCGGATTTGAATAATTTGGTGTTGAAATTGTGCTAAGTGTTGGAAACCCTTGTTTACTCAGGATTCCTGTCTTGATCAAGATTCAATCTTTCCTTGAAGCCTAGCCCATGAAGGAGAGGTCCAAACCAAGTTCAATATGGAGAAGAAGATCTAAATTTGAGAATATCCAAGCCTTGAAAATCTGGATTAAATCGGGAGAATTTCTGTGCACGTCTGTCAACTTCAACGGACTCTCCAGGACAGCTCACAATGAATCAGAACACGTTCCAGATATGGATAGAAAGCTACGGGAGTCTAGTTTCCAAATCAATTGGAATCACCTCAATATATATTTTATAGAAGGAGTTATGACGTAATCATCAGACGGAGGTCATTCTGCCGAAATTGAGAAGAACTAGGAATCCTAAACCAACTTGGTTTAGGCTTTGTGGCCGACTTCTCTAGGTTTTTCCTCTATATAAAGCACGAATTCAAGGACAGAAGATCATCATCAACCCGTGCAAATAACACCAAAGCTTTTGCCGAAACTCCATCAACCTCCAAACACTACAATCTGATCCCACCTTCAGCACTCGTCCAAAGCACGTAGCCTAGGACTCCGTGCACTCAAAGAATAGAACACGTAGGGATATTCTGAGAGTGTACTCATCTTCTACTTTCGGATTAGTATGTGTTTGTTCTTGTTTAATGTTGTTTTAGGTTTTTGCTTAAGTATGTTTTGATTATTGTCTATGAGATAGAAACACTTTTGAACTATGTTTTGAATTTAAAGTTTTCAATTTTTAATCAATGATTTTAGGTTTTATGCCGTGAGTTTTATGTCTAAATACTTTAAGATTTTTGGTGCATTCTTCCATTATCATGTGTAGTTGATACAAGTAGTTGATATTGCATGTGTTAATCATCCAAAGTTCGACTTTGATACACGTAGTTGATAGGTTGCATTGTCTTTGTTTTTCACTGATTTTCTGCCTATATTTGATTTAGGACTAGTACTTAAACACATTGATTCTTTATGTGATACGTAATTGCATGATTAGTTTATGTGTGTGACCTATAAGTAGAGCACGTAGCCGAGCTTGTTGTGTCGCGATGTTGAATGAAACCCGTAATCTAATTCTAAGTTGGTCTATGTCATAGGAACCACGTAGGAACTTATGTGCATATCAAATTTAGGTTGTATATTTGCTCACGGTGTAGACTTAAATGAGATTAGGAATTGTTTTCTTTATTCTTACATGGTTGTTTGGTTGAGTTTGCATGATTGTTGGTTGATCACATGTATATATGTATAGAAGTAATTTAGGATTTATTTTCAATGTTTATTCCGAAACCATTAAAACCTTTAAACCTATATGCTTATTTTGACATTTACTTTAGATTAGATGGATCTACCCTATAGTTGGATCCCCGGTTTAGAACGATCCCTGCTTGCTTTATACTATAACTGATTTGTTGACAAGGTTAATTGATGCGTGTGCAAATACGTCTTATCAAATGGTGCCGTTGCCGGGGATCCTTCGGGATCCTCGATCTTTTTAATTGTCAAAATTTGCATTGTATATATGTCTATATGTTTATATTTGTAAAGTTAAAACCATAAATTTGTATATGATGTAATTATGTTTTATTTTTGTCTTTCTACTTTAATACTTGTATAAATATTGTTGTAGGTTGTACTGCACAGGAATAGGTAGGATCCCTTTTGTTAATTCTAGCCTTAACCCTTCTTGTTTACCCTCGGGTTTGCATGAGGTTGTGGGCAGCTTTTATTAACACTTGGAGTCATGTTTGGTTCATAAGTTTGTTGCTAGCTGAGTACATTGGTACGCTCCTTCTATTACTCTGGTGCATGGGACCAAAATTGGATCTCAAGAGCCTTGAAAACATACATCTCGGTGATGGAGTTCTCATTGCTCACTAAATGAGTCCTACCATGTTCATTATCTCTGGATTGAGCTCTTGACCTTTAGAAACAACGCTTCAAGCTTGTGATCGAAACATCAATATCCAGGCCGCACGTCCACCGTGTCTTACCATCTAGAATCATTATTTATTTAAGTATTTTAGTAGCAACTCAAAAATAAGCTTGTATGACTTTGTAATCTTAAAGATTGGTGCCATGTATGATTTTGTATTTCATTTGTTTTGCAATTTATCTCTTGATTTTTGAATTTCTTTTGTTTTCCTTTGTTTTGTTTTTCTTAGCTTAATCTAGTTTATTGCTTTTGATTTCATTTTATACTCATGCATGCTAGTTCTTCTACTCCTAATTATGATGAAATCTTGAAGTCCCTTGCTCAAGGGCAACAGAACTTAACATCTGCAACTCAAGCTTTAGTGATAGGTCAACATGCTAATTCTAAAGAGATCGCGGAGCTCAAGAAGCAGATGGGACAAGTTATCGATTTCATGGGTAAAATCCATGAAAGTGGTAAGTTGCCGGGCCAAACCTTGCCAAACCCGAATGCCGGACAATTCAAGATCGTTGCAACTAGGAGTGGTCGAGTTTTTGAGGAGCCTATGTTGAAGAAGTCGGAGCCTTCTAAGGAAGGTGAGGCCGAGAGCATATTGCTGCAAAATGACGAAGATATTGAGGAGGTTTATGCCGAGAAGCAGCTGGACAAGGAGGCCGTGCCTCAGTCCGAGAGAGAAGCGGCAGTTCCTGCCGAGAAGAAGAAGGTGAAAGAGGCCGTGCCTCTTGCAGTCCCTACTGATCCGAAATCCACTCAAGCCGTGCTTGAGAAAGGTAAGTCTTCTAGCTCTAATGGTTTAGTTTCTACTAATGTCCATACTCGTGCCCCTTTCCCCAACAGGTTTGCTAAATCAAAGCACGATGAAGCTGATCATGCAATGATTGAGTTATTCAAGAAGGTGGAAGTAAACATGCCATTGCTCGAGTGCATTCAACAAAATCCAAAGTATGCGAAATTCTTGAAAGAGTTGTGCATCAACAAGAGGCTACCACGAGAGAAGGATGTAGCGGTAATGAATGAAACCATCTCTGCGGTTTTTCAAAGGAAACTACCACCTAAGCTCAAGGATCCATGGAGTTTTTCGATTCCATGCACCATTGGTACTCATAGTTTCGATAAAATCATGTTAGATTTAGGTGCTTCGATAAATATTATGCCTTCTTATCTTTATGCAGATTTAGGTCTAGGCGAATTGAAAAAGGATAACATTATCATTAGATTGGCTGACAGCTCCAACAAGATCCCTTTGGGATATGTTGAGGATGTTTTAGTGTAGGTTGCAAGTTTAACATTTCCTGCAGATTTCTATGTCATTCACATGGAACCGGCGGATGCAGATGACAAAGAAATTCCCATTCTGTTGGGAAGGCCATTCATGAGAACCGCAAGGACCAAAATTGATGTCTATTCAGGGGAACTAACTTTCGAAATAGATGGAGACATCATTAGTTACAATATTTTTGATGCAATGAGGTATCCACTTCCTAAACTTTTTCGAGATTCCTTTTCTATTGATGTTGTGGATGCTCTTGCAGATGAATACGTGGAGACAATAGCTCAAGACACCTTAGCAATCACCTTGGAAAGAGGAATTGGATTTGATGCCATGGGGAACAAAATCACATTGTCTCAAGATGCCGTGCTTTTATCCTTGCTTGAAACCGTGCAGTCACTTGATGTGGTTGCCGAGGTATGCTACTCCTCCCCGAGTCCAATTCTCTTTCCATCTAACAAGTTTCTTCCTTCCATTGTCCAAGCCCTAAAATTAGATCTCAAAGTTCTTCCGGAACATTTGAAGTACGTGTACTTGGGAGAGAATGAAACATTGCCGGTTATCATATCATCATCATTAGAGAAGGAACAAGAGGAGAGATTGATCGAAGTTTTGAAGAGACACAAGACGGCCATAGGTTGGACCTTAGCCGACATCAAGGGAATTAGCCCTACAATGTGTGTTCACCGCATTTTGCTTGAAGATGGAGCAAAACCGACCAAGGAGGGTCAACGACGTCTTCATCCACCTATGATGCAAGTTGTGAAGGATGAGGTGACAAAGTTGCTCGATTGTGGAGTCATCTACCCAATTTCGGATTCAAGGTGGATTTCACCGGTTCAAGTTGTGCCAAAGAATAGCGGAATCACGGTGGTGAAGAATGATGAAAACGAGCTTGTGCCGCAAAGGACCGTAACCGGCCACCGAGTGTGTATCGATTATAGGAGGCTCAATGCAACAACAAGGAAGGATCACATGCCATTGCCATTCATTGATCAATTGCTTGAGAGGTTAGCCAGTCATTCTTCTATTGTTTTCTTGACAGTTATAGTGGTTACAATCAAATAAGTGTTGCGGAAGAAGATCAAGAGAAGACAACGTTCACATGTCCCTTTTGCACTTTTGCCTACCGCCGCATGCCTTTTGGCTTGTGCAATGCTCCAGGTACGTTTCAAAGATGCATGTACCATATATTTTCTGAGTTCATAGGTTCTAAGATTGAAGTCTTTATGGATGATTTTTCTGTTTATGGTGAAGATTTCGATGCATGTTTAGAAAATGTAGAATTTGTGCTTAAGAGATGTGAGGAAACTAATCTTGTGCTTAATTGGGAAAAATGTCATTTCATGGTTAATCAGGGTATAGTGCTTGGTCATATTGTTAGTTCTAGGGGTATTGAAGTTGATAAATCTAAGATAGATCTTGTGCGTCACTTACCCATCCCCACAAGTGTGAGGGATGTTCAAAGCTTTCTTGGACATGCAGGTTTTTATCGTCGATTTATCAAAGATTTCTCCAAGATAGTTCGACCCTTGAGTTCTTTGTTGCAAAAGGAGGTGCCCTTCCACTTTGATGCCGAGTGCAAAGAAGCTTTTGAGCGGTTGAAGACCATGTTGACATCGACACCGATCATGGCGCCACCGGATTGGTCCTTACCCTTCGAGTTGATGTGTGACGCCTCAGACTATGCCGTGGGGGCTGTGCTCGGACAGAGAAGAGACAAGCAGCCGTATGCCATCTATTATGCCTCTCGGACGCTCAATGATGCGCAACAAAACTACACCACCACCGAGAAAGAACTTTTTGCCGTGATCTTTGCTTTGGATAAGTTTCGTTCTTACTTACTTCAATCTAAAGTTATTGTTTACACTGACCATGCGGCTTTGAAGTATTTGTTGACAAAGAATGATGCCAAGCCGAGATTGATAAGGTGGATATTGCTTCTCCAAGAGTTCGATTTGGAAATCAAAGACAAGAAGGGGTCGGACAATGTTGTTGCCGACCACCTTAGCCGGTTGGTACGTGACTCGGATTCCGTGGCCATCCAAGAATGCTTCCCGGACGAGCAACTCTTCAAGGTAAGCAAGGTAAGTGAGGTAAGTGAGCCTTGGTATGCCGATATTGTGAATTACCTTGTTACAAAGCAATTTCCGAATTCTATGTCCTACCATGCTAGAAATAGACTTAAGGCTTTAGCTAAACATTATGTGTGGGATGAACCTTATTTATGGAAGCATTGTGTCGATCAAGTTATTAGGAGGTGTATCCCGGAGAATGAGCATAGGTCTATTCTTAGTTTATGCCATGATCAAATTTGTGGAGGTCACTTTGGTTCTCGTAGGACTGCTTTGAAAGTTTTAGAATGTGGATTCTTTTGGCCTACTATTTTTCGAGATGCCTATATGTATTGTGCTTCATGTGATAGATGTCAAAGGACAGGGAATTTAGGACCTAGGGATGAGATGCCTATGCAACCTATTATACATGTTGAAATATTTGATTGTTGGGGTATTGATTTCATGGGGCCTTTTCCGAATTCTCAAGGAAATTTATACATTCTCGTATGTGTGGATTATGTTTCTAAATGGGTTGAAGCAAAAGCCACCCGGACTAATGATTCTCGAGTTGTTGTAGATTTCCTACGCTATAATATTTTCTCCAGGTTTGGAATGCCGAAATTTGTAATAAGTGATGGAGGTTCCCACTTTTGCAATCGGACAATTGAAGCTCTAATGAAGAAGTATGGAATCAAGCATAAGGTTGCTACACCTTATCATCCCCAGTCAAGTGGACAAGTGGAGCTTAGCAACCGAGAGATCAAGCGGATATTGGAGAAGAGTGTAAAGCCGTCACACAAGGATTGGAGCCAACGACTTGATGATGCACTATGGGCATATCGAACTGCATTCAAAAATCCCTTGGGGATGTCACCGTTTCGTATGGTGTAAGGCAAAGCATGTCACTTGCCTGTGGAATTGGAACATCGAGCTTGGTGGGCGGTTCAGACTTTTAATATGGATATTGATGAGGCCGGATTACACAGGAAGTTGCAGTTGTGTGAACTTGAAGAAATCAGGAATGAGGCATATGAGTCTGCCGTGATCTATAAAGAGAAAACCAAGGCGTTCCACGACAGGATGATTCGAAAGAATGATTTCGTTATTGGCCAGAAAGTTCTCTTATTTAATTCTAGACTTAGGTTGTTTCCAGGCAAGCTATGTTTTAGGTGGATATGACCTTTTGTTATCACTAATGTCTTTCCTTCTAGTGCAGTCATGATTAGGAGCTTGGTCAAAGGAGCTGAATTTCAAGTTAATGGTCATCGATTAAAGCCTTATTTGAAAAACATAGTGAACCACACGGTGGAGGAAGTTTCTCTCCTAGATGCTACGGCATGAGCAAGAGAAGATGATAGTCTAGGCTAAATGACTATAAACACTTAAGCGCTGCATGGGAGGCAACCCATAGAAGGAGCCATCAACGAGAGTTTGCAAATTTCTTTATCCCTCCTCTTTTATTTTCGATTTGCTTTTAGTTTTCTTATATTGAGGACAATGTTGATTTTAAGTGTGGGGTGGGATGTTATTACTCGTTGATTTGCTATGCTTTGATATGATTTAAGTTGTTTTTCATTTTTAGGATTAATTTTGAATTTTTGTTTATGTTTCTCGATTTTTAGATGAACTTTTAAACATTTTTAGGTTTTTATTTCCTTCGATTCGGATTACACCTTTGTTTCTTTATTTTGTGTTTTGATTTTTATTTTGTTGAGTCTTAGGTGCCTTCTAACGTGTCTAGGATAAATATATGATCTTTGATTAATTAGTTATTGAGATGATCATGATTTCGAATATTTGAGCTTATATGTTATTTGATGGTTAATAGATATGTTGAGATTGTACGAACTTGTAGTAGATGAGGACCATTGAAACTTAGGTACAGAATGAGCATGTTCCTTACTTGTTTGATTTCATGTTACCCTTGTGAGATTTTCGAGCCTTATATATGTGCCTATTCTTTGGAGAGTTTACTCTATCTATTCTATGATATATATGACCTCATTATACATTACTTGATCGATTTATATGCCATAGATTTAATGAACTAGAGATTGCTAGAACTTACTTGTGAAACTTTCAAAACTTTTATCATAACTTGCTTTGATTTTGAATAGGATTGTGGATCTTTCTTAGGACTATCACAACTTTATCTAAACAGCCATATATCCCCAATTTGAGCCCTGTTTGGGACCCCTTAGTCTGAACCCCCTAGAGCCTACGTTATACCTTTCTTGTTCACCTAAATTATCCCTTGCCTAGTATAGAAATTCCTATACCTTGTCTCGAGCTTGGCAGAGCTATCTTTTTATGGTGATTTGAGGTGATGATTCAATACAAGTGTGGGGTTGTTCTAAGGAGTTTGTTGCCGAGATACACATGAGAAAAGAAAAATAAAGAAAAAAATTGCTCTAGTAAAAAAAAAAAAAGCATGATCCGAGAGAAGTGAAGAGAAAAAAAAAAAAAAGAAAGAAAAAAAAATCTCGGCCTAGATGAAATTTTTGTGAATTTGGAGTTGTGATTTGTTTGTTGAAGGCTCAATATGTTATACTTTTAGCCTTTGTTCGTTTTCACAATGTTTAAAGTGAAGGATGGGTCCAACATGATGATATTTGGCCCTTGATGGTATTTGGTGACATAAGGTGGATGTTCTTGCTCTGCTAAGTCTTGAGGATGACCTTTGTGATTCCTATACTTTGAAAATTTTTCCATGCCGAGCCTAGCCAACCAATTTTCTAAAAGATCCGCATGATTCTTAAGATAAGTAAACTTTGATATGTGGAGTCTGTTTCATGAGTAAGCGTATGGTTGTGGTTCATTTGTGCATATGATTGGTATCTTTCATGAGGTTTTCGAAATCACTATTTTCTTTATAACTCTTGTGTGTGAAAAGCTTTTAAGCATATGCCATGTTCTTGAGAGAGAAAAAATTCGGAGTGCATATCCTTTGTGAGTTGAATTTGAACTTGTTTGGAACATGTCGAGCTTAATTTCACCTTTGTTTCTGCCATGTCTTACTTGTTACATCGAAATCTCATGTTTATTAACCATTGAATTCATCTTTCAATTTCGATTCTTATGTTATTCTTGATGCTATGATTTTGAAGATCTCTGAGACAATTTTCGTTGAAGGCATTAGATTGAGTCATTGTCGTATTTTCGATTTTAGTTGTTGTTTTTGTTTTAGTGGTTTGCTAAGGGACTAGCAAAGGTTAAGTGTGGGGTTGTTGATAGGAGCACAAAGTGTGACGTTCTTAATATGATTATACCCTTTATTTACCCTTTGTTAACTCCTATTTAGTTGTTTTAGCTTTATATTTGTGTTTAGTGTGGATTAATTGTTTAATTTAGAAATATGTAGTTTTTAGTACTAGAATACATAGTATTTTCGGATTTGAATAATTTGGTGTTGAAATTGTGCTAAGTGTTGGAAACCCTTGTTTACTCAGGATTCCTGTCTTGATCAAGATTCAATCTTTCCTTGAAGCCTAGCCCATGAAGGAGAGGTCCAAACCAAGTCCAATATGGAGAAGAAGATCTAAATTCGAGAATATCCAAGCCTTGAAAATCTGGATTAAATCGGGAGAATTCCTGTGCACGTCTGTCAACTTCAACGGACTCTCCAGGACAGCTCACAATGAATCAGAAAACGTTCCAGATATGGATAGAAATCTACGGGAGTCTAGTTTCCAAATCAATTGGAATCACCTCAATATATATTTTCTAGGAGTTATGACGTAATCATCAGACGGAGGTCATTCTGCCGAAATTGAGAAGAACTAGGAATCCTAAACCAACTTGGTTTAGGCTTTGTGGCCGACTTCTCTAGGTTTTTCCTCTATATAAAGCACGACTTCAAGGACAGAAGATGATCAACAACCCGTGCAAATAACACCAAAGCTTTTGCCGAAACTCCATCAACCTCTAAACACTACAATCTGATCCCACCTTCAGCACTCGTCCAAAGCACGTAGCCTAGGACTCCGCGCACTCAAAGAATAGAACACGTAGGGATATTCTGAGAGTGTACTCATCTTCTACTTTCAGATTAGTATGTGTTTGTTCTTGTTTAATGTTGTTTTAGGTTTTTGCTTAAGTATGTTTTGATTCTTGTCTATGAGATAGAAACACTTTTGAACTATGTTTTGAATTTAAAGTTTTCAATTTTTAATCAATGATTTTAGGTTTTATGCCGTGAGTTTTATGTCTAAATACTTTAAGATTTTTGGTGCATTCTTCCATTATCATGTGTAGTTGATACAAGTAGTTGATATTGCATGTGTTAATCATCCAAAGTTCGACTTTGATACACGTAGTTGATAGGTTGCATTGTCTTTGTTTTTCACTGATTTTCTGCCTATATTTGATTTAGGACTAGTACTTAAACACATTGATTCATTATGTGATACGTAATTGCATGATTAGTTTATGTGTGTGACCTATAAGTAGAGCACGTAGCCGAGCTTGTTGTGTCGCGATGTTGAATGAAACCCGTAATCTAATTCTAAGTTGGTCTATGTCATAGGAACCACGTAGGAACTTATGTGTATATCAAATTTAGGTTGTATATTTGCTCACGGTGTAGACTTAAATGAGATTATGAATTGTTTTCTTTATTCTTATATGGTTGTTTGGTTGAGTTTGCATGATTGTTGGTTGATCACATGTATATATGTATAGAAGTAATTTAGGATTTATTTTCAATGTTTATTCCGAAACCATTAAAACCTTTAAACCTATATGCTTATTTTGACGTTTACTTTAGATTAGATGGATCTACCCTGTAGTTGGATCCCCGGTTTATAACGATTCCTGCTTGCTTTATACTATAACTGATTTGTTGACAGGGTTAATTGATGCGTGTGCAAATACGTCTTATCAGTATGTTGATGATATGATTGTTATAGGAGATAACCCAAAGGAGATAGAGGCTCTATATAAGTTACCTTTCAAAGGAGTTTGAGATGAAGGACTTTAGACAGTTGAAGTGACAGGACCCACCCCGAATTTCACCCTGAACCCCGAGGTAAATCCTACTCGGTCCACCTTCAAGGAAAATTTACTAAAAATTCGGCATAACCTTCCTTAAAAATGGACAACCCTTACCTGAAAAATCCAATTTAACACTTCTATAACCAAACATCTATCCTCAACACCTGGAGCCTTCCTGCTCCCCAAGTTCAACACATCTCCCAATATAACAATTACTCACTAAACTAATCCCACAACCAACAATAACCAACATTAATTCATTAACTGATTATCAGAGCATATCTAGAGTTAAATGAAAAACAATAAATAAAAATAAGCCGAAGCAGCCTCTGACTATGTCTCGACTCCATGTACGCTCGACCTCACTTAGACTGAGCCTGTAATCTGGGCATTTAAAACCAGAGGGCACAGGAGAAAGTAATTTAAAAATGTTAGAGTGAATGGACGAAAATAAACATAAGATAAGAAACCAAAATTTAAATACTTTCCCACTTTCCAATATGCCATAAATTCGTTGCATGCAAATGTTAACAAAAATCTTTCATAAAGAAAATCTCAATAAGACGGACTAGCCCCGCTAGTCAAATTAATGACAAAGATAAATAATAACCTTCATAGAAGAAGGTACCAAAACAAGGGACTAGCCCCGCTCGTCAAATCAACAACGATAAGTAAGAAACAACTATAGCCATACAAGTGAGCCTCCCAGACTCGGTTGCCTCCCAGGCAATAATACTTCCATACTCCCTACACCTCCAGGTTATGACAACAGAGAGGAGTAGGGCTTGCGTGATGTCGTCGACTACATCACATCACCCGAAGGCGGAAAGGGCTTGAGTAACCCCACTTAAAACGTGGAAGTTACATCGCGACATGCTAGCATGAATAATAACGATCCAACAAGTATGACATAAATAAAGAAACATAATCCATGTGAGTTTCCCCGAAACTCATAATTAAAGCATAAGTACGATTCCCAACCGTACTCAAAGAATTCAAAGAGCAAAGAAACTAATTAAATTCAACGATGTGTCCCACGCGTTGAAATGCTCAATGAAATAAATAACTTCAATGATTATCATCTTTCAAAAACCAAATAATATGCAAATCAGTATGAAACGTCAAATCCGGAAATCATAAAGAAAATCCAAACTCAAATCTCTTATTATCAATCCGAGCTCAAATCCATAAATTATGACCAACATTTAATCCATGCATCAATCTCGAATAAGTTCCAAGATCATTTCATATACCGAAGTTATAATATATGCTCGGAAAATAAAATACTAAATTATAAAATCTTGCATGCATATTAATTAAAAACCAAAATGTCCACTCACAGATTTAGGCCTAAGCCTGACGAATTCTGAATCACTACTCAAGCGAGGTTCCCTTCGTATCCTGGCACAATAAATATGCTTAGGACCAAACTTAAATTCTGGAAAAATTAAACATTTAAAAATAAACACTCAAATCTCTTCTGCTTAACCCACTACTCTAACTAGGGTTAAGCTCACCGGATTTCCACCAAACTCCACCATAACCTTATTTCCTCAATTCTAACATTTTAGAATAAATATCAAGGAAATCCAACGGCCGGATTTTCATTCTAATAACCGGCAAATCCTTAATATTTTAAAAAAATCTCAACCTTAACAAAACTCATCCAAAAATTCCAAACTATACTTCATTAGACTCCTCTCATTATAACAAACTCAAAAACCTAAAAAACAACTTTCAAGTGGCGGCGCCGCCGCTTGCTCCACCGGCAGCGGCGGCCGGCAGCCGTACTCTGGCAGCGTCCATTGCCTCCCAAAATTTAACAGAATAATCCTCTCATCAAACACAACAACTTTCATAACTAGCACTTAGTCCAATTCTAAGCTTAACTAGGGTAATCGAATCAAAACTTCCATAAATCTCTAGAATTTCAATTAAAAATATCTCCACACTAAGATCGAATTAAGTCGATTCCTTTTGAGGGATCACTAACCTTGATGAGAGCTACTAGATGAGCCAAGTTTCATGAGCTATGGTGGCCGGAGGTAGGAGCTCCGACGAAGGAGCAGTCGGCAGCTCGGGCGGAATTTCTTTCAATCGGTGGCGTCCCAGGCGCGGTCACCGGCCCAGAATGAGAGAGGGGACAACAGGGGTCCGAACGGAGGTGGTCCGGCGGTCTGCAGTGGCCGGACGGCGGCGGCAGACAAAGTTAAAGTCTCCGGTGGGAGAGAGAGCTCGAGGGACTCGGGAGAGAAAGGAGAGAAGGGAGAAAGAGAGAGAGTGAGAGTTGGGCTTTGACCCACTCTTCACCCGGTCCAAACTTAAAAACACCCACAAAATAAAGCCTACTAGAGTTTACCTCTTTTTACCAATATAGTAACTTTCATTTTTAGACCATAACTTCTTCATACGAACTCCGTTTTAAGCATGCCACGTGTCCACAAACTCCGTTTAACATCCCTCTACAACTTTCATGAAGGAAGTTTTCCCAAATTCCAAACGGAAGAAAAAGTCAACTTTTGGAGTCTTAGATAGTAAACGGTTACTTAAAAAGGTAAAATGTCAAAGTAACCCAAAAGTAAATAACCGCAAATTGACTTAAGAACCGGGATGTGTCATGAAGTATTTTATTGGAATTGAAGTTGCAAGGTCAAAGAAGGGGATTTTTTTATCCTAGCGAAAGTATGTTCTTGACTTGTTAGCTGAGACCGGAATACTTGACTGCAAGCATGTTGAGACACTAATTGAGATGAATCACAACCTTCGAATCAAGTTCCAACTGATAAAGGAAGGCACCAACGTCTAGTAAGGAGACTTATTTATCTCTCTCATACTAGACCTTATATTGCTTATGCTGTGAGTATGGTTAGTCAATTTATGCATTGTCCTAGCGAAAAACATATGGAAGTAGTGTATTGTATTATGAAATATTTTAAGATGACACCTAGAAAAAGGTTTGTTGTTTGAAAAGAAAGGTGAATTGGAAGTTGTAAGGCACACAGATGCTGACAGACGATCTACATCTGAGTATTTTATATTTGTTGGAGGAAACCCTGTAACTTGGCGTAGTAAGAAACAAAAAGTTGTTGCGAGATCAAGTGCTGAAGTAGAGTTTCGAGGTATGGCACAAGGATTTTGTGCTATGGATTCGTAATGTATTGAAAGAATTGAGTTTCAAACTCAAGAAATCCATGGACTTGCATTGTGATAGCACATCTACTAATGAAATTGCTCATAATCTTGTTTAGCATGACCATACGAAGCATGTGGAGGTAGATAGACATTTCCTTAAGGAAAACTTGGACAGGAAAATCATTTGTTTCCTTTTCTTGTATATGAAAGATCAATTAGCAGATGTTCTCACAAAAGGAGTGTCAAGGAAAGTGTTTGATAACTCGGGTTGGCAAGTTAGGCATGATCGATATCTATGCACCAACCTTAAGGGGAGTGTAGAATATTTTGTATATATTTACTTTCCTTGTATGTGTAGGTGTAGATGTAGGAAATATTTTTCTAATAGCGTTATGATTGTATCTCTATATAAAGCTCTTATTCGAAGAAGAATAATACATTGAAACATACCAAACCATATTGAATAATTATTTTCTACTTAATTTGGATTATATGATGAGCTAGTTTGTTGACGAAAAGGCATTCAAAAATGGCAGAAAAAGTTTAAAATCTGGGGACATTGAGGACTTGCAGCCGTCATTCTTTGTTTTTCTTTGCTTGCAATTCAAAACTACATCGTTTGGGATTCTCATTAGTATATGTGAGTATATACGACCTCGTTCATATAGAAAATTATAATAATAAATGGATTTTTTATGCTAAAGGACTATTACAAAATGAAATCTCTAAAACAAATGTTTCGAAGAGATCAACAGTGATAGCTGAATAAAAAAATGATCAAAATAATACTTTTCCTGTGCTTATTATTTTCTATTGGACTTTGTCTCTATCTATCTATTTAACAAACTGTTTGAGCCCATTTGGTATTTCGGTCCAAGACTAAATAATAAGTCTTGGATAGCATTTGGGCCAATACCTATGACCCTTTTTATAAAGCTCATTAGAGAGCGCGAGCGTCGGGAGAGCGAGGTGGTTTTCTATAAAGACTGTAGCACTTCGCGGGATAAGATAGCTCTTATTATTTGACTTCGCATAGGAGACTACAAGTTTTTTGGATAACGCAGGATTGGCACTTATGACTTAGGCGGAGTCTATCAAATTAGACACGTGTCATCTAGGTGTTTAGTGCGCAAGCGAGACGTGTCATTGTGTTACTCTAATTGATGAGTCCGAATTGGATTGTGGTTATGTTTCTACTAACTAGCTGTGAACCCTTATAAAAGGAAGGTTCAAGGATCATTTACACACACAATCTCATACAACTACAACAAAACTCTTCAAGCTTCTTGAAACCCTAACGCTAAGCGCATCTCGCCTTAGTTTACAAAGCCCGTTCGGTCTCGCCCCTGGTTACTTTTCCATTTAGTTGGTCTGCTAGCTATCACATTCCGCACCCGCGCGGTGGCACGCCCGCAACTCTCGTTTACCTTTGGTACTGCTAAGTTACCTCTCTGGCCTTGCTGAGGATCATGGCCAAAACATTGGCATGGCCAGTGGGACCGGGAGTACAACATCCTATTCACCACTGGGAAACCAAGTGAATCACCATATATGAAACCTCAGATTTCTTATCTCAAGCATAAGTCACCACGGTACAAGCCCCATAATAGTGCGACTTGCCAACCTCTCACCAAAGAATAGGTTCTTGCACAGTTTGGGAATCCGAACTTCAGCGAAACCACAATAGTAGGTCCACAACCAAGCCAGGATTCAGGATCTACTTTCCCTGCGGAGAAAATTTGCCAAATGTTTGAGGAGCTAAAAGGCCGGATCGAGGGTTTGACAACCCAGACCTCGGATACCGAACAGGTCGTTCTTCGTCTATAGAAGAAAGCCGACACCACTCAACAAAGTGTTGTAGACCTCACTGAATAGGTCACAAAGGACAGACTTCTTTGGGTTGCTAACCAGGAAAACCTCGCCATACTCGGTGAGGATTTCAATATGTTTGCAGCCGACGTCACGGAAAACAAAGCCCTAGTGGAAGGGTCCCTCCAAAGAATCTAAAAGGATTTGGACCAAAATACGGACACCTTGAAGCTTACCTGCGCAACTGTGAACGAACAAACTCTTCACTTGGACGAATACGATACCAAGCTACTTGATCAGCAGAATGCGTGTTTCTTCGGGAGCAAGAATAACCTGGAAAAGCTCGATGACTTCAAAGAAAAGCATGACAGGTTGAGCTTGAGTCTTGCAGGTGAAAGACTGGATGAGGTCTCAAGCACCAAAGAATCCTTCCCTCGACCTTACTGGCACAACCGCAACCGAGAGTACATCAACGTATATCCCGCCTAATGAGAGCCCTAGGGCTAATCCGAAAGTCAGGACACAGAAAACCCCTCAATTTGGGTTAGGAGCTGGTACCTCAAAGGCACCACCACCTTTACCTCATCCACGAAGCCCTAGTGCCATACTGAAGGACACTGGTAGCTCTCCATACTTTGGGGTCGGGATACCAGATGACCCAGTCATAGCCCATTCCAGCCTAACCCTTAAGAGTGTTGGGCAAGCTCTTAGCTTCTCTACATGGTCGAACCAAGAGGAGGGGGCAGAGTCTACATCGGTGATGGCAGCCGACTGGCGCCAGCTCATCTCCAGCATAGTTAAGGAGCAAACAAGAAAAGGTGATGCAACCTTGAAGTATCGCGACCCCTACCCTGATAGCGTGGCGCCATACCCTTTCCCTCAAGGGTTTAAGAACATAGTTTTTACGACTTTCTCTAGGAGACAAAGGAAGACGCAGCAACACATATGGCCCGCTTCAAGGTCCAATGCGGTCAATAAGGGAATAAAGACATCCTCAAACTTAAACTCTTTGGGACTTCTCTGTCCGGGGTTGCCTTCAGTTGGTACTCTAGATTGAAGCTTGGTTCAATCGCGGATTGGCCTACTATGGAAAGGCTTTTCCGAGAGACATACGACACCATCAAGCCAAAGGTTGGACTCGACTCCTTCATCCAGATGAGCCAGCAATGCATGGAGTATGTAGTTTCATTCGTCTAGCGCTTTAAAATTCAGCAGGCCAAGTGTGATTACTTGCTACCTGAGCAAGAGGCCATTAAGTTGGCAATCTGTGGCCTTGAGAACCGCTAACAGCTAAAGCATATGGGGAGCGCTTCACTTCCATGGGCGACCTCATCAACAAGGTTGGCAGCTATAACAACGAAATAGATGACAAGGCAAACGCCTCCAAAGGGACTTACATGCCAGGGAAAAACAGAATAATGGGGGCATTAGGTCTACAGTCCCCTACCTAAGACCCCTATTATCAAAGGCCTGAGGAAACTCATATGGGTCAAGACCAGGAGGAAGTTGAAGCGGTTGAACTGACTGGCAAGTCACTAGCTCACAAGCTAAAGAATTTGAAGATGATGCACGAGCCAATCACCATCAAATGCTTTGCATGGACCAAACCAGAGTACGAGTCATACACTTATGATGCGAAGAACACCCATCTAGTCTTTAACGACTTGATTGAGGCCAAGTACGTGCGCTTGGACCACAAGATCCTATCGAAGGAGGAGCTGGAGAACAAGAAATATTGTGCCTTCCACAATGTCTATAATCACGACACTAAGGATTGTGTTAAACTCTGAGACCAGCTACAAACATGGATGAACTCCGGTGAACTAAAACTTAAAATGCCAGGAAGCACATCTTCGTTGGTGGACGTGGAACCTTTCCTACCTATAGTTAGCATGGTCGAAGTAAACTAGACCGATTACCCGGAGGACGACGACTGACGTCGGGCACCTAAAAGGAGCCACCAAAAAGGTGATGGTAGAGCTCGCCAGCAACCTTGCCAATATACCTACAACGTCAACCTCGCTCACGACGTCTTAGACAATCTCAACGATGACTGGCTCGTAACAGTGGCTAGGTCTTTTCCAAACATCGAGTACAAGGAGTGCCACCAGCATTGCAAGTTCTATGATAGTTGGGGGCACATAACCCATGAGTGTCAGCAGCTTAGGGATCAGGTCCAAGACTGGCTCGACCTCGAGTACATTCGCTTGGAGGATAAGGGCTACTTCCTGAGCACAACAGCTGATATCGCAAGGCCTCAGGTTGGCCAGCACAAAATAACAATAGACTTATCTCTAAGCGCAGGTCTCCGCGAACCGTTGGGCCAAAACCGTAAACGGCCGGCGAACAACTATATTGTTTCGACTAACCAAAGGGGAAACTCTAACGATCCGTCACGACAGTTGGTCGTTAAACTCGAGCGGGATCGCTCTTCACAAAAGGATAAGGGCAAGGCAGTTCTAAAGGACGCTGGGCCGTCCCCGGCTATGAACCACCAACCTATGAGTCCCAGAACCCGAGAAGAGTTGGAGCAAAGGATAAAACGGCTTGAGACAATCGCTTACACACATTGGACAGAGAAAGTATCCTCGTCTCCAGCCACAAATGAGATGGACGTATCGAATTCCAGCAAAGACCATCATGAATACATGGCCTCAAGCTCTCGGTAAGGTGTCTTGATCGACCCTTATATCCCTCCGACATCCAAATCAGCAATCAAGGATGGGGTGTGGTACAAGCAGCAAGCGGGGAAGGCAGCCACCATTAGCAAGTCCAAGAAACGAAAAACTCCAAAAAAGGTATGGTAGTATCATGCATGCCTTATGAGCTATTGATGAAGGCACGGTACGCCCCTCGCAGCTCACACAGACACTTGAGCGAATGTGGAGTGAGGTAGAGGGCTTCCGCGCATTACTCCATATGCCACTCGTAACATCCCCAAAGGTGTGTGAGCAGGTCGCAGACGAGCCTACCCCAAAGGAAAACATCTTTTGCCGACTTACAGTTCCACCAAAGCAGGATCCACAACCTTCCAGGCATAAGTCGTCAACGACCTCGGAGCCTGAGAAAAGAAAGGACCAACCTCCTTCGCCCAGGCGTAAGTTGTTTTTGACCTCGTAACCAGAACCAAGGCGACAATCACCTCAGCCATCACGACGCTGGGAACCTCAACACCCAGAACCCGAAGCCAAGAGGGAACCACCGTGACCACATTGGCCTCGGACACAATTAACCCCGGAGCCAGAAGCTAGGATGGAGCCTCAAGTCTCAGCCTGGCAACAGTTGAAAAGGAATGACAGCAACAAAGCCCCCTTGGCTATAAACAAGCAACCGACCGAGGACGGGCAATCCTCGACTAAACAAGTATGGCGTTCATGGCAAGCAGAGAATAACACACCAGTGGCAGAAATCGCTAGCCCTAACCTCACCCAGCATATGGCCTAGCGTTTCCGCGAGAATTCACGGAACAACAAGGCACACTCAGAGCCTCGTGTCAACCTAGATGAAGACCTAGAAGAGGAACAGGGAGAGTCATTCACCTGTAACATGGTGGAAGTCTCCAGATAGGCTGAGGAAGATGAGGTTGTCCATGAAGAAGGCACGTTCGTTGTGCTACAAGGGGAGACGAGGTCATTGAAACTCCGCTGATCCCAGTCCGTGAACCATTTTCTTTCTAAGTAGGGATGGTTTTCTTCATATCTGAGCGATATGCTCTCCCACCAAACACAACATGCAATGCGGTTGATATCCCTGCAAGCAGCGAAAGAGTCAGCAATGCGGCCTCGCCTTGTAGTAGCGAAATAGGACCAGCACTAGAATAGACCGATGATGCCCCGCAAGTGGAAATCACGAGAACCATTAAACATAAGCAGAATCTGACCTTTTCCACACCAACCTTAGCCACGGCTACTCATATGAGGCCTCTATACCTCACGGCCGAGGTGGAAGGAATAATGGTCAACAAGGTCATGGTCGACAAGGGCGCAGCTGTCAACATCATTACTACCCGAACAGTGGGAATGTTTGGCAGGTATCCAAAGCACTAGGCTTGCTATTTTTACGAGTCAAGGTGGGGCCGGTGTCTCGAGTTTATACCTTCTTTGTGGCCGAATGTGCTGCCTCTTACTGCATCATCTTAGGCCACAATTGGATTCAAAGAAGTTTTTGCGTGCCCTCGTCCATGCACCAAGAACTTATGATTTAGGATACTGAGAAGAATGAGGCGGTCATAATTAAAGCCTACCAACGTCCTTACTCTATTTCCGCCAACTTCAATGACGCCAAATATTACAACACAAACCTGGGCCCATTGGACGTCTAAGGCATCGATCACAAAGGTTGCCCGTATGGGGTCACAGCTTCCAACTTAATGTGATTTGGGCTAACCTAGGCGAGGGACAACTTACAACGTACTCACACTATCGCGGATCCCTCGCAACCCTCAGATGGATAGTGCCTTCTCCGATGAGGCACGCGAGGCTAGCAAGTTCTTGTACGAGAGACTTCTTTCGTACTAGGCGGAATACGAGGCCTATGACAAGGTCGCGACTATGGAATACGTAAACGAGATTATGGATTACACTGATACCAAGGAGGAAGTTATTCATTTAGCGCCTGCTGCCTTGGATGACACACCACCTCAAGTTTGCGACCTCATTGCATGAGTAGACGTAGGGATTGCAGAGAAACCCTTACTTATTTCCATTAGTGCTAAGCTAGCAGAGGAAGAAAAGGAAGACCTTCTTGCCCTACTACGCGAATATAGGGATTGCTTCATCGAAAAGTATGAAGATATGCCCAGCTTGTCCCCAGAATTGGTCTGTCACAAGCTTCCCACCTATCCTGACCGACGTCCAATAACGCAAGACGACTGATTCATGCGGACTGAGACCTAGATCGTAGTCAAGGAAGGGATTGAAAACATGAACCGATCATGTATCATTTGTGTGGCCAAATATAACGAGTGGCTATCTAATGTGTTCCCTGTTGGCAAGAAAAACGGCAAAATGCGTGTCTGCGTTGATTACCGTGACCTCAACAACGCAACACCTAAGGATATATACCCCATGCCAGTGGCCGACCTCCTCATCGAGGCGACAGCCATACAAGAAATACTCTCCTTTATGGATGGGACAGCTGGATACCATCAGATTCTCGTCGCCGAAGAGGACCGACACAAGATAGCCTTCCGCTGCCCTGGTTTCGCAAAGGCGCTCGAGTATGTTGTCATGCCTTTCGGACTAAAGAACACGGGGGCAACATATCAGCATGTTATGAACCTTATCTTTCAAGACATCCTGGCGAAGTTGATTGAAGTCTGTATAGATGACGTGGTGGTCAAGACCAAGACACGGGCGAACCACGTTGAGGACCTCTGACAGGTTTTCAAATGGATGCACCTACACAACTTGAAAATGAACCCCGCCAATTGTGTGTTTTTCGCAAAAGCCGACAATTTTCTAGGTTTTCTGGTACATCAAAAGGGCATCGAAATCCCAAAAGACAAGGTACATGTAGTGATAGACGCTTCGCCCCCCACAACCAAGAAGAAGCTCCAACAGTTGCTCAGGCATATCAATTTCCTTCGCCGGTTCATTTCTAAGGCGGCAGAAAAAGTCCAACCTTTCTCGCCCTTACTTAAGCTCCAAGGGGCAACCGAATTCGTATGGGAGTCATTACACCAACAGGCTTTCGATCGTGTTAAGGACTATCTTACAAACCCGCCAGTCCTTATTCCACCTTGCGAAGGTACTCTGCTTAAACTCTACATCGCAACTACCAACCTGTCCATTGGCGGACTCTTGGCACAAAACGACGAAAACGGGGTAGAGCATGCCATTTATTACCTAAGTAGGGTTTTAACCGATTGTGAGACACGATACTCCCCAATGGAAAGACTGTGTCTTGTCTTATTTTTTGCGGGTTGCATGTTACGCCACTACATGCTCCCCTAAACCACGATGGTGATCGCCCAGTCCGACCTAGTCAAGTACATGCTCTCCTATCCTATCTTTAGGAGGTGCATTGGAAAGTGGATATTAGCCTTGTCTGAATTCTCTTTGCAATATGTTCCGTAAAAGAAAGACAGTAAAAGGATAGGCAATAGCGAACTTTCTTGCCCATCACCCACCGTCAAAGCTCACAGAGTTCCGCGAGTTGGAATTCGCCGTTGTTACACTCACCCCGTGGACCCTTTACTTCGATGGGTCATGAATTGATATCATCGCTGGTGCAAGGATTGCCATTAAGAATGCCGCAGGAGGCCCTTTTTCGTACTCGTTTCAGCTGGACTTTAAGTGTACAAACAACCAGGCAGAATATGAGGCGCTCATCATAGGACTGGAAATTTTGCTGGATTTAGGTGTCCGCGAAGTTCATGTCTTCGGCAACACTCTTTTGGTTGTCAATCAGTTGGCTGAAAAGTTCAAATGCTTAAGTTCGTCAATCGAGCCATACCTACGCAAAGTGTTCGAAGTGTTGGATCAGTTCGACGATGTTTACATCGAACACATACCACGCGAGTTCAATTTCACGGCTAACGAGCTAGCACAAATAGCATCCAGTCTCGAACTGCTAGATGGAGTGCGAGAACGACTTTTGAAGGTCGAACGGTTCACCATTCCTTCTTTTATTGCTAAGGGGCAACATCAGGCCACCTCTCCTGAGGTCACAGCCTTAGACCCTATTGACAAGGACTGACATGTATCATTCATCGCCTACCTCACTAATCCCCACGATGTCACTCATTCACGGCAGACGCAGTTCCTCGCCCTCAACTTCGTGCTGCGTAACGGCGAATTTCGTCGGCATAACGACGATGGGAACGATTTCCACTATGTGTATGGGAATGAGGCCAAGCGTCTCATGCGCGAAGTATACTGTGGGGTTTGCAGCTCACACCAGGCAGGGCCCAAAATGCGTTGGTTAATTCACCGCCATGGGTACTACTGGCCTACCATTCTTAAGGATTGCATTGTTTTTGCCAAAGGTTGTTAAGATTTCCAGGCTCACAGTCCAATGCAACACATCTCCAACATTCCATTATAGCATATTATCAAACCATGGCCGGCTCGTGGATGGGCAATGGACTTCATCGGAGTCATCCACCCGTATTCCTCTGAGCAACATAAGTTCATTATAGTGGCCACTGATTTCTTTACTAAGTGGGTTGAGGCAGAGCAACTAAAGGTTGCCTCAGCAAATGCAGTCCATAACTTTATCTTCAGAAACATCATCTCCCGCTCTAGTATTCCTAAGTGCATTGTCACAGACCAGGGGCAGCTTTTATGGCAGATTCTATGGTCAAATACCTCAACGACTACGGCGTCAACCTCCTGCATTCTACGCCATATTATGCACAATCCAATGGCCAGGCCGAAGCAAACAATAAGGTTAACCTTGGTATCCTACGAAAGATGTTGGAACTGAACCCGCGTGTCTGGCATGAGGAACTCTACCACACTTTGTGGGCTTACCGAACTTCGAAGCGTGAGCCGACGGATACCACCCCATACACCCTTATGTATGGACATGATGTTGTCTTACCCTTTAAGATAAACGTTGCCTCGCTTCGCGTACAAGAACAAGACCAGCTACTCAGGGACGACTACGTCCAAGCTATGTGGCAGGAACTTGAGGATCTCGATGAACACCGGATCACTGATTTCAACAACCTCATTCTCGAGAAACAGCACATTGCATAGTCCTATGATAAAGTTACCAAAGGTCAAAGTTATGCCGAAGGCCAAGCTGTGTGGCGCGCAGTGTTACCACTTGGAGAGAAAACCGAAGGCTAGGGAAAATGGTTCGCTCATTGGGAAGGGCCTTTATCATTCATCGCATACTTCTCAAAGGGGCTTACCACTTGCGCGACCTTGATGGCACCCTTCTCCGTAATCCAATTAATGGTAGATTCTTGAAACCCCATATTGCTGGTGTTTGGGAACGCGAGGACCCCCCACCATTTCCGGACCCTGCGACCACAGTTAATAGTGCTACGCTTCATCGCATTAGCGCTATGCCACCTAGCACTAGGAGGCAACCCGTGATAGAAGAATAAAACTATTGAAGACAAGTGTAACGTACCAGCCTAAGAAGGCCAGTGATTGATTGAGGCCATACCAGATCCCCTAAAAATCCACATGGATTTAGTCTTGTTATCCATGCTTTATTCATTGTAAATGTGCAAAGTCTATCAAAAGACAAGTACAAGATTATGGCCTATACCAGAGACCCTAAAATAGTAATACTTTTTTTTTGTTCTTTCATCATTCTGATACAGGTTTCATAAACGGCTTTGCGGCTGAAACAATGACAATAGTAAGACAATGTTGAAAATGAAATATGACTATGCCTATGATTAAAGCATAGATCTAGGGATTTTGGAAACTTCAAACCTACATATAGTGGGGAAGAAGAAGCCCCCACCACGGCATCCTTTAGTTGATGCTGGTGTAGATCCTGCTTCTTCAGATCGGCACTAGCCGGAGCACTGACTTGGACCCAAAACGAAGCCTAGGAAGCTAGAAGTCCACTGGACTAAGGTCTGTCATGCTACCAGTCAGGCTTCGAAGGTCCTTCAAGGACACTGGCCAGGGCTTGAAGTGCGAGCGGACGTGGGACCTCAGAAACCTCACGTCTAAATAGAACAGCAGGCGTAAGGCAAAAGGTACCTAGACTATTTGTGCGTCCAAATGCAGGTTTTGCCTAAGAGTGGACTTTGAGATTCACTCCCGGCCTAAGAGTGAGACTCAAGATAAACAAAGGCTAAGGACGTGAGGTGGCGGTTGTGCTTTAAGCAAGGATAAGAGGATGAATAGAGGGGAAGAAGGATCCATGGCAAGGGGGCAAAGACTTAGTTGATGTTCTAACCCCGGCCATCGGGTTCCCTTTTATAGGAAGAAGGGACTAACTTCCTTCAGAGACGTATCTTACATGCAAAGATTTGCTCTGAGATATGAGCCTTAGAGATAAGGACGAATGCTTAAATCCATGGTGACTTCCCACGTTCCAAGAAAACAATCGCATAGAAACCTCCTCCGAATCTTGGAAGAAGATTTTTCTTGACGCATTAGCTATGTTGGAAACAAGGAAGATTTGACAAGCTGATTGTAAAGGTTCATACATCTTAGAGGCCCTATACAAATCTAAGAAAAGGTCCTCTAAAGCTAACTCTTTAGCATCCACTTGGGCCTGGGCTTCTCCGCAGGCTATACACGGGCCTCCGCACCCTCAGCTTACGCAAGGTTGTGACGAGCTGGGCCTGCAACTTCGCAATTTGGGCCTCCAATGTCTCCACTTGCTGAGTGTAGAAGGCAGACAGGTTTTATGGGAATGTCTCGGGGACCTCCATGTCTTCAAGCTGGGCCAGGAGTGCTACCATTTGATTGTCCAAGGCTTGGCAGACAATCTCCTGAGCGGTTGATTGAGCCTCCGCATCATTGATGTGATGGGCCTGTATCTCGACGGCATTGATCAGCTCCAGAGCGTGGTCTAAAGTGGGATTTCTGCAGGTGAAGTGGCGAACCAGGGCACCATGAGCCTCGCGGGCGCACCGCACCAAGTCAAAGACATCCATGTTGGGGCCTTGGTGCATCAGCCCTTGAAGAAAGTCCCGGGCTAGGTGAACCGACTCTGGATCAGCAGGCGGGGTCACTTAGGCTTGAAGGCAAGCAGTCCGGGTAGCCAAAGAAGAAGGTAATCCATCGGTTGGCCTCACTAGAGCAGGAGTGACTGGTTCGATCTCTGCAACAAGTGGCGGGACTTCAGAAAACGTTGGCACCTCTTGCTTTTCGACTGCTTGGGCCACCAGGTCTGGCTTCGGTGGTGAAGGCATCACTTCCTACCGAAACTCTTCTGGTCAAATCACCATGGAGGCAGTCAGGACGAGAGGCAGAGCCGTTTGGTCAGGTTCCTCGTCCTGAACAAGACTAGGGGAGGACACCGGAATTGAGCCCACATTGTCCAGAGCGCCGGTTGGTGAAAGAGGATGCGTTTCAACTTCCTCAAGAACTGCATTTTGCTCTTCGACCATGGCCACAACAGGTTCGAGGATGTGGGCCTCGACCGTCCTTGTTTCTCCTTCGGCATTGTCTAGTCGAGGACGGATGTGGCGGCAGTGAACCTATCAAATGGAAGGTTAGTAAGTCATTGCTAGCTTAAGTAAGACATGTTCTAAGGTAGGGCGCTTACCAAACCATACTCTTCCTGGTAGCGCAAATCTTCTACCATTTCTTCTTTGTCCTCGGCAGGATGCTTACGCGAGCTCTCCCCACCCGTCAGAAGAGTGATTGGTGGAACAATCTCCTCATCGGAGTCTGCAACAGGCTCCTCTTGAGCAGGTGATTTCCCTTTATCTATGGCAGACTTAAGTCTCTAGGAAGATCTCCGGCGAGGCGCAGTCTGTAAGAAGAGGAAACAGAGTAAAGGAAGGGCATTTCGCTTAAATTGGACAAAACATTATGGAAACTACAGAATTACAAACATACCTCAAGGGTGGGATCTCGTTCCCTGATAATGATACCAGTTGGCTGGCGAGCTACTAAGACGGTAGGAGATAATGTTAGCCTTACCTGTGTCGCTGCTCTCTGTGGACTCCTTGCTTGTCCACGCAGAGCGTTAAGGACGACGCGATCTGACTCGTCCATGGTGTCATACAGAGGGGAGAAGATAGCAGCGAAGACAGCATCGTCTGCATACTCCCAATGGTTATCGGAGAGGAAGCGCCACTAGGAGAGATAGGCGGGGTCGACACCTAGCGAAGGCTCAATTTCTAGCAGGGCTGGAGTTAGAGGAAAAATGTTCACTAGCGGAGTAATGTGGTGCGCCTCTTCAATCTTACGCCAGGAGGTATACTTGTTCCCTAAAGGAAAGAGTGGATAGGGAACCCCTTGAACAAGGCCAAGCTGTCTAGTGAAGTGGTTGGGAGCGTACAGCTCGAAGCCTTGATCCTCTTCATCAAGATGAAGATCGCAGCATGAAACCGCCCTCATGAAGCTTATCTTGATATCAGACTCGGAGTCAGGGAAAGGAAAGAAACCATCTGCTAAGACCTCAGGGTGGCACCGAAGGACCTTCATGTCTATAGTGGAGGGGAGACTCTAACTGATTGTAGAGGATGGAGAGGTTGGCGAAGAAGGACAAGGGAGTCTGATTCGCCAGATTCCTATACACTGCGAACCCAAGCAGTTGGTCCCCCGGCAAGAAGTCTAGCTGTAGCCATAGGTCCAGGATCCATAGCGGGCCGCCAGGCAAGTCGAAGGGCTTCAAATAGAGTGTGTGAAGGGCCCGGTAGAGTGCACCCAATACAGGCTGCCCTAGCCCAACTTCATTGCCATTATAGAGCGCTACAGCTAGTTTCATCCACTTGTCTATAAGCTTGTGGGCGCTACCACAAAATATAAATTTATTAAGCCAGTACTCAAGGAAAGCAATACCTCCACTACTACAGATTTGTCAACACACAACAGTGGAACACCGTTGTGTGACTGTAGGTTTTCCGTTATATATCTCGGGCTTATCTGATTGAATCTTCAGATAACTGTGAAAATCACCGTTGTGTAATCACATTTTGCTCAACAGTTCAATATTTTCGTTGTCTAAGTCGCTACGTAGATCGATGCCATGCGCGGCATATGTTGCATCGACAAATCCACTCAAACAACAAACAATAAAACATTTTCGTTGTATTTTTACCCTTTCAGACAACTATTGGTTTTCATTTCTATCGTTGTGTATTTTTCAGTAAGCTACAACGGTTTATTCCCTATTTTTACTGTTGTGTGACGTTGAATAACCTACAACTGAAATATTTGGACCGTTGTATCACACAATAGATATAGTATTCTGCTTTCTTGTTTGATGAGAATCATACAACAGTTACATTTTTCAAGTGGACAAACTAGAAACTGACAACACAAGCTGTTTTAGGCTAGCTAAACTAGAGTTTTTTGGTAGTTGAAACTAGAAACTGCTGTCTTTAGAAGTGGTTGAGAGACTATCAACTCTTCCTGTAAAACAAACAAAGAAAGATTAGACATTGAACAAGTTAATAATCATACAATACACTATAATTAGTCTCAATTGATATCATAGAACAATGCTAAGCATCCAAAAGTTTACATGAATATTGAAATCAGTTCAAAGGTCTCCAGAATGTCAAGTTATTTTTCACCTGTGGATGTTTAATTAGAGAATCACTTGTGGAACTTTTAATCAGTCTCATATGAAAGTTAAGATTGAGTACCACATAATACATATCTAATGTATATCTAGTTGAATACCCATACCCATTACCAAATCATAATAAAGGCTTTGCAAGACATGTACACTAAAATTTCAAGTCTGAGATGTATATACATATCTAACCTCAAGAGCAATATGGACAAGTTCTACTTCTTCAGGTGACAAGTATGAGATATTCGACTTAAGATCCAGAAAAAATAAAGATTACAGAAGATGTATAAGTCAAATTATATCAACATTTGCATGACTCAAATTACATGGCAAACTGATCAATAGTATGTAAAGTATATAAGATCATAAGGTAGAGTCTTGCATCAGAAACTTGAATAAAAACCTAACAAGCACTTGTTCTGAGCTACAACAAATATATTTATAACTGTTATGACAGTCAAGACTAAACATAAAGAAAAAGAATCACACCTTTGCTCTACCACAAATGATTAAATAACTTTGCAAAAGCTGCATTTTATGTTCCTTTTCCTCCTTCCTGACAACAGACACCACTTCAGCGTTTTTCTTACTTCTAGTTAGCTTCCCTACTGCATAATGTCACCAGAAAAAAAATACAAATCAAAACAACTGAAAGGAGAAAAAAGGTATACAAAATAAGCAGTGAAAAATTAAAGAACCTGAAAAGAAAAATCGTAGTTTTTTCTGTTAGGAAATATTTCATGTTAAAGCCAATTCTGTAACATTATCCCAAGAACCTTTTCCTTCCTTAAATGCAAAATAAAACCAATTGACATCTTATCCACAAAGAAACATTATCTCAACAACCATTTTTCATTGAATATGTTTCTATAGAGAAAGAAAAACCCAGACAAAGGAATGACATTAAAAGACACATAACAAAAATAAAGTGAATGAACTGAACTCAATAATAGCATTACTTGTTTTAGAACACTATACAACAACACTAGAGGGTAATAGATGATTCACAAAACCATCTATGTAACTGCTAGCTGAATAATCACAGTTATTGATCAAAAATGCTAGATAAAGATGAGACAATAGAAACAGAACCCGACCTCAGACTAAATGCTTTTTGTACAAATATAACTTACCCGGAGTCGTAATAAACTAGGAGTTGTTGCATCACCCTCTTTTAAGCTTTCAATAAATAGAGATAATATCATGTCTACAACTTCAGACTTGTTGATAGAAACATTCAGATCAGCTAGCAGACGTACAACATTAAGTTGCACAATAGGCACCGCCTTTTTGTCTTTATCACCCTGAAGTTGGTAGAACAACAAAAGAATGCAATTAGGATAGGTTAGTTAGATGCATGGGTAAAGTTGACGTTATTTATAACTCATGTACATCAACATTTGGCATACTCAGAAAATGCAGTGTACCATGGTCTAAAATGGAAAATCACACTTTGCAATAAGTGAAACACTGAAACCCTACCTCACAGAAAGGGTACAAAAAGGGTGTTTATGCCCAAATTAATATTTTACTGGACAGTAAATGTCTATGTCTATGTGAATATTAATTAAATTGTTTGTCCACGTCACAACCGGCGAGCCCAAGTTCTTTAAGTTTACAAGTAATGGCCCGCCAGTGAGGTTACGCGAGCTGAATTACACAGTTCGCATGCGGAATGGACTTCACGCGAACACATAGCTCGCGCGCGGAATTGCTTCGCGGGGAATTACTAGCTGACTTTGCATAGGTGAGGCGAGATTGACACTTCGCGTAGGCGAGGAAAGCGGAGTCGGCTAGTAATTCCTCGCAAAATCATTCCACGCGCGAGCTATGTGTTCGCATGAAGTCTATTCTGCATGCGAACTGTGTAGTTCAGCTCGCGTAGCCTCATTGGCGGGCCATTACTTGTAAACTTAAAGAACTTGGGCTCGCCGATTATGACGTGGACGAACAATTTAATTAATATTCACATAGACATAGATATTTATTGTCTAGTAAAATATTAATTTGGGCGTAAACACCTTTTTTGTACCCCTTCTGTGAGGAAGGGTTTCAGTGTTTCACTTATTGCAAAGTGTGTTTTTCCATTTTAGACCAAGGTACACTGCATGTTCTGAGTATGCCAAATGTTGATGTACATGAGTTATAAATAACGTCAAAGCAGAGTACATCGAGGCGAGCTGGCAAACTGGCTCGCTTGGGAGGCTTCGCAAAGAAGCCGTAGGCAGAATCCGTGTGCACCACTTTTATCATTGAAGACTCTTACAAGTCTTTGACACGTACATGCTTTGGGCCAATCCCTGTGGCCCTTATTAATTAAAAAGCCTTCTTTTGGCCCGCGAGCTAGAAAGACCAGCGAGATGGTTTGAGTCTGCGCGGGTTAGCAGTGTCCTTGTGAGATTAGGGTTTCAGAATCCGACTTGAACTATGATTATCTTTCTTCTACCGCAAGTCGAACTACTATATAAAGGGGTGGACAACAGACAATCTTTACACACAATCAAATCTCTCAACAACTCTCAAAGGACAATCTCCTTACAAACAACACAGAAAAAGTGCAAACCAGTTACCCTTCGAGCTACCTTGAAACCCTAACCCTAAATGCGTCCTAACCCTAAGAGTCTGCCACCGCGCTTTGATTGAAAAGGTCAACATGCCTTTAGTTTTCTTATTGGTTTAGGGCGGTCTATGGTTTTTCAGTTTAGAAGTCATTTTGTTATGGACTGAGTTTGAATGAAGTAAGTCCATGATACAAGTTCAAGTCCATCATACAAGGTCTAAGCCTAAGAATAAACACTTTGACATTTAAGAACATGATGGATATATCTAGAGAATTCTATGACATTTTAGAATTTCCTAGCATGGATATTTTTTTTGTAGATATTTGGTGTACATTCTAGAACATGTAATTATAGTCATTGGATCAAATAAATACTAGTCATCCATTGAGGAGGTGTTAAGTTATAAATAGGCGGTGAAGACTTTTAGCCAAACCATCCTGGAAATCCTTGTAAGTATTCTCAACTTAATACAAAGTTCTTTTCTCCCACATTGTTGCTTAGCTTTGCATACTTAGTATACTTCTAGCATTTTTGCTCTCTTGTGTTGCTCTTGTTTCCGTTGCGTGAAGACGAGGCTAACTTAGAGAGTTTGAGAAGGTGAACAACTCTAAGGCCACACGGTTGGTAGAGAAGCAAAGTTCTCAACCCGTGACAAGTGGTATCAGAGCAAAGGTTACTCGCGCATAACATAAAGAGAAGGAAGATGTTCGGAGAAGGAGTTTCGGTGGAGCAAGTTGTTGCTGGCACCAAGAGGAGCCACAAGGAAGTACTTGCTGCCTTAGATGCACAGCTTGGAAATGTGGAATCAGCCGTGGTCGAGTTTGACACTCAACTTGACGATGACGTTGTGACAAAGGGGGATCTTGCAGCCATGGTGGAAGAATTGCTAGAGCAAATGCACGGCGCTCTCAACATTATGGCAGATAGGATCCAAGGGGAGGTCCAAGATAAGCTTGACCAAATGTCTGCCGAGCTCACAGCCCTCCGAGAGGAAGTGAAGAGGTCAAGGGAGATTGGACGTTATGTAAAGAGGCTGCGTTGAATAAGTTGCAAGGGCCAAAAGAGACGAAGACATTGGACTCTTTCAAACCCAAATCCTTTAATGGGAAGAGGGAAGCTAAAGAGCTTGACACCTTTCTATGGAACATGGAAATGTACTTCAAGTATCTAAAGCTTGAAGATGACGAGTCCAAAATTTCAACGGCTACCTTGTTCCTCGTCGACAATGCACTTATGTGGTGGCGTCGAAAGAGCATGGAAATCAAGCAAGGTACGTTCTCCCTCAATACTTGGGAAGAATTCAAAAATGATATCAAGTTGCATTTCTATCCCTAAAATGCTCAATACGAAGCCAAGGAGAAGCTTAGGTGGCTAAAACAAACGAGTAGCGTCAATGATTATGTCAACACATTCGTTAACTTGCTATTCGAAGTGCCCAACATGCCAGAGGAGGACAAGCTCATGTACTTCATGAGTGGATTACAAAGTTGGGCAAAGCTTGAGTTGCAAAGAAGACAAGTGCAGACCTTGTCACAAGCCATTGCCGCTGCCGAGTCCTTCATTGAATTCAAAGTTAGCCACCAAGGTGACACCAAGTTCAAGGGGAAGAAGGTTAACTATGAGAAAAGTGGGGGAGACGTGCCAAAGCCGAAGGGGAAGCCCAAGTCAAGTTACAAGCCGAAGGTGAAGAGGTTTGAGAGGCACGACAAGTCAGTAAGTAAGACTTAGGAAGTGAAGTGCTACTTATGCGACGGCCCCCACATAATGTGATTGCCCTAAAAAGAAAGTACTCAAAGTCATGACCTTGCAAGAGCCTAGGATTGAAGCGGAGGAAGATGATGTAGCAAGGATGGGATGCATCCGGCTGCTCAATGCCGTGAAGGCTAGCATCCCTCAACCAAGGCGACAAGAGGAAGTGGATCGCTTTATATCGATGTCAAAGCAAAAGACACGATGAGTAGTGCCTTGGTGGATTGCGGAGGAACTCATAACTTCATGACGTCAGAAGTGGCAAGGAAGCTTGGCCTCAGAGTCACGAAGGAGTCAGGCAACGTAAAGACTGTGAATACACCTGCCACACCCATTGTTTGGGTAGCACGCGATGTGGAGGTTCACATCGACATTTGGAAGGGGAAAGTTGATTTCGTCATGGTCAAGATTGATGACTATGATGTGGTAATCGGCTTTGAATTTATGGACAATGTACGAGCATTTCCCATTCCATTCTCTAACATCTTTTGCATTGTAGTGGATGGAGAATTGCCTTGCGTGGTGCCTGTGGCGAGACAAGCAAGGGAGAAGACAAAGGCTCTATCTGCCATGAAACTCGCCAAAGCTTGGAAGAAGGGTGAGTGTACTTTCCTAGCAACCTTCAGGGTGGACGAGGAGGTTGGAGGAAAGTCTGAACCTTTGCCAAAGGCAATAGAGGTAGTCCTTGAGGAGTTTGGAGATGTAATGCCTAAGGAGTTGCCGAAGAGGCTACCACCAAGGAGGGAGGTGGATCATGCCGTCGAGCTAGCACCCGTCGTACTTACACCTCAAAACAATCTCATGGGAAGAATCAAGGAGGGACTGTCCCATGACTCTCATGCCAAGAACTTGGTGGAGCTTGTCAAGAGTGGAACGACAAGAAAATTTTAGCTCAAGTACAAGTTGCTTTACACAACAGGGAAGCAGCTATCTTCCAAAATGGGACAACATGAGGAGGGAGATATTGAAGGAATGCCATGACTCAAAGTGGGCGGGACACCCCGACACTCATCGCACCTTGGCATTGCTTAGTGACACCTACTATTGGCCACATATGCGGGACGATGTGGATTCGTATGTGAAGACTTGCCTTGTGTCCCAACAAGTCAAGGTGGAGCAAAAGCATTCAGGAGGGTTGTTGGAACCCTTTCCCATTCCATCAAGAAAGTTTAAGTATGGATTTCATCACCAATCTACCCAAGTCCGATGGTTGTGGATCCATCTTCGTTGTGGTAGATCGATTCACCAAGTATGCCACCTTCATCCCGGCACCCGTGGAGTGTACCATGGTGGTAGTGGCATGCTTATTCCTCAAACATGAGGTGAAGTATTAGAAAGTTCCAAGGAGCATAGTTAGCGATCGAGACGCTCGATTCACCGGAAGGTTTTGGACGGAACTCTTCAAGTTACTCGGGGCAAAGTTAAACTTCTTCATGGCCTTTCATTCGTAAACTGATGGGCAAACGGAGTGTGTAAATGCCTTGTTGGAGTTATACTTAAGCCATTACGTGAGTGTCAACCAAAAAGATTGGGCCAAGTTACTTGATTTCGCCAAATTCTCTTACAGCTTGTAACGGTCTGAGTCGACGGGAGCAAGTCCGTTTGAGCTAGCAACCGGACAACAACCCTTGACTCCAAGCATGTTGGTGACCGGCTACACAGGAAATAGTCCCGCTGCATATAAAACAGCCAAGGAGTGGCAGCAAGCCAATGAGCTTGCTCGTTGGCAACTAGAGAAGGCTTCAAAGAAGACGAAGAAATATGCGGACCGGTAAAGGCGATACATGGAGTTCCAAACCGGCAACATAGTGTTTGTGAATGTTATTCCAACACAACACAAGACGAACAAGGGACTTCACAAGAGTTTTCTACGGAAGTATGAAGGTCCCTTTCAGATCCTCAAGAAGGTAGGCAAAGCGGCATATCTAGTGGAACTACCTTCTAACACCAAGCTTCATCCGGTGTTTCATGTAAGTCACTTGAAGCATTATCATGAGGATGCCGAAGTACCCGAACGAGGTAAGTCTCATCGAGCTCCCGCTTATAAAACTACTTCATTTGACAAAGAAGTGGATAACATTGAAGCTAAGCGCGAGATGCGAAAGAAGCAGATACCAAGTATACTGAATACTTTGTCAAATGGAAGGGGTTGTCCGCGTCTGAGGCTAGTTGAGAGAAAGAGGAGTCCTTGTGGCAATTCAAGAACAAGATTGCCGAGTTCGAGTAAGAGGAGCTCACAAGGGCGACGAGGACGTCACCGACTTAAGTGGGGGAGAATGTCATGGACTTAGTTTGAATGAAGTAAGTCCATGACACAAGTCCAATTCCATCATGCAAGGTCCAAACCCAAGAAGAAGCACTTTGACATTCAAGAACATGGTGGACATATCTAGAGAATTCTATGACACTTTAGAATTCCCTAGCATGGATATTTTCTTGTAGATATTTGGTGTACATTCTAGAACATATAATTATAGCCATTAGATCAAATGAATCCTAGTCATCCATTGAGGAGGTGCTAGGCTATAAATAGGTGGTGAAGGCTTTTAGCCAAACCATCCTAGAAAACCTTGTAAGTGTTCTCAACTTAATAAAAAGTTCATTTATCCCACATTGTCTAAGTGATTTGCTTAGCTCTGCATACTTAGTATACTTCTAGCATTCTTGCTCTCTTGTGTTGCTCTTGTTTCCGTTGCGTGAAGGCGAGGATGACTTAGAGAGTTCGAGGAGGTGAACAACTCTAAGGCCGCACGGTTGGTCTACTCTCCTTGAGTAGGCTTACACAGTACTAGCTTGAACCATGTTTGGTGAGACAGTACTACCTAAGGTGAGATAGTTGGAAAATTAATCATCAAACCCACTTGATAAACTACAAAACCCATAAATAAAAAAAATCACAGAACCTGATCAAATTTTCTAAAGCCAAACCACAGATTTCAAAGAACAAATATAATCAAACCTAGCACAGAATCATAATCATCTGATCGGATTTATCTGTACATACACAATAGAACCAATCAACCACATACTGATTCAAAAATCCCAAAACTTGAAACTTTTAAACAGGAAAACATACCCAGAAACTGAAAAGCTCAAAACCTTTGGGACTCATGTCGACTACAGTGAACCAATCAACCACACATTGATCAACTACCCAGCAAATTTCTCACAAGAAAAAAAAAAATCAAACTTTAATGCAAGATCAAAACCCAGATAACAAGAACAACTTAAAACCTTGGATTCAACAGTAAACCAATCAAAAATACCCAGCAAACATTTCACCAAAAAATTCAAACTTTAACACAAAAACCAAAATATAAGAAGAAAAAAAGATCTTTGGATTGACATTCCCAACAGTAACAGTGGCCAAGTGAGCAGGTTTCAGCCTGCAAATCATGTCTTATGAAGAAGAAGGACAAACTGCAATGGATCTGGAGAATGACTGGGCTCTTGATAAAAAGAGTTGATTAGCCTTCACTCTTGAGAGAGAAAGAGACGAAGAAGAGAGAAAGAAGGAGATGCCGTGTTATTCTGAGACCTCAAATATGAGTAATTACAATAACACCAGCTAAGAAGGTTGAGAGCAAAAACAAGTATTAGGTAGTACCATTTATTTTTGTATTCTCTCACACCAAACATAGGACAAACCATTTAGTACCTCTTATTTAGTACAATATCATTTAGTCTCATGTACCAAACAAGCACTTAAAGTCTAAAGACAATAAGCACAAGGACTAGCAGATGCATACTAGAGAAGTTAGGATAAGAGCGTCAGCAAACCCGACTTGACAAGAGTGTCGCCAAACCCAGACCAAGCGAGCTACCCACAATCACGACTCACGACAAGTGAGGGAAATTGTTGACTTGTTGTAATGACCAACCGAAATTTGAAATGGAGCCCAAAGATCATACAAATCAAACAATCCCAAGAAAATTAAAATCACAATTGAGCATCTAACATCGATTTAATTTTTTCAGCGAGAGTCCATAAGAGGTCATAAAATAATTTTTGAAAATGAAAACAAGAAAACTAATTTGTATTTTGAGATATGAAAATATGTCCGTTAGTTTAGTATGAAATCAATTTCTAAAAATAAAAATGCATTCGGCATAACTGTCACATCCCGGTTCTTAAGTTAAATTGCGGTTATTTACTTTTGGTATTACTTTGGTCTTTTACCACTTTGAATAACCGTTTACTACTTAAGGACCCTAGAGTTGACTTTGTAAAAAAAATTATTTTGGGAAAATTTCTTAACGAGTGTCGTAGTTAATACGAATTCGTAGATATGCTATACGTTAAAATCAGAGTTAACATGAAAAAGTTATCAGATAAAAGAGTAAATTTTTAGTAGGCTTTATTTGTTATGGGTATTAAGCTTGGACCGGGTAGGATTTGGAGAAGCCCAAACTCTCACTCTCTCTCCCTCTTCTCTCTCCTCTCTCTCAAACTTTCCCCGATCCGCCGGATTCCTCACTTCCTTCCGCCGCCATCCAGCCACCACAGACCACCACCATCCGGCCACCACAAACCGTCACACCGGTCCCATATAGTTGGCCATCAACCCAACTCTCTTCCTGGACCGGTGGGAGCCGCCCTAGCATCGCTGTGAGGGAGAAAAGTCGCTTGGAAGCCGACTGTGTTGTGAGAGTCCTGTCGCTAAAACTCGCTCCTCCGACCGCCATAGCTAGTGATACTTGGCTCATCTTGTAGCTTTCATCAAGGGTAGTAATCCCTCAAAAAGAATTGGCTCGATTCGTGCTTGATAAGGAGAAATTGTTAATTGAAGTTCTAGGGCGTATTTCATTGTTTTGGTTTGATTACCCGAGTTAGGCTTAGAATTGGATTTTATGCTTGTTAAGGAAGTTGTTGTGCGAGTTGAGAGGAATATTATGTTAAAATTTGGGAAGCATTAGAGGTCGTCAGAGTTCGGCTGCCGGCGGAGCAGGCGACGGGGCCACCCCTTAGGGATAGTTTTTCGTGTTTTTGAGTTTGTTTTTATGAGAGGAGTTTAATGAAGTAAAGTTTGGAATTTTTTGAGGAGTTTTGATAAGATTTGAGATTATTTTAATGATTAAATATTTTGAGGGTTATTAGAATGGAAATTCGACAGTTAGTTGAGCAGGATTTAAACTTTTAAAAAGTTAATTTATGGCTATCGGTGTTTGTGGTGAAATTAGAGCTTTAATAGTTTAACAGTGCAGAAATCGGACAAGTGAGAAGAATTTTTAGGCTCTCTTTTATTTTGGAATATTTATTAAAGCTTTAATCTAGTCTGGAGACTTAATATTATTTATTGTTCATGACGTGAGGAGGATCGTGTGGAGGAGGCCTCGGATCACCGGCAGGCATAGCCGAGCACTGTGAGTGTATCTTTGATTTTAATATCATGCATGCGCTTAAGTTATTTGATTTCAAAGGCATATTAGTGATTTAATTATTTTTTTGGATTAACGAGTTCCATTTATTTTTCTAGAACTCTCTTGCTAATTTTAGTTGACATGTGAGACATGTCAAGTGATTTATATTATTACGTAATATTTTCATATACAGTTGGGAACTATATTGTGCACTATGAATAAATTTTGGTGAAGTGTTGATCTTTTTATTTTAATATTTTACTTCACCATAAAAAGGTTGATCTATATTGATTATTGCTTGCTAACAATTATTAGCGGTCCTCACAATAGGTGAGTAGAGCACTTTGCGTGAGACACTATTATAGCCTGGGAGGCAACTGATCGATATTTATATTTATTTGTTAGCTAGCCATTATTAGCAGTCCTCACTAGTGTTCTAAAAGGCGCCGCCTAGCCCCGCCTAGGCGCCGCCTAGGCTATAGGCGGAGCCAAGCCGCCTCGATTTTGGGCAAGTCGTTGCACCCAGGCGATTCATCGCCCAGTGACCGCCCAGGCGACGGCGAGGCGAGCGAGGCGAGGGAGGCGAGGGTGAGGCGAGTAAATATAAATATAAATATAGTCATATAG
The DNA here is from genome assembly GCA_034370585.1 of Fragaria x ananassa. Taxonomy (NCBI): domain Eukaryota; kingdom Viridiplantae; phylum Streptophyta; class Magnoliopsida; order Rosales; family Rosaceae; genus Fragaria; species Fragaria x ananassa. Next base: position 19,776,919 of record CP139752.1, read on the forward strand.
TTTCTGATACTAGGCGGAAGAGGCTGAAAACGCTGGCCTATACGAACAAGCTAGTATCGGAGATCCCAGCTAGGCCTCAGGCGCCTCTCCGGCCTTCGAACGCCGTCGTCAAGCACCACGGCAAAGACATTATCAAGAAATCTCAGCGCAAGAACAGGTTCCTCTTCTCCTTCCCCGGCCTCTTCGCCCCCATCGCCGGCGGTAAGATCGGCGACCTCAAGGGTTTGGGCACCAAGAGCCCCATTCTCTACCTTCATTTCCCTCAGGTACTTCTAATTTCTTAATTTTCAAATTTGGCTTTATTTGATTTCTGAGAATAATTGAGCTTTTTTTTTCTTTTCTTTTTTTGGGCAGGGTCGGATGAAGCTGTTTGGGAGCATTGTGTTTCCGAAGAACAAGTATTTGACTCTGCAATTTCCTAGAGGCGGAAAGAGTGTCATGTGTGAGGACTACTTTGATAATATGGTACTTTTCTTTCACTATCAAGAATTTTTCAGCTCTAAACATGCATGTGTGCGCTTATAGTGGCATTTTAGATGTATGCTATCAGTTGATTTGGAACAACATTGAGAGACGAGCAGCATAGAGTGTTGAGGAAATTGGCAATGTCCGGATTAGCTGTTGTTTCAATTAGGTGCAATATGTCGGGCATTGAGTTCATTTTGTAATTTTTAACTTATGGGTCTAGATCAGATAACTAAATCCAACATAGTGTCTTCTAGGTGTATCTCTTACTACCCTTTGCCCACTAAGTCCTATAGAACTGATTATTAGTTTGTAAGAGAGCTGCAGAGCTGATATCTTCTCACACAGTGCAGTCACTCCATGTTGTAGGGTTTGCAGGCCTTAAGTTTTTCTAACATTATGCATTTTCTGTTTTCTAAGCTTCTCTACCAACAATCATCTATTGCTTGCGTGTGGGCATTTGTGCTTATTGTATATAACACTATTTACACATCATATAAGCAGTAAAGTTTCATGTCGCAGATTGTATTTTCTGATACTTGGTGGATTGGGACAGACTTAATCAGCATTCCTTTTCTAAATTACTCATATAGTCATATTAAACTATTTTTGAATTTTATATTTATTAATTAAATTGAAAAAAAAAAGTAAATCGCCTAATCCCCGCCTAGTCCGGATTTGACAAATGACATGCTTGGAGATGAATTGGGATTTGATAGTAGCCCTCCACCTAGAAGAAGTGCTAGGCTTCAAGAAGTAAGGGAACTTGGTGAAGAACTTGAAGAATCCGATGAAGAGGATGGCGGTGAGATGGATTTTGAGTTTGAGTCCGACACCGAATGCATTAATGAGGGATATATATGGAGAAGAAGAAGAAGTGGTTTCTTAGGTTTGCATGTTATTTTGGTTACATTGGCTATGTTGAATTATGCATTAAATTCTAGACTTGAATGCTTGAGACAATTTACTAGTTTGCATTTGATTAATGTTGTGAACTTGTGAATTGTGAATTGTGATGATGGTTGTGTTGAATATTTGATCATTAGCTATGTTGAACATTGTTGATTAGTTTGATTATGATGATATTCTAATTTTACAGGTTGGTTTGCTCATTTTTAGAGTAAGGTTATGTTAAATTTTTTCTAATTTATCATATTAAAACCATTTTTAAATATTATATAATTTATTTTTATTAATTAAAAATATAAAAAAAGTAGATCGCCTAGTCCATCGCCTAGTCCCGCCTAGGCTATCCAGGCTCTAGGCTACGGGTCATCGCCCGCCTAGCGCCTAGCGCCTTTTAGAACATTGGTCCTCACTATAGGTGTGATATAACTCAGAATCTTAATATCCCAAAACCTGCTCAACAACTTCCAAAGAAAAATCAAATACTGGAAATGTAAATATCAATAAACTCATCAACCGAGTTAAACATTTATATCTCCTTAATTACATCAACTCCAAAAGTCTAGTAATAAAAAAACAGTCGCTCACTTGAGCTTAAAAAGAACTGCCATAATATACAAATAAATGTACATCATCTAAAACCCATATCTTAAGCCACTGTCTCAACCCTGCTAATCATCACATGTAGGTTTAACTTCTACACCATGAATTGGTGCACCGGATTGTAAACAACAAACCCGGTAATTAGCTAAAACGCCCGTGTGAGTAAATCTAAAAAATAACTCAATACTTCTAACATCCAAATAAAACACATGAACAATTAAGAACAATAATTAATTCCAAAATTTTACAAAAGATAAAACTGGTAATTTCTGCATTAGCAACTTAGTTCAGGAATCGCCTAAAAGCAAGAGAATTCAAAAGAATAATTAAAAAAACACATCAATTCAAAATCATTAAATTATAAATGAATCCTGTAAAAAGTGTAGTTCATGAATTCTAATAAAATCACACAATTAAGATTTAAGAATCTTCTGTGGATCAGCATAGTTCAAGAGATACTCAAGGTAAGGAAATTTAAATGACAACACATAAGAACATCACACAATCATTTCTCTACTCTTATGAGTTTGTCAACACTTAATCATCCCCATAAGTAACCAAACAAACGCGTACTCATGAGTTTGTCCACACTTAGTCATCCCCCATAAAGTACTGACAAACAGACTATAGTTCTATACTAACCGTAACCAATCACCCGGCCAAGGCTTGGTTCTCGGTTCACCACAAGTTTCGCCCCAATCGGCCGGAAAACACTGGAAACTCGTCGGAAAGGTTGGAATTCACCACCACCACTCCACACCGAGAGTCGAGCTTCAAGACCACTAGAAATCGAACTAGGACGCCAAGAAGCTTCTATCCTAACCGGTTCCAAGCCGCGTCGCCGCCGCAGCCGGAGGTGAGAATCCCGACTGGTCTCCAAGCCGAACTTCCGAGCTTCAAATCACCACTTCGGGACTGAATCGGCATGAACCAGCTAGAGAAGGACGAAGGGAAGGAGAAGAGGAATCGATTTGGGCCGGTGGAGGGGTCAGGCAACGTCGGATGGTGCCGGAAAGTCTGGGTCGAGTCGTTAGGTTCGGGTTGGGTAGGCTGGAGGACTTTGATACTGAAGGTATTGCGAGAGAAAAGAAAGAGAGAGAGAGGAATGGGTTTCGAAGAAAAAAAAAAGAAATGGAACCCTAAACTTTCTTATTTAACCTAAAATTCTCATACAAAGTCCGTTTTACGCATGCCACATGTCTACGAACTCGTATCGTCGTGCTCTACAACTTTCGTGAAGGAAGTTTTTAGAGAAACCAACCGATTAAAAAGTCAACTCTTGACCCTTGAAAATAAAGCATTTTCAAGAAAATTAAATGCTCGAATACCTCCAATCCATTCACTAAACCATAAATCCGCACAATTCCTACTTAGATTGTTTTCAAAATAATATTAGAAACTAATATCAAATTTCCGAGGTATTACAGCGTGAGACGCTATTATAGCCTAGGAGGCTCCGATCATAACTTGGGAGGCTCATCGTTATGGTGAAACCTCTTCCCTGTTTTTTTTATGATTTATTGGGAACCAATGAGATTGGTTCATTATTCATATCCATAAATACTTTTGGAGAATTTCCAAGAGTGGCATGCATAAATATTTTTCTCAATGGAAGATTTGGGAAAGCATAGCTTTGTTTTCATTACTCAATATTTAAGTCAATATTATTGTTATTTATCACGCTAACGTTTTTAAATGCTTCTCTCCTGAGCCTTTTGTTTTTAAATATCCAGTCTGCAGAGTTCGGTTGGCGAGTGTAGGAGGCGAGTCATATTTTCCATCTCATCCAGTTTTCCTCGTAGGTTACTGGATTAACCTACATGTATATTTTCTCGTTTCCTTCTATTAATTGCTCTGATAACCTTGAGATGTTGTATTAATTTATGGTAAAGTGTGTTAAGGGTTTATGACTAAAGTTAGGAGTGATTTGAAAGATTTATTTGGTGGGATTGTATGAGAAATTAAATTATGAAATTGTTTGAGATATTATGTTTGTGAGGTGGTGGATGTTTATTTGGGGGAGCAGGTGGCTCCAGGAGATGTTGAATGAAGTGTATTGGGAGTTTGTATTTTTCAGGTAGGGTTACCCAATTTCAAGAGAAATTATGCTAAAATATTGATAGAATTTCCTTTGAGGTGGGTCCCGCAGGGTTTATCCCGGGTTTCAAGGGGAAATCCAGGGTAAATCCTAACAATAACTGTACCAAAAAGAATTTTGATGGAAATTGTTGGTCATGGATGAAGAGAATAATAAGAGAAACTGACCGGACCTCAGAGATAGAGAGAGAGAGAGAGAGAGAGATGATGCATCAATTTTATCCTCAAGTTGTAAAATGAGTCCTTAAAGTAGTAATATTAGTCCTCAAAGTTGTAGTATAAGTCCTTGTAAAAAAAATTAGTTACAACATTAGTCTTCATTTGTCCTTAAAGTGCTAATAGAGTCCTCAAAGTTATAATACGAGTCTTCAAAGTTGTAACAACTTCTTTTTAATTACTTTGAGGACACAATTATCATTTTAAGCACACATTTTACTGCCTTAAGAACACATGATGACTAATGTTGTAACTAAAATTTTTTACAACTTTAAAAACTCATATTACAACTCCGAGGACTAATATTACTAGTTTGAAGACTCAATTTACAAAGTTGATGCATCACGTCATTCACATGCATTCACATATTGTAGAATTTTCCCTATTATACAAGTTGTTTTTGTTTTACAAGATATCTTTACCTTTAAACGAAATGAAAAATAAAATGTGAAAAGGTCAATTTGGCGTTGTTCCATTCTAAGTGTAAAACACATAATCATTTTCAATTTGGGGGTTTTAAAAATAGGCTAACGTTTTTCAAACAATTTTCATTTTACAAAACAAAAAAGAGGCTTTGGAAATGAGAAAAATTATACAATGAGTTAATACATGTCATGCATCAACTCTGTCATAAAGTTGTAAAATGAGTTCTCAAAGTAATAATATTAGTCCTCAAAGTTGTAACATATATCCTTAAAGTTGTAAAAAACTTAACTACACCATTAGTCATCATGTGTCGTTAATGTGATAAAATATGTCCTATAAGTGATAATTAAGTCCCCAAAGTGATAAAAGAAAAGTTTATACAACTGTGAGGACTCAATTACTACTTTACGAATACATGAGGACTAATGTTGTAACTAAAATTTTACAACTTTAAGGACTCATATTACAACTTTGATGAGTAATATTACTACTCTGATGACTTAATTTACAACTTTAGGATATAATTGATGCATGACATGCATTAACACACTCTAGCTTTATCCTTGAAAATGTCAATGAACACACCTAAACTATACAATTAAAAAAATATAATTAGGTGAAAAAAAAAGAAGGGAATATAGGTGAACAAAATAATTTGTAATGCGTAGGATGGGAATTGACTATGTAGTCGGTGATATTCGTATGGTTTTCTGCAACTCATAGTTCTATCGATAACTTTGGAACGACAGCTAGGTGTACGTCCCTTCACGTTGGGGTCGTGAACAGGAGTGGTCGTAGAATTACATGCAGAGTTCGGAGTCACATTGCTTTGATATTTTCATAATCATTTGGAAGATGGGACTAGCTACTTTGTGAATATACGGTATACCTAGGTTAGGCTACGTTTTATTGTTGAAGCCTTTCAAGTTTCAACTGTTGAGGGTATCACAAATTCACAATGCCACAAAGACTATGGAGCAAAAAAGAGCTAAAGCCGAACATGTATATATCACCATGGACACGTTAATATCACGTGAGATACCCAGAATTTAGGCATTGGAAAGCCAAAGCTAAGCAACCCAATGAGCAAAGCTAGCTATACATTTCTTATTTTAGTTCAACACTGCACTCTGTACTAATAAACATAAAGAGGCTATGTAGAAAACCATGGATACAAAGAAATCGATCGTGGTTCATAAGGTGGACTAGTATCTCCACCATTTTAATTATAGGAAAACTGTGCTTTGAAATTTGAAGTCAACCTTCAATCCAATCTTCTGCTTCTGACATATATAGAGACAAATAATGTGTTACTCTCATGAATATTATTTAATTGTTGGCTTATTTTGAGCAATTTCCAATGTCATAGCGCAATGGAGCTGCCCATGTTTTGATATATGGATGGTGGGAACAAAAAAGAATGTCTGTCTATTTGACCTAGGGCTGCCACTTGGTTTGGTAAATACCAAACCGATCGAAAACCGACCGAAAATTTATGATTTGGTAAACTGAATTTTGGTAATCGAAATCGAAAAAACCGAAACCGAGAAATACCGAAAAAGTTGGTTTGGTTTTTGGTAAATACCGAATTTACCGAAATTCTAATTATTTAAAGACTTATATTTCTAAAAACACACAGACTAATAATTTTATCTCACGTTTTCAATTATATATACCATTTAGTAAAAAACAAGACAATGAATAGAAAAATTCAACTATACTTGGTAGCATTCGGGTCTCAATTAAAGCAATCAACTTTAATTCAATATTACTTATTATATAAAAACGTTCTTACCTACCCGTCTTAGTCGATTCATCACACACACACATAGACAAACCCACTTAGATGACATGTAACCGCCCATGTAAAAATTTAGGAATGTTTTTACCTCTCTTGATGATAGGGCTCCTCATAGGAAGCACAAGCGTAAATAGGGTTAGCCGCCTTGATCAAGGCCAAAAAATTATCAAAAATACATAATTTTTCTACCATAGTCGTATTTCACTATATTGATCACATCATAGTTCACAAGGTTTTTGAAAATTTTGCTTCCTCTTTGTAGTTGGTTCACAAAGATGTACATATGCATATAACTTACTAAATAAGTTATACCACATTACCAGGCATGTTGTGGTTCCAATAATTACAATTCATAAAATTAAAATTCGACCGTCTGATGTGATCATTATAGTATAATACAATTATGATAGAAAATTCAATTGTACTCAATAATGCTCGGGTCTTGATCAAAGCGGTCAACCATAATTTAACGTCACTTATTACACGAAAAAGCTTTTACTGCCCTTATGTGACTTATTTTGGTCGACTCTTCCACACACATACTTTCACATAGATGACACATAACTTGTTCATATAAAAATTTGGAAACATTTACATCCTGACTATTTCGGTAGAAAATTAAACCATACTCGATAATATGTACTGAAATGACTATCTTTTGTATATGTATTATCAGACTCTAGAAACTCAAGTGATATTTAAATTTTATAGTTTTGTATTGTTTTGTTATATTTTGAAAATATATTTGTTGTGAAGTTTGGTAATACCGAAAAACCGACACCCGAAGTTGGTAAGATTTATCTCATACCGAAGTTTTTGGTTTGGTAATTGAAAGTCATATTTCATTACCGAAAGTTTTGGTTTTGAAGTTGGTAACGCTCATTACCGATTCGAACCGACCGAGTGGCAGCCCTAATTTTGACCCCAAGCAATCTAACTTGTTTATATAGAAGAAAGGGTGAGGATTGCTTTCCCAAGAGAAAGGGAAGAGCGAGATGAGCACGCCAAGGTTTTAGGGTTTTACAGTTTTTGAACCGAGAGATTTCACCCTTCATTTTCTCACTTGGGTTTCGAGGAAGAGAAAGAGAGAGACGAAATCCCAAGAAGAAACAAGAGTCAAGACAAATAAAGTATGCTATCATGCTATCTTTTTACGAGTTTTATAGTTTGTATAAGCTTGTGTGCAACATTTTTTATGTTCACCGGTGGTGAATCACCACGCAAAGTTTCATGGTTCATGAACTTATGCAATTTTTTCTTCCGGGTGACTTTGCAGAGGAACCGTACTGACTCATATTCCTTTGTAGCTTTGTTTCTTTATACATTAAATAGTAACGAGAAGATATCATAGTAGTAACCTTGTTTCCTCGTAATGCAATTCACACAGCTACGTGTGCTAGCTGTGGTTGAAAATGCACAACTTTTGTCATTTTCAGAGGTAATTAACTAATCGTTTCGTTTTGTTATGTTTGATTTCTCAACTACTCGTTTCTTGAAATTGAAGTATGTTTGTATGTGGGCTATTTGAGTCGGGCTTAGTTATATAGTTAGAGGCCGAGTCTAAGCTTAAAACATAACAAAACCAGGGACAATCACAATTCCATTTTCATACGCAATGACTAAGCTATGTTTGATCATTGATGTGTATTTTGTTTGCTGCAGGAGGTCAATCACGATTGAGAACTACAGACACTCGCCAAGATTGACGGAAGACCTAGTTTTCAAGCTTCTTCCTTCAGAAAAATATGAAGCTTCTAAATCTTTTTGAACACTCAGAAACTTGTCGTGGTTAAATTGTAGATTGATCGAAAGAGACTCCGAGGACTAATAAGTCTGTCTCTTTATACGTACAGTAGTGCCAACTGTCCAAGAAGGTTGACGGAAGACCTAGTTTTCAAGCTTCTTCCTTCAGAAAAATATGAAGCTTCTAAATCTTTTTGAACACGCAGAAACTTGTCGTGGTTAAATTGTAGATTGATCGAAAGAGACTCCGAGGACTAATAAGTCTGTCTCTTTATACGTACAGTAGTGCCAACTGTCCAAGAAGGGTCAAAAGAAAACGATCGACTTGACCAGTTAAATCCATGAACAACTTTATTTAACGCACAGGAAGGTTGGAGAATCCTAGCCTATTCTTGAGTGGTGTTTACAAATCTCTTATTGCTTGCCACCTCCTTAATTATCATATAGGTATGGCTGATATTGAAACGACTGCACAGGCAGCACAGCCATCTGATAAACCTCATGTTCGGAAACGCGATATTATCGAAGTGAAGCCAGAACGAGACTCGGCAAATGACATAAGAAATGCTCTGTTAGTGGTGTGCACCCTGATCGCCGCCGCAACCTTTGCGGCCGGAGTGAACCCTCCGGGAGGGGTTTGGCAAGATAGTTATAACAGTCATGTTGCTGGCAAGTCAGTCTTAGCCTCTTACAGTAAATATTCGTTCACAATGTTCCTTTTCTCAAACTCAGCAGCGTTTTCTTCGTCTACAATGGTGATTATCCTTCTTGTCTGTAACTTTCCGTTTTATCTGGAGATTTGGATAGCCATGGCTGGTATGACATTTACCTATGGAGTTTCAATTTCTTCTGTTAGCCCCACCGGAAATATCAAGTCACGCTACATTTACATTGCACTTGCTTTACCCTATATCTTGAGGGCTACCGTTGAAGTGCTAAAACGGACGCGGAAGTTTATAGCCAAAACAAAGTAGTACTTCTTTGCTGGGAACTCCGGGCTTTTTTTTTTCTTTTTTTTTTTTTTAAGTTAAATGATACTTCATTCTATCCGTAATAGATGTTACATCATGAATCGTTTTATTCACATAGGAGTAGCATAAGAACTCCGGTTTTTCTCTAATGGTATGTTTTATTTATTTATGATTTGTTTCGTCATGTATCTCTTCTTCATGTATTTTCTTAAATCTTTTGTGCATAATACATATTTAATTAATAAAAAGAATTACTGTGTCTAAGAACTTTTTTTTTTTAAGTAATAAATCATTCATAGAAATGAAAGTCAAAATGGTAGAGTTATAATAACCACAAAGATTATAATAGTGGCATTACATTAAACGTTTAGCTCACTTATTGTGAGTTTAGCAGATGATAAAACTAGTCACACACAAAATACTAGAGAAACATAAAACCAGAGCTAAGATGCTCAATTGCAGTACTCCAAGTCCTATGAGACTATCTCGCTGCATCTATCTCGGTACTTCAAGTCCTATTAGCCGTTTAGCTTACTTATTGTGAGCTTAGTATATGGTAAAACTAGTCACACATAAGATACTAGAGAAACATAAAACCAGAGCTAAGATGTTCAATTGCAGTACTCCAAGTCCTATGAGACTATCTAGCTCGCTACATCTAACTCGCATAGTCTGCCTATCTATTAATACACTAATACTTACTTGACTTTGTTTTTATCCTTTAGGTAAAGGCTTGGATGAGTGCCATAGTAATTAAAAATTTAAAAGGATGTAGATGAATTAATCCTTAACACGATTCATTTTGAGACTAATCAAAGATCGATAGATAACAATCGCACATGAGATTGAAAATATGAACTGTCACTTGTACGTTTGTAAATCAACAACAAGGTTTGAGCTTCCTCTTCCCAACTGTTAAAAGCTCATTACAATATAAAGAAAAATTAGCATACAGAATTGGTAACTATATTACATATATAATTAGCATAAGGTAGCACCAAGAATTAATATCTCCGCAATATATCCAATATTTTTTTTCAAGGACCAATATATTTAGAAGGGTAAAAATATCTTATATTCCACTGTATCTTCGATATTTAGAATATTTACTATACATCTCCGATATATTAAAGAAATATCTATAATTTTTTTTTGATTTATCTCCAATGTATTTTTGTGGACCAGGGTGCGTCTTTTCAACCACCTAAATTCTCATTCTAGATATAAATGAAAATAATGTCTGTAATATTTATATGTAAATTCAATAAACTAAATATTTCAGAAAAAATAAATCTTCCCAAAATACCAAATATTTTTTCCCCTGATATCCCTAATATATCTGATAGAAAAATTTTATTAATACATTCCTAAATGTTAGATACGTACACATAGTTTTTTATACAAATTATATATGACTTTTTGGGTACCACTACCAGAAAAAAAGCTTTAGTCGACGAAAATAAAAAAACCAGGCCGACGAATTTGTTTTTCGTCGGCTAAAGTGGACTTTAGCCGACGAATTTTTTGTTCGTCGGCTAATTTAAAATTTTTCATCGGCTATAGTCTGTGAAGTTTAGCCAACAAAATTTTCAAAAGTTTAGCCGACGAAATTTTTAAAAGTTTAGCCGACGAAAAATATAATTTCGTCGGTTAAAGTGTCTTATATTTACAGATGTGGACAACAACTCATCTGGAAAAAAAAACTATACGTAGAACATTCAAACGTAAAAAAGTCGTGAAATAAGATATGACCAGAATGGTGAAATATGTCTACGGTTGAAAAATGACGGTATTCCGGTAAAGTCTCGGTGCCGATAGTTGACTTACCCTTATTATTCACTATGCTGCAGATTTGGCATTTGGTGTCTGATTGACTATTGTTATAGCTTTCTGAAACCATAACAGCGCTGCAAGTCAAACTCATTGCTATGCTATGACGTATAGACTTTTTTGGCCATCCGAGTCCGTTTAGGGCTTCAAAATGCAGTTTTCTTATTCTCGATTAAAGTTGACCGTTTCGATCGAGCCCTTAACTTCGACAAATCCAGTTGCATTTTTTATCATAGACATCTTTCATCATAATGATCATATTTGACGGTAGAATTTTGGTTTGTGAATTTTAGTCATCGGAATCACAACGTGTCTACTATTTTCCGTTATACGGGTTTATGGGGAGTCCTATCGTCGGAAGGTAAATGTCTCAAAATTTTTATAAGGGCAGTTGCGTCTCATCTACGTGAGAGTTTTTTGTGTGGAAGGTTTGACCAAACTACGTAATATAGAAGGAGATATGAGTGTTTTCGTGTGATAAGTGACGATGGATTATGGTTGACCGTTTTGATCGAGCCCTTAACGTTGTCAGATCTAGTTGAATTTTTTACCATAGACATATTTCGTCATAATGATCATATCTGACGGTCGAATTTTGGTTTGTGAATTTTAGTCATCAGAATCACAATGTGTCTACTAATGTTGTATAACTTGTTTAGTAGGTTATACAACTTTGTGAACCAACTCTACATAGGAAGCAAAATTATTAAAAATATCGTGAAATAAGATGTGTTCAGAATGGTGAAATACGGCTATAGTTCAAAAATCACGTAAATCGGGTAAAGTTTCGGAGCCGATAGTAGCGGTCAACCCTGTTTACCGTTATTATTTCTTATGAGGAGCCCTATTGTCGGAAGGTAAATGTTTCAAAAATTTTATATAAGTGGTTGCGTCTCATCTACGTGAGAGTTTTTCATGTGAAAGATTTGACCAAACTACGTAATATAGGGGGAGATATGAGTGTTTTCGTGAATTTATTGACTTTATGCCGACAAATAACCTAATATTTTGTCGGCTATATAGTTATTTTTTAATTTTTTAATTACATACTATAGCCGACGAATACGTTAGGGCATTCATCAGCTAAACCCTAAATTTTTTGGCGGTCAACCAAAATTTTCAAAGGACTTTAGCCGACGAAAATATATGAAATGTCGTCAGCTAAAGTCGAAAAATTTTCAAAATTTTAAACAAAAATTTTTTGGCGGTCAACCAAAATTTTCAAAACAGTTTAGCCGACGAATATAAAGAATTTCGTCGGCTAAAGTTCTTTATATAGGCGAAGATGACAGGAAGAGTTTAGCTCCCTGCCGAGCCCTGTCGAGCCCCCTGCCGAGCCCTGCCGAGCCCCCTGTCGAGCCCTGCCGAGCCCCATGTCGAGTCCTACCGAGCCCCCTGCCGAGCCCCCTGTCGAGCCCTGTCGAGCCCTGCCGAGCCTTGAGGGGGCATCTTGTAAACTACATTTTTTATGTAACAACTGCCCACATATTGTGTTGTAAACATGTATGGGATGATTTTTAGGATATTTTGGAATTGGTATCTCGCAAATCCGTTGCACTTTCTATTTCTTATGATTTTCTACATTTCAAAACTGAACAAAAAATAACAAATAGAAACTTTAGCCGACGATATTCAAACACTAAATTCGTCGGCTATAATGTTTTTTAATTTTTTTAAAATAAGGTTTAGCCGATGAATAACCTAATGTTTCGTCGGCTATAGTAATTTTTTAATTTTTTTATATTGTTTAGCCGACGAATAACCTAATGTTTCGTCGGCTATAGTAATTTTTAATTTTTTTTATATTGTTTAGCCGACGAATAACCTAATGTTTCGTCGGCTATAGTAATTTTTTAATTTTTTTATATTGTTTAGCCGACGAATAACCTAATATTTCGTCGGCTATAGTAATTTTTTAATTTTTTTATAAGGTTTAGCCGACGAAATATAAAATATTTCGTCGGCTATAATTATTTTTTTATTATTCATTACGCACTTTAGCCGACGAATACTTCGTTGGCTAAAGCCTGGGACTATTGCCGACGACATTTTTTTCGTTGGCTAAAGTGGGACTATAACCGACGAAAAAAAATTTTGTCGGCTAAAGTCATCACAGACGGCCTTTTTCCGACGACACTATAGCCGACGAAGGCTCGTCGGCTAAGGTGTTAGCCGACGAATTTTTTTAACAGGGCGACGAAATTTTTTCGTCGGTTAAAGTGCTTGTTCTGGTAGTGTACTTAAAATTACTAAAAAATACATTCCTATCAAAAGTAAAAAAACCTAGTTGAAATAAAATATCTTGTTTAAGACATTTATATTAACTATTCTACTTCTAACACTTTTTAATTTTTAGCTTGAATTGAGTACCAATATTTTGATTCCATATATAAATATTATGCAATGGTTTCCAAGAATCAATTAATTTAGTTTTACACAGGATTGTGCATTCTAATGCTGAAAGTTCCGTTAAGGACTTTCGTGATGTATTATCTTGTTTTGTTTTGATTCGGTCGGCTCAAGAATTCTTAAAATCAGTTTGAGTGAGAGGCTCAATGAGAAGAAATTTTGTCAAGAAAAACTTATATGAGAAGTTAATAAATTGAAATCTCTCGAGGAAGATTTTAACAAGGTGAAACCCTTTAGAGAAAAATAAAAACCTACGAGAAATATGTTAATGAGGTGAAACAGTATGAGGAAAGATGAAACATTTTATGAAAAATCTCACTAATATGAACTTTTTTCTTAAATAAATTGAGTAGCAAATCTAGAAAACTATACGTACTTAGTGAATGGATTGTGTATTTGTGTATTTAGTGAATAAGTTACATATTTTAAATAAGGGTATTGTAGGAAGTTTGGGTATGTGTATCTAGTAAAATGTTAAAACTGTTGAAGGTGAAAAGATAACAAGAATAACGGTCTACTCATTTGTTGATAAGAGGGCATATTTATAGGCATTACATAGAGTCTCCCGAAGGATCTAGAAGTTCTATCAACTGAAATCTATTCTAATAAGGAAACCGGATTAACCAATCCTACGTGTATTAGGGCAAGACACATAACAGAAGGACGGAAATATAATTTCCTTAAACACTCCCCCTTATGTTGCGTCTGTAATACGATATGATGCTTATGGTGTTGCCTCGGTAAAAACCTTGTCAAGTAAAACAAAAATCTCGCGGGTAAAACAAAAGACTTGGACGAAGGAAAAAAGAGCACAACGCACCAACTACAATTGAAGATAACATGTGATGCATGTAGACTCCCCCTGATGTCTACACAACGACTCCCCCTGATTGGTAACTCAATCTCGGAGTTACAGATAAACGGCGTAAGCCAATGCATTTCACATACTTCAAAAGTAAACTTGGGCAACGATTTTGTCATTAAATCTAACTACAACATCTTTAGATCAGACTTTCTATGCTTAGCATTACTTTGATCTTTAAGGAAAAGATTGCCTAACAACACAAAATATAAGTTCGTGTTGAAAATCATATTCGCTCATGACATGACCTTTGTCTATTTAAATAGTCATAACGTCTTCGATACAATACATATGGACAAACTGTATAAAGTTCTGGAAACTAGATACACGTAGCTTTCCAACCATACAAGGTCCATAATTTGGTTCATCTTGAGCTGATCACAAAGATCTGTCGAAGTTGACTTTTCTGCTAAAGCAGATTATCGGACAGATCCGTCCTACTTTACTAAAATAGCCATAACTCATTCACTATGATAGATGTGATCAAATGGTTTGTGCCCTTGGAAAGTAGACACATAGAACTTTCCAATTGTACTAATTTTACCATTTTCCAATGAGTGGGCTATCATGTAGGTCTCGTGAAAGTTGACCTACGAAACTAGGAAAATTCTGATTTCGTTGTTAATGTGTCTTTCTGTAGGGATAAATAAGCGTGAACCTTTCATAGAAGGAATCACTACTATTACATTGGCATTGCGTAGGTGCATCTGGCCACTACCTTAATATTTCTTCACACTCATCTAAGAGGGAGCGAAGTTGCTCGATCGCTAGGAAGAGAGTTGAAAGACTAAGAAGAACTTGGCCTTACAAGTTTGTAGTGAATGAGATGTCGAGTCAAGCATATTGTAACAAATACATAAATGTGCTACCGTACTTAGATGGAGAATTTCTCCTAAGACTTCTTTGTCATATGGACAAAACGAGTCTTCTCAAGACTTCAATCGATCAAATGATACATATAGGCATAACTTCATCGTCATTTAGTTTGCCTTAAGCCGACTGATGAATAAGCATCATCAATAACGGTCCTTACTTTCGAGACCAAATATTCCCAAGGTCATTTCATTCTTAATTTTGGATTAGTGACATCTCTTAGTTTAACAAGAGTTCATCACAATTCATCCATGATTTACACGCAAATAGGCATAATTATTCATATCCCTTCCCTAATCAAGTAGATACTTAGCAAATACCTTGCAAATGCGCTTCGTGGTCAGGAACCACTTGATTTGGGTGAAAACTGATCTATTCAAGATCTTTATGTACATCTTTTAGTTCCCAATAGAGATAAGTTGTAACCACAAGCTGTTTGTTCAGTTTTTTGAAAACTACATAACTAACAAGATAGAGGAGTGCAATGACATCCATTACGAGCGTATATCTCATCGTAGTCGATTTCAGGGCATTTGTGAGAGACCTTGCGCCAGAAGGTGAGTCTAAACTCTTTTTCTCACTACGCTTTCTAACTAAAACATAACTGATAGAGTTTACATTTGGGGTGTTGGCGTCACCTAACCAAAACATTATCTCTTTGTTTAAACTGGATCGCATCTTTCTATTTAGGCCAATATACAACGTTGGAATTTCCTCAACGAAGTATGGTTCGATATCAAACTCATTAAACCACGTCATCATGTACACTGGTGTAATTTCTAAGTGTAGAGATCTCTATATGGATTAGTATTGACATTGAGGCGTCTCCAATGATGACCATAATCCAAAAATAACAGACGAATGAGTATCATTGATCAAATGATCAAGTTGTGCCAAACTCGCATTCTTCCTTTGTGAGTATGTATCAAACCAAGTGGCCTCCCCCTAAACCATGGGAGCCACGACTTAGCAACACCATCTACCACATTTGTTGTGTCACCATGCCACCATCTCTGGGTGACGACATGTCCTCTTATCCGGACATCAACATGTCCTTATCCGGACATCAACATGCCCTTATCCGGACATTAATCATGTTCTTATCTGAACATCAATCCTTGCAAGCATGTTTGCAGCATGTATATGTGATCTCTCACTTTAGGAAACTTGATGAGACACAGTATGGACAAACCACAACAATTCCAAGTCATTCTACTTGAATAACGTATTGAAGGAGAAAAGATAACGAAAATAATAGTCTACTCATTTATTGATAAGAATGTCTATTTATAGGCATTACATAGAGTCTCCCGAAGGATCTAGAAGTTCTATCAACTGAAATCTATTCAAATAAGGAAACCAGATTAACCAATCTTACGTATATTATGACAAGACACATAACAGAATGACGGAAATATAATTTCCTTAAACAAAAACAATAAAGTTAATTGGTGGTGTATTAAGTATAAGATGTGTATCTAGTAATTATGGATGTATTAATAAAATTTCTCTATCCGATATCTCCTTTTTTCAAGGTAGATAGATACACCGATACTGATAGTTTAATATTTAGATAGCACTAATTACAAAATAATGTGCCCTTTTTTTTCTTTTCTTTTTTTGGAAAGTAACAACTATGGTGCCCTACTTATCCTAAATGATGTGCCCTTCTGGTGGCTGGTGCTCAACTCTTCTCCATCACTAGCTATCATAAAGTCGATCAATTGAGGAAGGATTAATGAGAGTCGATCAATTGCTCAACTCTCATTATCTGAAGTTAAATGCTAGCCTTTTCATATAGTTTTTGTCCATGCAAGAGTTTACTTCTGTTTTGTTTGAGTTTATGGCGTGCATGGTGAGATTGAGTGGTTAACGAGACACAAACCCCGCGTGTTGCTGCGGGAAACACCTATCGACGTCAATTCAAGAAAGCAGAATGACGATATGGTTCAGAATTGATGAATGACGATATGGTAAATAAGCAGGATGAAAGAGCAGAACAATAATTGGTCATGTGAGTGACAGTTGTGTAAATAAACTAAAAAAAGGACTGAACGACAATTTGTAATTAAACAAAAAATAATGGTAGAACGATAATTTAGTTCAGACCCAGCGCAGTTTGTATATAAACATAAACTGGGACAGAATTTCAGCAGTTTTGCATTGGTAGCACAGTAAATAATTAAGAAGAAGAGCAGGGACAAAACAGTAATTTCCTGTCATATGAAGAGTGCAGGAACAATGTAAGCTACTCATTGTGAAATAGTATATTGTAATGTGTATTTGGGTGGATGAAATGAATTGGAAATACAGTTGTTGGGGTCATTTTATCAGAGGCTGCTAGATTTGCTTGAATGACTTGATTTCCTCTTTTTACCCCTTCTGAGTTCAAATATTGGGCCCAAAGCTCCTTGAAGCTTTTGTGCGTGTTTTCCCCAGGATCTTGCCTGTAGTAATATTGGCTTGTTGCAGGGATGATAGCCTGCTGCGGTGACATGTTGCTGTGGGAACTTACCATTATTTGGGTCTTAATTGCATAGCCCCCTGTTGAACATTATCATGCGAGCTGGATAGCAGTTCGCATGCAAAGATGACCTCGCGCGGAGGCTGATGCCCTAAAGCAAAGGCCAGATGACTTCGGGTCAAAGCAGGAGCCCTAAGACAGGGCGAGGTGACTTCGCGTCAAAGCAGGAGCCCTAAGGCGAGGCGAGGCGAGATGACTTCCTGAAGAAGAGGAAGTCCAGGCGAGGCGAGATGACTTCCAGGCGAGGCAAGATTGCTCCACGGAGGGGACTTTGCGAAGAAGAAAGACGCGCAGCCCGCATGCACGCGAAGTCCGCATAGGAGTTTAGACTTGCATGAATCATCTTGGCCAAAAAGAACTTGTAGCCTTGATGAGATCATGTGAACCACATAACTCCTCACCCCCAGATGTGTTGACAAAATTGATGAGCAATTGGAACACAAGTCAGCCCATACGCACTTTAGTGTTTCAAATCGATCCCTCCTCTAAGATTGATTGCGTTGGTACGGTTCCTTGGTAGCCTTTGTAAGTACACTTTCTTATATCCATCGATTGCTTTCAATAGATATTATTTTATTGATTGCATATGAATTTGCATTCATAAAGCATGATTTGATATAAGCATGTCTGAGGCATGTAGCTTTCAATTAAAGAGCAAGAAGCTTCAAAGTAGGCATGGTATTCACTAACCGCGGTGATCACTGCAGCAACAGCCCCCAGATGCATTGAAGAAGCTGAGATTGATTATGTGGGAGCAACTCCCTGGTCTGTAAGTACACAAGTTTGTTTTCATTCTTCTCATGACCTTATTGCATAAACCATATTCTTGCAATATTATGTAGCTCCAACAATGTTTTGTAGAGTAGCATTGCATGAATGAATTCTCTAATATGAAGGAGTCTTCTGCTTGATATTTAGCAAATTCATCTTGCTTATGAGCGTAGATCTTTGCTTGACTAATTTATTGCATATGCACTTAGTTCTAGAGCAATGTGCATGACAGTATATGTAATATTGTTGCGGTGATATTGTCTACTAGAGATAGGTGTATGGGTTGTTGAAAGTCGGAAAGAAGAATGTGGTGTAGAGTTGAAGCTTTTACTAGAGTTTGGACAAGAACTTAGAAACAAGTTTATGAAGCAGGGTTTTGATGATAAACATTTGAGTTCATCCCGTGGTAAACATGATAAATGTCAACTCTGAGTTTGGGTTTGTAGAGTTTGTTGCCTGAAATTTGGTGAATAAATGATTGAATTTGTGGATGTCAATGATGTTGTGACTTCTCTAAGGTAGAGGACACAAATTGCTGAGAATAGAAATTTTTTTTGTTTAGTATAGAGATTCAGATTGTTGCAGGGGTAAGACTCTAGATGGAATTCCAAAACACGCCTACTTTGGGACTTGCAACCCTGGTTTGACATTAGGCTTGGAAGTGTACAAAGGTGGGCATTGTGTATGGGGGAGAGTCTTGTGACTAATATTGATGAGGCTTGAGCGGAATAGTTAGTGTAGTGAGTGAAAACTTTGCTATGATATACAGTTTTATAGTAATGGAAGTTTGAGATAAGATTGGAGCTACGAGGAGAAATAATCCAGAAAACAAATTACTAGCATTGACTCTTTGGCTTAGAGAAAGACTTGGAAATAAATTTCATCTTGACAATAGGAGCAATTGGAAAATGACAGAGAAAATATCGACTATGAAAGTATAAGATTTTGGCTTGCAGAAAAGTTGAGAGAAGATATTGACTTGTTGGTATAGTGTACACCACGTAAAAGTGGCGCATCAATTTTGAGGTGTTGATTTGAAAGATATAAGCATGAAATAGACTATTGTTGCTGCATGAGTAAAACTTTAGATAGAGTTATGAATATTTTGAGACTTGTAATATTGATCTTGGTTTGACATCAAGCTTGGATGAATCTAGAGCTAGGTGTTGTGTATAGACACTACCAGAACAAGCATTTTAGCCGACGAAAAAATTTCGTCGGCCTGTTAAAAAAATTCTTCGGCTAACACCTTAGCCGACGAGCCTTCGTCGGCTATAGTGTCGTCGGGAAAAGGTCGTATGTGATGACTTTAGCCGACGAATTTTTTTTTTCGTCGGCTATAGTCCCACTTTAGCCGACGAAAAAAATGTCGTCGGCAATAGTCCCAGGCTTTAGCCGACGAAGTATTCGTCGGCTAAAGTGCGTAATAAATAATAAAAAAATAACTATAGCCGACGAAATAATAGGTTATTCGTCGGCTAAACAATATAAAAAAAATAAAAAATTACTATAGCTGACGAAACATTAGGTTATTCGTCGGCTAACAATATAAAAAAATTAAAAAATTACTATAGCCGACGAAAAACATTAGGTTATTCGTCGGCTAAACAATATGAAAAAATTAAAAAATTACTATAGCCAACGAAACATTAGGTTATTCGTCGGCTAAACCTTATTTAAAAAAATTAAAAAATTACTATAGCCGACGAAACATTAGGTTATTCGTCGGCTAAACCTTATTTAAAAAAAGTAAAAAACACTATAGCCGACGAATATAATGTTTGAATATCATCGGCTAAAGTAATTTTTTAATTTGTTAGCAGGGCGCACGGCAGGGCTCGGCAGGGCTCGGCAGGGCTCGACAGGGGGCTCGGCAGGGGGCTCGGCAGGGGGCTCGGCAGGGCTCGGCAGGGGCAGGGCTCGACAGGGGTCTCGGCAGGGGGCTCGGCAGGGGGCTCTCGGCAGGGCTCGGCAGGGGGCTAAACTCTTCCTGTCATCTTCGCCTATATAAAGAACTTTAGCCGACGAAATTCTTTATATTCGTCGGCTAAACTCTTTTGAAAATTTTGGTTGACCACCAAAAAATTTAGGGTTTAGCCGACAAATACCCTAACGTATTCGTCGGCTATAGTATGTAATTAAAAAATTAAAAAATAACTATAGCCGACGAAATATTAGGTTATTCGTCGGCTAAAGTCTATAAATTCACGAAAACACTCATATCTCTCCCTATATTACGTAGTTTGGTCAAATCTTCCACACGAAAAACTCTCATGTAGATGAGACGCAACCATCTATATAAAAATTTTAAAACATTTACCTTCCGACGATAGGGCTCCCCATAAGAAATAATAACGGTAAATAAGGTTGACCGTCACTATCGGCTCCGAGACTTTACCTGATTTACGTGATTTTTGAACCATAGCCGTATTTCACCATTCTGAACACATCTTATTTCACGATATTTTTAATAATTTTGCTTCCTATGTAGAGTTGGTTCACAAAGTTGTATAACCTACTAAACAAGTTATACAACATTAGTAGACACGTTGTGATTTCGATGACTAAAATTCACAAACCAAAATTCGACAGTCAGATATGATCATTATGATGAAATATGTCTATGGTAAAAAATTTAACTGGATCCGACAACGTTAAGGGCTCGATCGAAACTGTCGACCATAATCCATCGTCACATATCACACGAAAACGCTCATATCTCCCTCTATATTACGTAGTTTGGTCAAACTGTCCACACAAAAAACTCTCACGTAGATGAGACGCAACTGCCCTTATAAAAATTTTGAGACATTTACTTCCGACGATAGGGTTCCCCATAAACCCGAATAACGGAAAATAGTAGACACGTTGTGATTCCGATGACTAAAATTCATAAACCAAAATTCGACCATCAGATATGATCATTATGATGAAATATGTGTATGATAAAAAATAAGAAAACTGCATTTTGAAGCCCTAAACTGACTCGGATGGCCAAAAAAGCCTATATGTCATGGAAAAGCGATGAGTTTGACTCTTAGCGCCGCTACGCTTCCGGAAAGGTATCACAATAGTCAATCAGACACCAAACGCCAAATCTACAGCGTAGTGAATAATAAGGGTAAGTCAACTATCGGCACTGAGACTTTACCGGAATACCGTCATTTTTCAACCGTAGACGTATTTCACCATTCTGGTCATATCTTATTTCACGACTTTTTTGCGTTTTGAAGGTTCTACGTATAGTTTTTTTTTTCTAGATGAGTTGTTGTCCAAATCTGTAAATATAAGACACTTTAGCCAACGAAATTATATTTTTCGTCGGCTAAACTTTTAAAAATTTCTTCGGCTAAACTCTTAAAAATTTCGTCGGCTAAACTTTTGAAAATTTCATCGGCTAAACTTTTGAAATTTCATCGGCTAAAGTTCACAGACTATAGCCGACGACAAAAATTATTTAGCCGACGAAAAGTTTGCCATAGCCGACGAAGATTTTGGTTTAGCAGACGAAGGAAAATTTCGTCGGCTAAAGTCCACTTTAGCCGACGAAAAAAAAATTCGTCGGCCTGGTTTTTTTTTTCGTCAGCTAAAGCCTTTCTTCTGGTAGTGAGAGGTCGGTGTTGATAAAGTTTGGATAGCAGAATAGTCACTGCATGAAAGATTTGGCTATGACTAACAACTTTCTATTGTGGTAATGGAAGAGTGAGGCAAGACTGGGAGTTGCGAGGAGAAACAATTTAAAAAAGAAAACCATGGAAACTATAATTGTAGTTGTAGACTAGCATTGGTTAATTCTTTAGCTTGGAGAAAGATTGGAATATAAATGTCATATGGACATTATTAGGACCGCTTGGAAATGGCAGAGACATTGCTTGTGGAGAATGTATGGTTTTGCCTGGTATTGAAGCTTGAGAGGGATAATGGCTTGTATAATGCTTGAGTAGTTTTGGAATAGGCATGGTTAAGGCAGTGAGCTTTTGGAAAGAGCATGAATGCTTTGAATGGTATCCCCAGCTCTGCATCTTCTAAGGATATATATTTATTTTGGCTTGCTTGAAGAGATTTCTAAACTATAGCTTATATTGTGGTAATGAAAGATATCAGTTGGATTTGGCGGATATGGATGGATATAGGAATTTGGTCTGATAGTGATCTTGGAACTTATGTGCTTGGCCAAGATTTGGTTTCAAAGACAGAAAAAAGGCCAAGCATGATAGGATAGAACAAGCTTGTTGAATAATTTCCTTCAAAGTGCTGCAGTGTATACAAATTCTTTGCAGTAAGAAATTGCTTGGGTTAAAATATGGTATTGGAATATGTGTGCTTGACTAAAATTTTGGTTTGAAGTTCCCAAAACAGAAGTTTAGCATGATATGTGGATCTTGTCTGCACTATTGACTTTATTGCGCTGTAGTTTTTTTTTTTTTGACTTATGGTGCTAATATCATGTGCAAAGATCATAATTGTCTCACGATTTATAGCAACAATGATATGGTGGTCTCCAGCATAAAGATGTAGCTTTCTTGCTTGCCGTAAAACATTAAATAGATTTGTGAAGCTTCTGAAAAAAAAAAGACTCAAGATGAGTGGTGATGAGGTGATAAGGAAAATAATTGAGGTGAGCAAGATATTTGTTTTTTGGTTCAAATCTGGAAGAGCAAAAAGAGTGATGAAGAGCAAAAGCTTGGAATTCATCTTAACCCAAGAATATTTGGCTATGTCAACTGAGGCATCATTGATGGCTTTGGCTAGTAAAGGAAGCATGGTTTTCTTTAGCTTGTCGAATTTTGGTTCAAGATCTTGGAGACCAAAAAAAATTACAGGGGTGATGATGGAGAGAATTTGGGGATATTAAACCCAGTCCCCCAGTAGAGTCGCCAATTATGTTGGGGTCATTTTGAACATAGACAGCTAGATTTGCTTGAATGACTTGATTTCCTCTTTCTACCCCTTGTGAGTTCAAGAACTAGGCCCAAAGCTCCTTGAAGCTTTTGTGCGTGTTTTCCCCAGGATCTCCCCTGTAGTAATATTGGCTTGTTACGGGGATGATAGCCTGCTGCGGTGACATGTTGCTGCGGGAACTTACCATGATTTGGGTCTTAATTGCATAGCCTCCTGTTGAACATTATCATGCGAGCTGGATAGCAGTTCGCATGCAAAGATAACCTCACGCGGAGACTGATGCCCTAAAGCAAAGGCAAGATGACTTCGCGTCAAAGCAGGAGCCCTAAGGCAGGGCGAGGTGACTTCGCATCAAAGCAGTATCCCTAAGGTGAGGCGAGGCGAGATGACTTCACGAAGAAGAGGAAGTCCAGGCGAGGCAAGATGGCTTCCTGGTGAGGCGAGATTGCTCCGCACATGAGACTTCGTGAAGAAGAAGGAAGCGTAGCCTGCATGCACGCGATGTTGTTTGTGATCTGGAACCATGGACTTTAATGTGGATTTGGTAGCATGACAGATGAACAAAATACATGAAAGAGCTTGCAAGATGACATGAGGCGTGGGAGCTAGAAGCACATGAGTTGCAGAAGATAAGAATTTCCTATGTCTAAGGGTTTGCTATGAGGTATTCTACTGCAATGAGGTGAAAAAGGATCTGGTGGTGTTTGATGGATTTAGGACTGTATAAAGCTTGAGAATGGTTTTGGATTGGAGGCTAAGGATGCTTGGCTTGATGCTTGAGGCTTGCTTATGTTATCTAGGATGTATTGCTTAGGGGTTGTATGTTCTACTGCCTAAGAATTGTCTCCTTCTTGCAGCAACTAAAGTTTTTATTTATAGGCTGGAGGGGTGAGGCTAATACATAGGTTTATGAGATAAAACCATTGGATATGAAAGAGAACTGCAATTTTAAAGCCAAATTGACAAATCATGGTGTTAACCACATGATTTAAGGGATGTGTTGCATGAAGTATATAATTGGGGTAGCAGACTAGCAAGTCTTGGGAATGGCTAATGTGGAGTTGAATTGATAAAATGGGCAGTCAGGAAAAGTGATTAGCTCATAGGGAGGAGTTGTGTGCCACCTTCGGAAATAGGGATAGCTTATCACTACCAGAATAAGCACTTTAGCCGACGAAAAATTTTCGTCGGCCTGTTAAAAAAATTCGTCGGCTAAGACCTTAGCCGACGAGCCTTCGTCGGCTATAGTGTCGTCGGGAAAAGGTCGTCTGTAATGACTTTAGCCGACGAAATTTTTTTTTTCGTCGGCTATAGTCCCATTTTAGCCGACGAGATATTTTTCGTCGGCTATAGTCACAGATTTTAGCCGACGAAATATTCGTCGGCTAAAGTGCGTAATAAATAATTAAAAATAACTATAGCCGACGAAATATAAAATATTTCGTCGGCTAAACCTTACAAAAAAAATTAAAAAAATAACTATAGCCGACGAAATATTAGGTTATTCGTCGGCTAAACCTTATTAAAAAATTAAAAAAATAACTATAGCCGACGAAATATTAGGTTATTCGTCGGCTAAACCTTATAAAAAAATTTAAAAATAACTATAGCCGACGAAATATTAGGTTATTTCGTCGGCTAAACCTTATTAAAAAAATTTAAAAATACTATAGCCGACGAATATTGTGTTTGAATATCGTCGGCTAAAGTTTCTGGGTTTTGAAAAAAAAACTGCAGAAACATTTTTTTTATTTTTTTTTGTGTGTGTGGAGAATCTTGACAGAGAAACTGTGATATACAGTGAAAAGTTGCCACCCAAATGTAAATGGCGGAGGTTGGTCATGTGAGCCACCGAAACCGGCAACACGCCGGTGAGGTTGTTGTTGTAGAGGTCGAGAACACGGAGGTTAGTGAGGTTGGAGAGCTCCAGCGGGAACGTGCGGTTGAAGACGTTGTTGGAGAGGTTGAGGAGGCGGAGAGGAGGGCGCGGTAGGTGGCCATTGGGCGCGTGGGGGTGGAGAGTAGACGGTGTGGTGAGGAGAGAGAGTGGCGGAGGTGGAGGAGGAGAAGGAGGAGGAAGAGGAGGAGGGGACACAATATGTCTAGTGTTGGGTTTATTTGTGGTGGTTGTGTGGAGGAGGAGGAGGAGGAGGAGGAGGAGGAAGAGGAAGAGGAGGAGGGGCCGCAATATGTCTAGTGTTGGGTTTATTTGCGGCTATATAAAGAACTTTAGCCGACGAAATTCTTTATTTTCGTCGGCTAAACTCTTTGGTTGACCGCCAAAAAATTTTGGTTGAAAATTTTGAAAATTTTTCGACTTTAACCGACGAATTTTCATAATTTCGTCGGCTAAAGTCCTTTGAAAATTTTGGTTGCCCGCCAAAAAATTTTGCTTGAAAATTTTGAAAAATTTTCGACTTTAGCCGACGAATACGTTAGGGTATTCGTCGGCTATAATATGTAATTAAAAAATTAAAAAATAACTATAGCCGACGAAATATTAGGTTATTCGTCGGCAAAAACAATCTTAGCCGACGACTTTTCATATATTTTCGTCGGCTAAAGTCTATAAATTCACGAAAACACTCATATCTCCCCCTATATTACGTAGTTTGGTCAAATCTTCCACACGAAAAACTCTCACGTAGATGAGACGCAACCACCTATATAAAAATTTTGAAACATTTACCTTCCGACGATAGGGCTCCCCATAAGAAATAATAACGGTAAATAGGGTTGACCGCTACTATCGGCTCCGAGACTTTACCCGATTTACGTGATTTTTGAACCATAGCCGTATTTCACCATTCTGAACACATCTTATTTCACGAGATTTTTAATAATTTTGCTTCCTATGTAGAGTTGGTTCACAAAGTTGTATAACCGACTAAACAAGTTATACAACATTAGTAGACACGTTGTGATTCCGATGACTAAAATTCACAAACCAAAATTCGACCATCAAATATGATCATTATGAAGAAATACGTCTATGGTAAAAAATTCAACTGGATCCGACAACGTTAAGGGCTCAATCGAAACGGTCAACCATAATCCATCGTCACTTATCACACGAAAACGCTCAGGTCAGTCCGCTATATTACGTAGTTTGGTCAAACCTTCCACATAAAAAACTCTTACGTAGATGAGACGCAACTGCCCATATAAAAATTTTGAGACATTTACCTTCCGACGATAGGGCTCCCCATAAACCCGAATAACGGTAAATAGTAGACACGTTGTGATTCCGATGACTAAAATTCACAAACCAAAATTCAACCGTCAGATATGATCATTATGACGAAATATGTCTATGGTAAAAAATTCAACTGGATCCGACAAGGTTAAGGGCTCGATCGAAACGGTCAACTATAATCAAAAATAAGAAAACTGCATTTTGAAGCCCTAAACAGACTCGGATGGCCAAAAAAGCCTATACATCATGGCATAGCAATGAGTTTGACTCGTAGGGCCGTTACGCTTCCGGAAAGGTATCACAATAGTCAATCGGACACCAAAAACCAAATCTGCAGCATAGTGAATAATAAGGGTAAGTCAACTATCGGCACCGAGACTTTACCGGAATACCGTCATTTTTCAATTGTAGACGTATTTCACCATTCTGGTCATATTTTATTTCACGAATTTTTTGAATTTAAAGGTTCTACATATAATTTTTTTTTCCAGATGAGTTGTTGTCCAAATCTGTAAATATAAAACACTTTAGCCGACGAAATTATATTTTTCGTCGGCTAAACTTTTAAAAATTTCGTCGGCTAAACTCTTAAAATTTCGTCGGCTAAACTTTTGAAAATTTCGTCGGCTAAAGTTCACAGACTATAGCCGACGAAAAAAAATTATTCAGTCGACGAAATATTAATTTCGTCGGCTAAAGTCCACTTTAGCCGACGAAAATTTTTAATTAGCCGACGAAGGACAATTTCGTCGGCTAAATCCCACTTTAGCCGACAAAAAAAAAATTCGTCGGCCTGGTTTTTTTTTTTCGTCGGCTAAAGCCTTTCTTCTGGTAGTGTATGCAAGTGGACTGAGAATATATAGATAATAGAAGAAATTGACTGAGGCTTTGTGTCTGGTGTAGAAGATGAGGAATAGCTCCAGGGTAAAAGCAAGGATGATGAAGACTTGTGCTTGACTTGGAAGACAAAATTACTGCAGGGTAATTGGATAACTAAGGATAATTATTGCGGTGAAAGTATTAGGCTATATTTTGTCTTATGGGTTTAGGTTCTCATCTTTGCATACCCGTTAAACAATTTAGGTTGTTGGGCTTGGATTTTGGTCCCAAGTCCAAAATCGCCAACAACCGAAATCGAGAGTGAGCCTCATGTACTTTCGTTACCTTGCACACCACACCCAAACTTGTAAACCCCAAGAGCGTGGCATATGGCTTGGGTCCACATGCGTGGCATGAATACTCGAATAAATATGTAATTTTTGTATTTTGAATGCGATTTACATGTGTATTTCTTTATTGAGCTTGGAATATCCGCTAAGCATGAATATTGATTTTTTGGGTATTAACAACAGTTGAGAACTCAATGACATAGCATCTTTAGTACACGACGTGTATTTTCACATACATACATGGATGATCATGATTAGAGGAAATAATATAAAAATATGGTAGTCAAACATATGAATTGTGATAAACGGTTAAAATCGTGTCGTGTAAATACACGTCGTGCATACAAGAATTTTCATTCAATGACTGCAATGAAAACCCTTAATGACTTTGCAGTTATATATTTGACTGATACATGCAAGTCCAAGTCGCAAATTCAAATACATTCAGCCAAAAACATAGTTATTAAGTAACCCATTAGTTTCATGCCGTTATTAATAATTTTCTGTTTTCTTCAACAAACGATGTTAAGAAGAGCAATAAAGTAAGCTGTAAATGTGTGAAACAAAAATTAGTTATCAATGTTGTAAATTTGGTTCAAATAAATGATATTTTTTGTCCAATTTGTTGTAAATAGGGGTATGTGATACATCTAGGTACCATAGACTATCCTTAACCATCTGAAGTTTGAGTCTTTTCTATTGTTACCGAAAGTTTTTATATTTTTATGTTTGGGAGATAGATGATTTTTTTTTTTTTTTTTTAAGAAGAAACGAAAATGAGGAGATAGACGAATCTTATTTCTTAATAATAATACCGGAATCGCTGGACTACACCACAGTATGCTACGCCAAGGGTGGGAGAATGCACGTGGCAGTTCTTTGTCCACATATTTGAAAATTGAAGGGTACATAAGTAAATTCATAATTTGACAAACGTGAGCAGTAGAGTTGAATCCGTTACAGTAAATTTAAAGGGTGTTTGTGACAAATTCATCAAGAAAAGTAACAAACCCGTCGCTCAATCACTCCGACTTTCTCTCTCTCCTTCTCCTTCTCCTTCTCCTTCTCCTTTTCCATATTTCTCTGCACCTCTTCCTTGAAATTCTCGATCACTCGATGAAACCCAAACTTGAAATGAGAGGATGAGCATGGCTAGTAGGAAACAGTAAACTGAGCACGCAACCATGAGGGATGTTAGACGAGCTCTTACTGGTGGGGCTGTGAAGTGTGAACTGTGAACTACCACGACCACTGGCGGAGCCACACTAAGACCAACGGGTGCCATGGCACCCCCTAAACCTTATAAAGATTGTCAATTTCCACCATTATTGTAGGACCAAATGGTTACAATTATATATAATTGTAATGATTTGGCCCATTTTTCATGTAATAATATATCACGTAATAATGACTAGTTTGATATTTTAGATTATATAATTTCTTTTCTCTTTGCATCTTGTCATATTCATCATCATAATCGATTAGTTATTAATTAATCATTTTATATAAATGTAAACTTTTAATATATAATCATTTACATGTACATAAATAAAACTATACATTAATAAAAACAATAAGTTCAATTTTAATTAACACATAATTTTAACAGATAATTTAAAATTTTATATACTTTTTTTTCATATTTTATATCTCGACCCCCCTAGACTTACATTTCTAACTCCGCCCATGACCACGACACAAAGCGCCAACACTCCGTCCTGACGGAGCTTCCACTCCCGGCTTGGTGGTGGCCCTCACTCTTTATATGTAAGGAACGGCGATGGCAAACCATATGATATTACTGTACTGAAATCATGGGGACTTAGTGACTTACTGCAGAAGTCGAAATACCGTAGGTTCCCGACATACAAAACATAGCGCCCCATATTTCCACATAATATGGAAATTTATATACAAGATAGCCAATCACCAGGTTTGCCGACGAGAAAGCTACGGCGTTCAAGAAATAGAACTATTGGTAAGAAATTGCACTATTAGTACCTAACACCGACTTACCCGACTCGTGTTTAAGAGTGCGAGTTTCGACATCGTCTTGCCAAACCCCGCCTGGAGGGTCTATTCCCGCTGCGAAGGTCGCTGCAGAAATAAGGGCAGCTACATGCAACGAGCTTTCTTTTTTCAAAGCTTCTCATGCGGCCTTAGCACTTCCCTTATGCTAAGTCAGCATTCCTTGCGCAAACACTTTGGCTAGAACACTTAAGCGAAGGGAGAAGATCTTTGAAAGAGAGAACTTGTATTAAGCTAAGAGAATTTTACAAAGCTTTATAAGTGAGCTAGATTACTACTCAACTCTCTATGTCCCAAATGGGAGGGATGTCTCCCTATTTATAGGCATCCTCTCCCCTTGCCTAAGTTCTAGAGTTTTCTAGGACATTTACAAGTATGGAGGGTTGTAGAGTGTTCTATACAACTTTAAGTATTTCCTTGAGTATTCTAGAGACTTTCGGAGTGGTCTTGAGCCTTGAGCCTCTCTAAGGTTCTAGAGAGTTCCGGAGTGTCCTAGAGACTCTCTAAGGTGCTAGAGAGTTCTAGAGTTGTCCGAATGCTCCCTGATCCTTCCATAATATTTCGGATGCTTCTAGAATGCTCATGTGCTCTCCAAAACTTTTCCTTGAGCCAAGCTTGCATCAAAATGCTCAAAGAAATTCCTCTTTAATTTGGCGGGGTGTGACATACAACTAACATAGCATGACCCGCCAGGGATGAGACAGGGTAGTCCACACGGATGCAAGGCGAGATAGCTCGCATGGAACAGACTTTGCATGTGAGAAGCGAGATGACCCACCCAACATGAGAGGGTAGCCGCATGGGAGCGAGACGAGATGACCCGTCCGGGGTTATTTTTGTCATCGGGATTTCCCCAACAGCATAATCCCGCCAGTTGTTCTTTTGTCCGCGGGATAGGTAGTCCAAAAGCAGAATCCCGCCCGGTTCTTTTTGTCAGCGGGATTGGAAGTCCAATATCAGAATAGCGCGCATGGATGAGATGCGATATAGCCCGCAGGGTAGCGAGGCGACATGACCCACCAGGGATGAGACATGGTAGCCCACACAGATGCAAGGCGAGATAGCTCGCATGGAAGTGATTTTGCATGTGAGAAGCGAGATGACCCGCCCAGAATGAGAGGCGAGGTAGCCCGCATGGGAACGAGGCAAGATGACTCGTCCGAGGTTATTTTTGTCATCAGGATTTCCCTAACAGCAGAATCTCGCCCGTTGTTCTTTTTTCTACAGGATAGGTAGTCCAAAAGCAGAATCTCGCCCGGGTTCTTTTTGTCAGTGGGACAGTCCAAGAGCAGACCCACAACATGTCTGATGCCACCCGCCCATTGTTCTATTTGTCCCGACCGAGATGAAAATTCGTCGGAAATAAGCAAAAGAGCCAAGCATACTCAGGGTCCTGTTGATACCCGATCTGCCGGCGCAGTGGTCATTGGGTCCGGGATATGCTTCCAGGCAGCTACCACCGACATCTTGTTGATTTGTCTGCTGCACAGTCGAAAATTGCTATGGACACCCGGTATGAAAGGTATAAGGTGAAGAAACTGGAGAAGTTTACAAATCTTGTAGGCGGCCCGACCGTGCTGACAACAAGGATTCATCGTCCGGGATTAGTAAGG
Source organism: Fragaria x ananassa (assembly GCA_034370585.1). NCBI lineage: Eukaryota > Viridiplantae > Streptophyta > Magnoliopsida > Rosales > Rosaceae > Fragaria > Fragaria x ananassa. Next base: position 19,808,324 of record CP139752.1, read on the forward strand.
GCATGAATCTGAACCTCCTGTGTGCACCATTCGGCAGCTATTTTCACAGGTAAGTCCCTCATTTGATTTCCATTGAAAACACAAATCAGGATATGAAAGTCCAAGTCTTCATGATTAGACTGAGAAACCACCAAGAGATAGGCATTCCACCAAGAGATTGGCTTTGCATGGGAGACTTCGCCAAGAAACAAGAGGCCTTCACGTACAAGGATGACTGAAATTATCATGCGAGGGGATGAGTTTGCACGTATCAAAACAGTGACATGAGTTGCATGTGAGTTGGATGCATGTGGAGATGTGCTACGCGAAGTGATGACTTCACGCAGGGGACTCCGCATGAGAGAAGGACCTTGTGAAGCAATGACAACTCTACTACATTCCGCGTCCCAAGGTGGCGCGCCCCGCATCCCTAGAAGCAGATTCCATGTCGTCCCCTGCTGAGGATTGTGGCCAAAACAATGTGCGCGGGTCTCGGTCGTCCAGTTTGGTCATCACTTCCCTCTGGCAACGCCTGCTCTATGAGGTACCTATGGAACCAGTTAGGATCATCGAATCTGCAAGCAGCGGGTCCCGGTGGCAAAAAAAATAAAATTGAATTGCTATGGACACCTGGAGCTCAGTCATGTAGAACGAGAGCTTCACCGGAGACGATCTTTTCAACCCACAGCCGGATCATCTTCTTATCCCGGTGGCTCTAGTGTCCAATCTCTGGGTCGGAAAGCCAGTGGCCTTAGACTAGAGAAGCAGTCTCCAGGATCGCAAAATCCAAGGTTCATGCTCCGAATTCATCGAGCTTTTCAGGTGATAGATCTATGGTAAGCCCCACAGATCGGCCGGTATGGCGACAGAAAGGGCAAGGGGCTCTTGTAGGGTCACCAGGAAGATTGATATAACATTGGTGATTTGGGTCGAATTTAATCGGTATGATCCAGGAGTAGATCCCGCCTGGTATACGAATTCGTCCGGAGGGGTACTTGAGGAAGAGGGGATCTGCCCAGCATTAGTAGGCGGACCCGTTGGCAGCACACAAGCATTGCACCTAAGAGGCACTCCACCGAGAGACAGGCATTGCACCAAGAGGCATTCCACCGAGAGGCATGTCATTGAGATCCCGAGTAACACCTAGCGGGATGTGTAATCCACATTAAAATCTCTTGTAATACCAGGCGGGATGAGCATTCCACCAAGAATTACAAGTTTTTCCTAGTAATACCAAGCAAGATGGGTAATCCACATTAAAATCTCCAGTAACACCAGGCGGGATGAGCATTCCACCAAGATTTGCAAGTTTTTCCCAATAACACCAAGCGGGATGGGTAATACATTAAAATCCCAAGTAACATCAAGTGGGATAGGTATTCGACCAAGAGGCACAAGTCATTGAGTTTCCAAGTAACACCTAGCGGGATAGGCGTACGGCCGTACGTCATAAAACTTATATCTTCCTTTTAAAAACGGAGCAAGTGGCTTGATAACCCACATTCGACATTAACACCTAGGTTCAAGACCCATCTCGCGTGTCACCAATATCATAACACCTAGTTCGCTAGACACAAGATCCACCTCGCGTGCATTGTCGAATTACAAGACTCATCTCGCGTGTCACCGAGATCATAACAGTCCGCCAGTTATAAGATCCACCTCGTGTGTATTGCTGAGTTTCAAGACCCATCTCGCACGGTAGTGCGCGGAGCGAGATCCACATCTCGCGACCGAAAGAAGATTGACATTCCACCAAGATTAGCATTCGACTAAGAGAGTGGCATTCAAAGTTGTATATTACACAATTCCATGAACCCTAATCCATATATATGTTCTTATCTTAAAAAGATCAAAATTTATAAATCAAAAATTTATACACATCTTTTGTCTTAACTTGTTCTTAAGTAACAAGGATGTGGCAAGTGGCAACATGTTTCCTTCTTTCTTCTCATGCCACCAATGTAAAGTTCTGAAACTATTACTTGGCATAAATGACAGCATATATGTCTTGAACATCTTTGTCTTCACCACTGGCCGGCTTGCTTTTCATTTTTTCCATTAGGTCATTGTGCATCCATTTTGACTAACCGAATTTGTTAATTAATAAATTACGAAACTGCCATTGCATCTTTTAGGGTTAGTAGTATTACGCATTAGTAGTATTACGCATTTTTAAAGTTCAGTAGCATTACGCATATTTTGAGGGTCGGTAACATTACACGTTTTTGAAATATAGTTGCTTTACTTCATTATTGAGAGTCAGAGCATTACTATAAATGCAAAAGTACGAGCTGTAATTACTGACCCTCAGTAAGATTAAGAAACCATTTTTAAGGTTAGTAGTAGCATCACACCATTTTGAGGGTCAGTAGCATTACGACAATGAATTTTTGGCGTTTTAAAACTTCAATGAGAACATTCAGTAATATTGAAACTTTATGATGAGAGAACATAATGCAAAATTGGAAGTCTTACTATGTAATTGAAATGGGTTCAATCCAAAACTACTTACCCTTAATAGATCCTACTGACCCTCAATAAGATAATATGCGTGATTACTACATGGACATGCCACAGTGAAGTAGCAGGTACTGAACCAACGATGGCTGAACTCCAAGCACGACACATTCACCAGGCTAGCTCATCTAGTAGTAGTGTCGGCCCTTCTATGGACCCTACTATGAATATTCTAAATGTTGTTTTTTCATATGCCTTTATGGTTGAGGAAAATGCAGTTTATAAAACTGCCCACGGCTTTAGTCCCTCCTCATTCTAACATTGAAATTAGCGATAACGATAAGTATAATAGCCTGTCGAAGCGCAAGTCCAAACCTTATTGTACCTCGGTCTTCAGAGCGCTGTGTTATGTGTTATCATACGTAACAAATGCGGTTTTTTTTTTTAACTTTTTATTATAAACTCACGTATCCTACATACGTCGATGAAGTTTGAACTTATAACCTCAACGTTGTTGGTTAGCTTACCTAATCAAATAAGACACAGCTCATCAACATAAATGTTGTTGAAATTGAAGAACATATTGTCAAATACAGTTATTGCAACCAGTCCAAGTGGAAGCCATCTCTGAAGACTAAAGTTCAAGTGAAGATGCTTCGTTATTCCCTGTTAGGTTACATGTCCTCACACATTGCAAAGGAGATGAGATGAGACGAGAAAAATGAGTAGAGATGATGACACTCTTAGACACCTTGCATATTGGAAGGCTTTTCCCGATTTTGCAGCGGGCTTTGGTAGTGTAAGTCTCGGACTTGCAACATACGGGTTCAATCCTTTTTGAAATATGGGTATGCTCACGTACAATACTTGGCTAGTTATTGTTGTGTCATACAACTTGTGTCCCTAAATGTGTATGAAGAAGGAATTTAATATGCTCACTCTGTTAATTCCAAGTCCTCACTCTTTAAGAAAGTGTCTAGATGTGTATATGAGACTACTAAATGACGAGTTGAGAGATTTAAGGGAAAATGGAGTCCATACTTTTGTCAAGTATAATCGAACTTCATTCCATACTTTTAGTAGTGTTGTTGACCATTAGCTATTTTCATGCTTAGAGGTCAGACCACCACCAAAGGGTACAAAGATTGTTCAGTCTGCTTAGACGACGTACATTCTGGTTGGCACACTGGTAAGGTGTGTTACATGGATCACAACCGATGTCTTCTAGTTGATCACAAATGTAGCTGCATTTGATGGTATGCAAGAATTTCGTCAGAAAGCACGAGAGTAGTTAGTGATGAAATAATTTTCTTCTTGATATATTGCAAGAAATATGAGGACAAAGATGGACAAGACATGCCGGAACAAGGGGACGATCATTTTGACTACAAGACTCAAATCTGCGTGTTGTAGAATGTTTTCAGAGATAGGAAAGGCAAGGACATTCAGGGGCTTGGGCAAGCAGGCGAGAAGCTCATTCGATGTCAACGTGTTCCACTTCACGTTCTCGTGGGACTAGTCTAGCGCACGAGATAGAGCTAGCTCAGATGAAGGTGGTGCAACAGGTCTAAGAGGTTGAGGCCCGTGCTAAGTGTTAATATATGCCTTGAACTAGCCATCCAGGGGTACCAGCTATTCGGAGATCTCGCTGTTATGCTGGGTTATGATTTCCTGTTGGGCTTAGTATATAGGGTTTAGGGTTTAGTATATAAACGACCAAAACCTAATTGTAGTCTGGTGTGATTCAGTGTTTTTCTCAAGATAATAAAACTGTTCTCCTTCTGCCCGTGGACGTAGCTAACACATCGTTAGTGAACCACGTAAATCTGTGTTCTTTCTTACATTCGTTACGACACTAAGGAATGAGCACGAGAGGCTATTGAGAGAGAACGTGATCGAGGCTCAGAGGAGGTATGAGAGAAGGTTAATCGTATTCGGTACTTGGAGAGCCAACTCAACCTCGTCTTCTCGATAATAGGTCTCTTCCCTACATGTCGGTCATTGGTCCTGCCCCCACAGCCCTGAGATAATGATCATCATCACATTAGCACGAACTTTGACACCGGCCTCTCAGTTTTTATCGAATCTGTAGTTTAGGTCTATATTGTTTTTTCCGGTTTCGTGTTTAATAGTTTGTATGAACAATTTATTATATTAATAACATTATGTTTTTTTTTAAATAATGACATAAATTTTATTGAACCAGAATAAATTACATCGAGTAATTTTATCAACGCATCCCTATTTACTTAATACATAACTTTTAGATTTTTTAGGTCATTTTTACCCATTATTTCCTCATTTACCCTCCCTCTCTTCTTCCTCATCTTTCACTATCTTAAAGTTCAATTCTTTCCCTCGCTTCCCAACTACAAGGCTGCAACCACAACAACCACAATTCTTTCAATCTGTTTTTCAAACAATAATTCTAAGTTAGTGAACTAAAATATCTATAAGTTTACTGAATTAAACAAACAATAAAAATGAGAGAATTAGAGATTTTGATGACGTAAACATCTATACCAGTCAATAAATTCTTCTATAAAAATTGCAGGGCTTCAATTATGTTTACTGTAAATCCAAACAATCCTATATGAATACTTGTTTGAATGAATTAATCCTTTAGTTCTTCATCTACAGAGGTGTTTGACAATACAGAATTACAGAGTGCTATTTTTTTATTTTTTTTTCCATTTGGTTCAGTAACTATGAGTTGATCCTTAGTTCTTCACTTGCTCAATTGAATAAATTAAACCTTAGCCATTGCTTGAATGAATTATTAGTTCATTACCTCTAGAGGTGTTCGATAACACTGAGTAGTGGTTTTTTTTTCTCATTTGTTTTTGTCAAAAAAAAATTATAAAGAGGGATAAAAGAGGAATTAAAAATTTTACAAAAATAAGGGATGTACATTTAGATACGTGAGATGTGTAAATAAAATTTCTCAATTTCATCAACAAGACAAAAGAGCTTGCCATATAGCTGGCGTAATACTTGACCAAGTACAATTTAAACTAGTATGTGTATAACATTATGTTATTTTTATTTTGTGTTAATGTTTTTTTTTATAGAACTAGTATGTGTATCTACTTGTACGTCCCACTTACAAGATATTTATATTTTTATATATACAATAAGTTTCTTCTATCGTAACTCGGGCCATTGTATTAATAACTACAGTTCAGTTCAATTGTTATAGGATTAAATTCAGTGTGTTATCCTGAATTTTAGGTCACTTATCAGTAGTGTCTCTAATTTTTTTTAATTTTTTTTAATTACGTGTACATTTATGCTCTTAAATTTCAACTGATAAGTGACTTAAAATTCAGGATAACACACTGAATTTAATATATTATTATGTCACTTGTATATATGTTATGCCGGGTGTACATTAAGATGAAGTCGAGCGGCAATGCCTAGCGTTTTTTTACTCCCCCCCCCCCCCTCTCTCTAGCCACTAAAAATATATTGATATTTAAATTCCAACTAGTGTCAGCGGGTTACGAACTTGGGTATAAGGTTTCTACATCTAAGTTCTTACGACTCGACCACCTGTGAATCCTGTGACGGTTTTCTTGGTGTGAACTTATGTACTTCAATAGTAAATTCTCCGTGCAGCCCTGGTTTTAATAACTGAAAATTGTAAAATTGGCTTTTCTATCTGTTCTTTCCTAATATTGTGGTGGCTTCAACTAATTAGCAGAACTAAGCACTCATTAAATGGATCATATCCTGATATCATCTTTCTGTTAAACCGAGAACTAAAAAGAAAGCAACACAATCTATCTTGCAGTAAGAATACATAGGTTCAGATAAAAGTCAACAATTTACATTTCCTATACGTAAAGTTAACTTATGTTAGTTCAACATTAAATTCAAGTAGAGCCATCAAGGGCAGGCAAGCATTTAGACATAATCTCAGCTGCCTGCTCCAATTCTGGCTTAGAGATGATCAATGGTGGCACAAGCCTGATGACATTTCCTTTTCCGGCTGTTATTATTAGCAGACCAGAATTCTGACAGGCATCCACAAGCGGTGAAGCAGATACGTCCAGCTCTACCCCAACAATGAGCCCCAAACCACGTACTTCTCTCACATGCGGATTTGTTCCTAGCTTCTTTGTCAGCACTTGTTTGAAGTACTGACCCTTCTCTGAGACGCTTCTCAGAAATTCAGGGTTGGAAATTTTGTCCAAGACAGAAAGGGCGGCATTGCAGATAAGAGGCAGGCATAAATATATTACTACATATGATTGATCCCTTCAAAGCAGAGTCTATTTTATACCAATCTCATTATGAAACTACTAGCCAAAATCCAGAACTTCAAGAATCCCAAATTAAATGGATAGCGATGACACTGGCAAAATAGCATACGAAGGCGGCCAATTTTCCCATGCATTTCATTTGTAGGTATATGTGTTCCTAACTTAGGTCCTAGGCTCCTAGGAGTCCTAGCACAGGGGATTTGATCCAGATGAACCATTAGTTGGAACAACTTAATTATATCTTTTTGTTAAGAAGCAGATAGTATATAAACTTATTCTCTCTTCTTTCTTTCTTAGAACAAGAAAAGGCATACCAAACAATAACTATTCAGTTTCCATATATGATATACCCTGTGCAGTATTTGACCAAAAGAATCGGTGTGTAGACAGACATATATCTATCTGAAAGAGTTTTTTACCTCATCAAAGACCAGAAGAGAACCCGAAACATCACAAGCACCACGCAAGGCTTGCAAAAATTCTCTAGTTGCACTATTTATCCCACCTTCACCTTGGATAGGTTCAACAAACACAGCAGCGATTTTTCCAGATTTAATCAGCTTTCTTGCAGCTTGTACATCTCCATACTCTAAGAAATTGACTCCTGGCATGAGAGGCTCAAACGGTGATCGGTAATGCTCCTTACTAGTCAAAGCCACGGACCCCATCGTCCTCCCATGGAAGCTGTTAGTGAAAGAAATGAATTCTGTTGCAGGCTCTTTCTTCTCAGGGTATGAAAATCTTTGGAACTTCCTTGAAAACTTTATGGCAGCTTCATTTGCTTCAGTTCCAGAGTTTGAGAAAAAGACACGATCAGCAAAGGAGCAAGCCACCAGCCGTTTTGCCAGCTCCACCTGCAGCAACAACCTCCATTTTCCTCAGCCAGTTTTTTAACAATAAAAAATAAAAAAGGAGCATATAGAAGCAATTATGCATGTCTACTTTACCATTAACATATTTCAGTATATCCCATTACAAATGTTCTTAACTCATAACCAGAGCCGTTTAAGCACAAAAGCGATTGCTTCTAATCAGACGTACGCTATTACATAACAAAAACAGAAACTGAGTGTATAGAAGATCAATTATATTGAAGTCTTTAACTTTGCTACTTATCATACATCTAAGCCAACATTTTCACCACTGCATACACTTTGCTCTGCAGTAAATCGATTTGTGCAGCATGAATAGTCAATAAGCTAGCAATTACATAACCCAATAGGCAACCCCAACCATTTCTCATTAATCACTAATGTTCACTACTTCATAGTTCATACTAAGATACATATGCTGTAGTAATGAAAAGTGACTAAAACTTGCACAGGAGAAAAGAAGATAGAACCTTCAACAACAAAAAAAACAGAGAGAGAAGAAGAAGAAGCAGCTATAACCTGAGGAATGGAATAGTAGACATTGCTGACATGGGTGAGAACATGGGCTTGCTCTGTAACGGCCCGTATCCAATCCCGATCCCCATGTCCAAGAGCATTGACAGCAATCCCAGACATCAAGTCCAAATACTCTCGCCCTTCAGGATCGTACAATTTACACCCTTTGCCACTCGCGATCACCAAAGGTTGTCTATTGTACGTCCCCACCATAACCCTCTTCTCCGCCTCGATCACCTCCTGGCTCTCCACCGCCGCCGCCGCCGGCATCCTTTGATCGAGTGCGCGCACGTCCACGTTAAGGCACGAACGTGGCGGCGCCCCATTAGTCCACAAGCGTGGGCTTCGTCTTTCCGCGAGAATTATAGGGTTTAGGGGCTGCAGGGTAGTCATCGTAGGGTTTGAGTTTCTTGGCGGCTTATATGGAGATTAGGGAGACATCGGAAGGTTGTGATCGAGGAGATAGAGAGCAGGGCCGGTCCTGAGTAATAGGAAGCCCTGTGCAAACTTTTAAATGTGGCCCTATTTTCTGTGACATGGTTAATCACAAGTAAGAAAAAAAAATCAATGATTCAATATGTAACTGAGTTACAAAAATATAGAGTAAATGAATGGTTGTAAAAGAAAAAAAAAAGGTGAAAATCTGAAGATTGAAGAAACTGTCTGCATAAGTGAAAATCTGAACACATAAGAGATCAAACTGCAAAATAGTACTACCAAGATATTAAATAGGAATCATGTACATTACATCTGCATTCCTACGTCCGAACATATATACATATTTGCCATCCTCAAACCACCTAAGTTGGTATTCCTCTCTTCCATATGAACTGATGAACATTGAACAATCAACAAATTCTACTCTCTCAAACCCCAATTACATAACAGACACAAAGCTAGGCTGCTTAGTAATCAAAACTACTGATGCTAAAACATGGAGGGAATATCAGCAACATTAAAGCAGCAATTCGTTGGCCAAGCTAGCTATATGAACTTTGTTGAAACGAACTAACACATCCATGATCCATATCATTCTATCGAAGACTTGTATATAATATAAGTATATTCATTCATGATTTCTATTTAGCTAGCTCAATATGGTGATCAACTGATCATCAATTCATCATCAAGATACTAGTATGGCTTCACACACCAATTAATTGATCCCAATTAGGGAATTCCCAAATGAAAGGTAAAGAAGAACAGTAGAACAACTTTGAAAAAAAAAACAAAAGAAATTAACATTAAAGAAAGAAATATGAGATTACCTTTGTGAATTGTATATCAATGATATATATCCAACACCCAATTGCTTTTAATGAAATTTGATAATCAAATTAGGAATTAGGGTTTTTTTTTTGCTTTTCCGGAGAGATGAAATTGGTTTTAGAGAGCAAGAAAAGAGAGAGAAAACGCCAAAAAAAAAATAGAGAAAAAAGGCCAAAAAATTAGAGAGGCTGGAGGCCTCGAACCTAGGTTGTCCACAATAAACAAAAAGCTCTTAGCCAACTATGTTGTGTACACTTTCGTTAATATGTCCACCTTTTTGTTATATACTATATTTACATAATATTTTTTTTAGAGGCCCCCAAAAATCGGAGGCCCTGTGTGACCGCATACATCGCACGGCCCAAAGGCCGTCCCTGATAGAGAGTCAGGAACGAAATGGATTTGATGGGTTAGGATGTGGGAGGAAAAGGGGATCAAAGATTAATGGAGCGTACGTAGGGTCTAGGCATCAGGAAACTTTGAAGTGGCAAGCATCTGAAGCTGGATTTTTTAGTTGAAATGAGAGAATGGAAATGGGAATGTGCGATTGAGATTAGGTACAAGTACAGCTACTGAAAAGAACGGGTCACATTCGGGTTTCAGTTATATGTGTCATCATGTAATGGTCGAGGTCTATTCTTTCATACGTGTACGCTTCTATGAACAATTTCTTCAACCAAATTATAAGGAAGCAAAATTTGATAGAAATAACTGATGGAAACAATTATATACTAATCTGTTTCATATTTTAATAACCTAAACTAATCTGGTATGCTGTGCAGTAGCTATGTTTCAAGTACGCTGCCTCTACTAATGAATGGTTGCAGAACTCCAAGCAATTTCGCAGCTAAGCATTTATCCATGACAACGGAATGAATCAATGAACACCTTAATTTATTTGAACAAATCATGAGTTACAGACAAGTATAACATAACATTCACCTACAGAACTCCACATAGTACGCCATTTATATTAATTACAACAAATGGGTGGATTAGTGAATGCTGCAGAACCCAACACACTTCGATACAATTTACAAGATCCAGCAAATAGTTCAGTACATCCATGACAAGTCTTGTCTGAAAGAAACAGATCTTGCAGCTCCAAATACTCCTCTTTCAGAAACTTGGGGACAACCTTCCACAGCCAACATTTCCAGTTTATATGAACCTACTAGCGGCCTCAAACCTTCATCAGAAACTCCCAAACATTTGACTAAACGCAAAACAGACAATCGCGGAAATTGGACCGCAAGTTGCAGCCCTTCGTCACTTATCTCTTGGCACCTGACAAGCTCCAACGTTTCAAGATGCTGTGCAAAGCAAAGAGCTTCCATCCCAACATCGTTGAAGGAATACACCTGGTCAAAAGCAAGTTCCCGCACAGGACACTTCTGGATCAAAGTAATGATTCCCTGTAATGTAAATGAGGAAAAGGAAGGGAATTCCCCATCAGAGTAAGATATCCGGATGGATTCAAGCTTTGAACAGTTACTAGACATTCAGGCATTCATCGGTTAATCTCAAAGGGTTATTCATCAGAAGAGGAAGTGAGAAATCTGATGGGACTCGGAGGTAAATGGAGCGAAGATTTCTTGAATTTTGGGCTAAGCCTATTATGTCACAGTCCCGTACACCAACACACATGTCCAAGTGAATCTTCTCCAATTTCTTGCACTTCCCCATCACACAAGCAAGACCCCTCCCTGGGCTGATGATGCAATTTATCAAGCTAAGTTCCACCATATTCTCACAAGGGACCCACTGTTTTTGCCATCGATCAACAGCTAAACGATCATAAACTTTCATATACCTGTAATTGGCATCCACCTCAAATTGCAAGCGTTTCAGGTTTCTCCAACTAGCCCCTAGCTTAATCAAATTACCCTCCCCGATAGCTTTACAATTTTTGATTGAGAGATCTTCAAGTGTTCCAAGCCTGCCAAGATATTCAAGCCACTCGACGCTGTTAACATTTAAACATCGGATGAGGTGGAGAACAGTGAGAATTTTGCAGCCCACAACAAGAGATAATATGCCACAGCCAGTTATTCTTGGGGTAAAATTCAACTTCAAAGCTGAAAGCATTGAGCAAGAAGACAAGTAACCAAGGCCGACATCAGTGATGAATGTGCAGTAGCTTAGAGAGAGTTCAATCATAGAGGGGCAGTGATTGGAAAGAATAAGAAGCCCTTGGTCATCCAACGGCTTTCCTAGTTTGGACATCCAACCAGTGTAAGTTATATCTACCTTTGTCAAGTTGAGAAACCTACTGCAGAGAGAAGTCAAAGCTTCATTAGCAGGGTCTAATCCACAGCCTACCCGAAGGGATTCCCTCTGTTCATTATCCAATCCATGCAGGCGTTTACATGTCAAAGACACGGAGTTTCTATCAGTTGTTTTCTTGATCCTCCTCAAGATCTCCCAAACTAACTGCTCCGGTAAATAATCCATCAAATTCAGTAATGCCTTTGATTATGCATAATGAGAATCACCTGAACTACATCAACAACCAGTATCGGAAATTTAGTCCAATACAGAGAAAAAGGAAAATCCATACAAGACTACCAATAACAAAAACCTAAATAATGCTGAGAACATGATATGAAGATGTCCATTCAAATTACCCTAATTGTAATAATCAAGCAAACCCACAACAAAAACCTTGAGATCACAAAAGAACTATAGAGAATAGATCCTTCTTGAATATTTCTGTGATGAGCCCAGAATAACATGAGAGATCAAACTAAATATTTTCTGAAATAAAATCTAACACAAGAGATATAAAAGGCATACTATTGCTTAAACAATCAAGCATAGAAAGGCAACCAAACCAAGAAATCGCTGATCACCGTAATGTCCTCAAAATTAGTCATATCTACCTATAATTCAAGTAAACCATACACACGAACAGTATCACTTTAGTTCCAAATTTCACTACGATTCAACCAAAACAAAGAAAATCACTCACAATTTTCACAAATTAAATGTACATAATAATGAATTCCTACCTAGAATAACAGAGAGGGCAACCTGTTATCAGAGAGACGAAATGAAAATAGGTGCAACAGAGAACATGATAATGATCTGAACTAGTGGCTAACCTTGAAAGATATCTGGCGGTGAAGGGAGAGGCAAAGCAATATGAGGGTGCACTGACTGAGGAAGATGGATACAGTTTGATACAGAAATGGAACTATTGGGTATTTGTTTAAAAGATCCAGATCCCCTGCAATCTTCAACAACTACTACAAAAGGGCGGATGGGAATCTACGTGCTAAAGTTTAATATTCTTTTATATTTTAAGAAGAAAATTGGAAGAAAAAAAAAAAACAAATTCATGTGATTGTTTTCAAAACAAACCAACAAAAACTCCATCATACCATTTGGTTTACAGACAGGGAGTTTCCCATTTGTAAAGGGGAAGCAAGTGACTTGCGCTAACACAAGACTAGCTTTACTATTTTTGTTATTTACCTGATAAATATAAACTCAATTTTCTTAGGTCTAGAGGAATATGATTTTTTTCATAAAAACGGTGATTTTTTTTAGCACATGTCCTTGAGGGCACTTGATGGTATTAATGTCGTTTTAGTTTTTCTTGAAACACAGAAGAAGAAAATACCGAAATATGATATGCAAAATATATCTTTGGTCACTGAACGTTTAGATCTATTTCTAGAGAAAATACTCATTTACACAAAAACATAAAAGTCAGACCTCAATCTAATAAAAAAAAAAATTCAAAAGCCATTTCAATAAATCTTAACGAAAATACATATATACCTCTATTCTTATTCAATGTAATCTCTCATCTCTCTCAAATCTCACATCTAAATTTTCTCTCTCTCCTCCAACTAAATCCCAGATCAAATTTCTCTCTCTCACTCTCTCACGCATCCTTGCCGGAGTCGAGCCCGTTTCAAGTCTGGACGACGAGCTCATGAACCGATCGTTAACCACGACGTCATTTTGCTTGTTGTTCCCGTATTGTCGTTCGTCATCGATCCACGTTCATGTCGTTCTTCGTCGATTCTCATCTCCATCGAGTCTGTCATTGTCGATCCTCGTCTCCTCGTCAAGTCCGTCATCGTCAAGACCTCCCACCAGACGTAGTCGTCTGTACAGAGGCAAATAGATCTCCCTTTGATCTTCTCTCTCAGTTCCTAAGGTATTAATCAAGTTTTTTTTACCATTAAAAAGTGAAAATATAGAAGTCCAATCTCTGGATTATTGTAGCTGTCAAACTAGATGGACATAGTTTAGGTGGATATTGACGTGATTGTGCTTCGATCTGTGATGGTGCTTCAAATTTAGTCCACTACATTGTATACATTATTTGTGGATGTTACGGTGATATTTCGTCTTTATTGCCTTCTATTTAAGTTATTATTGACCTTAATAGAAGTTTATTATCCCTCAATAGAAGTTTATTGTTCCTTAGTAGAAATTTATTGCCCTCAGTAGAAATTTATTACTCCCTCAATAGAAGTTTACAACCCAGTAAAACATTTTTCATCATTATTGCCCCTAATAAGGTTTTACTGACCTCAGTAGAAGTTTACTGTCTTCCAGTAAAATCTCAGTAGAAGTTTACTGTCCCTAGTAAAACATTTTTCATCATGTTTAAAAAAAAATCCTATGAGATTCTGGCGACCGATAAGATTGCGGTCACCGGGTCCGGTGAGGTTCCAGCCAAATCTTCTCTCTTTTTCATTTTCTCTTTCTATGCATGTTTAAGTGATGAGGACAAAATAGTTATAAAATAATATTGTTTGTTAAAATTTTAAATAAAAATTTGTTCATTTGAATACAAAAAAAACCATTGGAATAACAATAAAGGGCTAAATGGGAGCTGTTAGTACTAAATTGGCATTTTCTCCTATTTTTATAAGTTCACGATTTTGTTTGTGACAAGAAAACGTACCAAGCACAACTACATTAGATGCTGAATATGGTTATAGACTACTCTTGAATTGCATAATTTTGCATACTATCAACCACTTGGCATATACTATCGGTAGAAACAATTAATCAAGGAAAGCACAATCTCATGATCTCATCTACCGAAGACGGAAGGAACCAATTTGGCGTTTTGGCATTTTACCTTTTATCCTTTGTATAGTTCCTCGTTCTCTTTACCTTGCACTAACCAGATGTGGGAACTCTTAACAGTTCCCCATTTCCAAGCCACAATTCCATGAAACAAAACAAAACAAAAACAAAAGAGACCCATAGAACTAGAACTAGTGAACTACTAGTAACCGCGACTTAATCCCTTGCTTAGGGCACCGATACACCATGAGATAGTCAAGATATCATCCATGATTTCCACCAACTTCATAAAGCTTAGTTTACCAGTTACATGAGATTTTAAACCTTGAGCGTATTTGTATAATATCCAACCAAGTGAACCAACCATGCCATTAGAGTCCGTTTCAGTATTCTTGTGCAAGTCCAACAGCCATCCCCACATTTTTGATATGTACAGTATGCTGAATTTAAGCAAATGACATCACTCGCCCTTAACATGAAAACTTGGTGCAACAGCAACCTTCCATCCTTCAAACGCTGTTCTTCATCAGATTATGGATGGTGTCGTCCTTCATTTCATTTGATAATTGATGGCTAAGACGAGTTGATTGATTCTGGCAAGACTGCATCATTTGTTTCATTTGAAGACTACTGTAGTCCCTGTCTCGAGGTACAGCATCAAATTCCTAAGCTGCAAAAAGGTGAAAATTTGACAATCAAAGTCATTTAGCCTGATGCCTGCATAATGCCAACCAGAGACTAAATTGGCCAATATAGGCAATGAAAATCTTATATTACCTGCTCTTCTAAGTTGCTTATTTTATCTTCCTTCAGTTTTGAAGCCTTTCTCTCCCTGTGAAATACAAGCATATGTCTAATTAGACAATATTGATAACAAAATTCCGATTGCAATATCAGCATGAAGACATTTCAAAGCCAAATTACATTAACTGACTCAAAAATTGTGACCAAATGTAAAACATATTAAGAACACAAGAGATTATCACTTGCTTTCCAAACGTGAAACCAGATGTGAAACCAATACCTCTCTTCAACTTCAAGTATCTTTGCTTTCCAAACGTCTCGATTTTTCAAAAGATTATCATTAAGCTACATGGGGAAGCACCAAAAATAGTTACTGGATGAGTACTTTTCTAGTGCAAGTGAAAGCTGGATATGTGTTACGTGTTCGCAAGATTAATACTCCAATCAGAAGCACAAGAGTTGACACTTACATCATCCAGAAATTTCTTCTCATTTACGCATCTATCCAGCTTGTCCTGCATTTTCTTTACTGGCACAGCCTTTTCTACAGCTTTAGAAATTTCTCTCTCAGTTCGTTCTTTAACTTCTTGAAGTAATGATTCAAAATACTGAAATCAAGAAATGGAATATCAGTAAGTATTAGACAAATTTAGAATTAAAACACAGCATCTACTATTCGCAATGCAGTGTAAAATTAGACAAGTTTAAAAACACTACCCAAAAAAATTTAAAAAAGACACGTTTAAAGTGAAAACCATTAGCAGTGATTACCATTTTTTGGTTCTCAAGTTGAGTAGCAAGCAATTCGTTGTACTCATTAACAATCTGCAAATTATGAGATAAAAAGATGTGAAAATGCAGACCGTATTAAAAACAATGATAATGTAGGTATCAATTGACTGAAGAGTGAAATCATTACAGCTTCTACTCTACTGTTCAAAAGAGCCTCACTGAATCCAGAATCTACACACTCGCAATTTCCTTTGAAATCATTCACATTCCGACAGTGTGAATTCAATTCAACCAATTTTCCATCAGTTTTTGATTGAATTAGGCGGTGAACATAATTGTCTCCTGCATAATCCCACACACGCTGTGTTTCCACTTCAAGGGAATAGCAATGTTGTGTTTCTTTCCAATGTTTTATGGCATGGCCTTCTTTATACCTGCAACAAAATTGTCAGGCAAAGGTAGCCGACAATTTTTCTGGATAGGTTGAACTATTGGAAGCAAATGGAAAAGGAACACCGAGTGGGATAAAGGTAGATACACTAGATGAGAGAGAGAAGAGAGAAAAGAGATGGGAGAGAGATCAGCTTTTGCATGATGATTAAAAAAACACAAACTAATCATGAAAAATTCTTACCTTCCACAACCAACAAAGCCACAGATAATACACATCCAGAGATTCTCAGAAGTTTGACAAATGAAACAATTCGACTTTTCAGGCTGCTGCTGACAATATCGACATACCTGACACATGATATGGTAGCCAAGTTAATATTATGAAGCATCTACCATTCAAAGTCAATTGACAACTCTATAAAATTGACCGAGCTGAAGCAAGCTGGAGAATGCAACAACATTTTAGTAATAAAAATTAATAACTGCAGTCAAACTACAGACTGCAGCTTAACAATGGTGTGAAACAATCTGAACTGGTAATGTATATACTCCATGTCTTGAGCATCCAGAACTAAAGTATTTACACTAAAATTACTTCTGTGAATTTGTAGATCTGCACCTTATAAGTAATAGTATCAATACTGTGTATACTTTAATGAACAGTAAAGCAATTAAAAAGAAGTGCAAAATGGTCATGCATATTACTTTTTCGATAACTTCTATGCCACTGGAAAGATACACACTTCCACATTAGCATATCCCACATACCCACTATTTATGTTAAGGGGCAAAAATGTGTATAATATATCCTCCATAAGAGACAGAGAACATGTTATCTAAGAACAATATAATGGACATACATAGCTAACATATTTTTGCCAGATACTTCTCTGAAAGATTGATATACTAAACTTTCAACCATTGGAGTCCTTTTCAAGAACCAACTAGATTAACATAGTGATCTGTTCCAAATATTTTGGAGGGACCTTTGGAATAATCACAAACTTCAATATCTTTTGTCCATTTCCATACACAAGACTTCTATCATGGTACCCAAAACAATGGTTGCAAACATTGACTGAAACTTACAGGACATGATCCCTCCCTAGAGTTCATTTATCAGACTAAGGGATTCATGACGTAACAAAAAGATGATTTCAGAGTACTGAAAATAACAACGCTCATCCATAACCGACAACGAAATAAAGGTTCGGTGACTTCGTAAGGTACTTTAATCTCACTATAATGAGCCTACTACAAACTAGCATGTGGCATAAGTATGCTAGGGAGAAAGGGAAAAGAATTTGTCCAATTTATTTACTATCATAACTTTGAACATGGCCGTATAAACAAATAACAGATATACCTGTGCAGACACATATATACACAGCCCCAAAATTAGTGGAAGTGCTCCAGAATTACTTACAGGACAAGAAGTATCAGTCCATTTTGAAATGCAAGAGCAATGGAAAGAATGGTTGCAGATAGTTGTGAGAATTCCACTCGTATCTTGGTCTAGTCTCTCTGTATAACAAGGTTAAGTACGGAACCTCCACACAATAAAGAGAAAAGAAAGATAACAAACTTGATTTGTATCTTCACATAGATCTATTTTTATGTGTTCTGTGGTGCATACCAAGACAGACTGGACATGACGGCTGCTCAGTTGAGCTACATGGAGCCTGTGCATGTTCTATTGAACCAGTGTATTGAACATCAACCGTGAAAAGTATCCGACAGACCTCCACCTATAATAAATGAAGACATTTAGATTGAGCAATTACAATAGACGTCTGTTCAACGATCTCATAACTCAATTCACTATGTTAATCTGCAGGCCAAAGCAAGTGAGGAAAACCTCTAGTGATGAGAACCGGCTCCTATTGAAGTGCTTGTAAAAATGATCTGTTGAGTCCTGACTATCAAACCTAATCAAAACGCTATAATGATCCTCCATTCCATCGGTCCTAAAACACAGAAAATGAAATAAAATCAAAACAAAGTTCAAAAAAATGTAAAATAATGACCAAAACTAACAACACTTTCAAAACCCCAACCTAACAATCCGCATCTCCAATATATGCTGAATGAAAGACCCACAGAACCTACAGAAGTCGGCATACGTCATGTGATTCGGCACTCCGAGTACGCAAACAAGCGGCTTCCTCTCAACCTACATAAAGCCGGCATCTACATCAATCTACATCCTACATGATTGCGTGCTTACCTCAACTTTGTGGATTATGATTACACAAAGGATAGTATCAACACTAAAGAACAGCCTAGAAATCAAGAATTCAAAACAATCATGAACAAAATATTAGGCCAATTCATATTAAGAGCTTCTCCAATACTCATTTTGATTACTCAAATCTTTACGGATCGCCGAATTGTATGAAACGAATAGGAAGTGAAAACGGAAATTGAGCTTACAGGAAGATCGGAGGGAGAGAAGGAGACAACGTCGTCGTCGTCGCGGTAGAGGAGCATGATGCCTCGGGTCTCTTCGATTCTAGGGTTTCCAGAAGAGAAAGGAAAAGCCTGCGTGATGTTTGAGATGGAGGATGGAGAAGAGGAATATAAGAAGTCGATGGGCTCGCCCGAAGTGACAGAAGGCGGCGACCTGAAGGCCTCGACCGGCAAGGCTCCGGCGCGCGCTGTGCTCGAGCTCGGCGACATGATTGACGGGTTTTGAGTTTCACGGGAGTTTTGCGCCTTTGGATCGTCTTTCTATTCTCATGTTTTTATTTTCTATTTCTTTTGTTATATTTAATATTTAATTTTTTTACTTATGGTAAATACAATATTTATTCAGATGGTATTATATATTTTTGTTTTGGTAAGCGAAGAACTGTCGAAAGTTCAGAGACAAAAGTCCCTATTCCTTTTTAAGGAAGGAAATATTTTGATGAAAGATTTATGGATACCGACTCCTTCTATCTCTTCAAGGATTGACTTCTTCTTTCCTAGTTTGGGTTCTCTCTATACCACTTGCCTTAGTTGATCTCTTCGTCACTAATGAAAGTCATAAAAGGGATAAGTTTTGCTTCTTACTGGATCCAATAGGCTTGAAAGCTTCTTGTCTTTGATCGTGCTTAAAAGGCTTAAGAAGGCTGAGGTTTATAGAATGAAATCTCAACCTTTTCTTCTACACGTACATCGTTTGTGTGATCGTGGTTATTAGCCATCATGGATGCGAGAGACCAACTAGGAGGTTCTGAGAATGGGGAGATGGATCGGTTTCCGGATGGTATGCGTGTCCTGGCTGTTGATGACGACGTAACATATCTTAAAATCTTAGAGGCTTCTTTGCGTAAATGCAACTATGAAGGTATGTTTATTCTCGAAAATTATACAGCGCACCCGGGTGCACCGCGCACCCGGGTGCACCGCGCACCCGTCCATCTCCACCGTCCATTTTGAAAAAGTCAAAAGTCCGTGTCAAATGGACGGCGGAGATGGACGGGTGCGCTGAATACGCTCTCGTTTATTCTCTTCTCCCTTTGTTTCCCTCAATTTGGAAATAGTTTTCTTAAGCTGTGTAACAAAATCAATTTGTTATTAGGTTTAGGGTTTAGGCATCGAAGTGCTTTGGAGTGTCAACTCCTTAAACCTTAAATTTGGTTTTTGTTTATTCAAGCTTTTGGTTGATGCTTCCTAATTGACTGTTCCCTTTTACTAAACGAGTTTTCCAAAGTACGTTCTATTTGAGTTTGAGTATAGAGTAATAGAGCATAAACTAGCTATTAAATGCTTGAATTGTAATTCTAATGAACTTCGTATTAATTTTTCATCTTAGGGTGGAATATATCTTTTATTTAAGCCTGTTAATTTTGACATTGCAGTAACAACCGTCAATCAAGCAAAGCAGGCACTCGAAATTCTAAGGGAAAACAAAAACAAGTTTGACCTGGTAATCAGTGATGTATGGATGCCGGAGATGAATGGCTTTCAGCTCCTCCAGCAGTTAGCGCACGAAATGGACCTACCTGTAGTCAGTAAGTATCAATTATATAACTTCCTAATCTTGTTTGAATGGGACTTGATTCTAGAGTTGTCAGGAGATAAATTAATTACTAACTCTGATCACTTCTATGTATTGAAATGGTTTCAGTGGTGTCAAGCAGTGATGATAATGAGCTTGTGAAGAAGGGAATCTTGAATGGTGCTTGTTGCTATTTGGTGAAACCTGTTAACATTGAAGTGTTCGAGACTATTTGGCAACATGTTTTCCAGAGGAAAAATTTGAACTCCAAGGACCGATGCAAGTCTTTTGATCAAGACAAGCTCTGCAATGGAGCAGGAGAAGGTGAAGAAGTGACTTCAGCATCAAGTAGTTCAGAAAAGAATGGAGAACACAGAATAAAAAGGAAACACCAAAATGAAGATGATGAAGGCGGTGAAGATGAAGATGAGAATGAGGAACGATCAACCCCGAAGAAGCGTCGGGTAGTTTGGACAGAAGCGATGAAAAAACAGTTTGATGACGTTTATAAATATCTGGGACCAGAAAGTGAGTATCATGCTTCAAAGTAATATTGTCATGCTTATTTTTTTTTTTTTTAGATTGAGATTATGTTGACTGATGTGTTCCTGTTTTAACTTGTATGCAGAGGCTGTACCTATGAATATTCAAAAGCTTATGAATGTTGAAGGTCTCACAAGAAGTCATGTGGCTAGCCATCTACAGGTACCTATCTTTCCTCTCCCTATACTTCCTGAACAAGATGTATCTTTTCAGCAAGCTAATCTTGAAATTTTTTTCTTTATGAAAATAAGTGTGACTACTTTTTGGTTACAATGGCGGCTCCATTCTTACTCTCTCACTTTGTGTTTGTAGAAATATAGGGAACAACTAAGAAAAGGCAGCAGTAATCAGGTAAAGCAGAGAGCTAGCATGGTTGTTGATTTGGGGAGAAAAGATTCTTCTTCTTACATGCTGCACATGAGTCCAGTTGATGAATCTGGAGGGAGACGACTCTCGAATGCTGTTCCTTTATCCTCATACATACCTCCTCGGATGCTTTCTAGATCAAACTTCCCCACTGGTATTATAGTGAATCCTTCTTCTTATCTGCTGAGACCTGGTCAATCCCAGAATTTGTGCAGCTCACTCAACACTTCGACATTACAAGGCAATCCACAGAAAAAACAGGGGACACTAGTGACTGATTTCTATTCGTCTCGTGGAATGAATTCATTGAATGCCAAATTGCTTGACAATGCCCTTTGTAGATCCTCCAATTTTCTGGGTAACAATGGATATTGCCAAAGCTGGCAGGGTGGTATGACGGGTTGTGGACAGTTATACCAAACTGCTTTGCTCAGGAGTGAGGATTCCAATTTTGGTACATTGCCTGTTAACAACTTCGGTGTTTCTTCAAGTACACCTCTGATCCAGAACACTCCAAATGACCTCTATACTACAGGTGCACTTTTTTCAGGTTCTGTGGAGGACCTAAGAGAAAACGTACATATAGAAAATCAAGGCCCTGTTGCACCAACCACATATTGCACACCAGATATATGGTGGGAAGATCATACGCAAGATTACAACCATGAGCGGCACATTCCTTACCTCGTTTCTAATGCTGTTGTAGATCCACCATGCCGGACCTTGGATCAAAATGATGCAGTTTGCCATAGTAGCATGGAATCATCTTTGTTTGACCAGTTCAATGGGGATAATGCTACTATTGTACAGTGTGCTGAGGTTGAGAATTCGACCATGCAGACAAAGATTGAACCTAATGAGCAAGAAAAGTCGAATGATGGCTTGGTTCAAAATAGTCTCGAGTTACTGGATAACCAGGTATGATATATTCTGTAGACATTTCTGTTATGATAAGCATATTATTAATGGTTTTTGAAATCTTATCTTCATTAATGCACAATCAAAAGTATATATACTTCTGAACAAGTTAGGAAGGTATGATCTTGTTATATGTTTGAGTTATATATATGATCTTGTTTCTATGTATTTCTTATAATTCTTCTTTCTCTTGCTCTATATACAGGTTGAGTTTGGTTTTCTGGATGGAGAGTTTGGATTTGATGCTATACAGAAACAGAAGGAGAACGAAGATTACAATTTTCAGGATGGAGGGTTGGAATTTCATGCTTAGTTGGTCACTCTATTGCAATCTGTTTCCAAGGCTTCACCTTAGTTAATAGTACTCCTCTTCCTTTTTCCTTGTGTATTTTGTCCCAATAAAAATAACAAACTTTTCTGTATATTCTTCCTCTTTGTTCTTTTCTATGTAGCAAAGTTTGTACGGATGCTTTTCCTCTAATATTAGATGGCTAGTGACCATTATTCCATTTATAGCTAAAGCCTTCTGCAGTTCTGCTCATAAACGGTAGCCTAACCAATGAATGTACAGCATATATAAACTCAGCTTAAAGATCATGGTTATGTCATGATCATAATATTGGAATTGCTTGAGAGGTCAGCTTCTTCCTGACCATCTTAACTTACAAAGTTTCCTGCAAAATAATGGAAAATTCTTAGAATACGAACAGGTTGTGCATCTACGCACTTTACAAACCAATTTGCTTTGCACTTATACAAAGCTTAAATACCACTGATTTTATATGATTTTAAATAGAAAAACAAAAGACTACAGTGTCTGATTTTCCTCTTTGGCTACTGCTTTGGAATTACAAATTGAAAAACCTACTAATATGAGGCAATTATATGACGCTCTGGTAAATGAACTCTTCTGCGATATATTAGATGCAAAACACATCTGTATGCCAATTACTGATGCATGCCAATTGCTAAACATAATGGCAACTCTTTCTCAAATCAGAGCGGCAACTTGTCACTAAGGTATTTAAACATGCTACTTCATTTTATGAATGACACTTTAACATCATTGTAAGTGTTAACATCATTGTTGTTGCCGATAGACTCGCCAATTTAGGTATGTCATCTTCATCTTGGATTTGGCATGCTTCTCCTCCTGCTGAAATTATTCATTTCCTTCGTATGGATTTCCTGGGATTTCCTTACATTCGTCATGGTTAATTGTACATTGGTCTACTCATCGTCGATGTGGTGACATCTTGCCTAGAACGGAACTTTCAAGTCTTAATTTGTGGTGTTTGATCTTTATGGTTAATGTGATTAAGGAGTTTCATCTGCAGAGGTATAAGGTTGAGAATAATATAACAGGGGATCATGTACATGAACGAGGCGATGATGATGTTGGTGCCAATGTATTTTTATCATGTATTTTTATCAAAAAAAATAAAATAAAATGATAGAATTTGGTTTTGCTTATGATCGTGTAAACCATCGTTAACTTTATATATGAAGACTCAACCTTACAAGGACCTAGAGAAAGAAAAATGGATGGTCGGCATCATGTGCCTCTCGCACAGTAATCGAGTTCCATATTAGTACAAAACCTTCCCTAATACAGCTGCCAGTAGGATGCATATCAGCATCTGTCAATCTGGCAAGACTGGCAAAGGGAAATGAGGACGAACTTTTGTGCTTAAACATTGATAATGTTCTTAAATATCAAGCTTGTCTATAACATACGAATTAATTCTAGGTGTTCTGTTATTTAGTTAAAATATATTACATTGACAACAGATTCCAACTCCTACTGTAATGACTGATCAATATGAACCAGGCCACTGAATGCTAAGAAAAAAGAGAAGCTTTATGTAACTGGAAATATATCTAGCTAGCTACTCAAGTATATCTAATACATAAGCAGAGGGGTACTTCTTCACCACTCACATTATCTTAACTTGAATACTATACAAAAGATTTACTTCTCTAAAGCTTGAGCACTCTACAAAACATTAACAAAGAACTGAAGAAGCTAGCACAGTTTGTTATTCGCTCAAGCACATTTTGTTATTATTCTCTCAAACTCTTTCTACTGGAACTCAGAGGCAGCAGTAAGAGTAATAATAACCATCTAGCACATGCATGAGGTATTTTGTATTTTTTTTTTTTCATTTCATAGACAGGAGATTGCTCTGCATTTGAATTGGTAACGTGTATCAGTAGATAAAGTACAAAATATGCTCAGGTGTCAAACCAAAATAACAACAGAAAAATGACATTATATTTGAAGTCGATGAATTAAAGTTTGGGTAATTGGGTTGTGTTACTTGTAATATGGCTGCTGCATATCATGAGAATTGTAGCTGACGTCTCTGTGGCTTTTTGGTCATTTGCTACGAACATGAGGGGCAGGTTGCATAGAACCACCCATGTTTTGGCACAAACCTTGTTAATGTAGAAAAGAGACGAATTAGGTTACAGATGAATAGTGTAGTGTGGGGGCAAATATTTTTGGCGGGATTAGAAAAGAATTTGTTAAATAAAAGACATCATGATAAGAAAGGCAGTTTATGTGAAAACTTTGACTAAAATGTGATCTCGTTGAAATAAATCATGTTGCAGGTGAATTTTTTTTTAGTTTTTTTTTTATGAAGAATTATGTCCTAGTTAAAGTGATTCATGTAATCATGTTGCGGCCAAATTTTGTCTTCGTAAGAATGATTCATGTTGCGGCTGAAATATATCGGAGTGAATCATGTTATAGGTGGATTATGTCTTTGTCAAGATAACTCACGAAATATGTTCTCATACATCTAAACAAATCACGTTACGTTCGATTTAGGTTCTTAACAAGATGAACTATGTGACAGTTTAACCAGGATAGATCACGGTTACAATTAATATTCCCTTATGTATAATAAGTAGAGGTAGAAGTGCAATGTGGTCGTTGTATCAGAGGTATATTGTTCAAAGTCCTTTATGTCTGAGGTGCCAAGCTGCTGATGATACGCCCTTGCACGCAACCTGGTCTTGTTCGTTTTGTGTTGCGGTGTTGGAGAGGGTGAGTTTCTATTCCAAGCTGGTTTCGGGTATGTTGACCGACTTTTCTGAGTTTTTGAATCATGCTTCCAAAGTTTTAACTGTGGATGAGATGAAATTGCTTGTTATAATGCTTTGGAGCAATTGGCGTGAGAGAAATAGGGTCATACATGGAGAACGGCCTCGACCCCCATCTATTATATATGACCAGTGTGTGTTAATGTGGGAAAGTTTGTTGGCGGTGCAGGATAGTATGCAATCACACTTGAGTAGTGGGGGGTCTATAATTGGTATGGCATGGCAACCTCCTAGCCCGGGTATGTTAAGCTTAAATACTGATGGTTCTATTATTAATAATGGAGTTAATATTGGTGTGGGAGTTGTTGTGAGGAACCATTTGGGGGATCTGGTGCTAGCGGGAAGAGAAAGAGTCCAAGGCCGTTTTCGACCAAGTGTTGCTGAGTTGTTGGCACTCTGTAAGGGATTGGAATATGTAGTAGAGTATAATTGGTTATTAGAGAATGTTGAATGTGATTGTTTAGAGGCTGTGAGAGTGGTGAATGATGTTGGTGAGTGTTTTGCTGAAGAGGGGATTTTGGTTGATCGAGTTAGAGTTCTGTTGGTTGCTGTTGGTAGTCCTAAACTCTCTCATGTTTCCAGGACTGCGAATGGTGCGGCTGATGTAGTGGCTAAGTATGTAGCCCGATTAAATGGGCGGTTAGTTTGGTTAGGGGTTGGGCCCGATTGGCTCATGGATGTCATTGTTAGCGACAGACCCGTAACTGTTTCTGGTAGTAGGGAAATGAGTGAGGAAACTTCTTCCTCCACCGATAATTCTCATGTTTTGTAACCTCTTTCTTTTTGAATAAATTCTGTTATTTCTCTCAAAAAAAAGAAGTGCAAAGTGGGCCGGCCTGGTCACTCATGGATTGGGTTGTGATCAAATAACGTTTCAGTCAAATAGTGTTGTGAGAAAAAAGGAGTTACACAAGTTGTGGTTAAAGTGGAGTAGAAGTAGTCGACGTGAGGAAACCAACGACACTTTCTCACGATGTCCAGAGTGTGGTATCGAGGATCCACTCGTGCATAACTTGCTAATGAAGTGCACCGCAATGAGAATTAGTTAGGATAATCGTAGGAGGTTGCGACTATAAATATAGCAGGAATCGAATGCTTCGGGGAGGACGAATACCGAAAACACAAAACATAGGTCAAGCCAGAGCCAGATCAATCATGCAAGTCCAAACTACTCCTTTACTCACCACCGCCTAAATCCAAAACCAGAATCCTTCATCCAATTTTCCACCACCCACAAAAAAAGCCTTCATTCCCGCTCCAGTCAAAAGACATCACTGAGGAAATCTTCTTAACGAATTTTTCCGCACCAGCACTGCCTTAACTAATAATCGCAACCACGATCACCGCCGCTAAAACAAGAAAGAAATCCACCGCCTCCGGTAAAAGAGAATCCTCAATCGAACGTCGAATCTCTTCAACAGAATTAGGGCACTGTACGTCATGGTTTGACCCCATGACCGCACCCACTACCACCTCAGAAACGCCGTGAGCCTACAAACTTCCGATCAAGCCTTTACCGGAACAATCTCCGACAAACACGAATTGTGTGAACCGCCTCTCTGTGCCCTCTTCGTCGCCATCCAGCCAAACACGATTCGTGCACTGCAAGATCACCACCGCCACCACTTGAAACCCTAGGGCGGGTTTCAACTCCAAATATCTCTCTGCGTACTATCTAACAGACTAAAAAATTACCAATAGTTACATACGTTATGATGTCTCAAATGTGTTTATCAATTGGTGTTCTATTTTCAAATTAAAAATTTGGCGAGAAATCACTCAAGTAGTCATTAATTTTTCTTGGTAGGTTACAATTGTACAATACTTTAGGTTTAGCTGCTATACAGATGTGTATACATACACTAATATGAGTACGTGGCTAATTTAGGGTTTAGCTGCTATATAGATATATGTATACATGCTATACATACACTAATATGAGTATGTGGCACATGCCTTGCAAGGAGGCCGTGGGTTATCGTTTAGGGTTGAAAAGCAGGTTGCATACCATATGCACATCTGTAGGATATAATTTTCCCGATATTTTGATAGTTTCCACTAGATTATCTCCGACGTGCTTCACGGGAGCTGAATTGTTAGAATCTTAAAAATTATTTATTGCATCGATATATCGGCATAAATGTCTTTATCCATGTTAATTAGTTAATTCCAATTGTCTTTTTGCGTTTTTTCAACTGTGTTTGTTTTCGTTCATACTTCCTTGACATCATTTCTTCATTATTTTGAACAGAAAACACTTAATATAATTGCAGATTTGAAGCAAAGTATCAGACGTCATTCAATTACCGTTTACTTTTTGCTGAATTGTATAAAACACTAGCTAATGATGACAAACTACATGATTAAATCATGACGATTTGCCGAATGAAAATGGCATATGTTCCCTCTGTTCTCTTTATAGTTCCTACATTGTTATCTCTGCCGAATGGAAATGGCATCTTGCACCTGTGTTCTCTTTATAGTTTCTAGCATCATATATATACACCAACCCCGGGCACTTGTTTCACAGCACCATCACCACCATGCAAATGATGTGGTTCCTCATCTTCATCCTCTCCCTCTTCATCACTTTCCTGTTCAAATCCCTTCTGCTTCCCTCTAAACCATCCACCAAACTCGTCGGCGCTGTTCTACCGCCGGGACCCATCTCGATTCCCATAATCGGAAACTTCATATGGCTCTACAGACTCTCCTCCGGAATCGAACCCATACTTGCTGACCTCTACTCGAAGCATGGCCCTGTCGTCTCCCTCCCAATCCCTTTCAGCTCTCACCCCGCCATTTTCATCAACGACCGCTCACTCACCCACCAAGTCTTAGTCCAAAACGGCGCCGTCACTTCGGACCGCCCTCCTCCCCAGCGCATAACCAAGCTCATCACTAACAACAACCGAGTCATCCACAGCAGCAGCTACGGCCCAACATGGCGTCTCCTCCGCCGAAACCTCATGTCCGAGGTTCTAAACCCTTCTCGGATCAACTCCTACGCCTCTTCCCGGAAATGGGCTTTAGATATACTCACCAACCATCTGGACCGGTCTGTATCGTCGAACGGACCGGTCGTCGAAGTTTTAGAACACTTCCAAATCTCCATCACTTCGTTGTTCGTGTATATGGCTTTTGGTGTGAAGATGGAGGATGAGGCGAAGATGAAAGAAATTATCCATGTTCAGCGTCGCTTTGTCTTTGGTATGGTAAGAGGTTTCCAAACCCTAAACTTGGGACCGAGATGGTTGAACAAGATTTTGTTCCGTAAGGGTTGGAATGAGTTCTACGAAATTCGAAAACAACAAAAGCACCTCTTGTTCCCTTTCATACAAGCACGAAAGAAGGTGATGGTGAAAATTTCTGATAATTTTTCCCTTTTTTTTCTTTTTTTTCTTCACTTCTTCAGTTACAGGTGTAATATACGAAATTGACCACTCTAGTTCCCAAACTGTCAATTTGTAGGTTAACCATTAATCGAGCTCCGTTTCAATTAATCGAGACTTTTTCTATTTTGTATACATGCTCTGTAAAATTAAAAAAGAGTGATTTTCCGCAAAAGTTCAAACTTTAAAAAGTAGTAAAAATGAAAGTTTAATCACAAGCAGGCAAATTGTTATTTCACTTATTTATTTTTTTTATTTTTTATTTTTTTACATATTTGTCATTTCCACTTGTGTCAATGGTTCATAACTTCATATGATTTCAACTAAATATAAAGACATCTATTTTGACTCTAAGTCGACTGTCATTTCCTGCTTGATTATAGGTTAAACAAGAAAAAGTAGATAAGGAAAACGATGACTCCATGATACCTTATGTTGATACATTGCTGGATTTAAAAGACCTCCACGAGAACAGAGACTTCAATGATGGAGAACTACTGGATCAATGCTCCGAGGTTGTGAACTCCGGCACAGACACCATGTCAGTTTCATTGCAGTGGACGATGGCGAATATAGTGAAATACTCTCATGTTCAGAAAAGGCTTGTTGAAGAGATTAAAGAGCTTGTGGGGGTTGGAAGCGAAGAGGTGAAAGAGGAGGATCTTCAGAAGATGCACTATTTGAAAGCGGTGGTGATGGAGGCTCTAAGGCTTCACCCACCAGGACACTTTGTGCTTCCACACTCGGTTACAGAGGATATTGTTTTGGATGGACGATATATGCTACCAAAGAACTGTACTGTGAATTTCATGGTTGCTGAAATTGCCAGGGACCCAAGTGTTTGGGACGAGGCCTCGAAGTTTAAGCCTGAGAGGTTTCTGAGTGATGGAGATAATGTACAATGTGATATAACAGGGAGTAAAGAGATTAAAATGATACCTTTCGGGGCAGGGAGGAGAATATGTCCTGGGTGGGGTTTGTCCATGCTTCTTTTGGAGTATTTGGTGGCAAATTTGGTTTGGAAGTACCAGTGGGATGCTGTGGATGGAGTTGGTGTTGATTTGACAGAGAAGCAAGAGGCCACCTGGGTGATGAAGAATCCATTGCAAGCCCATATAACTCCAAGGTTGAACAAGTAAAAATAAATAATATGTCACTTGCGTGTAAGAAATCATATCATTTTGCATTATCAACATGCCTTTAATAATACAAGCTTTTTCTGTATACAAAACAAACAACTAATACCCCTTCTAGCCCGTTCGGTGCCGCGGTCGTGAGGGCTTGCCGTCGGAACGGGCATACACTTTTAAGTTTCGACTACAGTCTCCTAAGGTCTTTTAAAACAACCGTAAAATTGGGAATCATATGATATGTCATTACGATACTTAACTTGATACATTAATTTAAAGGTTTTTTCAATAAAATTGCTAAATATAAGGGGCCGGATTTGGTGTGTGTGTTGGGGGGTTGAGCTTGAACTCTTGATTACAAAAAACTGAAATATTATCAGAAATCTCTACAACATACATGAACTCAGATAAAAACCGATTAGTAAAAAGTGCTCTAATAGCTACTTCATTTTCTTTTAAATTGCAGTAACATAATCAAAAAATCACTTAACATGTACCCTGGTTACATATCATGATGTCTAATAAACTAACTCTATCTCGCAATAGGACACCACGCCCATCTCGCAATAAGCTAGAAAAATCACATGAAGTGGTGTCTTCCATTGATTAAACACACACAACCCCCCCCCCCCTCCCACTACACACCATTTCAGCCCACTCACGATGATCTTCATTGTTATATTTTATATTATATTGTGAATGGAATACATTTGGTATATTTTGTTTTTGTATATAAGATTGTTTGAGTAATAAATTTTAAGATGAAAATAATATATTTCTCAAATTTCCAAATCATAATAAGATTTACATTTAAAATGAAAAAAAATATATAAATAAATGTCATATACATAAACTTACCTTTTATATTTGAACCCTCTAATAACAAATCCTAGCTCCGTCACTCACTGTGAGTAAGGGAACAAGCACACCATGGACAACGAAGACGACGACGACTCAACAGCTAGACGAGCAAAAGTCCAAATGACGTCATAGACTCGCAACCGTTCTTCATTTCCTGGAAGGAGCAAAACCATGCCACGATGATGAACGACGATACAACTTTGAATCTTTAAAAGGCCACAAGCTTTAATACGTTGTCGGTTTACCTTTTAAGACTTTTAAACGGTGCCGTTTCATGTGTGAATTTATTGAATATAAAGCTTACGTAGGTCCAGAAGTTTTATTTTATTTTTCCTGTGGCAAAAATGGAGCACATGAGTTTATTGACCGAAGACTGACTCAAGGGTTGACCCTCCTAGTATAAATTTGGCCTTGCCACTCCAATCACTTCACCATCTCTCTCTCTCTCTCTCTCTCTCTCTCTCTCTCTCTCTCTCTCTCTCTCTCTCATCTCTTCGTCTCACCAAATTTAGCAGCTAGCTAATTTACTTTACTTCTGGTTTTTCAGATCTTTCAAATTAATCCAGTGAATATGAAGGTACGTACTAGCTTAGAGATCGATGTTTTACTCTGATCCAAATTAAAGCTCTTTCTTCCCTCTAGCTATGTTTATCGTTTCCTTCTTACATAAATTTAAGTTGATGATGGGTGTTTTTGGGTAGAGGAGTCCTGATCGGTTTTCTCCAAACTTTATGAAATTATGTGATTCCCTTCATCGATCTGTCTGAAATCTCACTTGTTTCTTGAAGTTCTAATTAATCTCTCAATGGAAGACACCACTTCATTTAAAGTTTTCCTACTCTATCAAACTCCACGCCCATCTCGCCAGCGGACTCCGCGTCCATCTCGCTAGCGGACTCCGCACCCATCTAGCCAACGAACTCCGTGACTTCGCGCCCATCTCTCTAGCGGACTCCGCGCGCATCTCGCCAACGGCCTCTTCCTTGCCTTCATCAATCTCGGTTGAAATTAGGTTGTTTGATATTGGTGGTAAGATATTGAGGTTGTTTGGGGTTGATTGTAAAAGTTGGAGTCAGAGGTGGTGTAGGATCTTGTTGAAATGGTTGAGGATCAGACATAATTAAAAAAAATTAATTATTTTTTTTCAGATTAGCGACAAAATTCAATAATTTCGTTATCTAGGGGAAAAATAATTTTTTTGTGTCATTAAACAATATCCGTTGCATAAGGAAATTATTTCGTCGCATTATATCTAGCGACGAAAGAAAACTTGTCACTAAATTAAAAAGTTTCGTTGCTTAACACTAAAGCAACAAAATAAGATATGTTGTTCAAGGAGTTTAGAGACGAAAACAATTTGTCGCTTAAGGAAATTATTTCGTCGCATTATATCTAGCTAAGATACGTCGCTTAAGGAGTTCAGCGATAACAAAAATTCGTCGCTTAAGGAAATTATTTCGTCGTCTTGATCTGTGGCGACATAAACTGTATCTGTCACCTGTTTCGTTTACTTAGGTGACAAATAATATTTTTTTTCCACTTAAGTGCCTATGAGACGCGTCATATACAACGAACCTTAAGCGACGCCGGTTTCGTTGCTTAAGTCGTATGGCGACAAAACTTGACACTTAAGCGACGATTTATTCCCGTCTCTTAAGACTTTATTTCTACTAGTGTTAGTTCCGTCACCTAAGTTTCTATTTCACGACACTTAGGCGACAGAACTTAGACGACTGATAATTCGTCTGCCAAAATCGTAGGCGACAAATAGTTAGTCTTAGGCGACGAGTTGTTTCTGTCGCCTAGGACAAGATTTCGTGTAGTGAATGGGCCTAAGAATTATAGATCCACCTTTCTTCAAAACAAGTT
The DNA here is from genome assembly GCA_034370585.1 of Fragaria x ananassa. Lineage (NCBI taxonomy): Eukaryota > Viridiplantae > Streptophyta > Magnoliopsida > Rosales > Rosaceae > Fragaria > Fragaria x ananassa. The sequence goes on from CP139752.1 coordinate 19,840,784, forward strand.
AAGTTTAGTAAGAAAATTCCAGCTTGCACTCGAATTACTTAGCCTGTATCGTTTTTTAATGGATTGTAGAAAGAACTAAAACAAGTTAAGTTTAGTATGAAATTTGTCTTGTGATATAGAAAGAACTAGAAATGGATTGTAGTGTGCTGGTTTCGGCTTTGAACAACACCAATGAAGATAGATCTATTGTGGGCCGAGTGGTGGAGGTCTGTGGAGAGTATATGACTGCCTTCAACTCTATCTCGGTTCAACATGTTTTTAAGGAAGCAAACGGTTTGGCTCATCGTTTAGCTCACCTTGCTAGTCATTCTCATATTGATGATCTTTGGTTAGAAGGGACACCTCATATTATTGAGGATTTTCTCTCCGAGGACTTATGTAAGAGTACTCAAGTTATATACGTACCCCCTCGTAGTACAAGTATCATCAATTAATAAAGTTCTATATTATTAGTAAAAAAAAGAAAAGTAACGTACACGTATCACATATGATGATATGAACACATTGACATCTTATGAATTAGAGGCTTGAGACTTCTCAACTCCAAAAATATTGATTAGTACTTTAGTACCCATATTAAATGCAAATCTTTAGATATAAGTAGAAAAGTCGTTTTGCTGTTATTAATTTGTTATCATACCAGAAACCTAGCTTAAAAATGAAGTAAATGGCCTTCTCAAAGTAATTAGGCAGGTTCTTATAACTGTCGTTTTTGAACTTGACTCATGTTGAGTTTGACCCAAATTAACGCATGAAGAAGAAATTGTAGCATGGAGCTTTCATCCAACAGTTGATCATGACTCCATCCTTGTTGCACAAACACGTGCATTCTCATCACCAACAACACTTCTTAGTATTTGATGTTAAACAACAGAGCGGATTCAATGCACCTTGGTTCACTTGAACCAAGTCACGTGCACTAACAGTTGAATAACAGCGTTAATCGTTCTCTTATCTGAACTTCTCTCTTACATGAACTTCTCCAAGACCTGAACTTCTCTCCCGCATTTTTTGTTCGACGTCTCTCTCTCCAGGCCAAGACCTGAACTTCCTGAGGCTGATGAAATCAGATTCAAAATCCCAGTTCTTGCAATCACTTCAATTCCCATGCCAAAGCGACAAACTCCTCACGGCTCCTATCACTCACAGATTGCTTACATATAATTTCTTCAACATGAATACTTCATAAGTCTACGATATCTGCCCAATATCTGCAATCATCAACAAATAATCAATACCCAATGTCAGAGCAACCACAACAACATGTCTATTGATCCTTGCAATCATACCTTTCCAGAAATTGAAGACGACAACGGCGATTGGAGGATGATTAGTTTTGTTCGACTGTACCGGATCCACCGTGCGGAGCACGAATTCAAACCTCTCCAGCTAATAAGACAAAAAGCAATTTCTGAGATCTCAATTGACGATATGTGGGTAAATCAGATGCAAAGAATGAATGAATCGAAGACAGATGCGCAGAAGCTCTGATGCCACAAGAGCGGCGGCGACAGAAAAGTATTTTTCTTTTTTGTTTGCTCTTTAACAGTGTAAGTCTCGACGTTAGTATCATATCAACAACTGATCAAATGAACGGCTGAGATTAAATAAAAATATCTGGTTTAAGTACACCTCGGTGCATACAAGAACTTTCGGTTAAACAAATATGGGAGAGTGAGCCACGTGAAAGACAGTTTTCACAAAAGCAAAAAAATTAAGCCATGAGGAAAACGCATTCCCAATAGTTTAATAGGTATTGCACTCCATTAAAGTCATTAATCAGAGTATTTATGGACTCTTAATTTGCTCAGTTAAACGTCCTCACACCACAGCGTTCATCATATATTGTTCATCACCAAGCTTAGAGCAACAGCCTAAACATGTCTTCTCTCCAACCAACCTTCTCTTCCAAATCAAGTTCCAACTTCAATGAGCTTCAATGGGTGATTCAAATCCGAAAAACCCTAGAGGAAAAGCTCGAGGATGAGAGTGAAATCCGTGTCTCCATTTTCAACGTCCCCAAAACCCTCCTGGCTACTGACCCTGAATCGTATACCCCTCAACTGGTTGCGATCGGTCCTTACCATTATTGGCGGCCGGAGCTCTATGAGATGGAGAGATACAAAGTGGCAGCGGCCAAAAGAACCCAGAAGCAGCTCCAAAGCCTCAAGTTCCAACACCTTGTTGATCAGTTGACGAGGTTCGAGCCGAGGATTCGTGCTTGTTACCACAAGTACTTGGAGTTTAATGGCGAGACTTTGGGGTGGATGATGGCCATTGATGCTTCGTTTTTCCTGGAAATCCTTCAAGTCTATGCGGTTCAAGAAGGGAAGACTTTGACGAGAGTTTCTTCAAGGATGGCGCATTTGGTTGATTATGCTGGAAGGAAGTCAGCGCATCATACAATCCTTAGGGACTTTGTGATGCTTGAGAATCAAATCCCATTGTTTGTGTTGAGAAAAGTGTTGGAATTTCAGTTTCCCACGTTGGAATGCGCAGACGATATGCTTCTTTCTATGTTGATGGGATTGTGCAAAGAGCTCTCCCCTTTCAAGATGAAGGATGAGGACTTGCCAAAGATCCAAGTCTCTAGTTGTTGTCACTTGCTGGACTTTCTGTACCAGTTGGTCACCCCCGAGTTAGAAGCTGGACCGTCGGAAATCACAGAAGAAGAAGATAGCAAGGGCACACCACACAAGGAAAAATCATCAGCTAACTCGAATTATGTCAAACAATTTCTAGATGAGGTATGGAAGCTGCTATCCAAGTTGAACAAAGGCCCAATACGTCTTCTGAAAAAGATTCTAATATCTGGACCTGTAAAAGTGATATTCAAACTGCCTTGGACTATCCTCTCCAACCTTCCAGGATTTGCAATTTTGAAACAACCTCTTGAGTACTTATTCTCCTCCGAAGACAAAGAAGCAGTGAAACCAGAAGATGAAAAGTCGAACAATGGCATTAGTAAACCGCCATTGATCGAGGAGATCACCGTCCCATCCGTCTCTGATCTCTCAAAATCCGGTGTGAAGTTCTTGCCCGTAAGCAGCATTTCGAGCATCTCTTTTGATGCGAAAACTTGCTCGTTTTACCTCCCGAGTACTAGCTTAGATGGAAACACAGAGGTGATCCTGAGAAACTTGGTGGCCTACGAAGCATCAACTGCATCAGGGCCATTGGTTTTTACTCGCTACACCGAGCTGATGAATGGGATCATAGACACCGAGGAAGACGCCAAGTTGCTTAGAGAAAAAGGTATCATCTTGAACCGTTTGAAGAGTGATGAAGAAGTGGCAAACCTGTACAATGGCATGAGCAAGTCCATTAGATTGACTAAAGTTCCCTTCATGGATAAGGCCATCGAAGATGCCAACAAGTACTACAATGGCAGATGGAAGGTGAAGTTGAGGAGGTTTATGAAGACTTATGTGTTTGGTTCCTGGCCAATTCTGGCCTTGCTCGCTGCCATTTTTCTCCTTGTCTTGATGACATTGCAAGCATTTTGCTCAGTATACACCTGCAGTCGCATATTTAATATCAGCACCACTACTTAGTGATTTTGATTAGCCTCTATAATTTAGTTGTCATCCTGCTCACTGACCCCCTCTTAGGTTGTGCGCTGGGGAATCGAAAAGCTTGAGGGTACGTAGTATGGTTTGCTTTTTCTTACATATTTATTGTTTGATTCTTTCTTTCTTATCTTTTTTTCTCTCTTTTCCTTATTTCTCTGCTGTGAAGTTAATTATTAGTGATTGTAATGATGACGAAGGGCATCAAAAACTTGATTATGGATTTATGTATTGTGTGTTCTGTGATTGATCGACTTTGTGCCATCTTATTTTTCTTCGAGTTCTTGGCTAGTTTCCTAAAAAAAAAAGAAAAAAAAAAGGGTTCTTGGCTGGTATATTGTTAATGATAATTCCAACTTTGACAACGTCAACATATTCAGATCGACCAAATAAATAAAAAGTCTAGTGTTTCTCTATTAGAACTTATCAACAATCTGTTGAATTGAATCTCTTCAAGTGGCTTAGTGCATCGTCGATCGTCAGACAGGGAACGTTCAACCCAAGTTCGATTCACAAAGCAGTTAACATAACCGGTCACTATGATCCAATGCATAGTAGAAATAACCAGGTACTATGATGCAATGCATAGTTAAAGTATCAGACAAAACACACACATCTATGCTGTTTGCTTATGATGCATATTATAAGATTAATTACCTCAAGTTTAAGCTCATTGCAGTCCAAGGAAACTAATGGAGAAGCTAAGATGATAAGGGCATGGCCACCTCATATATTCTGTCTACGTATAATGCATATAATCATTTATGTATAATACATTTATATATATATATATATATATATATATATATATATAATCCATGTGGTGCAGATATACATGAGATATTTCATATGATCTAGCCAAGGCTGCTTTGGATTATACTGAGAATTTGGTGCCAGTAGAGGATTAAAAACTGTGGGAATTGATACTCGGTGCTGGTACACATGTGTACCCTTGATTTGATTAATCGCAAGTGAAATGGATTTGCAATTGATAAAATGCTTCACCATCATACAGAACAAAAATAATGCATAAGAAGCTAAGAACCAGGTGTCAGATCATTTTTGACATATTAATTAACGTGATGACCCTAATTGTGTACGTTCGTAGTAGGTACGGGACAGGGACCTGACATTTTACAAGCTTGAGGTGAATAACTAAAATGTGGTTTTGTTTAAATCATATTAATCGAAATTTTTTCTTATGTAGAAGTTTCATGTTTTTTTTTTTTTTTTTGCGTAACATTATAAAAAAAATTAAAAAAAAAACAATGGAGTAAACCCAAATACATACGTGCAATTTTATAGGTAGGTTTAGGAAGGAAGTTTCCCTTGCTATTCGATGTGGGATCTGTTGCTCTCCTTGTTACCTTTTTTTACTCCCATTCGGTTATTGGTACCAACAATATCTATATATGGGGAGTGAGTAGAATTATTGTTCAGGGTTAGGGTTGTGTGTCCTATCACAAATTTTATGTAATTGATGTCTAATTTAACGTGCGATTTTCATATGTTGGATGTCACACTCCAATTTTTGAAAAATAATTTTTAAATTTTTTTAGCATAATAAACCTTAAAATATTAATATCTCAAACATGTTTCAACAACTATCTCAAGCAACTAAACTCATTGACAAAAATGTAAATGTCACATAACCCAACACTGAGTTAAATATTACATTTTCTTATTTACACAAACTTGCAAAACAAGAAAATGAAAACAATCTCATGAGTTTGATATTGTCTACCCAACTATGAAACTATACAGAGTACAGCAAAAACAAAGAACTCTGCCACTATTGCCTCCACCTCAACCCTGCTGATCCTCACATGCAGGTCTAACCCATACACCAAGAATTAGTACACCGAGATTGTAAAATAACAATCCCGGTAAGCTAAAAAAGCTTGTATGAGTAAACTCAAAATAATACAACATTTATCACATCCAACATTTCACAAGAGGGATTTGGTCAATAATTAAAAACCAAAAATCCAACACATTACCAAAGAAATGTACCCATGAGTCCCAGATATTTACCAAATACCTCTCATAACTTACAACAACAAATTGTGTACCCATGGGTCCTAGATACCATAAAGTATCCTCATGACCTACACTGACAAACAGACTAGAGCTCTATTCCTAACCGCAACCAATTACCCGGCCAAAGGCTTGAAACCCGGTTTGACTGTCTAATATCAAAACAAAAAAAATGATAAATAGCATCTTAACCACAACCAATCACCCGATTAAAAGCTTGGAACCCGGCTTAACTAATTATCTAACAATCACAATATCACAAAATTAAGATTGGGTCATAACCATAACTAATCATCCAATTAAAAGGCTTGGAACCCAGTTTGACTATTTAACAACAATTCACCATATAACATCATCATCATCATTAACAAACACAAGTTCTCATCATAAAATTATATCTTTGCATAGATATATTTTTATGAAACAATATACATATTCCACATGAATAATCTATCTAAAATCACAACAATTATGATCACTTGAACCTCAAAATTAACATATAAAGAAAACTTGTTTTATCTTACCTATAAGCCGTTGGCGATCAAGCTCATATATTTTGAAAACAAATAATAGCATAGTATTAATTTTATCAACAAATGATCATAATCAAATTTAGTCCTTGTAAGGGTCTTTTTTGAATTAAATAGCGACTAGGACAAGATTAACCCAAAAATCTGATTAAAGGGAAATCTTGTATGTGAATCAAACAACAAATGGGCTTGACAGCATAAAGCGTGGTATGGGAGTTAGAAACACACTGCGGTGAGAGGTTTGAGTTTCTGGATTTTGGATTTCTGGGAAATTGGTTTGAATGAGAGTTTTTGGGAGGATGGCTGAGAGTTGAAGCTCGTAAATGCATGAATGCTTGGCTTGATTGCTATTGCTTCTAAGTTTATTTTTGGGTTTCTTGGGATTGTGTAGGATGGCTGGTGGGGTTTTTTTGGCTTAAAGGTTTGGATTTGGTGTCAGAGATGGGCTTGGCGTGCATGCGGGCTACGCGTCTTTCTTCTTTGCGAAGTCCTCTGCGTGGAGCAATCTCGCCCCGCTTGGAAGCAATCTCGCCTCGCCTGGAAGCCATCTCGCCTCGGCTGTAAGCCATCTCGCCTCGCTTGGAAGCCATCTTGTCTCGGCTGCAAACCATCTCGCCTCGCCTGGAAGCCATCTCGCCTCGGCTGCAAGCCATCTCCCCTCGCTTGGAAGCCATCTTGCCTCGGCTGCAAGCCATCTCGCCTCACCTAGAATTTCTCTCCTTCACCAAGTACCCTGCGCGGAACAATCTCGCCTTGCCTGGAAGCCATCTCGCCTTGGCTGCAAGCCATCTCGCCTCACCTGGAATTTCTCTCCTTTGTGAAGTACCCTACACGAAGCAATCTCGCCTCGCCTGGAAGCAGTCTCGCCTCGCCTGGAAGCCATCTCGCCTCTCCTGGAATTTCTCTCCTTCTGATTAACCTTGTGCGTGTTTCAAGATCGAGGAGGGGCTTGTAGCATAAGCTGGCGTGGGAGCTGAAGGCACACCGCGGTGGTGAAAATTGAACTGAGTTTTGGGGTTAGATTTATGGGAAGGGATCTGGGTTTCAAAGACAGGGATTGGAAGATGATTAGAGAAGGGGTTTTGGCTTGGAGGTTTGGAAGCATGAAGGCTGAGTGCTTTGGGGAATTTATGGGTTTTTGTTGCTTCCCCTCCCCCCCTTTGCAGCTCCCCAAACCTCCTTTTCATAGAGCGGGATTAGAGGGTTTTGCGATGGATCGCGATGCCTAATCCGCTATGTAAAAGGATCGCTCTCTTCGAGTACCTCAAAAGCTGACAGAGAGAAGTTGACTTTGAGTAATGGAGGAGACAACTCACTGCGGGGAGGCTGCGAGGACGATTGCAGAGACGGAAATCCAGGGACAGGTCGAACCAAATAACTTGAATCCCATGATCTCGTCATCCAAGGATGAAAGAGCTGCCTTGGAACCAATCGCTGACCCTCTTCTTCCTTGGATTAGGAGCGGATGGCACTTTTCTATTGTGCAAAGCTTGTCGCCATACTGCGACGAGGAGGGGGAGATGAAATGGCTGACCATCACTACCAGAAGAAAGGTTATAGCCGACGAAAAAAAAAAAAACCAGGCCAACGAAGTATTTTTTCGTCGGCTATAGTGGGCTTTAGCCGACGAAATTTTATTTCGTCGGCTAAGGTAAATTTTCGTCGGCTATGATGTCCACTTTAGCCGACGAAATTTTCTTTCGCCGGCTATTTTAAATTTTCGTCGGCTATGACAAACTATAGCCGACGAAAAAAAATTTCGTCTCCTAAAGAATTTATGTCGTCGGCTAAAGTTCACAAACCATGGCCGACGAAATATTTAAAAGTTTAGCCGACGAAATTCATAGTCGTCGGCTAAAGTGCTTTATATTTGCAGATCTGGGCAGCAGCAGCTCATTTAAAAAAAAAAACGGGAAAAAAACGGGAGAAGAGAAAAGGGGAGAAAAAGTTTGGGTGTTGTCGAAATCTGTCCATAATCAGTTTGTGGAGCCATATATAGATACGTATATGTATATATATGTTGATTAATTGAGTTTTATTTGAGTTGATCGATTTTAATTAGTGTGATTAATTGAGTTTATTGATTTTGATTGTGATTGAGTTGATTAATTTTGAGTACGTTGGATGTATATATATATGTGTTGATCGATTTGGTTGATGATTTGAATTGATAATATATATGAATTAATTTGTTGTTAATAAATAGTAGATATATATATATATATGTTAATATTAATTTATAATATTATTGTGTTGATATGGTATGAAGTTGTTGATGATATATATGAGTTCATAATGATAATTTTGTAATTAATTAGTTGTAGTACGTACGTAGAATATATATATATTAAATGAATTGAGATTTTATATATGGCATGAAATTTTATTAATAATTAGCTAGCAGCGTTATAAATATATATATATTTTGTTATATTTTCAAGATATGGATAAGAGTTGGATTTCGCTTCCAAAATGAGACAAAGATACGGTGTAGGAGTTATGAGTTTTCTAGAATATGCGATGGATAATGCTAACGGGAATACAATTTTCTATTGCCCGTGCACGAAATGTCAGTGTCGCAGCGATATGTATCGATTTCCCATTGACAAAGTATGGCAGCACCTGAGGAGTAACGGGTTTTGGGAGAAGTACACATGTTGGTTATATCACGGTGAAACATCATCAGGGGGTCCGCATGATCATGGCCAATTTTTCGAGACGGGCAGTGCTAGTACATCCAACGATCCAACAACGACATTCATCAACGACATGTTTCCTTATGAGAGCGGTGTATGCGCTCAAGGACAGTATATGCCTGACCCGGTGCAGCCCTTCCCTAGAGCTGTGAACACTGCTGGTATTGAAAAGTACAACAAACTGCTTGCTTTCCAACAGACCCCTGTGTACCCCGGTTGTCAGAAGACCGTTCTTGAAAGTGTGATGGACGTAATGAGGATTAAAGTTGAGACAAAATCGACCGTGAAGGCTATTGATGAGTATCTACAGTACACTGCTTCGATGCTGCCCAACGGTCATCGTCTTCCTACCACTCATCGGAAGGTCCGATGTATCCTGAAAGATCTTGGGCTTTCCTACATCAAGATCCATGCATGCAGATATGACTGCGTTCTCTTTTGGGGTAAAGATCCAGAAGGGAATGACCTTGGTGGCCTTGACGCATGTCCGGTATGTCACACTGACAGATATAAGCTGACTCCTGCAGGCAACAGGAAACCTGTAAAGGTACTTCGGTATTTCCCTTTGACGGATAGGTTGGAGCGGTTGTACATGTCTTCATACACGGCCGAAGCGATGAGATGGCACGCTGATAGGGAATTGCATGACGAAGATACCCTTATACACCCTGCTGACGGTCAGGCTTGGAAGCATATAGACAGGGAGTTTCCTCAATTTGCGTCAGAGGTCCGAAATGTGAGGCTCGGGCTCTCATCCGACGGGTTCAACCCTTTTGGGAACATGAGTCTGCAATACAGTATATGGCCGGTGATTTTGGTACCGTACAACCTTCCCCCATGGATGTGCATGAAGAAGGAATACAATATGTTGAGTTTGTTGATTCCGGGGCCCGGTTATCCGGGGAAGTGTCTCGATGTGTACTTGAGACCTTTGATTGAAGAGCTTAAATTTTTGTGGGACGTTGGTCATCCCACTTATGACAAGTACACGCACGAGATGTTCCAGATGCATGTCATGGTTGTTGGCACCATCAGTGATTTTCCTGCCCGTGGGATGTTGTCGGGCAACGTTGTTAGGGGATACAAGGCTTGTCCAGAGTGCCTTAGCGATGAGGGGAGCAGCAGTCATTGCAACAAGATATGCAAATTGGGTCACCGTGCTTTCCTTCCATATGATCACGAATGGCGGTTCGATGAAAAGGCATTTGATGGGACTGTAGAACACGGCGTGCCTCCCAGAAGATGGACGGGGGAAGACATTTTAGCGGTGCTTAATGAGTACGATTTTGGGCAGCTCAGCAATCATCCCAACATTGTGGCGGCAATACCTGAAAGACCCGACAGGTACAAATTCTGGACACATAAGAGCATATTCTGGGAACTCCCATACTGGAGTAAGTTATTGATCAGGCACTACCTGGATGTGATGCACATAGAAAAGAATGTGTGCGACAGTGTGGTGGGCACAATGCTGAACTTGGAGGGGAAGACGAAAGACGGTCCTAAGGCACGCATTGATCTAAAAAATGCGGAATAAGAAGACATTTGTGGTTGAAAGAAGGGAAGAAACATGTGTGCGATCAGTACGGAATATTATCGGTGAACACTGCTACAAGTTCTTACGAGGATGACCCCTTCGTTTTTGCCACATCGGTAAAACAAGTGTTTTATCTTGATGACCTTGCTAAGGGTGACGCGTGGAAAGTAGTCAACCTTGTGCACCCTCGAAACATTTATCGGGCGGCTACACTTGGAGAGGCCGAAGACGAGGAAGAAGATGTTGCGTATCAAGAGCCCAACGCAATAGGTATTCCTAACTCCTCTACCATTCGCCTTAATAATTTTAAAGCGGGTCGTTCGGTGCGAATTCGTGATGAAGAGCCAAGGCTTGTTGATGTTGATCCAAATCAAGAGTCAGACGAAGACTCTGGCGATGAGGAAATACATATATTACCAGAAATTAATTCTGACACCGAAGAAGACTCATCGGATGATTCCGATTACGAGCCTTAGTTTTAATGTATGATTCCGATTAATTTGTATAATTTTTCAATGACTTTTTCCTTTATATTTTACACATGTTGAATTCATATTTCAGTTATTTTATATGAATTTTGGTGATACATGATTAACAGGGTTTTTTTAATGTATGGTTTATGAATATCGTCTGTTTTTTTTCCCTGTTTTTTTACTTTAGCCGACGAAATATACTATAATTCGTCGGCTAAGATGTTTTTTGCCGACGAAAAAAGCCTTAATTCGTCGGCCATAGATGTTTTTTATTTATTTTTATTACACACTTTAGCCGACGAAATAAACTGTGATTCGTCGGCTAACATTTCTTAGCCGACGAAAAAAACCTTAATTTCGTCGGCTAAACTTGTTTTTTTATTTTTTTAATTACTCACTTTAGCCGACGAAAGACTCTGTAATTCGTCGGCTAATATGGTTTTTGCCGACGAATAACCTAATAATTCGTCGGCTATAGTTATTTTTTTAATTTTTTAATTACATACTATAGCCGACGAATATGTTAGGGTATTCGTCGGCTAAACCCTAAAATATTTCTATTACCTACTATAGCCCTATGTTCGGTGGTTATTTTGAGTAAAATTTTTATACGACTTGTTGCGTGTCATCGGTTTAAAACTATTTTCAGTTGGAGGTCCGGCCAAAATACGTAATTTAGTCGGTCGAACGACCTTTTCCGTGCGTTTAGGGGTTTGACTTACGAGATTGACCGTCCGGATCGAGCTCTTATTCTTTTCGGATCAAGTTGATTTTTTTCTCATACATGTATTTTATCATGATGGTCAGATATGACGGCTGGATTTGTGTTTCTCAAGTTTGATCATCACGATCACAACATGTGTACTAATGTTGTATAACTCGTTTACCAAGTGTTATGTAAATGTTCTGTTTCAAAAACAAACTATACGTAGATCCTTCAAACGTAAAAATGTCATGAAATAAGACATGACTAGAATGGTGAAATACGTCTACGGTTGAAAAATCACGGTATTCCGGTCATGTCTCGGTGCCGATAGTTGCGGTCAATGCAATTTTCCATTCTTTCTCCCTATGGGTAGCCCCGGGTTCGGTGGTTATTTTGCGTAAAATTTATATATGACTTGTTGCGTGTCATCGGTTTAAAACTATTTTCATTTGGAGGTCTGGCCAAAATACGTAATTTAGACGGTCGAACGACCTTTTCCGTGCGTTTAGGGGTTTGACTTACGAGATTGACCGTCCGGATCGAGCTCTTATTCATTTCGGATCAAGTTGAGTTTTTCCCCATAAATGTATTTTATCATGATGGTCAGATCTGACGGCTGGATTTGTGTTTCTCAAGTTTGATCATCACGATCACAACATGCCAAATGTATAAAGGTTTAGCCGACGAATTTCAAAGGTTAAGCCGACGAATTTCAAAGGTTTAGCCGACGAATTTCAAATGTTTAGCCGACGAATTTCAAAGGTTTAGCCGACGAATTTCAAATGTTTAGCCGACGAATATATGTATAGCCGACGAATTTCAAAGGTTTAGCCGACGAATATATGTATAGCCGACGAAATTTTAATCTTTAGCCGACGAACAAATTATTTCGTCGGCTAAAGTCCTCGGGTTTTAATTGCGAACCCTAGCCTCCTCCCTCATTTCTGCAGTTTTTCAACCCTAGCCTCCTCCCTCCCGGTCTCCTCCCTCCTCCCTCCCGGTCTCCTCCCTCCTCCCTCCCTCTCCCGTCGCCGCCTCCTCCCTCCTCCCTGCCTCCCGGTCTCCTCCCTCCCTCCTCTCTCTGTAAAGCTCTGCCGTTTCTCAACTCTCACCCGATTGCAGGTTTCATATTTCCTTCTACTTTGATTAATGTTTTGGGTTCATAACTTTATATTTGGTTCCCATATTAATTTAATTTTTGTTTATACATTGTTATACTAGATCTTAATTTGTTCATATAGATGAAATTGAACATAAGTGTGGATTTTGTGTTAATTTAGAGAATCGGGATGAAAACGCGAAGTTGAAGAAAGGAATAAAACTTGTAATTTAATTTGTGTTAATTTAATTATGTTAGTTTATGTGTTTATTTTTGAATATATGTGTTTATTTTTGAATATATGTGTTAATTTATTTTTGATTTCGAATTTAGTTTTACGATATGTTAGTTAATTTATGATGAGCATAATATATATAATATTATTATGTAAGTAAAATATATATATATATTTTAAAAATAAGTATAATTTTAAAAATGTATCACGAAGAAAAAATAAGTATAATATTATTATTTTTGATTTCGAAAATGAAAATACATCACGAAGAAAAAATCTTTCTTAGGATCTTATACATAGAGTTGTCATAGATTACATACGCTAGCATTATGGAATAATTAGAAGTAAAATAATTTTTTTTACACGAAGTACAATTTTGACACATTGCTGCTATGATCTTGTCGCCAGGTTTGCTCTCTGAAGAGTTTACTGAAAGAGGTGTTTGTGAAGCTTCGCCGAAAGCTCGGATATCTTTGATATAGCAAATATTTCTACAATTCTTGTTACTATATATATATATCTAACACAGTAACTATATATCTTCACGATCACACTAAACTCTGCTGCTTTGAATTAGAATCACAGAAATAAGACGAGTCACATACAAAAACAAAGCAGGAGACAATGTCATCACTGGACTAAACACTCGAATTTAACCTTTTGCCTAATGGCGAATGCATGACCCACCTACACTGGAAAAGCTAAACAACCCTTGTGATGAACAAAGCCAAAACTCTCCCATGGTGGAAGAACCCAAAAACCAATCTCTCACCATTAAAATTACCATCATAGACAGATGACAAAAGTGAAGAAAGCAACAAACTGAGCAAAGCACTAGAACAAAAACCTCATCAGGTAGGTTTCAAGTCTTGGAACATAGTATCCCACCTGATCTCTTCAAGTCCGGTAGACCAGTAACCATCGTCATCTGCGTCCATCTTTTCCTCCTTTCGAAGATCGTACACCACCGGACTTGAAAAACCGTCGCCGTGAGGTTGCCCGGAAACCAGAGGACTAGTACCAGCTGTACCATTGGTAAGCAACAACCTAGTGCCTTGTACTTGTACATGTTTGGTCACCCCCAGCTTCTTGTTCCTCTTCATCATGGCTCCTCTAAACCTCGCCCTGTAATTACTTGGCCTCGGCACGAGCGCCAGAGCTGAAGAATCCTCACTGCGGCGAGTCCACGTCCGTACAAACTCAGCAAAACACCTCTTGGTCTTCTTGATCGCCACTATAAGCCTGGTCATGGGCCGGGGAGTGCTACTTGCTAGTCTACCCTTTTCTTTTCTGGCAAGCTTGAGGATCTCTAGCCTGTGTTTGGCTATGGAGATCCCCATGCTTTGAAGAAACTCGTGGTTGAAGTAGACTATGTCTTCTTCTTCTAGCTCGTTGTGAGCAAAGCAAAGACCATACTCGTATACAAGCGAGGGCTCTAGGCCGGTTTTGGAGAGCCATGAGAACCAATCCATGATGATGTAGAGTGAGTGCGCAATTGAGTTTGTGTCTGTGTGATGATTTGCGAAAGGAGAGAAAGAAAGAGAGAGAGAGAGAACGATGAAGTGGGAGCGATGGGAAGGGAATGTAAAATATAAAGTAGAGGCTGGGGTGGTGAAGTTGTTGAGAGTGACATAGACTTGCTTCTGAGGTTTTGGGGGTTTCCTTTTGATTTTCTAGTAAAATGTAGGTTTAGTTGTCAGATGAAACTTGAGAGTGACTAAAGAAGAAAAGTAAAATGTGGTGTGGGGTATCAATGTCCATTATCCTCCAAAATGGGCAATGTGATCTCAAACATTATGAGTGAGAGCTAAGCCATGTGAAATGGCAATGGCTTAAATCACGGTATGGGAACACAGAAGGGTGCGTGGGTCTTTCCCATTGCTAGGGTTTGTGCATTCATTTTGGTGGAAGGAAAGTGGCATTTGAAAATTGACAAGTACCCTGCTTTGCAAGCTAGGATGCAAATCCTCTATCTTCTTGAATCCAAGTGAGATACATTAGAAATCCGAGGCATTCAATATAGATTTCAGATTTGATATTGAACTTTGAACAAGATCATGAGGATCTTATAGTGAGGATTTATAGTACACTTATAAAGATTATTCTTGATAAGTTACTTTAAACATTGGGATATTCTTGTGTTTCGAAATTAATATTTATTAATACTTAAAAAAATTTAGCAACATCTCGTGTATTTCACTATGATTTGTAAGTTACGGATAATTATTTGGACAATCGTTTTATATTTTAAAAGTAATGGATATATTTCATCTGGTAAAAGCCAATATAGATATTGACCAATGGGACAAGTGAGAGTTAAACTCAAGTCCAACGGTTGGTCATCCAAGAGCAAAGCTCCAATACAACTTTAAGAGTCTACAAAAACTACAAAGAAAACTACTTCAAATAAACTAATGTCTGAAAATGGGCTTATTTTGACCTAGAAAGCAATAGCCTATGTAACAAAACCAAAGTACCCTAGCTAAACAGTCCCTTCCAGTTCAGACCGCCAACGAGTTTGCCAGAAGGGTCTCCTCCCACCGAATCAGTGTGGTTTAGGGTTTATGCACCGGACCAACCGTCACTGAGAAAATAAGAAACCTCCCACTAGAAGCACATAAGCTCACAACAAGAGAAGCACGTTCAGTCCGCCTTTGCCCCTTCGTGAAAACTGGATTCAAAACCGGATCACGACCTTCTGCTTGCCTCCGCCACGTGCACCGTCTCAACAAGACGTCGGCTTGGCACCTCCCCTTCCACGAACCAGGTTCAAAACCGCAGCCCAAACCTTGATCCCAACTATAGTGAAATTTCTACCTATGACTACGATGTCAGATGCCACCCCACCCCCCCCCCCCCCCCCCCCGAGGCTAAGACCAAGGTCACCACCACCCTCTAACACGAAACCTTAGGTTTCAATTTGCTAAGCTCCGAAGGAGCGAATTGATCGACTATAGATGGATACTTTAGGAGTAACTAAATTGAGGATAATTTGGACAATTTGAGTGACAACAAGACTGTTTATTGTAGGGCTGGGCATTTTCGGTTCAGATCGGTTTTAGAACGAAATCAAAACCAATCCGAATTATTCGGTTTAAGGTTTTTTCCAACCGAATCCGAATTTCAAAACTTTTGACCCGAATATTTGACCCATCTAAATTTTCGGATCGGTTCGGGTCAGTTCGGTTTTGGTCCATATTTGAAAAACTTTTTGCCCATCTACTATCTCGCTATAAAGTTGAACTTCAAATTTTTAATTCGAGTAACATGTTTTTTTTTATAAGGAAAAATATAAACTCAAAGTACAACAAGCAATCCATTTCACTCTCAATCTTTTCTAAATTAACAGATTTTTCCAAGAAATGAGATGAATGAGAAATTGTCTTTTTTAAGTGTGGGAAAGTACATTGTAAGTAGAGATGAATCAACTAATAATAGTAACATTTCAGGTAGATAAATTATATATGTTTACACATTATATGATTTGAATTGGTTCAGTTATTTTCGATTTGTTTAAGAGCTTGAACCGGATCTGATCCGATCTAAACCGGTTCGGTTCACTACTTGTTTTGACCCAAATAGTATAGTTTGGTTATCTGATCCGGTTTTTCGGTTCGGTTCGATCGGGTTTTGCACATATTCGGTTAATTGCCCAGCCCTAGTTTATTGTCATCCAATTTTCTAAAACATATCCTTCTAAGTTATATTCTACCAAATTATATTTTAATATAGAATCATTAACTTATAATACTATCTAACTTATTTGTATCATATATTCATCACCACTTGGGTGATCATATAGTTTGGTTGAACCAAACATATAAATTACATATTAAGGACTGCAATTTTTAAAACGTTGGCCCAAATTGTATGAGTGCAAAGCACCTAATAAAAATGATCAAGGACCTTTTGAAGTCACCAAATTTACTCAATTATAACTGCTCTACAGTATTCAATTCACTAAAGCGGTTGTTGTGCCATTTGATTAGTGATCATGAAATATTGTACAAGCAAAATGTGACATGGGATTCTGCAAAGAACTTTTCTTTTTCTATACTAAAGAAAATACTTTCTCCAAAATTTGTGACGGATCTACTTTCCCTTGAAACACAATCGGATACTCAAATATAAGAATCAGCTGATACAATTTTATCGTTGTAGGTTTTGTTTTTTTCCTGCTGTCACCGATAAATAATAATCTAGACTTTGCAGATACTAAAATGAGATTAATTACCAAAAACACAATATTATTCTTTGGCTCTTTGCTTTAGGTACACGTTGAGCTATTTTTCATATTGGACCGTATTCTCCAATGAGACAAACATAACTATGCTCTAACAAGCAAAAATCTCGTATTTTAATGTAAATGGTTACTGCGTGTACAATTATTTAATTTTATATAATCATATGGTAACTCGAAATCATGGTAATTCGAGGCATAGAGTTAATAAAACCTGATTTACTTCATAAATCGATTCTTCGATCATGCTCTGCCTGCACAGAACTTCTTTCTGCAAACTGCAAAGTCACAACTTGAAATAAGCCTCGGTCAAAAATGTACCTTCACTTATATTAGTCCGGCAATTACATAAAAATGCCTCATAAAGTCAGTCATAGTGTGCAAGACACTAAAAATTACCCACTGCAGCTTTGGTCGGCTGTCTTTTGTAGACATTTCTGCTTTAAGAATCCTCTAATATTGCTAAACAAAAAACGAAAACGAAAACGAAAACGAAAAAGAAGCCACTAATACTATCTTAGTACTCATTAAATCATGGACAAAGTTTATGAGATTTGGCTCCAACAAACTAGTGCCTAGCTCAAAGCTAGCTCAAAGCTAGGTTCATAATAAATAATATTGCCCCCTATCGATTACATTTTGGACTAGAGAAGAGGTTCACGGGGCCTATTGGATTAGAGAGGAGCACTATTTCCATGTGAATGAGAAATATTCTGTGTTCTACGGCGGATTTGTATTTTTGTTGATGATTTAGAGCAATTGGAGTTTCTGAAACAACCAAATAGAGAAGAGAGAAGGTATCTGATCGGTCCCGTTCAGATGAGATTGAAGATCCCATCAATCTAATTATCCGTTTATTTCAAACTATTGGTTATATTATAAAGTGAGGTCTATAGTTTGATATATCACATGTTCATCAAACTAAGAACATAAGTAATTTTAAATATACACCATTAATCTCTTAATATATATCACTTATTTAATACACTACCCATCTATTTTTCATTTCAATATATTCTATTAATTGCATATTTCAAACTATCACTACCAGAAAAAAGATCTTGGGCGACGAAAAAAAATCGTCGCCCTGTTAAAATATTTCGTCGCCTAAGTACTTAGGCGACGACGACGACATGTCGTCGGCCAAAACGTCGTCGCCAGAACCGCGTCGGTCAAGAACTTGGGCGACGAAAATTCATTCCGTCGTCGCCTAAGAGTAATTCTTAGGCGACGATACGAATTTCGTCGCCTAAAATATACTTCTCGTCGCCCAAAAAATATTCGTCGCCCAAGATTTAACACCTTGGCCAACGAAAACATATTTCGTCGCTTAAGATCTTATAACCTTGGGCGACGAAAATAAATATTCCGTCGCCTAAGATGTAGTGCCTAAGATCACTACATCTTAGGCGACGATATTTTTTTTTCGTCGCCTAAGATGGTAAGTCCTTGACCGACGATTTAGAAATTTCGTCGCCTAAGATATATTTAATTTTTTTAAAAAAATAATTAAATAATTTTTTTAAATATATAAATAATGTTTTTTTAATTTTTGCTGGAATTTTTTTTCGGCATTTCTTTAAATTTTTCTAATACTAAAATCTAATTAAAAATAACACAAATTTATAAATTTATAAATAATTTATTACAAAAATTCAGTCCATCTGCCTATAGATCGAGAAACTTGAAATCTAACACATCATTCCCGTTCGGAGGGTCCTGAGGCTGAGGCGGCGGCTGGTCAGGCTGAGGAGGCTGCTGCTGAGGCTGGGGCCACTGAGGTAATGGTATAGGCGTAGGCATGGGCGGAAACGGCTGTCCGGCCGCATGTGCAGCGATGTAGGCAGTCATCCACTGTCCCATAGCCGCCTGGTTGGCATTGGTGACTTCATTCACCCGCTCCATATGCGCAGCCATGGAAGCCGCATATGATTCCGCCATCGCCGCCATCTCCCTCGCTCTTTGGGCTTCCAGCTCAGACTCCCTCGCTCTTTGGGCTTCCAGCTCAGACTGTAGACTTGCGAACTGATCCTGTAGCCGAGTGGTCTGGCTGTTGCTGCTTGAGGCTCCGGCGGCTCCCTTGCGCTGAAATCCTGGCGTCGTCTTCAGGATCCCCTTTCCAGCGTCTCTCATACCCCGGCAGTAGTAGGTGTTGGAACGCTGCGCGAAGGCAGTGGCCATAATCCGCGCCCCAACGGTAGGATCTGAAGTGTCGATCCTGGACATGGCCTCTGACATGTCATCCTCTGCCGTGCCCGGCCATGTGTCGTTCACCATGCCTCTCATGACCTCTTGCTCCGCCTCCCTCACCCTCGCCTAATTGGATATATTATAAAAATATATTAATTTTCCCGTCATAAAATGTAATTAAAATTAAAAATTAGAAAATATAAGGAACTTACAAGATCCTCCTCAGAATGAGGATATGTCCTCTGAAAGGTTCCCACATAGGGGTTCTCCTCTGGCCGCTCTCGCCGCACGTCGTCCATGATGGCCGAAAACGGCCTCGAACCGGCACGATGGTTGGTTTTGTTCTGTTGCCGGTTCTCAGCGTTCACCCAGGCGAGGTGCTTCAAAAAAAAATTATCGTTAGTAAATATTTAAAAACATACAATTATAATTAATTCACTAATTAAATATTCAAATTTGTTTACGAATTACCTGTTTGTGAGGGTCGTTGAACTGCGTGACAAGAAGCCACCGCCACTCGTACTCCCGATACTCGAACTCCTTCGGGGTACCCGAACGGTCGCTCCCGTACTTCTTCCAGTGTTCCCGGAGGTCGTGCTTCCACTCCTTGAACCTACATATACAAAAAAAATATTAAATATATTATTAAAAAAATAAAATTTAATAAATTATTAAATAGAGGTACCTCTCCCTATGGGCCTTGTCCACCCAGTCACGTCCCTCCTCGGGAACCACAAACCATTGATGTATTACCACTTGTTAGTATTTTTTCGATAATTAAATAATTTATTAGTTAAAAAAATAGTAATTGATCGAGTAAACTCACCGACATCGACTGATGGAGCATCTCTTTCACTCCATCAGGAACCTGGCTCCAGACTCCCCACAACATTGGGAGTCTGGAGCGGATGGTGCCTCCCGCGGCGCGCGTGTACCGGTTTGCCAACGCGGCGTCCACCGGTTTGCCGTTGGAAAACGGGATGGCGATCCGTCCAGCGGACTCGACCGCCCTATCGAGTCCCTTGTTGCTGACGGTGCCTCTCCTGTTCCGCCTTCTCGTTCCGGCGGCTGTGACATTGTGAATCAAATTTAATATTAATAATATATTTTTACATTAAAAAAATTAAAATCGACAAAAAAGTAATAATAAATTACCTGAGGATGAGGCTGAGCCGACGGATTCGTCTCCGTCCGCCTGCTCGGAGACCCTCACGGGATGAAGAGGCGTGGGAAACTCCCGGTAGATATAGGCCTCGTGCGGTGCCACATGCGGGAGCTGCTCCCGAATCGGTCGACCCTCCTCATCGACGCGAGGTATCGCCGGTATCGTCGGAGGAAGGAAGAGGTCGGACGGCACCATAGGGACCCCGGATGACCCGCCATCACCGTCGGTCGAGGAAGACTGTGTGGGGGCGTCGCTGCGGGATCGCGACCGGCGAAGTATCTCTGGATGACGAGGAGCCGTCGCTGCGGGACCCGACTGCCCAGCAGAACCCGAGCCGCTCGCGCCACCCCTAAGCCCCGCATATCGGGACGTCAACTGCCACGAAAACCCGATCGACGGTGATTCCGACGCGTTGTTTGAGGTACCGTCCGAGTCGTCTTGGCTCCTCGCACCCGAACGTTGTCCAGAAGTTCTCCTCATGGCCATCCTGTTTAAAATAACCATAAATTTATTAAAAATATTTTACCGTCTTATAATTAAGTTCACAAAAAATAACCATAAATTTCGAAAAATTTATCAACATTAATAGCACAAATAAAAATTAATAGTTATTATAGGATTTATTATTTTTTTATTCACATAACAAATTATTTACATTAATTCGTAATTATTACATCACAAAAATTAATTTACGAATATTTACATCCTTACTAAAAAATAATCCATTATTTTTTACAAAATGCCCACAATATATTTACAATTATAATTTATATTATTTAATTATTTAATCAAAAAATTTTTAATCATTTACAATATATTTACAAATTATTTCCACAAATCCTAAACCCTAAACCGTAAACCCTAATATTTTACAATTATCATTTACATCACAATTTACCATAATTTACATCACAATTTACAATTATCACAACAACAACAATTTACAATTATCACAACAACAATTTACAATTATCACAACAACAATTTACAATTTACAATTATCACAACAACAATTTACAATTATCACAACAACAATTTACAATTTACAATTATCACAACAACAACAATTTACAATTATCACAACAACAACAACAATTAAAACCAATTTAGGGTTTTAGGGTTATACCTTAAATTGTGGGTCGGCGTCGGGGTCGGCGTCGGGGTTCCGAATTGGGGTCGGGGTCGGGGTCGGATAGAGGGAGAGAGAGAGGGCAGAGAGAGGATTTTCGGAGAGAGAGAGAGAGGGCTTGGCGGCTGAAGAAATGGTTAAGGTTCCGAATTTTTACCTTTTATAGTGGCGTTCTTTTTTGAAAATCGTCGGCCAAGATAATCTTGGGCGACGATTTCTTCAAATCGTCGCCTAAGATACTATTCTTGGGCGACGATGTTCTTCACTATAAATCTCGTCGCCCAAGATGAAGAAAATCGTCGGCCAAGATACTATTCTTGGGCAACGATGTTCTTCACTATAAATCTCGTCGCCCAAGATGAAGAAAATCAACAACAAGAGTCTACTTGGGCGACGATGTTCTTCACTATAACTATCGTCGCCCAAGACAGTCTACTTGGGCGACGATGTTCTTCACTATAAATGTCGTCGCCCAAGATGAATAAAATCGTCGGCCAAGATTTCTATCATAAAATTCAGAATATCGTGATTTTGGTGATCGGAGAAGAGGTACTGAAAACCCACCGTCAGATATGACCAGCATAACAAATTACGTGGGTGGGAAAAAATTCAGCTCCATCTGACAACGATAAGGGATTGATCCGTCCGGTCAATCAGCGCGGTCAAACCCCTAAACAAACGGAAACGGCGATTCGACCCTCCAAATCACGTAATCTGGCCGGACCTTCAACTGAGAATAGTTTCCAATCGACGAGACTTTTACGGGACCCTAAAAATTTGGTAAAAAATAAATACCCGGGATAGGGCTACCACTAGGTAGAAATAAGAGAATTTCGTTAACCGGAACCCACGGAAATCCGTAATTTTACCGGAATATCTTCATTTTTCACGAGTTGACGTATTTCACCGTTCCGGTCATATCTTATTTCACGACTTTTTTGCGTTTGAGGCCTCTACGTATACGTTGTCTTCAAAACGACACTTAAACTCAACACAAAAAAGTTATACAACATTAGTACATATAACGTGAGTTTGGTGATCGGAGAAGAGGAACTGAAAACCTACTATCAGATATGACCAGCATAACGAATTACATAGGTGGGAAAAAATTTAGCTCCATCGGACAAAGATAAGGGCTCGATCCGTCCGGTCAATCGGCGCGGTCAAACCCCTAAACGGACGGAAACGGCTATTCGACCCTCCAAATCACGTAATCTGGCCGGACCTTCAACTGAGAATAGTTTCCAATCGATGAGACGCTTACGGGGCTATAAAAATTTGGTAAAAAATAAAACCCGAGATAGGGCTACCACTAGGTAGAAATTCGTTGACCGGAACAACTGGCACCGAAATTTTACCGAAATATCTTCATTTTTCACGGGCTGAAGTATTTCACCTTTACGGTCATATCTTATTTCACGACTTTTTTGCATTTGAGGCATCTACGTATACGTTGTCTTCAAAACGACACTTAAACTCAACACAAAAAAGTTATACAACATTAGTACATATATCGTGAGTTTGGTGATCGGAGAAGACGAACTGAAAACCTACCGTCAGATATGACCAGCATAACTAATTACGTGGGTGGGAAAAAATTCAGCTCCATCGGACAACGATAAGGGCTCGATCCGTTCGGTCAATCGGCACGGTCAAACCCCTAAACAGACGGAAACGGCTATTCGACCCTCCAAATCACGTAATCTGGCCGGACCTTCAACTGAGAATAGTTTCCAATCGACAAGACTCTTACGGGGATATAAAAATTTGGTAAGAAATAAATACCCGGGATAGGGCTACCACTAGGTAGAAATAAGAGAATTTCGTTGACCGGAACAACCGGCACCGAAATTTAACC
Source organism: Fragaria x ananassa (assembly GCA_034370585.1). NCBI lineage: Eukaryota > Viridiplantae > Streptophyta > Magnoliopsida > Rosales > Rosaceae > Fragaria > Fragaria x ananassa. Next base: position 19,864,248 of record CP139752.1, read on the forward strand.
GGAATATCTTCATTTTTCACGGGTTGACGTATTTCACCGTTCCGGTCATATCTTATTTCCCGAATTTTTTAAGTTTGAGGTCTCTAAGTATACGTTGTCTTCAAAACGACACTTAAACTCAACACTTGTATAAAAAAGTTATACAACATTAGTACATATAACGTGAGTTTGGTGATCGGAGAAGAGGAACTGAAAACCTACCGTCAGATATGACCACCATAACGAATTACATAGGTGGGAAAAAATTTAGCTCCATCGGACAAAGATAAAGGCTCGATCCGTCCGGTCAATCGGCGCGGTCAAACCCCTAAACGGACGGAAACGGCTATTCGACCCTCCAAATCACGTAATCTGTCCGGACCTTCAACTGAGAATAGTTTCCAATCGACGAGACGCTGATGGGACTATAAAAATAAAAAACATTACCTTAAAATTTAAATGTGCTTTATTTATTTTAATTATTCGGATTATCTTGGCCGACGAAATTAGGGTAATTCATCGGCCAAGATAATACTTGGGCGACGATATTTTGTTAAATTCGTCGCCCAAGAGTAAAATAAAAAATCTCGTACCATGACATTTAAATGTGTTTTATTTTATTTTAATTATTCGGATTACTCTTGGCCGACGAAATTCGGGTACTTCGTCGGCCAAGATAACACTTGGGCGACGATATTAGTTAATTTCGTCGCCCAATAGTAAATTAAAAAATCCTATACAATGAAATTTAGATGTTTTTTATTTTATTTTAATTATTCGGATTACTCTTGGCCGACGAAAGTCTTTTATTTCGTCGGCCAAGTAAAAATAAAAAAATAAAATACTTAGGCGACGATATATTTTAGCGTCGTCGCCTAAGGATTAAAAAACTTAGGCGACGATATAAATATCTTAGGCGACGAAATATTGTTTCGTCGCCCTAGTTTCTATATTAGGCGACGAAATTTATCCTTAGGCGACGATTTTTTTTTCGTCGCCTAAAGTTGAACTTTAGGCGACGATTTTATTTCCTTGGGCGACGATTTTTTTTTCGTCGCCTAAAATTGAACTTTAGGCGACAATTTTTTTTCCTTGGGCGACGATTTTTTTTTCGTCGGCCAAGTTTCTCTTAGGCGACGAAAAAAAAAAATCGTCGCCCGGTTTTTTTTTGTTTCGTCGCCCAAGACTCATTTTCTGGTAGTGTATCTAAAATGCCCTCAATATCTAAAACTAATTATCTTTTATTTAATATAATTATTATATATTTAATATTCACAACTCTCTTTACGTATTTTTTTTATTTTCTATTAGATTTTTTTGATTGTGTTAAAAAAAATTGATATTTTTCAATTTATAATCACAAGAGTAATATTATTATACTCGATCTCCAAATGTCCAATATGACAACAATCAACTAGAATTTGAAGAAGAAAAAAATATTGAACATACATAATTTTTTCAAAGTTAAGAAACTAGTTTTTAGTCTGCAAGATAAAAACTAAAGTTGATAATAAAAAAAAATGAATCAGTAAATAATACATGTGATTACAACAGTAGTCAAAATTCAGGTGATGAATTTTGGAGAAGATTTTTTTATTTCTTTTACTTTGATGAGTAGTAATTGAGGAGAAGAGTTAGGTTTTAGGGAAAGAGGAAGTTTTTTTTTCCCCTAATAATTTATAGATGTTTTTGTAATTAAACATACCTATAAAATCTGATGTAAAATATAAAATAATTATGGTGTATTAAGAGATTAGATGTGTGTATTTAAAATTTCTTTAAGAAAATATGTTTTATAGTAAAAACATAAATACATAAAAGATATCATCTCAAAGCAGTAGAAGAAATTTGAATAATGTCTTACTGTTTGGTTGTAAAATGTGGATGCCCTTGGCCATTTGTGGCTTATAACTTTGGTTTATATTTGAGAGTCTTTTCGTATAAAAACAAGGACAACACAGAAGTTGGTGATTCTTGTTCTCATTTACTTTATACTTTCAATTGCTTTAATCAAAAATGTATTGATTCTTGTTCTCATTACAATCACAAATGTGTTGCTGGGTTATTAGACTAATTTACTAAACTCGTACATGTTAATCATCCTGCAAACTAATAAAGCACCTGATACAGATTTTTTTTTTATAAGGACTGCGGCCCTCAAGTGACCCTCGATTATAGCTATGAATTGAAACATGCACCAATTAGTAAAGATTGCAATACAAGCAACTACATCATCGGTGAGCTGTGGCCTGTTGAAGTTAAGCCATGATGTTCTGACTTCTTATATATAGAGTTTTAGGTAAAAAAAACATGTTAGACTAGAATAATGGAATCCATTTGATTTTTTTTCTATCTCCATATTAATGATTATTCATATCTAATAGTTGTTCTCCTTATAGAGCTGAGAGCTCTAAACATTTGAATTATGATTAAATTCAGTATATCTCCTCAAATTTTAGGGCTAAAATCAGTTGACACAACAAGAAGAAAGACTTTAGCCGATGAAAAAAAAAACCAGGCCGACTAATCAATTTTTCTACTTTAGCCGACGAAATTTTCCTTCATCGGCTAAATTATATTTTCGTCGGCTATAGTCATTTTGTCGGCTAAAGATGACTATAGCCGACGAAAATATAATTTCGTCGGCTAAAGATGACAGGAAGTTAGTATGGTTTACTAATATCGTCTGTTTTTTTTAATGTATTTTTTTCATTTAGCCGACGAAATACACTATAATTCGTTGGCTAAAATGGTTTTTGCCGACGAATAACCTAATATTTCGTCGGCTATAGTTATTTTTTAATTTTTTAATTACATACTATAGCCGACGAATACGTTAGGGTATTCGTCGGCTAAACCCTAAAATTTTTCTATTACCTACTATAGCCCTATATTCGGTGGTTATTTTACGTAAAATTTTTATACGACTTGTTGCGTGTCATCGGTTTAAAACTATTTTCAGTTGGAGGTCCGGCCAAAATACGTAATTTAGACGGTCGAACGACCTTTTCCGTGCGTTTAGGGGTTGACTTACGAGATTGACCGTCCGAATCGAGCCCTTATTCTTTTCGGATCAAGTTGAATTTTTTCCCATACATGTATTTTATCATGATGGTTAGATCTAACGGTCGGATTTCTGTTTCTCAAGTTTGATCATCACAATCACAACATGCATACTAATGTTGTATAACTTGTTTACCAAGTGTTATGTAAATGTTTCGTTTCAAAAACAAACTATACGTAAAACCTTCAAACGCCAAAAAGTCATGAAATAAGATATGACGACACATCCACGGTTGAAAAATTACACTATTCTGGTAAATATTCGGTGCTTATAGTTGCGGTCAATGCAATTTTTCATTTTTCCCCCTATGAGTAGCCCTATATTCGGTGGTTATTTTGCGTAAAATTTTTATACGACTTGTTGTGTGTCATTGGTTTAAAACTATTTTCAGTTGGAGGTCCGGCCAAAATACGTAATTTAGACGGTCGAACGACCTTTTCCGTGCTTTTAGGGGTTTGACTTACGAGATTGACCGTCCGGATCGAGCCCTTATTCTTTTCGGATCAAGTTGAATTTTTTCTCATACATGTATTTTATCATGATGGTCAGATCTGACGGTTGGATTTCTGTTTCTCAAGTTTGATCATCACAATCACAACATGCCAACTGTATAAAAATAATTTTAGCCGACGAATTTCAAAGGTTTAGCCGACGAATTTCAAAGCACTACCAGGACAAGTACTTTAGTCGACAAAAAATTTTCGTCGGCCTGTTCAAAGCTATAGTGTCGTCGGGAAAGGGTCGTCGGTGATGGCTTTAGCCGACGACTCTAAAGACCGTCGTCGGCTATTGTCCGACTTTAGCCGACGAAATATTTTTGTCGGCTATTGTTCTAGACTTTAGACGACGAACTATTTTTTGTCGGCTATTGTTCCAGACTTTAGCCGACGACGTCCTGTGTCGTCGTCTATACTCTCAGACTTAAGCCGACGAACAGAATATTCGTCGGCTATACTCACAGACTTTAGCCGACGGAACAGAGATATTCGTCGGCTTAAATATATAATTAAAATATTTAAAAATAACTATAACCGACGACATAGAGTCTGTTTCGTCGGCTTTAGTAGCGTTTAGCCGACGAAACATGCCATAATTCGTCGTCCATGAAGACAGCGAACGGTCTAGAACCGCATGATGGTTCCTTGTGTTGCGTTGCCGGTTCTAAGCGTTCACCCGGGAAACCGCCTTCAAAGAAAAAAGTAAACTATTAGTAAAATATTTTAAAACACACGTACCTAATGATAAATTAACTAAATAATTTATTTAAATACCTGTTTACGAGGGTTGTTGAATTATGATGTCAGAAGCCAACGCCACTCGTACTCTCTGTACTGGAACTCAGCAGGGGTAGCAGAACGTGCGTTCCCGTGCGTAGTCCAATGGGTCCGCAACTCGTTCTTCCACTCCTTGTACCTACAGATACAACAAAAATATTAGAAATATCATTAATATGACATACAGTTTTGTTTTTTCATTAATTTCCCAACGTACCTTCCCCCATGCACAAAGTCCGCCCAGCTGCTTTTCAAGGGCTCGGGAACCTCAAACCACGCCTGCATTTAACCGTTTATTAGTTTAGTTTTTCCAGAAATATAAAATGTAATACATAATATTATTCAGGCATTTTATAAACTGACCGACATCGCGTTGTGGACCATGTCCTTAACCTCCTGCGGGACCTCGCCCCAGTCTGACCACAACATAGGAACTCTATCCCAAATGAGCACTCCCACGCGGCCGGATTACATCCTCGACTTCCCGCCCCATGCTACGTCGCCATCCCCGTCAGTACTGATGACAATCCTCCCTGAGGTACCGACGATCTTCTCGAGAGCCTTCCCTGTGACAGGGCCTCTCTTCTTTTTTGCCGGCTTCGCTCCGACGGTGCATATCACATGATAAATCAAATTGATTATTAAAATTGGAGAATTTTAAGAAAACACATCATTCATCTTTCATTACCTGAGGGCGAGGATGCGGACGCGACGGATTCCGCCTCCGATGATGATACCCTCGCGGAAATAAGAGGCGTATCAAAAGGCACGAACCGGTACGCCGCTGATGGAGCCACTGGCGGGGGCAGTGGATAAATCGGCGTCCCTGAGTCATCGACTACAGGTATGGCCGGTATCATCCGCGGAAGGAATAGGTGAGACGGCGGCATCTGTACCCCAGATGACCCACTATCCGAAGAAGTAGGAGCTGGAGTGGGCGCTCGGTGTATCTCAGGCATACGGGGTGCAGACACCTCCGTCTGAGGCTGAGCAAATAACTGCCTCGAGGAATGAGGGAAGCCCCGCTGCCTCGATGAAGGGGGCAACTCCGGCTGCCTCTGCACCGTCTGCAGAAGGTTCGCATGTCTAGCTGTTATGAAGCCCTGAAACGACGTCTGAGGGTTGCTAGAGGTTCCCTCAGACGATACGGACCTTTGGCCCTTCGAACCCTTCGTCGATCTAATATTACCGCTCATCCTATTTAAAATATTAATTTGAATCAAGGCCACAAAATCAAAAAATGCAAACTCATTTAAAAAATGTAAAAAATATATACACTTCCTAAATACTAATTTTCACTTCCTAAATTTTACACATATACACTTCCTAAATATACACTTCATAAATAAAAATTTACACTTCCTAAATATACACTTCATCAATAAAAATATACACTTCAAAATACAAAACAAATATATACATTTCCTAAATACTAAATACAAATATACACTTATTAAATAACAATATACACTTCCTAAATACAAATATACACTTCCTAACAACACCACAACATTGCAATTAACTGGAAAATAAAAGCAAACAAAAAATAAAATTACTAAAGCTCAAAAACGTACTCGAGGAGGAGGAGGGAGGACCGGAGCAGCAGGAGGAGGAGGCCGGAGCAACAGGAGGAGGAGGAGGAAGCCGGCCGGCCGGAGCAGGAGGAGGAGGAGGAGGAGGCCGAGACCGGGAGAGGGAGAGGGAGAGGAGGCGGAGGCCGGGCGGAGAGGGAGAGGGAGCGGAGGCCGAGACCGGGAGAGGGAGAGAAGGAGGGAGCGGAGGCCGGGCGGAGAGGGAGAGGGAGTGGACGCCGAGACCGGGAGAGTGAGCGGAGGCGGAGGAGGGGAAATTCGGGGAGGGAGAGGAAAATGAGGCTAGGGTTTACAACAAGTCGAGCGGGGTTATACCCGAACACTTTACCCGACGAAAAAATCATTTCGTCGGCTAAAAGTATTAATTTCGTCGGCTAACATAACACTTTAGCCGACGAAATAATTATTTCGTCGGCTATAACCTTTTAAATTCGTCGGCTTTATAACTTTTAAACTGTGACTGCTGCTCGTGATGATCAAACTTTAGAACGAAAATCCGACCGTCAGATCTGACCATCATGATAAAATACATGTATGGAAAAAAATTCAACTTGATCCGACAAGGTTAAGGGCTCGATCCGGACGGTCAATTCGTTAAGTCAAACCCCTAAACGCACAAAAAAGGTCATTGGACTGTCTAAATTACGTATTTTGGCCGGACCTTCAACTGAAAATATTTTCAAATCGATGAGACACAATAAGTCGTATAAAAATTATATGCAAAATAACCACCGAAGATAGGGCTACCCATAGGGAGAAAGAATGGAAAATTGCATTGACCGCAACTATCGGTACCGAGACATGACCGGAATACCGTGATTTTTCAACCGTAGACGTATTTCACCATTCTGGTCATGTCTTATTTCATGACTTTTTTACATTTGAAGGTTCTACGTATAATTTGTTTTTGAAACGGAACATTTACTTAACACTTGGTAAACAAGTTTTACAACATTAGTACGCATGTTGTGATTGTGATGATCAAACTTGAGAAAAGGAAATACGACGATCAGATTTGACCATCATGATAAAATACATGTATGGGAAAAAATTCAACTTGAACTGACAAGGTTAAGTGCTCGATCCGGACGGTCAATCCCGTAAGTCAAACCCCTAAATGCACAGAAAAGGTCGTTGGACCGTCTAAATTTCGTATTTTGGCCGGACCTTCAACTGAAAATATTTTCAAATCGATGAGACACAATAAGTCGTAAAAAAATTTTACGCAAAATAACCACCGAAGATAGGGCTAAAGTATGTAACAGAAAAAGTTTTCGGTTTAGCCGACGAAATACCCTAATATTTCGTCGGCTATAGGTTCTTTTAGCCGACGACTTTTCATATATTTTCGTCAGCTAAAGTCCTTTGAAAATTTTGGTTAAAGTTTAAAAAGTTTGTCGGCTAAACTTTTAAAAATTTCATCAGCTAAAGTTCACAGACTATAGCCGACGAAAAAAATTATTCAGCCGACGAAATATTAATTTTGTCGGCTAAAGTTGACCATAGCCGACGAAAATTTTAAATTAGCCGACAAAAAAAAATTCGTCGGCTAAAGTGGAATTTATCTGACGAAAAAAAAAACTAAACTGGTTTTTTTATTTTCATCGGCTAAAGCCTTTCTTCTGGTAGTGAAGGTTTAGCCGACGAATTTATAAAGTTTAGCCGACGAGTTTAGAAGGTTTAGCCGACGAGTTTAGAAGGTTTAGCCGACGAATTGATGTATAGCCGACAAAATTGGTATCTTTAGCCGACGAAATTTTCAAAGGACTTTAGCCGACGAAAATATATGAAAATTCATCGGCTAAAGTCGAAAAATTTTCAAAATTTTCAACCAAAATTTTTTGGCGGTCAACCAAAATTTTCAAAAGAGTTTAACCGAAGAAAATAAAGAATTCCATCGGCTAAAGTTCTTTATATAGACGAAATTTTCAAAGGACTTTAGCCGACAAAAAATACTTGACGTCGTCGGCTAAAAGAACTTATAGCCGACGAAAAATACTAGACGTCGTCGGCTAAAAGAACTTATAGCCGACGAAATATTAGGGTATTTCGTCGGCTAAACCGAAAACTTTTTCTGTTACATACTATAGCCCTATCTTCGGTGGTTATTTTGCGTAAAATTTTTATACTACTTATTGTGTCTCATCGATTTGAAAATATTTTCAGTTGAAGGTCCGGCCAAAATACGAAATTTAGACGGTCCAACGACCTTTTCCGTGCATTTAGGGGTTTGACTTACGGGATTGACCGTCCGGATCGAGCACTTAACCTTGTCAGATCAAGTTGAATTTTTTCCCATACATGTATTTTATCATGGTGGTCAGATCTGACCGTCGGATTTCCTTTTCTCAAGTTTGATCATCACAATCACAACATGCGTTCTAATGTTGTATAACTTGTTTACCAAGTGTTAAGTAAACGTTCCGTTTCCAAAACAAATTATATGTAGAACCTTCAAACGTAAAAAAGTCGTGAAATAAGACATGACCAGAATGGTGAAATACGTCTACGGTTGAAAAATCACGGTATTCCGGTCATGTCTCAGTGCCGATAGTTGCGGTCAATGCAATTTTCCATTCTTTCTCCCTATGGGTAGCCCTATCTTCGGTGGTTATTTTGTGTATAATTTTTATACGACTTATTGTGTCTCATCGATTTGAAAATATTTTCAGTTGAAGGTCCGGCCAAAATATGAAATTTAGACGGTCCAATGACCTTTTCCGTGCGTTTAGGGGTTTGACTTAACTGATTGACCGTCCGAATCGAGCCCTTAACCTTGTCGGATCAAGTTGAATTTTTTCTCATACATATATTTTATCATGATGGTCAGATCTGACGGTCGGATTTTCGTTCTAAAGTTTGATCATCACGAGCAGCAGTCACAGTTTGACGAATGTATAAAAAGTTATAAAGCCGACGAATTTAAAAGGTTATAGCCGACGAAATAATTATTTCGTCGGCTAAAGTGTTATGTTAGCCGACGAAATTATTACCTTTAGCCGACGAAATAAATTTTTCGTCGGCTAAAGTGTTCGGGTATAACCCCGCTCGACTGGTTGTAAACCCTAGCCTCCTTTTCCTCTCCCTCTCCGAATTTCCCCTCCTCCACCTCCGCTCACTCTCCCGGTCTCGGCCTCCGCTCCCTCTCCCTCTCTGCCCGGCCTCCTCCTCCTCCTCCGCTCCCTCTCATTTCCGCCTCCGCTCCCTCGATCTCCCTCTCCGCCCGGCCTCCGCCTCATCTCCCTCTCCCGATCTCGGCCTCCGCTCCCTCTCCCTCTCCGCCCGTCCTCTGCCTCCTCTCCCTCTCCCTCTCCCGATCTTGGCCTCCTCCTCCTCCTGCTCCGGCCGGCCGGCCTCCTCCTCCTCCTCCTCCTGCTGCTCTGGTCCTCCCTCCTCCTCCTCGAGTACGTTTTTGAGCTTTAGTAATTTTATTTTGTGTTTGCTTTTATTTTCCGGTTAATTTCAATGTTGTGGTGTTGTTAGGAAGTGTATATTTGTATTTAAGAAGTGTATATTGTTATTTAATAAGTGTATATTTGTATTTAGTATTTAGGAAATGTATATATTTGTTTTGTATTTTGAAGTGTATATTTTTATTTATGAAGTGTATATTTAGGAAGTGTATATTTTTATTTATGAAGTGTATATGTGTAAAATTTAGGGAAGGCTCTCGAGAAAATCGTCGGTACCTCAGGAAGGATTGTCATCGGTACTGACGGGGATGGCAACGTAGTATCGGGCGGGAAGTCGAGGACGTACTCCGGCCGCATGGGAGCGCTCATTAGGGATAGAGTCCCTATGTTGTGGTTAGACTGGGGTGAGGTCCCGCAGGAGGTTAAGGACATGGTCCACAACGCGATGTCAGTCAGTTTATAAAATGCCTGAATAATATTATGTATTACATTGTAGATTTCTGGAAAAACTAAATTAATAAACGGTGAAATGCAGGCGTGGTTTGAGGTTCCCAAGCCCTTGAAGAGCAGCTGGGCGGACTTTGTGCATGGGGGAAGGTACGTTGGGAAATTAATGAAAAAACAAAACTGTATGTCATATTAATAATATTTCTAATATTTTTGTTGTATCTGTAGGTACAAGGAGTGGAATAACGAGTTGCGAACCCATTGGACTACTCACGTGAACGCACGTTCTGCTACCCCTGTTGAGTTCCAGTACAGAGAGTACGAGTGGCGTTGGCTTCTGACATCATAATTCAACAACCCTCGTAAACAGGTATTTAAATAAATTAGTTAGTTAATTTATCATTAAGTTGCGTTTTAAAATATTTTACTAATAGTTTACTTTTTTCTTTGTAGGCGGTTTCCCGGGTGAACGCTCAGAACCGGCAACGCAACACAAGGAACCATCATGCCGGTTCTAGACCGTTCGCTGTCTTTATGGACGAGGCGGCCAGGGAACATCCAGAGGTCAACCAGTACGTCTATACGTACGAGAGGGCATATCCTGACTCCCAGGATGATATAGTAAGTACTCTTTCCTTTTTATGGAATTTTTAATTTTACTTATATATATGTCAAAATGTTAATTAATAATTTTTTTCCTATCCAATTAGGCAAAGGTGAGAGAGGCTAGTGACGAGGTGATGAGTGCTATAGTGAGGGAGACATGGCCGGACACGCAGGAGGAAGAGATGTCCGAAGCCATATCCCGGATCGACACTTCAGATCCGAGGGTTAGGGCGAGGGTTATGGGCACAGTCTTCCCACCACGAGAAAACAACTTCTACTGCCGGGGTCTAGGAAAGAAGAGCCAGGGGGTCCTGAAGACCACTCCAGGATTTCAACGAAAGGCAGCCTCGACCAACAGCAGGACGACTCAGCTAGAGTCAAAAGTTGAGAGACTACGGGAACAGCAAGCCGCTCATGCTGCTCAGGCTGCCGTTCATGCCGCCCAGATCGCCGAATATAGAGCCTTTACTAGAGCCCTGCATGCCGCCCAGCAGGCCCAGCAGCAGTAGATGTTCCAGTACTTCCAGGATTTTACAGCTGCCCAGCAACAGGGACTTCCACCTCCGCCCATGCCTGCGCCTATAGAGTTACCTCTGCCGCCCATGCAATCTCCTCACCAGCAGGCCCGAGATTCGGATATTGATTTAGACCATCTAGATTTTGTGTAGTTGATACCTTATATAGTTTTATGTGCTTCTTGTTGGTTATATATATGGAATTGTTTTGGTGTATTTTGCAGCTTGCTTGGAATGGTAATTTAAGAATTTCGTGTATTTTTTTTACTGGAATGGCGTTATAGCCGACGAAACATGTCACAATTTGTCAGCTATAGTATTTTTTCCAAAGGGTTTAGCCGACGAATTATGGCATGTTTCGTCGGCTAAACACTACTAAAGCCGACGAAACAGACTCTATGTCGTTGGCTATAGTTATTTTTAAATATTTTAATTATATATTTAAGCCGACGAATATCTCTGTTCCGTCGGCTAAAGTCTGTGAGTAAAGCCGACGAATATTCTGTTCGTCGGCTTAAGTCTGAGAGTATAGACGACGACACAAGACGTCGTCGGCTAAAGTCTGGAACAATAGCCGACAAAAAATAATTCGTCGGCTAAAGTCTGGAACAATAGCCGACAAAAAATAGTTCGTCGGCTAAAGTCGGACAATAGCCGACGACGGTCTTTAGAATCGTCGGCTAAAGCCATCACCGACGACCCTTTCCCAACGACACTATAGCCGACGAAGGCTCGTCGGCTAAGGTCTTAGCCGACGAATTTTTTTAACAGGCCGACGTCGTCGGCTAAAGTACATGTCCTGGTAGTGTGAGTCATTCATCTTTTTTTTTAATCAAACTCATCCATGAACTGTTAAATCACATCAATTAACTCCAAATTTTAAATTGGATTAAATTCAGTTTACCCCCTCAAACTTTAAGACTAAAATCATTTTAGTCCATAATCTTTTTTTTTAATCAGTCCAGTCCCTAAACTTTCAAAATTCATCACCATAGTCCAAAATTTGAATTTAACTCGAAATTGGATGTCATCTGGTGAGTTGGAGCCAACATAGTGACCCACTTTTCAGCCTTTCACCTTTCATTTAAGAAATAGAAAGTCGTGGTTTTGCACTATTTCACTATTGCTAGAGCGTTTATGTTTTTAATTTTAGGGTGGAATGTGAAAATGTTCATTATACCCTTCTAAGGGGTTCATAATCTGTAAAAGTGGGTCAACATGTTTGGGCTAACTCAGCTTATGACGTAATCATTGAAGTTAATTTTGAAATTTAGACATGATTGATGAAAACTAAAAGTTCAAGGACTGAACTAATTAAAAAAAAGATCATAGACTGAACTAATTTTAGTCATGAAGTTTGAGGGGGTAAACTGAATTTAATCTTTTTAAATTTTCGTCTGATTATGACATCATGCGCTGAGTTAAAGCTGACAAGAGGTCTCACATTTTAGTTTTCGGTCCTAATTTTTGCCAAAAAACCCAAACTACCCTTTGTTACTATTTTTCTATTCATCCACTTTTTTTTTACTTTATCTTCTAAATTTTTCTTCTTCTCTCTCTCTCTCTCTCTCTCTCTCTCTCTCTCTCTCTCTCTCTCTCTCTCTCTCTCTCTCTCTCTCTCTCCACCATTAATTCTATAGACCCAGCAAGCTATCACCTCCTCAATCTCATGTGCCTCCACCAATGTTGCTACCAACAACACTACCGCAGCCTTCCTAGTCTTGTTCTACATCGCAAAATGTCGTCGTTTCACGTATTGGGTTTTTTTTTCCTTCAATGTCTTACTACCGGGATAGGGATTTGACTACGAATTGGGGGTTTTGGGTTTGAATCTAAAAATGCTAAGATTCGAAAGACTCAGAATTACAACCAGATGCATTTATGGACTTCAACATGGTAGTTAGAAGGAGGCTCATGGCGGCGTTGAGAGTTGGGTTGTGGAGTATGAGGGATTTGAAGATTTGGGGATGGATACAAAGAAGATTAGGTTGAAGGGAGAGAGATCTGAAATTTTTTATTTTTTTATTTTGACTGAAAGAGGAATTTGAATTTTGGTAGAGAAGAAAGGGAAAAAAAATGAAGCATAAAGAAGAAAAAAAAATATTGTTATCATGGGTGGATTGGGTTTTTCAGCTAAAATGAGGGTAAAAAACTGAAATGTGGGACCTTTTGTCGTCTACAACTCAACACATAACATCAAAATCACACGAAAATTTGAAATTTAGAGTTGACTGATGCGATTTAAAAGTTCAGGGGTGAGTCTAATAAAAAAAATGAGGGACTAAACTGATTTTAGCTTTAAAGTTTGAGGGGGTAAACTAAATTTAATCCTTTGAATTATGTAGGTAGAACCAGATTATGTGCCTACAACGATCCTCCATCAGTGAACTTGGAAAGAAGGTGGCGCTAAATGGCGTTTGCAAATTGGAAAACAGAGATCTGGAACTTGGCATATATGTAGGCATGTAAAGAAATGATGGGGGATAATACTGGAAGGTAAATGATGACAGAAAAGTCTCTGTGCAAAGAAACTTGAATCCGTTGGATTCAATTCAATTAAGTTTCATCATTTTGTTCTTCATGATGTACGTGGCAGACAAGCTACTAGAGGGTGGCCTTCTCTACCACAGTGAGAAGTTTGTTGTGGACTCGGTATTTGAGCCTAGTGGATATTTTGGTCCAAGACTGCATAATAAGTTTTGGATAGCATTTGGACTAGTACTTGTGGCCCTTTTAATATAAAGACTGTTCAGACTCGTGAGCTTCGGAGGCGCGCGAGATAGGTTTCCACAAGGACTGTAGCACCCCGCGAGACAAGGATGTTTGTTGTTTCAGTTCACATAGGAGTCTACAGTTGGATAACGCGGAGGTAGTGACCTAAGCGAAATCTGTTGTGCGGCTGGACACGTGTCAAACGGATGATTGGTTCGTGAGTGAAACAGTATCCTTGTGGTATTCTGATTGTTGAGTCCGAATTAGATTGTGGTTACATCTCTTCTGACAAGTTAAAAGTCACTATATAAGGAGAGCTCGAGGGTCATTGAAAACACACAATCAAACCTTACAAACTACAACTATATTCTTCGAGCTTCTCAAAACTCTAATGCTAAGCGCATCCTGCCCTTAGTCTACAGAGCATGTTCGGTCTAGCCCCTGGTTACTGTCCCAATTTATTGCTCTGCTCGCTATGTTGGTATGAACTTTGGTTGGCATCCCTATACCAAAACTAGAATGCGTGCCAAGTGGTTAAGGCTATTACTTATGGCATCTTTGATAACAGCTCACATGATTTTGTGTTATTATTAATTGAGAAATTGTTTCATGATCATATCGAGCTAATATATTGCAGAAGATGTGAATCCTAAGTCTTTAGGATTTTCATGTTGATTATATGATTAGTTGATCTTTAGTTGAAAGGAAAGAATCCTATATTGATTAGGCTCTATGATCTTTGGATTATCATGTCGTTTTAGTGCGTGGCAATGAGATCTTGACTTATGTCATTGATCTTAATTGTGATATGCATACATGTGTTCTTAATATAACTCTTCCTTATGTTTGATTGTTAGATATTATAATTGGAATGAGTTATTTGCAGGTGCATTTTCCGTAGGAGAGTAATTGAGTCCTAACTTGGTTAGGATCTCAATATATGATATGATTGTGGAATCAATTAAGGGAAAGAAGATCTTTTTTGAATAGGTCTCCTCTGCTAGCCGGGTGAAGGAAAGAAAGAAATCCTATTTTATATAGGATATTCTTTTATGGTTTAAATAGCTAAATATCTTGTTATTATTACAAGGTCTTTAACTCTGATGTAAATTCCTTCTTGAGACAGGGATTAGGATTGCTGGCGTGAGGTTATTGCTGCTGTATAAAAGAGACGAAAAATAGTGAAAAGGGTGGAGCTCTGCATGCTTGGCGTTTGAGAGAAAATAATTTTGTTCCGCTGCTCATCTGAATATACAAGTTCAACTGTTCCTTGTTGAGTTGGACTTGTTTATGTGTGATTGTGATTCTCTTGTGTGTTGAGAGAACATCATTGTAGAAATTGAAGAAAGAAGAAGAAGACGTTTTGCCTAGAGATAGGGATTTGTAATAGTATAGGGTTTACAAAGTGGTTGTAAGACTCTACACAAATTCATCTAGTTGAGTTCGTTTTCTGAGCTTGTGCTCCGCTGTGATTTTTCCTCTATTTTGAGGTTTTTACACAGCGTCAAAAAATCTGGTGTTCTGTGTTAATTTTCTGTCAGTTCGTCGAGGATTGAAACGACTGTTTCAATCCTTACTTCACGTTCCAGTACTTATAAGTGGTATCAGAGCGGGTTCTAGAAGCATCTAGAAGATTTAAGGGAAGATGGAACGTGACAAGAACAGTTCTACAATCAACACTCCTCCTTGGTTTGATGGTGAAAACTATCTGGATTGGAGGATTATGATGAAGGCATTTTTTTATGCTCAAGATGATTATTGTTGGTATGTCATTGAGAAGGGGTGGACTCATCCCACAAAAACAAAAGGTTAAGGAGTGGAGGGATCTGAACCGCAAGTGGTGGAGAAGTCGCATGAAGAATGGGATAAAGATGAAATTCGTCAGTATGCAGCTGATGAGAAAGCCAAAAATAGCCTCTATCATGCACTATCTTTGAAGGAGAGGAGATGCATAAGCCACTGTAAAACTGCTAAAGAAGCATGGGATTTGTTGCAAACGGCACATGAAGGCAACAAGAAACTTAAGAGTTTAAAACTTCAGAGAGTGATCCAAGAATTCTGGACGATGCCCATGGAGGAGGATGAAACAATTGATGAATTCTATGCAAGACTCATGGATGTTGTGAGCCAATGTAAAAGCTTGGAGGCAGATATTGAAGAAGATACAATTGTGAAAAAATTTCTAAGGGCGCTACCTTTGAGATTTCAACCAAAACAGACAGCCATTGAAGAATCTCATGACTTGGACACATATCGTCTGGAGGAACTTGTAAGTAATCTCAAAGCTTATGAATTGAGAATAGGTAAGCCTAATAAAAAGGGTAAGAATCTGGCTTTATCTTCAGTAAAAAGAGAAGAAAAAGAAGTTTTCATTGATGATAGTGAACCTGTTGATATTGAGTTACTTACCAAAGAATTCAGAAAGTTTTTGAAAAACAAAAATTCATCCTCCGGTACTCTTGGAAATTTTGAAAATCAAAAGAAAAATTTTTCTTCTGAAAACAAAAATGAGAGAAGTATGAATCAAACTAAGTTTTCTCAAAATAAAAATTTTCAAGGAAATTCCATTAAATGTCATGAGTGTGGTGGCATTGGTCATATTGCTATTAATTGTGGAAACAGGAAGTCTTTTGCTAACAATAACAGGGCTATGAAGTCTACTTGGAGTGACAGCGATGATGAACCTCAGTCAACTAGGAAACACTTTGCTCTAATATCCTCTTTCCATGAAGATGAATTAGATGTTGATCTTGAAAGTTCTAATGATGAAGACGACCTTGTCTCTTATGAAGCCAATGATATGTACACAAAACTGTACAATGCCACAATGAAGGTGCAAAGGGAGAATGATCAACTAAAATCAAGCCTAGAGAAAGCAAGAAAAGATAAGAGGAAGCTTGAGGTATCTCTAGAAACTTGTCAACATCAATGGGATATTGAGCGGACTAATTTGATTGGTAAATTGCAGGATGAAGCATCATTACATGTCACTCAAGGAGATGGTGGTGAAAAGGATGATCAAATCAGAACCTTACAGGTAGAATTAAAGGGTCAAATTCTTCTAAATGTGGAATTAACTTGTGAAAATGAAAAATTGCAGGCCGAAGTGATGAAAGCTCATGAGCGTTTTGAAAAGTTTGAGGCAAGCTCCGACAAGGTATCAAAAATGATGAGTTTTAGAAAAAGCCATAACAACAGAGAAGGGTTAGGCTTTGGTGGAAAATCAACCAAGCAGACAATTTTTGTCAAAGAAGGTAGTACAAAGGACTACGATGAAGCTTCTGTCCTAGATGTGAACAGAAATAAATCATTTGCAAAAGTAGTTCCTCAAAGGGTAATATCATCTCTTCCTCAGGATACTCAGGTAAGATTTGATGATGTCATTTTAGAACATCAGCCCAGGTATGGCACCAACTCTTCAAGTTTTGTTCCTACATGCTTTCAATGTGGGAAGATGGGTCATATTCGACCAAGGTGCAATATGTACAGGAAAGAAAGCAATATGTTAAGTGGCTCTAGTACAACAGATTCAAACGATATTTTAAATGCAAAAATGGATCAACAAATGGATTTGATGAACAAAATTGCAGAAATGATTTCAATTCCAGAAAAGCTGGAAAGAAAATCAAATTTTGCTTGGATTAAATCGGATGAGTATAAATGTGCTTTTGAAAACTCTAGTAATGAATCTTTGGAGACTATTGACGAAATTTGCTTATTTTCAACTTATAGGATCTTTGAAGAGGATGATTTATCAGAAAAACCTATGTGTGATCCTCCACCAATCATGAGAACCGGGTTTAATCAAGTTCAGAAAAAACACTCAGTGGAAGACATCATTGGTGATGTAAATGCGGGTATTAGAACTCGACGTCATGTTGCATCCGAGGTAAGTAATGATCCAGCTCTTGTGTGCCTTGTTATTGAAAATGTGTTGAACAAAAGTATAGTTTGTCATTGTGATTCTGTGTCACTTATTGAGCCACAAACTGTTAAAGAAACTTTGGTTGATGATAAGTTGATAAATGTCATGCTTGTTGATGAATCACTTAGAAGCACCTTTGAAGTGTGCTCTAAGTATTAGTATTCTCCCTTAGTTTGATATATTTTGCATGCATTCATATTGTATATTATCATGATAGTTTAGGCGCATTGTTTCTGGTTATTTTTCTGCATTAAAAAAAATTGAACAAATACATTCCAGATTTCGTAAGGATTACATGCTGGATTGCAATCCTGAACTGTCTGAAAGAGTGAGCTGAACTGAGATTTCCAAGTTAGTTGTCATGGCTTTATATGTATAAGATTGATAAACTTGTTTGCAGGTTTTGATATTGGTTGACATGATTTTGTAATCTTGAGCATGATAAAATAATCATTGTTGCTTTGGAAAAATTTCACATGCACACTCTCTTTTGTTGTGGTGGTACAAGAATTTCTTGATGTGTTTGTGTGAGATATTGCTTGTTTGCTCCAAAAAAAAAAAATTGTTGTGATTGTATGGAGCTAGTTGAGACTATTCCCAAAGTAAACATGTCTTGGTCGTGACGAACGATATAAGGTTATGGGAGAGAAACGGGAATGGTTTGAAGATAGACCAGCTATTTCCAAAGTAAACATGCCTTGGTCGTGATGAACGATATAAGGTTATGGGAGAGAAACGGGAATGGCTTGGTCATCATGGTGGTTCATAGAATTTGACTCGGGTAAGTGCCGTTAGGGATGTCCTTGTTACATCTAGTACCCTAAAACCAAATGGTTTGGGAGTTGCTGGCACTTTACTTGCTACATGGGTCACAAATTCTGAAATAAAAATGGTTGACATGCTCAAAAGAAAAAAATGGAGAATGTATAATGAGTTCAAGAGCTATAAGGGGCAGAAATGTTCTATTTTTGATTGATTTTATTTAACCATCAGAGTTGATTCTAGCCCCATAGCAAAGATTGTTCACTTACTTCACCCAAGGTACATGATTGATTAACATATGCTTCTTGCTTACAGGTTTGTGCCGATTGAGTCAAACATGAAAATTGAGTTTATCTATTTTATATGTATAAAGCTATGACTTGTACCTTGGTTGATTACTTTGCTTCTCCTCTTCAGATATTTCATGGAAGATAACCCAGTTCATTGTGTGTGTTTGCATTTCATTCTTGCATTATTCTTATCATGATCACTCTTAGGGGGAGTATTAATACTTGGACCATATTTTCTTGGGTGATTCACCTTTGTCATTCCTAGATAAAAAGGGGGAGAATGTTGTTTTTAGGGGGAGAGTTGTTTCATCTTATATATTGTTATAAGAGCCTTGATCATGTGTGACTTTGAGATATTTATGATTATGTGTTCACTTGCTTTTCACTTGGTTATTTTTCTGAAAGTGTTTCAGGCAATGTGAGTTGAATTGAAAGCAAGAAGGCGCTGCCACTATTGTTGAGCGCAGGATAGCATGTAATATATATTATCTGTGTTATTAAGAGTTTTGTATAGGAATGCCAAAGGGGGAGATTGTTGGTATGAACTTTGGTTGGCATCCCTATACCAAAACTAGAATGCGTGCCAAGTGGTTAAGGCTATTACTTATGGCATCTTTGATAACAGCTCACATGATTTTGTGTCATTATTAATTGAGAAATTGTTTCATGATCATATCGAGCTAATATATTGCAGAAGATGTGAATCCTAAGTCTTTAGGATTTTCATGTTGATTATATGATTAGTTGATCTTTAGTTGAAAGGAAAGAATCCTATATTGATTAGGCTCTATGATCTTTGGATTATCATGTCGTTTTAGTGCATGGCAATGAGATCTTGACTTATGTCATTGATCTTAATTGTGATATGCATACATGTGTTCTTAATATAACTCTTCCTTATGTTTGATTGTTAGATATTATAATTGGAATGAGTTATTTGCAGGTGCCTTTTCCGTGGGAGAGTAATTGAGTCCTAACTTGGTTAGGATCTCAATATGTGATATGATTGTGGAATCAATTAAGGGAAAGAAGATCTTTTTTGAATAGGTCTCCTCTGCTAGCCGGGTGAAGGAAAGAAAGAAATCCTATTTTATATAGGATATTCTTTTATGGTTTAAATAGCTAAATATCTTGTTATTATTACAAGGTCTTTAACTCTGATGTAAATTCCTTCTTGAGACAGGGATTAGGGTTGCTGGCGTGAGGTTATTGCTGCTGTATAAAAGAGACGAAAAATAGTGAAAAGGGTGGAGCTCTGCATGCTTGGCATTTGAGAGAAAATAGTTTTGTTCCGCTGCTCATCTGAATATACAACTTCAACAGTTCCTTGTTGAGTTGGACTTGTTTATGTGTGATTGTGATTCTCTTGTGTGTTGAGAGAACATCATTGTAGAAATTGAAGAAAGAAGAATAAGACGTTCTGCCTAGAGATAGGGATTTGTAATAGTATAGGGTTTACAAAGTGGTTGTAAGACTCTACACAAATTCAACTAGTTGAGTTCGTTTTCTGAGCTTGTGCTCCGCTGTGATTTTTCCTCTATTTTGAGGTTTTTACACAGCGTCAAAAAATCTGGTGTTCTGTGTTAATTTTCTGTCAGTTCGTCGAGGATTGAAACGACTGTTTCAATCCCTGCTTCACGTTCCAGTACTTATACGCTACGAACAGTGAGTATCGATTGTAGGTGGAGAAGAAAGCTACTCGTAATCCCTCGTCCGCGAGGTGGCACCGGAGCCTTCCGCTTGATTAGAAGTCCAGCACCAGCGCATTCTCATTCAACGTCCGCGCGGTGGCACACCCCGCACTTATTGTTTACTTTTGGTATCGCTAAAGTACCTCTCTACCCTCTGCTGAGGATCGTGGCCAAAACACTCAGGACTCTTGCTAGCATCAAAAATGTGTGTCTGATCCAATCGAAGTACCCCTGCTAATATATGGTTTCTCCAGGGTTCCCCAGCACATAATCATTCTTTGAGATGCTTCATTGGTTCATTGGTTCTTGTTCTGCTGTTGGTTACTGGGATCACTGATTCTAACTAACTGGAACAGCAATGGAAAATTTAGTAGCGAGGGCACAAGTATGTCTTCACATCCAAATTTCAATACGCCCTCTTTTTCTTTAAACACTCTAAATGGATTGAATGATAAACAGAAAATAAAGTATATGATCAGGAAAGATAATGGCTGCATCATGATCTTATTAAGACTTTTACTTCATCACGAGTACAGCTGACTGACTACTGACTGGGGTTGGCTATATTATGGTTGAAAGGAGAAACCATTTATCTGGACAATTATCACCATTTTCCAGTCCTGTTGAGAAAGGAGATATATTGTCCTATCAATTTAAAACCCCAGAATTTAATAGATAAAAAGCTTAGCCACAATAAAAGGGATATTGAACCAAAATGTTAAACATAGTATCATCCAAAAAGAGAATATTATAAACTAATGTGAAAACAAAATATCACTTACAAAACAGCAAGTGCTGATCATACAGTTACAACAGCATCTCATGTGGGAGAAGAAAAGGGAAGAGAAAGAAGAACTTGGGACCAAGAAACAATTCTGTGAAAAGTTTTGAAATCAATTGAGTATAACCTACAAGTGGTAGGAATGACTACTTGGTGTAGTTTCCTCTCAAACAAGTCCTTGAGCACTGAATTAACCTACTAATCTGAGTTCCTCGACAGTATATGATTGCAATGAACCAGAACAAGGATCCACCCTTTCCATTCCATATAACTTCCTGATCAGTCTACTCACAATGATTTGCTTTGACTGTTACAAATCAGCTAGGCAGCAAACCCATAAAAATAAGAGTATCTCCCCTGATAATCTGTGTATAACCACCAAATTTGTTCATAAGCAGAAGTAAACCACAAATATCTTCTACAGTACAACATGGATCATTCAGATTTGCTATTGAGGCTATAAATATTCCCAACTACTCCAACAACGCTGACTGTTATTGCCATTACCAACATGAACCATGACACGATCTTCTCTGCAGAGCTCAAAACTTCCCCTTTCCGACTTAGCTTAATTGCGATAAGAGAAGGGAATATAAATCCCAATGACACAGCTGTTGTTGCTCCTGTAAATTTAAAAGCTGTCCAAATGTTGGGAATCATGGTAGATCCTAGATAAATAAGTGCCAGCAGGACCAGCGTCAATATAAGACACCTCTTTCTACTCTCTGATAGTGGAGCTGATCCCTCAAATACCAAAGCATCCACGGTTTGTCTCAACGAGAAATGTACAACAGGGAATACAAGAAGCAAATGAAAAATGTAACCAACTCTGACGATATAATTCAGCGCTGAGCTGTAACGGATCCCAAGGTCCTTATCAAAGTTAGTCAGCACATCAGACTCGGTATCCTTTCCAAAGAGTAGATAGCCGGATATGGCTGTAAAAGAATAGACCACAATGCAAAGAACAGTCGTGATCCTTCCAACCCGGTTCATCTTCTGAATGGACCGTCCTTCAAGCTCATTATATATAGGTTGGACATTAAAATGGCAAACATAAGCATTGGTCATGATAGGAATCACCACAAGCAGATCTAAGATGGCCTTCTTCGACCCAAAATCTGGTGACATCCTAGGAGAGTCTGTTTTCCCTTCAGCAAGCTTAATAAAAGCTATAGCACAAGCAACCACAACAAACACAACTGCAAGAGCTACAGAAGCCGCTGAAGTGATGCTCAAAGAATCAATCTTGTCCAAGGCACAAAGGGGTGCTAAGAAAACAACCAACATAAACAAAATCAGTAGCCTTCTATGATCCCAAACCCCATGCCCCAACCACTGATCGAAAACCCCCATATGATGAAGAGAACCCGACATAACATCCCCCATAATGATCAAATACACCACCAACACGCCTGCATTGTTGCAAATTATGCAAATCTCCGAGATTATCCTCGCGGGTCTGCCCAATGCGTATTGCACAACCTCCCCATAGGAGGAAGCCTTTGACATAACCGAAAACCTCACCAACAATTCGACACTAACTTCAGACAAAAGACCCATCAAGATTATCAAAACAAACCCCCAAACGACACCAAGAACCTTCATGGTGGCAGGCAGAGCCATAATCCCAGCCCCAATAATGGTAGTGGTGAGATTAAACACCGCCCCGGAGATTCCAGACCCATCATGCTTAGACCCATCAACAACAAGGGGATAATTCCCTCCATCAAAATTAAGATTATCATCAAAATCATCCCCATCATCCATAATGAAGTTATCCTCAGGATAAGAGTTGAAATTCGCACGGGGTTTGGGAGCAAGTCCGGGGCTTCCAGTATCGTATTGTGATTGCAGTTCTAAATATGAGTTCTTGCGAATAGCTGAATAGTTACTATCCATAATGAGAAGGAACAAATCAGATCTGAGAAAAAGGGGGAACTTACAGGAGTCAGGGAACTCGAAAACCCAAACAAGATTTGAGCTTCCTGAGGTTGTGTCTGAAATTCTGAATTAGATCTCAAAGGTCAACAACTTCTATTGTTCCCCTGTTGTTGTTGTTGTTGTCCAATGGGGAGGAAGAGAGGTGAAAGTAAATAAGGTTTGTCGATTGGTTTGATTTTCAAACGTAGACTTCCCCGCCGTGGATTTTGGTTTCTTGTTTTTGTGGAAGGCAAAGTTTTTTCTTTTTTCGTTTTTGCTTTTGTATTTGTGTAGGTTACGTCTTCATTTGGTGGCTACCGACTGGATCCGTAGCACGTCGTGAGTCTGTAAATTACAGACGAAGGCATACATCGTAAGAACTTTAGATGAATAAGGCATACATCTTTAGATGAACTTTAAATTACAGACTGTAAGTGAATAAGAGACTTCTTCTGCTGTTTTTCTTGTGCTGAAAGTTAGATAAGAATGTGAATCAAAGTAGGTGGAGAAATGGAAACAAGTGGGTATTTTTTTTTTCTTTTCTTCTGACAAAAATAATATATTACATGTTTTTTTAAACATTGACCATATGGTTGATATCATTTTCATTGAAAAATACTCATGCCATAACGACACATAATATATGTTTTAACTGGTAGAGCGACATATAAAACATATTACAAACATAGTGGTATGTAAGATAGTACCATCCTTTCGACATCAAATCTCACTTATTTCAACGAGTTTATCTATTATATTGATGTATAAACACCAAAATTAGCTTTATAGACTTATGGGGGGCTTCCTTCACGAGTAAGTAAGTTCCAAAAGTCCTTGTAATTCAATGTTTGTAATTCAATGTACTAGCCTTTGACCCGTGCGTTTGCACCGGATCTCGATCACCTAAAAAAATGTTGAGTGGTTAAGTTCGAGTTATTGTTATACATCCCACTACCTAAATAGTTATTCTCAATTATCTATGTTTTGTTTTTTACTAATTTATTTTTTTATTTGTTGTTTACTATAATGATCCTTATTTTTACTTGTTCTAGATGACTCATTAAGAGCAATTATGGAGCCCTCTAGGGTTTTGCAGCACACCCTTTCCAGCAGCGGGGTTGTTTCCCCGACCATCCAATGGCCAGTTTATGGCGATGACAAACCAGAGGGAAGGACTCCTCTCAGACGGTGGCATCAACAACCTGACCACTCTAGTGCTACAGCCACAGCGTTGTGTCGAGGTTGAGAGCAATTTTCAAAATATCTAATGTGATGTATATCGCATCGAAGAAACTTAGCGGTTTAGGTTTCGGATCGAAGGCCTTTGTGGCGGTGATGGTAGAACTTGCCGACTGGAGGAGGGATTGGAGATCTCCGATCTTGGAAGACGACAAGATGAGCACGCTAGTCGAGCTGTATTTCGATCGGGATAACTCAACCCGATATCGAATGGTTTTTCTGGCTTGGATTCTAAGTAATGTTACCAAAGTTGGTGGAAGTTTGACGACCAGCGAATGGCTGCTCAAGTTGTCGGTCGAGTTTTCTAGTGGGCTCATACTTGGATCTGGACCCAAGTCTTTCGGCCGACTTTTGGGCTCAGGCCTGGGGATATGGCTTTTGACCTTCACTTGACCTCTTTTGGTCATGGGTTGGGCCTACTCTCCCATACTGGTAGCACCTACAAAGTCTATGAGGAAGCAGATCTCAGTGCGCTAGTGAGCGGCATTCCTCAATCCCGGCCTCTAAGGTGTTATGCCTTAACACTCCTCTATGCCCTAATCTTAAGGGCAAAACAAAAATTCAGTAAGTGTTAGTACATTGATAGCTTAGCAGACTGTATGAGCTAGATGCAGCGAGATTGATTCATAGGACTTAGAGTACCACAATTGAGCGCTTTGGCTCTAGTTTTATGTTTCTCTGATATCTTGTTTTGTTTCTAGTTTAATCCTCTGCTAAACTCACTTGAATAAGTGAGCTAATTATCTAATGTAATGGTGCTTTGATGTCATTCTGACATGAGTTTATTAATGAAATTTCTGGGGCTTCTGCCCCTTTTCCCTTCAAAAAAAAAATTAAAACAATTATGGTAGTTCATAATTTGATGAATTTTCAGACCTCCTGGCTTTATTATAGTAGTAGAGATAGACACATCATAATGCATAACTGGTGGGAGAAACCATATTAACAACACTATTGCACATCAAACCCTTCGGCCTTAAAACTTTCATCTGGATCTCAAACATAGAATTCAAAACATATTTGGAAGTCCAATAAGCCCAAAGTAAATGGATTCAACTCAAATGTCCCTCCCCAAAGCAATTAGACACATCTTTTTCGTTGGAAACAGACAATGGAACCCACATGTTGGTTTCGTGTAAGGTCTAGAATCCAAATTTGCATGTTTACTACTCATTGGACATTTTACTTCTGAGTTCCTTTAACTTTCGTTCTGAACTTTTGGTGGCTCAGAAGTTGAATTTTTATTTCATTTGAATTTTTAAGAAAATTTACTTCACCAAAGTAGCAGCTGACGTCAAACCAAATTAATTTGTGGACACATGACACACTTAAATTGAGTTCGTATGAAAAAGTTACTATTTAAAACTGAAATAATCATTTACAAATGCTTAGTATAAAGGCTTCTGTAGGGCGCATGGGGATTCTTTATCCATGATGCATCTAGCAACGATGGATTTTTGGTAAAACAAAAGGAGGAGCTCTTAAAGAAAGTATCCAACTCGACGTTTGAGGGATTGTCCCTTACAGATGTGTAGGAACCAGACATTCCTTATGATGTGACATGCCTCATGATGTTGAAGCAACAAAGAGGGCCTATGACTGGAAGGGGTGCGCACAGAACCGGCCTTTTATTCCAGTGATACAGTAATGTTTATGGTGGACCCACTCACAAAAGAAAAAAGGGCGGAAGAAAAGTCGGCGATTGAAGTTGGTGATGCCGCTTCTTTAGCATTAGTACTAGTGGTGAAGTGTATTATAGATACCACCACTAGCATGTCAAATATGCTACGTGATGTAATTCAAGTAGGTTAACTGATCAACTAAATCTAAAACCGGCCCGACACTTAAAACTAGTAAAGGATTACTTTAATCACTGTTAGAGCCTAGATTTTTAAGAGAAATCAAGGGAAAGCCTTAAAAAGTATTTGAATCTCAAAATCTTTAATAAAACTACTTCAAACTGAGTTCATCATGTCTGGGTTAAACCCTTTTTAAAATACCTCTGAACATTCCCTAGACTCTTCCGAACTTCAAGTTCCTAAATTACATTACATGCCTAACAACTAACAAACAACAATATTTAATAGACAAAAACAACAACTCCTAACTACATCATTCCCTTATTCCTCAAAGAAACTCGTCCTCGAGTTTACAGCTGATTAGATCTTCTTTAACACCTCCGTTGTTGTATGGATATAAATCTGATACATTGAATGTGCAGTGGATACCCAAATGCTTTTGTAAGTCAATCTCATAAGCATCGTCACCAATCTTCTTGATAACTTTGTAAGGCCCAACATTCCGTTCACTTAACTTGGAGTAACAACCAGCTCATGGGTGCCTCTCTTTCCACAAAGGAACCAGGGTCGAGCCTAGAACAAGGGAAAGCAGGACCAGGCCTTGAGCCTCACTTTATGCAGGCCTTGAATCAAACCTTATTTGCACTAGCATTGTCGACCGAGATTGTCAACACCTTGTCTATCCTCCACTATAGCAAACAAGATTCTAAAATCTTTCCTATTGTTGTTCCTTTATGATTGGGAATAACGCATAAGTTGATGATCCTCTTGTGCAAAGTCCAACAAGATTGATTTGCTTTGTTGTTGTGAAAATTAATAATGACATTGCTAAATTGATGTTGCTTTGTTGTTGTGAAAATTAGTGACAGCTTCAACTTTGCACTCCCTTTGAACTAGTTCAAATTCTAATTGTTTGCCTCTTCCTGGACCGACTTGACCATAAATTAACTAATATTTGGCGGGGCTCAACATTCATGGCTAGTTGTACAACCATTGCTAATGATTAGCAAGGTTGCAAGTCGACTAGATTTCTGATATTTGGCCTTAAACCCATCAAATATCGATGAATAACTTGTACCTCCGTCTCTCTCTCTAGCAGCTGCACTCGAGTTCTCATCTTGTAGAACTCATTTGTATACTGTCAAACAAAATTTTTAACTTGTTGGAGTGATTGATATTGTTGGAATAAGATTCTCTCATAGTTCAAGGCAAGGAACTGACCACTTATTAGCTACTTCATCTTCGCCTAAGTTTAGGTTTTCTCTTTTCCAGATTGGATCCTTGCCATCTAAATTTGTTCCCACCAAGAAGAAGGTACAACTTCAAAAAACTTTAACAAAAAAAAATCATAGTATTTAATCTTATTCAAACTACGTTTCAAAAAAAAAAATCTTATCCTAACTGTGGTTGAAAATAACATTGGACCTAGAAAGGGAGAGGGGTAAGAGAGAGTAGGGGTGGACTGGGTCCAATCGGTGCGGTTTTAGAGTAAGAACCGCAAACTGAACCTCACCCCTCGGTTACCTATTTCTCAAGACCAAAACCGCAAAATACATACAAGAAACCGCACATGTCGGTTAACCGAAATTCGGTGTGGTTTCGGTGCGGTTTCGGTTATATAACATATTTTCTGTAACAGCTTTCACTTAGCAAATGAAAAGAAAAGAAAAGAGTTCAATACTTCAAGGAGTTATGGAAACATAGAAATATAATCTTGTTAGCATAACTAAAATACCATTTGAACAAAGGTTTAATGCCATCAGAAGCAGCTACCGATATAACATCAAGTTTAACAAAAAAAAATAGTCTTGTCATGAAAGACAGCTACTCATATAGCATCAAGTTTAACAAAATAACACAGGTCTTGCACAGGTTTCCCATTGCAGACATAACAATCACCACGAGATCCTTGCCCTCAGCAAATCCCTCCTTATTCAAAATACATATACATAAATCTGCATTATACACATACACATATCAAATAGATTCATGTAGAAAATAAAATTACCATCTGATTATGTTACTTTTCCATAACTACAATAAAATATGATAGTAACAAGATGATAACGTACTTTAAATAATGTTCTGGACTCTAAATAGTAACAAAGAAACAAAATGAAACAAGTGAAATTAGTAACAGTATTATACCTGAAAGTTGAATACGTATTTTGTCTAAGTTGCAGGGTACACTTAGTTTAATCCATTGAATGAAACAAGAAACGATTTCTTCATTTAATCTAATCTGTAAATATTAATCTATGAGACTAGAGAATAAGATATTGCCTTGAGTTATGCTTGAATTATGAGACTGACAGTGGGAGGCTGGAGTAGGAGGATTGAGTTAGGTCGCTGGAGTTATGAGGGTCATTGCTGGGTTTTTTGGTTTTGGGTTTGAGAAGAGAAGAGAGGCGGAAGAATAGAGAATTGAGAGTCTGAGAAGAGAAATGATTGAAAGACTAGGTTTTAAGATTAAGGTTAGAGAAGAGAATCATGTATGTGCAGGCCTATGATAGACATATTTACAACCATTCAAAACATGGCGCTCGCGCGTACACACACACACACACACACACACACACACACATATATATATATATATATATATATATATTAATGAACTATTTATATTAATTAAATAAAGTCGGTTTGGTTCGGTTAGATCGGTTTTTTGGGGACACTACTAACACCGCAGTGGCCGGTTCAGTGTGGTTTCTGGCACCGATCAGCCGGTTTTGTTCGGTTTCAATTTCCTCAGGTCGGTGCAGTGCGGTCATGGCTGGTTTCTGGTTTTTGGTTTTTTGGTCTCACAAAGTCCACCCCTAAGAAAGAGAGAGAGGATAAAACATCTACAATGACCTAATATCTACATATTCATCAAATTGCTATCTCGAATAGTACTTTTCCAATGTGATGGTTAATGGTCTTTGGGTCACAGTAGTTTAAATAGTAAAAACTCCTCCCTACTGTGGAAAAGATCTGCTTAATCATGGATTCTATGATATCTGAAGAGTTTAGCACCAATTCCACAAGTTGTTGCATATCTGATTCTACTGCTTGGGTTGTCATGTTCATTTTTTATCCACAACTGCCATTATCATTTATCTTGTGCTTTTGGCTTTGGCAAGAACGAATTTGGTTGCAAACTTTGTTCATCAAGCTAAAAAGCTACTCATGTGTTAGATTATTGGGCAACAACTCTTGAGTTAGTGAAAGGTCAGCGATTTGATTTATTGTTTCTACTAGTAACTCAGCTTCATCTTGGTACATTCTAACCTCTCTATATCCACTTAGTAGCCACTTTACCAAAGTTTGATGTAGAGATTGAGTAATGTCGTGGCCAAGTAGAACCATTGTGCCCAACGAGAGTTGGCTTAGCCCCGAGAATTTCTTGGTCGACAATCTTATTCTTATTCGACCTCCTAGCAACTTCATACTCTTGCATATTTGTAATTTTTTTGAACTCACCAACAATGGCCTTCTTATCTTCATGAGAAGTCTCGCCCTTAAAATAAGACTCAATCGTCTCGACTAAGGAGGTCGTCTTTGCCCATGCGAGTCGCTCATTTGCTTTTTCAGGTTAAAAAATACTTGATGTGTCAACAAAATAAGTTATGAGGAGACTCATTTTGCTAAGTCCATAGTCTCCAAATTTCCCTTCTCCGTACCACTTTTGAAGTTTGTCCCATCCACTGAGAAGTAGTGCTTAGGAATTGTTGAAGCCTAACTTTTCCGCTCAACATTATTGTTAACGTGGGGCATACTGTCGAGATTCTTGCTAATCCACATGTCATCTCTATCACCATATTGTTCGATATAGACTTTAGTGAGGTAAACTTGCATACCATGGAACACAAGTGCATATCCCCACCTCTCTAGGCAAGACCTTCATTATGATCCACTTGTCTAGGAGCTCATTTGAAGCTTGCTTCTACCTAAGAAACTTAGCGTCATAGAGGAACTTCTCTCCCGGCAACGCCACCTGACTTAACCTATACAAGTTGTACATTTTGATCCTGGTTTGATCGTACCACAAAAAAGAAAAAATTTTGCCTTTCTTAAAATGCTTAAACACATTAGCTGACACTTTGTGCCCATGCAACAGGAGGAGTCTTAACTCCATTGTTGTGTCATCGTTGTTTTGAACCTTTGAGTTTCTCACCCAACAAATTAACCCCTTTCATTGTCCAGAACTTGGCTACGTAGCTCATACACTCCTTAATCTTCAGCTTGAAGTATATGTACAATCCTAGTCTTCGTAATCGATCCACAACCCACATATGTTCGAACAAGTCGACTGGGTAAACATTAAGGACTCCTCCATTGAATTTTTGAACTGTTGTAGTCATATTGGACATGCATTTTTAGTCCTTGTTTTGTTGAGCCGCGCAGGCAATGAATGTCGAAGAAAACAAAAATGAGGCTTCTTAGGACTAGAGTTTCAGATGCTTTTTCCAGTCGAAACATTTCATGCCTTCCATATACCCCTTCAATTTGACAACTACAGCTTTATTCTCCGGCATCCCCAAGTACTCGATTACCTTTTCCACTTCATTCAACCAATCTAGGACCTCCTCTGCTTCTTCCTCACCCGAAAAACGGGAAATTATTTCACCCTTCAGCCTAGCATCTTGATCTCTTTCAACCTACCTACGTGTCATTCGAAAATTTTCAGCTTCTTCTTCATCCGAAAAATCGTATTCAAAAGTTTCTTGATACCATTCAAGCGATGATTAGTATGCGTTCATCAAGGGACCTTGTTGCCTTTCGAAGGTTTGGTCTAGAAGATGAAAACTCCTTACTGCTCTAGCCTCATACGCATCTGTATAATCTGATCTTGTAGTTGCCTTTGTTGTTGTTGCAAGTTTTCGATATCCTCCTTTATCGCCATGTTACTGGCCAATAGCTACTAGGTTGGTCTCGGAGCTGTTTACCTCTGTGTGCAGCACATTTTCGCTCAACAGCCACAGATCTGCAATATAGTCACAGATCTATACCATGCTCTGATACCACTTGATGTAAATCAAGTAGATTAACTCAGCATTTAAGTGTGCAACCAGCAGTTAGAGCTAGGAAATGATTACTCCAATCACCGTTGGAGCAGAGATTTCTAAGAAAAATCAAGGGAAAGCCTTAAGAAATATCTGAATCTCAAAACACTTCAATAAAATTGCTTCAAAACTGAGTTCCTTATGTCTTCGTTAACCCCCTCTTAGAATACCACTAAACATTCCCTAGAATCTTCTAGAGACTTCAATCATTAAAGACTCTCAGTTCCGAGATTACATGAAATGCCTAACATCTAGCAAACAACAACATTTAATAAACAAAAACAACAACAGCTCCCAAAGACTAATAATTATTGCATCACTATGCCACCAAACATAAGTATTATCCTTTTTGTGGGTCCACGAGCCATGATGCAGCCTGACAGCAACAAACATCTCGTAGCCCGACATACAAACTACCCAACGGTGGTCTAAAACAGCTGAAACCTTACCGGTCAGCCACTTTCTCAGTGTCACCAATATACCTCCACAAACATGTAAAATAATGAACATTCATTCCCAATAAATGAGACTCATTCCCATTCTCTCAACATCTCATTACAATCACTTGTAATATAATTGGGCTTCAAGTCCCAAGCTCATGCTATAAGTTTAAGTGGATGTACGTAGTTTACCCTAAAGTAGATGAACCATTATATAGTGTGTCTCATTTCCTCTGTCTCTCTTTCTCCAATGTTAATTCAGTTCAAACAAACCATTGCATTAACATGTATGCCAGGAATTGATGTCAATATGCCTAGTGTTGATGTCGAAATGCATGTGGTTATTGCTTCTGGAAGTAGGGGTGGGAATAAAAAATCATAATCCCAAACTCAACCCAGTCGCGTCCCGATATTTATGGGGATGGGACGGGATTTAAATCTTAATATGTCATATCTGTCTCATTTCAGTACAATGGGATGAGACACAAGACATATAATCTAAGTCTCGTTAAGGCCTAGCCTGGCTCGACACTTTTAGTAATTAATTTTGATTTTAATTAATATGTGATTTGAGCCATCAAATGTTTTGATTGTTTTCATCTAAGTCGTTTATTTCTTTATCTTACAAACGATGGACTCTAACTGGAAACCACGTTCGCCTAAAGACTAAATCCTCAAACAGATAATTAAATCATGAGTCTCAAACTAGTCTCAGACTCTCATAACATCTTTATTAGCAGACTCTATATTGTTTCTTAGCCATTTTAGATAACGAGTTTAATTTTTTATCAATTTACCAGCTCCAGCAGACTAGTAAGTGACTAGCTGTTTTAACTTTTAACTATCTCGCTCTCTAAATATAGCTAGCGAGATGAGGCTCTCGATAATTTATGTTAATTCAAAGCA
The DNA here is from genome assembly GCA_034370585.1 of Fragaria x ananassa. Classification (NCBI taxonomy): domain Eukaryota; kingdom Viridiplantae; phylum Streptophyta; class Magnoliopsida; order Rosales; family Rosaceae; genus Fragaria; species Fragaria x ananassa. Next base: position 19,896,654 of record CP139752.1, read on the forward strand.
TTCTTTTTAAGTCGTTTTATGTACTATTAAAACACATTTAAATTCATTTTTCTTTATTTGATCAATAATGTAAATCAAACTTTAGTTAAGATAGTGGGTACTGGTATAGAGATATTTCTAAAATAACTAGTCAAAATAACTTTTTAGCTATTTTGGTTAAAATTTGATTACAAAATGGATAACATTACTAAACATCCTCTCAATTCGATAAATCCGAAATCGGTTCGACTCCTGGTTTATCATACTTATTCAGAAACTGGTCCCACTCTTAAATCAAACTCTCAAGCTCAGTTCTTTTCTCAGTTCGCAGTGCATGCATCGACTTCTCAGTTTAGTCGGGCGATACGTCTAGAGATTTTTGCCGATGGTATACAAAAGAAGCATAGTCCTGCTAGAGTTGTGGGAAATCATGGGAGCTTCGTGGCATTCTTTGTTTTCCTACTGTGTGATATCTCTGCAACAGAGCTATTGGAGTGCTGGTCTATTTTGGTAATTACAGAAGCTGGTGTCCTTGAGTTAAAAGAGCTGAACTTGGTCTATATGAGCTTTCGGTTAGTTTTTTTTTTTTTTTTTTTTTCTCTAAAGGAGCTTTCGGTTAGTTATGAAGTTCAGCAATATGGGGGAGGACGGCTAACTGGGGCATTTGGCTTGTGCAAGACGACATTCATCTTGATTGATGTTTGTTCGGTTTCTTGCAAGCAGCTGGATGCTTTTGGGTGGATGGTGGAAAAATCATACCCTTAATCCACCTGTTTATATTCGTGAGAGGTAAAACCTCTCTTACAAGAAATAAAAGGCAAAAGCATTAAAAGTTTAAAACTTAGTTATTAATATGTGAAATATATTCAATCCAAATTGGAGGCCAATATTGCTATTATGGTGCCAGCATAAGAATGGATTTCACTGAGAGAATGGTGCAGCGTAAGAGAGAAATGGAGGTGCCGGCTAAGAAAAAGAAAACTTTATGAAAGAGGAGAATGCAGCCCAAATAAAGGGCAATAGAAGCCCAAGTCTAACACTCGAAATTTTTCACGGACGATCTGGTGTCACCAACATTGAATACTCAAGACTGGACTGGAGTGTTCGTATTTGGAAATTCATGAAGAATTTTGATCTCCCATTCTGGTTTGACTAGTTTCCTTTATTTATTTGCAAATAGCACTTGTCCATTTCAATGCGACTTTAATCAATCAGTCTTAGCCTCGTAGGCTCATCTTGTACAAATACAATACCAAGATTTCCAGATCCAAACAAAATGAGAGAGACAAGAGAGTCTTAATCACACACCACATTTTGTCCTTTCTTGTATACATTTCTGGTCCAAATTATTCACCCAATCTCTTTCTTTCTTTTTCCCTATTTTTCACATTATTGGTCTCCAACCAAATTATCATGATATTTCATTTCCTACATGAGAAATTGCCCCCAAAAAAAAAAAAGAGAGAGAAATTCTATGACAACTTACAACGAAGTCTTGGCTTCTTTTCCTATTTGAATATAGACAGATAGATTGGGATGGATGAGGTGAGGGGCAAAACCCTTCGTTCATTTAAAGGTAGGAAAGAATTAAAGTGTGTCTATCATAAATTATTTTATTCACTTTATATTCTTTTCACATTTTATTTATATAATTTTAATTGTAAGTTTACTTTGTTCATCTATTAATAATACTTTAGAAACTATTTTCTCAATTTTACTTTGTTCATCCTACATTCTTTTCATATATTTTATCAAATTCAGATTTTCTCAAGATAAGTAAAATCACCAAGTGAACAAAAATACATGATACAATATTCAACTATTTGTTTTAATTTTATGCAACGGCTTACTATTGTTAACACACTTTAGAATAACCAAATGATTAAGGAATTCGTTGATTTTTTGTATACATGATTTTTGCATATGAATCTAAACATTGACCGTTAAAATCATTAAATTAAGTCTTCTAATAGTGTAAAATTAGTAAAAGCCCTCAAAGAGCTCTCTTGATCCTCCCTCTGTAAATTATTACCTTTATATATGCATATGTATATAAGTTGAAGAAATATGGGTAAAATGAATGAAGAAGAAGACGAGGTACGTATTAGATAGATAGTTAGTGTGTTATTTGATTTGGCAAACTTTGTTTTATATTCCATACGTGAAAGGCAATGAAACAAGACTTCATATGGTTGGCCAGCATATGATAAAATAAAACAACCCACAACCAAAAGTAAAGATAGTTACAACGGTTTCATGACACTCCGATATTTCATACACTAACATGTACACCCTCCCGAATTTCTCATTTAGCTATCGGTCATATCATTTAGCTATATATTGTATAGCTCTCGAAAAGATAACTCAAGAATGTGACATATATGATAGAGATAGATGTTCACCAAAATAGCATACGATACAGATGCATCTATACTTTCTTAGCTTTCCATTATGGTATATATAGATATCAATTTTTCAAAAGGTTCAACATCAACATCATATATCACCTTTCCAAGTGCAAGGCGATTCAAAACTTCTCATAAGTATTCCTTTGAAAAGAATAACTATTGGACAAAGAAAAAAACTTTCGTCCGAACCGGTATGGATGGCTGTATGCGAACTGTCCTTCGTGGCCCAATGCCCAGTTGCCACATATCATATTGAGTTTATATTTTCAGTTTCTTTATTTTGAGTGCTTCCATTCATACCTCCACAATTAGTACATCCACTGTCAAAACCCGTCCCGAATTTTACCTCAAAACCTGAGATGAATCATGCGATGACCACCTCAAAGGAAAATTTACCGAAGACTCGGCAAACCTCCCTCAAAAATAGGCAACCCTAACTTATAAGAATTTAAGAACCACCTTTTTAATCCAAAAGAAATTCTCCGCTACAATCCAAAAGTAGCCAAAATACAAATTACACAGACGAATTCCAAAAGTATTCAGAGTTACTAAAAATAAAATAAAATACAACGAAAGCTAACAAACCCCTAGTAGATTAAACAGATAACCTACTGGCAAAATGTAGCGGATAGATGGGTCAATATGCCTTAACGTCTCCTGCTAGACCTCACGCAAACTCTGCAGACTGGGCATTTTTAAAAACGAAGAGCCCAGGCGAAAATATTCAACACGTCAGAGTGAGTGGACAAAGCGATTTCGACAACAAATAAATATTTTCCCAAAAAAATGCTTTCATCAGCGGCAAAAACAAGAGCTCCACTGGAAAGATTCTGAACTGGGGTCCAGCCTGGCTAGACTCCCAAACTTTAAGAAATTGTCTCTCAGGCCAGGATATTATATATATAGTATGTATGCACACTCGCCTGACCCTTTGTACGATATCTATGAACAACTTGAATAAAGTAGATATCATACAAAGCTACTATGCTTGCGTCTAACGCTCACATCACCCCATACTGAAATTGTCCCTCAAGCTGGGGGAAAGCAGCCGAGTGGTAATATATATGTGCTTACTCCTTGTACGAAATCTTTAAATAATTAAATACGAAATTAGAAGGTCGCACAGGGCTACGACGCTCGCGTCTAACGCTCACGTCACCCATACGTGAATGGTACCTCAGTATAGGGGAAATCACGTATAGCTAGCTAGCATTTAATCATATACATACTATTCTCATATCAGAGTATAATCACCGAAATTTTCAATTTCGGGAAATATCCAACAACAGAAAATCATTCAAAATGATAAAGCATTTCGAACACAATATTTAAAACAAATTTCCACTCATAGGTTAGGCCTAAGCTTGATGTCGGTCGGAGGTCTCTTCCGCTCGAGCCTCCTCACGTCATGTTTCAAATAAAATAAAACTTTAAATAAAATACCAACGCTTAACGCAAAACATGCATAATTAAATATGCTTTGCGCGCTCAACCAAGCCTAACACTCCAAAATCTTAAATCCACTGTCAACCTCAAAACTCAGGAAATTTTACCGACATCCTCAAAAACACCTTCCACCAAATAAAAACCAATGGCCGGATTCTAAATTAATAATCCGCCAAAAATACCAAACTTCAACAATTCTCAAACCTATCCAAAACTCCTCCAAAAATTCTAAAACTTATTCCATTAAACTCCTCACATTTTTCTCCACCAAAAACATTTTCTCGGCGGCGGCGCCGGCAGCGGCGGCCGGCGACCAACTCTGGCGACCTCCGATGGTCACCAAAATTTGGCAGCATCTTCCTCTCAACCTCTCTTCTACAACAATCCTAACTACCACAAACTCCAATTTTAAGCCTAACCAAGCCAATCGAACACAAACACACACAACAACCCTAAAATTTCACAAACCGATTTCTCCTTACCTAGCTCGAGATGGAGCAAGCCTTTTGGAGGGATTGAAGCACGGGAGGAGGGCTTCCTTTTGAGCTATGGCTCGCCGGCTATGGCGGCCGGAGGAAGGAGTTCCAGCAAAAAGAAGCTTCGGGCAGCCGGAGCTTTCGGGCGGCTTTTCTCCCGATCGGCGACTCTAGGGAGGCTGCCACGGGTCTAGAACTGAAGCTGGGATGGAGACCGATCGAACGGGACCGGTGCGGCGGTCTGGGGCGGCTGGACGGCGGCGGTCGGGCGGCCGGAAAGTCACGGCAGTGAAGGGCTCGGGGAGAGAGAAACCAGGAGGAAGAGAGAGAAAGAAAGAAAGAAAGAAAAAACTGATTTGAGCCTTTAGCCCAAACCGGACCACCAACTCCAACAAATACCCAAACCAAAATTTAACACCCTAAAAAAATACCCCAATAAAATTACATTTTACTAGCAAAAATTACCACTTTTTACCGTCATCAAAATTTCTTCTTTAGAATAATCCCACAAAATAATCGTCCCCTACACCTCTCTGGGGATCAATTATATTTTACGCTTAATGACGAACACGGTAAAATTCTTATTACCACTATGCCAGTAATAAAGGTAAAAATTATGGGTCGGGGCGTGACATGCACCTCCTCAAATTTTTGTATTAATATATTTCCTACAATGCCCTTTAAAAAACTGTAAAAAGAAAAAACCAGAAAATGACCTCCCGTTACTTCAGTCTTGAGCAAAAAAATAAACACCAGGATCCAATACGCCCTCTCTCTCTCTCTCTACATACCAAATAAAATCTAGCATCCAGAACAATTGTAGATTACATACTCAGGGTTATAATTGACATTTAACATTTTTAGGTTGTCAGTTAACAGACTTTTTGGACGAAAAGGGACGAAATGGACAAATTTGAGAAGTACGAGGAGTGATCGGTTAAAATTGAAAATATGAAGACTAAACTATCGAAACCCTAAAAGTATAAGGACCGACCAGTATTTTGTCTTTCTCTTAATTTATAAGAGAGGTAAAGTAAGAAATAGAATTTTACAAAAATTAAACATGAATTTTAACCAAATAATTTTTTGTAGCAACACTAAACTCTAGCAGAAAATCGCAAAATAGCTAAAGAGAAGTTTTTTTTTTTTTTGAAACTTCAACGTTGGTATCCTTAAAAGTTTTATGGGCCTAAAGACTAATTCGTGCGAGGGTTTATGTCAAAATGTTTCATCCCCTCTGACTACCAATAATAGATTGAGATTTAAATTTCAATCAACATTGGCGGATTTCAAACTTAAATATGGTGGTTCCACATCTAAGCTCTTACAAATTTGACCACATGTGGTGGTTACAGTTAAAGAGAAGTAAAGTTTAACTATTGTTAAGATAGATTGATAAATTGAGTCATGAATTGTTAAAGCAAAAGTTATAATCTTTTTTCTTTTTTTTTCATTTTGTCCACAAGTTAATTCATAATTGGTCAAAACTTATTAGATATCTAACAAATAAATATTACTGTTAGAACACGATTGCTATATAAATAGCTAAATTTAACTCAACATTACCTCACACCGATGAAGATGTTAAGATGATTCTCTAGATAACAACAAACAACCAAAGAAATTTCGCTTCTTTTTCATCATGCAATTTGTCCCGCAAGTCAAAAGGAAGTTTTTCTTTCTTTCTTTTTCTGATGAGCACAAGGAGGTCCTGATCATCTCACTATTTAATGCACCAAATTTATTATCTAAAATAAAATAAAATCTAACGCACCAAATTTAGGAAAATAAAATAAAGTTAAAAAAGCCTCAATTTAAAATAATAATAATAATAATAAAGCTTGAGAAGTAGTGTAGTCAATATACCACGATAAAATCGAGAATTTCCTTATACGTACTGTTAAATCGATATCTCACAGTGTCGACTTTCTCCGAGGGAAATAGAACATGGGTTGCTTAACTGCGTCATGTAAAGGAAGTCCCGTTTGTAATAAATGATGGGATGCCCTTTTCTAGAAATTAGATACTACATCTTCGGTGGTCCCCATATTCTGCCTCTCCTTAGTTTTTTTATTTTCTTTCTTAAAATATTGGGTCCTACTCCTACTTTGATTGTCCATATATTTTTGTCGAGGATGGGGATGTGATAGGAGGTCCCTGTACACCTCTTTCCCATGTTTTTCTTTCTTTCTTTATTTTTTTTCTTTTTCCAAACACTAAATATTAGGAAAGATCATCCAATTGTCCGGTTCCATTTCGTTTAGTGTCGTATTCTCTTATTTATAAACAAGAGATTACAAATTTGACTTATAAAAGACTCGTTCTACTATTTTAGTTGTTTAATTAAACAAAAAAAAGATACATCATCTAATCCTATGACGTTCTGTAACGTTTTATCCCCGTATATTTTTATTTCATAAAATAAAAATGATATGAAAAATTTGTTCGGTAAGACATTTCTCAAAACAAATAAAAATAATTTTTTTTACTTTTACAAAAGAAAAAAGAAAAACGTCAATTAACTTTTTCATTCTCTTAATTTCAAAAATATGAAAAATATTTTTCCTTATAAACTAACGAATACATTCTCAAATGAAAATTACAATTTCATTTTCTCATTTTTTTTAAAAACTAATTTTTGGAAGTCATTTTCATACACTTTACCGTACATGCCCTAAGCCTCTCTCGTTCTCATTGCAAAGGGTTCCAACAACGGCACACGATGTTAACACTAAGCAATTAAGGGAGAAGGTGCTTAAATGCCCATGATATTTAGCGGATATTTGAGGGGTTGGTTTTAGATCAATACTTACTGTAATATGAGGTAGGCGAGACATGTCAGATTCAACCCTTGATACATAATCTCAATTACATAGCCCTAAAAACCATAAAAAGGATCATTGAAATACAATATGCGAATGATGCAATGAAGCTGATTGTGGTTTTTGGATATGCAAGATGTTGATAATGTTGTTACACTCCAAGTTGAGGGTGCGATAGTGAGAGGCTCAGCACCCTAGTTATGACGTGCGGCGGTGGTTGTGTCAATGGTAGCGATCGACAGGTGAAAGGGCCTAAGTTTGGACAAAAATAAGGTGGGCTTAGAGCAAGTTTACATGTACAGTTAGATTGAACACAGTGATCAGGGTCATTTAAGTAACCTGGATCACTCAAGGTCACTGTGACTGGGCAGCAGTTTTCACCCGTCTGAAATGTGAGATTGCTGCCACATGGCAGTGACTGTTTATTGAATTTAAAAAAAAAATTTAAGTGTGAATAATGGTTCAATTGTAAATAAATAATGATTAAATAAACAATATGAATTATTGAAAATAATTTTTTATTCAATGACATTTAATTGACAGGCAAAGCCTAGGAAATTAGAAAGAAAGAAAAAATACAATTATTTGGAATTTCCTAATGAAAAGCACACAAACTCGGAATTCCTCATCATTAAAAATCAAATGTTTGACAAAATAATCTTCAAGCGTACCTTTGCCTCTTCCCCCCTTTCTCGAGGTTGGTTTGGACGACGAGAAATTACAAATTTTTTAATATTTTTCCCCTACCTTTGTGTTAATTTCAAATGGTAAGAATTTATTTTTTTAAAATTAAAAAACCAACGATTATCAATTTTTGACCGTCAGATCTGGAAAGCCAACACAAAAGCAATGGTCATGATATCTTGACCGTTCCATTTTAATCATCAGGAGTGACATGTGGTGACAAAAAACATAGAGACATGCATAACTTTTTGGCTGCAGCTTGTCCGTGTCTCTAACGCGCTTATAAGGAGCGTAGGTCAATGTGTGGCCTCAGGCTGACGCAACTCACATGGATGGGGTCGGGCTGACATGAAATAATCTAACCTGAGCTTGTTTTCTCCTCTCACTTGGGTTGGTTCTCTCCCCCTCAATCTAACATGGGCTAGAAAATGAGAGAACTCATTTTATGGGTGATTGAAGCTTTTTGGGTTTGAGTTAGATTGTTGATTTGGCTTCTAACCCAGGTTGAATTTTTGTTCATGGTGGACATGCTCTTAAGTTACCTAGAATCTCGTATTTGGGATCTTAGGGAATTGATAAAACTAGCTTTGATGTTAGACATATGTGATACTAGCTAGCAATCTTGCATTTAAGAGGTTGAATTTATAAAGGTGAATAAATTTTAGGATTAATTACTGGTCACTCCATTAACTTTCATGCGCTCGACAGTTTACTCCATTAACTTTCAATTTCAATCGATTACTCCATTAACTATCCAATGTCACACAATTAGGTCCATCCGTTAAGTGGCCGTCCAAATCAGTGGTTAAGTTGCTTACTGGACATATTTTTCAACTGGAAATTCCATTTAACACCCTCCCTCCCTCCCTCCCTCCTTAATCTCTTCAATCTCTTCTCTCTCCTCCTCCACCTCCTCTGCAACCACAACGCCACCACATCACCAGTTGGACCTTCAACAACACCGCAACAACAATACCAGCAACCAACCAACCAACCACTTCATGTTCCTCCCTCTTCCTCGTTATCTCTCTGCCTAACTTCTTCTTCAACCAGCCACCTCCCTCTTCCTCCCTCTTCTTCCGTTCCTCCCGTTCTTTCTTTCTCTTCCCTTTCTCCTTCCTCGTCTCTCTCCTCTCCTTTCACAGTGACTGCTTCAATTTCCCAAACCATCTCTCACCTTCATCTCTACTTCAATCCCAAAACCCCACACCAAAAATCTAACCTGCCTCTCTTAGTCTCTCACCTATAATCAACACACCACCCTCTTCTCAATCTCACTTCAATTCTCATCAGCACCACCATGTCATTCGCCTCCTCTGCCACCACCACGGTGCTGCTTCTCCTCCCTCGCCAGGGGAGCGACGGCCGCGACTCCTCGTCAGACCTCGGCTCCCCGACGACGCGGCCGGCGACGCTCGCGATGCTCCTCGGCCGGGCCATAGGGCGCCGCGGCCCGTCCATGCTGGTGAGGGAGACGGCGACGCGTGAACTAGGCGAGCGCCGCGCCGACTGGGTGTACTCGAAGCCAGTGGTGGCACTGGACATGATGTGGAACACGGTGTTTGTGGTGGTCTCGGTGGTGAACTGGTGATGTGGTGGTCTCGGTGGTGATGCTGATTTTGACCAGGGACGAGCGGCCGAACATGCCAATCCGGTTGTGGACGGAGGAATTTGGGTGTGGTGGGTGCCCAGAGCAAATTAATTCTAGGTGGGACTGAGTTCTGTGGTGGAATTTGGGGCGGTGGTGGAAGGGGAGGAAGAGGAGGGTGATGAGAGAAATGGCGGAGAGAGAAAAGTGGGAAGCCATGGTTGGCTGATGAGTTTTAAATGTGAGAGAGAGAGAGAGAGGTGGGGTGTTAAATGGAATTTCCAGTTGAAAAATATGTCCAGTCAGCAACTTAACCACTGATTTGGACGGCCACTTAACGGATGGACCTAATTGTGTGACATTGGATAGTTAATGGAGTAATCAATTGAAATTGAAAGTTAATGGAGTAAACTGTCGAGCGCATGAAAGTTAATGGAGTGACCAGTAATTAATCCTAAATTTTATTTTGTTTAAAGCTTATGGATAGGGTAGTCATTTTACGTGAAATTTTTTTATATAAAGGATTATTTAGGCAATTCGTAATTTGATGAAGCTTTTTTGACCTGGCCTTATCTTGAAAGTTACAGTCGCCAACTTTTAGCAACATGAATTTACATTTTTTGGATGCTTATGTGCATTGGGGAAAGAGGATCAAGCTAACATACATAACTTTACAATTTTGTACTCTCTTTGAATTTTGAACTTCAATGTAAGAGTGAATCATTATCGATGCTTGACAATTGGACGCTATACATTTTGAGTGTAATCATAGAAGTATTACCTTAATTCAGTAAAAACTTGCTCTTGTTTACTCAAAAAAAAAAAACATAGAAGTTACAGAGTTAAAAGAAGTCAACAGAAAGAACCGGAAATATATACTTCCCACACAACTGGTAGCTACATTTTTTTTTTTGGGAGAACTGGTGGCTAGATGATTTGGTGAAAATGTCGGTTTTGACAATTCTTGAAAGAGAAAAATTTTCAAATGGTGCCCTAAGTTAAACTTATATATTATTTTGACATCTCAATCTTGAAAATTATGATAATGGTACCTCAACACTTCAATTCAACCTAACATTAATTTCATTCGTGATTGACACCGTTAAGTTGGACTTAGTTCATCAGCAAAATTGTCTCTTTATATTTTTCCTCCACAAACCTTATCAGTTGAATTAGAGTTTCTTGACCTGAAAATATCAACTATGAATTTGAGTCATATTGCATAGTTATCTTTGATTGTTCTATTAAGTATACATGTTTCATGAACTTTTGTAAATGATACAAAATATATTTTAATCAATATTGATTCAGTCTCTCACCAGTCTCTCACCAATGGGTTGCAAAAGCTACATTTAATGATAGATATTAGAGGAATTTTCATATACACCCAATTTTAAAGAGTGGTTTTAAATAAAACTCACATAATATTCTTATCTGATAGACATCTAAAATGTATCAATTATGATAAATATTATATCTTATTTTTTCTAAATTTTACATAATTGCCACCATTCAATTATAACATATTAATATAATAAATAAGCTTAATTGATGTTGTCTTAAATACCTTGATTATGATTTTTTCTTCTAACACTAACATTTTTCAATCAATTTGCAAAAATCTTGTAGTTTTCTTTATTTTTATGAAAAAAAATATAGATTAAAAGAATTCATTCTCTAATCTATACATAAGGTAAAATATAATATGAATAAGATATATGATCTAAACCCGAAACTCTATACCCTATACCCTGAACCAAAACCTTAAACCCTAAACCCTAAACCCTATACCCTAACTGTATACCCTAAACCATATACCCTAAACCCAATTTTGGGTTTCTTCTTTTTAGGTATATTATCATATCATGCCCTACTTAATAGGTACATTAGAAACGTAAGTAGTAGAGAGTAAAATGTTCTCTCAATTAAGATGGAAAATGATATAATAATATACTTAAAAAGAAGAAAATTAATCAAAGAACTAGAACGTGTACCTTACAATTAGACATTTTTCAACTATGTAGAGAGACATCAAATGTGAGTTTAAGAATGAAAAGTATCATTTTATTATAAATGATATACTTATGTATATAACATATATATATATATATATACACTCAAGTTAATAATAACAAGGTAAAAAATTAAAGAATGTAATTGATTATGATAAAGTTAAATCCAACTAAATTTTAGCTCAATATTTGAGTTTTAAATTAATGCTAAAATTGATAAAGATACCAAATTTAGCTTTATACTGTCTGAAGGGCAAATTAGAGAAACCGAAAAATAAAAAAAACTATTAATTATAGACATTTCTATATAGTAAGTTTGCCTATGTGGAGTGGGTGTAAAATAAAAGAAAAATATGTATGAGTTTATCTTAAAAGAGACCTAGTATTTTGGGTTTTATCTAATTTTCTGTAGATATTAATGGTCAATGAGGTATTATAATTTCTAGATGTCTCTAATTTTTGTATGCAGTCAACATATGGCTCACCACAAATTCTAATACTAATGAGAAAATTGACACTATTCTAGGGGAAATATTTGTGGAGAGAAAAGATTTGGGGAGGAGAAACATGAAAAGATAATTTTGCCCATGGATAAAGTCCAACTTATCGGTGTCAATCACAGAATGAACTAATATTCGATTGAGTTTAAATGTACTATTATCATAGTTTTCAAAATTGAGATGTCAAAATGATGAATGGACTTAATTTGGAACATCATTTAAAAAATTTCATGAAATTGCGATATATAGTAAATTACTAATCGGGTTGGCTCGCAAAAAAAAAAAAGGCAAAGAAGGACAAACTGATGTTATACATGAAGACTTGTTCATAATACGACAAAGACAAGGCGATAGCAAATTTCCTAGTATAATTTGCCTTGGTCTTATCCGTCTCAAACAACTACCACCAACTGTTTGAAGCAAATACAACCGACTAAAAAATCCCTAGAAAAAAAAAACCATTAATCAAGCTAGTTTGGAGTTTAAATCATCAATCATTCGGAGGAACAAGTTTGAAATGGAATTGCGTTCATATTTTATAGTAATTCGTAATCTGTAAGTCCATCATTTCACTTGAAATGGAGAATATTCTCTGGAAGTTTTTTTAGAAATATTAATATTCTCTGGACGTTGTGTTATGCGTATGTGAAACATTTAGTCTAAAAAACTTAAAATTTTATATTGTATGTCAAAAATGTTGCTACGATTAAATATGAAATACTCAAAACTTCCCACACTTATTCATGCATGTGCTCTTATGTATTGAGCGTACATGGCACATAGTCATAATCATACCCTTAACTTTGGAGTGATATTGAGTAAAACTTACTTTTACCTGCTAGTATCGAATTAAATATTCAATTGGTTGGTAAATATAATTTTGGGCGGTCCGAGTCACATTCAATGAGTTCGGCTAAAAGTATACGATATCAAGGGATACATTCACACACTTCGATTTTTACAAAAGAATCATTTCGATGAAAAAAAAAATCACATAAGCTCGACCTCGTATCACGCCTTAGTGAGGCGGCACAAGTCGTACCCATATGATCTTACCTAGATCGGGTCGCACCGATCTAAGCCAAAAGTCACCGCCACAACCTCCCAATCTCCATTCCACCTCAAGCCCCGCATTGCTGCTTTCCTCTGTTGACGCATCACCGAACCCGAAACAGCCGGCATGTAACCCACTCGACAATTGAAACCAACCCAAACGTATTGCACCTCCAATACCTAGCAATTGTCATCTCTTCTAGCCTCCAACACATAACCATCCAAGCCAACATCTGAGACAAAATTACCTCTTTTAAGTTGATTCAAATTATCAAGAACAAGGGTTACCATAATAAATATTAAAATAAAAAATTAAAATAAATAAAATAAAGAGATAATTGTGGAGAGAAAAACATGAAAATATGAATCTGGAAAAATCTGGAAAGTGGGAAAGTTGATTTTGTGAGAATATGAATCTAAACATCGCAATGTTATTACCTGCACGGTTATCAAATGCCATATATTGCCTACAAGATAACAGTTTTTTTTACTTTTCTAAATTATTGTTAACTCATATATTAATTAATTTTTAATTTTAGAGGTGATTTTGTGACTCCGTGTAAATTTGCACCGGTAGAAGACTAATATATAATATGAGTTGTGAAATTCACACACCTTAAATTGAAATTTACTAATTTTTTTATATTATTAACACATTTATAAAAAAACTAAATTTTAGTCACTAAAAAAAATAATTTAAATTTCACGTCCTTATAATATTTGTACAGTATATCTTTGCTTACGCCAAAAATGTGTTAAGCAGCTTCTAGGGACAAGGGGCCGCCATGGAGATTAGTCATTATCCAACAAATTGAAAAATATTATTTAAAAGAAGATAGAGAGAGAAAAGGTCATCGAAAGAAAGAGAGAGGAAATAAAAAAAAAACACCCCCACTGGCTCTGACAACTGACCACCACGTCAAGAAGCGAGGATCATTCATTCACGGACGAAGGAACCTATGTGATTTGAAATAGATATCTCGTGATATTTCTTTCCCAAATTATCGTGTGGAGAGACATAAGAGAGGAGAAACTGTCTCAACTCTCAACTGGGCTTGACACTTTGGTATCTAGTAGGGGAGAAAGCGACATGTCGCCAAACGCTGGTGAGAATGCTGGTGGCGCTGTCACATTAGGCGACGTAAAAGCCACTACTCCTTAATCTAACCCTGTTTACTATTAGGTTTCAAACGTTTTTCTGTCTACGAGGGCGTGGCCTTTCGATTTTAAGCCTAGGTATGAGTCGTACGACTCTTTTGTGTCTTGTTTGAGGAACAATGTTTGAAACCTATTGGAACGACTACGCCCCTATACAGGGTGTTTCCATCAGTTGTTTCTAGGGTTATGACTTATGGCCACCAATCCTTGCCCCATGAGGGAAGGTAGTCTTTCAGCATTAAACGTACGTTCTTTATACTGATTCTTTTCTATTGAGAGAAACAACAAACTTGATTCTTGATATATAGACTAGCCGTGAACATAAATTATAAACTTGACATGAAATTGAGAGAATTGACATGTTCAATTTAACTGAATTTTTTTTCCTAATCGAAATATTAATTAGGTATCATGAAAGACATCAAAATGTATATAGTCCTCATTAAATCCAACAAAAATAAACTGTTGGGAAGATCTACCACACTCCATTTCAACAACACATAGACTTAACTCAGCTAACCAGGAATAATCAATCCATAACCATCTTCAATGAATAAGTAGGAAAGTAACTAGTTACGAAATTGCAACTCTAGCCACACTACGGGCAGCTTTGTTACTTTAGGCACATCTTTTTTTTTTTTTTCTCTCAAAAATGTCACCAATATCACAAATGTTTCCCACTAAATTTGTTTTAATGACATTAGTTTTCTCTTCCTAATAGGTAAGTCATGAATTATAATCACACAACAAAAGAAGAGTTGTTGATGTAATAAATATATTTTTGATTGGGAGTGAAATAGCAACACACTTTAGTTACGTTTAATAAGTTAGTAATACATTCATCGAGTCAATAACACTTGATTCGAGAAGAGTATTCAATATAAAAAATATTTTTAAATTTTGTCATTGCATGTTTTATTTTCATCATTTACAAAAATTTAACCGTCTAAAAACTATTATCTTAAATCAAAAAATCTATTGTGTAGACCTAAAAGTTATTGTCGTTTGCTGCCCAAAGTTTCTAAATTCTTTTCAAGCCAAATCTGCTCTGGCCAAATAGATATTGTTTAGCCCTTTTCGTTGGTGTGGACTTGTCTCGTTGTGCTCCTCTCACCGCATCAAGTCTGCTCATCCCATGGATCGTCTATCTCATCATGGAAGACAACACATTGAGCCTCAAAAGTTGACAATTTTCCGACCGTATCTCATTTTTTTTCCGGCATGTCATCATGTCGACCCAAATTTAGAAATTAAATATTTTCTCATGAAAATTTACATATATGTTCCCTAGTTAATTAGTATGGGCTTCTGAGTAATTTGTTATAAAATGTGTGGAATTTAGGGTCAATGACAAACATATTGACTGATCAAGGTAAGGTATTGATCATGTTCTGGATCCAAATACCAAATTTCAAGTTGTGGAAAACACAAGGCAAATAAAAAGAATTCCACCAATGCTATACAGGTTACGACTCGATCAAGTTGATGATATCTCCAAGTTCCCTTTTTATTCAACATTAGTAAATTAGGAGATAGAACATAATGCTTTGACACATTATTTTAACATAATGCATGCAGTACTTGATCGAACTAACATCATTTTTAACTAATTGGCCTTTGTTGGTACCACTTTTGATGACATTGGCACATTGCTCTTGGCATGGTGGTCGACTATGAAGCTGAGATCATGATGATATTGGATATAAACTGATGGCGTCCAAGAGTTACTGGTATTTCTAGGGTTTTTCTTTATTCGTAGGATTTTATTGACAAATTGTTGATCATGGATGTCATTTCGAAAATTGATACCCTCAATTTTGAGAGTATTGTTCTATATTGGCAACCTACTTCTATTGCGCATCTACTTTTGCTTAGGGCTTTTGTTTGTCAAAGAAATAAAGTTTACGATTTGCATATTAGGCAATTGCATTGGGCCAACTTCTTAAAGGAATGGATACTTATTTTAATGGAAAGCTATGTGACCCAATATTATTAAGAGCATTCACTTCCTGAGTGATGATCTTACATATTCAAAACAGCAACTAACTTTAATGGCTTGGGATCATCTATATATCTTCATAATCCTCATGTTTAGTAACCTACAAGACAGTTAAGTGGTGAGCTTAACTTTTGTCTCAGCAGGAAGCTATTCCAGTATTCCTTTCCAAACCAAAGATAACTAAAAAAATCATCAGTTATGGTATGCGTGAGTGCATGTTCGATTTACTCCCGATAATCAAACACTACATTATAAAACTAATTAAGCCTACATGTGTCATATCATGTATTTTAACACAAATTATTGAAATTAAGGTGACTCACATTGCTCAACTGTATGATCTAATTTGCATCCATAATCAATCTCCTCGTCTCTTTTTAACTTTTTCTAGTCTTCACCTTCATTCCTCTTTCGCCATTCTTGAATTATCATTTCAATATCGTATACTAATTGCTCAAATATAATACGCATACATGAGAGCTTGCACTTGCTGAGGTAATATACTCAACTATGCAAAAAGATGAAATTTCAAACCTTCTTACTCCAGCAAACATTACAACTTTCAAACTCTCCTCATCTAGGGAAAATTCCTAATATCATACATGAAATTTTTAGTCGACAAGCCTACATGTAGGGGCCTAAAACCACCCTTAATATCGTCGATTGCCTTGGCTACAATTATTATATTTAAAAAAGATTTGAGTTTCACTTCTAGGTCCAACAAAATCACATGCCTAATCTACCCTAGGGTTAAGCCCAATTCCAGGCTCAAGAGCCTGAATCTAGACCCAAACCTTATGCCTCTTCCCAACGCATGCCCAACGAAGACTGACTCTGGCTCGCATCACCTTGCCTTCACTTCTAGTGACTAAGATTTACATCACAGATCAACAAATCTCTAAAGAAATCAGAAGCATGGCGCATGGCTTTTCGCAATGTTGCAGCAAAAAAGCCACCGATCACTGAGAAGCAAATCCACACCACACCTCACAGTCAACACACTTAGTTTGTGCCGCAGCCGTATCTCTTCCTCCACAACCGTCATATTGCCCAAGGGGAGAGGGTCACCGCCTATTGAAGCCTTAAGTTTCAATTTTCAAAGTTGCTCTGAAAAACTTAAAGACACCTTCATGTTTTTTGGATTTATGTTTATTATACTATGAAGGGAAATTTCCTGACATCAGATATGAGAATTGTAGTCAACAAGTCCAAATTTAAGAGCCTAAAGCCACCTTAGCAACAATTATTAGTTTTTGTTTCGTGAAAACCTTCATTAATTCCTTTAAAAGGGAAAGGACAGAAGGAAATAAATCACATTCTCCTTGTTGAGAAGAATGGTACATCGTCTGATTATGGTTCAACGTACCCTCCGGTCTTAGATGGACAAAACCCCACCACGTCACTACTACAAAAACCTCAACTTCACTCCCCACTTTTCATTAATTATCCTAACGAGATCTCGCGATAATATCCGCCATATTATCGCAACCAATAAAACATCTCATCTCGCAATCATGACCTGATTCACTGTATCACGTGATATTCAATGACTTTACCAGGAGTGGACCAGTGGCACAACTCGTAATTCTTCTCAAACTCTAGGGGCAAAACGCTTTCGGGACCTGTCCGAGAAAGCTCTTGTCGTTTTTCAAAGGGATCTGGTGGTAGTGAATATCGCTATCCAGGATAGTTTCAGCTACATTCAAGTTACGGCTTGGACTCGATCCTGATTGGTCAATGCTCCTCCTAACATTCCAGGTCAAACTTCTAAAATCCAGTCGCACGGTTCTGATTGGAGGAGTACACTGGAAGCTGCCGCAGACGATTTTTCTCGGCCGTATGTATCTGCTTGAGTAACAGTTGTCAGCTACAGATTCCGCGCCGGTGGACTGGATAATTGCAGCCGGCTCAGTGGGACCCGTCTCCTCCTCGACAAGTTATAAGTTAAATGACTTATCCAGAGAAGCTATCTCCAGAAAGCATAAGCTATCTCCAGAAAGGATAAGCTATCGGGTTATAAGTTGATGAGCTTATCATCGATCATCCTCTTTTATCTGTCGCCTCCTCCTATAAAAATCACCCATTTCTGCAAGTTTAATGTCTCCTTTCTCTCTCTTTTTTCCTTGGTCTGAACTCGTCTCTCTCTCTAGATATAAAATACAAAATTTGGTAGAGAGAGAAAGAAACAGAGTTTACTTCACGTTTGAGGAGAGAGAAAGCTTTCTCTAAGCTCCTGTTTCTCTGCTTCTTCTTCTTGTTCCTGTGGTTCTGCTTCTTCTGATTTGGTTTCTCAAGGTCAGAGCTCTCTCTGTCTCTGTTTTTTTTGGAATCTTTTTAACTTTTCAGTTTTTGTTTTTGTGTAAATTTTGGTGGTGTTTTTCTGAGGTGGGTTTGTTCATTTCTATACCTCCTTTTCTTTTGCATCTTCGATTCGTCTTAAAGCTGCTTTCTTTGCCTATTTGATCCTCAAAAAAGTTGAAAAGATTTATATTTTTACTTTTGTCTATGTTAAAATCATGAATTGTAGATATGTAGTCAAAATATATGAGAAAATGGGCAGAATAGGGTTTTAGTTTTATGATCTAGCTCTGGGTATGCGCCTTTGTTTTGATTTTGAATTTTTGGGGGAGTTTTGAGCTATTTGAACTTGACCCAATTTCATTTTTTAATGATATAAGTATGTGTTGTTGCAGATCTAGTTAGATTGGGAGTGATAAATCTGGGTTTGAAATTGAACAGGGCCAGACTGGGCGGTCAAGATGTCTTCCCTCAGTAGGGAGCTTGTGTTCCTGATCTTGCAGTTTCTAGATGAGGAAAAATTCAAAGAGACTGTTCACAAGTGGGGCTTGCTTCTTCTTATTATTATTATTATTATTTTTTTTTATTTCTTGTATTTGCTGATTATATGCCTGAAAGTGTCTCATTAATTGCTTTTTGGAATCAATAGGCTTGAACAGGAATCTGGGTTTTTCTTTAATATGAAGTATTTTGAGGATGAGGTGCATAATGGAAATTGGGATGAAGTGGAGAAGTACCTCTCTGGGTTCACTAAAGTGGACGATAACCGGTACTCCATGAAAATATTTTTTGAGATAAGGAAGCAGAAGTATCTCGAGGCATTGGACAAGTAAGCTTATACTGTTTTATTTAAATTCATTTTCTTGTGGGAACTGCAACTTTTGTTGGAACTTTTTATCTGCATTGAGGAATTTCGTTGTAATGAGACTGTTTGGACTTTATTAGGCATGACAGGTCCAAAGCTGTGGACATTCTGGTGAAGGATTTAAAAGTGTTTGCCACATTTAACGAAGAACTTTTCAAGGAAATCACTCAGCTTTTGACACTGGATAATTTTAGGTATGGTCATTGTGTTAATGACTCCAGTCTTGTTAAAATAGAGTAGTAGGCAATGTGCTATAAAATGGTTTCTTGCATTGCAGGGAGAATGAACAACTATCCAAATATGGAGATACAAAGTCTGCAAGGGCAATTATGCTTGTTGAACTTAAGAAGCTGATTGAGGCAAATCCCTTATTCCGTGATAAATTGCAGTTCCCAAACCTAAAAAATTCAAGGCTCCGAACTCTGATTAACCAAAGGTAATTTCTCAGAAATTTCTCTTCAATTAGTTAACATTAGCTGTTCACTTCAACTATGATTTATAGCTGATACCGGAAGTGGTTATCCTATTTAATGTTGTCATGTGTTAGTTGGAATGATGTCACCCACGGCCTTCAGAATGAAAACTTCATGAAGTGTTATTTTAGCTAATGAGTCGTGACATTGAATGCTGTAACAGAAAAAAGAAACCATCAACATTCTAGTAATTCCCAAAACAGTGAATTTTAATTCAATGACTTTGTAGCTTAGGTGATAGGGGCCTGGTGCATGTGAGTGTATCCTGGAAAGTCTACATTGACATTGGTATATTAGCTGTATCCAGCTTCTGATGTCGAAATTTTCAGCCGCTAGTAACTACTGCTTGAGCACATTATGCCCTTTCTGATTTAACAGAGAGAACTGATGTTTCCTTCTGTAAATTACAGCTTAAACTGGCAGCATCAGCTTTGTAAGAATCCAAGGCCGAATCCAGATATAAAAACTCTTTTTGTGGATCACTCGTGTGGACAACAGAATGGTGCTCGGGCTCCATCACCTGCAAACAATCCATTGCTTGGATCCTTACCAAAAGCTGGAGGATTTCCTCCTTTGGGTGCACATGGGGTGGGTTATCACTCTTACCGGTAGTTTAAAATAAGAGGTTAGGTAGTGTTTCTGTTTCTGGAAAAACTCTTATTGATGTGCTTGGCCTTGTATTTTCAGCCCTTTCAACCTACACCAGCCCCGGTTCCAATTCCCCTTGCAGGTTGGATGTCTAATGCTTCCACTGTTACTCATCCAGCAGTTTCTGATGGAGGAGCTATTGGTCTTGGTGGTCCCTCGATAACAGGTACCTTATCATTTTGTTACTAGTGAAGCTCTTAGTTTTACCATACATTATGATTCTGATTGAGGTATTTCATTACATTGTGTAGCGGCCTTGAAACATCCAAGGACTCCTCCAACTAACCCTTCTGTAGAGTACCCGTCTGGGGATTCTGATCATGTTTCTAAGCGAACAAGACCCATGGGACTTTCCAATGAGGTATCTACATATTTGTAGCTTTCAGCTTTAGAATATTTATCATGTTCTTCCTGGCTTACCTTTTATTTACATTTCTTCGTTTGTGCAGGTTAATCTCCCTGTTAACATATTGCCAGTGTCATTTCCGGGTCACAGTCATAGTCAGGCTTTGAATGCACCAGATGACTTGCCAAAGAATGTTGCTCGGACTTTAAATCAGGGTTCTTCGCCCATGAGCATGGATTTTCATCCTGTTCAGCTGACGCTGCTTCTTGGTTTGTATTCTTAACAACTGTCCATTTCTTAGGCTCACAGCTATCTTTCCTAATAGGTTTATCCCTTGCTTGTTCATGTTGGCAATTAATTGTCTAATGTTCTTAATGTGATCCTTCAGTTGGTACCAATGTGGGGGACATAGGGCTGTGGGAAGTTGGATCCAGGGAGCGACTGGTTTTAAGGAACTTCAAAGTTTGGGAACTTGGTTCTTGTTCAATGCCTCTACAGGTCAGTCTATCTCTTTGCTTGCTCATGATAGAAAAAAATGTTGTGCACGCTCTGTTGTTTTTTCCTTTATGGTTGTATGATTTGATGGACTGAAAAATATTGTTTTCACATGATTCAGGCTGCTCTGGTAAAGGATCCTGGTGTATCTGTTAACCGTGTGATTTGGAGCCCTGATGGTTCTTTATTTGGTAAGCTAGGCCCATATTTAAGTACCCATGGATATGTGATCTGTGCAATATTTAAGGAGTGGATTGGAGATTTAATTGATGTATCTGTTACTACCTAATTACAGGTGTTGCTTACTCGAGGCACATTGTTCAAATCTACTCTTATCACGGAGGTGATGATATACGACAACACCTAGAGGTATACTCTCGAGGGTACTCCTTTCATCTTTTTCCGCCCTACCTGCTATCCTAAAAGTTTGCTGTATTAATGATGGCTCTGTACTTGCTATCATAGATTGATGCTCATGTTGGTGGAGTAAATGATCTAGCATTCTCTCACCCCAATAAGCAGCTTTGTGTAATAACCTGTGGGGATGACAAGACAATCAAGGTTGGCTACGTTGTAAAACATGTCTGCTTTTCTAATTGGAAGAAAATTCTCTTTTCCTTGCTGATTTCCTTTGTAATTTTAGGTCTGGGATGCTGCAACTGGTTCAAAACAGTATACTTTTGAAGGTCATGAGGCTCCAGTTTATTCTGTCTGCCCACACTATAAGGAAAACATTCAGGTGCTCCAACTTTTCTAGCTTTTGTATGTACACCTTGCATGTCTGTCCTTGGTTTCGAACGTTCATTGTTTTGTTTTGCTCTTCAGTTTATCTTTTCAACAGCACTGGATGGAAAGATAAAGGCCTGGCTCTATGACAATTTGGGATCTCGAGTAGATTATGATGCTCCTGGTCGCTGGTGCACAACCATGGCATACAGTGCTGATGGCACAAGGTTGGTACACATTGCTTGTATCTTTACTCTTGACTTGCATGGGCAGATTGCATGATTTATCATTCCCCTTTTCCTTGGTGGTGGGTGAATTCTTGCAGGCTCTTTTCATGTGGGACAAGTAAAGAAGGTGAGTCATATATTGTTGAATGGAATGAAAGTGAAGGGGCAGTGAAAAGGACCTATCAAGGTTTCCGCAAGCGTTCTTTCGGTGTTGTGCAATTTGATACTACGAAAAACCGGTTTTTGGCGGCTGGTGATGATTTCTCTATTAAATTCTGGGACATGGACAATGTTCAGCTTCTAACGACAGTTGATGCTGATGGAGGGCTCCCGGTAAGTTCAGTCTGTTTAAGTAAATTGAAATGATTTCATTCTACAGTACTATTTTCTCATTTACTTTTCCAAATATCTAGGCTAGCCCCCGTATCCGCTTTAACAAGGATGGCACTCTCTTGGCTGTATCTGCCAACGAGAATGGGATTAAAATTTTGGGCAATGCAGATGGCATTCGGTTGTTGCGAACATTTGAGAATCTTTCTTATGATGCGTCAAGGACCTCTGAAGTTGTGACAAAGGTTATTTTTCAGATTATAAGTTATTGTGGTACTTATTCCTTCTTAAACAACCCCCGCCTAACATTTGATCTCTTTCAGCCTGCAATGAATCCAATTTCTGTTGCTGCCGCCGCCACTGCAGCTGCTACAAGCGCTGGACTGGCTGAGAGAAGTGCATCAGCAGTTGCTATTTCTGGAATGGTTCGTTGGATATGCTTTTTCTTTTGTTTAAATATAAGTATATACCGTGATGATTTTGCATTGTATGCATTTAATTTGTAATTACCTCAGTTTTGTGTTTTTTCTTTTATCTTCCTTTCTTATATGTTTATTAGAGTTAAAGGTCTGACTTATGATTCTTAATTAATCAAACTATTATCTTACCAGAATGGGGAGGCTAGGAACTTGGGGGATGTGAAACCTAGAATAACTGAAGAATCCAATGACAAATCAAAGATTTGGAAACTCACTGAAATCAATGAACCGTCTCAATGTCGCTCCTTGAGGCTACCTGAAAACATGAGAGTAACCAAGGTACACTATTTGCCAACTTATTTTCTTGAAAAGTTTCATGTCATATTGATGCATTTGTGATGTCTTTCAAATATCTGCAAAGCGCAGATGTGCATTTATGAAGACATTAGGACCCCTTTTTTGCTCATGATGATCCTAATTGCTTCTGACAGTAATTTCTATTCATTTTAGTGATGCATCAGTGAGTTCTGCTAGGGGCATATTTTGTATCCTATATGGTATTCTCATTAGCTTGATGTTTACAGATATCAAGATTAATCTATACAAATTCTGGTAATGCGATTCTTGCATTAGCATCAAATGCCATCCATTTGCTCTGGAAATGGCAAAGGAATGATCGCACCTCTGTTAGCAAGGTGATGCAGAAAAGTTTCATCATCTGTTTGTTCTTTCATCGCACATCTGAAAAATCAGTTTTGTAATATCCAATAATTGATGTATCCTGCAGGCAACTGCCAGTGTTTCTCCTCAACTTTGGCAGCCAACAAGTGGCATTCTAATGACAAATGATGTTACTGACACAAGTTCTGAAGAAGCTGTTCCTTGCTTTGCTTTATCCAAGAATGATTCTTATGTGATGTCAGCTTCTGGTGGAAAGATTTCTCTCTTCAATATGATGACATTTAAGGTGATGCGTCTTCAATGATCAAATTTGTTTGGTTTGTCTTTGTTTTCTTCTTCGGTTCGACTAATCACTATTTCTTGTTTGCTGCAGACAATGACAACTTTCATGCCACCACCACCTGCTGCAACATTTCTTGCTTTCCATCCTCAAGATAACAATATCATAGCTATCGGCATGGACGATTCAACAATTCAGATATATAATGTCCGTGTGGATGAGGTATGGTGTGGTATATGGTTAATTACCTGCAGCACACTTGCTGTATTACATGGTTGTTATTTAGTTGTGATTTTCTTGATGCAGGTTAAGAGCAAGCTTAAAGGTCACTCCAAAAGGATAACTGGCCTAGCATTTTCTCATGTATTAAATGTGCTAATTTCGTCAGGAGCGGATGCTCAGGTACACCTAATCAGATCTTGTTTTTATGTAGTTTTACTCATGTGATGGTACTCCAAATCGTAATCAGACTCCCGGATATCTTTCTTGTGAAAGATCTTAATGTATAACTGAAGAAAGATAATATTTCTAACAGGCATAAAAATTACCCCAACACAGATTTCTGGGAATCTTAGGTCTATATACAGTTGTTATAGGTCAAATGGGATCTAGTTTCCCATTCTACATGAATTTAACTACCTATTCACACTTGTTCACAGCATTCCCAGTGCCTCCATATTGAATAGTATATTCACTAAATTGTGAAATATGTAATTACCATGATAAAATTATTTATCTCTAATCAGGTATGGTTGGTGAGACAACTAACATACATTTTGGTTATGATTCCTCCCCTTCAGGTTTGTGTATGGAATTCTGATGGATGGGAAAAGCAGAAGAGCAGATTCTTGCAGCTTCCAGCTGGGAGAACACCGTCTTCGCAGTCAGATACTCGCGTCCAGTTTCATCAGGATCAGACACACTTCTTGGTTGTGCATGAGACTCAACTGGCCATATTTGAAACTACAAAACTAGAATGTGTAAAGCAGGTATGTGTATTTGATTTAAGGTTTATGTATTTGAAGATTTCTCGGCTCGCTTCCATTTTATGTGTTCGAACTAAAACCTTGTTCTCTTTTTTAGTGGGCCCCACGTGATTCTGCTGCCCCAATCTCCCATGCAACATTCTCATGTGATAGCCAGCTTATTTATGCCAGCTTTTTAGATGCAACCGTGTGTGTCTTCAGTACTGCAAATCTCATATTACGATGTCGTATTAATCCTCCTGTTTATCTTCCTGCTAATGTCAGGTATATTCATTTATCTTAGTGTCCGGATTTTTTTTGAACATTAGATTTCAAAACTAAATTGTCCTCCTGGTTCTGCTCCCAACTTCAGCAATTCAAGGGTCCAAGAGGACAGACATGAGGCAATTCAATTCCAAGTTTCATATGAACCCTAACTTGCCCTCCTGCCCTGTGCACTAAGTTGGGAGAGATGCAAAAATTCCGTGAACACATACATTTAAAATATCTTAATTGTCTAACCAAAGCAATTATTGAACTTTTGATCAATTTCATTAGATGAAATAAGAAGAAACCAGTGTCTTGTTCCATTTTAGGCATAGGATGGGCTTCACATGCGTTAATTAGAGTGAAATAGTTTTGCATTAGAAGGCTTTTCTTCAAATGGTATATGAGTGGAGTTAAGTCCAGATGTTCACTAATTAAAGCATATTTAAAGACCTCTTTAAATTTAATATGTTGGGGATCAATTTTCCATCGGGGAAAACTCTTTTGTTGATTCCTTCACTTTGTTTCCTGTGTGCAGCAGTTCTAATGTACAGCCCCTTGTGATTGCGGCACATCCACAAGAACCAAACCAGTTTGC
This sequence comes from Fragaria x ananassa, assembly GCA_034370585.1. Taxonomy (NCBI): domain Eukaryota; kingdom Viridiplantae; phylum Streptophyta; class Magnoliopsida; order Rosales; family Rosaceae; genus Fragaria; species Fragaria x ananassa. Next base: position 19,922,397 of record CP139752.1, read on the forward strand.
TTTAGGACTATCAGATGGTGCGGTTCATGTGTTTGAGCCGCTTGAATCAGAAGGCAAATGGGGCGTGCCTCCTCCTGCTGAAAATGGTTCGGCAAGCAGTGTGCCGGCTTCTCAAGTTGGAAATTCAAGTTCGGAACAAGCTCAGAGATGATCAAGTGGCTGGCAGAGCACAAGTTCTTTTACATGCTTGGCTTGCTGGCCCAGTTCCATATAGGTACGCTTTGCATATGATGAATCCTTTATTTCTTTTCTAATTTGTTAATTTAACACTTGAATTTGTCACTGGGTTGAGCATTATCAAGGTTGTGTCTTTTACAAAACTGGTGCATTTTTAAGGTGTAAATCAACCTTTCATGCTGACGCACTTCATGTCAAGTAATATGGTTGGTCCATCATTATGATGTTGAATTGACAAATACTTGGACCATATAACAATTGCATTTAGTGCATCTACAATGAGCTGGTTACAGGGCACCCAAGTGCCTGTGTTCTCCAGAGCAATTAATCATTTAGTATGATTTCTATTACCCTTTATGCTTATAGATTAATCCATTTTCTTTTTGCATTTTTGCAGTTTGTGGTTCCTCATGCAAAGTAATTTACTGAAGGAATGATGTGCAGATATGTAGATTTAACTTGTTGGTTAAGAATCTCTAGGTAAATTATGTAGGAGTATTATTGGCAGTGTATTAAATTAAGGAAGAATTTTTTATGTTTCTCCCTTGTGTTTTTATTTATTGCAGCTGAGAAATATGATTCAAGTTTGTTTTTGTTGCGGTCTTACTTTTCGTCTGTTCTACAGTAATCATTACTGGTTTTTAAGTGATCATTTCGGTTGGGGTGATCATCATTATAATCCTCATCTGTGTTGCTGGGACATGCATACATACATAATTTCCAAAGTCTAAAAACTTCATATCCTTTTAAAATGTAAAATCAGATGCAGTCTAATATGAAAGTCAGACTCGTCATTAGTAGCTGTTTTCACCCATCTTCTAGTTATGTTTGCTTGAATACAACGCTGACAAACCAAGGTTACTGCAAAGTGCAAAACCAAGCGCTTTATTAATTGATATGTTTGATTGAAATAAAACAAAGCTCAGCGTGCAATTTTCATCATTGGCAGTCACTGCATGCACTTGTAGAATTGCAAGTGAAAAGTGCTTGCCAAAATAAAAAAAGAAAAGTTCTGAGGCATGCGATTTTAAGGTAAAAGGATTCATGACTCGAGTCTAACCATAGTCTGCACTACGAGATAGCAATAGCCTATAGTATTGAAAGTCCAGCATCATCTTCTTCGCTCCACCCAGCTGCGACTCCTTCCCCCTCTTCCAAACTATCTCAGTGAATGCAGCTCAAGTTGTTTCAGTTTTGGGAAAGCAAGCAAGTAACAGTATTACCAACGGTAATGGTTTGCTTTGTTTAGAAATTCTTCTATTCCCAGAACTCAACTCCAATATTCATTGCCTTAAGAGTAAGGCTTCTCAAATTGTGTAAATGATGACACCATTCAATTTGGATGTACCATCCCCCGGTAACACTTCCAAATTGGTATGTGCATGATTGCAAGGCATCTAGCAATAGTTCCTGCTGTTTGCTACCCCCAACCCTAATTTAGCAATGGTACCTGCTGGTTACTGTTTGCAACGCAAAATTCTGGAGACAATAAACTAGGTTGTCGAGTTGGTCAAACCCGTCAATGCTGATTGAAGTTAAATAAAAATAGTACGTGTTTCTTCTTCACCAATCGTGTATTTTCAGCCATATTTACATCCCCTTCCAAATCATTACCCTGAAGTTGGTCCAAGTTTTCGAAGGTTTTGAGTTGATCACATAATTCATAGAATCAGGTAGTTTTTCGAGCTTCCAGCAATTATTGATTCGGAAAAAGGGCAATTCCTCAGCCAATCCAAACATCCGGATCCTTGATTTGTCTCTCTGCATTGAGGAGCTCTTGGAAGAGCTTCGGGATGAAGGTGAGATTTGGCCTTCTTTGTCGACGACCACGATCAGTCTCACCTCTTATTCCATCTGTGTAAAGGTGATGATAGCCAGCCTTGCTAATAGGTCAGAAACCAGTGTTTCAGCCATTGTTGGTGCAGTGGTGTTATCTAGAAGGTGAACAAGTAAATGAAAAGCAAACGAGGCATTGACTGGTGTTGTGAGCCTCACGGCAATGAAGCAAACCGACTGAGAATTGGAAGTCAGCAAACGTACATAATGGGCGTTTGCAAAGGATCCTTTATTTTTTTGGACATTCGAACTACCGTTATATTTCTTTCCTTTCTTTGTTAGGTAAAAGAACCCATCAACCGGTCGCTGCTTTTCAAATTATATTTTGAACATCAAACTGAACGAACATCCCAGCCTGATTCTGCTCACTTATGTCAAAGATGGGAGATCATCGATAGGTTTTCAGCAGCCATGTTCAAAGATCAACTGAACCATCAACAAATGATGAAAGCTTTGGCAACTAGTAACATTTCACTTCTTTAAGGAAAAAGAATAGATAAGCGAGACAGATAACTTCAGTATACCGCAGATCATGCACGACCCACATCACTGAATATTTAGTTCAGATAAAAGTATCCATGTTTTTTACATCCTGTACAATAAGAAGATGGGACGCACTACAACTTCCAGCAGGTATGTACAATAGTTATTTCAATAGAAGGCTCTAAACCACTTGAAAATATATAGAGGACTCGGTCATGCTGAGGAAGCTTATCCACATTTTCTCCCATGCCAAAAATCAACCATGGAAGATGCTTCACATGAAGCAGAGTGACCCTCAAAATCTTTTAGTTCAAGAGACGTTTGGACTCCAAATACACATCCAACCATATATACAAGTTATGCAAGCTCTCCCTTATGTACATATCAGTCTGCTCAAGTTGCCAGAAGCTTACAGCTACAGATTCAATTACCTCCACAACTATTCAGGCCGGAAGCTTACCAGATCTCGAAGGTCTGTCATCTGAAGCTTCCTAATGTCATTCGCAGTCACCTTGCAGCCCTCCAAAGTCAGAGACTTCAAATTCTTAAGCAGTTTCAAATGACGAAGTCCTGAGTTGGTGATACGAGAATTTGAAACGTTTAAAGAGACCAATCCTGTGAGCCCTGCATTCATATATGATTAAGTGTGACAATTAATACACATTAATAACAGTAGCCAATATGGTTATACACAACCAAGACCCAACCAGCTTTCAGACAAATGAATGCCAACAACAGCATTGGCCTGCCTCTGATTTTTTTAAGCAACCCCCATCCCTTTCTTCCATGTGCTCTGCCCTTGAAATTCCCATGTTTGGCCCGCTTTATCCTCAGAAACTTATACCAAGTTCCATAAAACAGCAGCAGATACAGCTGGCATATATGATATGATAAATATCAATTTTATAAACCAAAGGTAAAGGGATTACCCGAAATCAACTCTAAGGTTTTATCCGTTAGGTTGCAGTTTTGTGATAGATTCAATAGAGTCAAGGATGAAAGATCCTTAATATTCTTTACTCCAGCATCTGTCAATCTTCCACCACATATTTCTAGGGACCTCAAGTTCTTAAGGCCTGAATCATAGACAAATACAGTCATGAGAAATTAACAAGTTTAAGTCTAGGTGAGTCCAGACTGCAAACATCTCTGTTAAAAACAATTATACAATCACCACTATGGCCCAAAAACAAACTTGCATTCACATTATGTACCAACCTGACATAAGAATATAACTTGCAGATATCATCAATTCATCATAACAAATAGTGAAGCTACATATACTTATTTATCTCGAGCAGAATATAACTTGCAGATATCATCAATTCATCAATTCATCAATTCATCATAATCAAATTCTCTGGTCTTCCACATTGTAGTTTCGCAAACCCACAATACCAAATGTTCAAAATCATGGAAGTAAGATAAACACAACTCTAGTTCACAAATAGTAACCCTTCTGTTCAGCAAAAACAATTTTCTGGTCCATCTCATAACTAAGGTAATAAAAAAAAAATGACTCATCAGCCTTATGGTATTCAGACTGTCCAATTTTACACACAGCATATTCCTAACAGGAAAATAAAAATGCGCACAGGTAAAAGTTTGACTGGTTTAAAATACAACATGGATTCTCATGTATTCTACTTTATATCAGTTAAGTCTTTCCGAGAACTAAACGTTAGTAATTCACAAAGTTTGCATAACATACTTCGCAGATCATTTGTTCCAGAATCTGTAATTCGAGCTCCAAACAGATCCAGGTGCGTCAAGCCAGTCAAACCTGCATCAATGATGATGTGTCAAAATTTATTGATATACAGGCAACATGTAAACACCCTGCACATCAGAATGTAGTTTTCATATAAGCCTACTTGTAAGAGCTGCAAGTCCAGTGTCTGTTATTTTATGGGCATCCAAATTAAGTGATTTAAGAGATGAGAGCCCGGACAGCTTTCTTAATCCACTATCACAAACCTCAGTGAAAGACAGATTGATACTTTCTAATTTAACCAATCCTACAGGAAGCAAGTAGACAATAATTAGGCCGAAGAGATAAAAACAACAGAGGTAGATCTTCAATATTTGCATTTCTTAAATAGTTGGATCACTTGCATGGGCAGCACTAGAAATATTTTTTCAAAGTGTAAATAGCATAATTTTCTTAACATTCAAGTATCAACAGATTTTTTTTTTTTGGGGGGGGGGGGGGGTGGGAATGTTAACCTGACAAATGGCGGAGCCCATTGCTTCCAACGTCAGTATCTGACAGTTCCAGGCATTTCAGATGCTTAAGACCTAAAAGAATCGGCACAAATATCACCTTCATCGAAATTAAATGTCAAGAAATAGAAGAGAAGAGGCACCCTCTGAATTACTTTTTACTTCGTAACCACATCCGGAGTATTAAAAGCTATAAATCAGCAATACAGTCATGAACATACTCCTTGCAGTCAGCAATACAGTCCACTAAAGGATTTGCACTTCAAAAAATACAATGGAAATAAACAGAGACCACAATGAAAGCAAAAACTCACAAAGTTAAGAGATTTGACACACTTGCATAAACTTATCTGCTTTATGTTTTATAAAGACGCTTATAATTTGGTTCCACCACACATTTACAAAGATGGTCCTTAGTCAGCTACAACAGGATTATATTTGAGTTCCTATAATAACAACCGACTAGTTTGAATTGATAGTAGCATCATCAGACACTGAATATTATAAATCCTAAAAGTTATTAAAGCAAACCACATGAGATATATCGATTTTCAAGCATTTCTATAAGTGTAACAATTTTTTTATTTTTTTATTTTTACGAGAAAATTTTGAACATTTCTAATTAGGGAGTTTTTCACATAATGGCCTCACTAAGAAACTGTTAGCTTGAACTCTAGGTCGTTTATAACACCATCAGTATTGATAATAAAGAGAAGTGGAAGTTCAAATCAGAAGGAAAAATTAACTGCACATACAAGCATGGACACTTCAACCTTTGAAAATGTAAACATTCTGGAGTCCTGAGAGCTCTGACATTATACAAGATGTACAAAAGCATGCATCAATTACATGATTCTAATGAATTTTGCATCTGTGAACACTAACCTGTCAAGTTAACCAGCCCTTTGTCACCAATTCTACATGAATCCAGGTTCAAACTCTCCAAATTTGTCAAACCTATTTGAAGGAAGGCAAGAATTTCAATACTTTAATATATATATACATATTTTCTCAGGTGCGGATGTCCGCATTTATTCCTACGGTGCGGATTTCCACTTTACACTCATTTTTCAATCGAATTTTCACATCTCCACCGTTAGATACTAATGTATAGATCATCTCTGCAAAATTTCAACCAATTTGGTTATCATTAAGACACTCAAACTCGATTAAACCAATGGATGAACATAATTTTGTCGAACTTGAACCGTTCATGTTTATAACAGAAAAAACGCAGTTTTGAGTGTCTTAATGATAACCAAATTGGCTGAAATTTTGCAGAGATGATCTATACATTAGTATCTAAATACTAGATGGTGGAGATGTGAAAATTCGATTGAAAAGTGTGTAAAGTGGAAATCCGCATCGTAATAATAAATGCGGACGTCCGCAGCTGAGAAACTCTGTATATATATATATACACATGTACTATAAACACACATTGTAGAAGAAAAAAGGCTGATTCTACTTCCATTGGAATGAAATTGTATGTAATATGTGTCTGATCAAAATCATGCCTTCCTCGTATCTTAACTCCTAAACCATTTATTTCTACCAGTTAAAAAGTAAATGTCGAAACAAATTCAATAATCAGAGTTTTAAACTCAAAACCACAAGAGCTAACCAACCTTTTAAGTGCGCTAGACAGGCGTCTGTGATTTCATTGAACCCCAAGTTTAGTACTTTCAAGTTTCCAAATCCTGCAGAATGCAAGAGTTGCTAGAAGTTTAAACCCAACAAACATCTACATTATATTCCTCGACTTAACAGCATAGCACTTGACATCATATCATTTGAAAACTACTACTTACGAGAAAACTTCTCACATCCTCCATCAGTCAGATGACATCGGCTCAGATTCAGATATAAAAGAGCATCAAGAGCTGAAACAAAATCCCAGGTGAAATATCAGGCCCAACAAAAGCTAGAAGAAAGGGTTTAAGGACGTTAGTAGGTAGGGCAAAACAGTCAAAAGTCTTTATTCCACCAAGATTTCTTCCAATAAAATGAAGATATGAAGTCATACATCATCACTTAAGAAAATCATTAGAAACACAATAAGATCCTATTATATTATTGCTTTTTTGGATGATTTTTAAAACACAATACCTTTCCAGATCAATGATCCCATTAGTTACCCCCAGGACAAAACATTTTCAAAGAATATATAAAGCCAGGTTAGTACGTTCAGATAAATACCAAGTCTGACCTACTCGCATTTCTAGCAAGTACGCCTACAAGACATGATAAAAATGATTCAAAAATTTCAAATCACATATGCAGATAGAATGTCCACATATTTTATATGCATAGCACTGAGCACACACATGTCCATAACTTCATTTCATAGTAAATTGTCTTCCTCATGAATGAATTTGAGGTTCATGGAAGATAAAGATAAAACAAGAACAAATTGCAAATGTAAACCTGAAAGAGAGTCCAAACATGCAGCAGTTACCGGGCATCCCTCCAAGTTCAGAAGAGAAAGATTGTGAAGACCTGCAACACAGAGATGATATAGATAGTTACACAAAAGGAACAATCACATATGCACTAGCTAGTGAAACCATATACGTCATATCCAGATATTTCTACTTGTCAACGTCATAGAATTTTTAAGACTGATGACATGGTCATACAATAAAAATGAGGAAATTTCAATATCAATCAAACCAAAAATAAAAAAACAACCTAATTTTGTTTTATTTTATTCTATTACGTTATTAAGCGGTTACTGGTGAATAAAAATTGTCAAAGGATCTGCTGCTAACTTTATAATTTAAATATAGATCAATAGTCTGTCAAGACATAGAATATCCCAGTCCTGCTCATTTTTTCAAGAGAAATTTGCTTTCGGCAAGGAAAAGGGCTAATTGCAGTATGCAGACTATAATTTGTTCTTATGGAAGGAAAGTTGTATATGAATTCTGGCAACCACAGTGGTTGGAGGCTTGAGGATTTGAGGCAGATGGAAGGAATCCAATCAGCTCTTTGGGCATCTGTTTTTGGTGGCTTTCAAATACTACTTTCATATCTCCTGTTTCTCCTGATACCTTTTCTGTTGTGGACATCCTTTCCACATCTGTTGTCTCATTCATTTTATTCAACATGCTGTTTCTTTTTAAATATAAATAATAATAATAATAATAATAATAATAATAATAATAATATCCCCACAGCCTCCCACAATTTTCTTGACTGTTTCTTTTTCACTATAAATCACATGTGTACAATCACATATTACCAGACTCCGGAAGGTCAAACGATAACAACTATAACAAATGATTTTATCCTTACGTGTAGAGATGTAGGTTCTGAACATGAGGAATCACAAAAAAAAATACCTTTCAAATAAGTGATGCCAGAATCAGTAACCTTACTGCAGGAAATTTGTAAGCATTTCAAATTTGTAAGCCCTGAAATACAAAAGAACAAGTAATTCCACTATGAGACAAACATCAAGTTATTTCAAATTGAACACGAAAGCACTATGAACATATACATAATAGTGAGAGATTTCTGCAACTGATATGTTGCATCGAGGAGCATACCAGCAGAGATAGATAAAAATGAATAGCAACTTGGATATAATATGCATGTACAAGACAGTCTAACATATCAGAGTCTTAGTCGTAAGTCTCAATATAATCTTTGTTGTGTTTCTAATACAAGCGAGGCACTGGAACTGTAGGTCTACGTCGCATATTTTTTTTTCCATAAAAAGTTTAAAATATAAGATACATGCTGGCCAATTTGTACTTTGTGAAGTACCTGAGAGAGGCTTCATGTCAGCATCTGATATGGAGTTGCACCATTTGATATTCAGAGACTCTAAATTTGTTAAACCTGTTAAAAGATTTGTAAGAAATATTAGACATGATTAATATTGTCATCAGTAGTGAGGAAAGTGCCATGCTAAGGTAAAATAAAAAATGTGTTATGCAAGGTTCAAAACACCATCCCTGTACAAAATGAGATATATGATTTAACAGCTTATAGTGAATACCCAGACACTCTAGCCACATGTTCAACGTGACCTAAGGTCTACTTTTTCCACCAACTAAACTTGATTAAATAGCAGTTACTGTCACAAGTATTTCATAATTGGGTCGCAAGTGAACTCCTTACCTGTACTAAGTCTTGATCAATGATCATGAATTAAAATGAATGCTCAACTCATACAATAACCATTCATTTGATCAAAAACATACATCTGATATATGGAGGCTCAACTATATAGACAATAGGACCAAGTCTAACTGTGCTGCATGAAAAAATAAAATGCAACGTAATATTCCTTGCTGTGTGTTCCCCTCATGTTCGATATCATCAATTTACTTTTCCGGATCAAGATCAATGTTCAAATGAGAAACATAGTTCAGTTTTCAGATGAGTGCATAGTTGCAGATGTACCTTGAAGATGAATAAGTCCACCATGGATCCCTGGGAATTTCTCCAAGTCCAACTTGATCAAACCAAATAAACTAGAAAAGGCACTCATTCCATGAGAAGTGATTGAACAGTTTCTTCTAAAACTCAAATTCGTCAAGTTAGATAGACCTGAACGAAGTTAACACAAGTGTTATATGCTGAACAAAAAAGACGGCCATGGTCAGTAACAAGAATGTTCTTCCAATTCAGGCACAAAAACTATAACAACGAGGTCGTGCACAAAGGGACGGGACAAACAAAAGAAAAAAAGGGTAACAAAGAAAAAGAAAAAAGGTAATTTAGTTTGAGTGACAAAATTGTTGAGTAGTGAAAACTGTGCATTTTGAATAGTCACATGCCGAATAGAATGTAAGACTGCAACAAATCATCCCACCCCAACTATGCCCTCATTCTTCGTTTTCTTTTCTTTTCCTTTCTTTATGCTGTCACAGAGCTGCGTAAATAGTTTTAGCTTATAATCAAAAGATATGTGCTATTCGAACAGCTGTTTTAGCTGGCCACAAATGACTAGCCAAAAGTCCGGGTGAATTACATACACCTCCCCAAAAATACATTATATCATCAAACATACATATCCGAAGATATGCTTAAAAAAACATACATACCACTTATGTGTTCCAGCCCATGATCTGATATCTCATCACAATCATTCAGGTTTAACGCTTGGAGATTTTTGCAATCTTTGAGATAAATTAACCCACTGTCAGTAACATCAGAACCAGAGAGATCAAGAGAGAGTAAAGATGACCCTTGTGAGGATATGACATCCATCCACGCATCATTCACGTTAGGGTATTCTCCCAAGTAAAGATCCTGCCAAACAAATAAATGAAACTTAAAGATCAACATTGCAAACTGTCATTTAAGAGAGACAGGACAAATGACACTGACAAAATTTCTTCTGTATAAATTAGATACTTGCCAAACTAATACTATGAGTACCTGCAAAGCACAATCCCGGAAACCTTCAAAAGAAACATCAGTTAGGCATCCAGAGTACACCAACTCATTAATGATATGCTGACTAATATCTCTTGGGAGCTTAGAGAATGTGCTATATTTATCAATGTCCTGTCAATCAAAGAAGCAATTGGCATAAGCAAAGATATACTGATCCTAATCTCTCTCTCTCTCTCTCTCTCTCACACCTAGGAAACATTCAGAAAAACAATTACCTCACATATTTTCCATGCGCACAAGTCCATGAGGGATGGGCATTGCCCTTTGTCATGTTGAATATCTGAAGCAGGTCGAGAGAAGGAGGTTGCCAACCACTTTGAACTCCCACTCTTGGAATATCTTCTGGTAATCCCTCTAGGAAAGTTATCTTCATCATCTCGATGGTTTCTCTTCCTAGAACAAGCTCCCCCCATGGAGAAATATCCGGTAATCAACGATTCAAGATATACATAGAAAGTGCAGCAGAACACTAATTTATTTATTCAATTACCAAACTTGAAACCACGCACTCTGCTTCATCCTGTAGAAGTAGAGAGTACAGAAAATAAGTAAGTATCCAGTAAATCTATTCAAGCCAAACTCAAGGAAGTTTTTTTTTTTGGATCATGTAGATGATGGGCATAGAGTTGATCATTTCCTTCTTCGCCTATTTCAGAACAGTGTCGGTGGAGTATTTGTCGAATTCCATACAAAAATCAAACATATGAACTACAACTAAATTAAATCCAGAAATGAAAGAAAAGAAAAAACAACAAATAAAAAGCCATGATCTTCTACAGGAATCCATATCCACGAAAAGACTCCCGAGAAATTAAGAAAATACCTAAAAAGAAAATTCGTTGAAGAAACTCGCTTCCTGTGTGGTGGAAGCGGCGTAAAAGAAGGGACTACGATCAGTTTTGGCCGGAAAAACAAAGTTTCCGGCGGATTAGATATTTCCGGAAAGAAACAAGCAATCAATTCATAACCGAAACAAAAACAGAGAGCGCGTGTATCATTATACCTTGGGATGATCAAAGCATCGTGCTTATTGTGGAAGAAGATGGAGATGGGGATGGAGAGGGATCAAAACTCCAAAAAGTCGCCGATGATGAAAGAGAGAGAGAGCTGATGACATGAGAGACTGACGGAGACTGAAAGTAAGTGGGAGACTCGGTAGGTCCTCAACAACCCCGAGTGTTATCCATTTGAGTTTGATCACGGGCCCACTTTTGGAAGATTCGTGCACGCTAATCTGTTTATACACGTACGTACGGGGTGTGGATTTTCGTATTTCCAATCGACTACTCGACCTCCTCTTCCATTCTTCTAGATTTTCACAGCTCGGCCAGGACGGATATAGCTACTCTTTATAGTTAAAACACACACAGAGTTAAAATAATGGAGAATCTAGACCATGATTTGAGCTCATGAAATGTGATAACTGCAGTACGTACTACTAAATTATTTTAATAAATAATTGTAGAATATGATCGAATAATTACTTTTTCACAAAACTTCAATGGAGGTTTTAATGCTTGAAGGCCGCTTATATGTAGGAGGCTCAAGACTCTTGCCTGCCTTGCCCCAAGGCCGGCACTCAAGATTATGTGCTATCCTCTTGTGTTGTCTCACTTTGTGTGGTGGTTTGGAAAATAAAGACTTCCTAGTCTGACTTTTTTTTTTTTTTTTTAAAGAAAAAAGGGCTTCAACAACTCATCATATATTGTAGCCATGACACCTGAGCCAAATATGTGTTCATCAGACCCTACACGTAAAAGTTTGAAATCAAACATTTATAATGACAGAAAATTTATCATTCCTTGTTTTTAACATTTATAAGCACATTTGCAGCAAATCCTTCACGGTATCTCTCAATAAAATTTGAGTTTTTTTTTTCCACTAAACACTGAGATAGTCTCTTCAATCAAATGTTCAACTAGTGGGTACAAGAAATAAAAAAGGAAATATATTAAGATTGTTAATAATTGCTTCAATGTTGAATGGAGTGGTCGCGGTGGGATTATTCTGCATATGATGATCAAGGATCATTGCTCCTTTATCTTTTGCTAGGTCTTTCAATATATGGCTTGGTCTTTCAAAAGAATGAAATGATAACTACATTAGAAGTTTGCGAGCAATATATTGATCGCAGTTTAGTTTTTTTTCTTTTTAACTGTTCTGCTTTTTATATATTTTTAGATTAAAAGAAAAATTTAATCAGTTTTTTTGGTATCCAAGGACATAATAAGAATTTTATGTGCACGTTTGATACCCAGTACTGGGTTAGACCTCCTTAATTCTTAAGACTATCCTGCATTAGTGTGGACTGCCTTAAATTATACTAATATTGGGCCACGTTTGGTGTTGCATGGGATTAGGAAAAAAAAGTTCTAAATTAGATATGTCACATGTTTGGTGATGCATTGGACTGGACTATTCTAACATAACAATCTAACTTTTAATGAAGGATGCCTCATTCTTTACTACTTTGTGATAGTCTGCTATCTGATTATCATTCAAAATACACATATATTTCAGTAATAGTCCAGTTTTGCACATCAACATAAAATATGAGTTGTGCTTGCTGTTCAAAAGTAAAATACAACTTCTCCATTGGAGAGTAGCGCGTCTCGCAATCTGTTAATACCCTGTTAAGGTTATAAACGACGTATTCCACCCCGTTCTTATCATCTTGTGCCAAGAGTCTACCAATGGACAAGTCAACATGGGCGATGTAGAGTTTAAGCGGAATGTCAGGGCAAGGTGGAACTAAGGCAGGCGGGTTCGTAAGGTAGTCATTGATACGATCAAAAGCCTCTTGGTGTTGTGGTTCCCAAACGAACTCGATTGCCCCTTGGAGCTTTAAGAGAGGTGAAAAATGCTGAACTTTCCCTGCCGCGTTTGAAATGAAACGGCGGAGGAAGTTGATTCGCCCGATCAGTTGTTGGAGCTCATTTTTGGTTGTAGGAGGTGAGACACTTATTACCGCATGCGCCTTGTCTTTGGGGATCTCGATACCCCTTTGATGGAATAGAAACCCTAGGAAGTCGCCTGCTTCTGGGAAGAATACACATTTGGCGGGATTCATCTTCAGGTTATGTTTCCTCATCCGCGTGTAAACCTGCCGAAGATCTTCAACGTGTGTTGCCCACATTTTGGTTTTAACCACCACATCGTCTATGTAGACTTCAATCAACTTGCCCAGGATATCATGAAAGTTGAGGTTCATGGCACGTTGATACGTTACCCCCGCGTTCTTGAGTCCGAAAGACATGACAACATATTCAAACGCACCTGCAAACCCCAAGCAGCGGAATGCGGTCTTGTGGCGATCTTCTTAAACGACAGGAATCTGGTGGTATCCAGCGGTTCCATCCATAAAGGATAGCAACTCATGCCCTGTGGCCGCAACATGCATGTGGTATATATCCTTAGGCGTTGCATTGTTGAGGTCTCGGTAATCAACACATACGCTCATTTTGCTGTTCTTCTTACGAACGAGAACAACATTGGATAGCCATTCATTGTACTTGGCCACGCGAATGATACTTGAGCGTTGCATGTTCTCAATTTCTTCCTTGACCACGATTTGGGTCTTAGTTCGCATGAACCTGCCGTCCTGGCGGACTGGAAGTTTGTCAGGATGAGTGGACAACCGGTGACAAACTAAATCCGGAGACAAGCCGGGCATGTCTTTGTACTTTTGGGCGAAGCAATCCCCATACTCATGTAGGAGAGTTAGAAGAGCTTCCCGTTCATCCGCCGCCAGCTTAGCGCTGATGGAAATGAGCAGGGGCTTCTCTGCAGTCCCGACGTCAACTTGTGAGATGAGATCGCAGACTTGAGGTGGTGTGTCCTCCAAGGCGGCGGGAGCTAACTGAATAACTTTCTCCTTGGTATCATTGTAATCCACTTTTCATCCACATATTCCATAGTCGCGACCTTATCGTAGGCTTCGCGTTCTGCCCAATATGAGAGGAGTCTCTCACATAAGGACTCGTTAGCCTCGCGTGCTTCTTCTAAGGATGCACTAATCATCAGAGGGTTGAAGGGGATCTGTGATGGTGTGAGGACGTTGTAAGTCGTCCCTCTCCTGGGTGATCCCCCATCGCGTTAAGTTGGAGACCGTGACCCCATAGGGGCGGCCTTTAGAATTGACGCCTTGGACAACTAGCGGGCCTAAGTCAGTGTTGTAATAACGGGCATCGTTGAAGTTGGCGGAGATGGAGAAAGAACGCGGATCCGCCTTAATGAGGACTGCCTCGCATGCCTCAGTGTCCCAGATCATGAGTTCTTAGTGCATAGAGGAAGGCACACAAAAACTTTTATGGATCCAGTCGCAGCCTAGGATCATGCTGTATGAAGAAGCGCACTCGGCCACGAAGAAGGTGTAAATCTGTGATGCCGGTCCAACCTTGACTCTTAAGAATAACAAGCCCAGAGTTTTGGAGACTTGTCTTGTGAAGTTCTTGACTGTTAAGGACGTGATTTGGATCATTGAGCGCTGGATACCAAGGAGTCCCATAATATGGGTGGTAATGACATTCACTGCAACTCTAGTGTCGACCATGATCTTGTTGACTGTGATAACCTTAACTTTAGCTGAAATGTACAATGGCCTCATATGAGTGGCCATGTCTAGGGTTGGTATGGAAAATGTCAGAGTTGGCATGCGTGTGACGCTGCTTGTAACTTCCAATGGTGGAGAGGTCGCGGGTTCCGCCAGGATTGGACCCATCTCGCTGCTGCAAGGTGAAGACATATCGCAGACATTGTTGCTAGTGTCTGGAATATCCGTCGCGTTGCATGTTGTGTTTGGTGGGAGAGCATATCTTTCAGACATGAAAAACACCATCCCGACTTGAAAAGAGAATTGCTCGTGGACTGGGATCAGTGGAGTTTCAATGATCCCATGTTCTCCTTCGAGCACAGAAAACACGCTCTCCGCTGAGCTGACCTCTTCATCCTCGTACCATGCAGAGACTTCAAGCATATTGCAGGTGCATGATTCCCCCTGCTATTTTGTTTGGTCTTCTTCTAAATCAATGCGAGGCTCGGATTGAGCCTCGTCATTCAACGAATTTTCTCAGAAATGTTGGGCCATCAACTCCGCAAAGTTTGGGCTGCAGGTAGTACTTTCAGCACCTAGTGATGCATCAGTCTCCATCTGTCGTGGCACCACACGAGTTCGATCGAGGGCTGTTTGTCTTGAGTTGGCTGCTTATCCGCGGCTAGAGGAACCTTGGAGTTGTCATTGGCCTTCGATGGAGGAGGAGCTGAGAGTTGAGGCTCCTGCTTGGCCTCCAGCTCCGGGTTAGGTTGTGGCTGGGGCCGATGTGGCTGTGGTGGTTCTCTTCTTTCCTCGGGGTCTTGGTGATGAACATCCTGGGGCCATGATGGCCGAGGCGGCTCGCGCCTTGGCTCTGGTTTCGATATCACGAATAGTCTTCACTTTGTTGGAAGGGGTGTTCCCTTCTTCGTTCAACCTCCGGCGATTGCCAGCGCGTTGGTTGAGGAAGCGATTCCCTTCTTCGGTCAGGTTCTGGTAAGGGTCTACGCCATGAAGGTTGTGGATCCCTTCTTCTTTCCGACTTTGGAGATGGCTTATGCCTGAAAGGTCGCGGATCCTGTCTTGGTGGTACGGCGAGGCGATAGAAGATGTTTGTCTTTGGAATGGGATCATCCGCTACCTGTGTACACACCTTTAGAGGCGTTATAGGTGGCCTTTGGAGTATTGCACGTAGGTCTTCTGCTTCTCTCCACATCCGCTCAGGTGTCTATGCGAGTTGCGAGGGTCGTATGATGCCATCATCGACAGCTCACAGGGCACGCAGGATGCTGCCATACTTCTTCTGGAGCTTCCGCTTCTTGGATCTGGTGATGGTGACTGGCCTGCCCCCTTGATGCATGTACCATATCCCATTCTTGATCACTGATTTGGATGTTGGGGTAATGTAGGGGTCGGTCAAGATACCTGGCATGAAGCTTCGTTTTCCTGATACCTGCTGCTGGAGTCGAATATGTTCATCTCGCTTGAGGCTGGAAACAAAGGTACTTCTTCTGTCCAGTGTGATTGGACGAACGTCTCGAGGCGCATGATCCTCTATTCCAGCTCTTCATGAGTTTGGGACTCATGGGTTGGAAATTCTCTGTTGGGAACTGTTCATCGTCCCACATGATGGCCTTGCCTTTATCTTTCCTTGAAGGTCGATCGGGCTACAGTCTGGCGGTTAAATACCTTGCCAGGTAGTGATTCCCACTTTGGTTTGCCAGCACGGTATAGTCATTTTTCGGATTCTTGCGGTTTCGACATGACAGTTTGCGCGGACCCATGTTTGGAGATTGGTCCAATGTAATCGCGCGCTGGCCGATACGTGGCCAGGCGACATCAGTAATCGCGATCATGAAATCACCTTTGTCTTCAAAGCGAATGTACTTGAGGTCGAGCCAGTCTTGGATTTTCTCGTGAAGCTGGTAGCAATTGCGAGTTCTGTGTCCCCAGCTATCATGGAACTTGCAGTGTACGCGACATTCCTTATATTTGATGTAAGGTAAGACTCTTGCCACTGTGACGAGTCCGTCATCAATAAGGTCGTTTAGAACCTCGTGTGTGACGTTGACGTTATAGGTATACTGGCAAGATGGCCGAACTGCATCAACATTGTCCTCCTCGCGGCCTCACTTAGATGCACGACGCGGATTGTCATCCTCTGGGTGGTCTGAAAAGTCCAAGGTGACTCTCCGCTGGCCTGGCTTCGGCACGTAACGACAACTGTTCTCCTCTGGCTGGTCATTCCAGTTCACCTCGACCATAACCCCCATGGCTGGGAAGGGGTCCACATCCACCAGAGAGGCTGTGCTCTCTGGCGTTTTCATTTTCAAGACGCCAGAGTTCAACCAGGTCTGCAGTTGGTCACGGGGCTTGACACAGTCTTTGGTGTCGTGATTGTAGATGTTATGGAAGCTACAATACTTCTTGTCCTTTAGCCTTTCCTTGGACGGGATCTTGTGATCCAAGCGTACGTACTTTGCCTAGATTAAGTCATTAAAGACCAGATGGGCGTTTTTCGTGTCATACGTGTATGACTCGTATTCGGGCTTGGTCCAAGCAAAAGATTAAATGGTGATTGGCTCACGAGTTATTTTGAGATTCTTCAGTTTGTGAGCCAACGGTTTCTCAGTCAGTTCGAATGCTCCTACATCATACTCTTGCGCGGCCTCATTCTCCTCCTGCCTCTGGTAGTAAGGATCAAACATGGGGGATTGGAGACTTAGTGCCCCCACAGTCCTGTTTCTCCCTGGTACGTACGTCCCCTTGGAGGTAAATCTATTTCATTGAGGATCAGCTCATAACTGCCGACCTTGTTGATTAGGTCCCCATGGTGCTTCAGCCTCTGGCGATGCTCGAGGCCACAGACAACCAACATAATGGCCTTCTGCTCAGGTAAGAGGAAATCACACTTGGCCTGTTGGATCTTGAAACGTTGGAGGAAGGAGACTCCTGACTCCATGCTCTGCTGGCTCATTTGAGTAAGAAAATCGAGGCCAACCTCTGGCTTAATGGTGCTGTATGTTTCTCGAAACAGTCTCTCCATGGTAGGCCAGTCCGCGATGGATCCTGGCTTCAACCTGGAGTACCAACTGAAAACAGCTCTGGACAGAGAAGTCCCGAAGAGCTTGAGCTTGAGAATATTATTATTCCCATATTGGCCGCACTGGACTTTGAAGCGGGCTATATGGGTTGCTGCATCCTCCTTTGTCTCCCCTGAGAAGGTGGTGAAGACGATGTTCTTGAACCCATGAGGGAAATGGTATTGCGCCACACTATCAGGGTAAGGGTTGCGATACTGCAAGTTAGCATCACCTTTTCCGGTTTGCTCCTTGATCATGGAGGAGATACGCTGGCGCCAGTCGGCTGTTGTCACGGGTGCGGACTCCGCTCCTTCCTCATGGTTTGGCCATGTTGAGAAGTTGACGGACTGTCCAACTTTCTTGGGAGCTGGGCTGGAGTAGGCTAGAACCGGGTTAGCTGGTGTCCCGGCTCCCTGGCGTAGCAAGTTGTTAACTCCCTATAAGGGAGCAACAGAGCCATACGGGGGCAGATTCTTTGAAGTTCCAGCCCCTAGCGCAAACTGCGGGGTCCTTTAAGCCCCAACCTTAGGGTTTGCCCTAGTGCGCTCATTAAGCGGGATATATTTGGCTGATCCCTAGTTTGCGCTTGCGCCAGTAAGATTCTTTGGTGCTTGCGCCCTCATCCAGTTTTCAACTTCAAGGACCCGTAAGCTCAATCGGTCATGTTTCTTCTTGAATTCATCTAGTTTTTCCCGACTGTTCTTGCTTCCAAAGAAAGAAGCATTCTGCTGGTCATGCAGCTTGGTAACGTGGTCGTCCAAGCGGTGAGCCTGTTCATCTACTGTCACGCGAGTGAGCGACAAGATCTCCGCGTTCTGCTTCATGGTCTCCGTGTTCTGGTCCAAATCCGTCCGGATCCGTTGAAGGCTACCTTCGACCAAGCTCTTAGTTTCAGTGAACTTGGCGTTGAGGTGGTAGTAATCCTCACCGAGCATAGTGAGTTGTCATGGGTGGCCTGCAGAAGGTCTCTGTGTTGCTTGACCTATTCAGTTAGGTTAGCAACGCTTTGTTGATTGACGGAGGTCTGGGTTGTCAAATCCTAGATCTGGCCCTTGAGCTCAGCAAACATTTGGAAGACTTGCTCCATAGACGGAGCAGAGCCTGTGTCTTGGGTCGGCTGAGAGCATACCATGGCGGTTTCACTGAAGTCTGAGTCACCAAAGTGAGCAAGCACATGTTCTTGAGTGAGGGAATGACAAGCTGCGCTGTTATGGGGCTTGTACTATAATGATATATGCTTGAGACAAGAAAGCTGAGGCTTTTGGTATGGCGATTCCTCTGGTCTCCCTATTATGTCTCACTTGTACTCCTTGTCCCACTGGGCATGCCAATGTTTTGGCCATGATCCTCAGCGCGCGGGCAAGAGGTAACTAGCGAACAAAGAAAAAAAGATGTGTTACGGGCGTGCCACCTCGCGAATGAGGAAATGGTTGAGTGCGCGAGATCTGACTTCTGATCAGGCAGAAGGGGGTTTCCATATGCCACCTCAGATGAGGAATTTACGAGCACAAGACGATTGATACTCACAGCGGGACGCGAGCAAAGCAACTATAGGGAATTAGAGTGATCGGGGCTGAGTCCAAGAGGGCTCTGAACTAAGGCGTGGACGCACTTAGGGTTAGGGTTTCAAGGTAGCTTGAAGGGTAACTGGTTTGCAGTTTTTCTGTATTGTTTGTAAAGATATTGTCCTTTGAGAGTTGTTGAGAAATTTGATTGTCTCCAGATTATGTGTTGTCGATCCCTTTATATAGTAGTTCGACTTGCGGCAGAAGAAAGATAATCACAGTTCAAGTTGAATTTCAGAAACCCTAATCCCACAAGGACACTGCTAACCTGAGCGGACTAAACACTTTGTGACACATGTTCAGTCCGCACACTCTACATGGGTTTTTGCATCTGCGTTGCCAACTGTAGACTCCTATACGGACTAGACTTAGGAATATCCTTATCTCGTGGGGTGTCACGGTATTTGTGAAAACCTAACTCGCGCAGGCCGCAGACTCAAACTATCTCGCGGGCTTTTCTAGCTCACGGGCCAAAAGAGGCTTTTTAATTAATAAGGACCATAGGGATTGACCCAAAGTATGTCAAAGACTTGTAAGAGTCTTCAACGATAAAAGTGGTGCACGTGGACTCCGCCTGTCGCTTGTTCGTGAAGTTTCCCATGCGAGCCAGTTCTCCAGCTCGCCTTGATGTATTCTGCCTGCCTCACCTACGCGAAGTGTCACGCCCCAGTCCTTAAGTTATTTTACTGTTATTTATTCCGGTATTATTCTGGTCTTTTACCGTATTAATTAACCGTTTAATATTAAAGACTTTAAGTTGACTTTTTATTTCGTTGGGAATTTGGGAAAACTTTCTTCATGAAAGTTGTAGAGAACGTCGTTACGAGTTCGTAGACATGCTACAGGTTAAATTCGGAGTTATCATGGTAAAGTTATGAATTTATTGGTAAAATTTAGAGGTAGTAAAAAGGGGTATTTTTGAATTGGGCTTTTTAGTTGAGTTGGGCCGGGGGTGGCAGCCCAGGCCCGAGCCCTTTCATTTTTCTTCTATTCTTCCTTTCTCTTCTTTCTTTTCTCTTCCTTCTCTTCTGTTCTTCCCGAGCCCGAGTCTCCGTCGGAAATCCCCGCCGTCGCCCGCCGCCGTCCCGCCAGCAACGGACCGCCGCTCTGGCCTAGGAAGGACCCCCATCGCCCCCTCTCTCTCCCCGGCCAACCATCCGAGCCGGTAGAGCCGCTGGAGAGGAGAAAAGCCGCCTGAAACCGCCGACTGCCATCTCGCCGGAGCTCCGTCCTCCGGCCACCTTAGGCCGTGATTTTTGGCTCAACTTGTAGCCCTCATCAAGGTGAGTATTCCCTCAAAAGGAATCGGTCTATTTCGATCTCGTTAGGGTAGTTTGTATAATTGGAAGTTTTAGGGATTTTTGGTTGTTTTTGCTCGTTTGACCTAGTTAGGCTTGGATTTTGGGTTTGTGCTAGTTAGGAAAGTTGTAGAGCATGATGAGAGGAAGATGCTATTAAAATTTCATAGGAATTGGAGGTCGCCGGAAAATGGCTGCCGGCCGCCGCCGCCGGTTGGGAGATTTTAATGTTGTTAAATTTGGAATATTAAGGGGAGTTTATTGAAGTGAGTTAAGGAATTTTTGGATGAGTTTTGGATAGGTTTATGAATTTCCGAAGTTAGTATTTTTGGCGGTTAATTTATGTAGAATCCGGCCGTTGGATCAAGTTGTTTAATCTGTGGGAAAGTGTAGTTACGGCTACTGATTCTAGGGTTGAAATGTGGACCATTTCGAAGTTAGGCAATGACGAGCGTGTTATTGGCTCTCGGTTAATTTCAGCCTATTTTGTGTAAATATTGGAATTTCGGCTGGGAACTTATTATTATATTTGGAACAGGTCGTGAGGAGGTTCGAGATGACGAGGCCCCAGATCGACGTCAGGCTTAGGCCTAATTTGTGAGTGGACTTTTATTTTAAATAATATGCATGCGAAATAATTTATGTGGTTAGAGAATAACCGAAATTGAGAATTTCGGTGAGTATGTATATATATCCATATTTGGATGATTATGAGAATAATATGTATATGAGGGAATGCTAGCTAGCTATACGTGCTTTTCCACCATACTGAGGTAAAATTCCATTATGGTGCAACGTGAGCGTTAGACGCAATCGTTGTAGCCCTATATAAATAATAATTTATATAGGCGATATGCGCGTATATTTATACACCGTCTTTTCCACCATAATGAGGTAAAATGTCATTATGGTGCAACGTGAGCGTTAGACGCAAGCGTTGTAGCCTTGTGTGAATTTTCTATTGTGTTTGTTGTTTCAAGAAAATTCATACAAGGGATATGACGAGCGTAATACATACATATTTTATTTTAGCCTGAGAAGCTGTATGTTATTGAGCGTTGGAGACTGGCCGGAGCCAGTCATGAAATTCTAGTTTTCATGTTGAGCGTTTTGAGCTGTCGCATGCATCATATTTTTTTTATGGAAAAGTAAAACTGGGGAAGCATAAAGAATTATTTCCTTTATTTTATTTTTGTCCACTCACTCTAACGTGTTCAAATGTTTCCCCTGGGCCCTTCGTTTTAAAATGTCCAGTCTGCAGAGTTCGGGTTGGACCTAGTAGGAGACGAGACATAGTCACCCGCATTTTCACCACTTCTCTTCAGTAGGTTACCTGTTTAACCTACTTGTGGTTTCATTTTTCCGCTAGTGTTTAGTAGCTCTGAATACTTGGGTTTAATGTATATTATTTCGGTTGTGGGTGAAGACTTGTTGACGTCTTAGAATATTTATTGGAGAATTTATGTTATCTTTTGGATAATGTTATTTGATGTTGGTTAATGTTGTGTTGTTGGGAGTAGTTGCTTTTGGGGAGCACGTAGGCTCCCGGAGTTAAGGTTGGATTAAAATTTTTTGGAAGTGTTTGCAGGTTTTCGTTAGGAAGGGTTGTCCATTTTCAAGGGAGGTTATGCCGATTTTTTGGTAATATCTTTCTTGGAAGTGGTCCCCGCACCAGTTACTCCGGGTTTCAGGGTGGAATTCGGGGTGGGTCGTGTCACGAAGTGTCAATCTCGCCTCGTCTACGCGGAGTCAGCTAGTAATTCCGCGCTAAGTCATTCTGCGTGCGAGATCTGTATTTCGCGCGAAGTCCATTTCGCGCACAAGGATTGTATAGTTCAGTTCGCGTAGTTCATTCTGCACGCGAACTGTGTAATTTAACTCGCGTGGCCTCACTGGCGGGCCATTACTTGTAAACCCAAAGAATTTAGGTTCGCCGGTGTGACACGGACCAAGAATTTAATTAATATTCACATAGACATTTACTGTCCAGTAAAATATTAATTTGGGCGTAAATAGTAGTGTATCACCGCATTAAGGCGTGACGTGAGCGTTGGACGCAAGCGTAATAGCTTTATATGTATTATTTTAAATCTATCAATTTATATAGGGAGTATGAGCATGTGTAAATATATACATATATTGATATATAGTTTTGAGCTAAAGAGACACGATATTTATGAGATAAATAATTTCTCACTAGAAACATGTATTCGATTTTCTTTGGAAATAAATTTGGGAAAACATAAATGTTGATAATTATTTTCTTTATTTATTTTTGTCCACTCACTCTAACGTTTCCGAATGTTTTCCTCTGGGCCATTTGTTTTAAAAATGCCCAGTTTGCAGAGTTCGGGTTGGAAGTAGTAGGAGGCGACAAGGCATAGTTACCCATTCTCAGCCACTTTTCACCAGTAGGTTACCTATTTAACCTACTAGGGTATTTTCCTGTTTTCTCCAGTTTTTAGTAGCTCTGAATACTCTTGGAGTTATTGTATAATATTTCGGCGGGGTTCTAAGACCTACGTGTTATTTTAGAATACTCGAAGATTGAAGTTGTTATATTATTAGATATTTATGGGTTGAATTGGAGGATGATTAATAATTTTTTAGGATGGTAGTTCTTTAATTTTCCTGGTTAGGGTTGTCCATTTTCAAGAGAGCTTTGCCGAGTTTTTCGGTAAATTTTCCTTGGAGGTAGACCCCGTAAGAATTAATTCGGGTTTCAGGGTGAAATTCGGGGTTGATTAGACAATCATCTGCAGTTATGTGGGATGAAGCTCCAATGATGAACAAGTATGTGTTTGAAGCACTGGATCAAACATTTAGAGACATAACAAGTGTCGAATTGGCATTTGGAGGAAAGGTGATGATATTTGGGGGCGATTTTTAACAAGTTCTTCTTGTCGTCCGTAAGGGTACAAGATCCTTCGTTTGGTTACAAGTGTCCGTGACCAAATATGAGAAGATCATTCTAAGGGTACATGTGTCCGTATGGTGCAATCCAGTTTGGTTAACGCTACATTTTAGAGGGATGTGAAGATCCTTCGGTTGACACAAAATATGAGATTCCTCAATAGTCTAGAGTTCTCAAAGTTCTTACTTCGTTGGTTATGCAGAACAACCAACTGTGGTTGAAGACATGATACAGTTACCTTCACCGAAGGACATACCATGACCATGGGAAGGTGAAGAATCGATCAACCAACTGATAAATCAGGGTTTTCATAATTTAGATTCTCATGCACATGATCCTGAGTACATGGTATAGAGAGCAATTATCACTTTGAAGAATGATGATGTTGACGTACTAAATGAAAGAATAATACAACAATTTCTTGGGCCTGAACAGATCTTATACTAGTTCGACTTAGTTGAGGAAGGCATTAGAAATATGTATCAACAAGAATTCTTAAATTCGATTTCACCTTATGCCACCATATCAGTTGATTATAAAGAAAGGTGCCCCAATCATGCTTTTAAGGAATATCGACCCAAAAATAGGGTTGCGCAATGACACAAGATTGACTTGCCGCAGAGCATATAACAATCTAATTGATGCGGAGATTTTAAAAGGACAATTTAAGGGTACAAGAGTTTTCTTACCAAGAATCGCTCTTAAGTGTGCTGACAATTTTGGACTCCATTTTCAGATGATAAGAAAGCAGTTTCCTGTAAAGTTGAGTTTTACACTTACTATAAACAAGTCACAAGGACAGACAATACCAAATGTTGGTATTTACCTTCTCGATCATGTGTTTAGTCACGGACAACTGTATGTGGCTTTATCAAGAGGAGTTTCAAAGGCAACCACCAGAGTATTGGTAAAGAAAGGTTCACTCGACAGTGAGGAAGGGGTGTTCACAATAAATGTTGTGTGTAAAGAAGTTTTGCTTCCTTCAACGTGATGTGATTTTTAAAAGGTACCTATCATGAATGACTTAATTTTTTTTTTAAAAGCTATGAGTTGCATACATGACACATTTTTATTTTTTTAGGACTCCATGAAATTGCTAAGCTTAAGGCATGTGGACTCATTGTATACAAGCATTTCTCCACGCGTGCATTGTAAGATAATGTCAAGGCCGTGGAGAAAGTTAACCAATGGATGGGGATTTAAACAACTTTGAGTTACAATAGGAGCTTAATTAGTTGTGTTATCATGCTTATATTGTTTTTCATGTTGTTGTACGTGACTTTCATGCTTTTTCTTAGTATGGTTGGTTATATTGGTTGTATTTATTAAGTGAATGTTTCTTTCTCATATGTTAGTTACTTAATCTTTTAATGAACTGTAGATCGAAACAAAAATTGAATGCACGCACGAGCGCGGTCCTTCCGTACGCGCTTGTAATTATAATATTTTCATATTAAAAATTACAAACATTCCTTTTTGTAGGGTATTTTAGTAATCAAACTAGTTTTAATTCTGATTTTATATCGTAAGTAAACAATATCAATCATAATTAGTTTCTGTAGAGGCCTAAAAATTCAGCTAGTAGACCCAATTAATTCGTCAAGCCCGATTCATGCTTTAAGCCGAATTCTACTCAAAAACATCATGCCATGCAAGTGGACCTAAGCCACATTCATGCACTTGGGGCTTACAAGAACGAGTGTGGTGTGGAAGGTAACGAAATCGCATGAGGTCCGTCATTAGTTTTAGGATCGTTGATAATTTTAGACTTGAAACCGAAATTCATACCTAACGACGTAACTCATAATACAAATAAATGAAGAAAAAAAGCCTAAAAGCCAAGTCCAAACCCTTTAAGGTCCAAATAAAAAAGTAAGCTTCTCATTTCCAGCCACGTGAAATATGCCCAAAGCCTACAATCACACTTTCAAAGCCTATTCTACAATTTCAGTTTTAAACACAACCTAACAAGCCTATAAGCAATACAAAAACCAATATATGCTTTTAACTAGGCCATTCCTTTACCCAGCAATAAAAACATTCAACCTACTTCTAGCTTATACATAGCTGTTGTTATCAACCATAAGGAGAACGAGAAGGAGGAGGAGGAAGAGGCTAGCAAGCTCTCTAGGACTCCTCTTTTGCCATCTCTCCCACCATTCTTCTATCTCAAGCCTTTATCCAATCCCGTATCCATAACATTCCCAGATCCAAATACAACCCAAAAAACACATATGCAAACCAAGCAGCAAGCTCAAACAATACACCAATATCTATCCCAAATCTCTTATCTCATATACCTCAATCCCTACCTTAGAAACACAATTAGGTTATCTTCTTCTAAAACTTATGTTTTTCTAGCTCCCCCGCCATACACATATTGCTAAGCCTCTTCTAGAATGTTCAATTCATTACTTTTAACATGCAGGGAGCTGCCGTGAAGAACACAACAACAAAGTTATTTGGATTATCAGTCATTTGAAGTTTGTTAGGCCTAGTCTTCGCTAACTCAGACAAAAAGACAAATTGTGGGCTCGATTATGCTTGTCTCACTGCCATACACCCTTAATTAAGAGTGTCCTCAACATGTTCATTCATGTTTTGATTGTTTATAATAAGTAAACAGTAGAATGAAATAAAATAACCGAATTCGATTGGTGTGATATCATTTCATGGTAATTTTAATTCCAAGTTAACAAGTGTCTGAAAAAAAAACAAAAAATGTAGTGCGGTGTTGATTGGGCGATACGTGTGAGCAGAACAGTCCAGAGCTACAATTTGCCGCCGTATCAGTCTCCCTCACTCTTCCTATCCCACATGATAAATCCTCTCCTTTACTCTCTCTAAACCTCAAACCCCCAAACCCCGCCGTGTACTCTCCAATGGCTTCAATAACGGCCGACCTAGCCGCCACCCTTCTCGGGCTCACTTCCCGCCACTCCGCCCGGGTCGGAGCCCCGGCCCTATTCTCATGGAGACCCAGGACTTCCGCGCTACGCTACTCAACTTCAACTTCCTCGTTTCGCCACAGACTCGTCTCCAACCCTAAGCGAGCCTCAAGAAGGTTCTCAGTGGCCGCCACCACTGCCTCGCCGCCGCAGAGCGACGGCTCCGACGTCTTGACGCAGATTCCTCCGGATAATCGTATCCCGGCGACGATAATTACCGGCTTCTTGGGCTCCGGAAAGGTTAGGTTTTTCATTTCCGGTTGAATTCCGTTGATTTAAGACCGTCGTGTTAAGCATTGATTGCTGAAATGAGTTTTGTGAATGTGGAAAATGGCAGACTACGTTGCTTAACCATATATTAACTGCGGACCACGGGAAGCGAATAGCTGTGATTGAAAATGAGGTATTAGAGTGTTTTGGTTTCCGAAATTATTGTTAGTGTGCCGAATTTGTGTTGCGTATTGACGGTGTGAGGTTTTGTTGTATTTGCAGTATGGTGAAGTAGACATTGATGGTTCTTTGGTGGCTGCAAAATCGGCCGGGGCCGAAGATATTGTAATGTTGAATAATGGGTGCCTGTGCTGCACTGTGAGGGGTGATCTTGTGCGGATGATTTCAGAGTTGGTTAATAAGAAGAAAGGGAGGTTCGATCATATTGTGATAGAGACTACGGGTATGAATCTCAATTATGACAAGCTGAAGTTGTAGGGCTTACAAAATCCTTTATAAACTGAACTTGGTTTGGATATGGCGGTGAGAATTAAACTTCATGGGTTGCTTCTCTTTGCAGGTTTGGCAAATCCAGCACCGATAATTCAAACATTTTATGCTGAAGATCAGGTTTTTAATGATGTCAAGTTGGATGGTGTTGTCACGTTAGTTGATGCTAAACATGCTCGACTTCATCTGGATGAAGTCAAGCCAGAAGGAGTTGTTAATGAGGCAGTAGAGCAGATTGCTTATGCTGATCGTATCATTGTGAATAAGGTATGGATGATTGCCACGCTGTCTTTTTGCATCTTCTTTAATGGGACAAAGTGTGTCTTCAACCACATGAGTGCTTCATAGGCTACTTGGTGGTGCTCCGTATGCTAAATGGTCTTGGCTCTTACAGTTTCCATGGTTTTGTTGTTGCATTAGAAAAAAATAACATAATGGTGTCATCTGCATTTCTGAAGCTGTGCTTGCTGTTTTTCCTCCTTTTCTCCTTGGCCTTATTTAAACAAAGATTCACTTGAAGAATATTCTAGGATAGTTATTTTTTGTTTTCTTGTTTGTTCTGATGCTAGACTGAAGTATTTGGAATTTGTCCATTTTTTTAATCCAGACTGATCTTGTTGGCGAGCCAGACATTGCTTCTTTGGTGCAGCGAATAAGGGTGTGTATCCTGCTTCTTTTTTGTTCTTAAGATTCCTGTAAATGATTATTTTACTAAACAGATGTACGTTGGAAACAGAACATCAATGGCATGGCTCAACTGAAGCGTACAGAGTTTGGAAAAGTTAACCTGGATTATGTACTTGGCATCGGAGGATTTGATTTGGAGAGGTTATCTTTCTTACTCATTTCCTTGGTGTTGGGTTTAGACAGTTCTGTTCTTTGAGGATGTTGCCTGACTTGCTGTTTCTGGTCATTTTGGTTTACCCACTTTCTTCAAATTAGGTTATCTTCAATGATGAATAATGGGTATACATGTCTTATGCAAGTTGCATGTTGAGAAAAGGTTGACAGCATATTTATCTAACATAAGTTTCTAGATTTTCAAGGTTGAATCTTTCATTCGATCTAATATGAGCTTTTCAAGTAACATGGTTGACGGGGATACACGATTCATAGGTCACAAAGTTATTTAGTTAGGATGCGATTGTTAGCACTCTAAGAAAGGTATCTACAATTATTTTGTCAGTGAAAATGATAGAAGATTGACTCTGGACATTTGGATTATTGGGAGTGTTAAGACTGTCACTCTCAAATTGATCTTGGAACAATGTTTTTTTTTTCTTTTCCTTTAAATCATATTTTTGTAAGATCTTTTGAACACCTTTGTACTGTTAAATGAAACCTTGTTGAAACCGTCATTCATATAAAAGAGATGATCGGGGTATATACTCTCCTTGTCTTATCTATTTTCTTTGTCATTGAATCACTGTCAATATGTTTGATAATGGTCAAACATGTTGACACTTCATTGTCACACCAGAGAATGTGCTTGGAATGTTACATGCTAATCTTTGCTCTAATCTTGCCAGGATAGAGAGCGCTATTGATGCTGAAGGTGAGAAAGAGGATCACGATCACCATCACGATCACCATAATCATGATGACCATCACCACGATCATCATCACCATCATGATGAAGAACATGATCACAAACATGGTAAATCTATTTAATCATTGAAGCAGATGCTCATTTTTACTACACTTTGTTTAATATTTTTGTCTTACCTAGGGCAATGCCAATTTATCATAGACAAGCCAACTATCCAATAATCCTATTTCCACACGTCTACCCTGTCTCCAAAAATTCTCTTTCTACGCCTACATACACCAGAAGAGAGCCAAAATAGCATATCTCAGGCGTAACTGTCACACTGAAAATCTTCCTGAGCAACAGACATGCTGCCAGAACACACAACAAGCCAAACATAACCAGCAAGCAGGACCAAATCTCATTGCATACTTGCAATGTCACAAATAAAATGATCTACAAACAACCCGTCGTCCTTCCACAACACACCCCACCAAAGAGATGACTAATAAGCACAAGACATGTGACAGGTATTCATTCTTTCACGAGTCACCAACCTGGTAAAGATTTTCACCTTAGATGGACTGCCAGCCTCTCACACCGACTTAAAATGTTTAAACAGAGGATCCCTTTGGTTGATAGCCTATAAGAAAGAGTTTTTGCAACTTAGGAGCCAGCGGGACGGAAAAATTACATCTTTATCTACAGGCTTATTTGCAAACACAGACATTAACACAAGTCTAATTATTCTTGGAAATCATTGCGCCAGCATCTTATGACAAAAAATAGGATTGGAGTAATTTCAGTTTACCCCCCTAAGGTTTGGGGCTAACATCATTTCAGCCCCCATACTTTTAATTTTGAAAATTTACCCTCTAAAGTCTCCAATTTTCATAAATCATGCCTAATTGCTGAAATTCCATCCAATTTCAATATTAAATGCTAGCATGGAATCTTAAAAAAAGGGTCCTAAAAGGTGATTTTTGTTGTTATATGACTATTTTAGCCCTTAAAGTGAGTTATAAAGTCAAAATTAACGTCCAAATTAGACGGAATTTCTACAATTGGGCATGATTTATGAAATTTGGAAACTTTAGGGGGTAAATTTTCAAAATTGAGAGAATGGGGACGGAAATGAATTTAATCCCAAAAAATATCAAGACACAATCTTTCATGTGGTTTACTCATGCAGCTGCTTCATTTAATTACGTGTACTATACTGTAGTAACTTGATTGGTTTATGAGGTCTAATATTCCATTAACATCTATCCTTGATCTCGCTACTGCACTTTGAGCATAGTTATGAACTGATATTCATGCATTTGGAACTCTTATATGCAGAAAATCACGATGGCCACCACTCCCATGATCATGTCCATGATCCGGGTGTTTCTTCTGTCAGTATTGTATGTGAAGGGAACTTGGATCTTGAGAAGGTTTGTTCTTTATATAGTTTTAGCTTACTGTGCATCATATATGAATCTGTGTTTATAACTCTTGTAAAACATGTGGATTTTTTCATACTGAATTTCCTTTTATTGAACTAATACACATTTGATGGGTAGTTACACCGGCTATGTAGTTAGATTGCATTTTTTGTTTGTTTTTTTTTTTGTCTGGAATGTATAGAAAAAATTGTACTGATGGACTGATATTTTTAGGCCAACATGTGGCTCGGCACACTGTTGTTGGAGCGGAGTGAGGATATATATCGGATGAAAGGTCTTCTATCTGTTCAGGGTATGGATGAGCGATTTGTCTTCCAGGTGAGATGTTCTTGCATGTCAAGTTTAGCGAAAGATACTTTCTTTCGTCAATTTTCTGAGTTGGTGATGCTGCTAATGAAGCAGTTAAATATATAAATTCTCGGTAACTTTTGTATGTTTCTACTTCAATATATCTCGATTGGTTGTGAAACAGGGAGTTCATGATATATTCCAAGGTTCACCTGATCGATTGTGGGGCCCTGACGAGCCAAGAACAAATAAGATTGTTTTCATAGGGAAAAACTTAGATGCACAGGAGCTGGAAAAGGGTTTTAAAGGCTGTTTACTGTGAGTACCAACGAATGCTCTTAATTGCTTTTGTCTCTTGTCTATTACTGAATAAGGGATAGCCGAACATTATTACTGTACATGTGGTGTCTGCGGTAAAAGTGAATGAGAATTAATTTAACTAAGAGCTAAGTACTTATAAAGATTACTTTTGTTAGCTTGTTCCTCTTAAAGCCATTCATATATTTTTCTTCTTAAGAAAAATGTCATCGTCTTTATCAAGTCACTGTCATTATCCAGAAAGTGATTGTTATCTTTGGAAAAGTTAATACCTCAAAATGAGAAGACATTCATAACCAAAGTTATCATTCATATACCAAATGACTATGAGAGGTCTAAAGAATGAATTGGAATGTTTGAGTAGAGACCACCATGAAATGCAATTATATTGTTAATTCTCACTAAAAATGTTAGTCTATAAATAGAGTAAATAGAGTACAGTACACAGAAGTAGGTTCCGGTTGCTGAGCCAAGTTACCCTACAACAGCCAGTTTACTTTTTAGCCTCACCTAACCTAATCGGACATCATGTGAAAACTGCAAGACCAAAACGTCAAACTTCCTACAATTAAATTACTTCATACAACCACCAAACCATAAATCATGATATGAAGTTTTCATCACATTTTTAAAAAGAAGTGGGGTTTACTCACCCTCAGTAAAAGAAAGAAGCTGATCTTTGATAAGAAATAGACACAGTTAAAATACACACATTCCTACATCAAATAGGACTAGTGTAAGCCTGCTGGTTTTATCACCCCCTCATTCTTCCTTGCTGGTTCAGCAAGCTTCCTGCTGGTTTTATCACCTCATCATTCTTCCTTGCTGGTTCAGCAATCATCTTTGATGGTACCACATTGCGGGGGATGTAACCACTGGCAGATGGTGCTCTTTATTTTCTTTTGTTTTTTCGGGAAGCCAGATAAGGGCTACCTCATCGCCATTCCTTGAAATTTTATTGATAGAAGTTACAAAGGAAATGGAGACTAGGCCAAAGCCACTTTCTGAAAAGTGAAGTTACAAAGGAAATGGAGACTAGGCCAAAGCCACTTTCTGAAAAGTGATACAAAGAGCAACTCATTACAAGAGTAAACTTACAAATGAAAAGCAGCTAGAATAGGATGTGTGAGTGGCCTTGATACAAGATGTACACCAATATATGAATATATCACTTTGAAACTGGCAGCAACTACAAGAATCCACCATATATTTAAACAACCATAGGTTAACTTGCTGCAGCAGTTAGAACAAGCAAGTCCCACTTGAGTAAGAAACAAACACATTGACGCCTAGCACTCGTAGATCACCATCTCAACATATACCAGCACCTTCATTTAGCAAGCCTTGCACTTGAAGTAACAAGCATGGAGTAAAAAAACCACCTTTCTGCAGCAACCCCTTCATCATAATAATAAAGGTCTACATGGACATCGACCGGTATATGAAGGTCAGGACTCAGGAGACCTAGCTAACCCATCCATACAGAGATACTGAGCGATCACAGGGAGGATTTGATGCCAAACCATCAAACTTGAAGCCAAGCCCAAGTTTGCCAAGCTATATGGAATTCCCCTCTAAGAATGTGAGAGCAACAAAATGCATCATCTGAATTCCCCACTTGCATCATGATAAACACAACCACAAACAAGGATTTCCTTCAGCCATGTCGTCGGTATTGAGATTCATCCATAGAATGACTGGAGGACTCCAAAATACCAATCAGCAATGCCCGCTCTCTATTGCAGATAATAATCAGCAAGAGCAATACATCCGGTGTTGTTGGCCTGGTAAATTTCTTGCACTATACCACCAATTGACAAATGACAAGATACGTATTAGAAACCAGCTTTAAAATGAAACTACTAACATAATATTTGAAGTTTGTATGTCCTATCTCAATATTTAACCCAGAAACTGATACCCTGAGTCCCGCATCAGTAATGTGCTTGGGAGATCTTCAATATAGAAAAGGTCTAAGAATCCAAAAGTATCTTAAGCTAGCACTTTTTAATGAGGCATTGAGTTGTTACGAATTACATTATACCAAGACCTAGCCCATGGTAACAGCTCCTCTACCAATGAGGGAAAGGGAGATGCATGCTGTAATTGTCAACTTTTCCAGTGCGCATCATAGAAATCCCTTCCAGGATTATGTCCATGCCACAAACATAATGAACCAAGCAAAATTCAAGTAAAATATAGACATCCAACATAAATCTGGCTTGGTGAGAATCTTTTGTATAATAATTCAAAAGTCAGTAGCATGCTACTTACAGAGAGCTTTCAATACTTTCTGCAATTTAATTTCATGACCATATATTTTATCAGTTTCTGCAGATAATTTTGCACATTATATATTCACAGGAGAAATAAGTAGTCAAATTACCAGAACAAGAGATTGATCAGATCGGCAGAGCCCTCTACTCACAGAATGTCATCACAGGTGGGAATGTAAGGATTTAGATAAACTAAACTTCAAATCTTTAACACATTAACTTTGGAATGAGTGTCTCTAAATTTAGCTCACAACCTACAGATTCCATCAGGGAGACATTGCTGATAACGCCAGAAAAATCCATTGCAAGCTAACTGTCAACACCTCCATCCTTGCCATAAACACATATTCAGCTTACCCTGTGTGGCATGGTAGCACATCTATCTTTTAACTCCATTTTAACCACCACTAATTCCATGTGGTTAGCTCATGTAGCTTGGCAATCAGGTTTTCTGTATACAGAAATACATAATTAGACGACTTGCCCATCATAACCTGAATCACAAGAAATCCTATTCCAAACCACTTACAGATTTTGGAACTTGCATATGCAGCCAGTTCAGTTGGTTTGAATATCTGATCTCCCACAAGTGTAAATTAGATTCTGCATGTAATTGACACGTTAGGTTAGTTATAGTCTCAAACCTAGAGAGTACAAAAATATGCTAAATGCAAATGTTTAAGTAGAAATAAATTAAGTAGATGAGGGATTAAGATAATTACCAGAAGAGGAAAGGCATGTTTCAAGGTTCCCTTGCATACTGCTGTGTTGACTTCAACTACCCAACACTTCTGTAATCTCATCTTCTTCCTTATCCTCAACCCTAGAAGCAGCAACTCTGTGAGTTTGTCGTCTCCTAGTGATATGATTGATTGTGATGCTCGAAATGTGAGAAATCTTGGACCACTCCTTTCTGCGGCCTTCTAGGAGATCTTGAGTAAGAATTGGACACCAATCGATCACCAAGTCATCCAGCGGTGTTTTCCACAGAAATCGAGGTAACATTTGCAGGAGAGAGCATGAATTAATTCGTAATGAAGAAAGGACTGGCATGATTGTGCACCCTTCCACTCCTTCCCACTCTTCCCAATTCTGCATGACTCTCTAACTGAGTTGTTTCAAATTTGGGAATGACACTTGATCAATATAAGTTTCTATTCCCAAAAATTCTGCCCCAATTTTCTTCAGACCATGCATGCCGAACATTTCCAGTATTTCAAGAGATGGCAACTTCCCAAGAGGAGGCAAAATTTCACTTTACGTCCATTCTTCAAGAATAAGATGCCTCAAAGTCTGTAACGGCATCGTCCAATTGGGAGGCACAGTGAGGCCATGGTACTCAGCAACGCGTAAAGTTTCCACTTGATCTGGTCGTAAGACATCCAGTAGTTCTGCGTCACCTTTTATCCTCTCATCTTCTTCGTTGTCAAAATCTAATTCCAAACTGAGGAGGACTACATTTTTCAGTTCTGCTTTCCCAGCCTCATATACATCTTTCACGTTCCCGAGGCTTTTTATGGAAAGTGCATCATTCTCATCACCAGAACTTACATTGCACCCGAGGGGTGTTAGTGTCCTTCTCAATCTCCCAATCGCCTCTTGCAAGAACTCTATCTCCTCTATCTCGTGCTGCTCATCCTTAATCAGCTCTC
Organism: Fragaria x ananassa; assembly: GCA_034370585.1. NCBI lineage: Eukaryota > Viridiplantae > Streptophyta > Magnoliopsida > Rosales > Rosaceae > Fragaria > Fragaria x ananassa. The sequence continues at coordinate 19,957,097 of CP139752.1, forward strand.
TGATATCGACATTACCAAGTCCGGACTTATCAAGGCATAAGGTTTGCAGATTAAACAAATTAGACATAGTACCCGGTAATGCTTTCAAAAAAAACATTTTGAGACAAATCAATATCCCTCAACCGAACCAACCTATCAATCCCTTCTGGCAAGCACTGTAGCTGAATACAATCAGCAGCATGAAGATGCCTTAAACCAATCAGCTTTCCAATTGCCTCTGGCAATTCTACAAGTCCTTCGCACCTCTGCCCTCTTCTGGTCTGCTCCCCTGTTTTTGCTCCTTTGTTCGCCCCCCTCCTCTTGATATGAAATATGATATTTATAGTATTAACATTCTTCCGCTTATGGTATGTAATGAAGATATTAAATCAATAATATTTCCTTAATCGAATCAATAAATCTTAGCTGATTTATTTACTTGCCAATTGATTCTTAAGATTTAGATATGCCCAGATCGCTTTTGATTAAATATCATGTTTTGACTAAAATCCTTAGTAAATGGGTGTGCTATCTTGCAGATATGAGAGGAAGGGCGCAGAACCTTGATTTCCAAGCAAGTGGTGATTTCTGATCCCACTTCGCGGACGACTCAACTTGAACGTATATCTGCGCATGCATGCGAACTCTGCTGACTAGCTCATTCGCGAAGTTCCCTACGCGGGGCCATCTCTCCTCGCCTTCATGTACGCGCGTGGAGCCATCTCGCCTCGCCTTCATGTACGCGCGCAGAGCCATTTCGCTTCGTCTCTGCGCGAAGTCATCTCGCTTCGCCTTCACGTACATCCACGTGTATGAAGTCATTTCCCTTCGCCTTTGCATTAAGTCATTTCGCCTCGCCTTCATGTACACCTACGCGTGCGAAGTCATTTCGTCTCGTCTTCGTGTACATTTATGCGCGCGAAGTCATTTCTTGATTCCATGTGAAGTCTTTTTCCCATGCAAACTCCACTATCTAGCTCGCCTGACCTTTGGCGACTCATCACTTGTAAACCCAGTTATTTTGTTAAATTTTACATGTCTACAAAAGGAAAATGTATCTCAAATCCATGAAAGAATCAATTGAATTGGGCGGTTGTTTGAAGAACCAACTCTTTGCTTCCCCCTCCAGCGTTTCACTGAATAACTGACATTGCAGAGCATCACTGTATTCCCTTTCGTTAAACACTTTTAGAAACCATTCATGTGAGTATATGAGTAAGTGATGCCGGTATAAACGGGCATTTTAGGGGTTTTGAAATTTGCTGGGCGGGTTGATCTTCTGATGCCACGCGTGAATGGCCCTGACCTTGCGTTGTGGCTGTTAATTCTTGAAGCCGCCTAATCCGTTGTGGCTGTTAGTACCCGATCCGCTTGATATTGTTGCTCACTTTCTCCAGACTGTTGAGATGTTGGATCTCCAATCTTCTTGGCGGATAGTGCTCTTGTTCTACCCAGCTCCTTTGGGCGGAGTGATACATCTATATTCTCAATCCTTGGGTGGCTTGACTGACCCCGTGCCTCGCTGCTTCTTCGGGAACTATAAGTAACAGATTCGCTATCCGTTCTTTCATGGGCCTTCTCCAGTCTTGCCCTTGCCAACTGCAAGTCCTTCTCCACGGCTGCCTACTCTTGTCTCTTTTTATGAAGATGACTAAGGCAAACTGTGCCTCAGCATCACCGTTGGAGTTTTGACCCGTTTCCCTCAAAGCCAAGGCTTTCGTGTTTGGGAATGGGGTTTTCATGGTCCCGCCTTCTACTGGAGGAGATGAAAAATTCAGACTTTTTGCTACTTCTGCTGCTATCCGTTGATGATCAGACTTAGCGGGGTTACCATCTTCGTTTGTCATGCTGAATGTACGTGTGAAACCTTTTGCTCAAGGATCCCACAGACAGCGCCGATGTTTTTATAGTGAAAAAGTGACTTGCTAATCCCTTGTATACGTAATTGTTCGATAAAAAAAGAGCGGTTTATGTTGTCTAACTCCTTTGATACTTGTCGATCAAAGTAACAGACAATGTCAAGGAGACCGCTCCTAAGCGATCTTCAACGTTCCGATGACTAAGTCAATTACCAAATTAACAAAGTAATAGTAAATAATAATAATAATAATAATAATAACGTAATAAATAAAAAGGAATAGATTTACCACTTATAAGTTGATGGGGTCTGAGACTTTTGCATTCCATCGTTGTGGGACTGATGCTTCTTTTCATGCTTTGAGGAACGGTCGCGCATCACAACGTCAATCATTGAGCGGTTGACGCTATTCATCGGGTATTTCTACCTTGACGATAACAGTTAAAAGGTAAACGAATATGACGATTATGACCAGTCTAAGCAAGGTCCAAGTATGCTGACCAAACATATGTACTAATATCATCTTCCTTTGCTACGATGAGGATGATCTGGCCTCTGGGTTTGGTTTTGGGCCTGGGTCTTCTGGCCTAGGATCAGACTTAGCCATGAGGCTGGGTTTAAGTCATTTTGGGTCTTGATCTTTGATCCTGGGTTGGGATTGTTTTCTAGTGTAATTGCTGATATAGATGGGTGATGGCAAAACGTAGATATCTGGTTACATCGCCTGAGTATGAGAAGTAAGCAATGGTAATTGGTTTTTAGTTTACTAGGTGTACACCACCTGAGGTCCTAGGAAACTAGTATTTTCTTGTCCGGGAATTAGTAGTGTGGTTTTTTTCTTCCTATGTTTGAGGCTTAACATTGAACTTATTCACAATGAAGGTGTAGGTTTTGTGCTTGAAACTTCTATTGTAACTTACTCGGTAGAAGACATCTAATGTAATATCTCTTCTAGCTAACGTTGAGTAATACAGTTACTGCGTGTTTGGTACAAGGGTTTACTTTAGCTCACCTTAATTTTTACAAGAGTCTGGGACTGCTGTAACTCGGCTTATTCTTCATTAAGCTTGACTCATGTTTGGTTGCTAGTAGGACTAATGTGCAGAATAGTCCATCAAAACCAAATCAAAAAACCAGATCAATTTCCAAATCAAAATCCACACTTCGATATGTTTAATTTCCTCTATATGAACAAATTAAGATCCAATATAACAATAAGAAAGAGGGACATTAACGTGGATGACTATTTTGGTGATTAGAGAAAAAAGAAAAAGAAGCATGTAGAGGACGAACAAGAAGCAAAGACACCAGATTACCAATTCTAAATCGAAATCAACACACACATGCTTTCAAGTCCATATTACAATTCGCATCTCGATTCTCAAGGGACAACCAATAGTAATATCAACACAATTTTCGTCAAAACCCAGATCTCTTGTAGCCCAAATTGATGTCGATCATGTAGAGCACCTCATGATCGCACAACTTAGATCCTGGCGAAGGCGGCTTGGCCGGAGAGGGCGGCGACAGTTGGCATGGGAGGAAGAGTGGGTGATGACGGGCTTGAAGGTGATGAAGTCACCAAGGAATGAATTTTATGTGCAATCTTCCATCCAATTAACAGGGCTAATTGATTACGCTTTGTCACCTTTCTGTTAGGTACGGGAAATTCGTTTCAAATTTTTTAAGGATGCAGCAGAATCTGTAAACATAAGGATTGATGGATCACCATGGAATAAAATTCCAATTGACAGTATCATTGAGATTGAAATGTCTCACAACGGTCGAGTCAACATTCTTGCCAATGGGGATTGCCCTGCAAAAAGAAGTAACCATCACTCCTCAGAGCCCTGTGCTTCTCGAGTTGTAGATGATAATGCATCCTGTGCTTCCAAAACTGACGATGATACAAATGCTAAAGATAACCGTGAAGCATATAAGAAGTTTACCACAACAAGGACATTCAAAATCTCATAATCCTACAGCCACCATCAACATTATACTCATCCAACTCCCCGCTTGAGTTTACCACTTTACTGAGTAATGAAAAATTTATTGGCAAGGGTTTGTATATCTTATGTAGAGTTAGAGCCAAATACGTAATCTAATCAGTTGGATAGATTGTCTTGTTATGAGAAGCTTCTTCAATTCAGTATACATCAGTAGCTTGATATCAAAATCTATTATGCAACGTAGTTCTATATGCACATATCTTTCTACTTGATACGCATCCCACCTTTGTGAAAATATTTAGACGACTATTTTATCCCTCTTCCTGACTTGAGAAAGAAAAAAAAATTTAGTCCACTTTCACGGAGGAGCGTGGATTAGGTCTTGTGAAGTTGTGAAATTATTTTAATAAAAAAATATTAGGATGTGAAATCCACACCTTAAAATTGAAATTCACACATCATTTTCTTTTTTTGGCTAACACATTTATAAAAAGACAAAGTTTAAATTATTAAAAGACAATTTAAGTTACAAATAAAAAAGTATGTGGATTTTAATTTAAGGTGTGTTGATTTCACATCTCAAAATATTTCATCAAACAATCTACGCAAAAGAGAGAAGAATTAATTTCGTTTGATTATTGGGTATTTGGGATGCACTCATGTTCACCTAGTTAATTACTCATCAAGGGATCCATGGTCAACCATCGTTAAATGTAAATCTAAGAGTTGAAAACAAAACAACTTAATTTTAAAATAATATTTTTCACTATTGTATTATGATTGACTATGATTTTTTAGTTAGTAACTGACCAAGTGAATACTATCGTTAAGATGAGTAGTGTTCTAAAAATGGCTCTCCTAGGTGTCATGGTTTCAGACTTCATAAGGCGCTTGGCGTCGATGCCAAGACAAGTTCTCTCAGCTCATGGCAGCAAGCCAAGTTCCATAATGGTCGACAAATTTTAAACAATGGCTTCCGTTTACAGAGGTGATAAACCGGATCTCCCCTACCGGTGCGACGCACCGCCAGACAACAACCATAATGGATGGTAGACTACCATTGGTATTTGGTAGTTTAGCTGCCACCGAGCTTGTAAGAAGATCAACACACTTCGCAGTGAACCAGGGCCAACCACATAGACATAGAGGGGCGTCTCAACGTATGATTTCTATATTGATGGTGACTGACAGTTGAAGCACGCGATTCAGGCCAGATTTTCTGGCAAAGGTTGGTTTCCAATGCAGATTGGCGAGACAAACATTGTTTTTTTTTTTCGGTAAAATATTGTATAGTCATGTGATTTGAAATCGACATCTGTTTAGTTCTTATGGTTTTATTTTAATCTGAATAGTCCTTAAAATCACGATTTTCCATCCAAATAGTCTTTATAATTTTATTTTAATATGAATAGTCATTCAAGTGACGATTTTTCATCCAAATAGTCTTTCTGATAATTTTCTCAATTAAAGGCCACATTAGCAATTTAACTGAAAAAATTGACGGAATGACTATTCATATAGGATGAAAAATCGTGACTTTAAAGACTATTCAGATTAAAATAAAACCATAAGAAATAAACATATGTCGACTTCAAACGATAAGGACTAAACAAATTTCAATTCATTTTTTTTTCATATACTTTTGGTTAACTTTCCATTTTCAATATATCCTCCACTATATATGGATTGTAGTATGGACTAGAAAAAAAAAAAACCTCAGGCTAAGTGAGCAAAAGATTCTGCAATAGCATATAAAATCAAATACTCTTACTGAACTCGTGATTTAAGTAAAAACATGTGTGCAAAGAAAAGCACAGCATGATGACTTGTGAGAAGGGTTCTCTTTGATGTGGATTCTAGTGAGTAGAATCTCCTTGAGAATGATTCAGGTTGGATGAGCATTATGTGAAAAACAATGCACCAAGAGAGCATAGTAATGTCGTAGTAAGTTGAGAAATTTCTCTTTATAGCAACAAGAGTCAGCTTGGTCGGGAACATTCTTAAGGAAAAAAGTGAAAAAGAAAAAGTCACCATGAAGTAAATATATTTTGGTGCTTCTAAATATACCCAATAAACTTCTAGATACCCAACAATAAACTTTTTAGACCAAACTTTTCAAATTTACCCTTTGTTATATAATACACCCAGCAAACTTCATCCTTTGTTATAATACACCCAACAAAACCCTTTTCAAACCTAACAGAGGAACATGTAATCAAATATAAACTTGAATGCATCACAACTAAGATCTGCGATCAAAGAGCACTAGTTTGTTATAAGCGTCTTTTATAGGCGTTGATCTCTCTGCATTCCCATCCTGTTTACGGTTGTATTTGTCTCATACTTCTTCACTGCAACAACTCCTTAATCTCAACTTCTCGAGTATAATTAAGGAATGAATTGATACAAAACATAGATAGAGACAAGCTTTATGCCTGAGGTATGCAACTTTTCCATTAAAAACAGTAGATATAATAGTATGATACATATATACCACTGTCAGCAGTAATCACCAATTTCCAGATCCTACTAAAAAATCAAAGGGAACAATAGCAAATAATTGCAAGGAATTATATATTTTCTGCATGTATTTGTACCAATGCATGGATTCGAAACCCTGGGAGGACATAAGAATCAGTTTTGTTTTCTGTTACTCCAACGACGGTGTTTCTTAGATCTTGCTGGGTTTGTATAGCAGAACTAAGGGTAAAGTTGGAAAATATTATTTGTTGGGTTTATCTAGAAATTTATCAGGTACATTTAGACGCACTTATATTTTTGTTGTTGATAAATCTGTGGAGCAAGCTCATCACAATATTCAAGTGCTACGTTTATAATGTATTTCTGATCCTATTTAGTTATGTAATTCTCTTAACAATATTCATATTAACTAAGTTTGTGTTTTTATGTCATAAATAAAGCCAAGGAGCCTAAAAGAGACAAAAGAAGAGAAATCTTGAAGGAAAAAGAATTCATGTTGTGCAAGGAAAGAAATCAGAAAATCAGCCAGAAATCGTCAGTCAACTTCGACAGAAGATTGTGATTAGCTCACAATGATCCAGGAGATTTGCCATATATCAATGGAAAGCTACAAGAGTCTACTTTCCAGAACTTTTTACGGATCGTCAATACCTATTTTGGAGAAGATTAGAGAGGAGGACGAAAAGATTAGAGAAGAGGCAACGATCTCACATCATCAGAACCTCCATAGTTGCAGACTTGCACAAGGAAGCCAGCAAGCCATCAATGATTTCTCCATCACATCCACGGTTTATCTTTCCTTTGTCATCTTTTATTCTCCTTGTGTGTCTTTACAGCCATGTGTGGCTGATTTCTCTTAGTTAGGGGCGAGGTTTGAAGCCCCAAGAATGTTTTAGATATTGTTTTGAACCTTGGTTTCGAATTATTAAGTCTTTCAAATTGTTTATTTGGTTTTGGTTTATGAAGAACTCTTGCTTGTTTATGTTCATGTATGCGCAACATAGAACATTATGAACTTGTGAGTGGGGCTAGAAATATGTTGATTAATCTCCTAAACGGTTAAAATGCCTGTTTCAAAGTAGTAAAACTTATAAGACAATAGGTGAAACCAAATAAAAAGGATTGCATGCTAGGTAGGCGTTCCACACTAGTTTTGCATACTTGTTCAATCAAACTTTCATTGATCTTAATGCTTAGAATAATTTGTCGATAGGATAACGTCTATACCTTGATTGGTTATTCTAAAGGCTTGGTAATGGTGCGTTCATCTTGCTTAAGTATTCAAGGGAAGTAATAAGGACTTACGCAGTGCGTTCACGGTTTGTTCTTGATTGATACCGATTTGTGACTTAATGATTGAAGTTTTGGTTGTTAACATGTCTTGAAACATATTTGGTAGTGGATTTCCAAGTCTCTAATGTCTCATCCATCTGATATTTTCTGCTTTATTTTGTTTCTTTGTTTTCTCTTGTTTATAATCACAAAACTCCATATCTCTAGTACTATAATATTTTATGTTTTCTCTTATTTTGTAATTAACGTAAGTTGTAAAGATACCCTCAATCCCCGGCTTGTAACGATACCCTTATTTGCTATATACTACAATTGACACAAAAAAGTTTTAATTGAAACGCCCGGTTTTGGTCGCTATCACACAACCCTTGGTCATTTAGTTTGGTTTCACTCATCATCTCTTTGTGTCCAGCTGGAAGGCTGGCCCTCGGGTTCAGGGATTTGTGTTAATGTCAGACATGTACTGTAACTTTCTTGAAGTTATAAAATAAGTCATCAAATTAGTATAGTTCTTAAAATAGTAACAATAGTGTTTTATGTAGTAAAAAAATGAAAATTTTTCTACTCATTAAGATGTAAGTGAATCGAACAACTAATATGTAATATTTTAATCTGGTCATCCAAATATTCTAATACCATTAACAAAATTGAAGCAAAAAAAAATAGTCTTACATGTTTCCAGCACAAAAGGTAGATGAAGACCTGAGTTCGAATAAAAAAATACTTTTATAATAGACGTTTAATTTGATCGGATCAAAAATAAATATAAAATAAATAAATCAAAGGCCTTTATCTCGTGTTTAAATTTTCGCAATTTGAGAATTTGTGCGTTAATGATTCAAATGCATTAGCGTGTAGATCTCCGCTTCGTGAAATAAGAAAAAAAGGGACTAGAAAAAGACCGCCCCGATGTCTAGTGAGAAAGGGTCAAAATCGTGGTCTTTGTTTGCCCAAACAAGCTCAACTTCAAACCCGCTTCGAAAACAGCAGCATACACAATTAACACAACCAGTTTCTCCTCCACGACCAACAACTACTTTCTCCTCTGGATCCCTATTAACCAATCGCTTCTCTCTCTCTCTCTCTCTCCCCTTTCTTATACAGTTGTGTTCAAATGGAGATGCACACTATTCCCAACGGTGTTGCTGATTTCGACAACCTTAAGCGCTCTGTGGTGGAATCTTCGGTGTCGGAGACTGCTATTCTTGCTGACAAGTCTCTTCTTTTCCTACTTTTACCGGTACAACATTTCTGAATCCAATCATTTTCGCTTATTTTGACTTTGTGGGTCTTTGCATCTTGTAGCTCATAGATTTATGCAATTGAATCATGGGATATTTGTTTCTTTTTCTTTTAGTAGCTTAATATTGTGCATAGATTTCTGAGCTTACCTTAATTTGAAGGATCTGTTAGTCAATGCTTTGCTGTTCATAGAAATTAATGGGACATATTTGCTTGTTGCTTTTGGTATTGTTGTTAGGAGCTAAATGAATTTTGGTATTTATGGATCCTGTGATTAAAGTCATACTTGGTTATGCTTAAAGCTTCGGAACCTTGGTTGGGGAGTTTTTCTATTCAAAAGCTACTAGATTAGATGAGTTCAACCTTTACTTAATTGGGTATCCCGGCTGCAATAGTTATAGTAGAATTTTTATTCTGTTAATCATAGGCTTTGAGTATTAGATTTATAATTTATTAGGGTGATCTACAGCTAAATCTTCCTGTCATACCGAGCATAAGAGCTTTAATGAGTTTAGGAGGTTACCATTTCAGAATTCAGTAATCAAATATGGCAAGCGTTTGAAATCTTTAAAAGAAAAATGAACACAATCAGTTATGAGATGATTAAGATCTATCAAATAGAAAATCTTGAAGTCAAGCTAGCTTCTTGACACTAACAAATGTAAAAATTGTCCATCTCTATAATAAAAGGGTCTGTTTATAGTTAATGTTACTGCAGAAATTTTAGTCTGGGTTTGTTTCTTATATTCCCTCAACAACCAAGAGGATGAAAGTATGAAACTACTAAAGATTTCCAAATTGAACACTTGTCTTTCTATAATTGAAGCAGCAAGTTTCCTGGGGAAACTATGATTGGAAAGCTTGTTTTCTGTAGAATCAATTCATTTTTGTGGGTAAACATTTATAGATGTTATCTACTAGTGTTAATGGTGTTGGCTTTATCTTGTTCATACATTTATAGATGTTACTACTTGCCAGAGAATGATGACAATTCTCTGGTTGCGGTTCAATTAATATTGTCTTTTAGGATATAATTATGCTCCTACTGCCAAGTATCAGCATCTCATTTTCAGGATCATGTATTGCAATCAATCATTGTCTTGCTATTCAGTTTGCTTGCTTTACTATGTATGTGATCAAAAACTTTTCTGCTTCATTTAACTAAAGAATTCTGTTTCCGCTTCTACTTTTGGCATCTCAGCATGCACAGTTGCTCGATTGCTGCTTGTTATGTTTTTATGGGTTTCTTGTTTGATTCTCATTTCTCATCCTTGATGTTTGTTGTTCAACAGGTTTGGTCTTCAACTAACAAAAATAATATACTTCCGAATTCAGTGAGAACAGATAGGTATGCAACTCATTTTAGCTATCTGGATGGTTTGTTTTGTGTAATATTCGTTAACTGTGTATAGTGTGAGGGATGAAAAGTAATTGAGCAGTGCATGTGAGACTGCATTGCAGGTTTCCAACTTCCGACCTTAATAAAGTGAAAGAGCCTGATACTGAAAACAACGATGCAGGTGAAGCAAACGATGACAAAGACAGTGATGATGACGATGAGGACGAGGACAATGATGAAGATGATGGTAGTGACTCGGAAGAAGATAGTGATGATGAGCTTGAGGCTGCTGGTTACGGAGAAAGTGATGACGATGAAGACGAAGACGAAGACGATGAAGATGACGACGACGAGGACGACGACAGTGACGATGACGACGACAGTGACGATGACGAGGACGACAATGACAGTGAAGATGAAGATGATGAAGAGCAATTCAAGTTACCTTCGCAAAGAAAGAAGTGAATTAACCCTCTATTTTTTACTGTATCCTTGGGGACAGGTGCACGCTGCATACTCATTCTTATTATGCGAAATTTTGTTTGGATCAAAGCCTTCAATTTGAAATACAAAGGGCTTCTTTTCCTTTGATGGAATGATATATCTTTTTTAACTACAGCCTCGTATGTGTATTTGTGAATGCTTCTCATCTCAACTCTTTATCTTCTACAATATTGTCAATCTTTGAAATGGGAACTAGCTATAGTTGGGTGTTGGATTTTGAGCCTGCAGAGTGTCATTGAATGTTGCAAGAAAACTGAAACTTGGTTGACGAGGTCTAACCGTGCTTCACATTGGCCTTATGAGATATCAGAATCAAAGGAAAACTAACATGCAAGAGCTACCACGTTTTGTTCTTTTGTTCAACAAAACGTGCTGGTAATTTTCCAGGTGATCGATGGAGAAACACCAGTTACATTAATCTCAATCACAATGAACAATGTTACAAACTCTCAAACTGGCAACTTGCCGGACTTAAACACCCCAAACTTGGAAACCTCCGAGTACTTGTACCTGATCCCATTATCCTCCAAAAACCTCTCTAGAACCTTCTTATCATTCTCAGGGTTCAAGCTCTCACACTCCAACTCATAACACGTCCCAAAGTCGAAGTTGCTCTCGTCCAACTCTAGCTTCAACCCTTTCCACTCGTACACTCCCCTCACATTTCTAAACCCTCCCAAGCACACAAACCCTTGCTCTCCGACCCCGAACTCCTCCCTCACGCGCTTTAGGAGCGTGGAGGAGCTGACAGCAGCCTTGAGGCGCCACGGGTCGGCCACACACGCGCGTCCGAGGACGGGGTCGAATGGCTCTTCGAGTTCCAAGACGCGGCTGACGCCGTGGGAGATGAGGGGCTTGGCCTTGAGGGAGAGGACGCAGGAGCGGGAAGCGACGTCGTAGAAGCGGAGGCGGAGGATGGCGCGATTGGAGGAGAGCTCGGAGTTGGAGCCGTCGAAGAAGATGTTCTCTTGGATTAGGGTTTCGAGGTGGAAGGGTGAGAGGAGGTCGGAGAGCTTTTGGTGTGTGGAGGCGTCTGGGAGGCGGAGCTTCACTTCCACTTCCATTATTGGTTAACTTGGTTTGGTTGCCACCAAATCAACGAGTGACGGATGTTCGATATAGCTAGTGATATGATAATATGGAGCGACACTTCAGAAGAGAACAAAATTTTGGTTTAGTTTCGTTTTAAATAATCGGGCAACCAAAAAAAATTGAGCGGTAAAAATTCTGGTATGTGCAAGTAAACAGTGCATACTATAGACCGTAAGGTATATTTTAAGTATTCGTATGCGGGAACCATTATGTATCTGAATTCTTTGATCTGAACTACGCACATTGTGTCGTGCATACAAAGCGATTGATAGATGCATTAGTGCTTCCTTATGGTAACCATCGCTTAAACTAAGTTTTTTTTTCCGATACATGTATGAAGACTACCAAAACAATACTTGGCTTTAGGAGTCAAACCAAGCAACTAGATATTGTCCACTTAAGCCTCCCTCTATTAAACCAAAAGATTTCACTTCTAGTAGTGCTAGGGATTTCATTTCAAGTAATGTTAGGTACCACCTGCAAACCTATCATATCATTTCAGGAAATGATGTGATATTGTCACAGTACGTAGCTGCCACATAAAGATGGTTCGATCACCTAACATTACTCATTTTAGAATTCACTATATTCAGACAGAGAGTCTTAACATCTACACCAAATAGATGAAACTGCATACCATCTTGGCACGAGTGTCTTCACCATCTGTTATTAACCAGGTGTAATTAGAGGATACATTCATCATCAGAAACAGAATGATAAGGAGGTAATAACTTGACATGCTTAGCAAACCACTGCAACATGTCATTATGACTGCACTTTTTGCAGCTGCTTCATCATCAACATCATACCTTACAGCCCAACCATGTGCAACTTTTGGGAATATCTTCACATAGCTAAGAGAACAAAATTGCTCAAGGGAGTTTTCAGTTTTGAATTAAAACAATGTAAACTGACAACAATTGGTCAACTAATTAAACCAATATGCAAAAGACTAGGCAGATTGCAAATGGATATAGACAGGTTTGAAACAGTATCTACAATAGTGGAAGCAATGATCTAAACCTCATTCTCTTATTTTCTCATTCTTTTCCTTTATAAATCAAATCCTGATGGCATGGATTATTATAGTTCTCTTTTATATGGGTTATATAATGTAACTAATATCCTTAGATATGGAATTACTACTCCCAAATAGTCCCAGTTTGTAGACTAAATGTGCATCAATCAATGTAGGATGAACAAAATCCTCACAATAAGGAAAAAAAAAAAAAATTAAACAAAGGAAAAAAGGATGGCCTCTGCACCTGGGGTTTAGCATTTACTATCTCCTCCTTTTTGACGAGTTCTGGTGGAGAGTAGTTGTCCATCTCAGCTCCTAGAGTGGCAGTTGGAGATTTAACCCCTTGATCAAATAAAGGATTTGTCTTCTCAGCAAATTATTGGTAAAACAATTGTCAACTAATGAATGATAGAACACATTGTAAACATAACATTCTCAACACCTCAACCTAATAACCATAAAATGGCAACAGTCAAGTGACTGACTCCAACATGAATGGTGTTGGTCGATCCCCCAATTCCATAATGAACTACAACATTTGCAGCTTCTATTAGACTGATTATTATCTTGTTGAGTATTATTTGACCCCTTTTCCTGATAGCCTGGCCCATGATCATGGATCAATTTCTTATTCTAGGTATGACAAGCCATGCACTGGAACTTACTAGAGTATGATCTAATTTCACATTATCATGCTCCCCGTTCCAACTGACTTGGTCAAGTACTATACATTTATTAAATACAACTCGCTATTTCATCAGTACACTTATGACAGAAACTGCTGTGACTTAATTTTGTAATGTCTTAATTTCTAAGCGAGTTCATTGAATTGATTCACAAAGAGATTAAAGTAGAGAACATGATCCTGCTGTTCAGACTTATCTAACATTTTGTACAGTTCTTCTTAAGCTTGCTTCTAAACAAACACTACCTGAAATGCAAACTTGACATAATGCAACTACAATATCGCTTCAAAACATTTAAGCAGTGGAACTCATACCTGAGTATCATCCACAGATGTAAATGAAGGATGCAAAAGCACAGCTGCTTGGATGAACTTAGACTTTCCAAGTCACGACATTGGCTGAGAAAACATAGAGTTTCCAGTTTAGTCAACTGCTAAGTTTTTAGTTTTCTCATTTCTGTGGCTGAAGAGTCAAACTACTGGTTGACAACATAATACATGTGGAAATGATGACGAAGAAACTGAAAGTTAACAAACAAAGAAAAGAGAGAAGAAATCTCTACAAAAATAATCAACCACACTCACCACCCCAACAGAAGCCCACAGCTCCAATTGCATAAAAACCTTTGCCTATAAGAGCATCAATTACTGATTTTGCAACTTCAAATCCCTTCTCCTGATCGATGCTTAGCAAGCTTCAGATATTGAACTTTAACATGAATCTATAACTAAACCATCCAACAGTATATATGCATAAGTTTAGGGCCATTTACTTCTTAAATAGCTATTACAAGTCAGCGCTAAATGTTCTCAATACTAGATGCTAGGTAAAAGGAAAAAAAAAAAAAATACACCAGTCAGCAGGGGGTACAAGTACAACTAATTTTGCGTGCAGCCAAAAAACTTATATATCTGATTCACGCCTCAACTAGGTTAATTAAACAGAAAAATCCAGGAACCCATGAAAGAGCAAAAACGAACCATTTCATGATCCTTTAAACAGACTACTAGAGGCTGGTTATCATCATACACAATGGATCTCCTTAGAAGGTCTGAAATTACAACACAGAATCCAAAATCAGCAACTCTTCCAGCGAGTTTCCTTAAAGGCAAAATGCAATAGTTACCCAAAAGTGCAAACTATTGCTTCAATCACAAACACTAGAAAGACAGTCCACTGTAATCAGAAATTTCCTTGACTGAGATATCATTTTTCATCATCAATTAGTTTGGCACAGGTTTTCTTTCTTGCACTTAATCTCCTTATCATAATTCAATCTTTCCAACATACAGAACTGAAAGTTGGTGGTTGTATCTTTTAAAATAATTAATTTCTCAGAGAAAGGAACTTCTACGCAATTTATGAGATGTGACCAAAAAGTAATGCCATAAATTTCCAAGGCAAGCTCCATGTAAATACCACTTCCACTTAACCATCCTCCAATAAGTAATGACATTAACTATAACCCATAAATTAAATCCAAGATAACAAAAGATATTGCAAGTAAAAATGATTTCTGCAACCTTCAGTTCTAATAAATTTAGAGAAGAATACAAGATCCTGGATTCGATCAGAGTATTCATTCTCATGCATACTACAGTCCTCCATGTACTCATTGTAATGTATTGAGACATCAAGTTCTCTCAAAAACTCAATATAACAGAATCCATGCAGACATTGCTCAATACCTCAAGTTGGGAGCTCTATCTCCTTCAGGGCAAGAAAAATACATATATTATAGTTCATCATGATAAAATATTTTATTCTCATCTTCTCTCCATCGACAAACAAATACAAGGACTCAAGGATTCTACATCCAACCTAATACTAAACTGAAACATGAAAGAGAAAATTGCTATATAATTTGAACGAGAGTGAAAATGTTGAAGATTTAGGCAAGTACCAAAAACATCAGATATTAGAAGAATAGCATGCTTGGAATTGGGAGAGCATGTGGAATTAGACATCACATATTTTTCAGCACAGTCTGAACCACAGCTTGTATTGTTAATTGGTGGGTTACAACAGCACAGAGGGCCTGACATTACTTCTTCTGATCAGTGGAGACCAAAACCTTCAAAATTCAAAGAAAAGAAGTGCAAACACTCTTTCACAGGTACAAGACTTTCTGGAGATCATATGAGTATTTGAAACTAATGGGGCTGGTAGCACAATAAAACAGGTGGGACTTCACCACCCTCTTATTCAGTCACCCCCTATATGATTTAAACACATGATTTTGTGGACATAACAAACTGACAAAGGCAAATTACTGAGCTAGGCATAACAATGAACAGGTCATATAAGGAAGCCTTGGAAGAGACATAGTACTATCACCTAAAGCCACCCACTGACACCACTGTACTCAAAACATCTTTTAATTGAAACATCCATTACATGTATTGTCTTTTTACCTTAATACAAAGTCTCATACAGAAGTGGCATGAAAGTTTCCTGAAAGCAAGCTGTAACTCTAAAAATAGATCAGACGATGTATTCCAAGGTTCCTTTGCAAGTTTGGCATCATATGAAAGCATTGAAGGGCTGACGGTGTTGCCCTTTCCACCAAAAAAGGTAACTACAGATGTTTCCTATGGTTAACAAACAGTGGATCAGAAGTCGAGATCTGAATTATGTATTAATATTTAGTTCAAGACACATTGGATTCTGCAACTTCAATTTCAATGGTTTTGTTAACCACAATGCTGAAGGACACTAGATGGATTTCATTTATATGCAGTGATAAAATTAGATATGTACTCCACTGCAGTTACTATTTGTATACTCTTATAAACAGAAAAAAAAATCAAACCAAAATGGTTTAGACACTAATTTATGCCATAATGCACTATTTGGAAACATAATGAATACATTCAGTAACATGATGCAGCCTTACTTGAAAGAGACCCTACTTGAAACCCTATTCCCACCAACAAATATACTGAGGCATTATAAGGGAAATTTTCAATCTTCAATACATCTTTCCGGACATTTAAGATCATAGCAATGTTAACCCTATACCCCTTTTCCGGATGAACTACTAAACATGATGTATTTGCATAAGACAAAACACATTGGCATCAGGATATAACCAATGAAATGTTAAGGGGAGTTATCAAGATCCTTTGGCACAGAACTTATCAAGTTTGGGACATACAAGATAAACCATTACTGACATTCATAATACATAAACAAGCTGCATAAGTATAGAATTAGAATAAGCTTACTGGTGGAGCAACTACTGCATCAAGAATGGAGCTAATTCCAACTTCAGGTGACTGCAAGAGGCAACTTCTCAACATTTTAAAAGCCAAACTGGATAGGCATGGAGGAAATTCTCGCATCATTTTGGTTTCAACAACATCAGGATCCACAGCACTTCAAAACCAAACAAAGCCATATTTAACATCAGATTTTGAAAATAGCATCCAATGCATGATCCCAAAAAAAGAACTCTGCACAACTCTTCCAAGAAAGACAATGCTTGTAATCACATACTTGACAAAGATGTGATGAGATATGTCCAACAAGCCAAGTTGGAGATGAAGCTCATAGGAGAAGAGCAGTAGGAACACTGTCAACAGAATGGGGCAGGTTAACATTAGAATAAGAAAACAGGAGTTATTTTATAATAATGACATCTAGAAGTTACATTTGGAGACATGAGCATATGGGCATCTTTTTGATCTGCAAATGTGTTTGGCCGATACAGTCTTCTTGTCAGCATGTATATTCAATATTGAGGAGGGGAGAACATCAGTGGAGACAAAGTATTCAGGAAGAAAAACATCCTATAATCGTACAACAATTCAATGAAGTAGAAAATGAAGCCACTTTTTGAAACCAAAATATTTTCATGAAAAAGATCCAACATCACATATTAGACAGATTCTCACTCACCACTTTGATGTGTGAAAGATGTAACATTCACTATACGGGAAGGAAATGGGCTGTTTCTGAGATGCGGTAACAATACTAAGAGCAAATGCACTCAAGTAATTTGTAGCCATCATCCCGAAAAAAAAATGTAAGAAAAAACAAGTTGAGCCCATCAGCAAACAAGGTGACCTTACACTCCTTAAATCAGAACACAAATAAAAGATGATTAAAGTCACATAGTCAAGCAAGTCTGAGAACCCACAACCTGAAGAAAGTAGTGCAATGAGCACAACAATTGTACAAGGCATAATAAGTGACATCAAGACTTCATTACAGCACAGCAGAACAACCATTTATAGAATTAGCATTGGAACTAACATTGCCCCAAAACCCAAAGGGCTACCCAACTTTATATTGATGGAGGAATGATTAAAATTCCACCAGAAAACAAAAACACCATTCCAACCTGGAATGGCATTATTGTTTTTTGGTCGAACTTTAATTTCCAACTCATATACCATTCTACCAGGAGAAACTAATCATATATGTACACATTGAAGAATGATAGTTACAATAATCTCAACACAAAAGTTTAAGAATGGATCAACACTGATGAGAGAAATTCAAGCTTCCTAAACCAAACAAAATACCTCCACATACCTCAGAGAGCTCTTTCCCTTTGCTCTTCTCCATGTTGAGAATCTTAATAAAAGTCTGCAGAGTCAAAAGACTATCTGAACCAGCCTGGTGGCTACTCCCAGCGACACGACAGACACCAAGAGTTTCTGCCACTCTGTCCAAACCTCCAAACAACCCATCACAGTATCTGAGCATGTACTTGATGTCATACACCTTGTGTCCAAAGTAAGCCTTAACATGAGACATAAACCCATTCACATCCTCAGGCAATTCCTTCTTCCCACTGAAAACCTTCACCAGGTACCCAAAATCATAGGCACATTGAAATGTTGCCCAAGTCAAGCAGGGAAGCAACACCGCGAGCCCAGACCTCACAATCTCCTCGGCAAAATCAGCGGAACAAATACCAGTAGCTTTATTCTCAGAAAAGTCAATTCCTTGCCTCTGCAACAGATCAATCGAATCACTATTCCTCATATGATCATCACACTCTACATCGAAATCACTAAAGTTGAACTCCCAGCAGCAGTAAGCGCCATCGTAAACAGGCAAGTTCCCACACGGGTCACAAAGTGAAAGCCCCAGTTGAATAATCTGGGTCTTGTCCACATTAGCTTTCATCATCTCGTAAACATCAGCAGGAACCGCCTGAGAAATCAAATGCCTTGGAACCTTGGAGGGGACCACTGTTCCGGGGAACTCCGTGTCGAAGCTAGCAACTCGAAAGCCGGTCCTGATCAGAGTCTGAATAACGGCGAGCTCGGCTTTGAGATTGTAGCGACACACTTTCCGAACCTGGACCCGATCCGAGATCTTGACGGGTTCCTGAGGAGGACGAATGGGGACGCGGACAACCCGGATCACGGGGGAGAGCGGAGGAGGATAAGGGCGGTGGTGGAGTAGAGCAATTGGAGGGGTAGGTCGGCGGTGGTGGAGGGGAATTCCGGCGACGCCGCCTTGGAATTGAGGAGCAGGAGCGATCGGGAAGAGAGGAATCCCGCTCTGCACGATCATCATCTCGGAAATCGAATCAAAACCCTAGATCGGAAGTGAGAGAAATAGAAACACAGCATGAAAACCCTAGAGGGCGATTTGAAAGTGAGTCGACTCAATTGATTTGGAAATTGGAACAGAGCGATCAGAAAAATAGAAACTGTGTGCTCTCACTGCTCGGGCTGCACTTATTTATAGTTTTCCGATACACTATAGAAATTGGATCAGGTTGCGTGGGACCCACGTCTTTACTCGTTTTCCAAGTGCGGATTGGATTTGTAAATTAATATTTAAATGGGGTCCAATTAATTAAAACAGTCAGGTTGCGTGGGACCCACGTCTTTACTCGTTGTCCAAGTGCGGATTGGATTTGTAAATTAATATTTAAATGGGGTCCAATTAATTAAAACAGCCCAATAAAAGCCCAAGAACTGAGCCCAATAATAGCCCAAGTCCAACTCTTTTAACCCGACTCCATTTTGATATCACTCTTTTCTTCTTCTTCTTCTACCCTCGGCCTTTTGTTTCTGCACCTAAAACTCTCTGGTCTCTGCTGCATCCGGAACCCTAATTTCTCAAACTCCAAGCTCTACTGCTGCAAGGTATTATTATCATCGCTATCATTTAGCTTTTCACTCTTTAGTTCCACTACGATTTTCTTTCTGCAATTGTTTCGATTTCGGATCGTGTAAAATTCATAATTTCTTCGTCAGCTGTTGATTTGTTTTCAAATCTATCGTTGGCTTATTATCTGCAAATTCAAATCAGGAATTTGAGTTTTAGGGTTTTGTAAACTGTCGCTTTTCAGTGATTTCTTAGGATTGTGTTTGTAGTACAGAAACTTGATCCATGGAAGAAGAAGATGATTTGTATATACCTGTGGCGAAGCGAAGGGCAATGGCGGCGCAGAGGATTCTTCACCGGAAGGGGAATGCCGCTGGGCTTGAGGAGGATTCGGAGAAATCGGAGGCCAAAGAAGTGAAGCCTAGCCTTCTGGTGAAAGCTACACAGCTGAAACGTGATGCTCCCGAGATTACTCAAGCCGAGCAGCTCGTGCAGCAGGAGAAGGAGATGATTGAGCATTTGTCTGATCGCAAGACTCTGATGTCGGTCCGTGAGTTGGCTAAGGGAATCACTTATACGGAACCTATACCGACAGGTTGGAAACCCCCATTGCAGATTAGAAGGATGCCGAAGAAGCAGTGTGATTTGATTCGAAAGCAATGGCATATTATAGTTGATGGAGAAGATATTCCACCGCCTATTAAGAATTTCAAGGATATGAGATTTCCTGAACCGATTTTGAAGATGTTGAAAACCAAGGGGATTGTTCAGCCGACACCCATTCAGGTGCAAGGTCTTCCGGTGATTTTGTCAGGGAGGGATATGATTGGTATTGCATTTACCGGTTCAGGAAAGACATTGGTTTTTGTGTTGCCATTGATTATGATAGCAATGCAAGAGGAGATGATGATGCCAATTGTTCCAGGAGAAGGGCCTTTCGGATTGATTATTTGCCCATCCAGGGAGCTCGCACGGCAGACTTATGAAGTAGTGGAACAGTTTCTGGCTCCTATGAGAGAGGCTGGGTACCCGGAGATCAGGCCTTTGCTATGCATTGGTGGAGTGGAAATGAAGTCACAGTTGGATATCGTGCGCAAGGGTGTTCATATAGTTGTTGCTACTCCTGGGAGGTTGAAGGATATGCTGGCAAAGAAAAAAATGAACCTTGATAATTGCAGGTAAAGGATTTTTGTTTTCATACTTTCAACTTCGTCTTATATCTATTCTTTTATTGGGTTAGAGCCTCATTATCCATTTTCTGCACCGACATAGAAATTCACTTTACTCTATTCATTCCTCTTTAAGTTAACGACTGTCTACACTTTAGTATCAGCTTTAGGACCTTCTCAGAAATCAGTGTCATATTCTTTACAAGTTGGTTATCGTTGTGCTTTTCCTCATCTAGATACAGTTACACACCATACTGTTAGAGTTTATTTTATGTTCATTTTGATAGGTTTGGTCTTCTCCCTCTCTTGAAGATGTTCTGCATTGCATCTTTATAACAAGAATTCTGAGCTCTACTTTTTTCCCTGCAGATATTTAACTTTAGATGAGGCTGATAGATTGGTAGATTTGGGATTCGAAGATGACATAAGAGAAGTTTTTGACCATTTCAAAGCTCAACGACAGACACTCTTATTTTCAGCCACCATGCCTGCAAAAATTCAGAACTTCGCTAGAAGTGCTTTGGTCAAGCCTGTAACGGTCAACGTTGGACGAGCTGGAGCAGCAAATCTTGATGTGATTCAAGAGGTTGAGTATGTGAAGCAAGAAGCCAAGATAGTTTACCTTCTTGAATGTCTGCAAAAGACCCCACCTCCTGTTCTTATTTTCTGTGAAAACAAAGCCGATGTCGATGATATTCATGAATATCTTCTGTTAAAAGGAGTGGAAGCAGTGGCCATTCATGGAGGGAAGGATCAGGAAGAGAGAGAGTATGCCATTTCTTCCTTCAAGGCAGGGAAGAAAGATGTCTTAGTGGCAACTGATGTTGCTTCAAAAGGTTTGGATTTTCCTGATATTCAACATGTCATTAATTATGACATGCCAGCAGAAATCGAAAACTATGTTCACAGGATTGGACGAACAGGAAGATGCGGCAAGACTGGAATAGCAACAACATTTATAAACAAGAACCAGAGTGAGACTACACTTCTAGATCTGAAGCACCTATTGGAAGAGGCAAAACAGAGGATACCACCTGTTTTGGCTGAGCTTAATGATCCAATGGAAAATGTTGAAGATATTACTGATGCAAGTGGGGTTAAAGGTTGTGCTTATTGTGGTGGGCTTGGACATCGTATCAAAGACTGCCCAAAACTAGAGCAGCAGAAAAGCGTGCAAATTTCCTCTACTAGAAGAGATTATTTTGGTTCTGGTGGTTACAGAGGAGAAATGTGATGTCTTAGATATATGCCTGTACTGTAGTTGAAAAATGAAAAAGTGACTTTAGGTACTGTTTTGTTCAATACATGAATTTCATATTTTAGCTTTTCTGCAGTTTTGTTCTGTACATATTGATGCCAGTTGATTTTGACAAATCCTGTTGTTTTTTGTTTGAAATATGCTTCTTGAATTTGAATTTGAAGAAGAGTGACATACTAGCTGATTATATAACAGTGAAATTCTTACCAAATAAGGTATAAATGAGATTCAGACATGGTCGTTTACAAATACAATTACATATTGAAAGACTGATATTCATTGTGTTAACATCAGCATGGACAAAGTTTGAGCTAGTTCTTGTCGTAAATCCTCTGATAAATGTGTTCCTGTTCTCTCATCCTGTTCATCCAAAAATTGCATAAAAATCAGTTGGCACACAATTTAGATTACTCAGCTGAGAGTTTGAAAATGTTATTGCAGAAAAAAGTAGTAACAGTAAAATTCCAGGGATCACATAACACTATTTGGGATCTCAGTCGGATCACCTCAAAGTGACCACAGAAATTACCTGCGAAGAGTTCTCACTAGTACTTCCATCATTAATCTTGAAATTTCTTGTTAACATCTGAAACTGCTGATATATCTCATTTGTCAACTTCCTTCGTTCTTCTGCACTCTCAAATAATTCTTGCTTCATACTTTCAGTTTCTTCTTCAAGAATCCTCATTCTTTCATTTAGTTCTTCAATTTCACTAGAGGAGCACAATACAGCTTTACCTTTGCCCTTAGAAAGGTTCACCTTACTGCTTGAACAACCTAGTACCAGTGACTTGTTCATAGCCATTTCAGCACCCTTGTTCCTTGACTCAATCTCTAAGTTGCAGTCATATGATGCTTTTTCAATTTTGATGCTATTCTTGTTCTTTGTTTGCTCACTAGTGCTTGCACCATCAAATCTAGAAAGCTCCTTAGTTGATGAACATAGTTTCAACCCAGGCTTGAAAACTTCCATTCCAAGAATTATTCAGAATTCTGCAACTAATGCAAACTTTCCACTCTAATCTCACAAAGGATGTGAATGAATGAAAACAACCTTTCAATATGTATATATATAGACACAAACAAAGGAACGAATACCAAGTACTTCAAATCGAAGTTTGCAATTTAGAATACCGAAAACTTCTCATCGAACTTGGCAATTCGGCTACAAACTGATACCGAGAAGAATGAACTTTACGTATGTATGTGCATACCAAGAATACGTTTAGGAGCTGTGTACTGACCACTGACACATTATGTGTGAATGAATTGGTGAACAAGTTTGGTGAAAAGTACTTGATGATCCCAACTTGTTAGAGTTAAAATTGGCATGTACTATAGACAAGTTGGTTGGAGAATGAATTATTGTTGCTTCAATACTTTGCTTCACTTCAAAGAGATTAGATGGTGTTTGGAGTGTTATGCTTGCAGACTTGTAGAGTTGAAAGAAGGAAATGAAGTTGGCTTTTTCTGCTCTAATGTGAAATAGGAAACTGGTATGCACATGCAGAGTGTCTTCTCTCTAAACATGTCTGCATTTTTTTTGGAAGCTAATGTCAGCAACTTTTATCAGGTTTTTGGTTATGAAGTAATCGTTGTGCGAATTAGTAGGTGAATATTTGGATCCATTACAGAACTGTTTCCAGGAGCTGATAAGGACTTGGCTTTTGAATATATGGCACACAGTTATATGTATAGTAGGCTGAGTTTGGCTCCATTCCAGAAGAGGCTTCTGGTCCTGTGCTGAATTTCTACTGACCAAGAGATCAGACATTCAAATAACCTGATACTTAACCCAGTGAGTCTTGACTCGGTGGAGGTTAGAATCTCCGGTATCCGCTCAATTACACTGAAGTCTCTAGTCCTTTACAGATCCAGAATTTTATTCGTTCTCTCAAATAAATTGATGGGTTCTTTCATGTCATCCACTATCATTATGAAATGGAAATAGAGTAAGCAAATATGGAGTTTATGATATTTAGACATTCCCCACTCTACACAATTTTATTCGACTTTTCCATTTAAGACACATTTACTATGAGGAATGGGAGAGTATTAATTCCTTCATTTTATCCTTGGATAAGAGAACTTATAAGAAACTGTAAAAGATAAAAGAGAGAGGACTTGATATGTAAGTGTAGTATATATTCGTGTTAACTTCTTGCTCTTTATTTGTTTATATTTGGAAATAACAAGAGCAAAGAGAAGCATAGATACAGGTGGAGAACGTATCTCATCTAATTGGTTCTACAGGGATGTAGATATTTGGAGCTTCCACTTCAGAGTTTCATATTCACCAGATACAGGGAAACCAAGCTAAAAATAGGGAAAAAAAAAATGAAATATTTACAAAAATACCAGGTAAACTCAATCAATTGGAACCTCGACCTCCACTTTTAGGCCATGACTGCCAAGAACCTGCGTACATACAGAGCAGTAATTAAGGAAATTTTTCAGATGCCTGTTTAAAATGAATTCAAAAAATAATAAGACAATGCACAGCTATTGCGGATGTACAAGGTGCACTATAAAGTACATGTTAGTGGTTATTCACCTTAAATGCCTCAAGACCATCGTGAAATACATACAGAATAACAGACTCTTATGGACATGCTAGTGTAGGATTCTCATGGCTAGAAGTGAGATGTTGTATGTATACATGCCAAATTTGATGAGCTACAGTCTCCTAAGTTCTAGTTCAATTGATCCCTTATACAAGATAGAGCAATTCACACTCACACAAGACTAAATCACACGATTTTTTATTCCTTCTAATATGAGACCCGTTTTTTTATCATTAACTTCTGGGGAAGGTTATTGATACTCACACAGGAATCTGATTTTGATTGAACCTGAAGTCTCCAAAAGTAACACAGCAAGACTAGCTGGAAAGTCACCAGGTTGATTTTGCTAAGTGTTTAAAAATGGAAGAGAAAAGAGAAAGATGATAGATATATGGTTATATTGATTAAGCAATTTAGAGCATTCCATGTCTTTTAATGGAAGCAACCGTACCCACCTCCTTCTTTTCATGCCAATTACATGTGACATAATATGCATATGATCATACAGTGTAAAATACCTTGCTGAAGTCATCTAATGTCAAATAAGATCCCCTTGAATATCCTGATTCTTGCAAGACTTGGGTCAAAACTTTCTGCAAATGAAAGACCAAAGTGAATAAACGGCAGATGCAGTACAATTAAGAGTTGCTGTGAAATCCAAGGCAAACAGAATAGTTTAACATGTGCATAAAAACACATCATGGTATACCGCAAAGTGATCTAAAATTCTAAATACAACAAAACATACAACTATGAAAAACATCATATCAAGAGGTAATCATCTTTCAAGAATAGGAAAGAAAATATTATGAACACAGGATCCACTTTATGAATACTAAATATGATGGAGGAATATACTTTTTCGGAGAAAGAGAAGCATTTTTCAAGTGCGAGAAATGGTACAAAAATGAAGATATTCATCACATATTATCCACTGAATGAATTTTTATATATCCTATACAATCCATTAGAACAGAATTTCCAACTGATCTAATGTCATGTTTGACTTTAAAACTGTCCACAAGCTCCTTATTTGAGAGTTGAGACATTCTCATTGACTCTGTACAGAAGCACTGAGACTATCAAAGGAGTGTGATAAGCATGTCAAGCATTGTCCAAATTAGACATAGTAAACATATCAATTCAGCACATTTGCAACCTGTTTTCGATATGAAAAAAAAAAAAAAAAATCTCATTTTCATCTGATTGAAAAACTAATATTTATAAATCACCAGCGGATAGCTTTAACAAAACTGACAAGATGAAGTTCAGCAAAATTTTGAATAGCTTGAGTACTCTACTACTATACCAGTTTCCAAAGTTTCTAGTGAAACACTTAATTTGACTCCTCCAATTCTGTGTGTGTGTGTGAGAGAGAGAGAGAGAGAGAGAAAGATTTGATATAACTTTGGTTTTACCTCTCTTTGTTCGTCAGACAGAAATGAACCAGACAAATCCCGGAGTACTACTAATATATCATTGAAAGAAACCTTTCCGTTGCGGTCTGAATCATATACCTTGAAGATAACTGAAAAACAATGTTCTTAGGTTGGTATAATTACTTGCTAGAGCATGCAATTAAACTTGTTACTTAAACTAAATCGAATATAATTCACAAGAAGCAGTTCACAATAAAAGATTAAACTTGACATGAGCAGAAGACGTACATTCCATCTTCTGCTGCATAGTAGCTCTAGCACTAAACGCTGACAAGAAAGCCACAAAGTCCTTAAAGTTCAAACCTTCCACCATTTTAAGCAGCCTCTAAGGAAACACACATAACACAGCATAAGTACTCAAAATGCATTACCAATAGAAAAAGACACTCAGAGTCAGTTCTGGTTCAAACAACTAGATATAGTGGACTACCTGAGAGATTGGATTCATTGCTAACTCAGGTACGGATAAGAATTCGTCAGCTGAGATGAAACCCTTTGCATTCCGATCAAGCTGACAAAATCGTTTGTACAAGGAAACAATTTCTTGCTGGGAAACTGATTTCGCAAGCAAATCAGACCAATTACATATTTGCATTATTCTGAAAAGAAAGTAAGAACGTCAAAGAAAAAAGAAAAAGAAAACCTACATAGATTATGGCAGTGCTCCTGTACTTCTTCTATGTCATACTGTGTTAGCATCGATGAGGTACTCCCCATTGCTTCTGACTACAAACAAACCAATAATAACCCACTAATGATTTACACATATAAGCCAGAACCCAGAAACCAATATGTAAATCACTAAATCACTACTTCACAAGGTTATATGCACAGTTGATTGCTCAAAAAGAAAGAAAAAAGAAGTGGCATAAGGAAAACTAAATCTTTACTAAGTCCAAAGTTCTTGGAGAAGAATTTCAACATAAAATGCTTAAATGATGAAGAGATTGATTACCACTGAGACGATGAAAGTGAATTGATACGATTTGTTTTGGGAAAATATAAAGAGAAGGCCTTACGTTGGCAACATCGATAGACTGGATAACTGACAGTGTTTGGTCTTGGGAAGTGACGATGAGGATGTTGTTGTTTTGGTTAACTCCCAAATCAGTTCCTCATCTCTCTCTCTTGGGGAATTCTCCGCCGTTGATAATGATCAAGTTCATCTGGTTCAGTTTGAAAATTCTTTCACCAGTGCAATGTGATTTACTGACTACAAACATGTGGATTCAATTTCTTTCATTAACCCTAAACCAACAACTTGACCAAAAAAAAAAAAAAAAAAACCTAAACCAACAAAGGCAGAGACTTACTCGAGTAAAAAAAAAAAAGGCAGAGACAGCCCCAGTTATTGACTACAAAATTGTAAAAGGGTTTTTAATTTTTGGTCTGAACAACAAAATACGGGTTGGCTCAGCACAACCAAAAACCAGTACCAATATCACAACATTTACTATATTTGATTGCTTTAGTAACAAGGAACACCGTCAAAATGCCGATCACATCCCATGCTTAAACTCCATGGCTGACTTCAATTTTCATTTTACCAGTTTACTACAAATGGCACACTCTCGGCCATTACATTGTAGCACACAGCAACGTTGTGAATAGACACTATATGTTAAGCCCCTCTCTTTCCAAATTCAAATTCTCATGTACTCATCTGCCGATGTATGCCCAATTCTTTTTTCCATGCACAAGATCAGGGCTTCGGAAACAACTGCACAAAAATGCTTCATGTGGTACGAGTTCTGGTTCTCATATAAAACCTTTCTCAACATTGCAAATCGATTTGAACAAATACTTTGGTGCTCACGATACAAAGGGTAGCTTTTGGACATGAGAAAAAATGTGGGCAAGCCAATGAAAACATTTGTAGAACTGTATAGCTTAATCCACAACATATTGAAAGATGGAAGCATATAAAACTACATCTCCGGCAGAAATTATACTGCCGCTTGAATACAAAAAATGGTTCAAGTATACGAGTAACAAATGCAAAAGTGCCCAGAGCAAACGGAAGCCTGACAACCCCCAAGATTTGCATTATTATAGACAACATACATCATAATTTTAGCATGCATCAAGATCCCGGCATGGAGGAGGTTTTGGCACACCGAGCAATGTAGTATTTCCACCTTCTGGTCCAGACATAATGCGCTTAGGATTTTGAGTGCCAGCCTGAAAATGTGCAAATGAAGTTATACATAGCAACAAGGGTAAGCCAACCTAACAAGATACCTCATATATGGTTACTATAGCAACAAGGAAGGACAAAGAGTTGTGAGATATATTTTTATATGTTTACTATAGTTATACAATGGTATCTACACGGAAAATAAAACAACTGGGATGATGCCCAATAATTATTTAGACAGTGTCCTTACCGGAGGCTTCTCGCCCTTTCTTAACTTCTCAACTAGTTCCACAACTTTCTCTGGAGTAACATCTTCCTGAAATAGGCCGAACAAATATTATATAAATTTATTCCAATACAGTATATAGATACAGAGCAATACTGGCAGAGTCAAGACCCACATAATAGTTATATGTATATCCCTCCGATCCATTTGAGTAATCTGCCACTGTAATCATAGGAGCATTCACACAGGAACCCTGCAGACAACCAACAACTATGTCATGTCTACTTAATGCAAATGGATTGCAACAAATCCTCAAAAGATAATGTACAAAGACAAATGGTAAAAGGAGGGGATCAAAGATCCTATTGTATCTATTTAAGATCACAGATGGTAAGAGGTGAACCGACGAACAGTGCAAATAGAAGAATGGTGACTACTAATAGAATGTACAGCGCAACTCAGGTACCAAAGTAAACATTTAAATTCTCTTGATAGAACTTTATAGATCAGACACTGACATAATTTTCAGCCACTCTGTTTACAAACCTTATGGATGCTAAACTTAAACTATCCTGGGACCACCAGTCTCCCTCTATTTCTTATTCTCTAATTCTCAACAGCATTCCAGCACAAATCAAGCAAAACCAATACTACTGAATAGCTAGAAGTTCAATGTTGAGGTCACTCAATAGTTGAAGAACAACTCACCATGCATTCCATTTCCCCGACAGAGAATAATCCATCCTTGGTTACTTCTGCATATTGGTAATTCAGAAAACTTATTTTATACAGACTATTTTTCTTCAAACATCTTAGAAATGTAGAAGCAAAAATGAAATATTAACATATCATGTAGGACTCACCATTGCGTTTAACTCCTAGGTGTTTCAGTAAAGCTGATTCAATATCTCGTGAACCACGAATCATACATGGTGTTGTCCCGCATACCAAAAGATGATACTTTCCCACCTAGACCAGTAAAAAAAAGTATGGGTACTAGAATTTACATAATTAAATAAAATGAACCAAATTTACACTCACCTTTGCCCGGTTGAACATTGAATAAAATGTTGCGACTTCATATACACGTATAGGAGCAACTTCTATAACCTTCGCTACCTATATAATCCATGAAAAGGTTATCACCGCAAATGTTGATTTCATATACACATACAGGAGCAATATAACCTTCGCTACCGATATAATCCTTTAAAAAAAATTCTAAACAAGATTCATGTTGACTCTTGCATACCCAAGCATTTAACATTACCATCCAGCAGCATGAAGTTAAAGGAAACTTCAATCAGCACACCAAGGAGCTTTAATGCATTGAGATGTGAGAAAACATTATCTTTTTGGTAATCATGTGATAAAACATTTTACTGAATAATGAAATGTTTGGTCATATATGTGATGCAAAAGAAGGATTAGAAGTTTGGTCAGACCAATCGAACCAACGTAAGTTTTCAATTGAGAGGACAATGAAATAATATCTTAACCTCAATCAGAAGTAGAGCAAAGAATGGTAAAGCAATATTCAATGCGAGCGACCCCAAAAAACCCAAAATAATACATTCAAGCAATAAAATCTGTTAACCATATCATGTAGTTATATTCTTAACTATATCAGGTGGTTATATACAGTTTGAATAGTAAATCTTTCATGGTTTATGCTGTGAGGAAAGCATACACCTTGAAATAGTATAAAGCTTTTGTTAGACCTCCAACCAACCTGAGGTTTGGGCCATTCAAGTAATTATTTGATAAGTAGCAAAAGTGCAAATCATTTATTACCCTGAACTGATAGGTGATCAAAATAAATTATGTTACAATATACATATAAACTCATGACGGCTTTTGTTATCCACAGGTAATTCATGATTTATGTTGCTGGTGGTTAAAACTAAATGCGGGTCCACCATACAAAAGTGTGTTCAGAGTTAGAACTCTACTCAATTAACAATCATTTAGATTTGTTCAAGTCAGTTACTGAGATATATACTTTTCAACTCATCCTGCCTATTCAAGTACTTAACATCACGATTTGAACATTTCAACTAACTTAAATTCGGGAACTAACATGGTCAGCCAAACATGGGGAAACCCTTCCAGATTCCTTTTGTTTTCCTAGCATTTCCTTCAACAGAAATTTGTTTTGTAAGCAGTCCACGCCTAGATAGACATTGACTTTCAAATCCACTCATGGCCCCTAAATTGCCGTTTTACACTACTTTACAAAAACGATCGATAAAAAATCTATCAATGAATCTTCACAATAGAAGAACAACTAAACACACCACTAGCTCATGATACAAACTCATTTGATCAGACAAAGTAACAAAAAGAACTCTTATCTGGGAACTACATGCAAAATGTAGTGCTGCAATAACACTGTCTAAATGATACCGAAAACATAAAAATTGAGAGAATAACTCAGGCCTTCAAAGTTTTAATTTTTGCTCATTGATGTCCTCAGAACGGATTGCAACAATACTGCTAAGCTCTTAAATTTTACCAGAGATATCTTCTATTTTCTGAATGTGAACTTGAACCCTAGTGAACTCCTTAGAGTAATAAAGTTTGGAAGTTTGATATGATAGATAAGGAGATGAAAAGTAAGTTGAGTGTTTGTTAGGATGCAAAAGTTTAAACGTCAAACTTACATAAACAAACCGAACCGTATTCATTATCTACATTCACCATAGAGATGCAGGACTTGCAAAGATGTTGCGAGGAAATGTATAGAAATTGACTAAAAAGCTAAAACATAAAAACAAGCATTCATGGAAACATACTGCATTCATTGCTGAAACAGGGAGCCAACCTCCATGCTGCTGTTGTGCAAGATCCAGCAGAGGAATCACTGCAGATTGCTTGTAGTTGGACGGATAATGAGAAAGTATCTCTTTCACCTACACATGAATATAAACCAAATAAAGTAATTTTTCTTGCCAAGTATTGCATAAGATGAATCATATGGTGAAAGATGTTACGCATCATATATCATGAAGATCATCAATCAATAGAACAAATGATAAAAACATAACAAGCAAATTGGAGTGAATTAACCTAACTTAAATGCAATGCCACGGGCATCGTTGTTCCTAATCTACTGCCCAGTCAACCTATGAACGGCATTGGAGCAAAGACTTGCAACTCCAAAGACCACCACAAAGACTGCTGCAAATGCAGCATAATGTACCAATGGTGCAAATTCTTGAACACAACCGTGACGCACTGTTTATAAACCTTTAAAATCAACACTGTTGGACACATAATGAGAATCCAACTATCTTTTCACATAATTTTACAAATTCACCCAGCATTAACCACATTTACTGCATTAGGTCAATACAACAGAAACAAGGGAGTAAAAATCGAATACCTTGGCTTTGTTAGCATCGCTGAAGTCCCAAGCTTGTTCTGGATTGTTATCCGGCGAATTAATATGCTGCGCAATGATTCAAACCTCATTCAATAACCCAATCCGTTCAACAAATCAAAGAAAGAATCACACAAAAGCGAAGAAATGATTTGAACTTACGTAGTTGAGCGCGGTGGACAAGGATCGAACAGAAGAAGGCTGCACAGAAATTGGAATCAGAAATCAGTGAGATAGCGAATGTGATTTGATTGGGGGAAGAGCAACAGAGCAGGGAGTTAACCTGAGTGAAGATGCGGCGGATCTCCTGGAGCCGAGTTGAAGCGAGTCGGCCCAGCATTTTTTGGTTTCAGCTCACTGTGAGAGAGAGAGAGAGAGAGAGAGAGAGAGAGAGAGAGAGAGTTTTCGATTAACCTGAGGCTGATGAATGGGGATGTGGAAGAAGGCTATGGACCGTTGGATGTTGTTCGCTGTGGCCGTGATGATGCCACTGGGCTGGGCCGGAAGGAGGAGAGAGTATGGTTGACATCAGATGCGATTGCAAAAAGGGAATAACATGGAAAATTGTTTTTTTTTTCTTTTTGTTTTTTGCTACGAACTGGTGTGAACTAATGTGTTATTATTTTTAATAATAACAAATAATAATAATTAAAAATAATAACACCTTACTTATTTTTTATGGTATCGGAGGGCCTGGTTGGATTGTTTCAGAAGGCAGATAGGGAGGGATTCATCCATGGTGTCAAGGCTGCAGCAGAAGCACCAGTCATCTCTCATCTCTTATTTGTTCAGCAGAGCTCACAGACGTAATTCAAATTAAACAGATAATTCATATTGGTCATTGCTTTTGGACCGGGGATTTCTAATCAGAATAAAGTAGAATTATCTCAAATGTTAGGTGTTCCAATTGTAGAGTGTCATGAAAGATATTTGAGGCTCCCTACGACGGCAGGTAGAAGTAAGAAAAGTATGTTCAAGAATATAGACAAGCGACTGGAGTCACATTTACAGGGTTGGCAATCGAAATTACTCTCCAAAACTGGAAAGTTTGTTCTTGTAAAGGCAGTGGCACAGGCTATTCCTGCTTACTCCATGTCTGTTTTCAAACTTCCAAAAGGAGTATGGTGTGGCTTCCAAGCTAAAGTAGCTAAATTTTGGTGGGTAAAGCAAGGGGACAAGAGAGGCATTCACCGGTGCAAATGGGATCTGCTATGTAGAAATAAAAAGGATGGAGGTTTGGGTTTCAGAGACTTGGAGGTTTTCAACCAAGCTTTGCTGGCTAAAACTGTGTGGAGAATTGTTCTGTGTCTAGATTCAATGGTTAACAAAGTGATTTGTGCAAAATATGTCGGTAATGGGGACTGGGCAGCAGCAGGGATATGTCAAGACCCGCCCCGAATTTCACCCTGAAACCCGAGATGAGTCCTGCGGTGACCACCTTCAAGGAAAATTTACCGAAGACTCGGCAAACCTCCCTCGAAAATGGACAACCCTAACTTAAGAATTTAAGAACCACATTTTTATTCCAAAATCAATAAATCATCCGCTACATTCCAAAAGTAGCCAGAATAGAAATTACACCGAAGAATTCCAAAAGTATTCAGAGCTACTAAAAATAAAATAAAATACAGCGAAAGCTAACAAACCCCTAGTAGATTAAACAGGTAACCTACTGGCAAAATGTAGCTGATAGATGTGTGACTATGCATTGACGTCTCTTGCTAGACCTCACACGAACTCTGCAGACTAGGCATTTTTAAAAACGAAGAGCCCAAGGGAAAATATTCAACACGTCAGAGTGAGTGGACAAAATGCTTCCGACAACAAATAAATATTTCCCCAAAAGAAATGCTTTCATCAGCAGCAAAAATAAAAGCTCCACTGGAAAGATTCTAAACTGGGGTCCAGCCTGGCTAGACTCCCAAATTTTAAGATATTGCCTCTCAGGCCTGAATATTATATATATATATATAGTATATATGCACACTCGCCTGACCCTTGGTACGATATCTATGAACAACTTGAATAAAGTAGATATCATACGAAGCTACTATGCTTGCATCTAACTCTCACATCACCCCACACCGGAATTGTACCTCGCATATGGGGGAAAGCGGCCGAGTGGTAATATATACGTGCTTACTCCTTGTACGAAATCTTTGAATAAATAAATGCAAAATTAGAAAGTTGCACAAGGCTACGACACTCGCGTCTAACGCTCATGTCACCTATACCGGAATTGTGCCTCGCGTATAGGGGAAATCACATATAGCTAGCTAGCATTTAATCATATACATACTATTTTCATATAAGAGTATAATCACCGAAATTCTTAATTTCGGGAAATATCTAACAACAGAAAATCATTCAAATGATAAAGCATTTCGAACACAATATTTAAAACAAAGGTCCACTCACAGGTTAGTCCTAAGCCTGATGTCGGTCGGAGGTCTCTTCCGCTCGAGCATTCTCACGTCTTGTTCCATATAAATAAAACATTAAATAAAACACCGACGCTTAAAGCAAAACATGCATAATTAAATATGATTCGCGCTCAACCAAGCCTAACACTCCAAAATCTTAAATCTACTGCCAACCTCAAAACTCCACAAATTTTACCGACATCCTCAAAATCACCTTCCACCAAATAAAAATCTAATGGCCGGATTATAAATTAATAATCCGCAAAAAATATCAAACTTCAACAATTCTTAAACATATCCAAAACTTCTCCAAAATTTTTAAAACTTATTCCATTAAACTCCTCACATTTTTTTTCACAAAAAACATTTTCTCGGCGGCGGCCGGTGACCAACTCCGGCGACCTCCGATGGTCACCAAAATTTGGCAACATCTCCCTCTTAACCTCCTCTACAACATTCCTAACTACCACAAACTCCAATTCTAAGCCTGACCAAGCCAATCGGACACAAACACACAATAAAGCCCTAGAAATTCAAATTCCGATTTCTCCTTACCTAGCTCGAGATGGAGCGAGCCATTTGGAGGGATTGAAGCACGGAAAGAGGGCTTCCTTTTGAGCTACGGCTCGCCGGCTATGGCGGCCGGAGGAAGGAGTTCCGGCGAAAAAAACTATTTCGGCGCAGTCGGGGCTCTCGATGTCGATTCCTCCTTCACGGCGGCGCTAGGGAGGCTGTCACCGGTCTAGAACTG
Organism: Fragaria x ananassa; assembly: GCA_034370585.1. NCBI lineage: Eukaryota > Viridiplantae > Streptophyta > Magnoliopsida > Rosales > Rosaceae > Fragaria > Fragaria x ananassa. Next base: position 19,991,968 of record CP139752.1, read on the forward strand.
CAGCTGGGATGGAGACCGACCGAACAGGACAGGTGCGGCGGGCTGGGGCGGCCGGACGGCGGCGAATGGCGACCGAGAAGTTTCTGGGCAGAAACGGGCTCGGGGAGAGGAGAAACCGGGAGGAAGAGAGAGAAAAGAAAAAAAAAGAAAACGGGCTTTGACCAAGCCCGGTCCACAACTCCATCTATAAACCCAATCCAAAATTCAACACCCCCAAAATAATACCCCAATAAAATTATCTTTTACTAGCAAAAATTACCCCAATAATACCTCAACCCAGAAATCCCTAGAATGCTGAACATTTCTAGTCTTACCCACACAAGTAACACTAACACAACAAAATAGAGAGACAAAAACAGAGAGACAAGCCACACAACAAAGTGGAGAGGCATAAAATAGAAACAAGCATGAAGCGTAGGGAAAATGGAGAAAAGCTTACTAGATTCTCGAAGTCACAACAACGTCAGAAACGCAGACGTCGGGTGACACCTCGCAATCGCAAGGATCAGTAGCAGCAGCGGAACACAAACAGAGAAAAGCATAAAGGGAAGCACTAGAGAGACCAGAGAAGAGTGAGCGAGAGAAAGAAGACGAGATGAAGACGAAACGCAAAAGGGGGACAGAGTTATATACTCGGTCAGTAAATACTCACCTTGATCCACGAGCCAAGGCAAACCAGTCACCAAAAAAGAGGCACCCCTAGCCACCCGATCAAACCACAGGATGGTGCCATGTGGCACAACTGACGCAGCTTCTTGAAGAAGGAAAACATGAAGCGACGTGCATTAAATTCTTGATAGTCATCCAACATTATTGTGACATCTGACACACTGCATTTAATGCACCTGCCGCCACTGGTGAAAGTGCATAACATTTCCCGGATGTGCGTCAACAAGATCCCAAGTACAATACCCATCTCGGGAGAAAATCACCGAGATTATAAGACTACTATACGATCCATCTCGAGTGTCACTGAGATCGTACGAAACAAAACCCACCTAAGTTAAATACGGCCAGTATATTCATTCCACCCGAGGCAATCGTCGGGGAGATTGGAAGTCCACTGAAATATCGGCATCCCACCAAGATAAACATCCCACCAAGATAAACATTCCACCGATAGAGGTAATCGACCGAAAGACATTCTATATCATCCCTTTAAAAACGGAGCAAGTGGTTTGATAAACCATAAACGGCGTTAACACCCCGTCACTCGAGTAGTAACACTGGATGCAACACCCAGGTACAAGACTCATCGCCATTAGTCTTTGTGCGCAGAGCGAACTCCTTAGCTCGTGTGACAATTATTGTCTTTGTGCGGGGAGCGAACTCCCTAGCTCACGTCACAATTATAAGTCCTTGCGCGGAGCGAACTCATTAGCTCATGTGACAATAAATCCTTGCGCGGAGCGAACTCCTTAGCTCGCGTGACAATAAGTCCTTGCGTGGAACGAACTCTTTAGCTCGCGTGACAATTAGTCTTAATGCGCGGAGCAAACTTTGTAGCTCGCGTCACAATTATAAGTCCTTGAGCAGAGCGAACTCCTTAGCTCGCATGACAATAAGTCCTTGCGCGAAGAGAACTCTTTAGCTCGCTTCACAATTATAGTCCTTGCGTGGAGCGAACTCCTTAGCTTGCGTCACAATTATTGTCTTTGTGCGCGGAGCGAACTCCTTAGCTCGTGTCACAATTATAGTCATTCGCGTCAGTCCTGTGCGAAGGTATCCGGAAGTGAAGACCCGTTCAACCCACGTCATGAGTCCGGACCTGGGGGGACTATGGTGGGACCCATCTAAGATAGTACTCTGGTCTACAGGCTTATTTCAGCCAAGTCCCCACTCAAGATGTGTCTAGAACGGGAACTTGGGGGTACTTGTAGTCGGTTGTGCATAAAACAACCTCCTAAGCCCGTATACCAGCAAGCATCCTGCACGACCAAGACAGCCGAGGCCACCCTAGGGTTCCCATCCGTGTGTAGGATGGGCCAGGCCCGACCTCGGTAGCAGCATTGGGCCCGGTAATGATTCCGGAAGACACAAGGGAGCTTGATATTTGAAGTAGCAGTAGTGGCATTATCCCACATTGGTTTCCAGGTGAAATGAACCCACCATGGGCCATATATATGGCCCGGCCGCCGACTTATCAGGTATGATCATTAATTGCTTCACCTTATTCATCAACATACTGACTAAAGTGTCGGAGGAGGAAATACCGGAACATCCTGGTCCCCTTTGTTATTGCAGGACGAAAGGAGGATAACCCACCATCAGCTTCCGCTCATCCACGCGGGATCGTGCAGAAACACATAGTTTGTAGTATTGTCAGGTGGCTAGAAAGATATGGAAATGTAGCCATGGAGGGAGGTGCATAAGTAGTGGTTGGTTTATTGTTTTGCGGATTTGCTGAGTTTAGTAGCTATGGATGGTGACATGAAAAAAATAGAATTATTTGCTTTGTTATGCTGGTGGATCTGGAAGGATAGAAACGAGGTGCTTCATGGAAAAAGAGGTATGAAACCAAGGAATTTTTTTGAGAAGTGTATGAATTGGCAATGTGAAATAGCAAGGGTGGAGCTGGAACGTAAAAACTCCTTGAGAGGTAGTGTTCGTGAGAGGGAGGAGGTATGTGAGAATGGGGAAGATGGGAACAATAACTTGTTTGAACAGGTGGCCACTTTGTTTTTTGATGGTGCATGTGATAGCAATGCTGATATGGCTGGTTTGGGAGCAATAATAATGAATAGGTGTGGTAATCAGTTGGGAGCTTTAGCCTTTCTTCTTACTGGTGTTCTTAACCACACATAATTGAAGCTTTGACCCTTTGGTATGGTGTATGAAGCTCAGTAAACAGGTTAGTGTTTCTAAACTGACTATTGTTGGGGATGCAGTCAATGTAATCCATGCTATTGGTCAAAGTGGCCTTGATTTGAGCGATATTGGAGGAGTTATGGATGCAGTCCGTAGCCTAAAATCGAAGTTTGAATGGATTTCATGGAAACATGTAAGGAAGCGTAAGAATCAGATTGCGCATACTCTTGCTAGAAGAGCTTTGAAGATGAATCAAGCTTTGTTTTGCTTTGATTCTGGGCCACCCTGACTCCAGGAGCTTATTGCCAAGTGTCATAAAGTTTAATTGCGGGTCTCTCTTTTGAAATATACCTTTATTGATGTATTTCTAATATTTCTTATTAGTAAAGTCTATTTCAAATAAAAAAAAGTGTTATTATTATTTTTTTCTGAAAATTAATATTATTCTTTAAATAAAGATTAAATAGTTTAAATGTATTTACATATCACTTAAAATATCTTAACAAAAATATAATAAATTATAGCTAGCCCCATTTGAGTTATCTCGCTAGCTAAATATAGCTAAGAACATCTTTAGCAATGCTAGCAATTTTTAAGTTAAATTTTAGTTAAATTAACTAAAATGTCATTTTAAGTGTTGTGATATTGATGTTGTCTTTTAAAATATATATATATATATATATATATATATATATATATATATATATATATAATCACGCACCCTACACATACCAGTGACGTTTAAACTCATGACTTTAAAGTTGTCAGTTAATCTACTTAACCAACCAGGTCACGACTCACCGACATTATCCTTAAAGGTGCTATGCAATGTGAGTATGTGACCCCTTCATGTCCTCCTTGGTAAGTATGGTGTTGTGTCTTCGTCTTTGTCTCCATTAGTTATTAGCTCTCTATCAGAATTTTGGTCAAGCAAAGTGTGATGAGAATAGCTATTCGGGGGTATCATGTTCAACACAATTCTTAAACGAAAGTTTGGTTTTTTGGGTAGATTCTAGAGTTGTTGGGATATTTTCCGTTTGTAGCGTTGTCCTGTAATACATATTGAACATCAGTACTGTGATTTTTGAGTTGATAGACCAACACAAGTTGAGAATTGTAGTGGCGTGCAAGACGTACATATTTTTGCCTTGAGAGAATGAAGAGGAGGAAGTTAAATAGTTAACCAAAAGATAGGAAAACATGATAATACTTTCTACGTATAGTTAGTTGGACAAAAGCTTCGAAAACATGAGATCTGCAATACCTTCAAAGTAGGTATCTGACCGGGAGTTTCCTTGCGGTGCAAAAACATTAATTAAGTGCATGAACATGCTCCAAATATATGTACCGAAGACTTTCTCCTTCTAAAAAAAAAGCCGGAGGGAATCCTTCAGTGATCCTCGCATACCAATCACATAGTTTAGAAGAACATAACTAACCTTAAGTTTCACTAGGAAAAAAATGACGGGAGGTTCAATCACCCAAAGAGGCGTTACAGGGAATGATAGTTCACCAATCTCTGTCAAGCTTAAGTGAGCAAGTCCACAATGTATGCATCCAAACAATCAGATCAAGGTGGTTTACCAATGCTTTGCAGCATTCCTTAATGCAACTTGGCCGAACCTGAAAAGCCAAACTTCCGGAGAGACAATGTTTGAACACAAGCAGGACACATGAACACAAGATATGATTTCTGTAAACAAAACATTTCATATGGAGAAAATTCATTTCAAGAAAGCTAATTTCATCATTGATTCTCAGAGTTCATATCAAATTGAAATACTAACTAAGAGGGGGAGGATAGAGATACTGGTACAACAGAAGAAATGTTGATAAACTCTGCCTTGCCGAACAAAAATAGAACAAAATGAAATATAGACCACTTTGCCCAATACTTGTGAAAGTGGCATAGCCTCCTTTCCTTTAAAAGATCTTGAAGAGCAGGCCACCATGAGTGGCAAAGAAGGGAGCAAACACAAGGGACTCAACAGCCATGAGCTTAATGAGGATGTTGAGTGATGGGCCTGAAGTGTCCTTCAGTGGATCTCCAATGGTGTCACCGATGACTGCAGCCTTGTGTGGGTCAGACCCCTTTGGGCCAAGAGTCCTTGCATGCTCCGAAGCACCAGCCTGTAATCACCCCAAAGCAAAACCATTAGCAAACAATGTATATGGTTTGGAATGATATAAACCAGAGAACCTAAAGGGTGAATTGCTTACCTCAATGTACTTCTTGGCATTGTCCCATGCACCACCAGTGTTAGAGGCAGATATTGCTACCTGATAAGTATGGACAAGTTGCAGATCAACATCTATTCGGCAAACAAAAATTCTCATTTAATCAAATGAAACCTGGAATATCTATGTTCAACATTACCTGCACACCAGAAACAAGGGAACCAGCAAGGACACCAGAGAGGGTCTCCACACCGAACAATGTTCCGACAATGAGAGGTGTAAGGATGACAAGGGCACCAGGTGGAATCATCTCTTTGATGGATGCATCAGTGGAGATCTTGACACAGGTAGCATAGTCGGGCTTGGCAAGACCCTCCATAAGTCCTGGGATGGTATTGAACTGCCTGCGAACTTCCTCAACCATTTTCAAAGCTGCACTTCCCACACTCTTCATGGTCATGGCAGAGAACCAGTAAGGAAGCATTGCGCCCACGATCAATCCGATAAAGACCTTTGGGGTTAGGACATCAACTGTTGAAATCGCTGCACGACTGACAAAGGCACCAAATAGAGCCAAAGAAACTAGAGCAGCAGATCCAATAGCAAATCCCTGAAATAAAAAATACAAATAATTTATTGGTACACCGAAAGAACATTCATATGAGATCAAGATAAATATAACAGAAACAGATAAGGACAAAATTCTCATCAAAGGGGCACTGTTGCTCTAATGCTGAGACAAAGCACCCACAACAGCAGCTGAGGATTATCCTTTCAGTTGAGAATAGACAAAAGACCATAAGCGCATTAACTTGCCTTCCAACTTACTACAGCCACTTCTAATAGCGGCAATATGCAGTCAAAATCTAACTGTACGTCTTTGCAGCCACCTTAGAAACCACACAAGTATACTAATATAATTAAAAAAGCTATTTCTTGATGAAGAGATCAAACAGAACAACACAAGTAAAGTGGATATTCCTATTTCTTGCATGACCCAAAGAGACAACATGCTACTTCCAACTAGAAGTATAGAAACATTTCAAAAGAAGAATTACCTTTCCAATTGCAGCAGTGGTATTCCCAGCAGCATCAAGAGCATCGGTTCTCTCACGAATTCGATGGCTCATGCCAGCCATCTCAGCAATGCCTCCAGCATTGTCACTGATGGGCCCGTAGGCATCAATTGCCAACCCTGTAGCAATGGTGCTCAGCATCCCAAGAGCAGCTACTGCAATGCCATACATAGCAGCGAAACTAAAACTAACAAAAATGCTGACTGCAATGGCGAAAATTGGAATGATGACTGATTTGTATCCCAGAGCAAGCCCAAAGATAACATTGGTGGCAGCACCAGTCCTACAGGAATCAGCAACATCTTGCACAGGGCTGTGAACAACAGAGGAAATGGTTGAGTGGATACCGGACTTGAAAGTAGTAAAAAAGAGAGGTCTTATGAAGTATATTGTAGTACCTATATGCATTGCTAGTATAATACTCAGTGACGAATCCAATGATAAGTCCGGCCCAAAGACCAACAGATACACACAAGAACAATTGCCTGCAAAACAATACATCAAATTAGGGGTAGAACTAATGAATACTTCCTTAATTGGTGACAAAAATCATATAGAACTTACCAGTTCTTTACAACTTTCTGAACTCCAAAGTTGTAAATTGTGAAAGATGATGGCAGAGCAACCCAGCTAACAATTGCAATTCCAATAGTCATAAGAACAGTGGAGATAATAAGCTGATTTTTCAAAGCTGGTTCAATGTCCTTGACAGCCTTGATCTCAAAGAAATCAGTGGCAAACAAGGTTGTGATTAAACAAACAAGAATGCCCATAGAACTGACAAGAAGGGGATACAGCATGGCGGTGAACTCATGGTTGATTCCAAATGAGGAAATGGAAGCAACAACTAGCGCAGCACAAGATGATTCAGCATAGGAGCCAAAAAGATCAGATCCCATACCAGCAATATCACCAACATTATCACCAACATTGTCAGCAATCACCTGAAGGTTAACCAAAACCAAAAAAAAAAATTATCATCAAAGCCACATAGTTTGATCTCAAAGACAGTTTTGAGAAATATCCATAACACTTACAGCTGGGTTTCTCGGGTCATCTTCAGGAATGTTTCTTTCAATTTTTCCAACAAGGTCAGCACCGACATCAGCAGCCTTGGTATAGATACCACCACCTACTCTCCCAAAAAGAGCCATTGCTGATCCACCAAGACCATAGCCAGTAATTGCCTCAAAAAGGCCTTCCCAGTCATCACCATAGTACAGCTGAAAGAGATTGATGGTAATGTAAAGTACCAAAAGACCATTGGCTGCAAGGAGAAAACCCATGACTGCACCAGACCTAAAGGCCACAATAAAGGCCTTCCCCACACCTTTTCTTGCTTCCAATGTTGTCCTGGCATTGGCATAAGTGGCGATTTTCATCCCAAGAAAACCAGACAGGAGTGAGGTGATACCACCAAGTAAGAATGCAACAGTACTGAAGAGTGCAGTGGCAAGTGCTGGCTTGCATGTGCTTGTCACATCATAAGTGCATGGCTGGCTCTCTGTGCTGAAGCTCTTCACAGATCCGAGGAAGAGGAAGATCAAGACCGCAAAAACAACCATGAAGACCCCGACATACTGGTATTCGGTGAAAAGGAAGGATGTGGCCCCTGTAAAACAATGAACACATATTTTTCAATAAAATGAAGATACTTCTACAATGATACTAGTCATTGATTGCAAACCATTGAAACCAATGCTTATAGAATAAGATTAAGAGCAAAGGTAATTACCCTTGGATTACAAGATAAACTGAAAAAAAAATTCACAAATATAAACCAATGGTAAAGGACCAACATTAACACTAGAATGGTAGCTAAACTCCTCAATGATGAAAGCAGATTCCAAAGGGGCAAAAATAAAGTAGCAGCAAAGCCAAAGACGGGGAATAAAATATCAAAGGATTCCTGCCTATCTCATTATTTGAACAAAGCTTAGCAGCAACTCTAATATATCTTTTTAGAGCAATGGTAACATCAAATCTGTCTTCAAAAAAAAAAAAATATGTCATTACTGATTGTGACTGCTGTCAAAGTAATACCAGGAGTTGGTAATAACTGCCAGCAGTACTGTGACTCCCTGTGTTTATTGCAAAACTAACAATTGCTCATTCACACAGCATGACAGCATGTCTATTCTTTTCAGGAAAGAAACAAAATCATTCCAAAACCTTATAGAAGATATTCTTTTTTCTTTTGAAAGAAGAAAAAAAAAAAATGAAACCTTTGATTTAGATACAGACAAATCCAAAAGAACATTACACCCACAAAATAAAATATCAAGATAAACCTTTGATTATTCTTAAAGATGGTCCACCAAATGACACATGATATCACGTGACACAAGCGTGCGCATTAGATAATAATAATTTACAGTAACACCCACACAGCCAAATCACTCTAATTTATGCACGACAAAAATGATAAATTGCGAGTTATCACAATGACAACAAACGACCACAAAATCTATCTTCACCAAGATTTAGATCTGAACAATGTACGAAGCACCAAACTCATTTCTAGAACCAAAGCGAAAGCAGATCTTGAACTAGACAAAGCTCGTGTCAATTAAAAAGTACCAGAAACACTGTAGTAAATAAAACACAGTCATTCACCGACAGACGACGCCGTTTGGCTGCTGACATATAGCATAACATACAAGCACAGTTAAACTCCAAACTCAAAGTCTAAAACGGATTTAACCTTAAAACTAACTATCACAAATCCAAAACAAACACCAGATCTAAGGAAATGAGAACAGGATCCAAGTGAGACACAGAGGAAGGGAACCGTACCTTCGGAGATAGCATTCTGAATCTCGGCGCACTTAGCGACGACGTTTTGGTCGGTGACGCCTTCCTCCTCCTCAATGAGGTGGTCATTGAAGCCGTTCTTCTTCGCGTTGGTTCCTGGGGCGGGCGCGTTACGGTCGGGCGTCACTCTCACGCGCGACACCAAGTACCACTGCAACAGCGAGAACAAGATCCCGACCACGGCGCAGACGGGAATCACAATCTCCGTGGCAAGGTACGAGAGAAGCACCGCCATCCTCGCCGGAGAATTCAAAAAATGAAAACACGAGGAGGAGGCTGGAGAGAGTGAAGTAGTGAAGAGGTAGAAGATCTGGGAGAGAGCCTCTTGCGAAGCTCGCGGGTGGGTTTATATTCCGAAAATGAATCACATATTCGAGGAGGATATTGGGGTGGGATAGTCTGCGGTGCGGGTGTATGGTTTGGGGTGGTTTGATGGACGGTCAGGATTGGAGGGAGGTGACAGTGGGGGGATAACAGCTTTAAAAAATAAAGCTTGGCGCATATTTTCGACGCATAGATGTCGGAATCGCCTTTCTTTTAGTTTTACTCGAAATTCTTGAAGTGTTGAGCTGTTGTTTTCGTGTCTTTGAGCAAGGATTCGCTGCTTCGCAGCACCAAACTCATGATGTACCAATATGCAACTAACCTTTATGGGGTTGTGATATCACATCTAATAAGAAGCAAGAACATGCCACTAACCTTATGATGTCTCATCTAATTGGTGTTTGAACTCTCATTTTATACATCCGCTTCTAGAAAAACTAACATCGTGAAAGTCACCCATTCAAATCGCACTATACAAAAAAATGTGTTATACAAGTTTTTCTGGTACTTGTTACAAGTAATGTGTATATCCACTCACTGTATAACATATTACTTGTATAGTGCGAATTGAACGTGCGGTTTCTACAATGTTATTTTTTTTTAGATTATCTGTGAAACATGTATAATAGTTTGTGTTATACATATTGTAGATATACACACTAATCGGTTATCTTATGAAAATGTGTTTAAACCGAGGATTATATGCACAATAGAGGATAAAACAATGCGATCAAAACCTCCTATTTTGATTTGCTTAATCTTGGATGTAAATGGTGCTCTAGGTCGCAATCTTTTTATAGTAGGTCATCACAATTCACAAATCGCAGAGTTGCCGAGTTATAATTTGATTAGTATTATCATTTCTCTCAATCCCGGTATGTGGGCCTGCATTGGGATAAAATTGGGTACATTGCTGTATTAGGAAGTAATTGCATGATATGATTAGGACTTTTGAGCAATAGTGTGGATGGAAGCAGAGGATGATTGCCCAGTATTGGTGGAGTTGTTTTTCGAGCGGTTGCAGAGGCCCCTGACGTCCCGGCGTGCGTGTTGAATGGCGTGCAGAGCATCCTTTCGGATAATTCTCATTTTCTTTCTTATTAATTTCTATTTTTCCCCTTATTCCCTTTCACTAATCTCTTTGCCTTCCCCTACATCCACTCCACCAAATATCTCATTACCACTCCCGCATGTCTTTTTAGTAGAAATTCTACCGAGAAATTATGAGTGTTATCCATATCTGTAATTCTGGGTTCACCATGAGTCCATGGCTCGATGCAACTTCTTAAACAACGGTCAAAAATTGGAGCTGCTTTCATTGTTTATTCGACTCAGTTAGATCCCTGAGCAGATGTTTTCGTTATTTACTCGACTCGATCAGTTAGATTCAAACTCAGGGTCTATAACGTCTTCTAAATTCTTCCTTCACTACATACACAGTGCATCATGATTATTGTCTAAACTGTCCGTTCATTCAACTCCATTAGATATCGCTTAATAGTCTCTGATTCAGTTGGTTTTTATAAAATAAAAGTAATCTGCAAGTATAAACATATTAATCATTTTTTCCAAAAAAAAAAAACAAATTAATCATAATGTGGGGTGAATGTCCTCGTCCAAAAACAAGTAAACAGCTAATCGGAAGCTTAATAATTGGAGGCCACACCCTAATAATATGGAAGAAAACAAAGAAGAGTGCGGTGAGCAAAAAAGTGGTTGGTTCACTTATGGGAAGGAAAGGGGGTATGGCAAGGCAGGTAACTCCTTTGTAAGCATGTAAATAGTGGGAGTGAAAAACGTTGGCTTCATCATCATGAATGATTCATGAAAAGAAAGGGTGTGGTGGACCGTTGGGGGGAAGAGTATTCAAGGACAAGGTTGTTCGCATCTAGCTTCAGTATTAAAATGGCTCTTTGAATCAATCGGATTGTTTCCACTTGATTTACATCCATCCAAAACACACACTAGCTAGCTTGCAGAGTTATTTATATACAACATCCAACAAGCGTTTCCAGTTGGCTAGCTGTAAGCATGAAACCCCCAGCTAATAAGTTAACCGTGATGTGCCACCCTACATGTTACTCGATGCTTCACCCTCCCGAGGTTTTAAGGCACCCGGGGCCAAACGTTAAGAGCAAGCCTGCTTCATGAGGAAAGCGACCTCACTAATTCGTGTTTTTGAGCAATTATAGCCCTTGTTATTCAGATATAAATATCCAAATGACTGAAATAAGTGTTGTTCATGAAGAGGAATTTGTGTACGTTAAAATACAATTGTCGATCTAATGACTTTACATCTCTAACGTATAGGGTTTTTTCTCGGCACATCCCACAACCCTTTGAGGCTTACACATTTTGACCATGTTGTGCTCGGTTATCTGTTCATGTTTGAGTTTTTTTGAGACTCACATATGTCATCTAATTAAACTAGTGCGTCGCTATTGTCTCCAAAAATGTTGAAGATATTGTGTTTTCTTTCCTGTTACTATTTGGTTGTGAAGGTTGTATGTAATGAAGATTGGAGAGGCATGAACTGATGAACATATCTTTACACTACCAGAAAATGAGTCTTGGGCGACGAAACCAAAAAAACCGGGCGACGATTTTTTTTTCGTCGCCTAAGTTTTCTCTTAGGCGACGAAAAAAAAATCGTCGCCCAAGGAAAAAAAATCGTCGCCTAAAGTCTTTAGGCGACGAAAAAAAAATCGTCGCCTAAGGCCAAATTTCGTCGCCTAATATAGACACTAGGGCGACGAAACAATATTTCGTCGCCTAAGATATTTATATCGTCGCCTAAGTTTTTTTAATCCTTAGGCGACGAAACTCAAATATATCGTCGCCTAAGTATTTTATTTTTTTAATTTTACTTGGCCGACGAATTACCCTACTTTCGTCGGCCAAGAGTAATCCGAATAATTAAAATAAAATAAAACACATTTAAATTTCATTGTACAGGATTTTTTATTTTTACTCTTGGGCGACGAATTTAACAAATATCGTCGCCCAAGTATTATCTTGGCCGACGAATTACCCTATTTTCGTCGGCCAAGAGTAATCCGAATAATTAAAATAAATAAAGCACATTTAAATTGTAAGGTAATGTTTTTTATTTTTATAGCCCCGTAAGCGTCTCGTCGATTGGAAACTATTCTCAGTTGAAGGTCCGGCCAGATTACGTGATTTGGAGGGTCGAATAGCCGTTTCCGTCCGTTTAAGGGTTTGACCGCGCCGATTGACCGGACGGATCGAGCCCTTGTCGTTGTCCGATGGAGCTGAATTTTTGCCCACCCACGTAATTCGTTATGCTGGTCATTTCTGACATTTCGGTTTTTGTTCCTCTTCTCCGATCACCAAACTCATGTTATATGTACTAATGTTGTATAACTTTTTTATACAAGTGTTGAGTTTAAGTTTCGTTTTGAAGACAACGTATACGTAGAGGCCTCAAACGCAAAAAAGTCGTGAAATAAGATATGACCGGAACAGTGAAATACGTCAACCAGTGAAAAATGAAGATATTCCGGTAAAATTTCGGTGCCGGTTGTTCCGGTCAACGAATTTCTCTTATTTCTACCTAGTGGTAGCCCTATCCCGGGTACAGGATTTTTTTAAAAAATTTTATAGTCCCGTAAGCGTCTCGTCTATTGGAAACTATTCTCAGTTGAAGGTCCGGCCAGATTACGTGATTTGGAGGGTCGAATAGCCGTTTCCATCCGTTTAGGGGTTTGACCGCGCCGATTGACCGGACGGATCGAGGCCTTGTCTTTGTCCGATGGAGCTGAATTTTTTCCCACCCACGTAATTTGTTATACTGGTCATATCTGACGGTCGGTTTTCAGTTCCTCTTCTCCGATCACCAAAATCACGATATTCTGAATTTTATGATAGAACTCTTGGCCGACGATTTTCTTTATCTTGGGCGACGATATTTATAGTGAAGAACATCGTCGCCCAAGTAGAGTGTCTTAGGCGACGACTTCAAAAATCTTCGGCCAAGATAACTCTTGGCCGACGATTTTCTTTATCTTGGGCGACGAGATTTATAGTGAAGAAAATCGTCGCCCAAGTAGAGTATCTTAGGCGACGACTTCGAAAATCGTCGCCTAAGATTATCTTGGCCGACGATTTTCAAAAAACAGGGCGACGATTTTTATAGAATCGTCGCCCAAGAACGCCATTATAAAAGCCAGAAATTCAGAACCAACACCCAATATTTCCGATCTCTCTCTCTCTCTCTGCTTTTCTGTTTCTGAACTCCTCTGTCTCTCGATCGACTCCGCTTCCCCGATCCGACGCCGAATCCATTTCGCTCTCAATCTGTTTCTATTTTTGTTTGCAGGTTAAAAGCCCCTTGATTTGATTCAAAGAAAGTTTGCATCTTTGATTTGATTCAAACAAGATTGTATCTTTGAGAAACAATGTGTTTATGTAATGATTCAACATCAATGAAAAATATTATTTGATATTATCCATCTGTTTGTTTAGGGTTTACTGTGCAAAGAGATGGGCTCATTTCCTCCAAAATTCTGTCTAGTTATGAAAACAGAGATCTATATATTCATTTCGATCCAAAAAAGTAGGAAGATGCATGAGAAGATCGATGTAGGTGAAGCAAGCGGCTAGCTAGCTTGAATTAATCTGGACAATAGAAAGTACTCGGGATCAAAGTAATCTGGACAAAAAAAGATTTAAATATATCTTAGGCGACGAAATTGCTAAATCGTCGGGCAAGGATAAGACGACGAAAAAAGTATCGTCGCCCAAGTTCTTGGCCGACGCACGTCTGGCGACGACGTCTTGGCCGACGAAAAAAATTTCGTCGCCCCAGGTTATAACATCTTAAGCGACGAAACAATTTTTCGTCGGCCAAGGTGTTAAATCTTGGGCGACGAATATTTTTGGGCGACGAGAAATATATTTTAGGCGACGAAATTATTATCGTCGCCTAAGAATTACTCTTAGGCGACGACGGTATGAATTGTCGTCGGCCAAGTTCTTGGCCGACGGACTTCTGGCGACGACGTCTTGGCCGACGACCTGTCGTCGCCCATGTTCTTGGCCGACGAAATTTGTTAACAGGGCGACGATTTTTTTCCGTCTCCCAAAGTGGAATTTCTGGTAGTGTTAGGTTATAGACGTTGTCATGGCCGGACTTGAGATTTCAGGACCTGAGACGAGCTTAAAAAATACTGCTCTTTAATGACAAAAAAACTAAAACTAAAACAACAAACCCTGCCAATCGACCATAAAAAACCAAAGGTTCCAAACCTGCCAATCACAAACGTAAACTTAAGATCCAATACATTGCATAAACAAAATCTAAGCAAAATAAAACAAGGTTTGAACCCCCCCCCCTTTTTCAACTAAAGTTATTACTCTAGCTCTTTCTGTATTCAGTTTTCCTCGACACCCATTAGAGTTATGCAAATAATAAATTACAATTTGCAAGATACATACAATATGATTAATCTCTAGTAGTTTGTTGTTCTAATTCACAGCAAACTGCAATCTTCTTCACAAATTATGAAACTACAATAATACATACCTTTGAGAGTTGCAGATTGACTGAGTCTGGAGAACTAGATTGAGTGGAGTTTTGAGATATTGAAATCATTTAGTAGGCTATTCAACGAATTTAGAGAGGGGGGAGGGGGGGGGGGGGGAAGAACCAAATATTTAGAGTTCCAATATTGCTTCAATTGTTGAATGTATAGATGGAGAATTGACAGCTAAAGACGAGAATTTCAGAGAACTCAAATTTATGATGGATGAGTAGAGATGTGAGACTCAGAAGTCGCACAAGAAGAGAAACAGTTGAGGCTATATTGTTTTCTATGAAATTCAATTTATATACAAATAAATAAACTAAAATTTGGTGCCCTAAATTTTTTGGGCTGAGGCGGCCACTCCAAAAGTGTGAATGTATGTGACTTATGAGAATTTGTTTATGAATAAATGTACTTGATGCTACTTATCAGAATCCTAAACCAAGTTTTAGTGGAACAAGATTCATATGCACATAAGTCCAGATTTTATCGTCCTCTTCAGGGCAACTCCAACCATGAGTCCTATAATTAGGTCATATATTCATTTTAAGACCTCTTGTTACACTATTTATATATTCAGTGAGCTGTGGCTTGGTTGGTTAAGGTGTTTAACTGATAACTTTGAGGTCATGGGTTCAAACCTCACGACATATGTAGGGTGTGTGAGTTATTAATAAAAGTTTTTTTTTTTTTTTTTAAAAAAAACTTCTCATCTCCAACAATGAGTCTTATTTTTGGGTTCTAGATTCACTTTATTTGATTAAAATAAATTTTAAGTACAATATTTATGAATATTATATTAAATAATATGTTAACATTATTAAATAAAGACATAAAGTAAACTTCATCGTTTTTATTTTTGTCATAATATTTCAAGGAAAAAAGATGATTTTGGTGAGAGGAAGTAGGAAATATTGGGTTGGATATTTATGAAATTCTTCAATTTACTGTTCCAATGGGTATGTTTAATTGCTGATATTTCTGGTAATTTTTTTCTATATTTTTTGATGTAAAAATTAAATTATTCATGCCATATTTAATAGAGGCCGTTGAATTTTTTGGCCATAAAACATCAGCCCTCAGATTTAGCCTATGTCCGTTGGAATGAGTTAATATTAATTAGACAAGGTTACGTCAGGCGGGATTCACCACACTTTTCTCTCTCCCAGTTGCTTTTAGGTGCACGGACTTCTCCACATGCGTGTGCGTCTTTTCTTTCTCACTTCTTAACGCGTCAGTGCATGAGGTTGGCTAGCCCAATTTAATTGTTGCGGACCCAGACTACTGTTTGAGTCTTGGTCTTGTAATTTCATCAAATATGAGACTCAATTTAGGACCAAGTCCTGTAAAACCAAAACCAAAACCAAGACCCCCTAAAATGGATTGTTGGAGATGAAAAGTCCTAAAATAGGACCAAGACTCAATTATAAGGCCACTATTGGAGTTGCCCTAAGATTCGTATAAACTCGATTGACGTTGGAGGGAACAAAATGACAAGACCGTATATAGAAGTATCGTACAATAAGAAACAAGAAAACCCAACAACAAACAAGCTGGTATAAGCATCGCAGTCTAAATTACTAAGAAATTGCCAAAGAAGAAAATCAACTGCTTGTGACATGTACAAAGATAATCAGATTCGATCTATATGTTAGGCAAAGAAAGAGTTGGAAATATGCTAACAGTATTCGGATATTAGCAATTATATTTGCTGTTATTCACAAACATCTTATTGAATTAAGTCATAATATTAAGGATAACAGTGGAGCGAGGAGAGTACTTCATCAAAGCGAAAGATCGGCCAAATCAAAAGTTCTTGAAACAGCTTTGCACCATGACTCCAACTTCTTCTTCCTCAACTCCTCACCAATTTTCGGTCGGAAGGTGGTGGCAGTCTTCTTCTTCTCTTCAGAAGCAAAGATCTCTTCTTCAGTCCAAACACCAACAGCTAATCCAGCAGCATAAGCTGCTCCAAGAGCTGTTGTCTCTGTGTCAGCTGGCCTTACAACTGGGCTGCCCATCACGTCCGCCTAAACACCAGCAACAACATGAAAATTAAGATCAAGTCATTATTAATATGCAGAGGAGCTTTACCATAAGCAGGACAAAATAACAGATTATGGAAAGGGGTTTACAACACAACAGTTTATTGCATATCATAGAATTTTTTTATTTCTTCTCTCAGAACTCTTGATAATGGAACAGGTAAACAAAAACTAAAACAATATATTCAGAATGATTTAATTTATAAAAATGGAATGTCTACTGAGTTTCTGTTTAACTCTTTATGGTTTGGTAAAGATAAGTGAAGTGCTTTGTTCTAAAAATTAACAATCTTACTATATAAGGGAGTCTTGTAACGTTTATGAAACAGCTAATAGGAAGAACACATAAATTTCTTTACAAACCTGCACTAATAGCATGTTTGCAGCACAAGATGTAAGAATAACATCTATAATTCTATTACCTATGGAAAGCAGGTTGGCTTGTTGTTAAGCAAAGGATTCAAAAGAGTACCAACAAAATAAGAGAGGAAGGATTCCCTAGAATTGATTTTGTATCTGGTATCAAAACAAGAACATGACCAATACTTTATTTCATCATCTAAAATTTCATTCCTTAGTTTTAGTTTCTTGGACTATCCAATAACTATAAAGAACTTTGATAACATACTAAGAACAGAAAGAAGAAAATACATGGATACTAAAATGCAATGTCAGATTGGTTAATTTGATAACACAAACAAAGTCCAAACCTGGATCTGCATTAAAAGGTTATTAACAGTAGCGCCACCATCCACTCTGAGCAAGAATTCTCCTTTCTCATTCTTAACCTCTCCCTGCTCTCCAGCATCTTTGTGCATTGAATCTAGCACATCTTTCACCTGGAAACACATACTCTCAAGCACTGCTCGAGCAATATGAGCCTTGTTTGTAAACCTTGTCATGCCAATACAAACTCCACGAGCATCATCACGCCACCAGGGGGCAAATAATCCGTTAAAGGCAGGCACAAAATAAATCCCACCAGTAGATTCAACCTCTGATGCCAATGTCTCAATCTCACTTGCACTCTTAATAATTCCAAGACTGTCTCTAAGCCACTGAACTGCAGCTCCAGCAATAGCAATGGATCCTTCTAGAGCATAATTTGTCAGAGCTTCAGGTCCAAGTTTGAATGCCACAGTGCTTAGAAGCCCATGCTTCGACATAGTTATCTCTTCACCAGTGTTGAGAAGAATAAACGCACCAGTTCCGTAAGTGCTTTTAGCCTCACCTTTCCTGCAAGCCTGTCCTAACATTGCTGCATGTTGATCACCTAAACATCCAGAAATCGGGATCCCAGTAATCGGCCATCCAGTGGCAATATCTCCAATGATCTCAGAGTTGCTGACAATCTTGGGGAGAATTTTAGGGCAAATTCCCAAGGTTTCCAATGTGGGTTGATCCCACTCAAGAGTCTTAAGATTCATGAGCATAGTGCGTGACGCGTTGGAGACATCTGTGACATGTACCCCTCCATTCAGACCACCGGTTAAATTCCAGATTAACCAAGTGTCTATAGTTCCAAACAGAGCATCCTCTGATTTAATAGCCTCCTTAACAGCATCGACATTCTCCATCAACCATAGCAGCTTCACTGCACTGAAATATGTGCTTATGGGCAAACCACATACCTCTGAAAAATGAGTTCTTCCCCCAGATAATTCTTTCTCCAATTTTCTGAAAGCAAAACAACCACAAACATACAATCATAATTCTCCAAAGGAAATCACACAGTATCGCCAAATAAAAGCAAGAAATTTAATTCACTTAATTCAAACATGGTGAAAATTGTGCATCAAGAAAACTAAACTCAACTTCCATAGAGAATACCATCCAATCATAATCAATCAAAGTTGAAACCAATACTGTACCGAGTTAACATTCAACTAATTAAACAAAGAAAAGGGTATCGAACTCTATCACTATCCATTGAAATCAATGATCCAATTCAGGAACAATATTATAAATGGTTTCCAAATCTCTTACCTGCAAACACCACTGGTACGAGCATCCATCCAAACAATAGCATTGTAAAGAGGAGAGCCAGTGGATTTACTCCAAATGAGAGTGGTCTCTCTCTGATTGGTCAACCCAATGGCCTTCAAGCCACTGTCGATGTTGTGGCCATCGGCAGTGGCTTTGTCCAGAGCCTTAGCCATACATACTCTCACGCTCTCCAATATCTCCATTGGATCATGCTCCACCCATCTGTCTCATCATCACACATAACCAATATACCATCAATCACAGAAGAAACAAAGAATCCCAACAACAACAACAAACAACAAAAACAGTAGAAAAGGAGGGAAGTGGTATACCCTGCTTCTGGGTAGATTTGGTTGAACTCGACCTGGTGAGACCCAACAGTGCGGGAATCACGATCATAGATTATGAATCTGGTACTGGTGGTTCCTTGGTCAATGGACCCAACATACACTGCCTCCTTAGACATGCTCTCTCTTCTGCTTCTGATCAAAGCTCAATACTTTGTCTGGTTTCTTAAGATAAATGACACAAGAGTCAAGACTATGATGCAACAACTTCTTGGGAACGTGACATATCCAATGTTTCAGCAAAATTCTTATCAGTTGGATAAAGATAGAGACAAAGAAATTATATTCGAAGATAAATTACCATAAAAACACACAAAAATAAATTGGACAAAGATAGACAAGGAACAATAAATTAACTATTTTTATGAAAGAGTATTTTGTGGGCGGAAGATTCAATACATGAGGGTCGCCTTCGTTCCAGGTTAGCTGAACTAACTTGAGCGCTCATGTACTTTCACGTGGCATCTGTCTACAATGTTGACCTGGTGTTCCTCGTGCTTTCACGGATGCCGGAGTTTTTTCAACCAAACATCCGAACTGATAATATAAACACTCAGAGGATAGTCTTCTACCGTACAAATACGATCATCATCACGTGAGTGAGCGGTTAAATAAATTTTTATGATTATTTATTTATTTAATTTGTTTTAATTTTTATTTTGTTTTTACTATAACAATTCTTGTTTATGTTTGTGTTAGTTAGTTTATTAAGGGCAATTATAGAAGTTCACAATTTAGTGAAATTTTTGATGGTTTGGTTTTATAATGGTAGAGATGAGAGGTGATATTTTCTTTTGTTTTATAAAATGACCTTTTTGTTTTTGTGACCTTTGATTGATTTAATAGGAGGCAATAATAGTAGAGATGAGAGGTGATATTTTCTTTTGTTTTAGAAAATGACCTTTTTGTTTTTGTGACCTTTGATTGATTTAACAGGAGGCAATCGCTTAACTAGGGACAACAACACGACCAGCATAACTGCATAAACTAGAAGCTTTAAAAACCTCTATACTGTCAAGCAAAGCCTTCAATGAATAGCTAGATGTTTAGATCCGGGCAGATAGCAATATTTTAACAGGTATATTCAGTATACGGTGTTTATCTACAAAGGCCATGCAGATGATTAAAGATTAGATGATACTAATATAAATACATGATTGTCCTCGTATATGAAAATCTTAAGATTGCACCATGTACTTATTCTGCCGTGTTGTGTTTTAACACGCTAAGATTTAATTCGAGACGTTTGCCTAAAAGCCTTACAAAAGGCGGATATAACACATCTTCAAAATGTCTTACTACTCTCATGTGGTAATCAACGATTGACTCAGATGTTAGTTGAGTACATGTGGGCCGCATGCAGTTCATAACGTTCCTAGGTTGGTGGGCTGCTTCTCCCAGTCCAAACACATTTCACCAAAAACCACATGTCTAAAATGTATAAAACAATTTGGAGAAAAAAAACACGAGAAAATATTAAGAACTGTACATCAAGTATAGGCCATTGAGAATTAAGGTGAATTACTTTTCAAAATATCACAATGGTGTTTCAGGTTAAGAATCCAACACACTTTTGGTACATGTCGTCATCTTGCATTGGTGAGACGAGTGGTAACTATACATCAAGCATAGGTCATTGAGAATTAAGGTGAATAACTTTTTAAAATATCACAATATCTCAGATTAAGAATCCAACACACTTTTGATATAAGTCATCATCTTACAGGGGTGAGACGAGTGGTAATTGGTAGGGATTAAGGAATGGTAGCTGGTTCTGGGTGGAATGAATAGAGAGGTTGATTCTCAAATTCACGACACCTCTGCAAAATTTGAGGATTATCTCTTGTCAAATTCTCAGGCAAAGTTGCCAAAAGAGAGAAAACAAGGAGTGACTCCACATTTCTCATATCCCACTAAACCAAATGCCACTAGGCATTTATCGATTATTTAATAACTTATTAATTTATCAAAATCTTATTTATTTTCTTAAATATATTTTTAAATTTAGTGAATTATCAATTTATATATTCATTGGGGTCTATGTAAATTCATATTTTATTATCTTATATATTTAACGAATTTATTGTAAATAGTTATTAATTAGTGGACATTCTTGTAATTAGCTTACTAAGAATATTCATGTAATTTACATATTAACTACAACTCTATATAAGAGATGGTTCTCTACTCAATATGATATACATATCCCCTCATTCTCATTTTAAGTGTCGTTCCTCTTCTCTCTCAATCTATTGTAGTTTATGTTTTACAACACGTTATCAACACGAATAATTCTAACATTATCTTGTTTTTTGTTGCGTGTGAAGCTCTAAAAGCAAAGAATGATCTTTCAATTTGATTCATCGAATTCACTTTACGTTGACATGAAAAACTCTGAAATCGATGATCAACCATATAAGGATCATTATTTAATCAAGTTTTTGGATTGGCTGAGTAGTTCCACTAATGACATTCTTAGTTCTACACATAAAAGATGGAGATTATCCGTTCTGCAATGAGTAACGTTTTATTATCTTAATTCCAATTCATATTTACTAGAGTTGATTATATGATGAACAAATCACCATGAACCTTGTCTTTGGTTGCATTTTAAAATCTATATATGATGCATGAAGACCCAAATTTATATTCTTAATTTATTCGGATGATAAATACGTATGTGGTATATAAATTTCTTCATGTTTTGTGATTAAAATAGAGACATAAAAATCTTCAGGGAGGCCAGTAGCCACTGAAATAAGCCTAATCGCATGCCTAGAAGTGTATACCAAAAGGTGCATGGATGAACCAACTTCAAATCCACTATCATTCCCTGACATTCGAACACAAAAGCGTGAATGCATTCTGGAAGTAATGCATGTAACCAGTAATGTAGGACCATTAATTTTGTCATTTATACCAATGGTTACATATATGGAATATTTATGTCTGAAGCATTTAGTGATACAAATTAACATTGCTCACAGAAATGTAACGTCATTATACCGCACTGAGTATGTTACTTAATTGTGGCTTAATATATAGGTCTTGGCTTAATATATAGGTCTTGTCAGTTACAGATTTGAATTGTGTCAAATTCAATGTCATTTAAGGACATGTAATGCCAGAAGTATTTACCACCGAGTTATAGCCCATATATTATAGTACAAGCATTATGGGTCAAATTATTGTGCAAATTACGATAAAGACGTTATGAGTTTAATCTTCGGTTATACCAATTTAAATTATGTCATTATAATCCATTATGGTAGAAGCATGAATTTTGGGTTTTAATTACGTGATTATTACATAAACGTTATGTCAAAAACATTTATCTAATTTAATACATATGTGTAATGCTAGAAACATTAATGAGATTTAAACTCATTTAGATTTGAACTCATTGCCTTTGGTATTTAACCGTTGCATAAATTATATTTATTTAGTAATTTATGCCATATATTAAATGTCGGTTTCCAAATTCAAATTGGGTCAGTTTTATTCAATTGCGTCAGTGTTATCATTTATATCGATAATTATTACGAGTATGTATGCAAGGCTAGCATAGAAACTCGTCATGTGTCACCTTGAGTCCATGACAATGATTATAACTCTTCTCAAACTAGGCTCATCCAGATGGATGCGATGTCTAGGCAAATTCTTTTGAGGATGTATACTTAAGTGAGCCTTGCTCCACCACCTCATCATGTTTTAGTTAGTCGTATACAATTGGAATTACCGAAAGCGTTGACTAATAACATTGCATTTCTTGACAAATCATTTTGAGCCCAGTAAGCACACTCTCCCTCTACGGGACCTAGAAGCCCAACATATCTCTCAGATTGTGTCCCGCAGGCTTGTAAAGTATGTAGTGGGCTAGGTTTATTTCTTTCACTTTAATTAAAGTCAAATCTTTTGGTCCAGCAGAATCAAACAAAAGAAAAATAATCTAATGACACTGGTTTTTCCTACCTAGTCATTATGTATGTATATAAAACACTCAAAATATTTTTTCATAATGGCTGTTGTTTAATATTCACCAAATTTATTGTGTAGTTAATTGCCAGAAGCATTTACACATAATTACGTGACATATTCACTATACTAAATTAGTAGCATGGAATTAATATAATCAATTGTTACATGATTATAATTCGAAAATACATGTACCTAATGAACCGAAAGTTCAGAAATGAACATGTAGTTCAGAAATGAACCAGTAGTTCATGTATAAATCGAACTTGTAGTTTTGATAATACCCCCCTTAAGATGTTTCATTCCAAAATTCATCAGACATGATAAAATCAGTAGCTTTTATCATGTTAATTGGTAGTCCCCAGAAGAAATAATTTGAAGTAGACATCTTCCTTGTTTGAAGCAAAATATAATTAGAGAATATTGAAATGAAAATGCTTGATGCCCTATAATTTAAATCAAAATTGATATGTGTTATCAATATTAAGGGAATGAGCGTTCTCATCTGGCTGACAAGGCAAAATACCTCTACATTTTAGAAGAATGTTATCGAAAAGTAAGTTCATTGAAACCAATACTTAAAACATTGAAACCACCAGAAAAATGGTGTATATCTTTGCATAACCTTCAAATGTGTGACTAGAAGCGTATATTGAAGATATTAACAATTATTAGCTAGAAGCTAAATGATCCGAGCAAATACTAGCTATAATATTGGTGTTTGATACACCCAGAAAAAACATATGATGCACCGTATCCTCAACCTCAATTATCACACGGGCATCCCCCTCAGAATAAGGGTCTTGTATTTAATGACACATTATGTCAAGCTATTCGTTAAGAATGTTGAATATTAGACCATCATATGCAACGACTAGTATATACTATCTATTTTTGCATAGAATGCAATGTTTTGTGGACATGTCCAACTACCTAACAGACCAATTAAATATTAAAAGTAGTGGTTGATGCATCGACAAAAGTGATCATATGTCACACTATTATTCATAAGAAAATGATGCGTTTGCTAAACTCTCACCCATGCAATTGAGGGTACACCACTCCGATTATCTTATAAAGTCTATAAGGCTTGATAATGCCGGAGAGTTTACATAGATGACTTCCGATGATTATTTATATCCCTTGGGATCTATTGAACATATAGTTTCCTATGTTCACGCCCAAGATGGTCTCGAATGTAGAACCTTGGTAACGCGCACCAAGCTTTTAGTGTTTGTGTCAAGCTATGTAATCTTGCATGCAGCCATGTTAGTCCAGTTGAGGCCCACTGCTACCCGTCTTACTTCGGGTTACAGTTGGTGACTGGGTGTGAACCTGATGTTGTTGCACTTACACACATTTGTGTTTGCAGTCTCCATGCCAATTGTCCCGCCACAACGTACACAATCTGGTCTTCAACAAAGGATGGGCATATATGTCGATTATGAACTCTATCCATTATGTGCTCCTTAAAGCCCTTGAAAAGAGATCTCTATATCGTTAGATTTGCGGTAGTCATTTTGATGAGGGATTCTTCCCGCCGTTAGGGGGAGATAAGAATGTCACCGCTCTTGATGAACGACATGTAGAATGTCTCATCTTGATCCCCAAACTACACATGTGATATTGAAGTACGAAGAATTCTACTTATAGTTGAAGTGCAAAGAATTCGAGAACTACGTAGTGTAGCCCATAATATGCCAGACACTTTATTAGATCTAGTTAAAGTGATGAGATCATACTTGCTGCAAACCTGCAAGGATAAACGTCCCCGTAGGACGTATCATCCTAGTTGGACGAGGTACGGCCATTGCGGCTAACCAGTCATATGTTCCTGCCCAAAAGCGAGGTAGACCATTAAGTTCAAACGATTCTTATCCCTAGAAGAGGGTAAACTTGGCACAAATGAATCTTCTTGCCATCTCAATCTCAAACCAATTCAACTCATGAGATAAATTTGGATTATGGGTTCGTCCTAGAAGAGACGAAGTTGGGGGACGTTCCAACATTTAAACCCACTCCCGAGAATAGAAAATGTCGTTAAATTTAGTGAGATATTGAATCGTAATGAGATTTCATCGATGATATATATATATATATATATATATATATATATATATATATTTATATTTGTTGTTGCCACCGAAATTATAATAAGTGATGCTGTCAAACCTTGCTTCGTTGATAGATCTCAACGAAGAGACAACTGGCTAAAAATGAAAGAAACAATCCAGGTCATATTAGATTCCTTTACATAGAGAAAGGTGTTATGGGCATGTTGTTCCCACACCTCCCCATGTTAAACATATAGAGTTTAATGAGTACTTGTAAGGAAGAGTATGAGAAAACTGAGATTGTGATATACAAAACTCTTCTAATGGCGCAAGGATTTTCTCAACGTCTTGTGATTGATTACGAGGAGACGTATTTTCCTGTAATGGACGTCATAAAGTTTCACTACCTTATCAGTTTGGTAGTTTCCGAATACCTGAATAAACAGCCTATGAATGTGGTAACAACTTATCTCTATAGGGATATGAATATAGAGATATACATGAATGTTCCTAAATGACTTCTGTTACTTAATGTAAATAGTTCTAGACCACAGAACATGCTCTCCATTTGTTAGAGTAGTTCGCTTTAGGGGTTCAAGCAATCCAAACAGACTTGATATAACTGTCTAAGTGAATATTTGCTTGGGATGAGATACATGAACAATGGACTATGTCCATGCGTGTTTATTAAGAAAACAAACTTTGGGTTTACAATTTGTGATGATCTACGTCAATAACATGAATTTGATTGATACTCTTGAAGAGATCAAGAAAACCACAAAATACCTGAAGTCAGAGTTTGAGATGAAAGACTTTCGGAGGCCAAATCATTTTCTCTACATAGAGTCATGCAAAGTGCAATTGAAATTTTGTTCTATCAATCATATTACATTTAGAGGATGTTAAGATGCTTTAATGAGGATAAAACAAAATCTTCAAGCATACTCATAACCGTTTGAAGTCTAGTGGAACCTGTTTCATTGTGCAGATGATAACGAAGAGATATTGAGGCTAGAAGGCTCATATCTAAGTACAATAGGCGCATTATTGTACTTGGTTAAATGCCATTGACCAGACATCTCATCTAATGTGAATTTGTTAGCTAGATATAGCTCTGCGCCAACATGCTACCTCCGTAAATGGTATAAAAGACAATTTTGCGTTACTTTAAATGTATGATGGAAAATAGCTCATTCTATCCCTAGGCATCATGGAATGGATCAACCGCCTATGATCCTTAAAATGATGTTTGTCTTATTAAATATGCTAACATGAGTTATATAAACCGACACAAGGCTTATTCCCGACTAGTTATGTCTTTACTATAATGAATACAATAATCTTAGAGGCATATGAAACAAAAACCTCTTTAAATCATGTTGACTATTAAGTTATTTAAGAAGCATGATCAATGTAGTAGTTTTACCTAGTATGTAGTTTTCAAGGGGAGTCAATATTAAGGGGGTATCTAAAGTATACTCTTAACCATTGTGTACTCTTTTGTCTTTCGTCTAGGGTTATTTTGTCTCACTGAATTTTGTTACCGAGCAAAGTTTTAATGAGGTACACATTAAATTGGTCACCCTATTCATACTTCATCTTAAAAATGTCTTTATTTTATTTGAAATATATGCATTTGCTCATCTTTTCCCTTTGACCATGGGTTTGTCCCATTGGGTTTACCAGGTAAGGTTTTGGTATAACAACTATTATGCATCTATCTCCCGCGGACTCACATCTTATGATCCAGACTAAGCCGCTTCACCGAAATCAAGAGTTTTTTGACTACCACCGTTACGTGTGCGTTGTACTATTTTCTTCTTCGACCATGATTGTTTTTGTCCCATAATGTTTTTATTACTTGGCAATGTTTTGACGAGGCAACACTAAAACACACATCAGAGGAAGCTAATAACAGAGAATACCCAATGAGGAGTGTTGTAAATAATTATTAATTAGTGGGCATTCTTGTAATTAACTTACTAGGGATATTCATGTAATTTATATACTGATTACATCTCTATATAAAATATGATTATCTACTCAATAAGATATACATATTTTCTCATTCTCATTCTAAGTGTCGTTCATTTTCTCTTTCAATCTCTTGTAGTTTATGTTTTACAACAAAATTATTAATTTAACACTTTGTCTCTGACTTAGGACGTGCAAAAGTTATTATTTTAATGAGGTTATTAATTAATCGAGTATTATTTTAACAAGGTTTTATTGTAGTAATTTGATGACTAATTTGATTCTCATTTGGTTTCTTTTGTAGTTTGGTTTGGGGACACAAAGGGTTGGATTCCCATGCTAACAACAGTTACATATTTGCAATTACTTTGTTATTATTCACAAGGATGTAAGCTAGAAAACTACATTGCAAAACCAAATTAATAAGAGAGGAAGCTACAGAGAAAATACTCAATATTGCAATAAGAACATAGAAGTGGGGAGAGTACTGCATCAAAGTCAAAGATCTGCCAAATCAAAAGTTCTTGAAACGGCTTTGCACCAAGACTCCAACTTCTTCTTCCTCAACTCCTCATCAATTTTCGGTCGGAAGGTGGTGGAAGTCCTCCTCATCCTGTCTTCAGAAGCAAAGATCTCTTTTTCAGTCCAAACACCAACTGCCAACCCAGCAGCATAAGCTGCTCCGAGAGCTGTTGTCTCAGTGTCAGCTGGCCTTACAACTGGGGTGCCCATCAGGTTTGCCTAAACGCCAACAACAACATGGAAAATAATATTATCCATATGAAGAGCTTTAAGATAAGCGTGACAGAATCATAAAATTATGGAAATATGGGTTTCCAACACAGAACAACTTATTGCAATCTTGGAGAATTTTAATTTCTTCTTTCAAACCTCTTGATAATGGAATACGTAAACATGAACTCAATTAAGCATGATTTAATCTACAGAGACGAAATTAATTAATTTCAAATCTATGGAATCCTTCCTGCTTTTCAGCTACTTTTTAAATATACCGAATGATACTTTATTTGATCAACTCAAAAACCATTAGTTTTAGTTTCTTGTGTTCCGAATGTACTATAAAGAGCTTTGCAACTTCACCAAAGTTTACAGCTCAATCACATGAGGAAATAGTGTCTGAGTTATTTAATAATATTTTATTTATTTATAAAAAGAACATTAATATGTATTAATTTCATGACCTACTATTAATTCACGTAAGAACAACTCCAACCAAGTTGTTATTCTTCAACAGCTATAATTTGCCACATGGATGACAATTTCTAAGAACACAGCCAACGCATTTGGTCTTTTCTTTCTTTAATGCTTTCTCTCTCCTTCCTCATTCTTCAAATTAAGTTCAATCTCAGAAACTGCTGCAGGCTTGCACAGTTGAACTCCTTCACCTATCCATGCAAAGATGACGTCCAGAGATCGAGAATTCGGTCCTAGCGAAGCTTTGTTTCTCTTTCCTTTCTGGTCTAATCTTCACAACAATCAGGGATAAATGATTCTATTAGGTAAGAAACCCAGAACTCGGGGAAAGCTAGATCTGTAAATCTGAAGGTGGATTTTATGAGTTAATAGAAAAAAAAAATCGTAGGGCGATGGGTTACGGGCTGTGGGCATCAACTCGGCCGTGAAAGATTGAGTTTTGATCTCTGAGATATTGAGAGATGGAGTTTGCATCTTCATTGAAAACAAAAGAGGAAGAATGACAAAAGAGAAGCAAATCATGAAGAGAGAAGAAAGAGAAACGAGTTTTTCTTTTGCTTATATATATATATAATAAAATAATACTTAGTTTGACATGATCATTGAAGTGAAAGTTAGTCTAAAATAACAATTACCACCTCAGCTGTCAAATTCGAATTTGGCATAAACATTTTGACCTCCTTATTGGAGATGCTAAGACACACACTCATGTTGGAAGTTTTGTGCTTTCTTGCCCTAACTAGGAACCTGCAAGCGGTTATGTTTTTCCAACTTGCAATACTGTTTTCACCACTCATAATTAGCTATATATATTTTGTGTCTAAGGTATAATTATATTCTAGGTAATTAGATGCTTTATTCTATAGGTCATTTTGTACCCTATATGAGAATTCAAGATCTAAAATAGAAGACCTACAGTTTCTTCAATCTTCATCCACTGTTCTTTTTGTTTCATTTGCTACTGCAAATGTCAGCATACAATAAAGAAGACAATGTAGTTTGGTCAGGTACAACGTCGAGCACCCTGCTTACTGCTAAAGAGGCATATTCTTTTATTGCGGGAGAGATTCAAACTTCATCTTGGGGTAAGTCTATATGGCATGCTTCTATTTAGCCGCGCATGAGCATCACTACCTGGAAAGTCCTCTGTAATCAGATTCTATTTGATGAGTTGTTACAACGTCGAGGGTTTCAAATATGTTCCAAGTGTTCTCTTTGCCACAATGCAGTTGAGTCAACTCGACACCTATTCTGGAAATGCCATGTGGTCATGGACGTTTGGTAAAGGTTGTTCGCCCTCGTGCAGAGAAGATTTGATCCGGGTATGTCTTTAACTGATTACTTGAACACCCCTCTTCCCCAGGGTTTTAACTCATCAACAAAATTGCTTTGGTTCATTGTGAGATGCAATTTATTATGGTTCATTTGGTATGAGAGGAATAGGCTAAGACACAATGAGGAATCTTTTTGCCGTATTCGATTTCAATTTTCATATCTAAATGCAGTAAGAGATTCTTCCAGGTTAGCATTCAATCATGCTAGCCCGTCAGCCAGTAATCACCGAATTTTCAACATGTTTGGTATTTCCCCTTTGCGAGCTAGAGCTGCTAGCTTTATTCCTGGTTCCTCATCCAGGTTTCTTTCTGGGGAGGCATATAGTCTCAAGTTCTTTTGATTGTTCTCTATTAGTTTTCATGTATGTGTGTGAATTTGTTTTCAGGCTTTCTCCCAACTTGGATCACTCTTAAATGTTCCGGTTGGTTTTCGTTACTTTCTCATTGTACCTTTTGACTGGCTTTGGCATAATCCTCCAGTTGCATTGTATCTTTTTTACTTTGATTCAATAAATTTTCGGGAAGGGACATTGAGTTAGTTCTTTTTTCGCTTATTTAAAAAAGAAAAAGAAAAAAAGAAGAAGTTATGATCTTGATTATATTTTGTTCAAAACATAAAGTAGAAGCACCAAGTATAACAATTTGAACATGTAAGAACCACATAGCTACAAAACTCCAACACAGTACAGATATTTGAATTCATGGAATGGTTTCAAATTATAAACAGAGAATATCCAACAACTAAAGAGAACTAGGAAAAGGAGTGTTATACGAAAGAAAGAAAAAAAATATGAATATTGAAATGCAATTTGAGACTGGTAAATATGATAATACAAACAAAGTCCTAACCTGGATCTGCATTAGAAGGTTATCAACAGCAGCACCACCATCCACTCTGAGCAAGAACTCTCCCGTCTCATTTTTAACCCCTCCCTTCTCTTCAGCATCTTTATGCATTGAATCTAGCACATCTTTCACCTGGAAACACATACTCTCAAGCACTGCTCGAGCAAGGTGCGCCTTGTTCGTAAAGCTTGTCATACCAATACAAATTCCACGAGCATCATCACGCCACCAGGGAGCAAATAATCCGTTAAAGGCAGGCACAAAATAAACCCCACCAGTAGACTCAACCTGTGATGCTAGTGCTTCAATCTCATTTGCAGTCTCAATAATCTCAAGATTGTCTCTAAGCCACTGAACTGCAGCTCCAGCAATAGCAATGGATCCTTCTAGAGCATAATTTACCGGAGCTTTAGGTCCAAGTTTGAATGCCAAAGTGCTAAGAAGCCCATGCTTTGACACAATTATCTCTTCACCAGTGTTGAGAAGAATAAAAGCACCAGTTCCATAAGTGCTTTTGGCTTCACCTTTCCTGCAAGCCTGTCCTAACATTGCTGCATGTTGATCACCTAAACATCCGGAAATTGGGATCCCGGCAATCGGCCATCCCTTGGCAATATTTCCAATGATCTCAGAGTTACTGACAATTTTTGGGAGAATTTTTACTGAAATTCCCAAAGTGTCCAACGTAGGTTGATCCCACTCTAGAGCCTTGAGATTCATGAGCATAGTGCGCGATGCGTTGGATACATCTGTGACATGTAGCCCTCCATTGAGACCACCGGTTAAGTTCCATATTAACCAAGTGTCCATAGTTCCAAACAGAGCATCCCCTGAATTAATAGCCTCCTTAACAGTATCGTCATTCTCCATCAACCATAAAAGCTTCACTGCACTGAAATATGTGCTTATGGGCAAACCACATACCTCTGAAAAATGAGTTCTTCCCCCAGATAATTCTTTCTCCAATTTTCTGGTAGCAAAACAACAACAAACATACAATCATAATTCTCCATAGAAAATCACACATCATCACCAAATAAAAGCAGGAAATTTATTTAATCCAAACATGGTCACAGTTGTGCATTAAGAAAATTAAACCCAATTTGTCCTAAATCATATTATGCAATGATCGATATTGGGTCAAAGTTGAAACCATTAGAATACTAGGTTAGTTTCAAATGATGAACTAAGAATAGGGTATTGAATTTTAACACTATTAACTGAAACCATCAATTCAGGATCAATAAAATAATTGGTTTCAGATCATAATTTCAAATATAAAAGATGAAGTACCTGCAAACACCACTGGTACGAGCATCCATCCAAACAATAGCATTGTAGAGAGGAAAGCCAGTGGATTTGCTCCAAACAAGTGTGGTTTCTCTCTGATTGGTCAATCCAATAGCCTTCAAGCCACCGCCTACGTTGTGCCCGTCGGCGGTGGCTTTGTTCACAGCCGTAGCCATACAAAGTTTCACGCCCTCCAAAATCTCCATTGGATCATGCTCCACCCATCTATCTCATGATTACAAACAAACAAAACACATCAATCAGAGAGTTCCAAATTCAATTCGGTGTAACAAAAAAGAAAAGAAAAGTGGTTTACCCAGCTTCTGGGTAGTATTGAGTGAACTCGATTTGGTGCATCCCAACCGGGCGCGCCAAATGATCATAGATAATGAATCTGTTGCTGCTAGTTCCTTGGTCAATTGACCCAATGAACACTTCCTCATTTTCTTTCTTTGACATTTTCTCTTCTTTTGCCTGAGATCAAAGCCTTGTTTTGGTTTCGGTTTCCATCGACAACGTACACACACAAGACTATGATTTAATTTCTTAGGAATGTGGACTATCCAAATTCTAAAATGTTAGAAAATTCTAAATTAAATTTCATGAGATACATACCGACATCATTAACCATACACCATACAGACACAAAAATAAAATCATTTACGAAAATCATTGGTAATGTAGGTTGATCTTTTCAGCCCTCGTTCGAATTTAACTGAACTACCTCTAACTCTCTTGTACTGCCACGAGGCTTCTCTTACTTTCTTTTCATCTCTTTGTGATTTGATGCGCCTCTTTGTGATTTGATGCGCCGCTCGAGGAATTTTTCAATGCTATCGTAACACCACGTGACATTACCTAGCGGTGCTAGGCTCTAATGAGATATCGACTATTATTATTAAACGTCAAAAGCCAGCAAATAACCTCGACTCTTCTCCATTTGTCAAAAACTGTCTTGCCGTCATGATCAATAGATGGAATGAAAAATGAAGATAACAGTCTCCATAAGTTAAGAGTTTTATAGTTTCTGAGTTTGTTGTCATGTAGAAAGAAAGAATTCTGCATCTGATGTTCTTCTTTTCTTCTCCTCATCTTCTTCTAATTACTTAGTATCCGTTTTAAGAACTAGGATTATCAATTTGTATCCAAAAAAAAAACTAGGATTATCAATTTCGATAGAAAGATGGAGAACAACAATCATGTAATTGATCATTCAAAACAAGACATTCAAATTAAAATTCATTCAACATCAATCTCGCAAGTCAAACTTGAAACCGTTATAATGAGGATGGTGCACCCTAAAACCCACAACACAAGCAAATCTCAATAAATCCCACCTTTTGAAATTCACATAGAAACAGTAGAATGATTTGGTACTAATCTATGGTACCCATCAATCAATATTGAGAAGATCTTTAATCCTTGCCACATACCTATCGACAATGATGGCGGAAGGTTTTTTTTTTCCTGAATGAGGTTGGACGACACCGGTGCGTTGGTCTGGGAACTAGGCTGAATGATGCCGGTCTGATAGGAATGACAAAGATTGGCCGGTGTTTGATGCTGGTCTGAACAGAGGAGGCCGGTCCTTGGTGCTACTCACCAAAATCTTCAGATAATTAGATGTATCAATTATGTACTTCAAGGATTTGGGAAAATTTGAGATTTGGGAGAGAACGTGTTTCACTATGAATTGGAGTTCCACTTTATTGATTTGGGTTGAACTAAGATGATGGCACAAATCCATGACCATGAGAGCTTTGATCATAAAGCACAAATCTGGGTTTGTTTAATTTTTTCTTTTTTCTTTTAGAGATGATAGGCGTGTTTTTTAAGTAACGATGCATTGATGTTAAAATAGTAAATCTTAACTTATACGTAGGTTAGAGTGACGAAATCATATATACCTGCTGCAAACATGCAAGGATAAATATCCCCGTAGGACGTATCGTCCTAGTTGGATGAGGTACGGCCATAGCGGCTAACCAGTCATATGTCCCTGCCCAGAAGCGAGGTAGATCATTAGGTTCAAATGATTATTATCCCTATAAGAGGGTAAACTTGGCTCAAATGAATCTTCTTGTCATCGCAATCTCAAACCAATTCAACTCACGAGATTAATCCGAATTATGGGTTCATCCTAGAAGAGATGAAGTTGGGGGACGCTCCAACATGTAAACCCACTCCCGAGAATAGAAAATCTCGGTAAATTTAGTGAGATATTGAATCGGAATGAGATTTCATCGATGATATATTTTTATTTGCGGTGGCCACCAAAATTATAATAAGCAATGATGTCGAACCTTGCTTTGTTGATAGATCTCAACGAAGAGACGACTGGCTAAAAAGGAAAGAAACAATCCAGGTCAAATCAGATTCCTTAACTAAGAGAAAGGTGTAATGAGCCTGTTGTTCCCACACCTACCCATGTTAAACCTATATTGTTTAGATGAGTATTTGTAAGGAAGAGTAATGAGAAAAACGAGATTGTGATATAAGTCTTGTTTAGTGGCGCAATGATTTTCTCAACGTCATGTGATTGATTACGAAGATAAGTACTTTCCCGTAATGGACATCATAACGTTCCACTACCTTATCAGTTTGGTAGTTTCTGAATAACTGAATAAACAGCCTATGAATGTGGTAACAACTTATCTCTATAGGAATATGAATATAGAGATATACATGAAGTTTCCTGAAGGACTTATGTTACCTAATGCAAATAGTTCTAGACCACAGATCATGCTCTCTATTTGCTAGAGTACGTAGTTCATTTTAGAGGTTCAAACAATCCAGACGGAGTTGATATAACCTTCTAAGTGAATATTTGTTTGGGATGTGATATATGAACAATGGACTATGCCCATACGTGTTTATTAAGAAAACAAACTTCAGGTTTGCAATTTGTGGTGATATATGTCAATAACATGAATTTGATTGATACTTTTGAAGAGATTAATAAAACCACAAAACACCTGAAGTTGGAGTTTGAGATGAAAGACTTTCGGAGACCAAATCATTTTCTCGACCTGGAGTCGTGCAAAGTACAAATAGAATTTTGGTCCATCAATCAAATTACGTCTAGAAGATGTTAAGATGTTTTAATGAGGATAAAGCAAAGCCTTTAAACTCACTCATAATCGTCTGAAATCTAGTGAGACTCGTATCATTATGCAGATGATGACGAAGAGATATTGAGACCAGAAGACTCATATCTAAGTACAATAGGCGCATTATTGTACTTGGCTAAATGCCGTAGATCGGACATCTCACCCGATGTGAATTTGTTAGCTAGATATAGGTCTGCGCCTACACGCTGCCTCCAAAAATGGCTTAAAAAATAATTTCGTTACTTTAAATGTATGACGGAAAATTCCTCATTCTATCCCTAGGCATCATGGCATGGATCAACCGCCTATGATCATTGGAATGATGTTTGCCTTGTTAAAAATGGTGACATGAGTTATGTAAATCGACACAAAGCTTATTCTCGACTAGTTATGTCTTCACTATAGGGAATACAATAATCTTAGAGGTATATGAAACAAAAACCTCTTTAAGTCATGTTGACTATTAAGTTATTCAAAAAACATGATCAATATAGCAGTTTTACATATTATGTAGTTTTCAGGGGGAGTATCCTGAAACATACTTTTGACCATTATGTGCTCTTTCCTCCTTCGTCCAGGATTATTTTGTCCCATTGAGTTTTGTTACCTGACAAAGTTTTAATGACATCTTACATATGGCTTCCCACTTCAAGTTTATTGTTTTCCGGTACATATTTCGAGAAGCGAATTTAGTTGCAGACTGACCAACATATTATGCTCATCATCATCTTTAACGAGCAATATGGTTTCAATGTCTCTCCCTGATAGCGTCTCTAGCGTTCTATTTGGATAAGTTGGGAGAGAAAATAGATTGAGGTTGTTTTGTAGTTTTATTGTAGTATTTTTGGTTGGTAGAATAAAACAGAATACGTCTTTTTCTTTTAAATGGACACATGTCCATTCCACATTGGTTGTGGTCTACATTTGCTAACTCCACGTCCCCACCTGATCGGAAAAGTCTCGTCCAGGGTGGAAGTCTCGCACATGAGGAGTGCCGATAGAAATTTTTCAGTGCTACAATAGCACCAGATGGCATTGCCTAGTGGTGTTACGCTCCTATAGAAAGTTGCTACAAATTGCTAGTTACCTAGGTAGTTGCATGGATTTTAATAGATTTTTGTTCTAATATGCAGCGGGACGCTGTCGTTGTCACACCCCGACTTTTAAATTTTTACCTTATTTACTAGCATTGTGTTAATAAGAGTTTTACCGTCTTCGTCAATGAGTTTATAGTTAAATTGGTTCCTAGAGAGGTTTTGGGGGACGATTATTTTAAAGGAATTATTCGTAGGAGAAAAATGTGATGACGGTGAAAATGATAAATTTTAGCTAGTAAAAATGTACGTTTTATTCGGGTGTTATTTTAGGGTGTTTAATTTTTGAAGTTGGGTTTTATTTGGTGAGTATAAGGAGTTGGGCCGGTTTGGAAAAGCCCAAAATTCTTTTTCTCTTATCTCTTTTCTCTCTCCTCCCTCCCGATTCTCTCTCCCTCTCCCTCTGCCCGGAAAACTTCTCGAGCCGTCCGTCGCTGTCCGGCCACCGTAGGTCGCCGTACTGGTCCCAAAAGGATGGCTGTCGACCCAGCCATCTTCCTAGATCGATGACAGCCTCTCTAGCACCGCCGTGAGAGAGAAAATGCAGCCGAAAGGTCCGACTGCCGTGGTGGTTTTCTCGCCGGGACCCCCTCCTCTGGCCACCATAGCTAGCAGTCCGTGGCTCGTTTGGAAACTCTCCTCTCGTGCTTCAATCCCTCGAAAGGTTTCAGTTCGACTCGGCTTGGGTAAGGAGAAATTAGTGATTGAAATTCTAGGGCTTTAATTTATGTATTCGCTCGATTAGCATAGTTAGACTTGAAATTAGTGTTTGTGCTAGTTATGAAAGTTGTAGAGGAGGTTGAGATGAAGGTTCTGTCAAATTTTGGTAGGCAAAGAAGGTGGCCGGAGTTGGCCGCCGTTGTTAAGGGGATTTTTATGGTTTTAGATGTGTTTTCTTGAGGGGAGTTTAATAAAGTGTAGTTTGGAATTTTTGGAGGAGCAAATTTTGGTAGGCAAAGAAGGTGGCCGGAGTTGGCCGCCGTTGTTAAGGGGATTTTTATGGTTTTAGATGTGTTTTCTTGAGGGGAGTTTAATAAAGTGTAGTTTGGAATTTTTGGAGAAGTTTTGGATACGTTTTGGGTTTTGTCTAGGATTTGTGAATTATGGCGGTTAATGAGTTAAAAGGCAGTTGTGGGTTAGTTATTGTTAGGCAGTTGTGGGTTAGTTATTGTTAGGCAGTTGTGGGTTAATTATTGTTAAGTTAGTTGTGGGTTAATTATTGTTAAGACTGTGGATGTTGATTTTGAGGATATCGGTAATTGTGGTGAAGTATGGTTTTAATCTAATTTAAGAATAAGGACGTTAGGCATGGATGAGCATGCGAAGCTCATATTTAATTATGCCTATTTTTATATAAGCATATGTATTTAGTTGAGGATTTAAATTACATTTTTGAAATAAAACGTGAGGAGGCTCGAGCAGAGGAGGTCTTTGACCGACATCAGGCTTAGACCTAATTTGTGAGTGGACTTTTGTTTTTGGTTGAGCAAATTATTTTGTTGGAGCATTTGATGTCATTTTCATTTGACGATTTTATGTATTTTGGAGAATTACTGAAAATGGGCTTTTAGGTAAATTATAAATATTTTTATGAGGAGCGTATGTATAAATGCTAGCTAGCCATATGTGTCTGTCTACGTTAATGACATAGTATATAACTGCATTATGGTGTGATGTGAGCGTTCGACGTAAGCGTAGTAGCCCTATATGAGTGTTTAATTCATATAGGAGGTATGAGCACATATTTATACACATGTATGTTCACTTTAATGACGTAGTGTAGCACCGCATTAAGGCGTGACGTGAGCGTTGGACGCAAGCGTAGTAGCCCAATATAGATTATTTTAAATTTATTAATTTATATTAGCAGTATTAGCATGTGTAGATACATACGTATATTGATATTTATTTTTTGAGCTGAAGATGCTCGATGTTTATGAGATAAAAGATTTCTCACTCGAAGTATGCATTCGATTTTCTTTGGAAATTAATTTGGGAAAGCATAAGTGTTGATACTTTTTTTTGTCCACTCACTCTAACATTTCCGGATGTTTTCCCCTGGGCCATTCGTTTTAAAAATGTCCAGTCTATAGAATTCGAGTTGGATCTAGTAGGAGGCGACGAGGCATAGTTACCCATCTCTCAGCCACTTTTCACCAGTAGGTTACCTGGTTAACCTACTAGAGTATTTTTCTGCTTCTGTTGTTTTTAGTAGCGCGCTCTAAATACTCTTGAGATTTTTGTATAATATTTTCGGTGGTGTGCTAAGACCAATATTTTTTTTATTTGGATAATTATGGTTGAATTGGAGAATAGTTTTTAATTGTTAAAAGAGTAGTTATGTAATTTTCCGGGTTAGGGTTATCCATCTTCAAGGGAGGTTTGCCGAGTTTTTCAGTAAATTTTCCTAGGAGGTAGTCCCCGCAAGACTTACTTCGGGTTTCAAGATGAAATTCGGGGTGGTCTTGACAACCGTTGATTCATGTAACTATCCACCTATGTAACTATGCATGTAAT
This sequence comes from Fragaria x ananassa, assembly GCA_034370585.1. Classification (NCBI taxonomy): domain Eukaryota; kingdom Viridiplantae; phylum Streptophyta; class Magnoliopsida; order Rosales; family Rosaceae; genus Fragaria; species Fragaria x ananassa. The sequence continues at coordinate 20,030,501 of CP139752.1, forward strand.
TATCCGTGTAACTACAAATTTCTAGTTACCTAGGTAGTTACATTGCTAGTTACATGGATTTTAATAGATTTATGTTCTAATACACAGAGGGACACTATCGTTGTGGTGCAGCGGCACATTGCAATTATTATTAAACAAATTCATGTAACTAGCCATATAACTATCAATGTAACTATGCATGTAACTATCAATGTAACTACCGATGTAGTTACCTATGTAACTATCAATGTAACTACCCATGTAATATCAAATTGTAGTTACATGGATAGTTACATAGTTACATGCATTCGCATGCGAAATGAATTTTGCGTAGAAGTATATGAAGACGAGGCGAGATGGCTTCACATAAGAGACATCGCGAAGAAGCAAGAGGAAGAGTTCACATACAAGTGCAGGACTATAGAAAATTGGCTTCCCGTGATGCTTGAGTAGATAGAAAGGCAAGTGTCCTTAATTGCTTGAAGACTATGTCGAGCTAGGATAATTCTGGTTTGAGGAGTCCGCATGCACCTGGAGGTGTATGTGTTGGTTAAAAACTCTATTCCTTAATTACATGGATAGTTACATGGTTGATGGGTAGTTACATGAATAGTTACATGCATAGTTACATGTATAGTTACATGCATTCGTATGCGAAATAGACTTCGCGTAGAAGTACTTGAAGGCGAGGCGAGATGGCTTCGCATAGGAGACTTCACGAAGAAGCAAGAGGAGGAGTCGATCTAGCAGGCAGAGTCGATTGGCGAGCAGCATGGATCTAGCAGGTGACGGAGTGGATCTAGCAGCGGTGGAGTCGAGCGCCGGAGTTGATCTAGCAGGCGATGTGACTTAACGAGGAGGGGGGACATGGCGGGCCTTGACAGATCTGACGAGGTGGAGGGGATGATGCTGCAGCAAGCGCCGTCGATTAGCGTGGCCTAGAGACACAAGGGATGGAGAGGGAGATGCAGCGGAGATGCCGAGAAACATTTGAGCTTCGATTCTCTTTCACCGGAGCTCGTCACCCCCAAAGCACAAATATGATTGCGACACTGAGAGGAAGCTATGTCCACCGGTGTGAGGCCTTGAGAAAGGGCGCGTCTCCGTCGCACTTTTGGGGGTCGGGTTTTCAGATCCTCGAGACTCTCTGATCTTAGAGAGATGGGAAAGACAGAAGGGTATATGTCACGCCCCGACCCTTAATTTTTACCCTATTTACTAGCATGATGTTAATAAGAGTTTTACCGTTTTCGTCATTATGTTTATAATTTAATAGGTCCCCAGAGAGGTTGTGGGGGACTATTAATTTCGAAGGAGGAAATTTTGACGACGGTAAAAATGATAATTTTTCCTAGTAAAATGTAATTTTTATGGGGGTATTATTTTTGGGGTGTTGAATTTTGGATTGGGTATAAGGTGGTGGGCCAAGCCCAAAACCTTCTCTCCTTTCTCTCTCCTCCCGCTCACGCTCTCTCTCCTTCCTGAGTCTCTCTCTGTCAGAATTTTCTGTCGTTAATCCGCCGTCGCACCGGTCCCAAACGGTTGGCCTCTGACCCAACTCTCATCCTAGACCGGTGAGAGGCTCCTTAGCCCCGCCGCGAGAGAGATATCGGACCCGAAAGGTTCTACTGCCCAAAGTCTCCCGTCGCCGGAACTCCCTCCTCCGGCCACCATAGCCGGCGATCCTTGGCCCGTTGGAAAGCTCTTCTCCCGTGCAGCAATCCCTTCAAAGGGCTCCCTCCATCTCGAGCTAGGTAAGGAGAAATCAGTGTTGGAAATTCTAAGGTTTTTTATGTGTTTCCGTTCGATTGACATAGTTAGGCTTGGAATTGTGATTTATGCTAGCTATGAAAGTTGTAGAGGAGGTTGAGAGGAAGGTGCTGTCAAAATTTGGTAAGCATTGGAGGTCACCGGAGCTGGCCGCTGAAAAAGTGTTTTTAGTGGGGAATTTTTTGAGGAGTTTAATGGTTTGAATTTTAGAAATTTTGGAGGAGTTTTGGATAGGTTTGGAAATTTTTGAAGTTTGGTATTTTTGACGGATTAGTAAGTTAAAATCCGGCCACGTGATTATTTATGGTTAGGATGGTGGAAGGTGTTTTTGAGAATGTCGGTAAAAATTATGGAGATTTATGGTTGGCAGTGAAATTAAGATTTGGGTCGATAGGCATGGTTGAGCGCGCGAGGCTCATATTTAATTATGTCTATTTTCTTTAAGTGTCAGTGTTTTATTTAAAGATTTATTTATGTTTTTGGAACAAGACGCGAGGAGGCTCGAGCTGAAGAGGCCTCCGATCGACATCAGGCTTAGGCCTAATTTGTAAGTGAACCTTTGTTTTAAATAATGTGCTTGAAATGCTTTCTTGTTGAATAATTTCGTTTGTTGGAATTTCGGTGATTATACTCATATATAGTCATTTATGAGAATAATATATATATAAATAAATGCTAGCTAGCTATACGTGATTTTCCCCTATAATGAGGTACAATACTATTATGGGGTGACATGAGCGTTAGACGCCAACGTCGTAGCCTTGTATGACTTTCTATTTTTCGAATTCATTCATAAAATTCGTATAAGGAATCAGCCCGTATATATACCCACTCGTGCGTTTCCCCCGTACTGAGGTACAATTCCATTATTAGGTGACATGAGAGTTAGACGCGAGCGTCGTAGCCTTGTATGACTATCTATTTTTCAAGCTTATTCATATATATCGTACAAGGAATAGACGAGTGTAAATACATACTGATATTTATAATATCCTAGCCTGAGAGACCATTTCTTAAAGTTTGGGAGTCTAGAGGCTAGACACTAGTTCAGAATTTTCGAGTTAAGCTTTTAAGCTGTTGCTTTCAAAACGTTTTCCTTGCAAATATTTTTGGGGAAATATTAATGTTTTGTTGAAATTATTTTTTGTCCACTCACTCTGACGTAATTGAATATTTTCCCTTGTGCCATTCGTTTTAAAATGTCCAGTCTGCAGAGTTCGAGTGAGGTCTAGAAGGAGACGTCGAGGCATAGTCACTCATCTTTCCGCTACATTTCGCCAGTAGGTTATCTGTTTAATCTACTAGGAGATTGTCAGCTTCCGTTGTTTTTATTTTTAGTAGCTCTGAATACGTACTGTTGGGATTTTGTATAACTTTTCTGGTTAATTATGGGTTGTAGTGGAGGATGTTAATTTGGGTTAAAAAGATGGTTCTATAATTTTTCCGGGTTAGGGTTGTCCATTTTTTAGGGAGGTTTGCCGAGTTCTTCGGTAAATTTTCCTTGGAGGTGGTCCGCGCATAATTCACCTCGGTTTTCGGGTGAAATAAAAAATTCTCAGATGGACCGTTATATCATTTAATAACTTTAGATGTAACCATTTTATCATCTAATATGTTCGAGAGGTGACATTTTTATCATGTGGAACAATTAAAAGATTTTTTTAATTATTTGTTATTGTAAATGGTAGTTTTGTGTTATATCCTCTTTAAAATATGCTATTTTGTCAAAATTCATTGAAATCTTTTTTCCGTCACAATTAACGCTGGTAACAATTTTATCCCGGCTCCGTCACCGGTTAAGATAAAAATTCATATAAGTTTCAAAATGCATTTGCTTGTTTTTCTAGTACTCACTCGTGGCGTTTACGAAAGCTTACTTTCATCAAACTCTTCCATGGTCTTCAGCTGGTCCATGATATACTTTCAAACACAGGAAAGGGGATAAGTTAACAAAGAATAAGTTAGCCCGGTGTCTCAAACCAAAAAGGAAGACTTGCAGTAAAGCACGAAAGTGACGAAACCACAAATGTCAACAAGTATAGAAAAACAACAACCATCCCAGCAAACCAAAGCATCCCAAAGAGAAAGAGAGAAAGAAAGAAAGAAAGAAAGAAAGAAAGAAAGAAAGAAGAAGAAGAGTAAAGAAACTGGAGAATGAACGTCGACCATGCATGCTAGCCAATAAGAAAGACCTGAAAAAAATTGAGAGGAGAATTTGTTCTCCGTAATGTCAAAGTTCAAGCTCTCACGTATCCCAGCAGCAAACCTCAAACCAGAAAGCAAACCTCAAAACAGAAAGCAAACATATAGAAAAAATTTACCACACAACCCAAAATCGCCAGAGAATCTATTTTACTAAAGTGAAAAGTAAAAACCAGACTGCCCAGTGTAGTCTCTTTTGCCGTCTGCACTCATACAATCTACAGTTAAGTGTACAGTTTATTACATTGAGCTTCTTATATGAATGACTCATCAATCGATTCGATCATCTTTTTACCATCTATCCGGGATAGGGATTATGCTTTTTTTTTTCTTTTTTTTTTTTCCAAAATGAAATACAAATTGGCTTGTGTTTCTGGTGTTTCTTAACGTTTTTAGTTTTTATCACATTAAAACTTTTGGAACAGTAGCAAATAAAAGTTATCATTGGTGTGAATTATTGCAAATTCCATTTTTCTTGCTGCTAATTATTGCCTCGATCGCTAAATGATGAAAGTCTATGCTTGTCCTTCACTTGAGCTTTAGCTGAAATTTCAAAAGTGGTTGACAAACGAAGCAAAGAGTGAAAGACCATCAAAACGTAATTCAACAATATTTATTGGAATCAAATTTCAAACAAAGCTAGCGTTTGGACGTTTGACAGTCGTCACACCTCTCATGTATATATGAATATGAATACATACTTTGAGTCTTTGACAATGCAAGTCTATTTTTCAACCTATGCAAATCGGTCTTACGTACATCTAATCATACACAGCTCCAATATGAGTATAAAGTGAATCATACATTTTCTTTGCTAAAATCTATGTCAGTCGACGGATCTATCTACTTTGAACCTCAACAACAGAAAATAGGTCTTAACCGACGAATCATATCCGTCACTTAGGAGCTGAATTCCAGTAGTGAAATACGTACGTAGGACTCTCTTCTTCATAGGTTGTCCAACAAATTAATTTTCTCAAAGTAAAACATTCAAATCAATATGCCCGACTTGACTCGACGACAAGTGAAAACGCAGAAGTCTAGCTGAGCCGGACCTCCGCCGTACATTCTGACACTTCCACCACACACTACCCCCCATAAAGCAAAGAACACAAGCAAAGCCACAGAATAATAAGAAACCCTAGTAAAAAGCCAAGTGAAAAAAAAAATTAAAAATAAAATGAAGCCTTTAAAACCATTTGATGCCTCTCTACCTACCATTTGATGCCTCTCTTCTTCTTCTTCCCGCTGCTTCGTTTCTCTCTCACAAGCCTCCGACGCCTTCTTCCATCACGACCAACATGAACCCTCACCAACCCACTTACGGATCCGACCCGGCTTCCCCCAACACCACCTACGTCCAAGCCGACCCATCAACCTTCCGGGCCGTCGTCCAGAAGCTCACCGGAGCAACGGAGGACCCCTCAGCCCAGAAGCTCCCTCTGACCCTCCCCGCACGCTACACCAACCCCAAGCCCGCCGCCGAAGTGGGGCCCCGACGGCCCGCCTGCAAGCTCCATGAGAGGAGACAAAGCACCAAGAAGCTCGAGCTCCACCTCACTACCACCACAACAGTACTACGCTCTTCGTCATCATCGTCGTGTGGACCCCAGCAGCTGGCTCGGCCGGTGATGATGTCACCAGTTTCTCCGTTTGAGTTTCTGGCACGTGGGAGCCCCAGGACGCCGGTGTCGCCGTGCGAGGTGGTGGAGGAGGAAGAGGCGGAGCGAGCCATTATCGCAGAGAAAGGGTTCTATCTGCACCAGCCAAGTCCGCTAAGTACACCGCGAGGACCTGATCATCACCCACCTGAGCTTTTGCCTTTGTTTCCTATGCATTCTCCTCGAGACATCACTCAGACTCATCAACCCTCCACCTCTATTTCTTAATTAATAAAATGAGTTACTTCATTACTGATGAACTAGCTAGCCTCCTCGCTCCCTCTACCATTGTTTTCTTTGGAAATTTGGGTCAATTATATGATCTGTTGCTATGTAATTCTTACCTTGATCTTGTTTTATTTATCTATGTGAGAATGCAGCACGGAAATGAATTACTGGGAATAATAGTACGTGGTGTAGAGAGCCAAAATCCAAAGTGGGAATAATAATGTGGCCAAAATAAAAATGGAATAATGTGGCATGCACTCCACTCTCGTTCACTCTTGTCAACTCTGGGATGATGAGAACAAGTGTGATGCAAAAGTGGCTGTGGCGTGCACTTTTTTCTTTCCGTCATAGTTGCTACCTATAACCTATTCCTCTTTTCTTTTATAAAAATCAAATCTATTTTTAGACACATTCGATAAATTTTGATCGTTTCGTTATCTAAATTCCAAAGCACGGGTGCTGTTACTTCGGGCTTCATTATAAAAGATGGAAGCCGTTCTATTGCGGACGGCTTTGTTGCGGACATGTTGCGGACTTCCAAAACTGACCGTTGGATTAGAACACAGCAAATCTGCCCGTCCAATTCATCACCATCACCGCTTTCGTCAAACGCAGTCTCTCTCTCTCTCTCTCTCTCTTCTCAAACGCAGAAGAGCTCCTGGAAGCGAGCACGGCGAAGCCTCGAACTCTAGACCCTTGCACAAGTCCAAGCCCTCCTCCTCCTCCTCCTCCTCCACCGCGCCTTGGCTCAACAAGTGGCCCGCTCGCGGTGCTCCGCCGGAGCCGCCTCGCCAGAAAGATAGAGTCAAAGAATCCGATAGAGTCAACGAATCCGACGGCCGTGAGAAGCCGAGCGGAACTGCGGCGAGGTACACGGACAAGGACAAAGGCCAGAGCGCGATAGAGAGGATCGTGTTCCGGTTGCGGAACCTAGGGCTTGGCGACGAAGACGAGGATGACGAAAGCGGTGATGGTGATGAATTGGACGGGCAGATTTGCTGTGTTCTAATCCAACGGTCAGTTTTGGAAGTCCGCAACATGTCCGCAACAAAGCCGTCCGCAATAGAACGGCTCCCTATAAAAGATATGCCATTGGCAGCTGATCTTGCTGAAACTATATATTGGCTTTCGGCTTTCCGACTTAAAAGTGGGTACAGAAGTTTCCGGATAATATTTGTGTGGAAGGACTGAAAATTGGCTGCAATGTCGCTGTTTGCTGATCAGTTTGCTAAATCTAATCTTTGGTTTGGTACGCTATTAATCTCGAACCGAAGTCGTGATCTTCATGGATTCATTGTAAGAGATGACAACATTGACTGCTTCAATGATGCTGGGAATCCTGGGATTTTTCATTTTTATCGAGCCATGACATAAAGGGTTGTTTGTATTGTTGCCATATTATGCGCACCTGAGTTATAATTTCTTCAAAAAAAAAAAAAAGAAAAAAAAGTAACAAACTTACTTTTCTGAGTTTATCATCAAACAATTTTCAGTGTCTCAGTACATCGATCAGCCAAAAAAAAAGCTAGGCTTAATAAAAAAAACAAAAAAAAACAGAGAATATGATACGAACGTATGCTAAATGCCCTCTCCGAATAGAGCTTTCCACCTTTCTAGAGTGGACACCAGGTGTAAGTATGTACAAATTCTTCAGTCACAAGTTTCTGATAATTAGACTTAAGACTCGGACGACATATCTGAGTATAATCTTCTACCATTAGAAGATGATGTGCTTGATTGACTCCTTGAGCTATCGTGGTCACTCATCACATCCTGCAACTATTTTACACAAATGAAGTTTAACAAAATATGCATGTTCCCATGAAAATAAAAATAAAAATAAAATAAAATAAAAACGAAATATGCATGTAACATAAAAACACATGCCAAAACAAAAAATTACAGTGAAACTTTCCAGCTTCAAAGAGTGCTCGATCAATTGCTCAGGATATTGAAGGCTTAATGGAGAGTATGGATCCTCCTTTCATATTTGTAGTGTTGATTTTGTGCTTATATCTAAAATTGATCAAAGTCCTTTAGACTTCTTTTTAACTAGCTGCTACCACTTAAGAAAAATCAGTTGAGGTCCTTCTCGTACGTGTTGATACATAATCTTCCTTGTATGCATAATACGATGTGTAACTGTGTAAGTTAGGTTATGTAACTCACTTGTCCAGAGGGAAATTGGCCTTTTCTTGGAGAGAATACTTCACTGCCACCAAACATCATAGCATTCATGCTATCTTGGCCAAGCGCTCTCAACCGGTTAAGCCCGGGTAGCACAACCTTCCCAAGATCCGGTCTATCTTTTCGCCTCATTTCAGCACACTTTAAAGCTAGCTTAGCAAAGCTCAAGGCCTCCTTAACAGGCCAGTCTTTAACAGAAGGGTCAAGAACGTCAATAAAGGTCCCTTGCTCAATAGCCCTCTCAACAAGATGTGTCAAACCCATTGGTGGCCGACCTGTTATGATTTGCAGAAGCGTGACTCCGAGTGAGTAGATATCTGATTTTGTTCCAAGCATTCCGGTTTGCTGATACTCTGGATCGATGTAACAGAATGTTCCTGCTGTTGATGTCATGTAGTACTGAGTGACAGAGTCGGCTACAGATGGAGGGACAAGTCTAGCCAAACCTACATCACTAATCTTGCTGACATAATTATGGTCCAGCAATATGTTTCCGGGTTTAAGGTCACGATGTACAAGGGGTTCTGGCTTGCTTTGATGAAGGAACAAAAGCCCTGTGGCAATTTCTGCTGCAATTATGAACCTTAGCTGCCAAGGAATAACCGGGGTATTGCCTTTCCGGGATAGGCGATCTTCTAAGCTACCATTAACCATGTACTCGTAGACAAGGCAGCCGTACTCGGGACATGCTCCAAGAAGGAGGACCATGTTTGGATGTCTTATGCAGCTCAACACTTCAACCTGCATAATGATACAGAGTTTCTCAGATACATCTAGAATACATAGTATATTTCTTCATGAAGTATATTTCTTAATGAATATTGCTTAGATAAATAGAAAAGGTATCAGCCTTGATATTAAGAACTCATAAGACTTCCCTTTATTATGATGTTTATATTATATTAAATGAAACTGTTGTATTTTAGAAGAAACTTTGTAGTAAAATTTAGTGTTAAATCATGTATGAAGTCACAAACCTCTCGCTTGAACTGTGATTTCCCATGAGCTGCATCTGGACGTAGAACTTTTATTGCCACAGATGTATGGTCTAGTTCACCTTTATACACAGGTCCATAGCCTCCTTCCCCAATCTTGAGACTACCTGAGAATTCGTTTGTTGCTGCTTCAATCTCTTCAATTGAATACTTCCTATACCTGGCATCAAATGCCATTCCTGCTTGTGCTTTTTTCCTGTCTTCTGCTTCGTTAAGGGCTTTATTTTCTGCACTCTTCCTTTTCAGTGCCTCGAATTCTGCAACCCTTCGAGCTGCTTGTGCTATTTCGACAGCTGCTTTACATTTGGCTTTCTCCTTCTCTGCAGCTTCCATTGCAACTTCTTCGGCTACTTTTGCCTCTTCTAGTCTCATTTCTTCTGCCCTTTTCCATTGGTTTACTTCATTTGCCTGTTGACATGCCAATATAATGTTTTGCCTGAACTATTGTTCTGATACCAAAAGCTAAAAAAGAAAAGAAAAACACACAATCTTGATTCACGTTTACGCATGAATACCTGATGTTGTGCTATGAGTGCCTCCTTGCAGGCATTATTGTACATGTCCCTTGTTTGCTTGAGCTCTAGCATGAGCCTCCTCATCTCCGATTCCACTCCATCCTATCAAGATCATTGCAAACCAAAATTTAATACTGTGAAATGTGAATTATTTCTCCATGTATTATTGATTTTGCCACAAATACATGTCTCGGAGTAACGACATTAACGTTTCATGTGTAATTCATCTTACCATGTTCTGTGGTGACCATGATATGTCATTATCCATTGATGAGAAGTCATTGTTGGCGAAACCCATGTCAATGTACTTGGTTCCAGAGTACGGTGATGTAGAGCTTCTGTTATCAGTGCTTGACCTTCCGTTGCTGCTCACGAACGATATATCACTCTCGAGAGACAGCTCATGTGTTTTGTTCATTGAAGCTTTTCCTCTTGAGAATGGTGACCTGTATCAGATCTTAGGTTAATCTTTACCAACTGTGGTCATATCTGTTTCAGCATATTAATCATTGCACATAAATTGATATGAATTTAACACATGTTATTGAAACTCAGCCAAATACAGAAACTGCCTAATTGATACTGCAAATATCTATTCCCGACTTCAAAAAGAATCAAAGCTAAAAGCTTACAGGATTTCATTGTCCTTTTGCTGGGTACGGGGCGTATACTGTTTCCTCTCGCCTCCTGGATTGATGAAAGATACTAATTAGTATTTACTAATGACAGGTATGTAACATGCTATTGAGGGTGGCAAATAGGTTATAACAATGCATGAGCTAATACACAGAACAGTACTCATGACAAACCTCTAGATTTCTGGCTGACTGTGCCTTGTGTTTCACTTGAATCTGAAACATTGCTAGCTTGGTACTGTATTTGATTACGCGATTGAGGTTTTGGGGGTAATGAGCTGGTAGCAGATCGCACATATGAGATCTTTCCTTTCCCAATGACATAAACAGTGCAAAAGTCTGGTACCCTTTTCACCACGGTGGTTGGAACGTCTGTAGTCATGAATCTGTTGTGAAACAAAATTTGATACATTTAGGATTGACATGTGCTAATGTGCATGTACGATTGTTTCATCGCAAGGTTTAGATCACAACCTGATGAAGCTGCTTTTTGATGGTGCACCAAGTACCAAAACCTCAATCCCACTGGAATTGACGTAGTTGATGATTCCTTTTGTTATATCTGTATCCTCGATTATGACTTCTTTGCAATTTATCTGCAACAAAAAAAAAAAAATTAAACCATAAGGTGAAGTTCTGGTGTGAAGCTAATTATATTACAGTTCGAGACTCACAGCCTTTTTAGTGCAAAAGCAACGGAATGGAAGAAACAACTCTTTTGCTTGAGCTTCAAGTTGTTTTCTGTACACCTTTGCAACATCCTCCTTAACCTCAGACATAGACACCGAGCTCCCAGCTGCACCATAAAAGAAGAATTAAACAGGTGAAATTATATATAAAAATATGCAATTAATTGATGAGTACTTCACAGACTGTTGAGTTTTAAGAACATTATCCCAGTTCAAGCAACACAACATGTAGACTGTATGGCCTCATGGGTAGATCGTCCGCCCCGGTATCATGTTAAAGTTTTAGCATGCGCCTCAAAACCAATTGGTAAAGGATGGAGAAACTATGTTAAGGATCTATATAGAATCAAGAAGTTGAAATCCGGATGTGGGAGTCCATATTCTTGACGATCATCCATGCATGCATAAGAGAACTAATGAGAGAGGAGGAGGGAGATTGAATTACATTGGTTGGTAACTGCATTTGTTGTGTGTTTAACATGAAGCAATGTGAGAGCTTGGCCTCTGCTGAGAAGATTATCAATAGCCCATTTGATAGCATATTGGCTTCCTCGGTCCTTGTCGATGGCCACCGCCACCGACTCTTCTCTCCTCTCCGCTTTACCTCTGATCCCCATTTCTTCCTCGCCTGAACTCATAAGCTACGTACTATGAATGCCTTATTATCTTCCTTCTTTTGTTTGGGAAATTTTCCAGTTACAAAACCCAGAATGAAGAACAGGATTATTTGTTGTTCCTCTTACCTTGAAAACAATGTTTAAACTTCAATAACTGATAACGCCCTCTTGTTTCTGTTGCTCCTCTCTTGGATTGATTATGGAGCATTAGTCAAAGTAAGTTGGTTAGTTGGGTTAACGCAAGAGTTTCCATAACCATGTCCATCTCTGATCTCTATTTTAAGCTACCTGACTCCAATGAGCTCATTCATCTCTCTGTAACCTTTTCTAAACTTGGCTCAACTTACATGCCCTATGACATAGCACATAATTTAGGAGTTCATAACGAAGGTCATAATTTGTTGGAGATATTTATTTTAGAAATTTTTTACAGCGAAGCCTAACAAATTTGAACGCACAGATGAACAAAGCTAATGTATTACCATTTTCACCTAAATATACTAAACTATGACTTATTTCTCTCTCCTTAATTATGATAGTTATCATGAGGAAATAAACTGTACATACTAAATACTGATATAAGTTAAACTAAACTAACCTGAAGAAAAGATGATCATACTCTAAGACATTATTAAACACTTCTTAATATAGTGATTACCACTATATCTGGTAAAGAGGGACAGCTCTTATTCATCGAGACCTCTAAAAAAATTGGATACAAAAATAAGCATGATGACAACTTATTGTGATACAAAAACTAATTGATTTTCTCGACTATAACATGTTGTGTGTGTGAGATTGAGCTGAGGTTCAAAGAAAAGAAATTCGGTGGTACCCTGATTTCAGGAGCTATATGATGTTGTATGTTTCAATGAACAGAAGCCGAGATGGATTGCTGGTTGTACAGCTCACTTCTGAACTGCTGCCGACTTCTTCTCCTCTTTGTCACAACTGTAAATCCTTCACTATCAACAACTTCATTTGTATCCACATCCGTTGTTTTTGATTGATCACAGTCACTGGATTGAGAAACCAAGTTCCTTTTTCCTTCATTTCCGTAGTGAATTTTTATAATTGCACTGTCATTCTCTACAGCATCAGAATGATTTTCCCGCTTACTTTCACTTTCCGAATCCTTGTTGTGCTGGACAGATTTTACGATAAAGCTCAGCAATATCTGCCTTGCAAGCTCTGACTTCTCAGACTCAGAAATGCTCTTTCTCTCGGCTTTACCATTTGATTTCTCATCCATCTCTTCAGCTCTATTCATTTCAAATGAAGAATTTGAATCAGTTGCATATTCTGCATATCCATCCATGTAATCTGCTGGCAAACTTCTCCCGGGAACAAACTCTGGAGCATGTGGATTCATGATTCTTGGAGGTCCATATCCACTTCTTTCTGAAAGGGGTCTTTGAAACTTTTGAACACTTTGCCTCATGCGAAAAGAATAGTTGGTTTTATAATACAAAGGTGACCGAGGACCACAAGGAACTCTGGCAGCTACTGGGGGTAGCACAGGTGCACAAAGCATTGCTTGACTGGCTCTCACATCATATACACTTGTAACAGCAACTGGATTTAGAGGGTGAGCCATGGTGTGTGGTCTTGGATTGAATGGTTCTGCTGCAGCTGATAGCTTACTTCCATTTTTTTCTGCAGACCTTTCTTCCACAGTTTCAGGGCCTGTATCTTCTGATGGGGTTGAACTTGCATGTGTTCCTTCGGTCTCGTCCTTTGGAGTGAATTCAACTACCCCTATGCTTTCTTCAGTTTTCAATGTCTCAGGTGGAGGGTTACACACCTTTTTTTCAGATTTTTCCACATTTAGGTCGTCAACTTTATCCAGCAATGACTTTAGGACAGTACCTGGAGGTGCCAAAGCTACTTGTTTGTAAGATACAGATTTTGAAGTCAAGTTCGTAAGAGTCGCTGGAGTAGTGGAGACTTTAGAAACAGTATTCTTGGACTGAAGCCTAACTGAGTCCTCTCCAGTACTCACAGTACAAACCTTTGATTGCTTTGATGAGGATGAATCATTTAAAAAGCTCTTCGCAGCTGCAGTCTGTGATGAGGATTTAACTTCCCTCGAATATTTACTTTCTCTGAAGTGTGAAGATTCACTATCTGGCCTCCTTCGACTGAACTTCCTCCCAGAAGTGGTATTTCCAGACCTCCCCTTTGAATTGGCTTCTTGCCAGCCTTCATCTGAAGTTGTTTCTTCGGCTGTTACACCGGTAACTGACAAACCATTTCTCACCGGTAACTGACAAACCATTTCTTCCTCCAGTTCCTGATGAACCCATCTGTCCTCAACTACTTCAGTATTATCATCTATCAAGACCATAGTGTTTTCAAGTCCATCACTTGGCAAGTCATCTTCACCTACCGCATCTTGATGTTCCTGATAGATAGTATCACTCAACTGATGAACCTGCAAATATAAGCATATAACATGTGAAATACAGATTGGATATACCGTAATATCATGCCCTAATAGTAGGATCAACTACGAATGCAATCTGTAACAAGAATATACAAGGGAGAATCTATTCACCTTTGCCCGTCGCTGCTTCCTATGTGCATCATTTACTTTTGAATCTTGATCAGAGCTAATGTAATCCAGGAGATCTGACACACTGCATTGGAACATGAAACGGTTTAGTCCCCACACGTTTAATTAAATAGAATCAAGTAATTTGGGAATACCATATTAATACCTAAGGTGACCTTTGCTCGCAATCAAGGCATCAGGCTTTGGAGATCCATTTCGTGCTGCTTCTTGCTGCTCTAGAGACTTTGACTCAAAATATTCAAGCCATGCTGCTGCATCCTGCTCAGGAATATACAAGTCATTAACATGTTAACTGACATCTTCAAATTATGAGTATAAGATGATAAGCTACAGTCACATCAGTTTCTTTTAATAAGTAACAGAAAAGGCCAACAACACAGATTTATCAACTGAATCCATCCATCCATCCAACAAATACAGAGAATAGTAAAGATTGTGTGGTTACCTGAGTACGAAGATCCTCAGGTCCAAGTTTGTCTTGAAGTATCTTGAGTGTTGTTTGCTCATGTTGCACACTTAGAGAATATGCTTCCATCAATGAAAGAGCTATGGCTATGGCATGATAGCTTGCAGCAGTCTAAAAGGTGTAATAACCATGTAAAAGATTCAATTTAGAAGTTTGAAATATAAGAAGTTTGCAGAAAAATGAGGGACATCATGCAGCCATGCACAGAAGCACATCCAAATATATAATATATCTACATATATACAGAGAGAGAGAGAGAGAGAGAGAGAGAGAGAGAGAGAGAGGGGATGAGGATATGTAGTCACACCTGTATGTGATCTGCTCCTAATAGTCTCTGGTTGCACTTGAGAGCTTCATGTAGGTATCTGAGAGCAACATGGACATTTCCCATGCCTTCCTCCATCATAGCCACATTTATATATGTCGCAGCTGTGTTAGGGTGAGATAGTCCACATGTAAAATGAAGAAGAAACAATGCACGATTTACATACCTACACAAAAACACAAAAAAGTTAACTTACTACCATGAAAGGAGAAGTTAAAACAAATGTGTTACATGTAGCAAAAAAACATACAAATGACAGAAAAATTAAGAATCAAAGTTTGACTTACTTCAAAGCCAATTCGATGTATTGAAGACGGTAGTAAAAAACGGAAAGATCCCCATAGCTTTTCATGGTATCAGGATGGTCCAGCCCAAGTTCCCTTTCATTAATAGCTAAAGCCTTCTGCTGATAAATGGTTGCCTGACCAATGAAACCGAAGTAAAAGATTTAGTCGATAGAACAGCAGCACAAAAACAGAAATGCAATCCATCATTATTAAAAGAAAGTATACCTGATTAAAATCACCCGTGTGGTAAAGAACTACTGCTAAAAGGCTGTAAGCACTTGCAGTAACTCGATGATAGGGACCACAGACAGCTATCATCTTCGCTAGTGCCTTTAAGTTCAAGAATGGAAAATCAGTATCAGGACTGAAGACAGAGTTGACATTATTTTCGATTGATATGAAGACGTACCTTTGTTCCGTAATGTACAGCATCATCTAACTTTCCTTTATCAAGAGCAATCTTAGATGACTCCAACAGATTTCGTCCATCAGCTGAAGAGCATGCTACATGCTGTGAAACAATATAAAATATGTAAGAGATTTGTAATCCACTAATTCTGAGTAAATAAGAAACGGGTTAATAAACGGAATAACACCTTACACACTGGAACCATGCTAATAATGTCATATTTGCTGAAAGGGTTATGACATGGAATGTCATAATCTCGTGGGGCCAACTCCAGCCCAACCTGGAAAAAGAGAGCGTAAAAACCATGACACTGCTATGATAATATATCAGGACTGATACCAGTCATATTTAAAATACCTTATAGCAAAGTCCTCGGAGAATTGACAACTTCCTCAAGTGCTGAAATTCATCTTTCAGTGACCAACCAAATTTTCGGGCCAGGAATATTCGTAACCATTGCAATTTGAGGACATCATCATCCATCCCAGAGCCTCCAAGTAGAAAATTCAGGGTTGCAGCTATTGCCGCAGACAAGTCAGTTATTTTGCCAACAGAAGCCACCACTGCTTCAACCACATGCTTGAAAGCTCGAGTAATCATCTCATGAATACAAAGAGACTGTATATGAGGAAGTTTCTCTGAAAGTTCAACCTGATTTTGTGAACATTATATTAGGAATAGAAATAAACAAAAAACAAAAAAAAACAAGGTTACAGGTCTCAAGTACAAGCAGCTCAAATTAACACGAGGCCAAAGACATGTAAAAAAGAATAATTTTCATTAAGGATCCCATAAAGAAAATTGACCACAAAAAACGTAAGAGAAAAAGAAGAAGAAAGATGTAATTGGTGGAGAGAGAGAGAGAGAGAGAGAGAGAGAGAGAGAGAGAGAGAGAGAGAGAGTCCTCACTACACGACCCAAAGACTGCATTTTCAGCCCCCTTAAATGCATGAAATCTGTCAGCGTACGGCCATCAACTGGAGAAAGTTCAAGTGATCCAAAGTCTGTTACCTAGTAATGTAACAGATTTAGATCATAAACAACGGAGATAACTGTAAGAGGACAACTCAAATCAAACAGAAGGGTACCAGCTTTGGCAAGGCAACTTCATCATAATATTTGTACGCCATCTTCATTAGCTCATCTGCTGACTGTCAGAGTGTTACAGCAAGCAAGCTTAAACTGTTAGCTCTCAACAACACAAAGTATGTGCTACATATTGGTAAAGCATGGTAGCAACTTTGTTTTTCAGTAAATGACACATCATTAATAAGAATATAGATTCCACTGAAAATTATTTAAAGATAGTCTCATTCTCATAACCTTTAGATGAAGATTAGTTCCACTTTCTTTCAGACGCAAATAGGCTTCTTCTGAAATTAAAGTCTTCAATTCTGCCTCATTGCTGCTGATTTCGTGGCTCCTGCCATTATTTAGCTCTAATTTATCTGATTCCCCATTTAGACTGAGAGCGCTAGCATCTATATCTTCCTCATCATATGTTCCGGCTTCAGTACTTGTTTTATTTTCCCTCTTCTTCAAAAATTTAAATTGCTTCCCTAGACCTTTAACAACTGGTGCAGCCACCTCATTATCATCCTCAGGACCATCAGAATTGTTTACTGGTGTTTCCTGCTTAAGTAAATGTTGCAACCAGCAAGAACCAAGTTCCCATCTAATAGACCTCTCAGAATTGGCAGGCTCGTCCTCTAACTTTGTCAAGCTCTCTTTTATTACTCTTCGAACCAGAGACATTGAATTTTCTAAACCATCTGAATTAGAGTTATCCACTGATTCAGTGTTGAACTTTTGAAGCAGAACCCTGAGGCTGTGAAGAAAAATGACAGAACGAACATTGAATCAATGTACAGACATAAATGACATGAAACTATTCAGAGATGAAGCATGTTTCACCAAGTTAGAGATGGAACTACAATTCTTCATATTGGCTTATTGAAGTAAAAATTGGATGACAGATGAGAATATGACAAAATCCCCCTTCACGTTCATAAAGTCTCTAATCATATCTACCATCAAAAGAACAAAATAAAAAAACACATAGTTCTAACCTGTTGAGATTAAGAGAATTGGCTCCTCCATCTGGTTGATCTTCAATGTCAATATCTTTAGCCTCATAGCTTCCCTTCTTTATTTTACCAACAACTTTAACTGTTGCAATGTATCCACAGTGCCTCACATTGACCACACATAAGGAGGGAGTATCCTGCAAAATTACAATTGTTTCATTTCTTCATGCTAGCACTGTGATAGTAGAAACATATAGTCCTCAGAGGACAGAAATAAAGAACAAAGATATTTGTGTAGGTACTGGTAACCACCACCTGTTAAGCCTTAACTTTTATTTTTCCTTTTAAAACGAAAATCAGTATATGCCCTTTAACCAGATCAGGAATGAGAAACAATCTAATGCAATGGAAAAATAGCTTCCTATAATGTGTTCCGTCTTCACTGAGCAGGCATAAATGCATCATATGAGCATGATATAAATAGACTTACATGAACAACCACACTCTCATCCGAAGTTAAACCCTTGAGTAAACACCTCTGAGAAACTTCCTTAGTACTGCATAGATGATTACCACTAACTTTTACTTCGGAGTTTGACAATGGATCTGTTATATCACGTTTTACAACAATTGACAAGTCTCCGACATGTTCATCATAAAGAACAGAACCCGGAGAACAATTGGTCATCTCTTCTGCATTCACAGTAGAATCTATTATACCACGTATTGCTGCAGCAGCTTTGAAGACCGCTACATCAATGAATCTAGTATGAAGCAAAAATGCTTTTCGGTCTCGAACAACCCTCTCCTCCTCAGTTTTGCAAGGCATGCAAGCCAAAATTGCAAAATCAGTAGCCCATTGCTGATGATCATATTCACCATTTCTTCCCTGACCTCCACCATTTCCACCCCAATTTTCATCTTCAGTTGGCAGGGATGGAAAGATTGATGGAGACTCAGCAACAGATGGAGGAACAAGCCATGTGTTTGCTCGAAAACCATATGGAAGGTCACCAAACTAAACAAAAAAAAAACACATTAAAAGAAAAGCTTAAAGACTACTCATTTCAAAATAAATTACATTGACATCAAAGTCATTCCTCACCTTGTTATGATCTACAAAAGCTTTCATCAAGGATTCATACGCCTGCAACAACCAGAAGATAAAGTCAGGTCACAGAAACCAAATCATGCATAAATGCTGATGGAAATCAAGAAGGTCCTTTAAGAGTCAAATAGTTTTCCAGCAAATAATTTTAGTCATAGGAAATTTTGAAGAAATACAAGCATAAAGTTCAAATATGGATGGAATCATATACTGCTACTTTGCTTTTAACTATAAATTTGTGTAAACAAATTAAGCGAAATCCAAATTTATTAGGGTTAAAACATGTGAGATATGTTGCTTGCATCTACATTTTTTACTCTTTGATTCTGGCTGATGCTACTTCATTCTATAATCAAGGTATAATTGAGTGTTAGTTCCTCACATTAGCAAAAGCTCTACTGAACTGTTGCAGAAGATCCACCAATGAGTGGCTTTGTAAAAACTGCTTTCCCACTGTGTAGAACCCTTTCAGTGATGCAACCACTTGTATTTGCTTCCCATTGCAAATCTTAATCTGCATGTATTCATGTTACTGTCAGAAGCATCATCAATATGAAACAGAAAACACTACATCAGGACAGCCACACATACATAAGGACACCATGTGAACCATATCAAAGTTGAAAATGACCCTACACTACAAAATGACCCAAAGAAAACAACAAATCATACAGTACCATAATACAACCACCCAAACAACTTCCCTTTTTTCAATTTTCACATGGAATATGTCGGTTATCGGTGGTTCGAAAAAAAAAATATCTCGATGGATATATCGAGAAAATATCAAATATCAATGGAAATTTTATCAATTTTTATCTAAAAATTGTATTTTCGACCAAAGATAGACTAAATATTAGATATTAGAAAGATATGAAAATTAATATCGATACTTATAAAAAACGAAAATTTCGAGGATATTGTGGATATTTTAGTCCTTGGTAAAATTTCAAAGTAGCTTCACTTTCCCACATAGTTACTGTAATTAGTGCACTCAAAACCATATAATATACATAATGTGACGGACATTATGCCCTAAAGTCTAGGCATTATGATCAACAATTGTTTTTCTTTTTTGTTGGTGCACAATATCAACGTGCATATGATTTTTACTTATTTATAGGACCATGTGAGTCGTCCCCATATAAAATACCCAAAAAATAATAATTATAAGAAAATAACCTGCATTTGAAAATAGTCACCGTCGCGCGTGTCGTCCACGTCACACCTCCGTAAATCTACACAAAGTAAAATGTAAAAAAAGAAGAAGTAAAAAACCATTTCTGAGGAATTGAACGCAGTAAAAAAAAATCAGAGAAAGGAGAGAGAGATGGTACTGACGGAGAATGGGAGGCGTGAGATGAGGGAAAGAGAAGAAGTCGTAGAAGTCGGAGAGCTTCGGGGTCGGGTGAATGGCGACCATCCCGAGGCTCTCCGAGATCGCCGAAACGGACGGTGAGGGTGGGGCGGAGCTTTTGGTGAGTGGCTTGGTGGTGGCGGCGGTCTTCTTGGACTTGGAGTCCGGGGCGGAAGCGGAGTGTTTGGGCTTGGCGAATCGGGTCGTGCAGGCCACCAGGTCCAGCAGACGCCGCACGTGCGCAACTGCTTCGGCTTCTTCGGGGTAGTCCTCTGAAACATAGTAAAACAATTTTATGGTAAATTAATGCACTTTTCTTTTTTGCTGATAAAGTATAAGAGGGTATGGTGTGACTAATAAAAGAGCTAGACGCTGGATGTCATTTTCAAGTGCTAATTTTTCTTACAGACTCTTGTTGTTTTGAAATATCTATATTTTTTTTTGTTAAATAAATGATAAATTCGTACCTAAATTATTGATTGACGATTTGACGTCTGAAACTTTGATTACTCTTCCTCAACAAAGAAAATTTAAAAAAGAAAAAGAAAAAAGAATTATAATTTTAATTATAGGTCAAAGGTTTGTCACAGCAATGGTTTAAAGATAATTTTTTAAACTTGTGATTTTTTTTCTTCTTTAATAAAGCATATAAATTTTGCGGTTACAAATAAAAAGAAATTAAGTATGAAGCTGTCACAGGGAAAGCTAGAAAATCTTTATGGCATTATTTTAGTTGAGAAGATCATGCTAAACTAACTCACTCACTGTCTTTAGATGACATTTAATTAATATTTTCACAGATATTAAAACACCTAACCAAACCTAGCTAGGGATTCTTTAAACTACTAGAAATGGGCACCATGATGGGTGGTTGCCAGAGGTTGGTGCAGGATGACCAGTAAGGTAAATTTAACCTACCTTCAACCATTTTCAGAAGACAGGGTTTCAGACTAACCACCTCTACCCTTTCATTCAGTCTCTTCCCCTTCACCTGCAAAATGCCAAAGCAAGAAACAAAAACTATTAACATCCCCCAGCAGATTGATTAGGAAAACTCAGAAAAGTTCTGGGGAAAATGAATTATTGGTAATCTGATTAATATAAACTAAAGGCTTACTTCATGAGACAAGGAATAGTTTGTAAGATGACATGTCTCTACATTCACAGCCAGTAGTCTTTTAACATCGAGTATCTTGTCAGTGGAGATACCCTTCATATCATTAATCAAATTATACCCATCGTTAGTATATATAAACAACTTGTTACATTAATATTTGGGTTTAATTATGGAACAGTTAATTTGAACATAAGCAAAACTAGAAATAGAAGAAAAGTTCATTGAGCTAGTATACACCTTGAGAATAACTTGTGTGTCATATGGAGTAATGACAGTGATGTCAAGAACACTAGGAACTGCAAAGGTGTCAAAAATGGAAGTACAAGTTCATAAGCATGCAAGAGTTTAATTAAGTGGGAAATTATCAAAAAGGGATTGGAACTCAAAGAAATTAAGTAATCTAACCCTTCTTCTCTTCCTTCTTCTTCTTCTTATCAGACTTGGCCTTGTTGTTTTTGCCTCTGCCTGATTTTGGGGCCATGGAGGGAAAATGAATTGGTTCTAGCTCTCTTGCTGCTTCAACAAACTGTATATGAATTTGGAAACAGTCTGAGAAACCCAGAAGTCACCGGTGCCAAACTTAGGTAGAATGACTAGAATCAATGAAACCATGCAGGAATCGTATGCAAAGAGGAGAATGAACAAGAAGAAGGGTGTGTGCAGAGAGTTTGGGAGTACTGAGTGAGTAAACAAAATTTTGTTTGGTAAAAGGTATTGTCAATAAAAAGATAGGATAGGGCTTACCCTGTTTTGGATTTGGGAAGAATTGTGGCCTCTCCTGATATTATTGATTTCACAAGCTCTCTTTCTCTCTGTCTCTCTCTGAGAGAGAGGAAGGGCAAAATGACATAGGCTTATAAGAGAGGGTAGGAGTGAGGGGAGGCCCATGCATCGGAAGAGAAAGTGGAACCGAGTAAGCGTGAGAGTGACGGCTGATAGGGCGACGCGTGGCAGGGGATGGTGTGGCCATTCGTTTTTGTTTTATCAAGTGTTGGCACCTTGAGATTTTCCCACCAGCAAGGAGAAACATTATGACCGTTGGTTTGGACGTATGAGCTAAATTCGGAGAATCTCTTGGTATATATGTTCATTATTGGAATCCAGATTTTGTCACAGTTTTCGTGGTTATTAGTGCTTGTAATTTAGTCAAAGAAGAGGCCGGGATCGAAAGCAATTTACATTCCTATTCAAGTTCATAGGGATAAATTTCTTATTGATAAAAATGGACGCCATGAAAGACCCCAATTAATAATCAAAGATGCATGGCGTCGTGATCCTCCTAACACAAACACGTACGACACCCCAGCTTGCCACTTTAGTTAAAACTTCAATATCCTCTCTAGCTACAACTCCATGAAGAAGAAGATCAATCCGGGAAGTCAAAACATTGGAAACTCTAATCTCACTAATGAGACGAAACCATTACTGTAACTAATAGAAAAAAAAAACTAAGTCAGCAAATCATCATAAGTCAACTACTTTTATACGTACCTTGCTTTCTGGAACCTCGTGTCTGTGTGTTTTCGATCAACTAGGCTAACTACAAAAGATTGACGCCGACCGGAAACCAGAAACTTGACGCCGGTGACCACAACGACGGCGACCGGGAAACTTTGAATTGGTGGCCAAGGAGGGTTTCGGAGTCGTAGGAGTCTTAGATGGTGTTGTTCGGGCTGGTGATGGAGTTAACGGTGGGGACGGAGGTTGCCCGTGGCCGAAGACGGTGAGCATGGAGTCGGGTTTCTGGAGAACGTGTTTTGCTTCCAGATTTGTAGGGTCTCGTTGATCCTTAAGGTTGGGAATCTGTGGGAGAAGTGCCACTTGCAGCCATTGTTGATTAGATCGAGTGATTTTGGTTCTCGGAGGCATCGAGAATTTGAGGAATTTCCATTTGATTGGAGTTGAAGAAGGCAGAGAACGAACACATCTATTCTGGTTGCAATTCTCTCATACCAAACATCTGATAAGATTAAAATAAATCCAATCTTATCCTAATCAAATCCATTGATTATCCAACCTTCTTGCCTATCCTAGTTGCCAAACGCCTCCATAATATGAATATGAAGTACATCATTTCCTAAAATCAGAGTTAAGGATTATGTTGGATAATCAATCGTTGAATTCAACTGTTACTGTAGGAGGCAGGAACAAAATATCAGAAACTAGTGGGGAAGCTGCTGAAAGGCGTTGCTCGTCTTTGAGGGTTCAAGTGTTAATAATGTTGAAGCTGCCAACAAGTTCTTTCCAAACAATCCCTTCTTCAAAGTCTCTCTTCGGGTATATCACATAGAGAGCGCAAATGTGGTATATCCAGTCATCTGCAACCTATTCATACACTATGATCAGTAGTTCAGTGCTACTTACAAATATCCCTTCTTTTTTATGCAGGGTGTACCAGCTAGTTTTATCAAGAGTTGCATAGAGGGACAACTGGAGAAACAAAGAGTGACTTCAGGTTGAAAATAGATTGTGGCCTGTGAATTTGAACCCTCATTCTAAAGTATCTGGCTTACTGTGTAGAGGTTGGATTGCATTTGCCAGGGAACATGATTTGAAAAAAGGTGGTGTTTGTGTATTTGAGCTTTTGGAGAAGAAAGCCAAAAATATTATACTGAAAGTTCACATTTTCATATGTGA
Organism: Fragaria x ananassa; assembly: GCA_034370585.1. Classification (NCBI taxonomy): domain Eukaryota; kingdom Viridiplantae; phylum Streptophyta; class Magnoliopsida; order Rosales; family Rosaceae; genus Fragaria; species Fragaria x ananassa. The sequence continues at coordinate 20,054,287 of CP139752.1, forward strand.
TTACGTCTAAAACTAGGACTAGTGTCCTTTTGAAGAGTTCAATAATCACATTTTGGTATCTTGCATGTAGTTCATTATGGAGAAATTAGTTGCTATTGTTGTTCAACGTTGATGATATAACATGAGCATGATTTTATGTTGGAAAATGATTGTTAGTCAGAATGACGTGAGTCTTATTATTTTTTCATCGAGAACAATCAGATTTTTATATGTGAAACTCACCTCACATTTCTTAACCATTATAATTGGTCTAGTGACTCTTGTTTAGATGTGTATGCTCTCCATCTAAGATTTAAGACCATAATCTATTAAAATGACTGGATACTCTGTAGTAATGCATAGTTAAAGCATTTCACATGAGACGATATGGATTAACTTTTATATTTTGTTGATGCAAAAATCAAACTAACTAAACGTAGTATTAACTCATATTTGAACTCGTTTTCTTCGTTAGGTTGGATGAAAACAACCCCAAATCCGAACGGATCTACTTTAACAACTCCAATAACAATGGATCAACCCTTCAATTTTTTATTATTATTATTATTATTATTTTTAAATTGAGTAGAAACTAGAAGCCAAAGTTAAGAGTTTGAACAAGTCGAATCGAACTTGACATTATACCGAGCTCAAATCCACCCTGTACCCACACACATCAGACCCCAGAGAGAGACCCAAAAGGCGCGCGAAATGCCAGAGCTACCGGAGGGCCATACAGGACAACTGCGTCGGGAAGAAGATCACGAAAGCGATCGTCGGGATGATGCTATCGGGGAAGAGCATCATCTCCGCCCACCGTAAGGGCAAGAACATGTGGCTCCAACTCGACTCCCCTCCCTTCCCTTCCTTCCAATTCGGTGCCGTTTCGACTCCTCTTCCTGTTGTTAGTTTCGACAATGTACTTGTCAGAATTTTCACATTTCAATTTTGTTGTGTAGGGATGGCGGGTGCAGTGTATTTTCACCAAATACAAGAGGTAAAAGCCCGGCACAACGAAAACTGATGTAAATGGTTGATTTTTTTGATTGTGATAATGTTGTGTGATGGTTGCAGATCTGCTGTTAAGGACACTGATGAGTGGCCTTCCAAATACTCCATGGTTTTTGTCCAAGTAAGTAACATTTGCGAATCACTATTTTCGCATCCATGAGGGTATTTCAATTTTGGAAATCAAATAATGACTGAAGTTGAAAGGAGTTCTTCATTGCAAATATATAGTTTGCACAAAGTTTTTGGGTTATGAGATGCTTCATACTAGTCTCGTTAAGATAGCAGTCACTCTTTTCAAGGGTATCTTCCTTTAAGACTTATCAGTGCTTACTTAACTCACATCAGAATGTGGAAAGGAACATTAAGTGTTCTGATTAACCCACAGTTGTCAATAAATTGTGAACGGGATGATTTTTATGAATGATTTTCGGCCAAATGTTTTTGCTTTTTAAATGATAACTATCAATTACTCCTTGCGCAGCTGTATGATGGCCTGGAGTTCTCATTCACTGACAAGAGGCGATTTGCGAAAGTCCGCCTGCTCAAAGATGTATGTAGCTTCCATCTAAAAACTGTCGAACTTTCCTTTCTCTCTTTTTGAGGGTGGAATTTAATGAACTTATAAGTTCTAATGTGTTTGATACCCAGCCAACTTCTGTGCCCCCCATATCTGAGCTTGGGCCTGATGCTCTCTTGGAGCCAATGACTGTCGATGTACTATTTGCATCATTAAGCAAGAAGAAAATATCAATTAAGGCTCTATTGCTTGATCAGGTTAGCACATCATAGTTCTGTCTCTTGAGCAAGAAGGATATTCATGTGTTGAGTCAATGATCTCATTACACTTAAATACAAACCTTGAGTCAATCTAGTACTATAAGTGATCATGTTGATATGTAGACTATTGTTCCGTTACGGAATAGATATAACCTCCTCTTGTTTTATTTTGCAGAGCTTTATATCAGGAATTGGCAATTGGGTTGCTGATGAAGTACTATACCAAGTGAGTCTGGTTCTCATACTTTATATCATTAGTTTTATTCAAATTCCATTTATGGTTGCCTTATTTTGATTGATGATTTTGAACTATCATATCGACCGAAAGAGGATTGAGATTGAGATAGGGGGTGGAGTTATAGACCCAGAGAAGGGATCAGTTGCAAGTTAAGATAAATGAAGAATTTTGTTGGCTTTTTGTATTTACTTGAGAGGACATGATGTTCATGAGTTGATGGGGAGATGCATTTATGATCTAGATTTACAAGGGCTGGATGATTAGGGATTAATGGTTTTGAACCCTTTATGTGTTTGTCTAATGTGAATAGCTTACCTTACGAGTGGGATAATAAGTGCCTAGTACATTATTGGTCAGCAAATGGGATTAAGTTATTTGAATGGGATCCTTACTATCCCATTCTTGGAGGAATGGTAAAAAGCTCAAGAGGAACATTTGTATTTCATGTTCAAGCGTACAATTAAAATTAGCAGTTATATGAGCTGAGATGACTATTGTATGTATGATCTATGGCTTTCTGGATGTATATGGAGCTGTCATTTACATTTTTTAATGTCCAAAGTATGAAATATATTTTCCTTTATAAAGTATCTACTGTATTTCCTGTGTCTAGAATTGTGGAATCATTAAACTTGTGTTGTAATGGGAGTACGGGACTGAACAAAATGGTAGAGAATTTTAATGCATCGTAATCTGTATGTTTGGTCCATCTCAGATAAGGAAGTCAAGATAAGGAACATTATCTAAACTGCATTTTTACTGTGAATATAAAACAAGGATTTTTCATTTTTGCTTTTCATTTTTAGAAAAATAAACAAAGGATTTTGGTTTGACCCCCATTAGCTGTAGTCTTAAGCTTTGCCCAATCCAGCTTTGCTTCTTGGGGTTTTAAAAGTGTAGTAATTTCATTTCATACATATCATACTATTTAGTTTACATTTGTTGCTGATTGTTTCAGTTAGATGCTCTAAAATGTTTTGGATATCTAGTTTGTACATCTAGATTTTGTTTGCTGCTGGAGCTTTAGTTATCATTTTGTTTGTTGCAGCCAAGAATTCATCCGGAGCAAAGTTCTGTCACCCTGTCCAAAGAATGTGTTGAAGCTTTACACAAAAGCATCAAAGAGGTCAGAGATTCAACTCTGATAATTTGTCTTTTGGACGTAAATATGCACTGTTCATTGCAAATATAGATTATAGAGTAATGTACCTGAAGGCATGGGCGTAGCTACTATAGACCAGATGGGTCAAGTGACTCTTTTCAATTTTTCAAAGCTGTTATTCTAGGTTAAATATTTGGATTTTCAAAAATATTATATAATACCTCATTTGACCCTTCTGAGAAGGAAACAAAATTATCTGGCCCATTCCACAATAATAGGTCATCCTTAACTAACCTAGAATATTTCTCTTCCCTTTTATTTTTGTCTCTCTTATTTCTCTTCCCCATTAGCCCTTTCTTTTATCTTTTGCTGAGCCTTTTCACTTTTTTTCACAGGATTTTTTATTTTCTAAGTTTTGCAGACTAGTCTTTAATTCAATTTTCTTTTTGACCATCCCAAGTAAAATTCCTAGCTACGCCACTGCCTGTAGGTTATTGAATATGCGGTTCAAGTTGACGCTGAATCTATCCACTTCCCCCGTGAATGGTTGTTTCATTTTCGTTGGGACAAAAGGGCTGGAAAAATTAATGGTAAGAAATTGGTGATATATGTGTGGCTTTTGTTTTACAGGTCATTGAAAAATCAGTTGAAGTTGGAGCAGATAGTGATCTAGTAATTGGATTTTTCATTCCCGTGAAAAGAAACCGGGAAATGTGTCGGTTGATGGTTTGGTTCTTAACCCCTTATCCATGCAAGCTTTTATTTAAGCATAATTTAACCTTCCTTTAAACAACATCTCGTATATGACTTGTATTTTCTTGTAATGCAGGGAAGAAAATTGATTTTATCACAGTTGGTGGCAGGGTGAGTCATTTTGGAAGAGTGTCCCTCTTCTATTGTTATTGTGGCTATTCTAAGTTTGAATCTTTTAAATGTGCCCCTCTTTTTTTTTTTCTAGACTTCAGCGTTTGTACCAGAGCTTCAGAAGTTAACTGGAAATCAAGCTGCCAAAGCAGGAAGTAAAAGAATTAGTAAGCATGTTGATGATGTTGATAAAGAAGCCAGTGATGAAGAAGTCAAGGGAACTGCCAAATCTAAGAAAGGGAGGAAGCCTGGAGGTCAGGCCAAGAGGTCTACAGTGAAAAGAAAATCAAAAGGCAGTGATGAAGACAGTGACAATGATGATTCCACCGATGATGTCGATCATGAAGACGATGATGATTCTGCTGATGAAGATATAAAGAACAAAACAAGAAAGGTGACAACTAATAAGCAATCCAAGGCAGAGATGACATCTAGGAAAAAGGTGCAGGCCAGTCAAAACGGCAAACCAAAGAAGAGAGCGAAGTAGATTCTGACTTTAGTTCGTAGCCCAGTCATGTGTTTCTGAGGGAAAATGGGATGCGCAGGACGGCATTCAGGTTTGATAACTCAGTTAGTAGTAGGCAACTTTTGTTATGTAACTGGGCTTAATTCTAGCTATGTGGATAAACTAATGACTTCCATCATGTGTTATATGCTAAACCGCGGTCGGAAACATGAAATTATCTCTTTTCTTCCAAGTTCCACCTAAAAGAGGGGCTTTCAACTGATGTTAGAGTGTGTCGCAGCAGAATCAAATATCTTACTGGACTAATCAAAGATTACGAAACCTCAAAAAGAAGAAATTATGAAATTCTCTGCAACAGGTCAACTTTATATTGTTAATTAGGATTCAGTTTTTCGCATACATAAAATGCTTGGGATAACACCTCTCGAAACGACTGCAATTCCCTATTTGACCACGTTAACCACCAGCTATGGCTTGCTCTTCGCTTTTGGGCAAGCCATAGATTTCTTCAGAAAATTGATCGACTGGTGGAGCTCTAATAGTCTACAGGTGTTTATTTTCTTCAACCTGCGAAATTGTGTGGTGAATTTGGATGTGGCTGAAGGATGCAGCAGAGGTGGAGAAGGCGTTGTGGATTTGGGTTGTTTGGCGGCGAAGATCAAAGAGGATTAAAGAAGAAGAAGAACGAGGAGGCTATGAGGAACTGAATCAAGTTTACATGTACTTTTATAAGCAGGTCTTTGTGTAATGGATATACAAAAACTGACATGTTACATGAGAAGTCTAATTTCACTCATTTGTTTTGCATGACAAGTTTGTATTCCATGATCCAGTAGGTAAAGCTAGAACTCAAGTAGTCTAATATGTAATTCTCATATATATAATAAATCAAACATTTATGATCGTTTTCTCATATATAGTATATATGAGAATAAAAAGTTTCTATTTAACCATATTTAATTTGCAGATTATAGGTGTGAGGTTAAGTTGATGATTTGTTCTCAGGTATGGCATACAACTATACAAGTGCTGCTTTGAGAAAACGATATATTGAGTGGCTTTACAGCCCCAAAAAGAATCTCATGGACTAAACTGCGTTTGGATATATGAAATTCAACTCTTCGCTTGCACATATGAGAGGGCATTCAACTGATGAGGTTGTGGTGAGTTACGGTTGAAGCAAATAAGTTACTGCACATTCAAATACCAAGGGTGACAAAAATTACATAACCACCTGAAGAGAACAGTATGAAATTCTTGTACTGATGCACAATTTGTGGACCACTGATATATAATCTCATACTGATACACAATTTGTGGAAATGTATAGAAAATTATTCACTATGATATACACAAAGTAGGGTTAAATATTCACACATCAATTGACAAGGAATTTCTTAGGATCTTCTTTGCAGTTTAAGTGATCCTCTATAGTCATGCAGCTGTTTTACTGAAATAAAATGAAAGAGGTACGAAAAAATTTAAAGGTAAACTCTGTTGGTATTGTGTAGTATAATCAAGTCGGTGATATTTTTAGGGAGAAATCTTTACATACCTTTCAGCAACAATGATACTGATTTCCAGATTAGATATTGATTCGTGCATTGAACTTAAAAGAACACTCTTAGAGCAGTAACAACTCTCTCAGGCCTGTTGTAATTGTTCAATGCTTGATTAGGAAGAAAGAAAGGGGTAAAAACTAAAAAGTTGTAATGCACTTAATTTAAAAGAAAAGTTATTTACCAGTCCTCCTGTGGCATATGCCCGGCACCTTCTATCAACTTAAGGTTGACAACAGTGGGGTTTGCTTTCTTAAACTCTTCTGCCACAGATTGAGGTAGATACTTGTCTGAAATTCCCCATGCAACAAGAGTCGGTACATCCCATCTAAAGTCCATACGTGATTTATTATTTACAAATCATCAGCAGAAGTACACAAAGAGAGTATAAAAGATGAAGTTAGAACATTATACAAATCTGTGTTTCTTTGACCATGCTGTGGACCATTATCAAATTCATATCAGACCAACAATCCTAATTCATGTTTTTCATGATGTTAATTACTAATGATACAGTTAAAAGATTGTATGGATTGATCAATCTTTCTTGGTATAGAGACTTCAACTACAGGTGAAACTGAGGTGTGGCTTATGACACTTCATATAGACTGCTTGGTTGAACAACATTATATATGCTCCCATGGAGTCCATTATACATGTTCTACCTAGCGGAGATAGTCATTATAGCACAGAAAGTTTCCGGATGCAATAAAAATGACAAGTTTGACTGTCATAAAACAAGTTTGTGAAAAGAAGATCAAATTGTCATTTTAAATAGGATTAACCAATTATCTTTGAAATTGTAAGTGTATGCAATGAACATGGGCATAGTGAACATATTTATATTCATATCTCAGTAAAGTTCTACCTTCCAGATGCAAAGCCAGATGCTATTTGGCTCAGGATGCTTCGGAAATCAGCTTTCCTTGCAGCTTCAAGTATAGCTGAAACATCAAGAATGGTTTTTATGGTCAAGAGAGTTATAATTCAGGTCATGCTCAAAATTGAACTTTTAATGAATACGATGTTAAGAACTGAAGACACCTATTATTTATTTACAATTTATGTGGCAAAGATTATCTTCCTTTTACTTAAAACTCTAGTTATAAACATAGAGATGCAGTATATTTGCTTGTAGCCTCTAATGGATTATGTCTAATGTTGGGACAGTCTACTGTGTGTATAGATCAGTCATATTGCACAACCAATATATTATGCGCATGGACTTATAAGGATTCATTATATGTACAAGGTTAGCCCTCACCAAGCACCTAATTAAAGATATTATGTGGTGCTAGAACAGGATTAAGTATAAGATGCCTAGAGCTTAATAATATGATAAAGACGAATCAAAATAACACTCAAAGCAGTTTCATTTTGCTCTTACCATAATCTAGATGTCAAATGTACCAGGGCATGATGAGTTAATAACATGTTAACCTACACTCTTGACAGTTTTGTGAGTAAAAATTGTGTCAAAAGAAGAAAAAAAGAAGCACAAACCAAATCCAGGGCCACTGCTTGATAGATATGGTAAACGATACACATCAGCCTTTTCCAGCTTCAACGCGTAACTGTGAAAGAATAGATACTTTTATAAGACCTTGGAAATCTCAATCGATATGAAGGCAAACAGTCATAGATCGGGAGCTATCAATGATGTTGATTTTTCTAATCTAACAGTACAACTGCAAGATTGATCTTCCTAGAAAACTCAAATTCTTGAAGAAAAAAAAAATCACATGCTTATTAAGCTACTGATGCTTTGGATAATTTTGCTACACCCTGGAAAATCTGCATATTTTGAAGCCTAAATATTTTGACATCTTCTTTCATCTGACACAAGGACTAATAACATGTACTAGCATTGATCTCCAAGCATCCTCAGGTTAGCTTTTGCTAAATGTTGCTTTACAGTCCAATTACACACTGATAGTAGTGTGTCAGTGGACAAGAAAGAGAAAGATAGCACTAAATTTAAAAGGTTGTTGTGAAGTAATATCTAATGTGCATACACAGAACTGGATAAAAGAACTAGATACGTACGCGCTACCTGCTTCAATAAAGCGCTCAGCCATAATAGCATTCTGGCATGTAAACTCACCGATTAGAGGAAATCTGAAAAGAAGCAAAAGGAAATTTGACAATTGCACCAGAAACAAAACTAGACAAAAAACTTGTCAAGACTCAAGGGTCAAGACTGGAGAGGCTAACCTACTTATTAGTTGGGTCATTTGTTTTTTTTTTCAAATCTCAAGTATCAAGAACGAACCTTAGTTGTTTAAATAGTCCTGGAAGAGGAGATGACACAGTGAGTGGACTATTTAGAATTGCAAGCTTTTGTAGTCTGCTAGGATTTTTTATGGCCCAGGTCAATCCATATGAACCTACAAGAAATCCCTTGAAGCAGAGAACAAAAGCATGTAAGGTGCATAATTTAAGTAGCCCATAACACAGACTTTATTATAGCTTGACTAGACTTTACTGAACTCTTTTGGACCAGAATATCTTTCATCACAAACACTACTCCAATAGCTTATCTTCTACAAGTGTTCAAACCTGAACAACTAGATAGAAAGGAGAAGTGACCCCCAACACATCTAGTAATCTGTCAAATTCATCATGGAACTCTTTTTCTGTAGTGAAAACATAAATCTTGTTTAGAAAAGAATACACATTATAGACACCGCAAATGAAAGTGCGAGGTTATAAGTATATTATAAAGAGAAATAAACCTGTGTAGTCAAAATCGTATCCTGGCTGAGGCTTGTCACTGAAACCAAATCCTAGCCAATCAGGTGCAAAGCAGCGGAATCCAAGTTCAGACATCTACTCAAGGGCAAGTCAATGATTAACAAATTTAGAGTAATCAATTGAAAAATTAAGCAGTAAGCTCAAATTAAAGACTCATATCACATGAACATGAAGCAAAATAAGTGCTCTGAGGTCAGCTGCTGCATAGTTCTCTAAACCTTATGTCCTAACACAAAAGAAAAGAAAAGCCAATGTGAAATGAATACAAGTAACAGCCTGCTATACCTGAGACATGACATTTCTGTAGCTATAAGATTGAGTGGGAGCGCCATGAAGGAATACAATTGTTCCGCGTTGGCTCTCAGCCGATCCTGCAAGGTGAAACCGAGTTTATAAAGCCATAAACATCATAAAAGAGAAACTAATACATGTAGTTGATTGCAGGGAAAGGTTTACCAGTTTCTCTCACGAACCATACATGCTCCCCCGACCTGATGTATTTTCCATAATCCCTCCCCTTGTCTTCTATTCTCTAGAACCATAATCAAAAATTAAAAATACCAATGAATAGAGTAAACATTCACAAATAAATACTAAATAATTGGTGGTGAACAATCTAAGATTGATTCCAAAGGAAACACTGATCCACCTAGTTCCCTTGTCAATGTTAAGAATATTCCTAGTAACTTTGGTAAGCACATTAGCTGTACTGAAAGTTCAATATAATAAGAACAAGAACGATACTCCACCAGAAACGATCATCACTTTAATTTGGGTCTTACATTAAGCATTTGGCCGACATTGCCATCGTCTGCAGGGGTATCAGGGAGCTGAATGGCGGTGCGGCTTGAGGGGTTATCAGTGACGAACCCAAATGGGTTGAAAGCTGGTGAGTCTTGTTCTGTTTCTTTGTTCTTGGTTTGGTCTTGGTCTGAAGCGCTAGCAGTGACTCTTAACGATGATCTTCTAGTGGTTATGAGGCAGCTGGGTGTGTGGGATTTGGAGATGAGAGGAGAAGAGGGTGGGAGGTGGTTGAGAGGGAGAGAGAGCAGAGGAGGAGCAGCCCAAGCCATGTTCTGGTTGTGGCTGTTGGAGCTTGGAAGTTGAGAACCAACGGTTCAATGTAGCTCTCTATTACTGAGATTTTATTGTTTTTTTTTTCGATTAAAGATAGTTTACTGTTTGATGCCCTTGAGTGTGTACTTATTTAAAAGAGACTCCAAGAATCCATTTTTGGCCGTGCTTGATCTTTGTCTAGCAGCATAGCTACAAAATAAAATTTCAATTTAGAATGAAAATTTCTATGACACCTAAATAAAAGCTGTCTAAAAAATCTTTTCTCAAACTAACAGATAAAAGGGTTTCACATAACATTATTCACAAAAAGAATAAAATCAAAGTTGAACGAAGAATTAGATAGATCTAGAGGCATCATGCTGTTATTCACTTATTGAAAAAAAAAAAACTCGATAATTCAACTACAAATTACTTATTAGTCAAGTCTTTTGAGAAATAAACTTATTTATATTCAGTTTACATAGCTGTTAAAATGGTCAAAATTGTGCTGCAATGCACAGTGAAAACATTTTACATATTTTAAGATCTTTATTAAAAAGGTAAAATGACAAGAAAGAACTTAAAAACTTAGAAACTTATGAAAATTAGTAGAAAGAAAAACAAGAATTCTCTGATTGTGAAAAACACGACATCATACTCTGGATTCAAAGCTAAACAAGCCATCATTATGTCGTCACTCGTCAAACCCCCATAGCGAGTTCACAAAATTCTGTCAAAATTTATTTGTACACGTAAAGAAAATTCCTTAATACAAATCCCGTAATAGAATAAAATTAACGAAGAAAAAATAACGAAAATGATAAAAAGTTCCTCACTCACTTTGCAAATAAAAGAGAAATGAAGGGTCCGATTACAAAAATCTCCGGGCCCAGTGGGGAGGGTAAAGCTAGGGTCACAAAGCTTTGACACAAGGAGTGCCAAAACCTCTCTCTCTCTCTGCAAAACCATGACCGGCGACGATCCCACTTTTTCTCCGACCAACCGGGACTTGTCTCTGAGCACCGACCTCCACATCACCGTAAGTCCCTCTCTTCTTATTCTCTCAGAGTTTCAAGGTTGAGAAGATGAATTTATAATGGAATTTGAGTCTTTTATTCTTCTGTATACAAATTTGAGATTTAATATGTGCAAATAGAGAAATAGAATTTACATTATTGGAAACTAGTGTTAAATTAATGTGATTGAGAAAAGAATAAAGAATTTGTAACAGTTGGTGATTCATGAAGCTTCTGATGAAACACAGGTCCGAATTTCTTTGTAAAATTTGAAATTAAGATATTTTATAGTTAAGCAAGTTAACAGAAGTAGTGAGTTTCCCTGAAGGAGTGTGATCAATTGGTGCATAGGAAGAAAATGGTAAAATAGAGGACTACAATATTGCATCGTAGTTTTTCACAGGGTCAATAGTTGGGCAACTGAGCTACATTTGAAATATAAAAAAAACTCATGGAGTGAAGAAGATTTAGACTGTGTTGTCGCTTGGTAGCAACAAAACAACATGCATGGTTGGTAGGCAGAGGCTATTGCTTGATGTATCCTTCTTATCCTACACTAATGCTGCTTGTCCTTAGAATATCTTAACAATTGAAGGATTGCTTACTATTTCAGATAGAGCAAGGTTCTCAAAACAGCGAGCAACTTCTGGAGGACGAAAACAATGATTGCGAGCAGTTGTTTGGGATTGAAGGGAATGAGCCTGAAAGTGAAAGAGATGATACAAGTGATCAGTTTTTTGAGATTGATAGCAATGACAATGACAATGACAGGAGTGAGCTGCATGAGCAGCTGTTTGAAATTCAAGGCAATGACCATGAGATGAGCGGGAATGATGATACTGTAATTGATATTCCAAATGGCGGATCTCAAGAAAAGGTTTATCCCCAACCAGTTGTGGGTTTGGAGTTTGATTCATATGATGATGCTTACAATTATTATAATTGTTATGCCAAGGAACTTGGATTTGCCATCAGGGTGAAATCTTCATGGACAAAACGTAACAGCAAAGAAAAGAGGGGTGCAGTTCTATGTTGCAACTCTGAGGGTTTCAAAACAATGAAAGAAGCAAACAATCGTAAGAAAGAAACCAGAACTGGTTGTCTAGCAATGATAAGGTTGAGACTAGTGGAGTCTAACAGATGGAGGGTGGATGAAGTCAAGCTTGAACACAACCATTTATTTGATCATGAAAGAGCTCAGAACTCCAAGTCTCACAAGAAGATGGATTCTGGGGCTAAAAGAAAGATGGAGCCAACCCTTGATGTTGAAGTACGCACTATCAAGTTATATCGGACACCTGGCACAGACATAGTTGGTTATGGAAGCTCAAACTCCTATGAAGGAGAAAATAACAACTATGTTGATGTATTCAAGAAATTGAAACTCAAACGAGGAGATGCAAGAGCAATTTATAAATATTTCAGTCGCGTACAGCTGACTGATCCTAATTTTTTCTATGTGTATGATCTCAGTGATGAAGGGAGTTTGAGGAATGTGTTTTGGATTGATTCTAGGTCAAGAGCTGCATACAGTTACTTCGGTGATGTAGTTGCATTTGACACCACATGCTTGTCAAACAATTATGAGATTCCACTCATGGCATTTGTTGGAGTAAATCACCATGGGCAGACAATTTTGCTTGGTTGTGGTTTGCTTGCTGATGAGACACTGGAAACATATATATGGTTATTTAGGGCATGGCTTACTTGTATGTCTGGTCGCCCTCCACAGACTATCATCACAACCCAGTGCAAGGCCATTTGCAGTGCTATTGTAGAGGTATTTCCTAGGGCTCATCATCGTCTTTGTACTTCACATGTTGTGCAAAGCATTCTTGAGAATATGGAAGCACTGCAAGACTATGAGGCATTTCAGATGATTTTGAGTAGAACTGTATATGACTCATTGAAAGTGGATGAGTTTGAATCAGGATGGGAAGATATGATCCAGAGATTTGGAATTAGGAATCATGAATTTCTTCAAAGTTTGTATGAAGATCGTGAACGTTGGGGTCCAGCTTACTCAAAGGATATATGTTTTTCTGGAATGCCCGATTTTCAAAATGGTGAGTCCACAAGGCCATTTTTTGATGGTCATATTCATCAAAAAACTTCTTTTGAAGAGTTTTTCGAGGTTTATGATTTAGTTTTGGAAAATAAGCGTCAGGAAGAAGCTCATAATGATGTAGAGTCCAGAGACTTGAACCCCATATTGAGAACGAGGTGCTATTATGAGTTGCAGCTCTCTAAATTCTACACAAAAGATGTATTCAGAAAGTTCCAGCATGAGGTTGCAATGATGTATTCCTGTTCTAGCATTACTCAAGTTCATACAAATGGACCAATAGTGACATACATGATCAAAGAACGTGAAGGGGAGGAAATTTTGAGGGGTGTTAGGAACTTTGAAGTTATGTATGACAAAGCTGGAGCAGAAGTTCGTTGCATGTGCAGTTGCTTTAATTTAAATGGGTACCTATGCCGACATGCCTTATGTATCCTCAACTATAATGTTGTGGAAGAGATACCATTTCAGTATATCTTTTCACGGTGGAGAAAAGACTTTAAGCGCTTGTATGTACCAGATGTTGGCTCCAATAATGTTGATATCACGAACCCAGTTCAGTGGTTTGATCATTTGTACAGAAGAGCAATGCAAGTTGTTCAGGAAGGGATGATTTCCCATGATCATTATATGGTATGTTGGCAGGCATTTAAAGAGTCTTTGAACAAGGTCCGTCTTGTAGCAGACAAGCAGGTATAGCTAATTCCGATGTGTATATAAAGTTCCAAATTCCAATACTCCTCACTGCAGTGGTGCTATTTGACTAGAGATCAATAAGCAAAGACAGGAGAGAGAAAAATGGTGTAGCGTTTACGAAGGAAGACAAATGCATACCAAGAATTCAGAGGGTAGGATCTCCTCCAGTCACTATGTCAGAATCAGGTTCAAGCTATTCATGACAATCCAGTAATAAATTCTCCTTCGAGCATTTACGAACAATTAAGATTTTACTGTAAACTTAATACGAGTATAATAATTTCGTTCTAGGAATTTAGAGATCAATAGTCGGAGAACATAACCATGCAAACCAAATGTACGCTTTCTTAGATGATGAATGGATAACTTGATTGGGAAGAACTGGTAGCGGCAGTTGAGCATACTTGTCTGTTGCTGTAATTGTCTTGTCGAGCTTCATTTCAAATCAATAAAGCTGTTTGTTGATGTTCGACAACTCAAATCCATATACAGAAGGACCAGAACTAACTCACAACATATATCAATGAAATTCAAGACCAAAACGAAGAAAAAATGAATAGTAATGACTTGAATATTGAAGCAGCTTCAAGGGAGTCGAGATTGGTCGAGAAGATCGAAGTGGCCACGACCCAGTCTTGCGCTGCCACCCACCTGATCCGATATGTCCTCCACTCGCCTGAGATCTGTTCATGTTCGACTTGGAGAAAGCTTGGCGTCCTCGATGACTAACAGAGTCAGCTTCTCTCTTTCGTCTTCATCAGATCTGTCGTCGTCGTCTTCTCCTCCTTCCGACGAGGAGCTTCTTCAGTCGCATTGGATAGTTAACAGAGCAATCTGTATTTTCTCTTTAAAGAAATCAAGGCCAGCCCCTAGTTTGTTGTATTTGTGGGACTGGCTTGGTGTATAAGTTATATTAAGAAAGGTTTCTTGTTCGCTCGATCGTCTGATTCGGCTTGTTTTAGATTATTAATTATTCTAAAAGGAGTCCTAACTTGGGCGTGCATAATTTGTTTAATGCAGTGCTTATTATGCCCCTTTTTTTAGAATTATTATTCTTCTTGATAAGTAGCATCGTAGCAATGTACTCCTCAAATCATTATATATGTGCATACAATTTGTATGATTTTCATATGAAATGAGAAAATGAAACAAGCAATTCATTTGGAAGGATCACTGTTTAGAGCATTTGCACCCGTTAGACAAGACCAATTGTTGATTTGCCAATTGAATTGCCCATGTTAATTCACTATTCATCTGAAATTGGTAATTGTCTATCATTTGTCAATGCACTAGTTGAAGACAATTTGCATGTTAATCTACTATTTTATTATTTTACTGTTGAATAGTTGTTGGGAACTGACATGGGTGTGTAATGCTTATATTCATCAGTGGGCTCTAATGAATTGCTGCGATTTGATGGTCAAAAATTGACAACTAAATTGACATGGCAATTTTGTGGGCCTTAATAAACTCTTTAGGTAATTTCGAACTTGTACATTGTTATATTTGAAGAAAGTTGATGCGTCTCATCAACTGCCTACCAAATAACACCATCGGTGCAAATGCTCTTAGAGCAGGAACAACTAGCATAGTGGACAACTCTGAATCAGTACACTGGATTGCTATATTCATGTTCATGTGTTCTTTTGAAATGATCTGTGGATTTCTCGAGTCAAGGATTTGATAGCGTCTATGAAGATATTTCAAACAGGTTAACAGTCCTGGAAATCCTTTAGGTTGCTCTTACTCATAGACATAAAAAATATGTTTGCCTTTCAAGTGTCGACCTTTTCAAGTTTGCTCCTTTTTTTTTTTGCCCATTTTGTTTCCCATATCGTCAGGTACTCGGGTTTGAGTCCAATTTTCTGTAATCTTATCCAAACTTCTTGTCTAGCTCAATTATTATCGACTACTAATGATCAAGGTTATATCTAAAATAGGAACGAGGGAATGCAATAGCAGACAAATGGAAGGGAAGGGAAAAACACATGAATTTGGTAATAAAACTCTGTTTAATTAGCAACATAGTTACTGTTTCTGCTGGAACCCGCAGGCTCCGCAGAAGCACGGTGGAGCATGAATGTGAACAAGGACAAGATTTATAGTGGTTCACCGTGCCATCGGAGGGCACGGCTACGTCCACTTAAGATTCTACTATCATGGTCAATAGACCTTTGGTGTTACAATAGTTTTCATCCCGCGCGGGATACAAGAGGAACCATCCCGCGGGGTGGAATATAGTTTTCCAGATCCTTTCTTAGGTTCCTATATCTAGAGGGGGAGCCTTCCCTTTATAGACAAGGAAGGTTCACACTTGCATTATATTTCTGATGTGGGACAGACTGCATATTTATACTCTCATGGTGCCTTCTTGCGAAGCTTGGAGGATCACCTTCTCGTTGCTGCATTGATGATCTTTCTTCATAGCGAGGTAGGTGGGATGTCTGTCTACAAGTTCCATGACTGGTCTATGGGCAGAGGAGGTAGTTTACTGAATACCGACAACAAGTCCCCCCAAGTTCCCGTTCAAGACATGTCTTGAGTGGGGACTTAATATACAAAATGTCCATAGACCAGTTATTACATACGGGCACCCGGTCCAGTCCCCCCAAGTCCGTACTCAGGGCGTGTGTTGAACGGGTCTTGCTCTTCTTGATTTTTTCAAGGGTGAGCTGAGGAGTCCGCCTAGAAGATAAGAAATGCCCCTCCCGGTCCCCGGCCGCAAAACTTACTCGGCCGGGCGCGGATTGTTGTACCTTCACAATGAACAAATGATTGACACAATTATGGGGCGAGCCAAGTACGGATATGGCATAATAATTATCGAAAAGCAAATTGGTTCATGCATTTTAGTTCATGTATGCTTCCCGGTGGTGCTCGGGTATAAGAATCTCATGAAACGGTTGGTATATTTCTTCCCGTTAGTTCTTATCCGGGAATCGAGATTCTCCTAAGCAGTTGTTGCATGCTTCCTCTCGGTGACACTTATCCGGGACTCACAAAGTTTGAATGGACAATAGTTATCATGACCATGTTATATAGTTCGTACGTGAAGCATAATTTGTACATTCATAAGAGGCAATTAAATGAATGACTTATCTGTGTAATTCGCTCAACTTGAAGTACTTTCACACGGACTGTTGTGGCGTCCGCCTCACCCATGAAGGTTGACACGCGGGCGAGCTCAGGCCCCTCGCGCGAACTGAGCCCTGTCCCCCAAAGTTTGGACTCATGATGTGTTATCACGTCTTATTTTTGATGGACAAAGGTGGCGAACCTTTCCATATCGTGTGTTTCTGCTCGAGCGCGGGGTATTATCCCCGCGTGGGTTATCAGGCCACTATTCTCCGTATGAAGGGAATGATATTGGCATGCCCAACTCCCACTCTTCGGGAGCTGTACAAGAGACTTACAGTTATCATGGCTCTAGTTGTTTTGCCCATGCTTCCCGTTGGTTCTTGGTCGGGTATATGTACATGCGTGTTGGTTCGTGCATGCCTCCCGTTAGTTATTATCCGGGAATCGTTATCTTCGTAAGCGGTTGTTGCATGCTTCCTCCCGTTAGCTCTTATCCGGGAGTCAAAATTTTCCTAAGCAGTTGGTGCATGCTTCCTCCCGTTAATTCTTATCCGGGAGTCAAAATTTTCCTAAGCAGTTGGTGCATGCTTTCTCCCGTTAGTTCTTATCCGGGAGTTAAAATTTTCCTAAGCAGTTGGTGCATGTTTCCTCCCGTTGACACTTATCCGGGTGGCAAAGTAAGATGCCAATATGAAGTACATACATTTTCCTCCAACAAACTTCATGCGTTTTTATGTCTGCATCTCGGGTGAGTAAGATCATGTTGCGTGGTGTTGTATGTCTTGCCTACCCACAAGATTTTTTTTTTGGGCACCTTTTTGTCTTTTTTGTGAAAGCCACCGAGACCCGATGATTTTCAACTTTTAGCACAACTGCTTGTGGATCAGGCTGTGGCATCGAGATTTTTGAGTTCCTGGTGTCGGAGACTTGAAAGTTAGTATTGAAGGGGTGAAGCTCCGGGCCATAGTCATCGGGAGTCGCTGAACATGTCTGGTGAGGCACAAATACCGGTAGGTCTTCCCGGGAGTCCGGATATAAGAACATTGGAAATGTCGGCCAATGGAGTTACGAGACTATCCGAGTTCTTCGATCTTGAACCGTATGTCTCAACGGGTACCGGAGACTTACTCCTTCCTTTCCCCTTTTTTTTTGCTTTTTTTTTTTAATTCCGGGTGACGACCTTCGGGTTTCCAGATTATTGGAGAATGTACTCTGGCCAAGATGGGTTTCACAGTGGCCAGTGGGATAGGATCAGCGGGTGCGGCATGACTCTTGATATATCATGGAGCAACAAGACTTCTAGATTTTGAAGTATGGGTCAGCTCCCGTGACTGACCAGCTAGCCGGTGACTGACCTGTCTGACCGGTGGGTGGCTATTGGCTGATGGGGAGACCCGGTGATAGACTTTTGAGTACCCCTAATAGCTGCAAATAGTTGATTCATTGTGAAAGCTACACATCGGTAGACAAGAGCCCAAGATTGACATCTAAGGATCTCTCATTGGTGCCCTGACTTCAAGTTCTTTCTCCCACCATTTTTGAACGGTCAGCACTCCCGAGTCCCCCCGGTGAATATTGCAACTATACATCCTGCTAGCTACTTGTAGATGAGAATCATATTCTCCCGGTGATACTGTGCCTACGTCTAATGCACCAAGCATACACACGCACATAATTGGAGCATGCCTAGCAGACAGTGCCTGATCATGAAGCTCTCGCCAATGATCACCGGGAGGTAAATATAGCTAGGACGATTGCTAGATAATACCGCTGCCTTGATGTGAGATTCCGGGACGAATGAGCTACCAGTAGGAGTTCAAGATATACCGCTCGAGCTCACAAGAAAGCTTGGTCCGATTTATGTGCCAGGATATCAAAGTGTGACCCGGAAGTGAGTCTCCGGTAGGCTGGGTGCCCATAGAGATTGCGTGGAGAAGCTGACGAGCTTGTATAACTGTACGATGATGAGCGTCATTGTAGCCATGTGTCCGATCAGTAACGTGTGTTCTCTTCCTTTTTGTAACATGGATCGGTGGAGTTTGTCCTTACGTAGCAAACCTCCCAATATTTGTATGGCAAATGATCTAAGAGAGATATATATGTCCTACAACAGTGGTGCTTGACATGCATGTGCTTAGTTTTGCATGGATGTTTATCTTCTACGAGAGCATGCTCAGATGATGATAAGTGGGACTATAGCTTTGTCCTATACTTCCACTCATATAAACAGGTTGACGGACACGTAGAATGTAGTCACGGCATCACAGTTTAAACTTTCCCAGAATCAAAGATTCTAGAATCATAATCAAGGCAAGAAACTTATCTGGAATTTGGATATCCTTCTGCAATATTCGAGAAGAGCGAACCCAGCAGGAGGGTCTTTGATCACAGGCTCTCTGTAGCTTGAGAATTTGAAACACATGAGATCGAGTTTCACCGGAAGATTAAATTGCTATCGGGAAGGACTTCTTCTGGAAATGATGGGTGTCCATAGCAGTTTTTTTTTTTTTTTGCTTGGGAGCCAAGAGTTTTCCCTCTCATGTTAGCTATTGGCATTTGGCGCCGTCGGGGAGTTAAAAACAAATTATATCGCCAAATGTTAGTGATGACCGAGTGATGACCGAGCGATATCATCATACACCCCCTACTCCCTCCAACTCCCCGAGGAAAAAGGTTCTCATCTTCGGGCTTGCTTCCTCTTGATCTCGGGCGCGCTGGCTATCTTTAGCTTCTTCTTGGAATTCTTCTATTGCTGACAGTTGACCATGCATGACACCGGCCGGGATGGGGTGGAGCTACCGGCTGGATAAGGGCAAGCGAGTGCATGAAATAACAAGTTGGCTCCCAAGTTCCAGGAGGCTGCATCCCGACCGAGTGATCAAATTCCCTTGCAATAAAATGTATGTTAAGCCAAAGTTCACATAACTGCACGGGTGGAATATAGATGCAGGCATAACAAACACATAATAATTCCCAAATGCTTCTAGCCAAACCGTGTTACTATGCATGAATGTTATGAATTTCCCGAACCCCGGTGTTATGCCGAACTGTGTTCCTGATCCAATCATCAAGACTTGGACCTCCCGATGCAAATGCCCCGGAGGCAATGCAAACAACTAAGAGTGCACAATTTCCTCAACAATTTTGAATAAACAATCAAGGTCAAGGCCTGCATGTTATATATCCCGGCCGTTTTGAATAGATGCAAGAGTAGAAAACTTAGCTTTGGTTTAGTTGCGGGATTTGCTGCATTCTCACTTCCATGCAAACAACAAACATGATGCTGAAGATGCCGAACGGGTGGCCAGAGTAAGGCGTTGGGTGTCCAGAGCAAATTGGGCTCTTCACTTGGCTCGGACCAAGCTTTCCTCCGGCAAGATTCGACGTCGCCGGGACCATGCGGACTTCCACCCCGGCCGGGAAGGAAAGGAGAGCTTTTTTGTTGGTTTTTATTTTTTTGGAAACCGGGGGCCACCGGGACCCATTCCTCTTTCTTTCCCTTCCTTTTTCCTTCTCTTTCATCTTCCTTCTTTCTGCTTCTTTTTCTTTCCCGCCCTTTTTCTTCTGCCTCTCTTCTCCTTTCTGGTCTTTCTTTCCCCTTCTCTCTCTCTCTTTCTTCCCTCTTTTGCCTTTCTGCCCCTTCTTTCTTTCTTCCCTTTTTTTTTTCTCTTTGTTTTTTATCTTCCTTCTGCTTCTGCATCTTCGTTTCTTTCCTTTCTCTACGGGCTCCTGAAGGCTGCTGCCAAGCAGGGTGCCCAGAGCAAGAGGATGGGTGTCCAGAGCGGCTTCCTCTTCTTTCCTTAGCCGGAGAACGGGAAGCTAGCTGGCCGCTGAGACCGAGGCAAGGTCGCCGGGAGGCTACCTGCTACCGAATTGCTGCCGAGCTGCTGCCGAGGCCACCAGGAGGCTACCTGCTACCGAGTTGCTGTCGAGCTGCTGCCGAGGCCACAGGAGCTGCTTTCGAGCTGCTGCTGGGCTTGAGGCGAGGTCACCGGGAGGCTAGCTGCTGGACCCGAGAGAAGAACCCCCGGGAGAAGAAAATGACCGGGCAGCAGGAGGAGTCGGTCGTCACCGGCGAAGCTCCCGGCCGACATGACTAGGCTCCGGGTGTCCATTGAATCCTCTCCGGGACGGCTGGAGGCTCCGGTCATGAACCCGGGTGGGAGGCTTAGCTCCGACGTCCCGATGCTATCACATGGAAGTCAAGAGAGGAGGAGATGGAACCCGGACGGGCTGGGTTATGCCATTTTTTTTTGCTTCTTCCTTTCTTCCCCTTCTCTTTCTTTTCCTTCTCTTTTTGAATCCGGGTGACATTTTTTTTTCTGCCTACTATCTTTCCCGAGCGGGAGGAGTACACTTTGGAGGGGTCTCGGAGATGAAGGGCTCCCGGGCGAGTCATCCGACCTCTCGATGACTTGGGCCTGAGTTCTCCAAGATGGTTAGGCCCGAGTGGCAGTTTGGACTTGCTGAATATCTTGCTGATCCCGGTGACAGTTTTGGGCCCACCGAGGAGTATGCCAAACCACTGACTAACTAGCCTTTTGCTAGGCTTGTGCACCTCCCGATGGACCTGTTTCTTTTATGGACTTGAATAAATTGCCTCTCGGAGGCAGAACAATGTGACTTTTCGTAATGATTCCCACAGACGGCGCCAATTGTTTTTGCTGGAACCCGCAGGCTCCGCAGAAGCACGGTGGAGCATGAATGTGAACAAGGACAAGATTTATAGTGGTTCACCATGCCATCGGAGGGCACGGCTACGTCCACTTAAGATTCTACTATTATGGTCAATAGACCTTTGGTGTTACAATAGTTTTCATCCCGCGCGGGATACAAGAGGAACCATCCCGCGGGGTGGAGTACAGTTTTCCAGATCCTTTCTTAGGTTCCTATATCTAGAGGGGGAGCCTTCCCTTTATAGATAAGGAAGGTTCCCACTTACATTATATTTCTGATGTGGGACAGACTACATATTTATACTCTCATGGTGCATTCTTGCGAAGCTTGGAGGAGCACATTCCCGTTGCTGCATTGATGATGTTTGTCTACAAGTTCCATGATTGGTATATGGGCAGATGAGGTAGTTTACTGAATACCGACAACAGTTACTTTCAATAAAAAAATAAAAAAGAGCAACATAGTTTTGAACAAACATTACATAACGAAGTATGATTTTTTTTTGGGTGGTACATGCTATATGAATATATGTCATTAACACCACATGAAATTACAAACACTGTTTGTCTAACTTGAAGAAATTGAAATAAAAAATTTCATTAAAGTCATTTTTTCAACCTTTTTTTGTAACACAAATCGATTTTAATATTTTTACTTATATAAGTTAACTTTTAAGCCTAAACCTGTTATTTTATTTTTACGATGTTCTTAAAATGCCCTCATTTTCCTGCAAATCAAATTTTCTCCCTTCTTCTCACATGAATCCTTTTCACTTTCCTCTCTCTCTCTCTCTCTCTCTCTCTCTCTCTCTCTCTCTCTCCGTCTTCCTCCTCCCTCTCTTCTCCGATCTCGAATATCCGGCCATAGCGGCGTCTCAGGCCAACACCAGCTCGACAACGATGGCTTGGCGCCGCTTGATAGATGACGAGGAAGTAGGCTCGACCTCGACGTCGCCAGATCGACGACGAAGGCTTGACCTCGACCTCGATGCTACCGGCTCGACGACGACGTCTATTGCGTCCAATTCCATCGATGACAACTTCTGATTTGACCTCGATGGGATCTCTGAAACCAGATGGCTCGCCGGCTCATCCTCGTGGCTCGTCTGGTCCTTGACGGCTATGATCGCCTACCGCCGGTGATTCTAGATTCGTATAGCTTGGACGTCGCCACTGACTCGATGACAAGTCCTGGACGACGCCGCTTCGAAGATGTTGCTCATATTGGAGGTGACTGTTCTGGTAAAATTCTAAGTACGTGTAAATTTGTTACAGTTTCTTTCTTTGGTTTTGAGAAAATGTAAACAAAGATTAGGATGATGTTTTGAGAAATCATGCACAGAATCATGTTCTGATAATGTAGGAGATGAATGAAACGAGATTCATAAGTATGTTTTGGCCTCATTGTATGATAGTATATTTTAAACAATGCGATAGTACATTTTCATCATTGTGATAGTATAGTTTCCCCACTGTGATTGTCTATTTTTGACACATTGGTAATTGCTTTCATTATGCTTGATAGTAGATTTTGTTGCCGAAAACATTAGCTATTGGTTTCGTTTGGAGGTAATAGTTTTTGTTGATGGTGGTAGTAGTTTTTATTGATGGTGGTAGTAGCTTTTGTTATTTGCGGTAGTAGTTTTTGTTGTTGGCGACAATATCTTTTGTGACTTCGTTAGAGGTCATTGGAAATCTCACTATAGTAACTTTTGTAGTTGGGGTAGTAGCTTTTATAGTTGGTGATAGTAGCTTTTTTTGTTGGTAACATTAGCTTTTGTTCTGCTTGGTAGTAGTTTTTCATATGTTCGGTAGTATCTTTTATAGGTGGTGATAGTAGCTTTTTTTTGTTGGTGACAGTAGCTTTTGTTCTACCTTGTAGTAGTTTTTCATATGCTCGGTAGTATCTTTTATAGCTGGTGATAGTAATTTTTTTATTGGTGACAGTAGTTTTTCATATGCTCGGTAGTATCTTTTATAGCTGGTGACAATATCTTTTGTGACCTCGCCGGAGGTCATCGGAATCTCAACATAGTAGCTTTTGTTATGTTCGGTAGTATTTTTTGTTGCTGGCGATAATAACTTTTGTGACCTCGCCGGAGGTTGCCGGAAATCTCACCATAATAGCTTTTATAGTCGGTGGTAGTAGCTTTTATAGCTTGTGGTAGTAGCTTTTGTTGCTGGTGACAGTATCTTTTGCAATCTTTGATAACATTGTCGAAGGTCGGCGGGAAACTTTGTCGGAGATCGGCAGAAGATATCTCGCCTGAGGTTGGCTGGAGATGATAGTAGGTGTTGACTTTTTACATTAGTAGTATTTTTATAAATATAAGAGAGAATATATTTTTCTTAGTTTGATGATAGTCTGTAATTATGTTGAACTTTAATACCTAATACAAAACCTTATGTAGTCTTATATATATGGACTTATGTGGGTAAAAATGTTATGGTAGACCTATGTTGTGGAATATTATGTAATTGGCCCAAATTAAAATTACAAAAACTAATTCTTTGAAATGGACATTATCAGTGGGGAGCTGGTGCTGAGGTTGGACTTGCAACAGAATGGTGATCTGATATTGGTACAGTGACCTTGACATGAAGCTTTTGTCCTGCTTGGCAGTGGCCTGGTTCCTTGAGAGTCATAGCATACCAGTCTGGCTCGAAATTTCTACCGCAGATGAAGTAATAGTCACCAGGGTTTGTCAAGAGGGATAGAATCAAGTCCGGCAGCATAGAGTGCTAGAGGAGACTTTGCGTTGCAAGACTGGTAATCTTCTCCATTCAGTTCCATCAAGTTATGATATTCTTTGGCGTAAACAAAAAGTAGAGCATCTCCGACGTGAAACTCTTTTGTGGAAGCCCAGTTCTTGTAATCACCAAAAATGCTCCACCCAGTTGAGTTGCCCACTTTATGAACAACTCCACCGTGAACAGCTTCAGATGAAGCAGCACCCGAACAAACGCCCACACAAGCCATTGCAACAAAGATAATCATTATGGTGTTTCTCAACGCCATTCTGAAACAATAAGGAAACTAGTAGAGAGAAAAGGAGTGCAAGAAATTAATCAGTTGATTGTGAGCGTTCAAAGGTGTGGCACTGAAGATTTGAAAGAAGAATGTATATATATAGTGCGTGCTTTAGCCTAAATGGTGGGACTGAGAAGGTTTCCAATCCTATAGCAACAAGGATTTCCAAACCAAACAAAAGAAGGATTATTAGATTAATTATAGAAACATAGGCTCAGGTCGTAAGTCCAAGAAATCAAACAAATCTTGCTCACAAAGAAATCAGACAAAAGCCTTGGTGCCCCCTTTGTAACCAAAAAAAAAAAAAAAGGAGAAGAAAGAAATCAGATCAAATTCGTTCCGGTCACACTATTCTATCCAACAAGGATTGCCTTACTACCATCGCCTTGGCAGCTATATATCATCAAAGTTGCATCCAACTCTGCGAACCAAAATGGAGTCAAGTCCAGTTTTCCGGTGTAAATATGTGCATACACTATTTCTCCTTGATCGATCCTGTTGATTGGGTTATCACTTGGCGTGCTAATTGTCGGGTTTTGTCAAAGTTCAGGCTGGAGTTTGACGAGCTTGAGGAAGTGTTCTCGACCGGGGAAGCTAGGGGTTAAGTTCTTTCTGGATCTCATGGATTTCATTTTTCCGGTATTCACTTTTGAATTCCCCGTCTGGGTTGGCTTGGAAATCGAAGCCGGATTGAGACAAGTTCTAATCTCTATTTCTCTATATTTCAGATTGATAGAATGATCGATTACTACTACTTTGATGCCTTGTTTCCTTTTCCGTATGTTATTGGGCATCTTTACTTTATTTGTCTTATTAGTTCTGCTATGTTCTTGAGTTCTGGAGAACTATGATTACTTCCAAGACAGTTGAAGTCATGGATCATATTGCTGAAAATCAAAATGCAATTGTTATTTTGAATGAGAATCCTAAGTTGGAATAGCCAAGATAGTTCCTGGTTGGGGTTATGAGAGCTAAGAAAGAACTTTGGGATGATAAATTAGATAATGATCTTAGAAGAATTTTGTTGCCGTTTCTAATGCCTTCTCCTATTAAAGCAAAGGATCCGATTGTATCTCATAGCATAGATTAGTTGATACTATCCTTAGTAGTAGAATCCTAGATTGATTGTGATTAGTTACTTTCCTAGTACAGCTAGAATTGACAAACCCTACGAGGGTTCTGTATGTATAAATACCAGTGTATATTGCAATATAGAGAATAACAACGATAGCTTCTTCTCTGTACAAGTTTGTTTATGGTACCAGAGCATTGATCCTTGGCCTAAATCTCACAAACACAAAGTCTGCTAAATCCTAGCCTTGTTCAACATGAGCGACGACACCGAGAAGGAACACAAGCTGACCATACAGTTTCTGAAGGATGCCATCCTCAAAGAAGCTTCGACGTCCAGCCTTTCTCGCACAGCAGAACCTTGGGAACATCCCAACCATCAACTATATCTTCACTACTCTGACCAACCAGGCGCCATACTCGTACCTGGGTTACTTGCTGAAGATAACTACTCGGAATGGAGCCAATCCATGACAAACGCCTTGACAATCAAGAACAAGGCTGGACTCGTGAGTGGCAGTAGTTCCAGACCAGCTGAAGAGAACAATGAGCAGATGCAATGGGATCGTGTGGACACGCTGGTTAGAACCTGGCTCACCGGTTCCATGACAAAGGAGCTCTCAAAGAGTGTCAAACACTGCAAGTCGGCTCGAGCCATTTGGCTTGAGCTCCAAGAAAGGTTCTCTCAAACCAATACTGTGCAACTATTCAATGTTGAAAATGCAATTCATGAATGTAAACAGGGCAACGAGACTGTCACAACTTTCTACAACAGGTTGAAGGGTCTTTGGGATGAAAGGGATGCCCTATGTGACTTGTCCACGGAAGGTGTCAAAGTTCAAAACTACATCAACACCCAGAAGACAATGCAGTTCTTAATGGGTTTGAATGATAGCTTTTCAGTCATTCGTGGAAGCATCGTGGCTATTGACCCTCTTCCGACCGTGAACAAAGCGTTTGCCATAGCACTCCGTCATGAAAAACAAGCAGAAGCCATGACCGGCAGCAAAGGAGCCCTTGCTCAGCCTGAGGGTGCTGCCTTCGCGGTGCGTAATGCGGCACAGGAAGGAAACTCTGAAGGGAGGAAGAAGTGTGCCAAATGCAACAAAGACAATCACTCTACTAAGAACTGCAAAGCACACCTTAAGTGCACTTTCTGTGGCTTCAAAGGTCATGTGATTGAAGATTGTAGAAAGAGAAAGGCAGCTCTGGAAGGCATGCAAGCACAAGCTAGAGGAAACAATGTGTCCTCACTGTTTGACAAGGAAGGCAGCCCACGCAGCTTCCCTTTCTCAAAGGCCGAGTGCAATGAGATCTTCGAGCTCCTCAACAAAAACCGCACTGCATCAGCAAATCATGCTGGTAATACCTCATCTTATGAGGAACTCTCAGGTAAAGCTTTTGGCTTTCGTAATGATACAAAGACCAGTGTATGGATCTTGGATAGTGGTGCCACCGATCATATGGTTTGTCATCCTCACTTACTCACCCATGCAGTTCCTACCCAAAAACGTTTTGTCAAACTTCCTGATGGTAGTCATGCTAGGGTCACTCACATAGGCACGATGATTTTCTCTCCTCAGTTCAAACTACAAAACGTTCTATGTGTCCCAATGTTTTACCTTAATCTTATATCCGTTAGCAAACTTGCTCATGATTCCTTTTGTATCACAATATTTCTCAAACAAGTTTGTTTCATACAGGACCTACGCTCGGGGGAGACGATTGGGATGGGCCATGAGAGGGAAGGACTATACTGTCTCAACAAAAGCCAGCAAGGAACATGTCATGTCGTCAACAGTTCATCGAGCAATCTCTGGCATCAACGCCTTGGTCATCCTTCGAGTCGAGTTTCTTCTTTATTTCCTTTCATGTCAAATAAGTCTTGCGATGCAAGACAGTGTCCAGTTTGTCCTTTAGCCAAACAAACAAGAAATTCTTTTCCTTTAAGTACAATCTCAAGTAAGTCACCGTTTTCTTTAGTCCATGTTGACATTTGGGGAGGATACCATGAGCCTTCCATTTCTGGAGCTAAATATTTTCTTACCATTGTCGATGATTTCACTAGGTGTACTTGGGTTTACTTAATGGTGCACAAATCTGAAGCTCGAAAACTTCTTATTGATTTTATTCAACTTGCTGAAACTCAGTTTGAAAAGAAGGTCAAAATAGTTCGTAGTGATAACGGCTTAGAGTTCAAAATGGATGGTTTTTATTCTTCCAAAGGTATTGTGCATCAAACGAGTTGCGTCAACACACCACAACAAAATGGTGTTGTTGAACGCAAGCATCGTCATCTGCTCAATGTAGCTCGTGCACTTCTTTTCCAAGCAAGTCTACCAAAATCATTTTGGGGTGATGCCATTCTCACTTCTGCTTATCTCATAAACCGCACACCAACACCTCTACTTTCTGGACACAGCCCCTTTGAAAAATTGTTCAACAAACCTCCTACCTACACTCATCTCAAAGTGTTTGGTTGTTTGTGTTTTCCCTCTACACATCCTCACAAACCCACCAAGTTCGACCCTAGAGCCACCAAGTGTATTTTCCTTGGCTATCCGAATGGGACAAAGGGATATCGGGTTTATGATTTAGAGACAGAGTCTGTTTTCATCTCACGGGATGTCACATTCCATGAAACAGTCTTTCCTTTCGCAACACATTCTTCTTCTTCATCTTCCAATCCCGGTCAATCTAGGATTACGGGCCAAACACAGTATCCTCCTTCGTCTCGGGTTTCTACTGCACCACTGCCTAGAGTTTTTTATGATGATCAACCTTGGGTTACTTCTTCGGGTCCAACACCACCACCACATACCAATCTTCCGCTGCCTGCACCCACACTTGATCACAATGTTGTGCACCCTACTGTGTCACAAACACAACCAGACACCACCCCACTACCTGAGACTCCAACTCCTAGTTCACCACTTTCCCATCCTGCTCCTCACCCTCGTCGGTCATCTCGACCTACTCAGGTGCCCACATTCTTGCAAGATTTTCATGTTGATGCAACACTACCCTCTCGTTCCCTTCCGTCGTCTTCACCGCCGTCAGGTACCCCTCACTCTCTTGCTAATGTCATCTCTTACCATCGTCTTTCACCTTCACATAGAGTTTTTATAGCTAACCTTTCCATCCACAAAGAACCTGCTTCCTTCTCCCAGGCAGTTCGCATTCCGGAATGGCAAGCCGCCATGCGTGCTGAAGTTGCTGCCCTTCAAAGCAATGGCACATGGAGCTTGGTTCCTTTGCCTCCACACAAGAGACCTATAGGCTGCAAATGGGTCTACAAGGTCAAGCTCAAACCGGATGGCAGTGTTGAGAGGTACAAGGCAAGACTTGTTGCAAAAGGCTATAGTCAGATTGAGGGTGTGGATTACAGAGAGACCTTTGCTCCCGTTGCTAAACTTACAACAGTTCGTGTTCTTCTTAGTCTTGCCTCGATCCAAGGGTGGCATCTCCACCAACTTGATGTGAACAATGCCTTTCTCCATGGTGATTTGCATGAAGAAGTGTACATGAAACTTCCACCTGGATTCGGTGGAAAGGGGGAGACTAGAGTTTGTAAACTGCATAAAAGTCTGTACGGTTTGAAGCAGGCAAGTAGACAATGGTTCATCAAGTTGTCAATGGCATTAAAAGCAGCTGGTTTTCATCAGTCATGGTCAGATTACTCATTATTTGTTCGAGCTCATGGAAGTAAGTTTACTGCCTTACTTGTATATGTGGATGACGTGATTCTAGCAGGAAATAGTCTCGACGATATCACTGCCACCAAAACGTTCCTTTCCAACCGGTTCAAGCTCAAGGATCTTGGACAACTCAAATACTTTCTGGGAATAGAAGTGGCACGTTCAAAGAATGGGATTGCACTTTGCCAAAGGAAGTATGCTCTTGAAATACTAGAAGACACAGGCTTCTTGGCTGCAAAACCCTCACTATTTCCGGTTGATCAGAACTTGTCTTTGACTCACGGTGACGGAGAATTGCTCACAGATCCTTCACAGTATAGACGGCTTGTTGGCAGGTTAATTTACTTGACAATCACAAGGCCGGATCTCGTATATGCAGTACATATCTTGAGTCAGTTCATGGATAAACCACGTGAACCACATTTGATTGCTGCTCATCAGGTGTTACGATACATAAAGAGGACACCAGGACAGGGCATTTTTCTGCCATCTACAGGAAACATCGAACTAACAGCTTATTGTGATGCAGACTGGGCACGCTGCAAGGACACAAGAAGATCTATCACAGGTTATTGTGTTATGTTAGGCAATGCACCAGTGTCTTGGAAAACTAAGAAGCAAACTACAGTGTCTCGATCTAGTGCTGAAGCTGAGTATCGTTCCATGGCTACAACGAGTTGTGAAGTCACATGGCTTAGAAGTTTACTTAATGATTTGCGTGTCAAGCAACTGCAGCCTATTAAGCTATACTGTGACAATCAAGCAGCTCTCCACATAGCCACGAATCCGGTATTCCATGAGCGTACCAAACATATCGAGATTGATTGCCATGTAGTTCGAGAGAAGATTCAAAGAGGTATGATTAAACCTATGCATGTTCGAACTAAAGAGCAGCCAGCAGACCTCTTTACTAAACCACTCGGATCCGTGCAGTTTGGAGCATTACTTGGCAAGTTGGGTGTTATCAACATACACTCCAACTTGAGGGGGAGTATTAAAGCAAAGGATCCGATTGTATCTCATAGCATAGATTAGTTGATACTATCCTTAGTAGTAGAATCCTAGATTGATTGTGATTAGTTACTTTCCTAGTACAGCTAGAATTGACAAACCCTACGAGGGTTCTGTATGTATAAATACCAGTGTATATTGCAATATA
Source organism: Fragaria x ananassa (assembly GCA_034370585.1). NCBI lineage: Eukaryota > Viridiplantae > Streptophyta > Magnoliopsida > Rosales > Rosaceae > Fragaria > Fragaria x ananassa. The sequence continues at coordinate 20,084,583 of CP139752.1, forward strand.
GAGAATAACAACGATAGCTTCTTCTCTGTACAAGTTTGTTTATCTCCCATTTCATTTCCGATTGGAGTTTCTTGATTTTCAGCAAAAGGATGAGTTTGATGCTTTCTATGTTTCTATTTAGCTACCTCTCTCCGTTTATAGGGTTTTAACATGATTCAGAATAAATTTATATTTCAGTTTGTAGGGTTTTAACTGGTTGGGAATTATCCACTGTTGCCCGATGGCAAAGATACCTTGGCTTGAAGGCCACAAATCATAGGTACTTAATCTACTTGCATGTGTATAATGATCTTTAGATATATGGGGTGGCTTATAATAGAACTCATTTTGACACATATCAATGCATATTTTGTCGAGCCTTATTGTAGCGGCGGTCTATTGTGAACAAACGAAGTCGGGTAAAGCGTAGGATGATGCACACAACTGGAACAACTTCATTTGCTCTAATCAGGAACAAATATGTAAGTCATATTGACTTTCTAACAAATACATGCTCTATTATGAGGCTAAGTGTTACTATAAGAGCTTAGTTATGGAGTAACATGAAACCTCTGTATTATGCTCAGTAAGATATTAACAGTTATATATAGATATTTGTGTGTTTCTCTGTGGTATCTTGTTAATAACAACTCTTAGTAGAATAAAACTAGACAACAAAAGAAGAGTAATGCAGATCTTTTGTCATTTCAAATAAATCTCAAAGCATATCAGGTAAGATAATGAATAAGGAATAACACATTCTGGTCTCTCATAAATGAGCTGCTAAAAATATTGACAGGGAAGGAATTTCTATAAATACGTCCATAAATGCTTAATGTGACAGGTTGTTAATCGCTACTCTTATTAGAATAAATCTAAAGAACGAAGAAGAGGGATGAGATCGTTCTACAATTCAAATAAAATGTAATTCCCATAAATCTCAAAGCATTAAATAATGTTTTAAGGGCACTCGATATATTGTCCGAATGTAGAACTTTACTGATGAAAAAGGACTGTTTTGGTCACCTGCAGGAGAGGAGACTCTAGCTTATACAATGTTGGTTCACCTCCAGCCACAAAGTCTTCATGATCTAGGAATAGATACATGTTCAAATGAATTAAAATTTCACAGCAATGGAAAACATATTAATTAGTATGTGTTCCTACCGAGTCTATTCTTATATGGTTTCAACAGTTTGGTTTTTTAGTTAAGCACTCATGAAAAATAGCATATGTTATTGGTATTACAATCTCATAATGATATTTTATGTTTTTCTTTGTTAGATTTGTAGTCGGTAGTCAGGAATCTACATTCCCCGCCCATGGACCAGTCATGAAACTTGTAGACCGACTTCTAGGCTACCTCGACATGGTGAAAGATCATCGGTACCACACCGGGAAGGTGCTTCTCCAAGCTCCACAAGAAGACACCATGGGAATGTATATGTATAGTCAGTCCCACATCAGAAGTATGTAAAAAGAGAGAACTTTCTTTAGCTATAAAAGGAAGGCTCCCCCTATATAGAAGAGAGAGATATATAGATGAGATTTGATGTACTCCACCCCGCGGGTATATATATCTGATATATACCCCACCCCGCGGGATGGGTAGCCCCCCCATTGTAACACTCCACCCCGCGGGATAGTAGGCTCCCCCATTTGTAACACTCCCCCCGAGGGATAGACTCCCCCATCCCTCCCTTACTCCACCCCGCGTGGGGATGCTCTTGTATCCCGCGAGATGGATGCTCTTGTAACACCAAATGCATGATAGTTGATTCTAAGTGGACATAGTCATGTCCACCGAGGCATGGTGAACCACTATATGTTTCACCGTGATTTCGCATAGCCTCCGGGTTTATGCAAAAACATTTGGCGTCATCTGTAGGTTATGTTATTGTTCTACCGCCCGAGAGGCAGAACAGATGCGAGGTAGCTCGCATGGGAGAGACCGCGTGGGAGCGAGGCAAGATGACCCGCTCGGGATGAAAGGCGCGGTAGCTCGCATGGATGCGAGGCGAGATGACCCGCTCGGGAGCGAGGCGAGATAGCTCTCATGGATTCAAGGTGAGGTAGCCCGCGTGGGAGCGAGGCAAGATGACGGTAGCCCACATGAATGAGAGGCTAGATGACCCGCTTGGGAGCGAGGCGAGATAGCTTGCATGGGAGAGAGGCTAGGTAGCTCGCATGGATACGAGGCGAGATAGCCCGCGTGGGAGCAAGGCAAGATGACCCGCCCGAGATGAGAGGCGTGGTAGCTTGCATGGATGCGAGGCGAGATAGCTCGCATGGGAGAGAGGCTAGGTAGCTCGCATGGATGCGAGGCGAGGTAGCCCGCACGGGAGCGAGGCGAGATGACCCGCCCGTTATTTTTGACCGCGTGATAGGAAGTCCAACAGCAGAATCCTGCCCGGGTTCTTTTTGTCAGCGGGATTGGGAGTCCAACAACAGAATAGCTCGCATGGATGCTAGGCGAAATGACCCGCCCGGGAGAGAGGTGAGATGGCTCGCATGGATGCTAGGTGAGGTAGCCCGCATAGCAGTGAGACGAGATGACCCACCCGTTGTTCTTTTTGTGCACGGGATAGGAAGTCCAACAGCAGAATCCCGCCCGTTTCTTTTTGTCAGCAGGATTGGAAGTCCAGCAGAATAGCTCGCATGGATGCGAGGCGAGATATGACACAGGGTAGCGAGGCGAGATGACCTGCCCGGGATGAGACATAGTAGCTAGCACGGATGCAAGGCGAGATAGCTCGCATGTAAATGACTTTTCATATGAGAGAAGCGAGATGACCCGCCTGAGGTGAGAGGCGAGGTAGCTCGCATGGATGCGAGGTGAAATAACCCGCTCGAGATGAGAGGGGAGATAGCTCGCATGGATGCGAGGTGAAATAACCCGCCCAGGATGAGTGGCGAGGTAGGCCGTATGGGAGCGAGGCGAGATGACCCGTCCGGGGTTATTTTTGTCATCAGGATTTCACCAACAGCAGAATCCCGCTCGTTGTTTTTTTGGTCCCGGCCGAGATGAAAATTCATCTGAAATAAGCAAAGGAATTCGCCAAGCATACTCGGGGTCCTGTTGATACCCGATCTACCGGCGTAGTGGTCATTAGATCTGGCAGCTACCATCGACATCTTGTTGATTTATCTGGTGCACAGCGGAAAATTGCTATGGACACCCGGTATGAAATGTATGGGGTGAAGAAACTGGAGAAGTTACAAATCTTGTAGGCGGCCCGACCGTGCGGACAACAAGGATTCATCATCCGAGATTAGTACGGACATGAATCTGCACCTCCTGTGTGCACCCATTCGGCAACTATTTTCATAGGTAAATATCTCATTTGATTGCCATTGAAAACGCAAATCAGGATATGAAAGTTCAAGTCTTCATGATTAGACTGAGAAACAACCAAGAGATAGACATTTCACCGAGAGATTGGCTTCACGTAGGAGATAGAGGCTAGTATGGAAGCGAAGCGAGATGACTTACCCAAGAAACAAGAGGCCTTCACGTACAAGGAGGACTGAAATTATCATGCGAGGGGACGAGTTCACACGTATCAAAATAGTGACATGAGTTGCATGCGAGCTGGATGCATGTGAAGATGTGTTACGCGAAGTGATGACTTCACGCAGGGAACTCCGCATGAGAGAAGGACCTTGTGAAGCATTGACAACTCTACTACATTCCGCGTCCGCGAGGTGGCGCGCCCCGCCTCCCTAGAAGAAGAGTCCCGGTCGTCCCCCTGCTGAGGATTGTGGCCAAAAAATTGTGCACTGGTCCCGGTTGTCCAGTTCGGCCATCACTTCCCTCTGGCAACGCCTGCTCTATGAGGTACCGGTGGAACCAGTCGGGATCATCTAATCTGCAAGCAACGGGTCCCGGTGGAAGGAAAAAAATTGCTATGGACACCCGGAGCTCAGTCATGTCGATCGGGAGCTTCGCCAGAGCCGATCTTTTCAACCCACAGCTGGATCTTCTTCTTATCCAGGTGGCTCAAGCGTCCAATCTCCGGGTCAGAAAGTCAGTGGCAGTCTCCGGGATAGCAAAATCCAAGGTTCATGCTCTGGGTTCATCGAGCTTTTCAAGCGATAGATCTCGGGCAAGCCCCACAGATCGGTCGGTATGGCGACAGAAAGGGCAAGGGGCTCTTGTAGGGTCACTGTGAGGATTGATAAAACATTGATGATTTAGGTCGAATTTAATCGGTATGATCCAAGAGTAGATCCGGCCCGGGATACGAATTCGTCCGAATGGGTACTTGAGGAAGAGGGGATCTACCCAACATTAGTAAGCGGACCCGTTGGCAGCACACATGCATTGCACCCGAGAGGCACTCCACAGAGAGACAGACATTGCACCCGAGAGACATTCCACCGAGAGACAGGCATTGCACCCTAGAGGCATTCCACCGAGAGACAGGCATTGCACCCTAGAGGCATTCCACCGAGAGGCATGTCATTGAGATCCCGAGAAACACCTAGCGGGATGGGTAATCCACATTAAAATCCCCTATAACACCAGACGGGATGAGCATTCCACCAAGAATTACAAGTTTTTCCCAGTAACACCAAGCGGGATGGATAATCCACATTAAAATCTCTTGTAAGACCAGGCGAGATGGATAATACATTAAAATCTCAAGTAACATCAAGCGGGATAGGTATTCGACCAAGAGGCACACGTCATTGGGTTCCCAAGTAACACCTAGCGAGATAGGCATATGGCCGTAAGTCATAAAACTTATGTCTTCCTTTTAAAAAAGGAGCAAGTGGCTTGATAACCCACAGACGGCATTAACACCCTGTCACTCGAGTAATAACACAAGAGGTAACACCCAGGTTCAAGACTCATCTCGCGTGTCACCAATATCATAACACCTAGTTTGTCAGGTACAAGATCCACCTCGCGTGTATTGCCGAATTAGAAGACCCATCTCGCGTGTCACCAAGATCATAACACATTCCGCCAGTTACAAGATCCACCTCTCGTGTATTGCCGAGTCACACGGTAGTGCACAGAGCGAGATCTTCAGCCCGCACAGTAGCCCGTTTGCGCAGAGCAAGATCCACATCTCGCGACCGAAAGAAGATTGACATTCCACCAAGATTAGCATTCGACCGAGAGAGTGGCATTCAACGTTCTGTATTACACAATTGCATGAACCATTTTTCTTTTCGATAATCATTATACCATAACCATACTTGGTTGGGTCCATAAATTGTGTTGATCTAATGCTTGTCGATCATTTGTTCATTGTGAAGGTACAACAATCCTCGTCCGACCGAATAAGTTTTGAGGCCGGGGATCGGGAGGGGCATTTCTTATCTTCTAGGCGGACTCCACAGCTCGCCTGGTAATGTAGTTTTGTGCGAAGTGAACTCCAACAAAGCACCACGAGAACTCAGCTCGCGCGTTGTCCTTGTGCGCGGAGCGAACTCCACAGCTCGCGCGTAGTCCTTATGCGCGGAGCGAACTCCACAGCTCACGCGTAGTCCTTGTGCGCAGAGCGAACTCCTGCGGGGAGCGATCTCAGCTCACGCGAACTTTTTCCCGCGGAGCGAACTCCTCAGCTCGCGTCATAGTCCTTGTGCGGGGAGCAAACTCCTCAGCTCGCTTGTAGTCCTTGTTGGCGGAGCGAACTCCTTAGCTCGAACGTTGTCCTTGTGCGCGGAGCGAACTCCTCAGCTCGCGTGTAGTCCTTGGGGGCGGAGTGAACTCCTTAGCTCGCCCGATAGTGTCAGGGTTTTTGTGCAGAGCGAACTCAGCTCGCCCGTTAGTGTCAGCCCTTTTGTGCGAGGCGGACCCCACAGCTCGCCCAACAATGTCAGCCTTTTTGTGCCAGGCGGACTCCATAGCTCACATACTTCGTTAGAAGACCCTGCACGGCAGAATCAATTTTGAGGCTAGGGGTCGGGAGGAACCCGGTGGACTTAAAGATATCAAGAAAAGCAAGACCCGTTCTCCACACGTCTTGAGTGAGGACTTGGGGGGACTAGGACTGGGCAGCCATGACTGGTCTATGGGCATTTTGTTTATTAAGTCCCCACTCAAGATGTGTCTTGAACGGGAACTTGGGGGGACTTATAGTCGGTAGTCAGGAAACTACCTTCCCCGCCCATAGACCAGTCATGAAACTTGTGGACCGACGTCTATGCTACCTCGCCATGGTGAAAGTTCATCGGTACCACACCGGGAAGGTGCTTCTCCAAGCTCCATAAGAAGGCACCATGAGAATGTATATGTATAGTCAGTCCCACATCGGAAGTATGTAAAAAGATGAAACTTTCCTTAGTTATAAAAAGAAGGCTTCCCTTGTAGGGAGATATAGAAGATCTGATGTACTCCACCCCACAGGGTATATATATCTGATATACACCCCACCCCGCGGGATAGGTAGCCTCCCCTCCCCCCCATTTGTAACATTCCACCCTGCGGGATGGGTAGACTCCCCCATTTGTAACACTCCCCCCGCGGGATAGACTCCCCCATCCCTCCCTTACTCCACCCCGCGCGGGATGGATGCTCTTGTACCTCGCGTGATGGATGCTCTTGTAACACCAAAGGCATGATAGTTGATTCTAAGTGGACGTAGCCATGTCCCCCGAGGGATGGTGAACCACTATATGTCCTTGTCTCTCGCCCATGATTGTCTCTTGATCATTAATTATGTTCCACCATGATTCCGCATAGCTTCCGGGTTTATGCAGAAACAAGATTATTTATGGTTCATATGTGCCAAAATATGAAAATGGAGGTGTATTCCCATATCGTTGCAAAATGTTTGAGCTTACCCATGTTTGGACTCTGAAAAAGCTATTGTAAGAATAAGTTCTATCTTCTTAAATATTATCAAGAATGACTTAAACCTACTCATGATATGATACTTGACGTAATGTGATAAGTTATATATGATTAATTGATATAGACACTAATAAAGGACAAGATTGAAAAGATGAAGGCTACAAAGAAGGCATCTCAACTCCTAGAGGTTCTTTATGATTTTGAAACCAATGAAGTATATACATCTGTGTTGGGAAAAGAAACACGAAGGGGTGCGAGGATTTGGCATTGGAGTTGTACCATACCAAGTTCCTGGTATATTATTGCAAAAAAGAGGTGTTTATTTAGAGGTACAAGTAATGAAGGAAAAACATGAGGCTGAGATTGAAACTATTCGGAAAGAGAGCCAAGAAAAGGAAGATAAGCTTAGAGAGGAAATGAACCAACAAGCTCTTGCCATAACAGAGAAATTTAAAAATATGGACATTGCAATGAAAAAAACAGGAAGCACTTTTGGCTGTGTTACTTGGGGCATATGAGCCAAGTGACTTGCTTGTTGCCATACGAATGAATGGTGGGTTTGCTTGCCAACCATCAATGAGCCACATTCAACATTCATATGATCGAAACATGGATGATATTTACATATCACAAATTAGTTCAGAATTGCAGGACCAAGTTGCCACTAATTGAGTCACTTCAGACTTCACCTTTTGGTTAGTACAAACTGTGCATGAGGTCTCTGTGTTTGTGTTGTTTTGAACTTAATCTATGATCTCTCTGGTATTTTGGTCATAGTTACCTGAACATGGAATAAGTGCACAGAGATATTCACTTTGTCTTCAGACAGATTTAGATTTTGCTGATATAAAAAAGTCTGATGTAGTTTGTATATGGTAGTGTTCAACTGCTATTTATACTGATGTATGCAGCATTTGTCTTTGTATATAATTAAACCTCTAGTTTGGTTTATGTAATATGAAAGTACTAAAAGATAGATTCAATATATTAATCTGTTTATTTTCTTTACATGATATATATATGTCCTGATCGAAGGAGAAAAAGAGTGCAATGCGCATATGTTCTAGGTAACATCATCTTGAATGCTTCCCCTGATGAGAATCTCCCCTGATTGATTGATGCAAGCTCCAATATTATGTATCTGATGGAATACATGTATCTTATATAGTAGATATGATGTGTCGATCACAGAAGTGAGATTGTGTGAGCTCTGCACGAAGGAAACTCATCATAAATATTCAATCCTGCAAAGGTTAGGGTAATACCAGTAAAACTATAATTTTATGAATAAATTTTATCTCACATGGTAATAGACCAGATTCATTTATTCAAATCTTTGATATGACAATAGCTAAAGCATAAAGATATTAAGGAATACTAATTGACACATTTACCTTCGTGCACTATTCTTAAGCACCAAAATTTAAATGACACACTTTAGTCATAAATGTCAATTTGTACAATTGATAATCTCATATAGGCTTAATAGGAGCTCTAGATAACTTCATGGAAGTTAGAAAATATTGCAATATCATGATTATAATCATAATCGAATTCGATATCTTAGTCTTGTCATAATACTTATTGAGGTAATAAGTCATATCTTGACTATAATGGAATGAGTAAATGAGCTTCAGACTATGTGATTCCATGAGTGAGCTTCAAGCTCTAATAATCATACTATGTGATTCCATGAGTGAGCTTGAAGCTCTAATATCATTCATGGAGTTGCCTTTGGCAATATCAATCCTTTAAGAATTTGGTTAAGCAATTTGCTTATAATGACACATAAAATTTGAGAACATGCATTAATGTGCCTTTACCATCTTCATAATAAAACAAAACAATTTGCCATAAGCCTCTCGTCCATACCAGCCATATGTAACACTATACTTATAGAAAAAATTGTCATTTGGAGAAGAAAGGTAACCTCATATCTCTAAGAGAGAAATTGTGTCATAGTGATTCAAATACACTAAAAATGTCACCCCTGTGGAATTTTGGGATTGTAAAGTCCAAGTATTTTATCACATTTTCAATTTCATTGGAATTGCCTCTTTCCAATTTGGCCGATAGTATAGTTTGTCGACATAACAAAATGTGGAACAATATACAACCCTTGATGATATTAGTAGCTATTATAGATAAGATGTATCATTAATTTTCGATCTCACACATTCATACATGCATAAACTATAATAAGCTTTAGAGATATTGAGTACTCATGCCTCTAATAGGGCTAATATTTGTCTCTTGAGGACAATTTATTTGAGAATGTGGATCTTTATATAACCTCATGAAGAGTGTTATAGGGCTTGTATAATCTTCTCTTATAGGGAAGTAATCACATTGGAATTAGTAGATATATTCCACAACATAAATTCATGCCGTTACATTAGTCTATTCTCCCCCTAACGGCGGAATAACTATTATTTTGACCATACGCAGATATACGTTTAAAACAAATAATTGTCTACCAATTGGTGGGTGGCGAGCCCAAACCAAATTTTTAGGTCAAAGTATGTAATATCATGAACTTGTCACTTTCTCAATTAATTTATTGATATTTCCTCAAAAGTAAACATGAGGCTTGTATGATGGATAAATATCTCAACACCAAGTTTAGAATAGACTATTCTCACCCTCATTACTGAGAAATCATGAATGTATCATCTACAAGGGACAACTCGCTAATATGCGATAAGATTCTCCTGAGAAAAAGATCAATGATTGTTGTATTATACAACATTATGTAGATGAGTCTACATGACATAATAAAATTTGACAACGCTGTATCATGCCAAAATAAAGTATTTGGCTAAATAAAACTCATGATCATGTATATTGTAATATACCATTGTTGATTAATATAACCAAAATCGGTGAAAATTATTTTCACCAATATCTCCAAATGGAGCCAATATTGGTAACATGATACGAGTTCTTGGAGCCATTGATCAACATATGCATCTTTTGAGATCATTGTTACCTTTTTAGGCATAATTTACAGAAAAATATCTACATGCCTACATATCATGTCCTTCGTTAGACTTTATGCAAAATATTTTGTCATTTTTGTGATCATGATTGAATATCCATAGTTTAAATTCAAGCCTTTGATATTAAAAGGTCTTAACGGATTTCTATTTATTTATGAACATGAGGTTCACAATATATTTGGCTAAGAAATCAAATGTCAAATGATATACTCGAATATCGAGTTTGGATATTAATGGTTCATATGGATATAAGCATGTAGACCATATTAATATTACAATGGAGGAACATAGCCTTATCAAATTTCAATTATACTCAAATAATGAGTCTTCACAATTAGAAACATTATGTCCTAAAAGTTGAATGAACATGTATATTCAACATTATGTCCTCCAGCTCATAGTAAATCTGGGGTGACCAGAGGGTCATGTCAAAACATAAATACATATTGATCAGTGGACTTTTTGTTCATAACATGGTATGCCACAGTTGGTGTGACAGTTGTGAAACAACCCAAATGATAAGGCAACCAACTCTTCAATCCACGCTGTTAGCGTAATTCTCGCAAGTTATGCAAATTTCCACATTATGATTATTTGTGTACTCAATATGTTATTCATTTGGATTCAGAATATAATAAAGTCTCTTGAGTAAAGACAACATAGTGTCATTTATCATTCTAATGTGGGCTATTGGAGCCTTAAACCAAGTCTGTAATTTCAGAAATCATGGTCACATTAGTTTTGGTAAATACCAAAGTGGAGAAAAAATTTTGATTACAAAGAATCGTGTGCGTAGTAGCACTATCAACAAGGCATATATGTTGTCCAGCTTTTTGGAGCATAGGACGTCCATGAATATATTGTCGTTGTTATAATAAGAAACATTGATAATGTGCAATCAATCCAGAACATCCAAGTTCAAACCCTGCAACAGAATATATTTTATTATTCATTTTTCATAAAGAAATTGAAATAATAATATTTAACAACAATCACCCAACAATTGTAACAAATATGAGGTTGAAGAGTTACTAATAATTAATAAGTATTATATCAAGGCAATTAAAATGGTAAGGTCATTTGTCAAATATATTATAATGGTAAGGTGTTGTCGTTTATAGCCATGATTACCGAATAATCAAAATATTAATAAGTTTTGTTGTTAACAACAATAATGATAATGAAAATGGTAACAAGGAGCCATCAATATTACTAATTTACAGTCATCGATAAACATAATGTACCACATAATGACGATAAAAATTGGTAAAATTGTCATGATTTCTCCACAAATACTCATGACTAACCTAATTATTGTAATAAAGATAATTAAATGGATAATGAAACATAATTATGTTTAATCAGAGCTAAACACAGGCTCCACATAATTATGTTTATGTTTAACGAAACATAATTATGTTTCTCGTCCTCATCAAAACAAATTGTCGATTTTTGGTGGAGTGATGTATAATGGCTTAGATCAGTTCCAAAATCAACGTGTACATCAACATTATTTAGTGCCTTTGAGGAGGGCTTGGTAGAGTGCCACTAAATTTTAGGGCATGCACCAAACCAAACATGCTACAAATTATTACCATAGCCACATCCATAGCCATATCGGGATCCATATTTGAACATGTATGTTCTATTAAAATGATTATATATCATATTCGAAACAGAGTTCGAAGTGTTCATGAATATGAACAATGGATCCCAAAGTAGAACACGAGAAAATCATTCGTGTGATGTCTGTAGAACCAAAGGTTTCAGACAACTCGGTCATCGGACTTGAGTCTTGACTATTGGAATATGAAGTTCTCAAAGTTGTATCCATAAACATGTATATATAAAATGGAATTAACACATATATAAAATTGACGTTCATAAGATTAAAAAAACTCATAGATCATTAGCCTTGGTCATAAGAAATCTTGTTGCACCATAGACATGTAGATCATCATGAAGTTCATAGAAGAAGAAGAAAAATAAAAAGCAAATTCGTGCTGATAACGTGTTATAAACTAAAAATATGAGAGAGATGATAGAAAGACAATATGTGGGAGGAAGAATTGTATCATTCAATCACATTAGGCTCCTTTATATAGGAGTTTGGTTTACATCATAAGGATATAACTAACCAGTAATTGCGTGAACATCCACACATATATAATATTTACAACAAACATAATGTTTTATAGTTGTCACCTATTAGTGAAAGAATATATCTACCCTTAAAAAGTTGACCCCGTTAATAGTGGAGACAGGCCCGAACCTGAGGTGAGGCCGAAGAGGCGACCGCCTCAGGCCCAAAAAAATTTGGGGCACCAAAACCTAGCAGCTGCCTTGAACATGAGCGATTAGAGCTTACAGAAGCTAAAACTTAAAGCTTACAGCTGTCTGGGTTTTGGTTTTTTGAGATGCAAAACAGAGGAGAAGAGAAATGGTTAGGTTTAAAAGAGAAGAGAAGTGAGAGAGAGAAGTTTCATGATTGCGATGACGATGAGCAATGATGACAGGCGCAGCACCACCACCATGATCAGGAGCTTGTGTATATATATGTGGAGTTGTTGACGTTTGAATGGATAAAATTCTGGGTTTTGTGGTTATCCCCTCTTAACCACTACTTTATCTTTTAACCCTTTTTTTTTTTCTAATCATCCCCATTTTTCCTAATTATACCGTCCGGGGCATCGTAAGCAAATTAGTTTTATATTGTTTTGGAATGCATCTTTGGTTCTTTTATGGCCGATTGACCTTTTTTTAATAACAACAATAGGGTACCATTTTTTAAACTCGCCTCAGGTCACGAAATTTCAGGTCCAGCCCTAAGTGGAGAGGTGATCCCTGGTATGAATATTTCTTCGGGTTATAGTATGGATACCAGTCTAATATATCTCAAACTTGAGATACTAAAATTATGGCCCAAAACTCAAAATTGTTTGTGATATTTTCCCATTACACTGCATCCCAAGTGCATATTTAATTAAAAAGGTGTTACATTTGGGGACATGGAAGCTCGTTACACGGCAACCTAAGTCTACATTACACTGGATGTCAAATGAATTTATTAACTTAACTTTGAGGAAATGCTCCGAACGGTATGTGACATTTTGCTCATTATAAATTTCAGTATCTCATATTTTGAAATATCAATCGATACCTTAAGTTCTGACCCCTAACAAACTTTAGTACATATGGCCGTTAGTTCCGTTATGGAGAGCTCATTTTTCATTTCGTTGAATTAACTTTGTTTTAGATAAAGAAAAGAATGGTTAAATTAAGTTTACCCCCTATTAGATTTAATGTTAACTTTATTTAAGAAAAGAATGGTTAAATTAAGTTCTCTCAACTTTAAAAATTTACTCTCTGTATTTTCTAATTTTCATCAATCATGTCCATTGTTTAAGATTCCATCTGATTTGGACGTTAAATGCTAACATGAACTTTTAGACTCAGTTTGATATTGAGTTTTGTGAATTAAAATTACTTATAATCATCATTTTGAATAGATTTTTTGTTTGATAAAATCTTAAAACCTGCTTATATAAAACTTTTTAGTTTAAATAATCACGATTTTATAAATCAGATTGAGGGTTGCTTATTTAAAATAGAGTTTAAAATACATCTCTATATTTTTAAAATTGATAAGTTCAAGAAAATGGAAAAGTTGTTGGAAATGCTCTTAGAAAATGGACTATAAAGTGTGATTTTTGTCATTAAATGACTGTTAAGGCCTTAAAGTGAGATATAAAGTCAAAATTAACTTTCAAATTTGACAAAAACTTAAGAATTAAATTCAGTTTACCCCATTGTGGTTTAGAGATAAATTCATGTTAGTCTTAAACTTTTAATTTCATTAGATTACCTCCTAAACTCTTATTTTTCTGATAATTTAGCTTCTCAACCCCAAAACATCATCACATGTCATCAAATTTCAACGTCCCAATTGGACGGAGCATGAATAATAGGAGACGGAAGACAGAAAAACAAAAGCTCATAGAGTAATCTGATGAAATTCATCACATGTCATCAAATTTCAACGTCCCAATTGGACGGAGCATGAATAATAGGAGACGGAAGACAGAAAAACAAAAGCTCATAGAGTAATCTGATGAAATTGAAAGTAACATGAATGCACCTCTAAAGCGTGGGTAAACCGAATTTAATTCAAAACTTAATAAATAAGCAAATCTGAAATGAATTTAACCCAAACCCGAAACGGGTAAAATGAATTTAATCCAAAACAAAGAAGGAGAACAAGACTAGTTTAGTGCGTGGCAAAAGCAGTGTGTCAAAACTCAAAACTCAAAAGGAAACCAAAGTGTATGATGGGATCCCATTTACTAAGATTCTGTATGTACTAACAGAACCCACCACAGACACCTCCGCGAGTCCGCGGCCGGCGAAACCCTCGCTCATCGCATCTACCTATCTTTTCATCGGATCCTGTAAGCACTCTTTAATTCCTGCAATTTTCTTCTTTTTCGTTTCTTACTTTCAAACACCGTCCCTACTTTCGACTCATAATCTTTCTATGTTTATCAATTATCAGTTTCTGGGAGTTGCATGTATCTAATAATCTGTTTGGTCTCCTGGAACCTATTTAAGTTGCAGAGGACAAACATTAGTATTGAACCTTCACCCAACACAATATTACTTGTTCTTGTTTCAACTGATAACAAATTCAGAACTCAAAGTTTGTTCCTTGTTTTTCTCAATTGGTTTGTTGTGTTTTCTGAGCTACCGATTGGGTTTTATTTTTATTTTTTTATTTTTTTCTGTAATTATAGACAAACACTAACATTTGCTTGACAAAGTTAGAACTTTGATATGTTGATTACCATTTGACGGTTAAAGTGGGTATTGATTCTTGTGCTGTACTGATGTTTTCATCAATTGGAAGAAGCGTTTCGACAATCTATAGGATGGCTTTAATGTTGGCTGTTAGCTCACGTACTTATATTGATAGCATTGTGCTTTCTTGTGTAGGTTGGTCTTTGAAATTGTTTGTTTGTTGACATTAAAGTTGGGAAATAAGGGGGTTTTGCGTCTCTTTCAGATGGAAATAGGCTCTCATAACAGTGAGCAAGTACAGGATCCCGAAAGTAATGTGATTGCAACAGATCGAGATGGTGTTTTGATGGAATTGGATGCTGAAAATTGTGTCCGAGAAGAAAAAAAAGAATTTGTTGCACCTGCTATTGGAATGGAGTTTGAGTCGTATGAGGATGCTTATAATTATTACAATTGCTATGCTAAGGAATTGGGTTTTCGTGTTAGAGTGAAGAATTCATGGTTTAAGAGGAACAGTAAAGAGAAGTACGGTGCTGTTCTTTGTTGCAGCAGTCAAGGTTTCAAAAGAATTAAAGATGTCAACCGTTTGAGAAAGGAAACAAGAACTGGTTGTCCTGCAATGCTAAGGATGAGGTTAGCGGACTCCAAAAGGTGGAGAATACTTGAAGTTGCACTTGAACATAACCACTTGTTAGGTACAAAGATGTACAAATCGATGAAAAAGATGACGAGTGGAACAAAGAGGAAGTCACAGTCATGTTCAGATACAGAAAATCAAACACTTAAGCTGTACCGAGCACTTGTGATAGATTCGGGGGGTAATGGACCCTCAAATTTTAATGCAACAGAAGCCAGGAATGATAGTCCCAATCAGTTGAACCTGAAAAAAGGTGACACACAAGCAATTTATAATTACCTTTGTCGTATGCAGTTAACAAACCCGAACTTCTTTTACTTGATGGACATCAATGATGATGGGCGTTTGAGAAATGTGTTTTGGATTGATGCTAGGTCGAGGGAGGCATGTGGTTATTTTGGTGATGTGATATATTTTGACAACACATACTTGGCAAATAAATTTGAGATCCCACTTGTGGCGTTAGTGGGGATAAATCACCATGGTCAAGCGGTGTTGCTTGGTTGTGCCTTGCTTGCAGGGGAGACAGCAGAATCCTATATTTGGTTGTTCAAAGCTTGGCTTACATGTGTGTCAGGACGTTCTCCACAAACAATTATTACTGACAGGTGCAATGTTGTGCAGAGTGCAATTGCTGAGGTGTTTCCTAGCTGTCATCATTGCTTTGGTTTGTCCCTGATCATTAAAAAAGTTCCAGAGAAATTGGGAGGATCATGCAATTATGATGCAATTAGGAAGGCGCTGCTTAAAGCTGTTTATGAAACTCTGAAGGTGATTGAATTTGAAGCAGCATGGGGGTACATGATTCATCGTTTTGGAATTGGTGATCATGAGTGGCTTCAATCTTTGTATGACGATCGATTTAGGTGGGCTCCAGTTTACTTGAAAGACACATCTTTTTCAGGAATGTCAGCCACACGTCCAGGTGAAACCTTGAGTCCATTTTTTGACAAATACGTACACAAGCAAACTCCACTGAAAGAATTTCTGGACAAGTACGAATTGGCTCTACAGAAGAAGCATAAGGAAGAAGCTCTTGCAGATATTGATTCAAGAAGCTCAAGTCCCATGCTGAAAACAAGATGTTCTTTTGAGTTGCAGCTTTCAAAAATTTACACTAGAGACATATTCAAGAAATTCCAATTTGAAGTGGAGGAGATGTATTCTTGTTTTAGCACTACACAGTTGCACATCGATGGGCCAATCATAATATTCTTGGTCAAGGAGCGTGTCGTGGCAGATGGGAATCAGCGAAAGATAAGGGATTATGAAGTTCTGTACAACAGAACAGCAGGTGAGGTACGTTGTATCTGCAGTTGCTTTAACTTCCATGGGTATCTATGCCGGCATGCTTTGTGTGTCCTTAATTTTAATGGAGTGGAGGAGATCCCTTCCAAGTACATTTTGGCACGATGGAAAAAGGATTACAAGCGTTTATATATTCTAGATCATAGCTCCAATAATGTTGATGGTACTGACCGTATGCAGTGGTTTGGTCAGTTGTATAGAAGTGCCTTGCAAATCGTAGAGGAAGGTGTGATCTCTCTTGACCATTACAATGTAGCAGTGCAAACATTCGAAGAGTCCTTGAAAAGGGTTCACGAGATAGAAGAAAAGCATAACCCTGAAAACTTGTAATATGTTAAGGCATTTGTAAATTATTAACTGTAGTGTCATTACTTTGCTCCTGTTTGCATCCCTGTCAAGGTTACTTGGTCTGTTTTGCCTGCAGAATGTCAATACTATACATACAAAGTGGCAATCGGAGTCGGGTTGTATGTATATTTTTCAAGTTCTAATTTTGACCGCAGCTTAGGACAAGTGACTATCCATGGAAATATGGGACCTCTCTAAGCAAAGGAGGCTTCCCCAGATGTAATGACTTGACCAACTCACCTGAAGCCTCAAGCTGAGACATAAACGTTTTCTTAGTAGACTCTTCTTTGTCATTTCTTTTTGAGAAATTTTATTAATGTTCTAGGATATTCTATATCTTTCTAGATTTTCTTTATGTGTGTCTTGGCCTTATGTCATTAGGATATGTAGTTTGACTAGATCTATGTATTCTTATCCTTACCATATTGGTATTGTGTAATTCCCTATATAAATAGCACCTATCAATGAATAAGATGATGATTCTCTTAATATCTATTTGTCTCTACACTTTATCATTCATCACGTTATCATACATTTTTTTCTAACCCTAGAGCTAATAGCCCACCATTTGTTTTTCAAAACCCTAAAATCGGGTAGCCTTGTTTTTCCCGATTTCCGACCAAAATTCCTACTTCCCTTCTCCGGAATTTTACATCCCCAGAAAGATATCTCCGTCTCGGATCCAACGCTGCCAGCCTGACCCTGAGAACCGGCTGGAAAGTCTCCGAACCGGCCGCCGGAAGATTCCAGACCACCGCCGCTACCGACCACCGGTTCGCCACCTTCCCTTGCTCCGATTAACCTGAATTTTTGACAGCAGCTTCCCCATTCAGAGCTTCTCCTCCTATCAAATTTTCAGTCCCAAATTTGAAGTAGGCGAAACGTTGTTTCTCCTCTCGGCAGCCTCTAGAAACCAAAGATTTCAATATTGCTCGTTTTCTAAGGAAAGGCAGAAAGGTTCTCAACCCTCGGTCGAAGCCTGCAATCGACTCAAACATATCAGAGCTCCTATAAATGTTGTTTATTTGACAAACTAGTAAGTAAGCTTTAATATTACAGTTATTTACTTTAAAATAACTCGGGGGGGGGGGGGGGGAGGGATAAAATCATTTCTCTCTTCTCCATCTCCATTTTATGCTTGAGATTTTATGCGTGCAGGTACCAAAAATCCCTGAATTTTATTCGCGGGTCAAGAGTGTGTTTGATCACTCTTGTTTCCTTGTCCGGGTTGTGTATGATCAACCCCGACCTATCACCGGATTGTGTTTGATCAATCCGATGCCTTTTTCCGAATTGTGTTTGATCAATTCACGGTTTTTCTGGATTGTGTGTGATCAATTCGAGTGATAAACCATTAAAACATTGTTTGTGACCTCTATTAAGTCTCATAACAACTTGGTTTTGTATGCAAGAGCAATGTAACATTCTGCTCCTTTTGAGTTTTGACGTACTAGATGCCTAAGGCGAATCTTCGCTTGGTATATGTGAAACCTTTCATCTACGACTCACCATTATTGAATATTGTTGTACTACAGCTGGTAACTGTGTACTAGGATTGACACGAAATTGCAATCCTTAAGCTCGACAGGATTGAAACTGATCTTCAATCCTTGAGCTCGGCTAGATATTATTTGTAGGAGCCAAATCGCAATGTCACTGCGCACAATGATGAGTCATTTGTGATGAATAAGTTTCGGTTGGATATGAACCTTCACCTATAATCCGCATATGTAGAAACCTTGTCAGGCGATCTCATTCACCGCTAAATTGCGAATTGTCATTTTGATGAAACAATATTCCCATCGTTAAGGGGAGATAAGAACACAAGTGTTCAAGTGGAACGATGTGAATTGTCGTGGTTTGTCCCCACTAAATCTCATATTGATCCCAAATGCTTAAAGTGTTAAAGTGACGAGATCACATGCTGTAAATATGTCTGCAATGATTGATGTCCTACAAAAGGACATGGCGCGACCAAAAGGTGTTGGTCTTGACGCCATCACCATAGATGGTGAAATAGTGACTCCAAATAGTGGCAAAATTGGTGTCACAAGGCCGTGTGGCTCCCCAAAATGAAGGAGGCCCTTAGGTTCGATACTTTTTCACACTAGGAAGAAAGCGAGTTTGGCACAACCGGATCCATTGATCAATGATACTCAAATTCGTCTCATGAAGTCTGAATTGTGATTACCGTTGGGGGACGCCTCAATGTCAAATCCAATCCATATAGAGATCTCTACAAGTATTATAGTAGTGTACATGAGGACGTAGGATAATGAGTCTACTATCGAATCACCTTTCGTTGATGGATATCAACTTAGTTGATTGGCCTAATGGAAAGATGCGATCCGGCATTAACAAAGAGATAGGTCCTTGGGCAGCTGATGTCGACACCGCAAGCTAAACCCTATCAACTGTGTCATTGATAGATAACGTAGTGAGAACAAGAGCTTAATGAAGTTGATGGAAACAGGAGGGAGATGAGAGATTATGAGGTTTTGTACAATCCATCTGAGATGGAGGTCCTTTGCATCTGTGGTATGTTCAACTTGAAAGGATATTAATGCAGGCATGCGCTCTCCATCCTAAACCAGAATGGCGTGCAGGAGATTCCAGCTCTATACATTCTTTCACGATGGAGAAAAGATATTAAGCGCAGTTATGTCTATAATCACAGCTGCAGTGGCATTGATATTAATAACCCAGTCCACAGGTACGATCACCTGTATAAATGCATCGTGCAGATTGTGGAGGAAGGGAGGAAATCACAAGACCGGTACAAGGTTGCATTGCAGGAATTGAATGGGATATTGAACAAGCTTTGTATTACTGAAGATTGTGCCTTGTAGTTATAAAATTATGTCGAAGACGAATGGTGTATCATATAAAAATAAAAATATGCCTAATCTGTGTAGCTGAAAATATGTGTGCAATACAGAGCTCTTTCCTCCAGTAAACGTTTTTGTGTTGGTTTTTGTGAGATAGAGGTTTTGAACTTTGTAAGCATACAAAAACGGACCTGAGAAAACTAAGAGCCACCCCAACTGAGAAAAGATATCCCCCAGAAAAGACATCCTTTTGCTCCCAAGTTTCTGTATCCCCCAGAAAAGATATCGAGTAAATAGTTGGGATCTTTTTGAGAAACTTCAGGCACGGTAAAACAACATATTAAAACAAAATGGTATTGCATATAGCTCTGTAGGAGATCACTGTCTCCAACTAAAACATAGATCCACTCTTCCATGTATTCCAATAAATAGTGTCGATTTCTTGTTGCAGAAAGATGAGAGAACAATGACATATGGAGAAAGGCAACTCCAGTTTCATCAATCACAATGTACCATCTTAAGAGAGCATGTAAGGTATGAACATTAAACATGGTCTGAAACATGATCAGTAACATACACCTATACCAAAACCATAACAAATTTGTCTATATCAGACTGACTAGTGACTACTCCCAAATTCTTAAATTCAGCAGATATGGGTAAACCTACCAAAGACCTTTAGTTGGACCCTTGGTCAAGTACAGGAAGTCTGCAATGCATACTGATTGACTTATCAAGTCGATGTGTCCAAGAATCAAAAATTGAAAAACCAGTGTCAAGCAAGCACCTTGTGGAGCAATACCATAGAAAGCGCAGTCTGGCTTAGCCAAATTGCATTGAAGGCTCTTACCTTTGAGTAGAATTCTTAGTGAGCTTCTTTGCTAATTTAATCTGTAGGCGATTAGCTGTGGGCCCATTTCCAAACTCAGTACATATGCTGACACTGCTACGAAGAGCACGGTGCAGAAGAGAAATGTCTAATGTAAAGGCAATGCAGTCATCATACTGGCTAGAGATGCGATAGTCATCAAAAAGAGCCTCTTTGCTAAACTGAGCAATGGACTGAACTCCATCGCCATTAAGAAGGTTGTGCAGAAAGAAAACACGGTCCCTGTTGAGAAAGAGATGGCATATCTTCCCCATCTTGTCTAGCGCCGGTAACAACCTCCTTTCCAAAAGATTCACGCCGTTCTCAGTAAGAAATGCCTTGAACTTCATATCTCTATCCGTGTCTGTTTCTGTCTCACTTGTGAGCGGGGTTATAGTGTAAGTATTTGTAGTGAAATCATAAATCATTTTGGGACATAATGCTAACATGTGGTACTGACTACAGAAATCATTTTCAACTTAGTTGGGAATCTTTGAATCCGAGAACCATTCAGTTTCAATGCCACTGTTTCCTCAGTGATCAGCATGACCATCTGCATCAAATGTCCCGGCACAGTGACCTGGTTTTCATTCCAATGACTAAACATTTCTACGGATTCCATTAAGCATTGTCCTCTCATACTTGAATCCGATACCAAATTTCATAGGCTAAACATAATTGAACCAAATCCATAAAGCTAATGATGCATTGAACTAATTACTATCTGTAATTTGATCAACAATACAGCATAAGCTCTCAAAAGTCAAAACCATGAGCATGAAAATCACTTGAATCGGACGTCGTGGTTAAAGAGACTGAAAATTAACACCCATAAGCTCAGTGGTTAAAGAGACTGAAAATGACCAATATCGTTTTCTTTACAATGTTACCAATAATCTTTACATGAACAGAAGCCATGCCTGAAATGATGGAACCGAGTTCCATCCCTAACAATTACTTCTCTATCATACACCTTGGAAACCAGCTTTGCCATGCTGTGACAATCCACACAGGTTCTAAGGTTCTTCATCACTCTAATAGTCACCCCAAGTCCTAAACTAATCAATCCAAACGCAATTGCTAACTTCTCACTGTGCTTATAGACTGCACTCTCTTTATTCTCTTCTCCTACATCAAGAAAAACCTCGGATGTATCAGGTGAATACCCTGCAGATTTCAAGTCTTTAATCATCTCATCCAACTTGGAATATATCTTCTCGGATTCAGGATGTGAGGCATCGCCGGCTACAAACTCATGAACATCACCGAATACCTCTATCAAACTACAGCCTGGAGTCTTCTTGATCCCCTTATCCATAATCGTCTGCCTTACCTCGCGGAAACTTTCGCATTTGCTGCAAGCTGCATATATATTGCATAAGAGAACATAAACAGCGCTGTTTTCAGGGTCCAAATCTAGTATCTGTTTTGCCACCACTTCAGCCAGTTCTGCATCTTTATGCATTCTACAAGCACCGAGAAGAGTTCCCCATACAACTGAGTTCGGTTCTATTGGCATGTTCTGTATAACCTCATAAGCTTCTTTAAGACGCCCTGCTCGACCCAGAAGATCCACCATGCACCCGTAATGCGCAACAGTAGGCTCAATCCCATATTGGGTGCTCATACTATCAGATTGCTAACACCAAGGTATGTTATCTTGTCTGGAGCTACTGCAGATTTCAGCATTTGACTGAACATGTCAAGAGCTTCTTGACCATGTCCATTAATAGCAAGGCCAACAATCATAGCCGTCCAGGTAAATTTGTCCCTTCGCAGCATTGCATTGAAAACCCTCGCAGCTTTTTCAACATTTCCGCACTTGAAATACATGTCTATTAACGCATTTCCCACAAACGTGTCATTCTTGATCTTGCTTTTGTCAATATAAGTTTTTATCCATTCGCCGAGTTCTAGTGCTCCAAGATGTGCACAAGCTGTTAGAATGCTTACCATGGTATACTCATCTGGTCTTACATTCGAAGTCTGCATCTCACGGAAGAGTTCCAAAACCTCTTTGAATCGGTTCACCCTCACGTACCCATCAATCATTGCAGTCCATTAAATATAGTCTCTGTCTGGCATCTGATCAAAGTAATTTCGAGCTAAATCAACTTGTCCTGAACCACAAAATCCCTTAACAATGGTCGTCCAAGAAATTACATCTCTCCTTTTCATATCCTCAAAAATCTCAAGTGCAACATCCATCTCTCCACAAGCAGCATACATGTCAATCAAAGCATTCTCCAAAACTATATTAGGTTTGACCACGCACGCCTTGAGGTAGTTCTGTACCTGCTTCCCAGCATCTAAATCCTTCAATTTAGAACAAGCTGAAAGTACCGAGACAAGGGTAACTGAAGTGGGCAATACTCCCTTCTTCTCCATTTCACAGAAAAGCTTCCAAGACTCGTAGAACTTCTTGATCTTATTGTACCCGGAGATCACTGCATTCCAAGTAGCAACATCCTTCTCACTCACCATGTCGAAAACCCCAGGCGCCATATCAACTTGACCACAGACAGAGTACATGTGCACCAATGCATTGTGAACAAAAACATTAGAATTGAAACCATACTTCAACACATGAGCATGGAACCCTCTCCCCCATTCAAATGCAACATCACAAGTAAATACTCTTAGCAAGAACGGGAACGTATAGCAGTCGGGCTTCACACCCACCCTGTGCATTGATGCATACATAGATATCCCATAATGGGCGCAATGTGTCCTACTATACCCTTTGATCATGGTGTTCCAAATGAAAACACTTGGTTCAGGAATTCTATCAAACACCTCGCGTGCATACTTCATGTCACCAAATTCATGGGCACAGCAGAAGACTATGATTCTGCTGAGCGCAGCCGGGTCCAATGCGAAACCTGTTTCAATGATCTGGGCATGCATTTGCTTCAGTTGGTCCATGGATTTGCAGTTTTCAAAGAGAGTAAGTGGAGCCCAAGCTGCCAGAGAGACCATTTTCATGGAAGTTAAAGAAGAGCAGAGCCGTTTGGAGGCAAGCGAGAATGACATTTGATACTGCAAGTGCTACAACGGAGACGGAGACTACTATACATAAGGCTCGGAACATCATAATGCGATTTACAAGACTCATCATAATAAACCATTTTGAGTATGAACACAAAAGAAGAAATAGAGAACCCAATTAATTTCTTATAGAATGATTGATTCTCCAATCCAAGATTGTAAACAAGTCCTAAACTACGGAACATAAAAGCTTGGGACTTGTCAGCATCCTGTACCGAAGGAAACAGAAAACAGAACTAAACTCTGAATCAATGATCTACCTAGAAGAAGATATTAAACCTATGCCTAAAAGTCCATCTTGACCACATCATTAGAAACTTCAAGTGGCTGCGGTTCTGGTTCTGGGAATGGTCCATGCCGTAGCCAATCCTTGGCACATATGAGAGCCTCGAGATTTGAGGCACCCAACGAAGTACGGTAACTGTCCATTCTTTTGATTTCGGTGTTAAAAACAGAGTCAGCGGCAACTGTGGAGACTGGTATAGACAAAACATCAGAGGCCATTTTTGATAGTGTTGGGTACTTTGTACTTTTCTCTTTCCACCAACCCAGAATATCAAAGTCTTGCCCTCGGGGGGCCAGAATGATCTCTTCAAGATACTGCTCTAACTCTGACTTCATTTGCTGACCACCTGTGATATCCGAGAGATATAGATCAAATTCTGAAATCCCATCTGTGGCTTCTTCATGTGATGCTTCTGCTGCTTCAGGTGGGTCAGATTTGATGATGTCCTCATTCCCTTCTTCCATTACTGTTCCCGGTAGACTAAGCATTTGCATCATATATTCCATGAAGAGTTCATGAAGTCCATCATCAACTAATTTAATCCACGTCTCAGCATTGTCACCATAAATTTTAGAGAAGGTGAAATCTACAAATTGCTTTTTGTACCTCGGATCCATAATAACAGCAATTGCTAAAACAAGGCAGCAGTTTTCCCAATACCTGTCAAACTTTTCATATAGAGGTCTGATCAAAGAGCTGACTAGGGAGTCCTCACTCATGGCTGCCTGCATCAGTTCAACTTGAATTTGCGATATTATTGGAAAGAACACATTTGCAGTTGGGTATGCTGGGTCAGCCACAAGGTTAGCTGCATCAAACAAATACTTCACATATGTACATACAGTTTCTATCTGACTCCATTCTTCCAATGATATAATTATCTTGTAATCAGAATCATATGTATCCAAGCAAGCAAATACTTCCCTCATTTCACAAGAAGACACCAGCATATGGTAGGTTGTGTCCCACCTAGTATGATCATCGAGTAAGAGCGTTTTCGTGCTTGGAACTTGAAGCTGTTGCTTCAGCTGAACAAACTTTTCTTCATGGATTTCTGAAGTTTTCACAAACTTAACACTTTCACGTACTTTCATGATTATTTCAGTCAATCCCCCAAGGGTATCTTGTGCCAAACGACCAAGAACACGAGCATAGCAATTTCTTATCAATAACTGACTATTGAGCATGTGTGGGTTCTTGACAGAAAGGAGCCCTTTCAGATTTCCAATAATAGTTTCATTTGAGAGGGATTGGTCAAGTGTGATAGTGAACAACCGGCCCTCCACATGCCAATCAGACAGGCAAGTCAAAATAGCTTGACTAAAGGTGTCACCTGAATCAGGAGATGGTACCATAATCACATTGAGAATCTGACTGTATGAATTCCAGTCACTATCAACAAAGTGTCCTGTTAAGAAAACATAGCCGAGGTTCTGATTTGATGTCCACAAGTCCACGGTAAGACTGATCCGTCCAGGGCATCCAGCAATAAGATTCAAAAGGCATTGCTTCTGTCTATGGTAAATAGCCACACATTCATCTTGAATAGTGTTAATCGATACCATATTGAACTGAGGTTGAAGAGATCGCACAAAATTTATAAATCCCGGTTGCTCCACAATGTGAAGTGGATAGTCATGCATGATTATCATCTTAGCAATCTCATAGCTGCAGCGGTCTTGATCAAAAGAAAAGCTTGCATGTGCTCTGGTGTAGCGTCGTTTTGGTACATCAGTTTTGGAGGCAGGCGTATAAGGAGTCATCTGGTTTTTCTGACGGCTTACTGGGCAAATTCCCAACGAAATATGTCTCTTTAAGTGGCTTGTGCCTGCCATCTTTGAACCAGTAATATATGCAAAAGATCTTTTACACTGGTTACAGCAAGCCCTAGTACATCCGGCCCCAACAGTTTCAATTGTGAAGTGCTCCCAGACAACAGACTTCTTTCTCCTGCGCTTACTCGGTTGGGTTTCTGAACCGGGGACCCCATTATTATCAGTTGGGGTAGTAGGAGTTTCCATCTTTAAGGAAGCAAGTGCAGTCCTGAAACAGAATAACAACAATCAGTTAGAAAATAAGAAGTTGCAAGTGGAGAACATCTCAATCATATGATCCATCAATAAGAGCCAAAGTAAAATTCACAAAAGAAAAAAAAGATGATGAAATTCAGCATCAGAAAACAAGAAAAAAAGATGCTTCGATGAAGGTCAGAGGAATCAAGGACAAGCAATAAACTAGTGCACAAGTAATCTCAAATTAGTACTGCGCTGCAACAATGATCAGAGATTAATACTAGTTAACCAATTGCAATCCCAGTATTACAGTGCTAAACACATTCATCGTGACACATCAATATGTCCTACTATACTGCCACCATTTTGTTCAAGGAACACCCATCTCTCTTCTAACACAAAAGCACATCAAATCATACCAAATTCAAAAGTAAACCCCAAACAACATGTTTCATCTGTATATCTTTGCACGTGGCTCGAAACAAAGTTCCTATCAGGGGATTCTTTCTATGAACAAACCAACTATATGGAACAACAAAGAACAAACTCTTCCAAAGATTACATCACCTAATACTATCACCACATCATACTAAGAATTGGTAGAGCGACAACAATGTACCCGTATTCTGCAGATTCCACCGACTCATACCTAGCTACATTGCAACATAACTAACTGCACAAGACAGGGCTCGAAGCCTAGAAATGATCACGACCATATTAGAAAACAAATGCTCGGACTTTAAGGTGATGCATGACTTTCTAGAAGTGCGAAAGACAACAATTTTTGTCTGTTCTCTTTTCTCAAAAACACAACAATTGTCAAACCCAGATCAACACACGTGACTTGCACATTATGCAAGAACAAAGAGCCCTCAAACTCACCCAATTGTACTTTGAACATTCTTAAAATGAGTTCTTACAGACCGTTTCAGGTTGGGTTTCGGTGGCAACCTAAGCAAACTCTTAAACCCTCACAAACAAACACAATTTGCGATAAATATAGCTCATCAATTTCGTTGATTAATAATTTCTAAGAATGAAACCCACCCAGAAAAATTGAATTACTCTAAAAATTCGCAAAATTGAGAAACGAAAAACACAGAAAAATTAACAAATCCAAGATCTAAATTACAGAAAAGCCGACAGGAAATAAAAAGGAAAACCAGTTACCCTAAATGGCAGCGACGAGGATGAGGTCTGCAACGCTCGAAATTCAAATTTTATTTGATTCTCGAAATAGAAGAAAAAGAAGGGAAATTTGAAAAACCCCTAAATGGACCTCAAAGGCTAAGAACGAACTTGGGTGACGGACTGACTGCTCGGGTTTGCGTCCTTTATATCCAATTTGGGCGATTGACCTTTAAACCCATCCCTGTGGTCCTCTTTTGAGGTTCTCGGCTTACGTGGAGCTTGCATCGGCCGTCGTTTTGACTTGGAGAGTGTCGGGCTTTGCTCAAGTCTTGGGGAAACACCAATCCCATTGATATGTTAACACACACTTGATCTCTCTAGGAGCAGTAAAGCACTAGATTTGAGGATTTGTGGAAGGTTTTAGGTGTCCTTATATGGCCACATGCTTGTCTTTCTCTTGAGGGTGTGTGGCATTAGGTGACTGTGGCATTAGGTGACTGTGGCATTTGGTTGTTAACGGATAGTGCTACGGTTGTTAACGGATACTCCAGTTTAATACCTATTTTGTATTTATCTTTTCGGCCGATCCCTTCCATTTAGTTTTGAAACCAGCGATGACGAGCTGAAAGAAATCAGAAAAAGCAACCCAATATCTGGAAATGAATCTCTACGCCCACGACCTCTCTCTCCTCGACTTCAACTTCAACTTCAACTTATCCGATCCCTTCTCTCACCGCACCTCTTCTTTCTTTTCCCAAACTGCCCCTCCCCCTGACGACGACGACGACGACGGCGTCGCTACCGATGGCAAAGCCAGCAACAAAACCAACGGTAAGCGTGTCGAGCGCAGTCGCAGCCCTCCTAAGTACCGCCACGACGGCACTTCGCCTCTCCCTCTCGGAATGGATTGGAGCCCTCCTCCTCGCAATTGGGTACTCTTCTTAATTATCTGTCAGCACTTAGTATTTCCGATCAATTTGTCTAATTTTGTGAGGAGTCTGTTTGTAGAAAATATGATATTAGTAGGGAGAGTAAGTGAGAGAGAGAGAGAGAGTAAATTTTCGATGCCATATAATCCCCACAAGCATTAGCTAGGAAGGATTAGGCAGCACAAGGAGTGACTGTGTCGGTACCAAGATTTCTGGAATTAATGAGAGAATTAAGATTTTAATGCAGTTATCAAGTAGCTGATCTACTATCTAGGGAGATGGAAAGATTAGGAATACTTGAATCATATATGGATTCTTCAGGAGGGAGGTGGGACTGTGAAGTGCTCTCCAGTTGTATATTGAAGCTAGAGATATGTAGAGATTTGAAATGTAAACGATTTGTTGATGTCTGTAGTGGGTGTGTGCATGACAGAAAGAAGGGGCAGTCAACAGTTTGTTGATTACCCAACCTTAATAGTGTAATTCTTGTGTTTAGGTTGTTTTTGTATGGATCTCTTCATGGTACATCTCTCAATGTTTATATACACATACAAACATTGGCATCTGCTGATGGCATTTCAAATTGTGGTGAATGACTTGGATCTCTGCTTTTATGTGTTTAATATAACTGAGACGAAAAGCAGGTGATAAGGTAATTAATTTAGTAATTTGACAGATTCAGAATTCATACCCAATACTGTGCGTGAACGGGCTTTCTGTTATTCTGTTTGTTCCGTATTAATTGTAACCTTTGGGGTTTTTGATGAAGGACGGACGAGACTCTCTTTGGCCACATAATCCTCGTACAGGATGGAGTTACTGCGTCAAAGTTCCTTCTTGGACTTACATGCCCAAACCAAGAGGTTCAGATGCTGTGGTGGTAAACTTTTTGTTTCTTTTCCTCTTTTAATGTCCGATCTGAGAAAAACATCGTCTGGATCAAACATTATCTATATTCTTGTACGAGCATGCTTGCTGCCTTTTTATTTATTTGCAACCATAGCTACGTTAGTTTCTCTATTAACATTGCACAGAACAGTTTTATACGGTTCAAGTTGGTCTACAATCACCAGAAGGAATCACAACCACTCGAGGGATATTAAGAAGATTTAACGATTTCCTAAAGCTATTTTCTGAAGTAAGTGATATATTCTTTTTGGCAAGTTTAATAAGTGATAGTTTTTATGTTTCAACAGAAAACATAGTGAGTGCAAATTTATCAGACACAGAAAATAATTATAATTTTTAAGAAAGTCTGGTGAAAGATCACTCAAACTAATGTTGATTACATTTAGGGTCAATATAAAAATGATGTTGACATAGATGAGTACTAAGTATGCATGATTGAAACAAGGTGGACATTAGCTCCTGGTATGCAAAGATATCAAAGGTTTGTATGTGACTATGCTAGTTACTTTTTGTCTTGAGCAAAACTTTGGCCTTCAAAGAAAGAGCAAGGCATGCATGTGGTGGAATGGGATGTTCTGATGGAAGCCACTAGTAAGTAACATGGTAGAGTTGAGAGATGAGTTTATCTGGCTGAAATTGTAAGGGCATATACAACATAGATCACTAGGTGCACTAATAATCAACACTGAAAGAAAGAAATATCTAACAGAAATGGAATTCAACAGAAAATGAAAAACTATTGATGTGGCCGATCCCATACGAACGGTACAGGTAAGCATGATGACCATTACTTCCGCTGTAACATATTTATATCATAGTTTCTTTTCCAAATATCTGTGTTTTGACTGACTGAATAGTACATTATTGAGATTGTTCGGCTATAATTAGTGGCTAACTTTATAGTAACATTTAAGCTCGTGTAGATATAGGGCGTTGAGATGAACACTAGGTCGACTTAGCTATGGATTTTTGATCTTCGAGTTGAGATGTTTTAAATGAGCCACTGAGTAATTTAATTTATGCCATTTATTCTAGACTTGCTTGGGAGTTTTTTGTTTTTGATCTGTTTTCTTTTCGAACTATTAAGAAATCCCATTTGTCTTTTATAGCTTAAAAAGGCATTCCCACTGAAAGATCTTCCTCCAGCTCCCCCAAAGGGGATTCTGAGAATGAGAAGTCGGATACTATTGGAAGAGGTGGGTTACATCTCTCTCTCTCTCTCTCTCTCTCTCTCTCTCTCTCTCTCTCTCTCTCTCTCTTTGTGACTCTTTCTTTTGGTATATAATAATGCTAGACTTTACTCACCTTCAAACTGTATTTTAACGTGTTTGTTTGTTTTTGGACCGCAAAGAATCCGATATTTATTGAGTCAAACTGAAGTAAGTTGACCTACATATCCCTTTGCAAATTATATGAGTGTCTAATTATGGAAAAGGCTTCTATTATGAATCTTAACTCACACTGAAACTGTATTATAACTTTTTTTTTGTTTGTTTTTGGATTGCAAAGAATCCGAAATCGATTGAGTCAAACTCAAGTTGACCTAGATGTCCCTTTGCAAATAATAGGCGTGTCTTACTATGAAGAATACTTGTATTCTGAATTTTTGTTTAAATGTTCTAGTTTAAATTGGAAGAAAAAGCTTAGCATGTAAATGGTTTGATGTTGTCAAATAGTGTTCATCCTCTTATTCTCAAATTGGTTAGTTTGCTGCAGCGAAGGTGTTCTTTGGAGGATTGGATAGATAAACTATTATCGGATATTGATATATCAAGAAGTGTTTCGGTTGCAACATTTCTAGAGCTGGAAGCTGCTGCGAGGTCTTGTAGGTGTATTCTTGATGCATGTTATAGATGAATTCTAGTAATCTATTATATGCTTTTAGAAGAACAAAAAATTGAATCATCTACTCATATAATTCTGGTTGTTATACATTTCAGCGTTCAATGATCCACAGTAAATTTCGGAAGTGAACTCTTTGACAAGTGGCGCAGCTCCATCATTACTGTTACAAACCCACTCAGATCTTGCGGGTAGCTCATCTGTCACATCAGATTATGGTAATGATACTCCATACGAGGCATCTGAGCTTGGAACACCTAGGCATGGAGATGATAGCCGTGCTAATCTTGCGATGGACCATTCGACATCTGATCAGGACTTTGATGATTTGATAGATACATCTGCTAAGTTGGGCCTATTTAACCAGAAATTTATTCGGGAAAGCCTAGTAAGGCTCTCTAGGCGCCAAATTTCTGGTAGAAGTAATGCCAATATTATAGACAAGAACCAAACAAGTGAAAATACTTCTGGTTTTAAACCTCTTTGCATGGACGGAACAGAGTTCATTTTAGAACCTGAGGAAAGCAAGAGGGATGGCCATGCTCGAAGACTATCAACAGAGAGTTTTGGAAGTGATACATCTACCTTGCGGGTGGCCAATTTATTTGGTGATGGCTCTCTCAACCTTCCTGAAAGTTCGGAAGCTCCTAAAATTGCAGATACTTTTGACAGCTCAGAGTTAAAGTTCTCGAGGGCTATACTAGCTGCTTTCCCATATGATGAACGACAAAAATTAAACAGAGTACTAACTACTCTGCAACAGAGATTAGGAACAGCAAAAATTGACATCGAGGATCTTATAGCGAGATTGAATCAAGAAGTTGCTGTTAGACAATTCCTCACAACAAAGGTAATTATCAATAGGGATGCGAAATCCACACCTGAAATTGAAATCCACACACCCTCTTTCCTTATTTGGTAACTTAAATTTTGTCTTTAGTGACTTAAACATTGTCTTTTTGTGAATGTGTTAACCAAAAAAGGAAAATGGGTGTGTGGATTTCAATTTGGGGTGTGTGGATTTCACATCCCTATAAATAACAGTTAATAAGTATGTCTTATGTTTACTTCAGTTTACCTTATTTTAACTTCGCACCTGTAAGAACTATGAATTAAAGTTATGCATAAGAGGATATGAGGTCTTGTGTTTATTTTTCGAACATTCTGTTTACTTATGGGAATTTTTTTTCTTGTAGGTTAAAGATCTAGAAGTAGAACTTGAAACTACCCAACAAAACTGTAAAGAAAATATTCAACAGGCTGTCTTAAATGAAAAAGATAGATTTACCCAAATGCAGTGGGATATGGAGGAACTCCGAAGGAAGTGCTTGGACTTGGAATTACAATTGAGATCTGAGCAGGTTTTTTTCTAGTTTTTACTTTAGTTCTCGTCATTTTAATTTCAAGGGCCTTGTGTTGATTGGGTGCTATAATATTCCAGGATGCAAGGGAGCATTCAGAGTCAACAAAAATTTCTATCATTCAGGAGAATGACCTATTGCTACAGGAGTTGGATGTCTCCAGGCGGCAGCTTGACAACTTGCAGAAATTTCATGAAGAGTTTGAGGTGAAATCAAAGACAGATGTCAAGCTACTTGTAAAAGAGGTCAAATCTCTTCGAAATTCACAATCAGAACTGAAGCAGGAACTGAGTCGATCAATGAAAGAAAAATTAGAAGTAGAGGTATGTCCATTTCATTTAAGTCTAGTCATCGGTTACTAATATGAATGTTGTCATCCTTTTCTTCTAAAATCTAAACTTTTGAAAACCTCAAGATATGTTTTGATAACAGTTTTGTTCTTCCTCAGTGTGTTCAGATTTTTTTATTTTTGTTTAAAAGGATCAGATGACAATTTATAAAGAGTAGTTTCCTTAGACTAGCAGATGGGAAACTTAATGGGTTTCACCAAATAACAAGACTGCAGTTATTCTCCTCAAAAAAAAAAAAAATAATAATAATAAAAAATAAAAAAAACTAGACTGCAGTTATCAAAAAGGGTAGAGAAGGATGACAGTAAGAGTGGACAAGGAAAATCTAACCAAGGCAACCAATAATAGGGAAGATGTTGATGATCACAAGTTCACTATTTTGACTTAGCTTAATGCCTTAATCCATTTAATGAAATCTGTATATCTTGAGGTTTAGTGGATATTCAGTGTTCTACCTCTGCTTAGATTCATTTCATGAAAATCTGTATTTAGCTAAGCTTCTGGGTTTATCAGCTGGGTTAAATCATGAGATTATTTGGAATATAATTTTCTCTACCTAATCTTAAAAAATAAAAACACATACAACATTAAGCCACCAATTTATGTTGTTCCATGTTTGTCTTTCAGAGAATTCTTCAAAAGGAAAAGCGAAGAATAGAGCGTACAGCGACTATTAACACAAAGCTGCTGCATGAATGTGAAATACTTCGCAGTCGGCTTCAAGAATGTAGTGTCAATTTTCTGGTTGAAGAGGAAGATAAACTCATATTGGATACTTCATCACCATCTGATGCTATTGATCTACTGACAACGTCTGACAATCGAATTGGTCTTCTTCTTGCAGAAATATGTTTTGCACTTGTAGTGGGTGTTCTACTCAGTAATTTGTAGCTATTTTGGCCACAAGCTGGCTCATGAAAGTACACTTCTAGAAGTTAAGGTTCGAGTAGCATTGTTGTTAATGCCTCAAATGTCTCACTGAAAAGTTGTATCCAATATCATGTACATTTCATTGGAGTTTTACTATTAGGGGACTTGATCCATCAGGCCACATCTGACTTCTGGAATGGTGGAAAAGAGGATGCTTTATTAAAATCTTTTTGACTGATTGTTCATTAAGCAAGAAACGCTGGGGTTTGCCATGTGAATATCATCTTCTATGTCCATTCCCGTAGTAGCCGTGTGCCCAGAAGGCCATTTGGAATTAGCGGAAAAGGGCATTACTGTTCTTCATTAATACTTGTATTCTCTTCTTTAATTTGCTCGTAGTATTGGTGCATCCAAATCATAATCTCCTTTGTACTGACTCATAAAATTGGAACAGGCACAGCTCCTTGCACAGGATGTGGAAAATGCTGTTATAGCAGCGGATGATGCTCAAGACATCAAGGGTGGGGGTGATAGGATGGCTGATGATGAGCTGAGAAAGATGCTGACAGATCAATTTGTTGACAATGCCAGACTAAGAATGCAGGTCAACTCAGTAATTCGCTGCTCTCTGAATGCAAATATTAAAGATGAAAATGATGGTGATGATGAAGAAGAAGATTCACATCTAAGAAAAACTGTTTTAAGCAAATTCTTGGAGAGGTAATATATGAGAATTATACATCTTTGTAATACACATATCCTTGTATGTACAGGTAGAATATGCCGGTTCTTTTACATCTGTCATGGCTGTGTAAAAAAGGTTGTTTGGATGATGTTAGTTTTTGGAATAAATATAAATTTATTGATCGAGTATATAGTAATAAGTTGTGGGAGAATGAGTCAAGGCGACAGTGAAAGAAGAATGAAAAATTCATCTTTAATGCTCCTTTCTGTTATTGCAAGTTTTCAGATACTCTATATTCCTGAAAGCTCTGATAGGTTGAAAAGCCTTGAAAAAATAGAACGCGCCTCACGCGCCTTCTCTCTTTAGCCGGTTCTGAGCTTTCTTCCATATTGGTCAGTTTTTCCCTTCGATTTCCCCCGATTTCTTGTGCTTTCCGGCTAGTCCTGGTGGCGACGCCGGCCTTTACCTTCTCCGCCCTTCCATCTGGAAGCGGCGGAGCCCTGAATTTACCTTTGTTGCAACGAAAACGCCCTAAATCTGGAAATGACATTTCGTCAGATCTGCTTGCTCTGAACATGGAGGATATAGACTCGACTTGTTTCCAGCCCCCTCAGGTTAAGAGTGCTCCTAGTTA
Organism: Fragaria x ananassa; assembly: GCA_034370585.1. Taxonomy (NCBI): domain Eukaryota; kingdom Viridiplantae; phylum Streptophyta; class Magnoliopsida; order Rosales; family Rosaceae; genus Fragaria; species Fragaria x ananassa. The sequence goes on from CP139752.1 coordinate 20,119,209, forward strand.
CGCTTCCTTCCTTCATAATCCAATCACTGGATCTGGTTCCTCCATGCTTGAGGATTTTGAGATTTCTGATGCTGACTGTTCGTACACACAAGGGAAACATGGTCTGAACGTCAGCTTCTCTGAGAAGGTGCATACTAAGCTAGATTTTGGACTACGATGCTCTGTTGTCGTGAAGCTCATGGGTAAGCCAAATTCCTCTAATACCTTCGATTTCATTTTGAAAGGGTTACGACGTAAGTGGCAAACTAAGAGTGGGTGGCGGCTGATAGATTTACCTAATGATTACTTCTTGGTTAAGTTTAACCTAGAGGAGGATATGAATGATATTCTTTGTGGTGGTCCTTGGATTATTGCTGGCCAAACTCTAACTGTGCGTAAATGGAATCCTGGCTTTGATCCTATGACTGATGTGATTGGCAAAATGGCTGTCTGGGTTCGTATTTGTGGCTTGCCTGTGAAGTATTTTCGGGACTTTGCTGTGGAGAAAATAGGTAAGATTCTAGGTGAGGTAGTCAGAGTTGATCCAGTCACTATTGGTCAAGCGAGAGGCAAGTTTGCTAGGCTTTGTGTGGAAGTTGATTTGAGCAAGCCTCTACGGCCTTTTGTTGAAGTTGAGTCTGTAGCTTATAATGTTGTTTATGAGGGCATCTCTATGATTTGTTTTGAGTGTGGCTGTTATGGTCATTCTAAGGATAAGTGCCCAACTGTTATCATTAGTCCTCCTGCTGTTCCTGAACCTTGTGATGCTAAGGGGCCTTCTCCTGCTGATGAGAGTACTATGAACTCTGAAATGGTGCATGAATTGGACTCCTCTGAGACTCCTTCAGTCTTGAAAGAAGACATGGGTCCCTGGATGCTGATGAATTATAGGAACAAGAAGAAAGCTGCAAAGCTTGGGAGTAATGCTAAAAGTCCTATGAAGGGTTCCAGGTTTTCTGTTCTCCAAAACGAGGATGATGGTGCTTCTGATGAGGTGATGACCAATGCTGACAATCATGACCATGTCCCTACAATTGTCAAACTATGGTCTAGCTTCCAGAATAAAGCAAAGAGTGTTCAGGCCCCTTCTAGCTCGAAATCCTCTCATTTGGTTTTTGAAATTGGTAAATCCTCCCAAGTGAAGAACTCTCTGGCTACTGATAAAACTGAAGTGAGGCTGCCTCTTAGTGACCTATCGAATACGCATGTTGGGAATCCCTCTAAGCCTACTAACAAGTACCAGAGGAAACTGAAGAGTGGTCTGCCTTCTACTAAGTCTGTATCTACTGTTTCTAAAAAGTTGTCTTTTGAGAATGTGGATAATGTGCTTAGTAAGGGAGCTGCTGGTATCTTCGGGCACTGCCCTCCTGAGGAGACTGCTGTGCTGATCCCTACTCAGTCTGCTAGTGATAATAACACTGGTTGTTTTGTTGATCATATTTTTGCTGAAAATTGCAATCTGACAGGTAATGATAACCTTTCTTCTTCTCATGAAGAAGAAATGGTTCATGAATAATCAAGGATTTTTCCTTCACTTCCCCCCTGTTTTTATGGATCACATCCTCTTTTGGAATGCTAGGGGAGCTGGTAGTGACAAGTTTAGGTCTGCTGTCCATGACCTAGTTAAAATGAATTATGTGGATATTCTGATTATTTGTGAGCCGAAAGTTCAGTTCAAGAGTGCTAAAAACTGCTTACTCTCTCTTGGTTTTACTGACTATGAAGTTAGAGAAGCTGCTGGGTTTTCTGGTGGCATCTGGTTATTGTGGAATAAAAATAGAGTGACTGTTGATTTTGTTGATGCTAATTTTCAGTCCATCTCTGTGAAAGTTTCTTGGAATAACTCTACTCCTTGGCTGCTAACTGGTGTGTATGCTAGTCCCTGCAACACTTCAAGAAGTAATCTATGGAGCTACCTTGACTCAGTGTATTTGAAAACTGGTCTTCCTCGGATGTTGGTGGGAGATTTTAATGAATTGTTATCCTTTGCTGATAAGATTGGGGGTTCTAAACATTTTCGTTTTGGAGGAATGAAGGATTGGGTTTGTAGAAATGGCCTGGTGGACCTGGGATACCAAGGTGTTGATTATACTTGGTCTAATAATTCTGTGAAGGAAAGGCTTGACAGAGGTTTCAGTGATAGTGATTGGACGATCATGTTCCCTGATGCTTGTGTTTCTCACTTAGCTAGAATGAAGTCTGATCATTGCCCCATTTTGGTCAAACTCCATCCTAGCTCTAGAGGTCCAAGGAAAAACTCTCCTTTCAGATTCCAAGCAATGTGGCTTAATCATGAGCAATACTTAGACATGGTTTCTAATTCTTGGAACAGTAGCTCTGGAGATTTACTTTACAAGGCTGATAACTTGGCTAGGGCTCTTGTTGAATGGAATAGAGAGGTCTTTGGAAATATTTTCAAACAGAAAAGAACCCTTAATGCTAGAATTTGTGGCATTCAGAGAGGTTTGGGTAAGGGGCCAAATAGTTTTCTGCAGGATTTGGAGAAGAAGTTGATTGCTGACTATGAGAAGATTAGGGATGCTGAGGCGCTTTTTTGGAAACAAAAATCAAGGGATAAATGGCTTTGTGATGGGGACAGAAATACAAATTTTTTCCATCTTACTACTATAGTGAGGAGGAGAAGGAATAAAGTTGATGGTCTGTATGATGATGCTGGTACCTGGACTAGTGATCCGAGGAAGATGCAGCAAATTGCTGTTAATTTCTTCCAGAGTTTATTCACTGCTGATTCCGTCATGGAGGCCAGGGTTGCTATTCCACCTCTCTTCCCTGAAACTCATGTTGCTGATTTATTGGGGCTTGATAGGGCTGTTTCCAGTTCTGATATTCATGGTGCTTTGTTTAAGATTGGAAAGCTAAAAGCCCCTGGTTTTGATGGTTTTCCTGCCTTGTTCTACCAACAACACTGGGATTTATGTGCTCCTGAAATTATTAGTATTGTCTCCAAAGCCTTCTCTTCTGGTGCCATCCCCCCAGGTTTAAATCATACTCTCATTACCCTTGTCCCTAAAATTTCAGCTCCTCAGCATATGCATTTGTTCAGACCTATCAGTCTCTGTTGCACTATTTACAAGATCATCTCCAAGATAATTGTGGATAGGGTTAGACCTTTGATGAGGAAATGGATCAGTCCTAATCAGGTGAGCTTTGTTCCTGGGAGACAAATTGCTGATAATATCATGATTGCTCAGGAAATTTTGCATAAGTGCAAAAATTCTAAAGGCAATAAGGGTTTTATGGCCTGGAAGGTGGACCTTTCTAAAGCTTATGATAAGCTTAACTGGAGCTTCATTGAACAGGTGCTTCATGAGGTTAGAATTCCTACTAATCTTGTGAAATTAATTATGAGCTGTGTTTCTACTGCTAGCTTTCAGATTATTGTCAATGGTGAGTTGTCTGATTCCTTCACTGGCAGTAGAGGAATTAGACAAGGTGATCCTCTTTCACCATACCTGTTTGTGTTATGCATGGAGAAACTTTCTCACTGTATTCAAGCTGCTGTGGAATTAGGTCACTGGAAGCCTATTCGATCCTCCCAATATGGTCCTTTTATTTCCCACCTGTTTTTTGCCGATGACTTAATTCTTTTCTCTGAAGCTAGTGTTCACCAGATCTCCATTATGAAGAAAGTGATGGACCTGTTTTGTAGTCTCTCTGGTCAAGCTGTGAGCTTTGAGAAGTCCATGATCTACTGTTCCCCTAATGTTAACTCCAGTCTTGCTCAAAGGATTAGTGAGATTTGTGGTTCTCCTCTTACTGCTGATCTGGGAGTCTATCTTGGTATGCCCCTTATTCATTCAAGAGTTAATGCTTCTACTTATGCTGGCCTAGTTGATAAAGTTCAGTCTAGACTTGCCAGCTGGAAAAGTAAGACCCTCAATATGGCCGGTAGGCTTACTCTAATACAATCTGTCACCTCTTCCATTCCTGTCTATGCTATGCAAACTGCTAAACTTCCTGTTAGCATTTGTGATAGTTTAGATAAGTTGAATAGAGACTTTTTATGGGGTGATACTGCTCAGAAAAAGAAAGTTCATCTTTCAAATTGGGATTTAGTCTGCAGGTCTAAACGTTTTGGTGGTCTTGGTATCAAGAAGACTGTGGATATGAACAAAGCCATGCTTGCTAAGGTTAGTTGGAGAATGACTCAGCAGGATCCTGGCCTTTGGAATGATATCTTTCAGAAGAAGTATCTCCATTCCTCTTCTTTTCTTCACAAGGACTATAAGAAACCTATTAGATGTTCTAGTACTTGGTCTGGTATAGTCTATGGTGCTTCTCTATTGAAGAAGGGGATTAAATGGAGAATTGGTAATGGTTGCTCTTCTAAGTTCTGGACTGATAATTGGTCTCCCTGTGGTGTCCTTCTTAACTTGGCTACTAATCATGAGTCTGTGGACTTAAATGCTACTGTGAGTGATTTCTGGATTGAACATGAGTGGAATTTGGAGCGTCTCCTGGCTCTCCTCCCTGCGGAAGTGGTGCATACTATCTCTTCCATTCCTATTTCTATATGTGATTCTCACGATAAAATGATTTGGGGTGGCACTTCCTCTGGGAAGTTTTCTGTCAAATCTGCCTATGACCTGATTTGTGAGGAATCTGATTTTCAAGACTATAGTTGGATGAAGAATTGGTCCTTAAAAATCCCCCCTAAGCTGAAAATTTTCTTGTGGACTTTTGTCTCAAGTAAATTGCTCACTAATGTTCAGAGGTTCAGAAGAAGGCTTACTGGTGACTCTTCCTGTCACTATTGCAAGGGTGTTCCTGAATCCATGTTACATCTCTTTCGTGATTGTCCTAAAGCTAAAGTTGTTTGGAACTCTTTCAACATCCCCTCTAGTATGCTGACCACTTTTAATCTTGGTTGGGACAGTTGGATTTCTGCTAATCTCTTGCAAAGGAATTGCCATTTTAACAATATGAGCTGGAACATTTTCTTTGTGTTTTGTTGCTGGTTCATTTGGAAGTGGAGGTGTAGGCGTGCCTTTGATGGGAATTTCCAGTTTCCTTTTAGGCCTGCTGATGTTATTTGTGATTATGCAGCTGGTTGGTTTAAAGCTGTTTCTAAGCCTGGTGTCTCTGTGTCTAATCATGTGGAGCGCCTGGCTTGGATCAAGCCTGCTCATGGTAGGTTCAAGCTGAATGTGGATGGATCTAGGTCTAGAAATGGTAATATTGGAGCTGGTGGGGTTATCAGAGATCACAGTGGCAGCTGGTCTGGGGGCTTTATGATCAACATTGGTACTGGCGAGGTGTTACAAGCTGAGGCCTGGGGATTATTCTATGGTCTCCAGCTTGCTTTAAGCATGCAAATATCTAATTTGGATGTGGAATCAGACTCTGCTGTGCTTGTTAACCTTCTGCAGAATCATAATATGGACCTTCATCCTCTTGGTACTATTGTGCTTAACTGCAGATCTATGTTGCAGCAATTTAACTCAGCTCAGGTCAGTCATGTTCATAGGGAGCGCAACTCTGTTGCTGATCTCCTTGCCAAGAATAGTACTTCCAATACTCACGGCATCTGCTATCTTCATGCTCCTCCTGCCTTCACTACTGAAGCTATCCTTGATGACATTGTCGGCACTGCTAGATGCAGGAGTGTTAGGGATAGTGATGTTAGCTAGTTGGCTGTAGGTTTTCCTTTCTCTTTTGCTCTCGGCTTTTTGCCTCATTTGTACCAAAAAAAAAAAAAAAGTTTTCAGATACTCTCAGTTCTCACTCTGAACTTTTTCTTTTTTTAAAAAAAAATAAAAAATTTATTAATAACTCACACACCCTACAAATGTCGTAAGGTTTGAACCCATGACCTCAAAGTTGTCAGTTAAACATCTTAACCAACCAAGCCACAGCTCACTGACTTTAAAGTTGTCGTGAGCTGTGCCATGGCACCCTTTGATCTTTACCTAGCTCCGCCATTGCAGCAATTCAACATGAGCAGCGCAGCCAACCGAAACTGTAAGACACTGACATGGTCACGGACAATCATTCAGTCCTTCCCTTAGAGCTTTTAGCATACAAAAAGAACAATAGAAACATATGTCGAGCTTTTGGAGGAGCTGGCCGGAGCTTGAGCAGTAATGAACGGATATGAACCTCAACTCCATTAACGAATATGATGAAATCCTTTACGGTCAGAATATGAACCTCAGCAACTTGAACAGACAAGTCTTTCATACTGTGCATGATTGAACATGAAGCTAAATTCCCAATTCCAGTAATTCCCTCTGCCGTGAGACTGATAATTAATCTTCAGCTGCTGATAGATTAGCATGCAATGATATTAGTCATTTATATCAGACTAGGCAGAGTACTAAAAATCTGAAATTAATTCAATTCCTGAAACCAATTTACTTGAGAGATACTAAAGTGACACTAAGTTTCCTCATCTAGTTTAGTCCTTGCTATTCATAATACATCCGTCACGCCCTTGTTGACATACCTGTTTAAATGCATACAATGTTCATTACCAGAGAGAATAAAGCACAACAGTACGTACAAGTCTGACTCATTACCTGAGAGAATGAAGCGGCAGACGAGTTGGGATAACATGATGACTCAATCTTCTTCTTATTGTTGGATTCAGACTCCGTCTTTTTGTACAAACGCACCGTTAATTTGGATGTTTGGGATGTGACGGATCTTGGGCCACTCCATGCCTCCTCTGTTTCTGCAACTTTGCGCAAGAGTCCAGCTTGTATCCATGCTCAAATTCTTAAGTGGCGTCTTCCTAAGGAAGTCTGGCAGTGTCTTCAGCTTGTGACAGTGTTCAGTCTCTAATGTAGAAAGGCATGGCATTACCTTAATACTTGCAAGTGAATCTTCACTCACCCCAGCTGCCATTCCTTCCCACTTCTCCCACTCCGGCAGGTAGACAAACACAAATTTCTTCAGATTTGGGAATAAAGTGACTTCAAATGACGATGAAGATGAGGATGATTCTATGATTCTCGAATATTCAAATCCCACCTTTTTCACTTTCGACATATATATAGCGAATTTGCAGTACTTCAAGTGACACCAACTTCCCCAAAACTAGAAGAGGAACAAATTCACACACATGGGAGCAACTAAACCGAAGGCATCTCAAATCATTTAAGGACCTGTTCATCCAGTTGGGGCACAGTGTGGTGCCACTGTGATGTTGGATCTTTAAGATTCCAGATTTGGGTTTGGCTGTAAGGCATTCAGTAGTTCTTCCTGGATAACACTCTGGCTTGTCGCAGGCCAAAAGCTTAGTTTCAAAGAAACAAGGTGTTTCTTATTCATCAATTTTTCTTTCCCCACATTAGTCTTGGTGCCCTCATTCACTTTGGTCAACCAGCGTATGTAAAGCTTCCTCTGAAGCTGATCCATGTATCTCAAATCACTTACCATGAAGCCATCAGAAAAAATATTAACTTGATCTAGAGTCTGTAGACTCGTCAGCTTCGCTATTGATCTTGTTAACTTCAGTTTACGACTTCTCTTAACACGGAGATGCCGCAAGTTGGTCAGCTTTCCCATGGCCTCAGGTAACTCTTCAAGATCTTTGCAGTCTTCAACTCTCAAGGTTTCCAAATTGATCAAAAATTACACAATGATGAACTCAATCTTGTTTTTCTTCATTTTGTACAAACTCATGATCAAATTTTGGTGTGGGATGTAATAAATCTTGGGCCACTACTTGAGGACACCTCTGTTTTGCAGCACTGCGAGACAACCTGACTTCCATGTGATGAAACATAACTTATTGTCTGGCATCTTCTTGAGGAAGTCTGGCAATGTCTTCTGCTTGTCACAACTATAACTTCTGCTAAAGGAGAAACATAGCTGCAGAATGTCATGATCAACCTGCCTCTCTGACCTGCAATAATCCAATGCCAAACCTCTAGATATTAGAACGGTAATTAGTAAACCAGACTCATCAAGTCATGTAGAAATTATTTATCTGGTCATATAACGGTAATTATTATGTAGAAACGAGAATAACTTCCTCTAAAACAACCTGGCTACTGTGACATCAACAAATATAACTCGAATTGATGAAGCAGTGGACGAGGAACCAGTACCTGCAGCAACTGCAAGGAATCAGATTGGAACTTGACAGGAGCCGAAACCTAGATGTTGAACTAGCTTGCAAGCTTCCCCAAGCCAGCGCTTCAACATGAACTAAAGAACCGACTTGAGGATTAGGAGCAGCTGACCCGAACTGGAAGACTGCCATGGTCAGGGACAATCATCCCAGTCCTTCCCTTAGAGCTTTTAGCATACACATGCAGAACCATCAAAACAGATGCTGAGCCACCCTGGTGGAGGCCTAGACCACCTAACTCGTCTGTGGGGAAGATTGGAAAATGACAAGATAATAAGTTCATTAAAGCATCTCCAACAATGGGTTCAAAACCCATACCCATAACTCATACCCAATTTTTGGCATCTCCAACAACAAAAACCCAAACCCATATTTGGGTTTGGACTTCAGAAGCGAGTCAATTCGGGGAGGAAGTGGAGAACCCGGGCCATTACTGTGTTGTGGGCCCCGCCGTCTGCTTAGCAACGTGTTGCTGCCTGCGTTGCACCGAACCAACGCGCCAAGCTCAGGAGACGGTGACAAACGCGCAAGTCGCGACAAAATGATGATGAGGGGGAGAAATCACGCGCGCGTCACGCGGCGCGGAAAGAAGCTGGAGGCTCGGGCCCGCCCCACATGCAGCTTCCCAACGGTCATCCAACCAACGGTCCAGATTTCAACGATCAAATCCAATCAACGGTCCAGATCAAATCAAGCAATAAAAAAAACTCATATATTTAATCATAATCTATAAGTTTGGGTATGAGTATGGGTTTTTAGTAATGGTTGGAGATGAAATATGGGTTTGAATAGTAATGGGTTTGGGTGAGTCAAAAAATGAGTTTGGGTATGGGTTTGGGATGTATTAATTGTTGGAGATGCTCTTAAGTTGTGAATGTGAAGTTCCTATTTCCTCCCACCAATAAAAGCAAAATAGTATGAATAGGGATAGAAACATACATAGGATATATTTTCTGTGGAGCTAGTCGGAGCTTGAGCAGTAACGAATGGATATAAATCTCAACACCATGAACGAATATGATGAAATCCTTGGCGGTCAGAATATGAACCTCAACAACATGAAAGGACAAGGCTTTCGTACTGTGCGTGATTGAACATGAACTAAAATCAAGAGATTAGACTTTTGGGTCACTTCCACAATTCCAGTTAATTCCTTCTGCCGTGAGATTGATTATTAATCTTCAGCTGCTGATAGATTAGCAAGCAATGGCATTAGTCATCTAAAGTAAATTGGACTGTACTGAAAAATATCCAAACTAATGTCTTGAAAAATCATCTTATTGAAATTAGTTTTAAAGTTTTAATTCCTGAAACCAATTTCCAGTCGATTACTAGAGAGATACTATAAGTGGCACTGATTAAGTTACCTCATCAAGCAGTTTAGTCCTTGATACTCGATCATACTCCATCTATCAAGTACTGCTGGACAAGCCTGCTTCAATGCATACAATATGTTTTGAGTTCATTAATTTGTAGGGGGATTTTCATACACACTCAGTTTTGAAGAGTGGTTTTTAAATAAAACTCATATAATATTCTTATTTAATAGATATCTAAAATGTATCAATTATATATGATACATATAATATACTATTTTTTTTAAAAAATTTACACAATTGCCACCATAGAACATATAAACATAATAAATAAGCTTAATTGATGCTGTCTTAAATACCTTGATTATGAGTTTTTCTTCTAACACTAAAATTTTTCAATCAATTTACAAGAATCATGCAGTTTTCTTTATTTTTTATGAAAAAATCTAGGTGATAAGAGTTCATTATCTAATCTATACATAAGATAGAATATAATATAAATAAGATATCTGATTATTAGAGTAAAATGAATAAATTTTACACTGTCCGTAGGACCACGTGGCTTCTGACGTGGTACTCCATTCTATTCAAATTTTGACATGTGGATTTCTACGATGAAAAATCATTTTAGCTATTTTGATTTTTTAAACCCTAAACCCTATACCCTAAACACTAAACCCTAAACCCTATACCATATACCCTAAACCATATACCCTAACCCTATACCTTAACCCTATACCCTAAACTCAATTTTAGGTTTCTTCTTTTTAGGTATATTATCATATCATGCCCTACTTAATAAAGGTACATTAGAAATGTAAATAGTTAAGAGTAAAATGTTCTCTCGATCAAGATTAGAAATAATATAATAATATACCTAAAAAAAGAAAATTAATCAAATAACAAGAACGTGTACCTTATAATTAGACATTTTTAGACTATAGAGAGACATCAAATGTGAGTTTATGAATGAAAAGAATCATTCTATTACAAATGACATACTTCTGTAATAATAAGGTAAGAAATTAAATAATGCAATTGATTATGACAAAGTTAAATCCAATTAAATTTTAGCTCAGTATTTGAGTTTCAAATTGATGCTAAAATTGAGAAAGATATCAAATTTAGTTTTCTACCGTTTGAATGGCAAATCAAAGAAACTGAAAAATGAATAAAACTATTAATTATATATATAGACATTTGCTCTATATGGTAAGTTTGCTTATGTGGAGTGAATGTAAAATGAAAGAAAAATATGTATGAGTTTATCTTAAAAGATATCTAGTATTTTGGGTTTTTATCTAATTTTCTCTAATTTGTAAGATCATTTTTTTGACAGTACATGGCCTTAGCAACCAGCCGGCATCAATTTGTAGATGCAAATAATGAGTGATCAGGCAAAGTTGGCACTGGTCTGATAGTGGTACATACAAATTTGATAGTCAGGAAATTTTAAGATACTTATGTACATACAATCGATCATCTCATTTTGCTATTAAGACACAACAGAGTAACAGAAAGGCTTGCTAATTAAGATGTAGATGACATCAAGTGATGCATTACTACTACAATGTTAGAGTAAACTAAATTTAAAAAGATCAATCGGTGCTTCATGCGTAAAGATGCCTCACTTGTATCTTTTGTGAGCAAATTACCAAAGAGAATCACTTGGTATCAAGGGAAGTCGATCCATATTGAAGGAAACAAAATGAGAAACAGAAAGAAAGTAGGAAATGGGAGCTCAATTACCAGAGAGATGGAGCGGCAGACGAGATGGGATGACATGATGAACTCAATTTTCTTCGATCTTGTCGGATACAGACTCCGTCTTTCTGAACGAACTCATCATCAATTTCGATGTTTGGGATGTGAGAGATCTTGTGCCACTCCATGCCTTCTCTGTGAATCCTGCTTCTATTGATGCTCAAATTCTGGAGAGGAGTCTTCCAAAGGAAGTCTGGCAGTGTCTTCAGCTTGGAACAGGATCTCATTTCTAAAGTAGAAAGGCATGGCATTACCTTAATACTTGCAAGAGAACCTTCACTCAACCCAGCTGGCATTCCTTCCCACTCCTCCCACTCCGGCAGGTAGTCGAACACCAGTTTCTTCAGATTTGGGAACAAAGTGACTTCAAGTGATGATGATGAAGATGAGGATGATTCGAGGGAATACTCATGTCCCACCTTTTTCAATTCATCCATGTTGAGAAATCGCAGTATTTCAAGGGACACCAATTTCCCCAAAACTAGAAGAGGAACAAATTCACACCCATGGCATGCATAGAAGGCAAGGTGTCACAAATTATGTAATGACACGTTCAACCATCTGGGGCCGCACAATGTGGTGCCACTGTAATTGTAGATCTTTAGAGCTTCCAGATTTGGATTTGGCTGCAACGCGTTCAGCATTTCTTCCTGGATGATACTGTCTTTTGTCCCACTCCATTAAGCTTAGTGTCAAAGAAACAAGGTGTTTCTTGTTCGCCAAGTTTACTAGCTCCGCATATTCCCTGGCGGCATCATTCACTAGCTCCCGCCATCTTACTGCAAGCTTCCCCTGAAGCTGATCCATGTTTCTCAGGTCACTTGCCTTGAAGCCATCGTGAAATATGTTAACTTGATCCAGAGTCTGTAGACTCGTCAGCTTCACAAGGGATTTTGGCAGCTTCAGATCATCTAATATTAACGTATTCTTAACACGGAGATACCGCAAGTTGGTCAGTTTTCCCATGCCCTGGGGTAACTCTTCAAGATAGCTGCACTTTACAAGTCTCAAGGTTTCCAAATTGATCAAGTTACACTAAGTGTCGGGTAATCTCTTCCAATAGTTGCGAGACAAATCTAAATACCTCAAGTGCACCAACCCGCCAACCTCCTCGGGAAGCTGTTGGACACGATTATTACTCAAATTCAAGGTCCTCACGCATTTTAGTTGCGAAACAAACTCTCGGTTGAGACTAGTAATATCACAACTAAAAGTTGCAAGTGTCCTTCAACTTCTGCAACTATCAAAAGAAACAGAAAATGGACCATTGCGTGCAGACGTTATGGTTAAATGGCGAAACTTATTCCCCACTGGTACCTCTGCTTTGGTTTTACCTTGGACATCCAAGACAGAACATTCATTCTTGGTCAAAAACTGAAGGAAGTCGTGCATAATGTCATGCATTTTGCACCTTTTAATATTTCCAAGTTTATCTTTCACAAAATCTTGAAAGAAAGACCTCATTACTAAGTTATTGAAATATGATTCTCCAATGTTCATTGTCATTTTTTCAGTATTCTTAATTGAACCAAGATGACCTTGTGACATCCACAACTCAATTAAATTTTTTTTTGTCAATTATATGGTCTTTTGGGAAAGTAACACAATATAAGAGACAACATTTGATTATTGGAGTTAAATCATAATAACTTAGTAATAGTGGTTGAAAAACTTGTTGCTCAAACAGTGTATCCAACTCCCAGGCTTCATTACTCAAAACATCTTGCCATTCTTTCCTTGTTTTCTTATAGCTCATGAGACCACCTAAGGTCTTGGCAACAAGAGGCAACCCTTTGCACTTCTTTACAATTTCTCTACCAATAGGTTCTAAAATTTTACATTCATCTTGATTTCTATTGGTAAAGGCAATTCTACTGAACAATAACCAACAATTTTCGTCACTCAACACCTTCAAATTGATTGTGTTATCAGCTGCTCCCATCATACTAGCCACTTCTTCTTTTCGTGTAGTGACCACTATTTTACTACCTACATCACCATTCTGTAAAACTAGCTTCAACTTTTCCCACTTCCTATAATCCTGGTTCCACACATCGTCTAAGACGAGGAGAAACTTTTTCCCCTCAATAGACTTGTGCACACACTGGAGGCAAGCTTCTAGGTTATTCGAAATAGAATTGACATTTCCATCAAGCTGTCCAATGATGTCTTCGGCTATGTTGAGCTCATCAAATGGCTCCGAGACACAAACCCAAATTCGTTTTGTGAAATTGGCCTTATAGTTGGGAAAGTGTTGTTTTCCCAATTCCACCCATCCCTACAATAGGGATGACAAGAGGGCTCTGCCCTTCAGGATTGCTCTTACTCAACAACTTAGCCACCAACAATTCCTTTTCATCTACCCGACCAAATGTTTGATCAACAAAAGAAGTAGTCTTTTGTCGCTCGACATGCTCAGTACCACTTTTTGTGTACTGAAAGTTATAATTCTGCCTCCTATTAGCAATTGTTGCTAACCTTTCGTTGAGATCTTTAATCTTTTAAGCAATGTCGTGAGGATAAATAACTCGACTAACTTGGCCAGAACAAAAGAAAGCAGTAGGAATGCATAGACATACCTTCTTCTTAGTCGTATCAACAGCATTTCCACTTTCTTCTTTCTCTTTTTTCTCAATATGTAGCCTCAGAATTTCAGTGTTCCAATCATCCAACACATCCTCCATCTCGTTGGACACGTCCTTTAAATCATCCAACCACAACTTTACAGAAGCCTCTTTCACTTGCCTCTCCTCTGCATCTTTGAGCACAGCCTCTATTGCTCGAAAATTGTGGGTGAGATTCGCAACATCTTTCTCAACATTCACAACCAATTTCACATGTTGTTCTACTAGTTGGTGGATGATTGAAGCCAGTTGTTCTAGGAGAACAGAAACGAGTGCTTCAGCCATCAGAAATACTTGTGGTGGAAACAAGGGAAGAAATTTGAAACGAGAAGGATACAATCAGAAAGGGAAACAAACTAGGGGTTGGGCTTGTGGTATTAACATATTCTTCCCCAAACAGCTTTATAGTGATGAGGTTGAAGAATGTTTCCAAGGCAGTGCTAGCATAACCACTAGCTCACGGCAATGGAGAGTTGAAGTTATTCCTTGCTCCTTTGCCTCACTTGATGCTTTTCCTTGGTTTCTTTGGCTTTCATCCTCTTCCTTTTCTATTTGTTCGAGTTTCATTTCTGAAGGCAGTATTCTTTACTTCACCCTTTTTCATTTCTTGTATGTTTCATTTCCGTTTGGTATCAGACCAATCCTCCAAAAATCAATGGTATAATTACTAGTTCTATGAAAACTTTCTAAAAATTCAAAGGTAACTGTGTTTACAAATAAAACCCTATATTAAGAGAAACAAATCAGGATAAGGATTTGCATAAATATTTCTGAGAAACTGAAATTTACATTAACAAGTTCACCCCCAAACCCCACTATTCGTGTAGGTGATGCAAATCGCTAAATGCAATGCGGCATGTCATTGTTGATCATTAATTTGGTAAAATGTTGAGATACAAGTTCAACAAATAAAATAATACCTAACTACACGTTGTCCAATTTGGGAAAGGGATTATAGCAGAATAGATGACTGCAAGGCTCGTTCAAGACCATTCCTGAATGGAGTCTGGGAAGAAGAAAAGTATCTAGTGCTTAGATTGTAGTTGACTGATACCGGACTAGAGGTTATCTCTCAGCCATTTTAAAGCACCATTTGCAACAGACCTGAAAATTCCAACATCTTTAAGGGTCAACTGCACTGAATAGCAAAGATAAAAAAACAAAAACGGTATCCAACCAATGACATAGTACCATTCGTGAAAACGATATAGCATCACAACGCACAAGAGCTTGCTATTCAATCAAACGCTACCGTCTATGCATTGATTAGATTTACAGTTTACACTTGGTAATTGACGACTATACTAAGTAGGGAGTATATGACAGATGACAGAGATGAGTGAGCTTACCCTGCAAAGTCTTTTAACTTCTTCCATGGGTCACTCGAATCTTCTTCTTCCACTGTTTCATCTGCAACAGTTCCCACCTCAGTTTGCGTCTTTGCTGCAGAATGAAGAGAAGAATTCAAGTCAGATAAATTTATACACCTAATCTGAAAGAAAAGTTCTGCCATGCATATTATCTATATCCACTCACCCTCAGTTTCAAAATTTAAATATGTTTACCAAGGATTTGAAATCTCTCAGGATGAGTGCTCATATATGCACAAACAAAGAGCACATCCTCATATGGTAAAAGGCACTTACCTACTGGCTGAGTCTTGGGTCGAGTACGTGAACGGCGGGCGGTAGTATTACTGAGTAAAGCAAGTTCTTCAAGCAATTCACGTTCCTTGACACTACATGAAATGAAAATCTGGGGTTAAATTCCAGTAGTGGTGTCCATTGTTTACAGCTTACAACATTACTAGGTTTAACCGCATATATCTTTCCTCCCTCTACTCCCATCTCCCGATTTCAGTACATATTTTTGATTTTCTGCACAGCACAACCAAGTATGCAGGTGAACAGACCCCTCAGCCTTTCAACAGTTATATTCTCTGTTTAATTGTCCTTTTGTTTCTGAGGTTTAAGTATCATTTGGAAGCTACTTCCATATATTCTGTACAGATCTAAGTCTTGACAAAGTAGTTCTGTTTAATTGAAATCTATCTTTCTAGCAAGTTAGTGTCTTCTACTGTCATAAGGATGCTCTAGCATAATCACAGCTTATATGGTCCTACAGAACATACGCCAAAAAAATACTTGAAACACGTTATAGGCTAACAGTGAACTGAACTAGGAAAAGGACAGGGGAAGGGAAATGAAGAAGTGACACTTCAGCTACCCTATACAAAATAGAGGGAACTGTTACCTGATACGATTCGGTATGGCTACTTTTATTGTAAACACATGGTCACCACGAATAGATGGCTTGTTTAGCTTTGGTACTCCTTTTTTGGCCAGGACTAGAATATCACCTGGTTGGGTACCCGGTGGAATTTGTAGTGTTGTTAATCCTTCAACTGTTTTAACCTGTTACTCATGCCAGAACCTCCATCAGTGGTCATGCCAGATACACGTGTGAGGAAAAGGCAGTAAAGAGAACATGTACCAAAACAAACATGGTAATCACTACACATCTATACAATCAAGTTGGTCCAGTAAAAGAATTTCGATTCTGAAAGCTCAGACAGATATAATAAACTATTTGGTCCGAAAAATGCAGAAGCACAATAAGCATGTGACATAGTGAAAGGAGCAATCGCTGTGTGAGCAAGAAGCATCATGAACAAGATTACCAAAACGTTGTTGAAGATAATTTTAAACTATTCAAAAAAAAAAACTTAAAGATAACTTTGATGATGGATAAAATCTGAACTAAAATCTGAGCATGAATAATCCAATCAAAACTTTACCTGAATAACAGTTCCCAATATGGCGTCCAGATAGCTTATGGATACTGTTGAAGAGAGATTAATCCCATCTCTTCGAATTCCTACTATTTCTTCAACATCAAGATATACATAAAGATCCCCAGGAGGGCCCCTGATGGAAAAACAAAATCAACACTTGATTCTAAACCATGTGCCATAATATGACACAAATGACAAAATTATAGGTACAGAATCACATGATATATTTACTGATTCTCTCAGGAATAAGAAAAAAAAAAACTACTAACTATTCCACCCGAGGATTGAAAGCAATATTATGAGTACGGGAATAAGGCAACTTTAGTAACATAACAAATTTGAATAAGACAAATTTAATAAAATATGAAAATTGACACCTAGATGCAATCGTCAAAAAGCACAGATACATATATCCATATAACATAAATATTCTAAGAGAACAAGGGGAGCAGGAAAAAACATATAGAGAAATAATCTAAAGATACAAGATGAAGAAGTCTCCAATCAACTTCACATGATTTTTTCTTTTTTTTTCTTTTTTGGATTAATAATCAGTATTAAACTTTATAGATGACTGAAGTTATGCAGCATGCTCATTGAATAAGAATTTAATGCAATATTCACTCAATGATCAATAAGAAGTTAACCCATATTATGGAACCAAAGAATTTTATGAAGTTAATCCATATTATGGAACCAAAGAATTTTATGTTAAGGGATGTCCAATTGTAAATACCAAAGTTTAAAATATGGGTGGTGATTAGACATAACAACACATCGTAAGGATAGCAACAGACATTTGTTTCAGAGCTTGATATCACAAGAACATGTAGTATATAATGGATATATCATAGCTTAAACAAAAGAAGCCAGTAACATATCCAAACAAAAGGTAAATTCAAACACCTACCCTCTCGGTCCAGCATCTCCCTCTCCGGCAACTCTGAGAATACTTCCCTTGCTAACACCAGGAGGAACTTTCACTTTAATACTTTTTTTAACACGAACACGTCCTTCTCCAGAGCACTTCCGACAGTATTCTGAAATAACTTCACCGTCACCGCCACAAGTCGGACATGCAGAAACCTAAAATGAACAGAAAGATAACTTAAAACCACCAACCAAATATTTTTCCCCAGAAGATAAGCTACCAGTAATTCAGGTATGCAATATAAACTTGAAAGTAATCCCTTAGTCATAGATACTTGGGATAATGTACAAAAGTGCATAACAATCAGTAACATATAGGACTCACTTAGAAAATTCAGCCCCACCTAAGAATCATGATTGGCCATTATGTCATTTCTCGCTACTTAAATCATTTTATGTCTGGTCTTCGTATGTGGTTTGGCCATCTTTTCATCTGATTTACTTGTAAGTTTTACAGGGTACACCTTATAAACTAAGTTTGGGCAACCCTCTCAACAACTAAGAGATCCATTCGAGGAACACGGGACCTAGTTGAAGTAATGATCCTCGGTACTTTCAATTGGGATGATGAAAAATCATTTCCCCCTTTCACATTTTGGTTGGAACTTTAGGCAGTTCGCAAAAAAAGATAGCGGAGACAGCACCCTAAGCCATCATTCCACATTTATGTAATTATACGTAAACTCTTCGTATCCCAATTGCGCCATCTAAAGGCAACCATTTGTGCCTTCTCATGTCAGATCAGGTTGTAAAATCATTATTCAATTATAATTAAGTAGCATACCTGAGAAAATATATGAACAAAGTATAGTTTATCATTTTGTTGCATAACCACAACATTTTATTTTGGGTCAAAATTAAGATCGTCTTACATGACATTCGTTAATTTAGTATTAGCATTTTATAGACTCTGACCACGCCACCACCCAACAAAAGACTACAACAATCTTAGGAAAACAAAGCTCTAGCATAAAATTCAATTGCATACTTGAGTTGGTGGTAGTACATGGCGACCATAGCAGCATAACCTATGCCATTATACATCAGGAAGAATTTAACTTGTGGCAAAGGCTTCATACCGGTTCTACGGTTTCTCCTACTTATTCCTTGGACATAGATATCAACTTGATCCTAACAACATACGGACAATAAATGCCACAAAGGTCAAAAGCCTTGTAAAACACACTAACAGCTGATATTATACTTTCATATCCTCCCAAGAAATTTGCACTTTACTTTGCAGGATTAATATCCTAGTGCTGATTGAAAGAAACGTTATTTTAAATCAATATCAATTTCCTCACCACGGAATATGTGAAGACTATATATCAACTTATGATTGAGTATCAACAATTGATATACTCTTTAGGTGCGTTTAGTATGAGAAAGGACAAATTTCTAAACCACAGGCAATAAACCAGCCAAAAGACCGGAAAATAGAATGCGAAAATTTTTACCATATGCACTTGTCCCACTAAAAGGGCTTTTCAAATTCTCTAAATCAGTTTTTGTACCAGGAAGCTCAAAACACTTTAAACGGTTCTAAAACTCACTCAAGACACATTCTTTTTTCTTCTGGAATTATATTATGTATGAATATTTACTTTTATAGTTTTATTAATTTAAAAGCATTTTTGGGTCTCCAAAAGTCAAAATCCCACACAGACCCAGAATTTTCTTCAGAATTTGATTGTTAGCTGACAGTATTCCTTAATGTGATTCCCAAACGAAAGAACATAAAAATAAAAACAACACTGACAGAGAAACCAGAAAACCAAAGTTACCTGAGAAAACAAGCCAAAAGGTGTCTGCTCTGTCCTCATAACTTGACCTCTCCCACCACAAGTAGAACATATCCTCCTTTTAGAGCCTACTTTTGCTCCGCTTCCAGTGCAAACTTCACATGTTTCCAGATGGGAAAGTTCAAATTCTTTTTCCACTCCAAATATAGCCTCAGAAAATTCTAAAGTGATATCATAACTGAACATATGCGGATCAGGAGTCAACTAAGAAGTCATCCATGGTAAATTCATTTTGTATCACAACAATACTGAACAAAAGGAGAATGAAGGCATTTCTAAAACACAGAAAGGTAGTGAAAAGAACATGTAGCAGTACTCCCAAAACAGAAATGAACAGTAAGACACTAATATTCTTTATCAATATGTTGTCATACTGAGAAGGCTAGCAGTACTCCCAAAACAGAAATGAACAGTAAGGCACTAATATTCTTTATCAATTGTCATACTGAGAAGGCATCCTGCAGTTTATCAAACATAAATGAAGGAGTTGAAAAATCAAGTGCTATGACTATTGCAAACAACCCAAACACCGCCTAAGGAACCCAAGATAAAAGAGCTTTATAGATATCTCAACTAAAGTAATATTTTCTGGCTTTCTATAAAATTTTACTCGACCTATGTTTTCCTGGAGAACAAATAACTAATGAGGTATCCACAAGTATCCACAAATACCCTGCCAATTACACTTGCTTTTAACACGGGGTTTGACATTTGTAGAAAAATGTAGAAAAAATATCGAACAGAAGCAATCGTATATTAAGTAAACTTAGAATCGCCAACGCCAAAAAGAAAGGTCACCTAAACTTAAACTATACAATTTCTTTATCATTTCATAGTTACCCTACGCAGAAACTAATCTTATTCAAGAACCAATGGGTGTTGTATGCAACAATATAACTCACCGTATATCTTCACCCTTAGTAACAGTACTACGACGACGTGTTTCAAAACGAGTATCCATATCAGGGAAAGGATTGCTTGACCCGAAAAATGTCTCAAACAGATCGAAAGGATTAGTCTGCACAAAAACAAAACAAAATTATGTAATATTTAAACACATAATATGCATCACTATGCAACTGAAACTTTGCACAACTCAATAGATGTTTATACAGGTCTATTCCAGTACCACATAATAATACCAGAAGCGCTTTCAAAAATAAGAACAACATTGCATTTAACTAAATTAAACGTTCATTAAATAACTCGGATTAACAATTGGAGAGAAAAATAGAGATAGTTTTTTGAGATTTCAACACTTCTCCAAGAAATGGACATATTAATGAGAAACTAGGAAATCAATAAAGAAACCATGAGAGCATTCTATGCCATTGATTACAGGTGAGCAACATTTGCTAATAAGATTTGTATAGTCTAAAAGCCCTTCAAGAGATGTACTGAAAGGACCAAGAACAATAACCAATAGATCAACCAAAATGTAAAATTGGACACACACTCCAGAAGCAAAGAAACTATCCAAAGTTAGCATACATATTCTAAACAATTTTGATATGGAAAATGTTTACTTTTCCAAATATTTCTGCTTTATAGAGAATGTTGCAAAGACACTGGGACATAGTCTATAGCTTTTTAAATGATACTGCTATAGTGATCCATACAAATGTTGCCGAGAAAGTAGCAAATATTATAATATATTAGATCAGTCTAATTGTGAAAAAGGAAAAATGAATCATTAATCATGAGAGAACTTGGTGCAAAGTAGGCTATCATGTGCAAGACTCAAAGGTATAAATGTGTTGTGCAAGTCTAAGTATTTACTGTGCTTGCTTAAGTCCTGAGATAAAGACAGCATGGCAATATCATTGACATTCAAGTTTGCACATTTTGCACATGCATCAAGAAACTGCCACCTTTTTAAATTCATAGTGTACAAGATGAGATTAGAAAATAAAAACAAAGAACAAATAATAAGAATCTGAACCCAAGTGCACTACCGTATAGGTTGAAGATCCGCCACTCATCGTGCTCTTAACTCCAGCTTCACCATATTGATCATATAAAGCCCGTTTCTTATCATCTGATAGCACCTGACAGTGTTGTACTTCAGAATTCAAAAGACAGTATTATAAATTTGAAATGAAGCAATGAATCATGGGATATAGTACAATTATATTCACAGAAGGGTACTAACACCAGATCCAATGTGAGTATATGACCAACTGAAAAACAAAAACAGTTTATCATGTTTAAAGATTCATATGGAAGAAAATCCAGAAATTGTTGATGTCAGGGACAGAGATGGAAGTTGTGCTTGAAAAAATGATGGGACATATATGATCCAAATAACAGAGATGAGATAGACTGCTTAACACTGTTGCTCAATGAATCATAATCAACTCAAGGATATGAAGCATATGCTTCCATTGCAGTTCTGTACAGAACTGCTTATATGATAGAAAAGAGAAACCTTGAACAAAATATCAACAGTGATCTAAAAAGAAAAATTGCGGGGCAACAAATTTGAAACATGAATGGTCAAAATAAGGAAGCAAACAAGTGAGATACGAGACCCACAAGTGTTTTAGTTAAAAAAAATGCAAAAATAAAAGTATAGAAAAATTTCTGATTAAAGTTTGATAATTTATTTCCCGTATTTTCCAAGCATAATATGGTTTTTTTTTTTTTTTTTGCACTTACAAAGCTTATGTCGGTAAATCAAACCAAAGAGAACTACCACCACAAGTATACCAAACACAATGCAGTAAATGCACTCTCAATAAAACCAGTCTTAAGTTATTGAGTTCATCATTTCATGCCTTAATCTGAAGATGCAACAAATACATGTCTTGGACTCAGACTAAAAAAGAATAAAAGAAATTAGGCATACCTCATATGCAGCACTGATCTCTTTAAACTTTTCAGTTGCTCCCGGTTGCTTGTTGACATCAGGGTGGAACTTAAGAACACAATAATACACATAAGCGTTGGCATTACACTAAAGAAACTCACATAAATATACTGAATACCGATAAACGAGCATCTGTAAATTGTAATCACAACCACCAAATAGCTCCTATACCTCACACAATACATATCGGATAAATGACAATGGCACTCAAATTCCTTTGATAACCGAAGCGAATCAAACCTCAACTAAAATCAACCTCATAGCATTTTGTTACAGGTAGTTAATAACTTGATTCAGTTATAAAATTTCCAGGCCAAATAAATTCAGAGCGGTAAAAAAAAAAAAATAAAAAAAAATAAAAAAAAAAAAAAAACCTCATACATTGAAGCTAAGTAGAGTGAAATCAACCACGGCGGAGCGAAACGAATAAGGTACCTGGCGAGCTAATCGTCGGTAAGCGGTTTTGATTTCCTTGCTGGAGGCGCCTTTGTTGACGCCGAGAGTGGAGTAGTAATCGCCGGAAGCGGCGAAGACAGTCGCAACGCGGCGTTTCGTACTCGACTTGTTGTTCAGTGGACGAGTGGAATTGAGCGAGACGAAGCTCCTGCGGGTCCCGCCGGGGGCCAACGAAGAAGAAGAAGAAGAAGAAGAAGACGGCGACGGAGGAGAAGGGAAGAGGAGGTGGGGAGAGGAGGAAGGGAGGAGAGAGAGGGCCGCGGCGGCCATTGGGGAAGTCAGGCCTAACAAGTGAGTGAAGTGTCCATTGGCGATTGATTAGGTAGTGATGAGAGCTGAGGAGTATGGATGGATGGATGGTGAAGTGGCAGAGCTTGGAGGCCAAACGATGTGTGGTCAATGCGGCGACTCCGTTTCAAATTAACGCTCTCGTTCGGGTCAAGGTCAGGGTCCGGGTTTTAAGTCGGGCTCGTGTCGAAAATAAATATTTTTATATTTCATACCCATTTATGATATTTTTCATTCCAAAATAACATGTAATTAGTTTTACATCCACTGATAGTCGCATAGAAGTGGAATGGTGTGCCAAAACTACACAACACAATACACACCGGTATGGTATAACATAACGTGTGGCTTTTCACTCTATGCTTTAACAGGAAATGGGGTGCGTACTGATGGATGATAAATTAGATTTAGCACAAAACAAAAGAACCAATAGATAACCAACCTTGGAATTCTATAGGAAAGTGATTGCTATGACAGAAATTGTCCATACATTCAAACCAACGAAATAATTGAAAAAAAAAAAAAAAAAAAAAAAAAAAAAAAAAAACCAGTACTATTATTTTAGCATGTGAGCTTGTTCACTGTAACCCTACGAGGACCAACCAGATGCAAACAGCATTCCAAGGTCACAACGGCAGAGAGAAAAGTAGCTCAAGTATATCCATCTCCGTAAGAACCCTCTTCTTGTTTTACAAGCTTAGACATATATATAAATACAAATTCGCCAATATTAAACCTGACAATAAAGTTAACCACTTCCGCAATTGATCGACACATCCTGACTGACCTGAAATGGAAACATCAACACTGTAAAGCAGCTTCGATTTCCAAAAGCTGACATACTTCGACAAACACAATGTGAACAGGGCTCACAACAGAACGTTTGTTGCTGACTCTATCAACGAAACACATTTAAATTATTGTGTTTTATAATTAGAAGACATCAGGATGGAAACGTCCAGGCATGGAGTTGCCTTGCTGTGCCTGCTTCAGATGCATTGTCAAGGCATAGTTGTTGAGCTGCCACCAAACAAGAAATGACTGATTAGCATGCCAAAAATTGCTAACTTACACAAAGAAAAAACATATTTAAGAGCACTCAAGTAAACAACATACTAGTGTTATCTTCAAAAAAAAAACATTCAAGAAAATGGTATGTTTTCAGATCTTTTACTAAATTATCCAAACCATAATTAAACAACTGTAAGCTGTACAGATTCTGACCTCAAGTGTCCTCAACTGTTCCTGGTATTGAGTTACTAACTGCTTCAGATGCTGGAATTCTTGGTTTCTGCCCTCATACTCTTTCTGACGTTCATGCTGGATAGACACAGCACGTTTGAGGACAGAATTATCCCTTATCAGTCCTTCAATTTGTTCTTTCAGTATCATATTCTCCTGATAATCATAAAACAATTATCAATTCGGCACAAGGGAATAGAGATAATAATTACAAAATTATTTAAAACATCCCTCCTATTAACATTTTGACTTAGAGAAATGTCTACCATTGGTTATTTTAAATATTGTTTCATGAAAAACTATCAACTTCCATGAACCTCTACTAACTCAAAGTGGAATGAGTAAGAACCATAAACTAGGAGTCACCTTTTGAAAATTTTGGGCTGCCTCTGCACCAGCACGTGAACTGATGGACTTCTCTAAAACCTCTAGCACTTTTGCAGCACGTCCCCTAGCATCATCCACACTAGTAGCACTCATCATTTCCCTGACAAACAATTCAACCCATTCTGCACCATCTGCAGGAAGGTTGCTTGGAGCTGATGTATTCTCAGAAGCAGCAGCCGCTTCCTCATCTGTTAATATCCCTGACAAATTATCAAAACTTTGAGTAGTTGAAAAGACACTAATCCAAATATTAACTGTCTTATTGTTACTAGCATATTCAATTCAAACAGCTGATACAAGATTTAGTAATAATGAGCAACTGTTCAAGGATTAACTTGCTATGCCAAGTCCTATTTTTCTGGCTATAAATCACAAAAATCTGAAGCACCAAAGAAGAATGTTTAGTAACCATACTGTGAGATGGATCCAGAAGAAAGGTGTGCTAATAAATACATATACAAGGCAATTTGTACAGACAGATTTGTATGTATATTCCACTTCCTAGCAGAAATTTATTTTTCATAGACCTTAGTTCAGAAGTAGCCACAAACCGAACAGACTAGCAGTGCAGTACTCATAATAAACACTTATGTGACAATATGTACCTATGAAAGATATTGTAAACCACTTTCTACATGAACCTCACAAGCAGCCAAGAATTAAATCGCAAACCTCATACATGATCACTGAAGTCCTATCCAAGCTAACAAATCATGCATTATGTGCCAAATAACATAAAAAAATAAGTATATTCCAGGATGTTACCAAGCAAGGAAACCAAACATAGCCACAAAAAAGATGCATCATACCTTTCTGTAAAAGGTCATTCGGCTCCGCAGCAGGGGCGGCATTTTCATCCCCATATCCAATGTGAAGCTCATTCAGTCTCTTGATAGCAGCATCAATATCATGACCACACTCTTCCAATGCTCGCTCAAGAATCTGAAAGATCAAAATTTTCCCAAAAAATCAAACAACTTTCATCAAACCCATCCATCTATTGCATTACAATGAATCATACAACAAACAAATCATTTCCAAAGTAAAACACAAATCGAAAATTCCTATCCATCATTACCAAAACAAACAACAGCAATTAAAAAACCCTATCTTTGCATAAATGGAAAAGAGAGGAGATTGGGGGAAACCTGAGGGTCCATGTGGGGGAAGAAGGAGCGGAGTTGATCGATAAGATAAGGAGAAGAGAATCGGACGGGGGAGGTAGAAGAGGAGCAGCGGAGTCTCTTGGTGAGCGGAGGCGACGGAGGAAGCTCTTCGAAGAAGGACCTCTTGCTTCCGCACACTGCCGCAGACATCCTTCTCAGGTTCTCTCTGAGATTTCCTGATTGCGAGCGGAGGACCAGATCCAATCGGGATTGTTGAGACCCAGAGATATAATTAGGGTTACGGATTTTCAGGATTTGGGGGTTTTTCGTTCTTCAGAGATAGAATTAGGTTTTGTTTTTGGTTTTGGGTTATGAGAGAGCTTTGGTTCGGTTTTTATATGTATATGCGGGTGGTGGTGGGGGACAGAGACGGTGGACTAGAAGGCACTGCACGCGCGCTGTGGACGCGTGTAGAGTAATTTTCGCAAGAAAAAATCAAGAAGACGTTAGAAGGTTGGGAATTTTGAACAAATAAATAGCCTTTTCCGTTTCAAGGGACAGAGACCCGATCGATCTCTGTATATGGCCTAATTTCTTGTTATTTAGACAAGGGAAAAAAAGACAGGATTTAATACCATATTATCGAGAAAAATAACTTGTAAATTGATCAAGAGAGAATTATTGAAAGAACAACATATCGTAAGGAGAATAGAGAATCGTATCTTATTCATTGATATAAAAGTACCATATGATGTTCTACAAGGAAACATATCTTTGATATACTATCTCTATACAGAATCAAGATTTCTTATATAACTAGCATAGACCAAGACACACATGTAGAATATTCTTACAACATAAATTATATTTTATACCGTAGTTAGACATTTTATTCTCATACAAATCAAGTCCAAGATTATTTGACCAGCGTCTAAACCTAGTAATTCGAAAATTATTTGACCAGCGTCTAATATTTTTATCTATTGTGTTTTTTTTGGTCGGCAATATTTTTATCTATCAGTATATGAACTTTTATTTGTGTTCAAAAAAGCTTTAAAACCAAACCTATTGCAGTATTGCCCATCACTTGGATAAAGGTTTTTATTACAGAACTTTGTTGGCTTATAATCCAAGTCATTCCAGACTTGGATATACACGGAATTGGACAATGTATGACAATAACATTTCCCAAGTTCATTAGAGAAAGTCATACATATTTGGTTCATATTTACAATTAACTAAGCAGCCGTTAATCAACCAACGAGCCGCTGTGGGAACCATGAGATCTGCATATGACATTTCACACAAAATTTAGCACAAACAAACTATACGGAAACTCCATGCTCTGTACACATTTATATGAAATGACACTGTATATCTGTTTTGAGTTCTCTACACACATTGTTTACAATATGCATCAGAGCTAAGACTATGACAAGATATCTTATCATACAGCAACAATAGGCAAGTAAAAGAGGTTTGTCATCTCTTCTTTCGGTGACTACAGTTTCTGATTCGGTTAGCAAGTTTCACAAGGTCTTTTATGTCTTCTTTGTTCTCAGGCAGACCCCAAAGCCTTGGCAGGCATTGCAACTGGACCCTTTTGGATCCTCTGGTTTGCTGCAAACTGGTGAATAGCATCTTGTATACCCTCAAATGCCACCAAGTACTCTGCTGCGTCAAATTCGTTAAGTATCTTCTTCAACACCAATTCCAGTGCCTTGAACCTGTTGGCATACAGCATCACATATCTGGTAGTGAGTTATCCTTTCCTGTATTACTTTGTGAAGGATATGCAGTTATTACTTACCAAGAATACGAATTAAGGTGGAAAGCCAAAACACAAGAGCAAATACACACTAGCAAAACCAAACAACTATAGCACAGGGTGTTCCGACACATGTATTTACTAGATCTGAGATAATATAATTTGCTAACAATCATGTTACTTAATGTTGCAATAGTGGAAAAAATTCAGAAATACTATCAAAAGAAAGAAAACACACCTGAGTTGTTGAGCTTTTGTGATGACTCTTTCAATCTTCTTGAACTCGGAGTGAACACAAGCCAAGGCAGATCCACCTGATTGAATGTTGATTGGAGCAAATGGAAGGTATAGGATACACTTGGACTGAATTTCGGCCATCTCCTCGTCAAGTATTGCCTCTTCAATACGAATCTCATGAACGAGCTGCATTAAGAGGTGTTCCGTGCTTCCAGAGATTGGAAAACAGGAAGCAGACAAGCCACGCACGAGGTCCAGAATGGCAGAGGGGCGCCAATCACCTAACCAACCAATGGAGGCAAGCTCATCAGGCGGAGTCCAACTGGGCATGAGAAGTTGGGAAATGTCCTTGAGGCGGTTTGGGACCATATCCATGTTGTAGTGGGCATGAAACCTGTTCACTTGTTCTTCAATGATCTCATCAAGTTCCCACCTTACCCTGAGCTGTTTCTCCAGCCTTGCAGTTCTGCCCTTCTGCTCTTGCCTCCACACACCATTCTTCTCAAAAGTGAGCTCTTCACCTGAAAACCGTATAACATTACATTTCCCCACAACACAGACCAAGCAAAAATAACATCCCCCATTCAAACATATAGATGCATCATATAATGGAAAGTTGGAAACTCTATTAACATTGTCATTCTTTACAGAAGCTGCTCTACACCCTCCCATTAATACTATTGCGAGAACTCACATCAATTATATTATTCTGCTCATAATGCAGATTTCCTAAGACTGAAACTATAACCATCTAAATTGAAGACAAGTATGAGAGAATGTACCTCGTTTTGTGAGGTCTCGCTTGTAGAGGCTGATACACTGAGACTGAACCTTTCCTTCTACTGCAAAACCACCTTCAACCGATACTCCCCCATTTCCTTCTTTCACTTCACATTCATTATCTTCATCTGGGTATTTCCTGTACCATACAAAACCAACAAAAAGATTCAAACTTGGGTCCCTTCTTTTCTTGGCACCCTAAATTGAACTCGTATCCATTTTCCATTTCATCAAGAATAGTAGAAAGAGTACATTAGGGTTCTTGAAAACCGACATTATCTTTTTTAGTCCTGATTACAATTCACAGCAACCCAGAGAGAGAGAGAGAGAGAGGTGGCGGAATCACTTACATGGCGGACTGAGATGGCATCGTCCCCTTCATTGCTGCTGCTTCTTTCTTCTGAATGTGTCAATGGCGTTCACACTTCTCGCCGTAATTGAGTTTTCCAGAGCGAAAATGAAAATGGAAACAGAAACTAAAGGAAAAGGAAGGCGGTATTTATATGAGCCCCCCACCTTTTACGTATCTTCTAATGTGAACCCTTAATGACTATTAATTTCTTTTTGTTCTATTTAGGATTAATTAAATGAAAATAATGTCATGGACTAAATTTGAGTGAAACAAGTCCATAACACAAGTCCATGACACAAGTCTAAGTCTATCATGCAAGGTCCAAGCTCAAGGAGAAGCACTTGGCCATTCAAGAA
This sequence comes from Fragaria x ananassa, assembly GCA_034370585.1. Taxonomy (NCBI): domain Eukaryota; kingdom Viridiplantae; phylum Streptophyta; class Magnoliopsida; order Rosales; family Rosaceae; genus Fragaria; species Fragaria x ananassa. The sequence goes on from CP139752.1 coordinate 20,148,357, forward strand.
TATGATGGACATGTCTAGAGAATTCTATAACTCTTTAGAATTCTATAATATAGATATTTTCTTATAGATATTTGGTGTACATTTTAGAACATATACTTGTAACCATTAGATCATGTAAATCCTAGTCATCCATTGAAGAGGTGCTAGGCTATAAATATGTGGTGAATGTTCTTAGCCAAACCATCTTAGACATCCTAGAAAGCATCCAAGAAAGTCTTGTAAAGTGTTCTTAACTTAATACAAAGTTCTTTTCTCCCACATTGTCTAAGTGTTTGCTTAACTTAGTTTTGCATACTTAGCACATTTCTAGCTTTCTTGCTCTCTTGTGTTGCTCTTGTTTCCGCTGCGTGGAGGAGAAGCTGACTTTGAGAGTTCGAGGTGGTGAACAACTCTAAGGCCGCACGGTTGATAGAAAAGCGAAGTTCTCATCCCGTGACAAGTGGTATCAGAGCAAAGTCTGCTCGTGCACAACACAAAGAGAAGGGAGATGTCTGGAGAAGGAGTTTCGGTGGTGGAGCAAGCTGTTGTTGGCGCCAAGAGGAGCCACAAAGAGGTACTCGCTGCTTTAGATGCACGGCTCGGAAAGGTGGAATCGGTTGTGGTCGAGTTTGACACTCGACTTGACGATGACGTTGTGACAAAAGGGGATCTCGCTGCCATGGTGGAAGCGTTGTGAGAGCAAATGCACGGCGCTATCAACATTATGATAGATAGGATCCGTGGGGAGGTCCGAGACAAGCTTGACCAAATGTCGGTCGAGCTCACAACCCTCCTAGAGGAAGTGAAGGAGGTTGAGGGAGATTGGGCGCTATGCAAGGAGGCTGCATTGAATAAGTCACAAGGGCTGAAGGAGACGAAGGCATTGGATTCTTTCAAACCCAAATCCTTCAATGGGAAAAGGGAAGCTAAAGAGCTTGACACCTTTCTATGAAACATAGAAATGTACTTCAAGTATCTAAAGCTTGAAGATGACGAGTTCAAAATCTCAACGGCTACCTTGTTCCTCACCGACAATGCCCTTATGTGGTGGCGTCGAAGGAGCATGGAAATCGAGCAAGGTACGTTCACCCTCAATACTTGGGAAGAATTCAAAAATGATATCAAGTTGCATTTCTATCCCCAAAATTCTCAATACGAAGCAAAGGAGAAGCTTCGGTGGCTAAAGCAAACAGGTAGCGTCAAAGATTATGTCAACACCTTTGTCAACTTGTTATTCGAAGTGCCCACAATGCCGAAGGAGGACAAGCTCATATACTTCATGAATGGATTACAAAGTTGGGCAAAGCTTGAGTTGCAAAGAAGACAAGTGCAGACCTTGTCACAATCCATTGTCGCTGCCGAGTCCCTCATTGAGTTCAAAGTTAGCCACCCAAGCGACAGCAAGTTCAAGGGGAAGAAGGGTAACAATGAGAAAAGTGGGGGAGACGTGTCAAAGCCGAAGGAGAAGCCCGAGTCAAGTCACAAGCCGAAGGTGACAAGGTTCGAGAGGCACGACAAGTCCGCAAGCAAGACTTGGGAAATGAAGTGCTACTTATGTGATGTCCCTCACATGATGCGGGACTGCCCTTAAAAGAAAGCCCTCAAAGCCATGACCTTGCAAGGTTCTATGATCGAGGCGGATGAAGAGGAGGCAGCAAGGATGAGATGCATCCGGTTGCTCAATGTCGTGAAGGCTAGCGTCCCTCAACCAAGGCAACAAGCGAAAGGTGGATCGTTTTACATCGATGTCAAGGCAAAAGACACGATGGTTCGTGCCTTGGTGGATTGCGGAGCGACTCATAACTTCATGACGTCAGAAGAAGCAAGGAAGCTTGGCCTCCGAGTCACGAAGGAGTCGGGTAGTGTGAAGACGGTGAACACACCTGCCACACCCATTGTTGGGGTAGCACGCGATGTGGAGGTTCACATCGGCGTTTGGAAGGGGAAAGTAGATTTCACCATAGTCAAGATGGATGACTATGGCGCGGTAATCGGCCTTGAATTCATGGACAAGGTACGAGCATTTCCCATTCCATTCTATAACATCTTTTGCATTGTAGCGGATGAAGAATTGTCTTGCGTGGTGCCTGTGGCGAGGCAAGCAAGGGAGAAGACAAAGACTCTATCCAGCAAGCAACTCACCAAAGCTTGGAAGAAGGGCGAGCCTACTTTCCTAGCAACTCTCAAGGTAGACGAGGAGGTTGGAGAAAAGTCTGAATCTTTGCCAAAGGCAATGGAGGCAGTCTTTGGGGAGTTTGGAGATGCAATGCCCAAGGAGTTGCCGAAGAGGCTGCCACCAAGGAGGGAGGTGGATCATGCCATCAAGTTTGGAGTACAAGCGAGGCAAAGAGAACGTAGTAGCGGATGCCCTAAGCCAGAAAGCCGAGCTAGCACCCGTCATGACTACTCCTCAAAGCAATCTCATGGGAAAAATCAAGGAGGGACTATATCATGACTCTCAAGCCAAGAACTTGGTAAAGCTTGTCAAGAGTGGAAAGACAAGGCGATTTTGGCTCGAGGATGAGTTGCTTCACACAACGGGGAGGAACCTCGCTGCATATAAAACAGCCAAGGAGTGGCAGCAAGCTAATGAGCTCGCTCGTTCGCAACTAGAGAAGGCTTCAAAGAAGATGAAGAAGTATGCGGACTGGATAAGGCGACACATGGAGTTCCAAACCGGCGACTTAGTGTTTGTGAAGGTGATTCCAACACAACACAAGGCGAACAAGCACTAGTACACACATGCACATCCACGGCGTTTGAAAAACGCCATGGAATATCATCCATGACGTTTTTCAACGTCATCCCGTAACGCCGTCTAAAGTGGCGCCGTCCTTTGGAACTTATTTCACGGCATTTAAAAAACGCCATAAAATTTATTTCATGACATTTCTAAAATGCCATCAATCACTACATCCATGGCGTTTCTAAAACGCCGTAAATAAATACTTCCATGGCGGTTAGAAAACGTCATTAAATCTATTACATGACATTTCCTAAACGCCATCTTTTATTTTAGATTTTGTTTGTAAAATCATGGATGGCGTTTTCCAAAGGTGGTAAAAAATAAATCTACAATGACGTTTTGTAATCGTCATCTTATGAATAGTAAATATAAAAAAATCTCATTTAACCAGCAGGGCAATAACCTTGATGCATTTATAAATTTAAACCAACAAACATAAACATCATATAAATTAATCTATTCACAAACTTGAATCCTTCACATTGAATAACCATTCTAATAACTTAGAAATCTAGAGTTTATAAGATCCTTGCATATGAGAAAGTAAATGAGTTCAACAGATTACAAAAGAGCTGGAGTATTGCATGCTCCTCATCAACACTTCACCAAAAATTCATGCCAAAACCCTCTTGCTATATGAGTTCACAAACCCAGCCTCCAAACCCACCAAACTGTCCACCATACACAAACTATAAAAAAGGAAGTACTTTTAGCAAAATGAAGCAATCTCCAACTCCAACATACATATGAGACTATTGCATGCATAATGAAGTACAATAATCACATAGACATGATAAATAAAGATTTATTCTAGATAGTACAACTAGAATTAAGATTTATTTACCTCATATTCAATCATCAAAGACAATGTACTTGGTTGGCCAAGCAATTATGCTGCCGCGTATAAACAGAATAGCTAGGAACACCAAAGCAATTCAAATCTCATTTCAAAACTACACAAAACCGGCCATTCACAAATAGCTAGAAAACCAAAATTTAAAACATGAGTATAAGATACAAGCTATGTTGAACCAATAGTCTAAATATATATAGCATTTTCACAAATATAAAAAACGATCACAATGAACGCAGAAGCTCTACCATAACAACAAAGAATCATCCAAATAAAATTCAACACAGATTGCATTTAGAAAATACAAAACTTTTGGGATGATAACTTACCAGAATTACTCCTCAAATAAACAAGCAACAATATCAAGCCAAGATGCCAAATTCAAAGACAGAGAACTCTTCAATAACAAGCGGTCACATGATAATCATCCAACTGTAATGTAAAACCAACAACAAAAACCCATTAAAGCCATGGGTAGATTTAATGGTGTATATATTGGTCATGAATCATGAAACAGATCACACAGTGATATATTCATAAAAGACCTCCCAAATCTATGAAACCTCAGAATCATGATGATATATGGAGCCAAGCTAATCACACAGTGATATTCTGAACCGAGTTTGACTCGAACCAGATGGATTTCCAAACTGGTGTAGAAAGTTTGATCATGACTACCTATTATTAGCAACACACAAAAATTTAAAACCATTGGAGGAACTTATTACTTATTTCAGTTGAACAATGAAAATATCTACACCCAACTAGATATTTTCTGGAAAACAACACAAGTTTGATTGCAATGATACCCTCCCTAATTCCTCAACCATGCACTTTTCTGGAAAACAACACAAGTTTGTGTTGTCACTTTTCTGGAAAATGACAACACAAGTTGTTTTAGGCTAGCTAAACCCGAGTTTTTTGGAAGTAGTTAAGACTAGATACTGCCATCTTTGGAAGCTGTCGACAAACTAGCAACTCCTCCAGTAAAACAAACAAACAAAGATTAGACATTGAACAAGTTAATAATCATACAATACACTATAATTAATCTCCAATGATATCATAGAACAATGTTAAGCATCTAAAAGTTTATAGGAATATCAAAATCAGTTCAAGGGTCCCCAAAATGTCAAGTTATTTTTCACCTGTGGATGTTTAATAAGTGAATCACTGGTGGAGCTTTTGATCATAGTCTCATAGGAAAGTTTAAGATTGAGTACCACATAATACATATTTTGTATATCTAATTGAATTGAATACCCAATACCCTTAAGCTACAGTTACGTGCAATTACCAAATCATAATAAAGGCTTTGTAAGACATGTACACTAAATTTCAAGTCAAAGATATATATACATATCTAACCTTAAGCGCATTTTGGACAAGTTCTACTTCTTCAGGTGACAAGTATGAGATAGTCAACTTAAGATCCTGAAAAAAAAATCAGATTATAGAAGATGTATAAGTCAAACTATATCAAAGTTTGCATGACTCAAATTAAATGGGCAACTGATCAATAATGTGTTAAGTATATAAGATCATAAGGTATAGTCTTGCATCAGAAACTTGAATAAAATCCTAACAAGCACTTGTTCCCATAAACAATTCACATGGTTATCCCTACAACTCCCTGTGTTTACATAACTATCACTACCAGAAATGTGGGCAACAAACACCATCACTAATGGTGTGCATTGAACCAATGGAAACTAATCATTGGTGTGAATCCATGATAGGCACGGCCCTAACCACTATTATGAGATTAGTTTGCATTGCTGCCGTGGCTTTTCCCAACAACACACTATCATCTTTTTGGTGACTACATATATACTCACCAATCCAATCTTTGGTGACTTCATTGAATTAATAAAAAAAAAATATCCAGCTATAAAACTCTATGGGCCCTATATATTCAGCAAAAACATCTTCAAAACCAGCGTTTTTAAATTCAAAACCGCTTTCTTTCATCTCTCCTATCTCGTCTCTAGTGTCTCCTGCAAAGCAACAACATGGGCAAAGATTACTTGGCTATAAATCACTACTCATAATTTTATTTCCTTCATATAACAGATGATATGTATCTTGTGGAAATAAAATCAATGTATCCAGTGGAAATAAAATAAATTTGAAGCTCATAAACTATCAACATGTTCATAACCCGTGACGATGACACCTTTCCCTCAATCAAAGATCAAGATCAAAGATCAATCAAAGATCAAAATATAAATAAAAACACCTTTCCCTCGATAGTTATTAGAAATCTGCAATTAGGAATCAAAAGACTCTTGTTTAAAGTCTAAAAGTATGAATGTAAAAGCCCACTTCTACAACAACAAATGCCAAAGTCATCTCATATAATTTAAGAATAATGAAGCAAGAACATGAAACAAAAAAATTAAGTCTCTACCTTAGTACCAAAAGGACTAATTGGAATATTCATCTCAAGAATTTCCTCCCCTAAAAATTAAGTCTTTAGAGTACCTTAGTACCAAAAGCAAACATAAACTAACGATAATATGAAGTTTGACTATCAAATTCATCTCATTACCCAAAAATAGTGATGTAAGCTACTTAATATAACATACCAGAAATGCTGGAAGAAGCTAGTTAAGCAGTAATTCTCTATTTGATGTAAAGAATATAAAACTCTAAAGAAACTGCATTTGATTGAAGAGTTCATAAAATTGATTTCACATCAAGAATATACATAGTCACATTTAAGATTGATACAAAAGATATATCTACAAGTTAAATGTGCAGACATACTGACAATTAAACATTAATGTCTATATAAACTACTTTTTTTCTTATTGATACATGAACTCCTTTTATACCACATCAAACTAATAATAATCAAGTTATTAGTCGAGTCCTTACTTAAACCTCATGAACATTACAAAGTATTCAAAGCGAATAAACATCTCAGAGAACTGAACTCACCAGGTAAACAACTTCTATTAAATAATTCTCAACATTGTCATTTCTGAAACAACAGTATCATGAATAAGCACCCAAATTAACTATTATATAGTCAGCAGTTATAAAATTTCATCAAAAAAGAATTTTCATCAATTAAATTATATCACCTTCCACCTTTCATTATCCTAAAGATCATGAAAATGTCAATTCCTTTTCTGTTCTTTTGACCAGAGTGATAAGCTTCATTCCAACTCTAAAAAATTAACCCCAAAACTCAAGTTCTACAGTGGAGAAAGAATGCATACAAGAGCCTCTAAAACCAAAATCAAGAAATTATGATGCACAAGAAAAGAAAAGCATAACATACCAAAGCAATTAAATATAACAACTTCATTACAGATGTAAAAACGAAGCAGATAGGGAGATACACTGACTTGTTCCTCTTTCCATTCATCGTGTCGGAGCACTAGTTAATCTTTCACAGCCCATGGTGATATGCAAAATTTTCAATTGATCAATCTTCATACTACGCTGAAAGATGCTATTGAAAACCAATCAATGAAGCGAGATTGGGATTTAGGATTTTCATTACCTGTAGCGCCGACGATGACACGAAGTTGAATTAGATCAGCGTATGGCCGAAAACAGACAGAGTAATTTGGAGGCTTGTCGGTTGCGGTAGCTGAGCGAGAGAGAGAGAGAGAGAGAGGAACTTCGTTATGCACCATAGAAAAAAAGAGATAAACTCATAAAAGTATAATTTTACAACTTTAAACAATATTGGTGACAATCAAACAGTTGTGGCTTTTGCTCTTATTGGTTAAAAAATAAATCTAAATCAATTATAGAGACACCGTTACAAGGATTGGGGAGAAATCCTTTGGGTTCTGTCACCATTCTTTGGGTTCTATCACCATTAGACTAATAGTGCATAGAAAATAGTATCTGATGCCCACATTTGTGGGAGACTATGGATCATAGAGGTGCTAAAACTTTAAAAAAAAGATAAACCATAGCAGGAGACAAACAAGAGTCCTTAAGTACATTCACATGAACAGTAGTGCAACAATACGTGAAGTATCCTTGGCAACACATAGCAGCAAAGATGTATAACTAAAAACCCAAATCTGAAAACTTCATATTTTTCTTCAACTGTAAACTAACAAATTGAAAAGCTTCATTTGCTGAAAAAAATTGCATCTTTTCCTTCAATTGTAAACTAATAAACTGCGTTTGTCACTTAATGCTTCAACTTTTATAGGCACTACACACTTGCAAATCCAATTGATATATGGCCACAATATACTTAGCATTCCATCAGAAGATTACCAGCAGCTCCCATATTTATATATCAGCAACACAATCCAAACTTAAAAATCTGACTAAATATTGAAATTGCATATGCACTATAGCCGCTCATAACCATCTTAACTCCTCTCTACACTTGAATTGACTCCTCAAAGTATTGCATACTACCCAAACTCCTTAGCAGTAAAATAATAAAGGCAATAAACACAACAAATTCCTCCTCAAATATGAAAACATCCTCCAAACTGATCACACCCAGCACATAGAACCATACAACCAATTTATAATCCAACTTGTCAAGCCAATTCACCAGGACAAAACAAAATATTAAACTGCTTCATCACCTTTTTCTTTTGATTCATGGCAGACACAAATTTTGATAAAACAAAAAAAATGGCAAACTGATGATATTGACAGGGCAAATTAAACCAAAAACCAATTCTATAAATCCAATGATAGGGATGAAAAAATTGGGAGGATATTACCCATCCTACTGAAAAAGTCATTGACAAAACCAAAGGCTGGAACTTTACTAGAATAACGTCAACTTTAACAAGAAATAATCTCATTCTTTGCAACATCCATATAATTATATGAAATTTAGACAAAACAAACACAACCCACATACAAAAAAATTAAACAACTTCCAGCAAAAACAGCCTAAATCGAAAACCCAACATTCATTCATTGAATACATATCAAACTCAGCCAAGGTAAACAAGAAGATCAATGATTGAGAGAAGAATGAGTGAAGTACCAGCAAAGCAACGGAAAGAGAGAGCTTTCTTGGGTCGGAAAGAGGAGGATTGATTTGAAAGAGTGAAGGTGGGAAGAGCTCGGAGAGGCCTAGAGGGGTAGTGAACGTGGAGAGAGGAAGTGGGTGGTTTGGCCAAAGCTCCAAACAGATTGAAGGAGCAGACGAAGATTGAGATGAGAGAGCAAAGCTTGGTCTCTTGGTCTTTGAGCGATCGAAGCTGGACTCTTGGTGATTTGGGAATTTTTTTTTTGTCTTAGAGGAAATTGTGTTTGGTTTGAGAAGAGGAAATTGTGTTTGGGTGTAAAACCCCTCTTTTGGGCTTCAGGCGCCAAAAACAAAAAGACCGCCTGATCTGAAAATGAAAAAAAGAAAAGGCCGCCAGATTGCATGTGTCACATCCCGACCCTTATATTTTACCTTATTTACTAGCGTGATTATAATAAGAATTTCACCGTCTCGATCATTGAGTTAATAGTTTAATTGGCCCCTAGAGGTGTTTTCGGGGACGATTATGTGTGGAGGATTGTTCGTTAGAGAAAATTTCGATGATGGTAAAAATGGTAAATTTTAGCTAGTAAAAGGTAATTTTTATACGGGTATTATTTTTCGAGGTGTTACATTTCTGGAATTTGGGTTGTTTAAAAGTGTGGACCGGTTTGGGGTGTGAGGCCCAAATCCATTTTCTCTTCTCTATTTTTTTTTCTACCCGGTTCTCCTTCTCTCTCTCCCCGATTTTCTTCCTCCCGCTGCCCGGTTTTCCGGCCGTCCTCCCGCCGCCGCCGGCGCCGCCGCCGGTTGGGAGATTTTAATGTTGTTAAATTTGGAATATTAAGGGGAGTTTATTGAAGTGAGTTATGGAATTTTTGGATGAGTTTTGGATAGGTTTTTGAATTTCCGAAGTTAGTATTTTTGGCGGTTAATTTAGGTAGAATCCGGCCGTTGGATTAAGTTGTTTAATCTGTGGAAAGGTGTAGTTACGGCTGTTGATTCTAGGGTTGAAATGTGGATCATTTCGAAGTTAGGCAATGATGAGCGTGTTATTGGCTCTCGGTTAATTTCTGCCTATTTTGTGTAAATATTGGAATTTCGGCTGAGAACTTAATATTATATTTGGAACAGGTCGTGAGGAGGCTCGAGCTGACGAGGCCCCAGATCGACGTCAGGCTTAGGCCTAATTTGTGAGTGGACTTTTATTTTAAATAATGTGCATGCGAAATAATTTATGTGATTAGAAACTAACCGAAATTGAGACTTTCGGTGAGTATGTATATATATATATATCCATATTTGGATGATTATGAGAATAATATGTATATGGGGGAATGCTAGCTAGCTATACGTGCTTTTCCGCCATACTGAGGTAAAATTCCATTATGACGCAACGTGAGCGTTAGACGCAATCGTTGTAGCCCTATATAAAAAAATAATTTATATAGGGGATATGCGCGTATATTTATACACCGTGCTTTTCCGCCATACTGAGGTAAAATCCCATTATGGCGCAACGTGAGCGTTAGACGCAATCGTTGTAGCCCTATATAAAAATAATAATTTATATAGGGGATATGCGCGGATATTTATACACCGTCTTTTCCACCATAATGAGGTAAAATGTCATTATGGTGCAACGTGAGCGTTAGACGCAAGCGTTGTAGCCTTGTGTGAATTTTCTATTTGTTTTAGTTGTTTCAAGAAAATTCATACAAGGGATATGACGAGTGTAATATATACATACTTTATTTTAGCCTGAGAGGCTGTATTTTTTTTGAGTGTTGGAGACTGGCCGGAGCCAGTCATGAAATTCCAGTTTTCGTGTTGAGCGCCTTAAGCTGTCACATGCAGTATAGTGTTTTTATGAAAAAGTAAAATTGGGAAAGCATAAAGAATTATTTCCTTTATTTTATTTTTGTCCACTCACTCTAACGTGTTTAATGTTTTCCCCTGGGCTCTTCATTTTAAATTGCCCAGTCTGCAGAGTTCGGGTTGGATCTAGTAGGAGACGAGGCATAGTCACCCGCTTTTCCACCACTCTTCTTCAGTAGGTTATCTGTTTAACCTACTTGTGGTTTCATTTTCCGCTTGTGTTTAGTAGCTCTGAATACTTGGGTTTAATGTATATTTTTTTCGGTTGTGGGTGAAGATTTGTTGACGTCTTAGAATATTTGTTGGAAGATTTACGTTATCTTTTGGATACTTATATTTGATGTTGGATAAAGTTGTGTTGGTGGTAGTTGTATTTGGAGAGCACGTAGGCTCCAGGAGTTAAGGTTGGATTAAAATCTTTGGAAGTGTTTTCAGGTTTTCTTTAGGAAGGGTTGTCCATTTTCAAGGGAGGTTATGCCGATTTTTCGGTAATATCTTCCTTGGAGGTGGTCCCCGCACGAGTTACTCCGGGTTCAGGGTGAATTTCGGGGTGGGTCGTGTCAGTTGGTATCAGAGCTTTAGGTTTCATTTTCTGTTTCTTATTCACTATCATATTTGCCTAAGTAGCCATAGTGTCTATAGAGTGATGATCCGACCGCGGCGGATTCATCGGCATTTTATGCTTTTGATGCTATGTGTTATTGGGTATGTGTGATAGTTGTGTTAGTCTTGTTTATGGACTACTAAATTTCTTCTTCCTCAGGTACTATGCCTCCTAGGCGCCCACGGCAACCCCGTGTGGCTACTTCGACCAATGCCGATGAGGGCAATGAGGTCAGGGGACTAGTTGATGATATTGGAAATATGCTAAGGGATGTCATGGATCGAGCTCCACAACCTCATACGATAAAAAGGAGAGAAGTTTATGAGGCTGGAGCAAGAGAGTTCAAGGGTGCCAAGGGACCCCTTGATGCTTATACATGGGTGGACAAAATGGAAAAGGCTTTTGCGATCACAGAGTTTCCTGAAGAAAGGAAGGTGAAGATGGCAGTAACTTTCCTGGATGATTCAGCACATCATTGGTGGTCGCTTGCCAGCAGGAATGTTGAGGACGCGCTGAATATGTCATGGGAGCAGTTTAAGACTCTCTTCTTGGGGCAGTATTTCAGTCCTGCCCACCGCAGCAGAATTCAGTCAGATTTCCTGAATATGAAGAAGAGGGATGATGAAGGCGTTATAGAGTTCCAGGAGAGATTCACTTCCCTGAGCTACCATGTGTCATATCTGATTCCTGATGAGAGGACTAGGATGGAGATGTTCATTGGGGCACTTGGTGGGGTGTTTGCAGCTAAGATGACGGGTGTTTATTACCCGACTTTCTCTGACGCTGTTCATGCAGCCATGGCCATTGAGTCTATGGGGATTTATAGTGCTCGGCCACGAGATTTCGGTGGTCCCAATCAGGGTCCATCCAAGAAAGCCGCTTCATCATCCGCTTCTGGGTCTTCTGCTGGCAGTGGCGGTAGTGGTAGATCTAGCTCTAGTGTTCGAAGCAGGTCTAAGGGACGTTTCAGGAGTTCTTCTCTGAGTCATTTGGGTAGGCAGCAGGCTGGACAGTATGGTTCTGGTGGTAGCTTCCATGGTGGGTCATCCGGTAGCCAGACTTTTTCATATGGGCAGCAGCAGCAGTTTTCTGGGTGCTTTGAGTGTGGTGGTCAGGACCACTTGAGGAGAGATTGCCCATTGTTGGCTCAGAGGACCACTCCCACCCCTACTCAGCCAGTTGGCCAGTTTTCAGCTAGGGGCTCTAGTAGTAGTGCCCAAGGCAGTGCTTCAGTTAGAGGTGGCTCTCAGAGAGGTGGGGGTCAGCGTGGACGTCCCATGACTCGCGCTAGACTGCATGCTATGACCCAGCAGGAGGGTCGTACTTCTCCAGATGTCATCATTGGTACGTTATTAATTTTTGGTCAGCCTGCTTATACTTTAATTGATCCCGGAGCCACGCATTCATTCATGTCTAGTAGATTTGCCCTCCATGCCAATGTGCCATCATCGTCTCTTCCAGGCGAGTGGCATGTGTCTCTACCCTCTGGTGAGGTGATGAGAATAAATTGGGTATTTAGTGGCTGTGAAGTTTTAGTGGAAGGAGTTAATTTCGAGGCTGATTTAATTCCTTTAGACATAGTGGAGTTTGATGTGATCTTGGGAATGGACTTTTTGGAAGCATATAGAGCTATGGTAGATTGTTTTCAAAAAGTAGTGGTGCTTCGAAGTCCAGATGGTTTTGAGGTTACTTTCCAAGGGGAAAGAGATGTTATTTTTAGTTGCATAATTTCCGCTGTTGCTGCAAGGAAATTGTTGAGTAAAGGCTGTCAGGCATTTTTAGCTCATGTGGTGGATACAAGTAAGAGAGTTGTGGGAGTAGAAGATATTCCCGTAGTAAGAGAGTTTTCGGACGTTTTTCCTGAGGAGTTGCCTGGTTTGCCTCCTGCAAGGGAGATAGACTTCTCTATAGAATTACTTCCCGGAACTATGCCTATCTCTCAGGCGCCTTACAGAATGGCTCCAGCGGAATTGAAAGAGTTGAAGACTCAATTGCAGGAGTTGGTAGATAAGGGGTTTATTCGGCCTAGCATGTCTCCATGGGGTGCTCCGGTGTTGTTTGTTAAGAAGAAAGACGGCACCATGAGATTATGCATTGATTATAGAAAGTTGAATCAGGTCACAGTGAAGAATAAATATCCATTGCCTCGGATCGATGATTTGTTTGATCAGTTGAGGGGTGCTTCTGTTTTCTCCAAGATTGATTTGAGATCGGGTTATCATCAGTTGCGGATCCGAGAGGGGGATATAGCCAAGACTGCTTTTCGGTCACGATATGGTCATTATGAGTTTGTGGTGATGCCTTTTGGACTTACTAATGCACCCGCGGCGTTCATGGATCTCATGAATAGGGTGTTTAGTCCATATCTTGATCGCTTCGTGATCGTATTCATAGATGATATCTTGGTTTACTCAAGAAATGAGAAGGAGCATGCCAAGCATCTAAGAATAATATTGCGGACTTTGGAAAAATCGCAGTTATTTGCTAAGTTTAACAAGTGTGAGTTTTGGCTAGATAGAGTGGGGTTCTTGGGTCATGTGATTTCTGCATAAGGAGTTGGTGTGGATCCCCAAAAGGTGGAAGCAGTGTCGAATTGGAGAAGACCCACCACTGTGACTGAGATTCGTAGTTTCTTGGGATTAGCAGGCTATTATCGGCGCTTTGTGAAAGATTTTTCAAAGATTGCTGCTCCTCTCACAAAGTTGACCAGGAAGGGGGTTAAGTTTGAATGGTCAGATCAGTGTGAGCAAAGTTTTCAAGAATTGAAGAATTGCTTGACAAGTGCTCCTGTTTTGGCACTTCCGGATAATAGTGGAGAATATGTGGTCTATTGTGATGCTTCTAGACGTGGTCTAGGTGGAGTTTTGATGCAGCATGACCGAGTTATTGCCTACGCTTCTAGGCAATTGAAGCCGCATGAGGGGAATTATCCTACTCATGATCTGGAGCTTGCAGCGGTAGTTTTTGCTCTCAAGTTGTGGAGACACTATCTTTATGGAGCCAAGTGTCAGATATTTACCGATCACAAGGGTCTTCGGTATGTGTTCACTCAGAGAGAGCTTAATATGAGACAGAGAAGGTGGATGGAGTTAATCAATGATTATGATTGCACTATTAAGTATCATCCTGGAAAAGCTAATGTGGTAGCTGATGCTCTTAGTCGAAATCCCTCCATATCTTTATCTCATATAAAGATGGTTCGTGTTCCGCTTCTTTGTGAGTTGCGAGCTACAGGAGTGGATTTATCAGTAGATGAGGTTGGTGCTTTGATAGCCAGTTTTCATGTGAGGCCAGTATTGATTGATAGAGTGCGGGAAGCACAGTATAATGATCCTTCCTTAGTCCGACTGATGGAAAGAGCATCGAATGGAGCCGCAGCCGACCATTTTTCAGTTAGAAGAGATGGGACTCTAATGTTTAAGAACCGGCTATGTGTTCCAAAAAGAAATGAAGAGTTGAAGAGTGAGATTATGGAGGAAGCTCATAGCTCTGCATATGCTGCTCATCCGGGTAGCACAAAAATGTATCGGATTTTGAAGGATTATTATTGGTGGCCAAACATGAAGAGGGAAATTGCAGCTTATGTGAGTAGATGTCTGATTTGTCAGCAAGTCAAGGCTGAAAGGCAGAAGTCTTCTGGGTTGCTTGAGCCGTTGCCTATCCCAGTGTGGAAGTGGGACCACATCACCATGGATTTTGTTTTTAGTTTACCTCGTACCCGTGAAGGGCATGACGTTATTTGGGTGATTGTGGATAGACTCACAAAGTCTGCACATTTCTTGCCAGTGGGAAAGAAGTATAAATTGGATAAATTGGCGGAGCTTTATGTGAACGAAATTGTGAGGCTTCATGGTGTTCCTGAATCAATAGTGTCAGATCGGGATCCTCGTTTTGCTTCTAAATTCTGGGGAGCTCTTCAGGCAGCTTTAGGTACCCAATTACTTTTCAGCACTGCTTTTCATCCTCAGACTGATGGGCAGTCCGAGAGGACTATTCAGACTTTGGAGGATATGTTGAGGGCTTGTGCCATGCAGTTCAGAGGTAATTGGGATAAAAACCTATCTTTGATGGAATTTGCCTATAATAATAGCTATCATTCTAGCATTGGTATGGCTCCCTTTGAGGCTCTTTATGGGAGGCAGTGTCGCACGCCTTTGTGTTGGAATGAAGTAGGGGAAAAAGAGCTTTGTGGCCCAGAGTTAATCCATGTTACGAATGAGAAGATTAAAGTGGTTAGAGATAGACTCAAGACTGCTCAAAGTAGGCAGAAGAGTTATGCAGATGTCCGTAGGAGAGATCTTGAATTTCAAGTGGGTGATTGGGTGTTCCTGAAATTATCTCCTTGGAAAGGGGTTGTGCGCTTCGGGAAGCGGGGGAAGCTTAGCCCGAGGTATATTTGTCCGTATGAGATAATAGAGCGAGTTGGCTCACTTGCTTATCGTTTAGCCTTGCCTTCAGAGTTAGCTAGGATACATAATGTGTTTCATGTATCCATGCTTCGCAAGTATATTGCCGATCCTTCTCATGTGCTGCAAGAGCAGCCGATTAGTTTGGCGAGAGACTTGTCCTATGTGGAGGAACCGGTTCAGATTCTCGACCGAAAGGAGCAACTGCTTAGGAACAAGACAATCCCGCTTGTCAAGGTGCTATGGAGGAGTCATCAAGTAGAAGAAGCTACTTGGGAATCAGAGGAGCAAATGTTGCAGCAGTATCCCTATCTCTTCGGATGACAGGTACGTAAATTTCGAGGACGAAATTTTTTTAAGGAGGGGAGAATTGTCACATCCCGACCCTTATATTTTACCTTATTTACTAGCGTGATTATAATAAGAATTTCACCGTCTCGATCATTGAGTTAATAGTTTAATTGGCCCCTAGAGGTGTTTTCGGGGACGATTATGTGTGGAGGATTGTTCGTTAGAGAAAATTTCGATGATGGTAAAAATGGTAAATTTTAGCTAGTAAAAGGTAATTTTTATACGGGTATTATTTTTCGAGGTGTTACATTTCTGGAATTTGGGTTGTTTAAAAGTGTGGACCGGTTTGGGGTGTGAGGCCCAAATCCATTTTCTCTTCTCTATTTTTTTTTCTACCCGGTTCTCCTTCTCTCTCTCCCCGATTTTCTTCCTCCCGCTGCCCGGTTTTCCGGCCGTCCTCCCGCCGCCGCCGGTTGGGAGATTTTAATGTTGTTAAATTTAGAATATTAAGGGGAGTTTATTGAAGTGAGTTATGGAATTTTTGGATGAGTTTTGGATAGGTTTTTGAATTTCCGAAGTTAGTATTTTTGGCGGTTAATTTAGGTAGAATCCGGCCGTTGGATTAAGTTGTTTAATCTGTGGAAAGGTGTAGTTACGGCTGTTGATTCTAGGGTTGAAATGTGGATCATTTCGAAGTTAGGCAATGATGAGCGTGTTATTGGCTCTCGGTTAATTTCTGCCTATTTTGTGTAAATATTGGAATTTCGGCTGAGAACTTAATATTATATTTGGAACAGGTCGTGAGGAGGCTCGAGCTGACGAGGCCCCAGATCGACGTCAGGCTTAGGCCTAATTTGTGAGTGGACTTTTATTTTAAATAATGTGCATGCGAAATAATTTATGTGATTAGAAACTAACCGAAATTGAGACTTTCGGTGAGTATGTATATATATATATATATATATATATATATATATATCCATATTTGGATGATTATGAGAATAATATGAATATGGGGGAATGCTAGCTAGCTATACGTGCTTTTCCGCCATACTGAGGTAAAATTCCATTATGACGCAACGTGAGCGTTAGACGCAATCGTTGTAGCCCTATATAAAAATAATAATTTATATAGGGGATATGCGCGTATATTTATACACCGTGCTTTTCCGCCATACTGAGGTAAAATCCCATTATGGCGCAACGTGAGCGTTAGACGCAATCGTTGTAGCCCTATATAAAAATAATAATTTATATAGGGGATATGCGCGGATATTTATACACCGTCTTTTCCACCATAATGAGGTAAAATGCCATTATGGTGCAACGTGAGCGTTAGACGCAAGCGCTGTAGCCTTGTGTGAATTTTCTATTTGTTTTAGTTGTTTCAAGAAAATTCATACAAGGGATATGACGAGTGTAATATATACATACTTTATTTTAGCCTGAGAGGCTGTATTTTTTTTGAGTGTTGGAGACTGGCCGGAGCCAGTCATGAAATTCCAGTTTTCGTGTTGAGCGCCTTAAGCTGTCGCATGCAGTATAGTGTTTTTATGAAAAAGTAAAATTGGGAAAGCATAAAGAATTATTTCCTTTATTTTATTTTTGTCCACTCACTCTAACGTGTTTAATGTTTTCCCCTGGGCTCTTCATTTTAAATTGCCCAGTCTGCAGAGTTCGGGTTGGATCTAGTAGGAGACGAGGCATAGTCACCCGCTTTTCCACCACTCTTCTTCAGTAGGTTATCTGTTTAACCTACTTGTGGTTTCATTTTCCGCTTGTGTTTAGTAGCTCTGAATACTTGGGTTTAATGTATATTTTTTTCGGTTGTGGGTGAAGATTTGTTGACGTCTTAGAATATTTGTTGGAAGATTTACGTTATCTTTTGGATACTTATATTTGATGTTGGATAAAGTTGTGTTGGTGGTAGTTGTATTTGGGGAGCACGTAGGCTCCAGGAGTTAAGGTTGGATTAAAATCTTTGGAAGTGTTTTCAGGTTTTCTTTAGGAAGGGTTGTCCATTTTCAAGGGAGGTTATGCCGATTTTTCGGTAATATCTTCCTTGGAGGTGGTCCCCGCACGAGTTACTCCGGGTTCAGGGTGAATTTCGGGGTGGGTCGTGTCAGCATGACAGCCCATTACGACGTCTACAAACACCATAGTCCTGAAAATATTTTACGGCGTTTTCAAACGCCATAAATGAAACTTACGACGGCATTATACAAACGTCATAAATTTTAATGGCGTTTATAAAACGTCATTGATACTTTGGAATTTTAACGGCGTTTACAAAACGCCATAAAAGAACACACATCTACAGCGTCAAGTTATCAATGACGTTTTTTTTTTCCAAAAACGTCATTAAAGATACTTTCGATGACATTTGACTATAAAACGCCATCTTTGAAATGTCATCAATGACCATATTTGTAGTAGTGAAGGGACTTCACAAGAGTTTGTTACGGAAGTATGAAGGTCCTTTCCGATCCTCAAGAAGGTAGGCAAAGCGGCATATCTAGTGGAGCTACCTTCTAACACCAAGTTTCATTCGGTGTTTCATGTAAGTCAGTTGAAGCTTTATCATGAGGATGCCGAAGCACCCGAACGAGGTAAGTCTCATCGAGCTCCCGTTTATATGACTACTTCATTTGACAAAGAAGTTGATAGCATTGAAGCCAAGCGCGAGGTGCAAAAGAGGCGGATACCAAGGTATACCGAATACTTTGTCAAATGGAAGGGGTTGCCCATGTCCGAGGCTAGTTGGGAGAAAGAGGAGTCCTTGTGGCAATTCAAGGACAAGATCACCGAGGTCGAGCAAGAGGAGCTCGCAAGGGCGACGAGGACATCGCCGACTTGAGTGTGGGAGAATGTCATGGACTAAGTTTGAGTAAAGCAAGTCCATGACACAAGTCCAAGTCCATCATGCAAGGTCCAAGCTCAAGGATAAGCACTTGGCCATTCAAGAATATGGTGGACATGTCTAGAGAATTCTAGAAAGCATAGATATTTTCTTGTAGATGTTTGGTGTACATTCTAGAACATATACTTGTAACTATTGGATCAAGTAAATCCTAGTCATCCATTAAGGGGTGTTAGGCTATAAATAGGTGGTGAAGACTCTTAGCCTAACCATCCTAGACATCCTAGAAAGCATCCAAAAAAGCCTTGTAAAATGTTCTCAACTTAATACAAAGTTTCTTTCCCCCACATTGTCTAAATGTTTACTTAGCTTAGCTTTGCATACTTAGCACATTTATAGCTTTCTTGCTCTCTTGTGTTGCTCTTGTTTCCGCTGCGTGGAGAAGAGGCTAAGTTAGAGAGTTCGAGGTGGTGAACAACTCTAAGGCCGCACGGTTGGTAGAGAAGCGAAGTTCTCATCCCGTGACAATAAGCTCGTTAGTCGTTACAGCTCGACTCGAAGCTCGTAAGCGTAACTCATTCACCTGGTGCTTGAAAACTTAGGTCCATGATTCCAACTTCAAAGAACAACTACAGATACAGTAGGCATTTCCACATAACATAAGATTATATATTCACAACGTAGAAATTGCTGTGCCAAAGAAAGAAAGAAAAAGAGTGTAGTTACACATTGCAGTTTCTTAAATATTTACACATTGCATCATTCTACTTATGAACACATCTTTTCTTTATCCTGAGAGCTTTGGAGTTTCGACCATGATCTTCCAGTTCCAGTACTTATTTGGCATGATGGAATAAAGAAACTACTACCTAACAGTAGCAGTAGAAGCACCTTCTTTGAAAAGATTAGCAACCTTTGGAGGAAGCCAAGCTGAATTTCCACCACTCTGGCCCTGTACTGAGTTTTTTCGACCTTTCACCCTTGCACTTACATTTCGTCCAACAAACAAGCTGAACTTCATGGCTGTAAAGAGACCAAATGCAATTGCAAGTGGCCTTACTGCCCAGTGAAAATCCTCAACATGTTGATATTTTTCAACCAGTCCAGGACAAGTATCAAAGGACACTAGTTCTACTTCATATGGATCTGCCAAGAAGTTACGAGCTACATCTCCAAATTCCAACCTTCCAGGGAATCTCACAACCAGACAACCATTCGGAAGGACTTGTGAGATCCTTCCAGTTGCCCATGCCCCACCTCCACCCTTACGAGGCCACTCAAATCTGGGAGAAAGCACATTGGCCTTCAGCCTCACAAACTCTCCTACATAATATGCATCAGCTATTTCAATGTCAGATGATTTCCCTCGCCACAAAGTCTCTAGCCCAATAAATCCAACAGCAACACTTCCATCACGTTGTATAGAATGAAGAATTCCAACTGGGGAGTGCTTGTGCAGTTCACCCTTTAACTGCACCCAATCACCTGCTGTTAAGCCAGATGTTACTCTCTCAAGTGTTGACACTGATACTCTTACAGGCCTGCGCACTCGAGGGATCTTCACCAGGGCATTACCAGAATTACTTTCCAGGCCCGTTACAATTCCTTCAGGAACATCAAGAGCTTGACGCTTGCGTGCGTTTACTGGCTTTCTTGAGCGAACCATGTCTCCAACCTGGAGATCGTCTTTTAAGAGATGCCATGCACTACAACTGCCACCACTACGTTTTCCAGCAGGTGTGCTGCCCCCTAAACCAAGCCATTCTCCATCACTTTGAACATCTTTTTGTGAGCTGCAGTTTAATTGCAGATAATCAGCATGAAAAGAAATGCTGAAGTTTAATATCTTCATTCGCATAAGAGAAATCTAAAACTAATATTTCTATGAGCACCATTTTGAAGCTGCAACAGTAACAAAAAGATTATGAAGAAGCAGTTTGAAGCTTCACACCTACATAGAATTTTGGATCGTATAAAAATGTTCTTAGTTACAAAATAAATTTAATAGAATAAGTGGTGCTGACGTAGTGATGTAGCAATGTAGCAATGTTTCTCATCAGAAATAAAAGAATCTACCTGGTATGAGTGGTTAAGCAGATAGCTAAATATAGTAAGGTCATAAGAGCAGTAACAAAATGATAAGAGTTTGGTATGGGTAAATAAACACAGTTTGGTATTGTCTGGGTATGCATAGTCAAGTACAAGGGTAAAAGTAGTTTTCTGATTTTCAAGTTTCTACACAGTGGCTAACATAAGTGGTTTTATTATACCCAAGAGAGAGCATACCATTCCAATGCACGTATGATATCTTCCATAGAAGGCCGATTACGGAGATCATACTCAAAGCAACCATTGATAACATTCTCCACTACAGGAGGCAAACCACTTGGAACAGGTGGCTTTTCTCCCTTGATCACAACTGAATGATATACTTCATTAATTGAACTCCCGAACCAGGGTTGACTACCAGTCAACATCTCGACAAAGCAACATCCAAAACCCCACGAATCTGTTTCTAAAGATATAGGCCCCCTCACTTCTGGTTCCCACTGCTCTGGAGCCATGTAGTTTGGAGTGCCAAGTCTGAAAGCCATATTAGGATTAGACAACGAAGCCCCAAGAAGCAGATATGGTATTCCAAAGTCTCCAAGGACCACGTGGCCATGTTCATCAACAAGGATGTTGGACGGCTTCAGGTTTAGCACCAAGAGGCCTAGTGAATGCACGTCTGAAATTCCTTTGGCCAACTCAATCCCATACCTGTCAACATTCCCAATGTAGGGTTAAGTTTCTCTAAGAACTCCAATTATATGATACACAATTTAGATAGATATATATATACAGGCCGGATATATATAGGCCGGATGTGGAGCGCACGTCCCTCCGTTCACCACCGTCCGGCACCGACGACGACGCGCCTCCACCCCAGCGAACTCCAGTAGCATCCCCAATCACTTTCCCTCCCTTCCAGTTTCCAGTGAGATCGACTTTATTTGAAGTTTTGGGTGATCTCGCCGGAAAACTGGAAAATAACACTCCTTGAGGAGGAAAAGTGGTCGGGGACGCTGCTGGAGTCTTCTGGGGGGAGGCGCGCCGTCTTCGGTGCCAGACGGTGGCGAACGGTGCTCCGTGCGCACTTTAAGGACTGTGCGCACATGCGCTTTCTATCGTTTTCGTGTGTGTGTGTATGAATAAGTATATAAATAACCTAACTAACCTTAAAACATCAAAAAGTTGAAGTTTTCCACCCTTCATCCTAGCAACTCGATCACCAATTGACCCCTCATAAAATTTCATAGCGATGCAGATCTGCCAGGACATAGAATGACCACTAATCACGATTGTACCAATATCAATGCTATGAAAGAGAAAGGCACAGGAAAAATAACAGCATTTGTCCAGTCAAAACTGAAAACCAAAGAACATGACTAAAAATATTACAAAATTATTTGCCAAGGGACTCACCCTTCCATCAATAATCGAGATACCATGAAACCAACAAACACCACACAGCCTACGAAACCTAAAAAACAACTTCTCAAACTTGCGCATAAACTTTTCTCTGTCCTCCTCCTTCAAAGGATGCAACATCTTAACAGCAACCTCATGATATTCATCGTAATCATCCGCCGACTGATGATGAGTTGCTAACCAGACATCACCAAAGGGGCCTCGTCCAATCCGGTACTTAAAGTTCAATGAGGCAGGATTGATCCAGGGACTAGTTGGAGTCGGTGTAGATACAACAGTTGTAAAATGATCCGGGTCTCCCTCAAAGAGCTGATACTCGAAAGATATCGCTGGCTTTGCTTTTGCAATCTGCTCCTCCATTTTGCTCCTATAAAACACAATAATCTGCCAGTCTCACATTAATAGCCATGTAAACATATATCTGAAGAACATAAAAGCAGCCTATGCTTCAAAAAATCAGATCATTTACTCGGAGGCCCTAATAGCAATAGCTAGATAAATAGGATGACTCGCAATTAACCCCAAAACACATCAAGCTTCAGATTGGAACAGCCCAGTTTAACCAAACAAAACAGATCAAACTGAATCACATATAACAGAAATTAAAAATTCAACAACAGGGTATAGTCAAACTGGAATTGAAAGTAACAGAATGAAATGAAGTAAAGCACGGAAGCAGAGAGACTTACCGGAGAGAAACAGAAGCTCGAACTAGACCAGAAAAAAGTTTCCGTTTTATAAATGAGGAAAATTAGTCAGATATATATATATATATATAGCTTCTTTTTCAATTACTAATTTTGTGCGAGTGGGACTGGGACTGGTGAAAGTAGAAGAGGACAAAATGGAAGTCATCGTGACGGAAGGGGATACGGAATCATCGGTGCACCTTGGCGAGTGTGATAGCCACATCAACGGATGTCCACCGATGAAGCTACTTGTTGAGACACGTCCGCTCCAAATTTCTCCCAGACATGGAGTCACTCTATCAAATTTCTATTTTGGATTTATCCTTGTTTAGATTTAATTAGATTTAGAACAAGTTCACCGTTTGAGTTAGAATGAACACAGCAATCTGAGTCATTTTGGGTCATTAAGATTGGGCAACAGTTTTCACCAGTAAAAAATATAAGATTATTGTCAAGTAACAGTGACTGTTTATTAAATTTTAAAAAAAAAATTTTAGGTGTGAATAATGGTTCAATAGTAAATAAATAGTGATTTTATAAACAAAATGAATTATTAAAAATTATTTTTTCATTCCATGACATTTAATTGAGAGACCAAACCTAAGAAATAAAAAAAAATACAATTGGTCTAATTTTTTTTTTTGTGTGGGATATGTAAATAAATTGGCCTAATTAAAGTTGAAAGGAAAAACTAGTAATCAAAGTTGGAATTTTTTTGGTGTGGGATATGTAAAATTGGCCTAATTATATAGGAGACTTTTCTTTGTAGAATTGGCCTAATTAAAGTTGAAAAAAAACTTAGATTATTATAACCTACCATTTTTTTTCCCACTGTTTTTTTGGATTTATTCCAAACGGTCGAATTTTTGAAAGGATTGTTGACTCCTCCAGCGTGCGACACCTGGCTTGGTCCTCCCCCCATCCGCATGTCATGCCAAAATAAGGTTGAACACGCACGTCTCCTTCGCTTTCATTTGTCTGTGTGTGAAACGCGTCTTCTAGGCGCATAGGTCGGTGGAGGCTGCATCGCTGACTCAAGCCACGAGCGTGGGCCTGAGCTGAGGTGGATCAATCTAACCTGGGTCACTCTTCTCTTCTAACCTGGGTTAGATCTCTCCTCAACAAAGTAACCTGGGTTAGAAAATAAGATAACCCATTTTATGGGTGAAAGCAAAAAATTTGGGCTGTGTCACTTTGTCTATGTGCATCTAACCTGGGTTGGATTTTTTGGTCATTGATGGACTTGTCTTAACGGTACCATGTTGTGGTTTTGTTTTGTATTACATTGATGGATACCACCTACATTGATTTACCTTACTTGATTGAGAAAATTTTAACAAGAGTATATGACATATGAGTCCTTGAGAATTAAAATTACTCAACTTTATAAAACATCATAATGGTATATGAGGTTGATAATCCTACACATTTTTAGTACATGTCATCAATAACATCGTTAACCCTTGTGCCATTATTAATTTTTGAAATGGCAATTTAGTCTTTCTACACACAATCTCTCTCTAGTGATCTCTCTCCATTTGAGACCCACAAGTCATTTCCCTCTTCGGCGACCACTGCCCAATTTCTCTCTCCCTCACTCCTTCCAAGACCCCTAGCCTCTCTTTCTCCTCTCTGCCAACTCACAACCCAATTTCTCTCTCTTTGAGCAAACCCAGATTTTGGAACGGTCGGGCTTGATTAAGTAACTATGATCAAGAGAATTCTATTTTTGAGGGAGGTGAGACATTTATAGCTTTGGATTTGATTCCGGATCCAAGATCACTTGCGAGGTTTGTGCTTGAAGATGATGGGAAGGGTGCCCAGATTAGTTTCGTGGGTGTTCAGTCTCCCCTTGCTAGCGTATTGATACTCCAAGCTTTCGGCCTTGACTCGTCAACTTCGCTGCTCCGTTCTTTAGACCAAAACCTCATAAAACCTTTATCAAAAATCTTTACACGAGAAAATCCTCTACCATTTATATTCACTACTGATGCAAAATCCTAGTATATCTGTTTCAATCTGATTGGTGTTTGGAGAAGATGATAAAAGGGTTTGGTCACTTTGGTGGGTGCAGAACAATGAAGCCACCAATTGGGCCCTCATCTCCATTTTTTGTTTTTTTTTTCTTTATTTTTTTCATTATCACTATTGAAGAGACAAATTTGCCCTTATAAAGTTGACATAATCAGACTTACTAATAGTCAAACTAACGGTATATATAGATTTTGAGTCGGATTTTGAACTATATGTATCATTGTGATGTTTTGTAAAGTATATTCATCTTAATTCTCAGTGACTCATACGCCATGTACTCTTGTTAAAATTTTCCATACTTGCTTTGTGTATATAATTGAATTTTATCTTCTTTTTTTTTTAACATGGGAGCCAAAGGTCCAAACAAAGAAACAACAAGTAGCAGTAGCTACATTCCTAATTCTAATAGAATCACACAAATCATCCAAAGCAGCTTTTACAACTTGTGGAGGAGCTAGGTTGCTAGAAATACTGAACCCCAAAAAAATTTATCTACTTGACCATTTAACAAAGTGACAACAAAAATTTGGTAAGTGTCTTCATGAATTGGACTCGGTTGTGGTATTTGAGACAAAGTGACAACAAAAATTTGGTAAGTGTCTCTTCATGAATTCGACTGGGTTGTGGTATTTGAGATTTTGAGTTGTTGATGTGATAGAAGAGAAAGAGAGAGGAAAAAAAAACCATAAACATGGTATTATTATATGAAATACATGGTATTATAACTAACATGTTTTTCGGGAGAGTATCGTTGCCCATAATGCTGCTAAAATTGCTCTTTAATTTATTCTGATTTTTCTTGTTGTTGGTCTGGTTGTATGCCAGTAGATTTGAAGCACTTTTTCTTCCATATGTAACTGTTAAATTACTCAATAAAGCATTATGTCCTTTGAATAAAAAATAAAAAACTGGAGCTTATCCGGTAAGACCTGGAGCTTATCTCCATGCTATAGCTCTTATCTTTTTGGCTCTGCAAATTATTGATTTTGGGTGGATTCCAAATCCGGGCGGATCTGAAACATGAGTAGTGGAATGTGTATCTTGTGATGATGGGTTTAGGCAGAGAAGAGCAGGGTAAGTTTGATTGACTGTCTAGCTTTCGCTGGTTTTCTGAATTTTGGAGATTGAGACGAAGGAGCTGGTGTTGGTGTTAGTTTGTAGATTTTATGGCAGCGCTGACACCAAACATGGGTTAAGGCATCTGTAAAATAAGCCTGACTGACTTAGAGAGTGCAAGATTATTGAAGAAATTAAGACTGGGTTACCCAACCCCGTCTTCTTAAGAAATAAAGATAAACCCAGAAAAGAGAAAAGTTAATCAGTTGAATTGCCTTCGTGTTTTTGCTGTTTCTTTTTTTGTTTTATTCCGCAAACTAAACGGTGTTAGTGAACTGTGAGTTAGTGGCCAGATGTTAAAATGCTATTTATGGCTCAGGGTTGGCACTGGGTTTTCCGGAACAGGTGATTTACTTCCCTTTCCTATGGGAAGAGAAGAGAAAGTGAAACGGGAATGAAATCTCTAATAATAAACTGCCTGCGCGCTCCTTGCGTCTCCATCCCTTGAGAATGAAAATTGCAGTAGAAGGTTGTATGCATGGTGAGCTCGACAAAGTCTACAGCACCCTCCAATACATAGAAAGAACTCAGAAAATCAAAATCGACCTCCTCCTCTGCTGCGGCGACTTTCAGGCCGACACGAATGAACACGATATGAAGAGATTAACGGTGCCTTTAAAACACCGGAAGATGAACTCCTTTTGGAAGTACTATTCCGGCATAGCTCCATATCCCACCATATTCATCGGCGGCAACCACGAAGCTTCCAACTATCTCTGGGAGCTCTACAACGGAGGTTGGGCGGCGCCTAACACATACTTCAAAGGGTTTGCTGGAGTCGTCAAGTTCGGAAACCTTAGCATCGGTGGCCTCTCTGGAATTTAAAGACCAAAACACTATAGATTAGGACACTATGAGAGGCCTCCTTATAATGAAGGTACCATCAAGTCTGTATATCATGTTCGTGAGTATGACGTTCACAAACTCATGCAAGTAGAAGAACCGACTGACATTTTTCTCTCACATGATTGGCCTGTAGGCATCACTGCTTATGGACAAAAGACGAAACTCAAGGAACTCTTTAAATTTAAAAGAAGATTTTGAGCAGGATATCAAGGACAGAAGGCTGGGAAGTGAAGCTGCTGCTCAATTGTTACAGAAACTGAAACCACCCTATTGGTTTTCAGCTCATCTTCACTGCAAATTTGCAGCTCGTGTTCGGCACGGGGAAGATGGTCCGGTGACGAATTTTCTTTCTCTTAATAAGTGTTGTAGAGAAAGTAAGAGTGAATTTCTGCAGGTTATTGACGTTGAATCAGGCCCAGGGCCTTACGAGATTCAGTATGATGAGGAATGGCTCGGAATAACTAGACAGTTCAACTCTGTTTTCCCTCTCACTGTAGCAAGTGCAAATTTCAGTAATGTGTATCTCGACAAGGTAGCTTGCCGAAAATGGGTGAGGAGTAGGCTACAAGCAAGAGGAGCCAGACCTTTTGAATTCTGCCGGACAGTTCCATCTCATGATCCGGATCCCTCTAACAAATGCGATAGCTCAAGGGGTGCCTTTCCTGGATGTATTAGGAATCCTCAAACAGAATCTTTGTTGCAGTTTCTGGAATTTCCTTATCTTCTCGATAACATGTCAGAATCTTTGGATGCAGCAAGGAGTTCTGTCCCATCAACCAAAGAGATTTTCATCGATGATGTGGATGAGTCTGATCCAGAAGAATGACCTTCAGCAGTGGATGCTGAATATGAAAATGATTGGAAAGCGTCCTTTTTACTCCTCAGTCATGTAGTTCTGTCCATTTCCCTTCTTCGGTGCAATATCTAAACAAAGGCAACACTTCTTTTTCTTCCGAGAAAAGTCTAAAGGAAGATACCATTTAATCTAATTGGAACAGATAAAAATGAAGTAATACATGTAGTTAGGAGTTTTTAGAAGCTAACAATTTACTTTCAGATAATATGCTGATAGCCATCAGATAAAACTCATAACTAGTGGACTGATCTTAATCCACTTCGAGAGTGTCCCTCACCACATAGCAATCAAAGGGGATCTGAACTTAGGTATCTCTAGTGTTATCAACCACCCCAAATTGATGCCCTCTCTGAGTCATGAAAGCAATGCCAATTTCATGGTATCATAACACTAGTTACATGGACCTGTTCACTTCTACTTTGGCATTCAGCGTCATTATTCTTGTCATTAACGCTTTCTCCAAACTCATACACACGTATAGTTCAGCAATTTCCTCTCAATTTCATAGTTGTTGCTTAACATCCACGGTGCTCAAACAACCCAAACTCCTGTTTCATGCAAGAGAAAAAATAAAAAAAAATTAAAAAACCTTTGTTACAACCATTCTAAATCTGTTTAAGGATAAGGAGAATATTGGAATTAGAATTAGTAAGTTATTATTATCTACCTAAGCATCATTTACATAACAAGGTCCATCCTCATTGGTCTTCACTTCTTTGCCTAGATGCAGAAAGTAGGTATTAAGGGAGCATCAAAGGCATTGATCTCCAACAGAATAACTTGATAACATATATGCCAGGGGAATCTAGCTCATACAGGTCATACTTCAATCGAAATAAACTCTCCTGCTATGGCTAAGTACACTTCAATGCATCATCCTAGATCCACTTCCTGAGAATTCAGGCATCTCAATCAACGATTCCAGCCTTTTGATTCCTTTCTTAAAACCTCCAAGCTCCAACAACCTTGGAGTATGAGAGCCACCCTTTCCAGAAACGAGGCAACTTGAATTCAGGCATAGGACCTTCCTCCACATCTATATTGGGATGATCCCCAGAGCCATCCTCCTGACTGACATTATTGTCAAAATCCTCTGAACCATGCTCTACTTTTGTCTCATGACCATTTGATCCATATGTCAACCTTCAAATCAACAGGTGTTTCCCATTCTCAGTTAGATATTAAAAATATTCTAACAATAGTCCAGTGAAAGAAGATGGGATTTATGCAAGAACCAGTTAGCTATTTTTTAATTTCCCAAGAGTTCTGACGGCCATGTCAACTCTAGAGCTAAGCCTTTTCATCTTACTTTCAATATGAACTTAGAATCTTTCAAATGTTTCCTACAAATACTTTATACCCTGATGTCATTGCTTGTCTATGCAAAGAGTTAAGCACAGATAAATATCTTTGAATGCATCTTGATCCTGACTACCCTATAAATCAATCATAAAGGAGAGAAACAGGATCAGATTCTTACATTAACTGCTGTTTGTAAGGCGCACTCTCCTTCTTAGACCCTTTTTCGAAAGGCATGTTGCTGATGGACATATGCCTAATGAATTCAATCTACATGTATCAGAAAACAGACATTAAGAAGAAGTTGCTGGCATTAGCTTGAAAGCAAGACATAGAGAAAAGTATTGATGGGCTAATAGTTATTGATTGCATTATGGCATTAAAGGTAGTTAGCTAATTTGGACTGTATAAACACATATGATGATAGTGCATTGCTTACTCTATTCACATCAGAGCATAATTCATAAAACACAGTTGAACCATAGGCACACATAAATGCTGGTATACTTTTCCAATAATATTGCCACACTCACTAATACTTTTTGCAGTAAAGGACTCCACAACTTGCTAAATGAGCTAAGACAATACAATTCCTCTAGCAGTAGAAAGTCTGAGTTATACACAATATCTCATGTCACTATGCTCCAAGAAAAGTAGGAACACGTTCACTTTAAGGCTAAATCTTTATTGCATATAACAAAACTATCATGCCTAGAGTTCTACCAAAAAGGTACTAATGGAATGGAATACAAGTATCATATTTAAGTTCATACATAGTTCTATCATCTAAGTCAAAATATTAGAGGTTCATACATAGCTTTCACACAAGAGACAAATGTAAAAACAGATGTTCTACACAATTATAAAGAACAAGAACAAAATAGGATTTGGAAAGAGTCAGATGTTTGAGCGATGAAATCCAAATAAATTCTTGTAAAAATAGAACAACCGAGGGTCGAGACTATGGATTTGCATAAGCAATTCAGAAGTCATCCAACCACAGCTATCTATAAAAATGCAAATACAATGTAACAACATGGACATATGCATTGTGATCCTAAATCGCAGCAACTGAAAAAAGGATATCCTGGATACATTTTGTTGAAAAAAAATAAAAATAAAAATTGAGATTCTGATGGCACATACTTGATCACCATCCTTGATCCCAAAATTCCGAATATGCGCTCTGTCATTAGTTAGCTTCTTCCCTACATGGCACAAGCAGAATGCCCCCAAACTAGTGACCTGATACCACAAAATCAAATGTGAATCGCCATGACACCAATTACAAAAGGCCTCACTAGTATCGATTAAGCCTGAGAGGCTTACCATGGAACCTTGCTGTTCGAAGAAGAAAACACCACCTCAACTGCTTGTTTCAGCTCTGCTACAGTCGCACTCCTCCCAACCTGAATTTCTGTAGAATTGAAACTCCATCAACTAATTTCAACAAAATCCACAATAGAACAAAAAGCTAAAAGCCATTTCTGGTTTGACTTCAATCATTTTAAGCCAAGTACTAGCTTTTTTTCAAAAGCACTTTTCCAAATTCCACTTTGGCTATTCCAAAAAGCAGTTTCTACAGAAGCAGAGCCAGTCTTATATAAAAGAAAGTCAAAACCGAAAACGAATTTACCGAAAACAGAGCCGTCGAGTTTCAGAACGGAGAGTGTGAGCAGCGGCGACGGCGCTAGTTTCTTATAGGAGTGAGCCATGCTCCTCCTCCCGTCATCAACGACGTCTTTTCGCGTCAGCGGAGACAAACGCCGCCGCTCTATCAGCTTCAAAAGTCGCATACTGGTCCCGATTACGACCACCAGGTATTTTTTAACCTCTCTCTCCGATTTAGGCCCAATAATGTTTCTCAGATCAAATTACGAAGCCTTGGAATAGGTTAGAGTCCAATAGAGAAATCGATGAGTTTGATATCATAGTGGTGATTAGGATTTTAGAGAGAGAGAGAGAGTGTGAGTGAGGATCCTTATGGTTTGATCGACGCATTTTGGGTTGTGGTGAGCGCGTGGGGTTTAGTGAGAGTGGGGGAGGATTTAAAAGTTGCGCCCAACGGCTTCTTTTTGTCAGTTATAGAATAGAGCTGTAGTTACCTTTTCTGAACTGTTTCTTAAATTACTTTGCAGCCCTTATAATAGAGGATATTTTACATAGGCTCCTGTATTTCTTTTTTTTGCGAATTTCAGGGAGGCAGCCATTCATACGATACATTTTTGGAAAGTTTGATCTTCGTGATCAAGGATTAAAATCTCTGCGATACATCCGATATATCCTTCGAT
Source organism: Fragaria x ananassa (assembly GCA_034370585.1). Lineage (NCBI taxonomy): Eukaryota > Viridiplantae > Streptophyta > Magnoliopsida > Rosales > Rosaceae > Fragaria > Fragaria x ananassa. The sequence goes on from CP139752.1 coordinate 20,179,548, forward strand.
ATCTCCTTTTTTCGAATGACCGATATATCTTTAGGGGTCAATATCTTATCTTCCACCGTATCTACGATATTTCCCCGATATTTAGGAAATATCATCAAATATCACCGATATTTAGGAAATATCTCCGATATCTACGATATTTCCCCGATATTTAGGAAATATCATCAAATATCACCGATATTTAGGAAATATCTCCGACATTTATGATATTTTCGATATATCACTGACATATTAAAAAAATATCTATAAAAAATTGAAATGTTATCCGGAAGAGAAGTAATTAATTCCCTCGAGGTGTATCACAATGACGAGTGGTGGTCTCGACTTGAAACTGCAATTGCCAATGGAATCAACGTACAAAGGGTATTATCTGAAGAAGTTGTTGGAAACCCAAAAGATAATTTAGACAGTGATGATGCATGGGGCGGCATAGCAACTCCGGATAGTTCAGATGATGATGAAGATGGTGGAAGCGGAAAAGGTGGTGGAAATACTGGCACCGGGTTTGTACATGGACAATCTTCTACAGTTGGTGGATTGAACAATTTTTCATCTGAAGAAAATTACGATCATGCCTCCCATGATCATGGCTATAGAAGTATTAGGTATGGAGCGCAAGAGGATACCATGTATGGGAGGAGGACTAGAGGTCCAAATGATGATCAAGATGTTGTTTCAGTTGCGCTAAGTTTTGATTCTATCAGTTTAGGTAGTGGGACTGGAACCTCAAATGAATCCCAAGAAGGCAACAATCAATATGGCTATAATGTTTATGGTTATAATCAATGCACGGAAGTCAGTGATCAGTCATCCAGTTTTCATCATCCTTACTATCCACTTATAGGGGAAACAGTTGGCAGCTCCAAAGACATATATGATTATCATATTCAACACTACAATTTGTATTATATGAGTCATATGTCTTGGTCTGATTATTGTACTTTTGTGGATCAGCGTGTGTCTTATGACTCTTATCAACAACCTAGATTCTCATTCTGGGTGTAGATGAAGTTGATATTTGTAATATTTATATATAAATCTAATAAATTAAATATTTCAGAAAAAAAATTCTTCCCAAAATACCGATATTTTTTTCCCGGGTTTCCCCGATATATCCCCGATATATCCGAAATCTCCCTTTTTCAACGGACCGATATATCTACCGATACCGATATTTTAATCCTTGTTCGTGATGAATATGTTGTGAGTCTAGCCCGGATCTGAGATTACTAGGCCTGAGGCGAGTCCGAAAAATAGTGTTTTTTCATGATTATATCAAAAAAAAAAATATCCAAAAATGTTCCAAATTAATATAAACTGAAGATCCAATACAGTACATGGAAGGAAATGCTTCACTTATGGTTCAACCGGCCAATCGGCCATACAAATCTAAAAAGATTCCAAACCAATATAAACTGAAGATACAATACATGACATCAACCAAATTATTTCCTGGAAAAAAAAAATGCAGTCCCCCGAGTCCAGATCTGCAGTTATGCAGATCAAATTGAACTGAAGGGTTCTTCAAACGAAAAGTTGTGGAAACGAAGAAATCCCACTTGCTGATGAGAATGAGAGGATGAATCACACATCCTTCCACTTCCAGAAAAGGGCAAAAACAAAAATTTTGAATTACATGTGATTGATTAAGCCATTAAGGGTTCAAGATCATGATTTTTGATATGGAGAATGAACCAAAAACTTGAAAATCATGGGCCCAGATCACACTCTTAATCTTAGAATTTACTCATCACCCCATGTCAAAATCTTATTCGTGAATTCAGAACTTACTCAAAAACCCAAATCAAAATGCAAATTGCAAAGTTCACAAATCATAAATTATGAAATACATACGGCAATTCGGCATACCTTAGAGAGTTGCAGATCGACTAGAGACCTTAAGTCTAGAGAACTAGATTGGATGGAGTCTTGAGAGAGTGAGAGGGACAGAAAACCAGAGAGATTGAAATCATGAAGTAAGCTATTTAGCGTATCTAGAGAGGATAAATCGTTTTGAGGAACCAAATCTTTAATTTCCAAGACATATTGCTTGATTTGCTTCAATTATTGAGATAACCGATGGAAATTCAGAGATTCCAAATTTTTGTGATCTCTGACAGTTGAGTATCAGAGAAGTTGTGAAAGAAGTGGAAAAGTTAAAGGTTGATAATAGAATCTTATTATTTTGGTTTATACATTACAAGGTTAAAAAAAAAATTTGGTGTCCCTCATTATTTTGGGCCTGAGGCAGCCGCCTCTTGGGCCTCGCCTCAGATCCGGCGTGTGTGAGTCTAAATGACTTTATCACTAATCTTAACTCATGCGGTAAAGTTAGTAGCGGCCTAACAACCGTGAGTTAAGAGTTTCATCTCTCATTAGTTGGCTCGTGGGTCTGAGGGAGCTTCAAATTTTTGTGCTTAATGTGGCATTGCTAGGGCGTGTTATTGTCTCCTAATGTAGTAGAAGTATCTTGCATACATAAATACGTACCGATTGAGTAGTTAAGACTATGTCGAATCAAATTTCATGAGATTGTGCTAGCTATAGGTTCAAATCCTGTTGTAGGACGATCCATGTTGATCAAATCAAGATTCATAATCTATCAGTCTATCATGATCGATAGGGGTGGTACACCAGGTCACCTTAACCCATAACCAATTTGGCAATATCCTGAATGTAGTAAACCCCAAAATAGTAATAGTTTTATATGACTTGTATCATATCATTATTTGCAAGATGACAAGATGTGTGGCAATAATTTTCTCTCTGTTACAACTGCTCAACAATGTGAAATATGCTGGCAGTTAAATCAAATGCCTTCTGCTCAACAGATCAATCTAAATATAAAGAGCCGACTATTATGATATTAATTGGCAACACCTGCGTCTTAACTGAAGTAACCAACCTCTCTTCTCTTCTCTTACACAAGTAATATAGCCTTCTCTTGTTAACAAACTCTCCCTACTCTGATCTGCTCCTCATTAGCAGAAGTAACCAATTATTTTCTTTTGTTAACAAACTCTCCCTAGTCAAAAGCTGGATCGATCACCTGGCCAGGCCTCCACAATAACATATACAAAAGGATGATTGTGTAACTGGTTTCAGAGTGCCATCATTGTGGGTTTGATTTGGTTTTGAAGTCTGCATAAGTTTCTGCATGAGTTCTTAATTAGCAGCACGTAGTTAGGTTGTGCTTAAACTACGTACCAAGAAATTAATGGGACTAAGAAAGCTAGCGTCGCAAAAGAGAGGAGATGCGGTAGCAGTGGCAGTAGACAAGGACAAAGGAAGCCAATATGCTTTCCGATGGGTTGTTAATCATCTCGTTAAGCCAGGCCAAACTCTCACATTGCTTCATGTTAAGCAACCTGCATCTAGAGTTCCCAGCCAAAGTACATCCGCCTTCGATTCTCTCTGCATATATCTAACTCTTGTATCCATAGACGAACTTAATCTTATAGTTGATTACCAATGTTTGTCTCAGCAGGGCGCATGGCTCTTAGCTCTGAAGTGAGCGAGGACGTTGAGAAAATGTACCAAAACCAACCTGATGCTCAAGCCAAAGAGTGGCTTCTTTCAATGCGTTGCATTTGCATCAAAAAGAAAGTGAGTCATGCTTATTCAGAATTTGTACATTATCATGTTTCTCCTCAAAAAATTTCCCCTTATGAGCTTATGTTTGTACCAGATAAACTGCAACGAAGTCATACTAGAAGATTCTGATATCTCAAAAGCACTTATCAACTATGTCGCTGCAAATTCAATCGAGGTATTGGTACTTGGTATTACATCTAAAAGCGGCATTTTCAGGTGATTATTTGATTATTCCATGTGCCAAGGCATAAACCTTTATTAGCAGTAGAACAATAACATATATATGCATTGGTTCTGATCGTCACATCAATGTTGTTTCTCAACAGATTCAGAACTAGAGACGTACCAAGCACCGTGCTAAAGGGTGCCCCGGACTTCTGCACTGTATATGTTATTTGCAGAGAAACGATCTCCTCTGTGCGATCTGCAACTGGTGCTCTACCCCAAAAACCAGAAGGGCTTCCATATCCATGTACACAAAATGAGCAGCATCACTGGAGCGGTTTGTCTCTTGATTTGAACTTCGTACTTGTTATTTCTCACCTCATCTATATACATGGTTAGTTTTTGTCATTACTAACTCAAGTTTCTTTCATGAATGAACTACCAGAAATGACACAGTATCCGCAGTGTAGCCTACCAAATGAGAATGATCGACTCGAGTAAGTTTCAATTATTTTAAATGGTTCTAAAATTCTAGATATTTATGAGTAACACTACTACTAATGATGAGACAAGAGGATGTTGGAACACAATTAATAACTTACAAACCATACAGGTCAGCAAATATATCAGCAAAGAGCAGTAAGAAGCAAAGCTTGGGTCGGACCTTTGCTTTCTCTGATAATATGGCCGGCCCTCGGCTTTCAAATAGCTCAGAGTTTGACAGAAGCTCTATATCAACATCTTATTCCGGAACATCTTACTCTGGAGCGACAACTTACTCTGGAACCGAATTTATTGACATGGCCTATCAACAGAATGAATTTTCATTTACTTCAATGGAAAGTGAAAGGTCATCAAACATTGTAAGACACTTTCTGTGCCCTATAAGCTTCAAGGCATATTCATCCAACTATTAACATGTCATAATAAGTTAATGTCCACCAGAAGTTCATGGAGTCAAGAAACAGTTTAAATCTTCCTATCATGTTTCATTACTTGCAGAGGAAATATAAACATGGTTGTACACTTGTACTTGCCTAACTCTATATCTAATCTGCATTTATACATAAAGACGTAGTTGAGACTTGAGAGTACTAACCACTTAGTTTTCCTGCTTGAAAACAATAGGATGGAATGGAAGCTGAGCTGAGGAGGCTTCAGTTAGAGCTCAAGCAAACAATGGACATGTACAGTTTGGCCTGCAAAGAGGCAGTCAGAGAAAAAAATAAGGTATTTGATGCAGCACCTTACTTAAGCATGAACATTGTTTTAGTTCTGGTATCATCTTTAAAGATTCATGCTTTGTTCTATGTACTGAATCATAAACTCGGACACATATATGTTTTTCACAAGATCTCTCCACCATGTACACATGTCAACACTCAGCCTAATTGGTTGTGACAAGCTGCATCTTAAGCCTATTGATGTAAATCATAAAGTGCATGCGCAAACAAGTTAGCTCTAAATTTTTACCATGAAAAAGTTTAAATGAAAAAAAAAAAAAAAAACTTATGGCAAACCATTAGAGATGCATGGTTCATCTTAATTAAACAGGAATCTTGGTGTTCAAACACAAATTAAAGCATACAATTTATTATCTATCCCAGGCAAAGGAACTTAACCAGTGGAAATTGGAAAAAGAACATCAATTAGAAGAGGCGCTATTAGCTGAGGAAATGGCATTGAAACTAGCGGAGAAAGAGAAAGAAAAATGTAGGGCAGCTATCAAAGAAGCAGAAGCAGCTCAAAGGGTTGCCAAATTGGAAGCACAAAAGGCGAGGATTGCAGAAATGCAAGCTCTGAATCAAGCAGAGGGGAGGGAGGTATCAGAATCAATGACGTATGATCTAAGGTACAGGAAATACACAATTGAGGAGCTTGAAGCAGCAACAAATGATTTTTCACAAGCTAACAAAATAGGGGAAGGAGGCTATGGGCCAGTATACGTAGGTGAAATAGACCACACACGAGTGGCAATCAAAGTACTCCGTCCTGATGCAGCTCAAGGAAGGTTGCAGTTCCAAAGAGAGGTGTGTGATTCTGTACATAATCAGACTTTGAATTACTATATATCTTTAGCATGCAACATTTTTATTGAATATTTAGCACAAAGACCACATAACTAAGTAAAATTATATATTACAATTCTGATCTTGGCTCCTTAATGATCAAAAGATTGAACTTCATCAAAAATAAATTAATAATAATTCTTGTGATGGTAAAGACTGTAAGCATTGAAAAATATTTTTTAGCGGGAAAGAGTATGAAAGAGCTTTTCCGGTTTAAGTTGGTAATGTACCACACTAAGATTTTAGTCGATTCTTCTTCTAATGGATTATTAGTAATAAATCTGAGGTAATATATGCACTGCTAATATATGAGATAAATGTAGTGATCAGATATATTATTGAAGGTATATAAATCTAGGGGTTCTAATTTATATCTGCAGGTTGAAATATTGAGCTGCATACGACATCCAAATATGGTTCTCCTTCTTGGAGCCTGCCCTGAGTATGGTTGCCTGGTCTACGAGTACATGGCTAATGGTAGCTTAGAGAACTGTCTCTTCCAGCAATGTAACACACAAATTATTCCTTGGCAGCTAAGGTTCAAAATTGCAGCTGAAATCTGCACTGGGCTTTACTTTCTTCATCAAAATAAGCCAGAACCCCTAGTACACCGTGATCTCAAACCTGGAAACATTTTGCTAGACCATAACTATGTTAGCAAGATTAGTGATGTAGGTTTGGGCAGGCTTGTCCATCAATCAGTAGTTGATTCGGTCACTCAGTATCACATGACATCTACAGCAGGAACATTCTGTTATATCGATCCTGAGTACCAGCAAACAGGCATGCTTGTAACAAAGTCTGATGTCTACTCACTTGGTGTCATGCTTTTACAACTAATAACAGACAAGCCACCAATGGGCCTGACTCGTCATGTTATGGAAGCTATTGAGATAGGGAATTTTGCTCAGATTCTTGACCCTGCTGTTCCTGACTGGCCTGTTGAAGAAGCCTTGAAGTTTGCCAAACTAGGTTTACAGTGTGCAGAAATGAGGCGAAAAGACAGACCGGATCTTGGCAAGGTTGTGCTACCTGAGCTCAATAGATTGAGTGCACTTGCCGAAGAAAGCATGCATGGTGTCATGCATGGTAGTAGTGGAGGTGGACGAGTAATCTTACCAAAACAAGTACTAAGCGCCAGTTTGACAATACAAGTGATTAGCAGAACCTAAACCTTGAACTGACTTTATGAAGATTAAAATAGATGATCTTCTATAGGAAGATCAGATAAAAATTTATGTCACTTAGTAAAATTTACACACATAAACTCTAAATGTAAACGCTTGCGAATATTGTTTCCTTATTCTTCTTTTTCTTTGATAATATCTTAAAGCTTGTCTTCCTGGTCTTATGTTTAGGATTTGATGAATGACGTGCATCTATCACAATCAAGTCATTCAAGCAGAACATTATATACAGAAGGAAGTCATTCACAATTTTAGGAACTTCCTCATGTTAAAAGTCAGATCCACTTTCTGTTTCTCTTGGAGCACTTCTTCTTGCATCTCGAAAGAACTACAAATTCGAGTCTTAATCTGAATCAGCTCCGGCAATGCAGCTAACTACTTAGAGAGAGTGGTGGTTCAAGGATTAGTTGGTCAACTTGAAGTTATTATCAACCTTAAGTAGTTACAGTAGGAGAAAGAATAAACTTTCAAAGAAAAGAAATCAGTTTTACACTTTTTATTTGTTGAATTAGTTAGACAGAAAGTGTGTAATTTCTTTTATATAGCAATACAGATTGAGACATGACTAGCTTGAAATTAAATGTTACTCAAAGAACTTTCCACAACAGCTTCTACAGTTGATTTTCTTGTTCATTGCATCACGTCAGGTATTTTATGATTGAGGATATCTGCATTCCTTTACAAGATAGCAAAGGACAGATGGAACTAGATAAATTAAGCACCAGAGGAAAGAGGAAAGAACTTGAGCGATAGCTGAGAATTACTAGGCAAGAATGGAAGACTTTGTTTGAAGGGAAATTACTTGAATTAAGGCTTTGTAATATATTAATTCTGGAAATAGTGGTAAGGAGTTGATCAAACTTTGTATGAATATAGACATCGAAATATATTTTGACTTAGTTTAACAATTCATCTGTAAAAATCATTAAATACTAGGAACCTATAATCTCTAAGATACAAAAGGAATGGTATCTAGCTATAACTCCACTTGATAGAGGTTTACAATAGTTCGTCAGTTCAATCTTATTAGGTTCTTCTCTTGGTTTTAAACATATATAATTTCCTGTATTCATGTCTTTTTAGTATGATGTTTTGAAATGGAGATAAACTTCTCTGTGATTAAATAAATTGCAACATGAAATGCCACTGATGAAGGAGACACATTTTGAACAACTTGCTTAAAACATACTGACGAGTGGACTCGAAACTAGTCCAGACTCCAAAGCTTAAGCTGACTGGAAACGAAGTTTTCAGTGAATTTTAGAGTTTTCAGTGAATTCATATAAAATACATTGATACATTCCCACTTCATATTCAATATAGTTGCAAAAATTACTCTCATGTGTCAAACTGTATAGTTAGCTTTTCGATTCTTTTCAGGAACCTCAACATATCATCCTATCCAAAAAGAACTGGAGCAGACTCAGGGTTGATAAATAGGAATCTATCTCCACAACTGAAAAAAAAAAATGAACAGGCAGGAATCCTACAGCATCATACAATCTTGGAGCTCGCTAGGGTCAGATTCATTTTCTGTGTCTGTAACTCACTCTAGGAGCCTGCCACAGTGCCAACTGTATACTTCATTCTCATAGTCGTGGCTTACATATAATCGGGGAAACTTAAGTTCATACAAGGAAGAAGAAAACTAAAGACTATATACTTCATTCCCATGGTTGTGGGTTGTGACCTTACAAGTTTAACTATATGGGGAAGCTTAAAATCAGGATCCCAATGAAGAAAATAAGAGAACAATCTGAATAACGCTGAGATGAACAAGGGATCCACAGTAATGGTCAAATAGTTGCATGGACGAGATCAAAGATCATCCAGACTCTTTTGATGAGTTCAGAGTGGATCCTATGAAAGTTTAATGCTTCTGGCTGTGTTTATTAAGGGTTTGCAGACAGAATATTTGGTTTCATTTTTCTAAGTGGATGGATCGGAGGAAGAACCACAAGCATATATATAGTTGTAACGGTAGAGTTCTATTACTTCTATAACATTAGCCAACGCCATGACACAGAGAGAGGAAGCTCATTAACAATACCAACCCAACTAGTTACACAATCATATGCATGCACTCAAAACGATCTAAGTTTTCAATTGATAACATGCAACTGTTGAAATTGAGATGGAAAATATTACCGGCGACCTATTGCCATTTTGTGCCTTAGGGTTTCTTGAACGACTGCTCAGAAAGTCTGAATTCCCAGGAGAAACCTGACTTTTGAAAAACGAAGAGCGCTTGGAAACCCAAAGTGATTTTTCCTTGGCGTTGATACTAAAGTTGCGTTTGTATGACCAACCAAAAACCTACTTATTCCCATTGTGTATCCACCCACCTCATAGGGGCACGTACAGTACAACTTCTTAAGGGCTTCACCACTCATATTTGCATTACATAAAATGGTTCCATAGGAAAGCACAAGTGCGCAACAAAGCAAACGAGGAGCTGCACAAGTACAGGACTGCGTTATGCAAATAAATTTCAACACGAACATAGTACGCACACTGATCCTCCGAGTTTGTTAGCAAATTGGTCAAAGACATAGAAGAGAAAACAGGGACAAAAGCACAGCAGAACTTTCTACCTTTTGTATGATCACTTGAAAAGAGCAACCTAATCAAGAATATAACAATTGATCCATATTAAAGGAATGCTTAGCATATATTGTTACCGTTGATACCCTCAGCAATTCCTATCTGTTTTAACATATCAGAAACTTGTAAACTGCCTATCTGTATCAAATATTTACAGGCCTTCACCAAAAACATGCACAAGCATTACAAACGGGTAGGCTACACTACTCCAGTTAACAAAGACTACTTATGTGAAGGTATCGTCACGATCTCCCACCACTGTGTCACCCTCCTCCATGTTGCTAAACTCAAGGTAATGGGTCGGCCGGTGGTCCTCATGATAGTACTCCCTTGGTGTCCCAAGCTTGACCCCGTACTTCATGCCTTGAGTATGCTTCACACCCATGAAGTTGTAGTTCCATGGACCATTATCAGGAACCTACAAAACAATATAAAATAAAAAGTTGATGACAACCCACAAAATGCAAATACAGGAATACAAATTATCATATGGTAGCAAATATGGGATATGAAAATCTTACCATATAGAAACCAAGGAACCTGTCACTGAGAAGCATTTGGACCTTCTCGTAATGAGTTGGGAGGTAACCGTGTGGATTGCTTCCTGTGTCTTTGTTGACCCGTCCCCACTCATAACCAGATGGAGTGAGTTTGTATGCAGTTAACGAGCAGGAACCAGGAGTGAAACTGCAAGTTAAGATGATGCACTTCTCCCCATCCCATTGCTTGGTGTTCTCCAATATCTTAGCATGAGAGGTTAGATCCTACAGTAGAATACCACACAGGTTATTCTCTTTTTTCTTACACTTCTATGACAAGTCAGAACATTCAAACTAGCTGGCAATCCAAGAAGCTTACCTGAGGAGAAAGCTGAGGAAGTTCGTTTGGTTGTGTGTGCATCCATCCCAAAGGTTCCAGATCATTGAGAAAATCATGCTCGGGAAGAGCTGTTGGAAGATTGACTTGCTGGTGGGTTCCCCACTGCGGTGGCATGGCAATGCAGCGAATTTCCTTGACCTGAGGGTTGTCAGGTGGGCTTACACCATACAAGTAGCCAGCAATTTGTGTCCTCAGATCCGCAACGCATATGAACTTCTTCAATATGTTCTTCGGCATGATATAAGTGTAACCCGTTTCCTGTTATAAATGACACAGCATAACTTGAGAAATAGAGCAATCGATAAAAATGAACAAAAAATAAAGCAATTTCATCATTTTTTTCCCAAAAACAAAAGCGCTGTAACAGTTGAAGAAAACTTTTACCTTTACATCTTCTGAATTCACATATATATGATTGACACGAAGGTAGAGATTGGTAGCCGATATTGCTCTCACACGCCAGTCAGTCTTGGACCCAAATGCAGCTTGCTCATAAGGACTAGTAGTGGTGACAATGAGCTCATCACCATGCACATTCGTAGTCCTAGTAGTAACTGCTGTCAGCTGACTTGCTTCTTTATGCTGAAAGTTGAAATTGTACACAAGTTCATTTATGCACGTTCAAATGCAATCTTCAAACAAAAACCAAAACATGGTAAAAGATACATTACCTGCTTTTCAATCTCTGCAATTTGTTGCCTTTGTTGTGAAGGAGGAGTAATCTCAGCTCCAAGAATGATATCACGAATCTCAGACTGTGTCAGAGCCGATGTGTTCACGTTATTCTTTTTTGCATAGTCTGAGAGAATCAGATCCCTTAGAGCAACCTCAACCTGCACCACACATCGCAACCAACCCATAAGCAAAAGCACAAGCAAATGAGCAGGACAACTGGAGAAGTGGAGTGAAATGCATCTATTTACATAAACTGATTCAAATGGACCTTAAGCTTGCGACACACCATGCAATCTTTAGATCAAAACCATTTAAAATCAACATGCATTTCAGACATAGATATGCAAATCAATAAAAGATGAACGACTACATGCTATCATATTTATAACAGCAAATTACCTTCATCCATTGATCATCGGAGAGAGAAGGCCAGATGTGGTGTGGCTCAGTAATGACTGTTGTGTCAGGTTTCAGTAACATCTTTGCCTTCTCATTGTTTACATGAAGTGCACGAAGAATCAAAATCAGCCGAGAGAATGCAGTGTATGATGATATACTCTTCAACCAATCATCATAAATGTTGAAAAGAACCATCTGTGGCTCAGTAGCCTTCAATATCAGATCACCAAATTTCTCAATCTTGAGACAAGCCTGGAAAGGAAGCTGCAGCTCACTTCCTTTTATGACAATGTTCGGGAAATCCAATAAGTGGACCTCCAGTGGATCAAGCATTCCCTTTCGAGTCACAATAATTTGTTTTGGCTGCTCTTCTACTGGTAAAGAACGCACAAGTGCAGCAACTTCTTCTGCAGTTTTCCACTTGGCCAACTGACCAAGACGCTTCTGTCCTGCCCACACACTTGTGTGGATGACCTGCCAAGTAGCAACATACAATATAAAGCTCAGAGACACAGGCAAAACAACCTCACAAATTCATACAAGTCAAACGTACCTTCAGGAACAGCTGCCCAGTCCTTGGATTGAATATGAAAATTGCACCGTTAATTGGTTTTGTAGTCAGATTTCCTTCAAATGTCTTGTGGATGGTAACACGATACACATTAGTATCATCAACAAACCAAATAATTTGATTGCTGAAAATCTCCCCATAATTCTGGGATGATAAGTAAGGTTCTGTAGGTTCCGAAGAGTAAAGCTGCAATCCTTTCCGTATCCTCTCCCGCAAGACATACAGAGCTGGATTTGACTGCAAGGGCACAATGGACAGTTAGTTGCCTGCTTCCTGAAGATAATCCAATCAGACTACAAAAAAATCACCAAACAGTAAAAGAAAAGGATGGTACCTTCATTATTTTGTTCATTGCCTGCTGAAGCAGGGGTTTGGACCCAGGAAACCAATTACCAAAAGCAGAATGTAAATTATACGCCAGATCTAGACCAATCATCACCCCTGCATGAAACAATCACAATTACTTCCACAGATCAACGTGCCAGAGTCTGGATCATAAAGGACACCAGAAAAGACCACATACCTGTGGGGGAGGGATAGATAGACATGTTGTCTGTTGTATAATCCATAAACTTGGCTCGGGTGTAACGTTCAATATCGTGGGAATCATAATCTCCCCATCGGAGTTGTACATCTATCCAGTACTTGTTGCTTGCTTTCTGATCAAAGACATCCTTTGGCTCCGCCACAAGACTAGGTTTTGACATTGGCCATCTATGGGCGGCAAAGAGAAGAATGTCAGCACAAGAACTGTTCATTTTGTAACTCTTCCTGGGATGAATTGTTTCCTTCTGTACAGTCTCAATTTCCAAAGCATCTAACTCCTGATCCAAAACCTGACAGAGATCCATGACAACACTTTCATGGATCTTCTGCCACAAATGTGCACGGAATATTTGAATCAAGGATATCTTCAAGGTTGGGATTTTTCCATGCATAAAGATCCCAGTAAGATCCAACTGCACTTGGAAACCGACATATACATTAGCCCGATTGATGGTTGGCGACCACCAAAGCGTGAACCTACGATTGGGAATTTGGTTTAGCCCAGATCTCTGTGCATTGGTCAGCTTCTTGTACTTCATCGATTCCTCGAAACCAGATGCTTTTTCCCAGAAGAGACCCTCCCAGGTAGGGAAGCTGAAATTGAAAAGTAGAGCCGATGAGATGCAGTTAAATATCTGAATCCCAGAAGAAAATCATGACCATTCTAAGAATGCATGCAAGAATCAAATTCTATATCCATTATTTCAAGTTCTTTACCATTCAGACATATCACCTCTAAGCTCTAACGAAACAAGAAACCTATCAACTCAATTAGCATGTTATATTACATTAATTAGTATGTACCGGTCTTCCTACATACAATGGCTGTGTTTACTTAATTGGCTGCTCTTCTTCACAAGCCATATATTTGGATTCATGTAATTGTTAACAAAGAGGTACAGGATTTAACAGGACAACATTAAATATTGAAGACTAATTTGAAAACCAAACTTACTATGTTCCTTTAAATAAGGTGTGTTCCAAGATTCCCTCTACACCTCCAAGAGCTTGAATAACATCAGTTCTGTAGTTATTCAAGTTCCAAAGCTTTCCGTCATGCCTTTGGTGAGTCCACCAAAAAGGATTCTGTTTCAAGACCTGGTACTGCTTAAAATCAGTACGAACCCTCCACCCTTTGTCATATGCTAGTGTGTGCCGGTCCTTCTGGAACAAAGTATTTATGCGAGGAATTCCCCTATCCCACGAATCCTGTCAATTGAAGAAAAAATTATCAGAATAAATTTAGCACAGAAACTGTATGAACTGTAAAACACAGGCAATATCAAGTACTCACTTCCAAATCTTCAAGGGTCAGACGCCTATTTTGTGCTTGAGCCTCCTGCCTTTTAAGTGCATATTCTGCCCAAACACGCTGGGAATCAATGAATTCACTCTCCCAAGGTTGTATGTAGCGGTACAGATTTGGAATCAGCTGGTCCTCTTCATGACTCATACCACTCCTAAAGTGTGTCACACCAACATCAGTCTGCTGACTGTATCTGAGATCACTTTGGGGAATCAATATGTGACCCATGGATAACATACCAAGTCCCCCAATTTCTTTTGGTGTGTAAAATATGACAGGTGGAAACCTACTAGGCATCTTGGAATTCAATCCAATCTTAATACGGGTCTGAATTTTGTTCTCGCACTTGACTAGTAAATCTAACAGCTCTTGTGTATGTACAGTCGCTTCACGGAAGTAAGTCATAAGACCAATCAGAGCAGTATTCCATTTGTTGACAATTTTTGTAAATGTGGTAGACCCTGACGACATAAGGATCTGCCTCACACGATTCTCAAAAATCTTCATGTGTTCATCATCAACCCGTAAGAAAGCAACTGCAGTCCTTTCCTTTGTCTGTTCATTCTGCAAATTCCAGACTCCATCTCTTGTGTTGCTGAATGCCTCTTGGCTCATTCTTATCTTGGGAAGTATGCGAACCTCAAATCCACACATGCTGAAGAGCAAATTTGGATTATCCTTGCTGTAAACAGAAACAAAACTGTTCTCCCACTCTAAAGTTGTGATGCTTCGAGGAAGACGGTTCTTCATATCCCAGAAAACACTTCTCCCAAGATTGACATCATGCTTCATGAGCCTCATTCTAGCATCTCTTGGCCAGCACTTCTTGTTATTATATCCCACCATATTCTCATTATTAGGATCTGGATGTTCAGTGAGATATCGCTGGATTAGATCCCGGGCTTCATCATGAGTGAAGCGAAACAAGATGTGCACCTTGTCTATGTACCGAGAGTACAGCCTGATAGGATGTCGGGTCTCCACCTTTGTGTCCCAATAAGTGATGAACTCATTCGGCATCTGGGGTGGACCAGCAATCTCACTGGCTCGAGTCAATCCAAGAAGCAACAGATCCAGCACGAGCCCGTAATATTGTACAACGAAGGAAGCAAACTGAAGACCGCGAATAAGACCATAAGAATTTGTATGACTCATATCCTTGTAGGACAATACCACATTGTTCTTCGCGGTGACATAATCAGCGATATTATGATCAAGGACTAGACGTAGAAGCCTATTTAGCATCGTCAAGTCAATCTTATCAAAGAACTTCTCAAACTTGGTCTGAAGCATGACAACACACTGCCCCTCACCAGTGTCCCATATGCTCTGTAAATTGTTTATTCCCTGACACCATTTATAAACCAAAAGAGGAGGCGGCTCCGAATCTGCAGGCTTGATCCAGTTTGGGAAGAGATGACGTTTGTCACCCTCATACCACAGATATTGATCAAGATATGCATCTGTAATCTTCTCAAGAGGTTCAATTTCATAAACTGGAATGAGATAGCTGTACAAATCCATGAACTCTATGCCAACTTCTTTGAAGGCACGCTGAGTGAGTAAGTGACGCTTAATTCGAGACAATGCCTCATGTGGGTTATCATAGGCTTGTTCAATAAGACCAAGCTCTTCTCTTTGAAGCTGATTCAATCTCACAGCAACACTATATGATTCCTTCAACCTCTCCAGAGCAAGGATAAGTAGCTTGGTATCATGCTTGTACGACAAAGGTGGAAATGGGATGGGGCTGAACTTTCTTGACTCCAACCAATGCACAGTTGTCGTGTATATTGCAACTGCCTCCTCTGGGGTAACATATGGACCATCTTTCAAATAGTTGTGTTGACGTTCCTGCTCAGCCTTCAGCCATAGGCGAGTTAATCTTCCGAGATTCTTTCGACAAACGGTCTTATCTACAGTTGCACCTCTTCTTATACGTTCACGATTGTAATGAGCCACATTTGTCCACCAGTCTGCCTTTGACTTGACGTAGCGAAGAATCATATTCTCAATGGGAACTGGCAAACCAGGTACCTTCCAAGGAATATTTGCTTTCCAGCAACGCCATGCCTCACTGAGATGTTGCAATATAGTTCTCGCCTTATTTTGCTTGATTCCCTCAGGCATCGCATCAAGAACATCATGCATGACAGCAGCTCGAAGCTCCAAGTCAAAATGGCTCTCCACACGCTGCTTAGTTACAGTCTTTGCCACTCCTTTTGAATGGCGCCCTTCAAATTGCCGAGCAAGTAAATTTCCCAACCACCTTTCCAAAAGAGGAACTATGCCACGAAGGAAGAACAACCAGACCCTCCACATTGGCGCCCAGAATCCACATCCAGGTCCTTTCCCAACTGGCCCCGTGTTGAAGCGGTAGTAAATCAAGTGCTTCAAATCTTTGCACATTCTAATCTGACGCATCAACCTGTATTTGTAACGATACATACCAGTCAACTGACCAACATGAGAGAAAGTGTACTGCAGGCCATCAGCCAACTGAAAGGCATCAACATTACCCAAACGGAACTGAATGTTGGCATCAACTACCAGCTTTGTCAACCGCAAGATCTCACGGCAAAGATGAAAAGCATTTCCAAAACGGGACTTCTTACGCTCTTTGGTTGTCAAGGTTTTCACAGGCTTAAGGTTGAAATTGTAATCAAGATGGAGGTAATTCAAATTTTTTCTATGGATCAGGAGATTTAGCATGTTATAACCCTGCTTGCAGACTTGAAGACCCGCTTCAGCCCAATCAAGTTCTGTAGTTTGGAAGAACTTAGTAGCTTGGAGTGATCGAAACAAGTGCTTCTTCTTCTGAGCCTTGGGTGGCCTATGATGCAACTCGTTCAACACAAAACATTTTAACAACTTCTGATAGCTGACCCGAACTTTAACTGGATAGGAAGGAGGACAATGCTCTTTATACCACTCTGACACAAGGGGTATGTCTTCTGCACGGCGAGTCCGGCCAGATCTCATGTTAAAGGGGCGTGGTGCAAACAAGAGGGAAACTCCAGCTGCTGTTGTGTCAGTATAGAGCTGAGTATCACTCAGAAATGGCTCTACTCCTTCTGGCAATATGAAAGTGTCATCATCCTCATCAACTTTCTTTTCACGTCGCTCCTTGTTTGTGCTGGGGATTGGGTGTATCAAGGGATCATAATAGAATGCAGGTAGATCAGGATCTTCAGTTTTTATGTACATTACCATGGGTGTGTGATACACGCAGAGCTTTACCTTCCTAGGTCTATTGTTGTAGAGATGAGGGAATGCAATTCTGTACTCTGTTCTGAGAGGTGACCGAATAATCAGCTTGTTAATGTCATTAAACTCATTCCAGTCCTCATCCCCTTTCTCCATATCCCGATACAGCGGTTCAAACTTAGGCCCACCTGAAAATAGTGTAGTAAATTGAGTCCAATGAACCAGTAAGAGAATCCACATTTCTAAACCAATATACAGCTCTACAGAATTGAGTTTGCACCCTTCATAAGCAATATACACCACTAGCAGAATGTATTAAGCAACATCTTCGCTTATGCATCTAAGCAAAAAGAAAAGAATGGACATAAAGATATATACCTGGAATGCACATATTCAGTGCTTTTGCTGTAAAGAATGACTCCATGTCAAACAAGTAGAAATAATTGCGGTCAATCAAATCAGAAAGCAGCTGTCCTGCAAGCCGATGGAGAGTTGCCATAATGGGAAGCGACAGATGCCATTTCCGATAACTTGGACCATTAATGAGTTTTGTCTTGACTAGAGGTTTATGGTCATAAAACCAAGTATAAACAGCAGAATCTTCTTCTTCATCCAACTCCAGTTGAATTGGCTCTAGAGGATCAACATCTAACAGATTATCAGCATAATCTAATGGAGGTTCCTCATCATCAAAAGGTGGAAACCGCATTCTTTTAAAATGTCGACGATCCCTCTTCTCCCTTCTCATCATAATCCACATGGAACCCCACTGTAAATTTTAAATTAAAACTATTCAATAAATATCAACAAATGATATAGAACAGGCTACCAATCTCTAATTAAAGCAGAAGTAGAATAATAAGGGATAAGCACCTGAGCCAAATAAATAGGTTCAACAACCCAAGGTATCTCATTCACAAATGTAATTGCCCCAGTAATATGGTACAGAACCTTCACATCACGGACCTGTTGCAAAATTAATTTGATAAAATTGAGTTGTACAGTACCAACTTGTAGTTTACATAGATCAAAATATGAAAACACAAAGGGATAGACAAAGAACGGATACCTGCTCCCAGGGCATTGGCATATTCTCGAGAAGCTTGTAAACTGCGTGTGGAACAAATTTAAGTGCTCCTAGATACACACGTTTATCATGACGGAATTTCTTCGAGGACATGTCCCCATGGTCTCTGTAAAAAGAAACACCAAGTTAAACACTACGCAATTCAGAGCACTACTATACTAGATTCATGACAAAAGCCAATACAAAAACAATACACAGTTTAAAGATTCCTATCACTAAGATACAATGCAAAGCCAAAATTATCAGATCGATGAGAACTTCATGCTTGAAGAAGAAACAAATTTCATTCAAAGCATTTTCACAAACAAACATTTACCGCACATAAATCACCAGATCACCAAATCAAGCTCCTCCTATGCTTCATTTTATTACTGCTTCTTTAAGTGTTCCACACATAACGCTTTTTAACCCGTAAATAAATTTCACATATCACAAACACCTGAAGCAAACAAAACCTCTAGTACAAACTCATACCCGACATAGATTCACACTAATTTCTAGATTTTCACTAGCATATTCACCGATAATCACAATCACAAAGTAAATACAAGTATCTGAAAACAAAGACGAAATCCGAAAATATCAATTAGACAGATAACCAAAAAATGAAGGCTAAGAACAAAACAAACAGACCTAATAATCTTCCTGACATGCTCCGGAGGCATGTCCTCCTTCTGCGTCTCAACGAAGCCAAACTTGCGCTTGTCGCTGTAGCGCTTGGAATTGAGCTGCTGCCATTTACGAGCCTTCTCTTCGAGCACGGCCTCGGCATCTGCCGGAGGCGGCAGCACCGTATAAGAGGGCTGAGCAGCAGGCGGTGGCGGAATCGACGAGCCACCGGTACCAGGCGGCACAATCTGGCCGTTGTTCCACATATCGGGAACCAGAAACTAAATCGACACTAGAAAACCCTAGCCGAGCGGTTAAGGTGTGGGAGGCTACGGATAAGGACGGTGAGGAGAGGCGTAGAGAGGTGACCGCGGTTGCGTTGCCTCGCAGTGAAGATGAAGCTTTGTGGAGCTCCTATGGCGGTTCGAAATTTCTAGGGTTTTGGAGGGTTTGGTCTCTCTCTCTCTCAGTCTAAGTGTGATGAGAGAGAAGAAGTTGGATTTACGACTACGGGTGCAGAGTCGCTGATATTTATATTTTGCAAGTGAGATGGAATGGCGGTGGCACGTGACGAGGAGGCTGGATGAAAGTGGGGTGGCTAAACCGATCCGAACCGGTCGGTCCAGGTCAGCTTTTTTTGTTGAAAATATGTCATTTCTGTCCTTTCCAGGCCCGGCCTAGTATGGATCGGTCCTGGCCCTCAAGATTGGGAAAAGAAATGCAGCCTGAAAACCCGGTAGTAGCTAGGTGTCATGGACTAATTGCTAATATCTACGATTCTATAATACTACTCTAGGAGCAACCACATTAGATTGCAAAACTAAAACCCAACCAAACCGATCCCACTCTAAAACACAAATCTTAAACGCAATCACGCAACATCACAACATCAGAGACACAACAGACGACTAGAAAGTGGTAATTGTTGAGTTGTCAACCATCATCAACCACCATAGTTGTGTCGTCTCTTCATAGTTAGAACTTTATATTGGGCATTTGGAAGAGTCGTTTATGTTTGAGTGAGCTTTAGCTTGTGAATCGAGCAGGTGAATCAAATATGCCATGTTTCCTTCTTTAGCGACGAGGCTCGCAACCTTGTTATCGTCTTCAAGAAGCTGATTGAAAGAGAGCTCCAAAGCCTACTTCATGAACTCGAAGTTGCCGATTCATAGTCGGGTGACGAAGCTAAGATAAACCATGGCGTTTGACTAGTGGAGGACGTTGAAAAGCAGGTCAAGGTCGCAGACCAGGTTAGAGAGGGAGGTAGTGTCGCGACAACGATTATGTCAAGCTCGCTCTGCATGTGGAGTATTCCCTTGGAGAAAGACGAGTGGTTACATTAGTGGGAGTGGAGAAGCACCGACAAGACCACCGGTTTTTACCGGTCTAAGCTTTTATCGGTCCATGCATTCAGAAGCATCCAACCTTCGAAAATTGGTGCCGGTCTGGGATGGAGCCCAACCCTACTTTCTTCAACGTTAAGGGTTAATGAAAGTGAGAACCGCTTTAATAGAAATCGTGAAACAATTCGTGTGTGAGTGTGTGCAGTGGCGGACGGAGAGGGGGCTAGTGGGGGTTGTTGCCCCCAGTGAATTTCTTTTTTTGCCTAACAGCTTCACAGCTTCATATGTGTGCCTAATGTTTTAGTCAAATTTGTCTCTAGTTATAACATTGACACATAAATATAAACCTATTGTGTATAAGCGGAAGCAGCCTCTGATTATGTCTTGACTCCATGTACGCTCGACCTCATTTAGACTTAGCTTGCAAAATGGGCATTTAAAACCAAATGGCTCAGAGGAAAGTAATTTAAAAACGTTAGAGTGAGTGGACAAAAATAAATTAAATAATTTAACAAATACATAACTTATATAATTTCCAACGTTTCAACTTTTAAAACTTAACAACATGCAACTTTAATAATCCAAATAATTTGAAATCCAGAATACCATAAAAATAGACAAACCAACCCCACTGGTTAATCAAATACAGAAATCTCGTAAGAAGAGATAAACCAGCCCCGCTGGTTAATCAATTACATAACTGAGAAAAATTAAAATAAGGGGATGAGTTATCACCATGTAGAAGGAGCCTCCAAGGCTAGGGTCGATGTGTCTCAGGCTATAGTAGCATCTCACGCTAAATGCTCAACTCACCTATGGTGAGGACCACTAATAAGGCTAGCTAGCAATAAATAATAATATCTGATCGGTGCCTCTTAGGCTATAGCGTCCAACGTTAAGCGCTATGCTCACATATGGTGATGACCGCTAATAAAACTAGCTAGTAATGAAATATAAGCTACCATATATTATGGTGACTAAAAACATACGAAACACTTAAATCCATTAAACTTCTTCAAGATTATACGAATGGTACGGTTCTCAACCGTACTTGAAAATCATCATAAGAAATTATATTAAAACTCAATGATGTGTCTCACACGTTAAAATATTCTCAAAATCATAATATAAGTGAGATTTAATTAACAAGTAAAATCGTAATTAATATCTCAAACCAAAATACTTGCTAAAATATTCTTAAGGTCAAAATCGATATTCCACAAATAAATACGAAAATTATAAATGGTGAACTACCGAAAATCTAATTTTCAGAAATCTTTTATAAACCTCGAAGTCCATAATTAAAATAATCATAATGAAATCCGGAATTTATAAAAATATCCAAACTCAAATACCAAATTAATAATCTGAGCTCAAATCTATAAATCATGACCAATCATTAATGAATGCTTCAAACTAAAATAATTTTCAAGATCATCTCAAAAGCCAAAATTATAATATAAGCTCTGAAAATAAAATAATAAATTATAGAATCTCGCATGCATATTTATTTAAAACCAAAATGTCCACTCACAAATATAGGCATAATCCCGACGATATTTGCATCGCTACTCAAGCGAGGTTCCTTGGTATCCAGGTACAATAAATATGCTTAGGACCAAACTTCAATTCCGAAAAATAAATACTTAAATATAAACACTAAAACTCTTCCGCTTAACCCACTACCTTTATTAGGGTTAAGCTTATCAGATTCACACCAAACTCCACCACAATCTTAATTCATCAATTCTAACATTCTAGAATAAATACCAAGAAAATCCAATGGCTGGATTTTCATTCTAACAACCGCCAAAATTCTCAATCTTTGAAAAATCTCAAACCTAACCTTAACTCCTCTAAAAATTTCAAACTTCACATCATTAAACTCCTCTCATTAAAACAAACTCAAAAACATGAAAAACTACCCTAAGCGGCTACGCCGGCGGCGGCCGGCAGCCGAACTCTGACGATCTTCATTGGCTACCAAATTTTGATACAATCTTCCTCTCAACATTCGAAACAACTTTCATAACTACCACATTGATCAATTTCAAGCTTAAACATGTCAATCGAATCAAAACAGAAAAACCCCCAATTCAAGAACCCTAGAATTTCAATCCTTCGATTCTCCTTACATAGCTCGAGTTAGGATGTATTCTTTTAGGGGTTTGCTGCTGGAAGTGAGAGCTTAAAGACGAGACCGACATCTCCGATTTTGGTGGCCGGAAAAAGGAGTTCCGGCGAGAACACCTCCGTAGTATAGCCGTGATTTCAAAGCGATTGTGCTCTCTCACGGTGGCGCGACACCGGCTGTCACCTACCTATACTTGTATAGGATGCTCCAAGCTTCAAATCGATACCAACCACGCCACCTAACTCGGCCGGATGACGGCGAACAGCGGCGAAGAAGTTTGGCGGAGGAGAGAGACGCGGGAGAGAAGAGAGAGAGAGGGAGGGTAATTTCTGACTTTTTACCTTACCTTGAATGGTAAGTTTCTATTTTTATACCCCCAACCAAAATAGTAACTTTCGTTTTTAGACCATAACTTCTTCATACAAACTTCGTTTTAAGCATGCCATGTATCCACGAACTCTGTTTAACATCATCTACGACTTTCATGAAAAAAGTTTTCCCGAATTCTAAATGGAAGAAAAAGTCAACTTTTAGAGTCTTAAATAGTAAACGGTTACTTAAAACGGTAAAATGTTAAAGTAACCCAAAAGTAAATAACTACAAATTGACTTAAGAACTTGGTTGTGACAAAAATCCTAGAGAATGGCGTCATTCCTTTCTTTTTATTCATGGAAAAGAAGAGTCATTCCACTTGAATTTGTCTTCCTTTGTTACACGCCGATCCATGTCTCACACAAATAGAAAGTCTTTCAAAAAACTTAAGGAAAATCAGAACATGAAAGTATCACATGTAGCAAGTTTCCTAAGTTAAAGTAAGAAAATTTCTTAAAATGAAATAGGAAAGCTTTCCAAATTAAAACAACTTTCCTAGACGACTTATCCATTGATTTTCTCATTTTTTGCACTATGGTGAGACTCCTTATTTGATTAAGACTCCTAGTTCGAGTATGATTCTTCTCTCGATGATGATTATGAGCGTCGTTAACTCCTGATGCAACTAGAATCCTACTTGGATTTGGACTCTGTTTCTTAGTTGGACTAGGAATCCTACTTCGATTATGATTCTTTACTTTTAGCCTTTTTTCTCTATTTATGATCTCAATGTCTCTACAATCACAAAACATGTCAGAAATATTATTATTAAGAGAATAACTTAGCCAAATAGGGTAGAAAACACATTATAAACGTAGCACGTAATGCTCTTATTATTGATCATGAAGTGCATTGACTAAATTTGGTAAATTGTATCCTGCAAGATAGACATCAAGAACTACGTGCACAAGAGTAAAGGGGTAGTTAACTAGTTATGCTTTAGAAGATTGCTACAAGCAAGCTTTTATCATCTGAATCAAGTCAGTTTTTACTTATGTTCGTTTTTTATTTCAATATATATTTCTGTTTCAAATCTGAAATAAGATTGTTATTGTTGTTCAATCGTAGAATAAGATTGTTATTGCTTTAGTATCCTACACGTAGTTCATATTCTTATATTGTTGTTGGTTAAGTATAAATTTATAATCATTGATTGTGATTTATCCATATCTAGTTTACCTTGAAAAAAAAAGAAAAAAAAAGAAAGATGATTACAATATCAACCAAGTGTCCAAGATGCAACAAGTCGGATGAAACTATACAAGGGTGTGTATTCCCTTGAGGGTGAATAATGACAACATGTTAGTAATTACAAGGGTGTGTATTCCCTCCAGGCCTCCACTGCATCTGAACAAGACTAAACTCCTATTTGGCACAAGAAATAGCTAATAGCATTCTTTGTTCTTCGGATTGAATAATCCAGCAATGGTGAACTTGACAACGCCCTGCAAAAAAATTGTCAACGCCATACAGGTCAGGTGGTATAATCTGAATTATGATGCAAGATGTAAACAAACATGAGTAATCAGAATCAAAACAAATCTTTCCGTTTTTGTATTGCTGCACTAGGTCACCAAACTAACATGATGACTGCCGATGAACACTAAAAACAGTTTTGATGCCATTCAAATGCTCATTACAAACCACAAAAGAAAGGGGCCAAAGGCAAACGAGGAATGCACAAATAACACAGGCACTCACCCAAACAAAGGTTTTAAATGAAAAGGCAGCTATCAACCTGGCCATTCTAATAAATTGACAGGATAGCCAGTGCCACCTTTACATAAGTCTTAAGTCTAAATCCACACCCACATTTACATGTTACCACACTTTCTCAGCCAATATGTGCAATGCCAGGCGCAGCCTCCTTTGAAACCACCTTGTCATCTTTTTCTTCGGAGATGAAATCTGAGCTGTCTTCAGCTCCCGATGTCCCATCATTCAAGTCTGCAGCCTGGTGATTCTTAAATAGTTCATCATTTTCTAGTTTAGCTAACTTCTCTTTTGATTCTCCCTTCAAAAGCTCTACCACTTCCAGTATAGTAGGTCTTCTCTCTGGTTGATTGTGAGCACATAGTAGGGCAACAAAGACAACTCTTTTCAGCTCATCCTCCACATACTTGCCGTTGAGCTTGGGATCTGCTATTTCATCAAACTTCCTCTCGCAAGCCAATGGCAGTGCCCAATCAGTAATTGTGCGTTTCATTGTTGCACTCAGTTTCTCAATGGGTTTCTTGCCACTGGCAAGCTCTAGTAGGAGAATGCCAAAGCTGTAGACATCACAACTCTCTGATGCTTTCCCCAACATTGCATACTCAGGTGCAAGGTAGCCAAGGGTACCCTTAACTCTTGTGGTCACATGTGTAGCACCATCAGGGATTAACTTTGCAAAACCAAAATCAGCAACTTGTGCCTGGAAATCTGAGTCTACCAACACATTGCTAGCTTTGATGTCTCTGTGGATTATATGTGGGGTTGCATGGTGGTGAAGATAGCTGGACAGATGAGTAAAGAGTTGATATGAGAGTGAATCACAAATTCACAATTATAGAGAGATTAAATAATTGGGTGCAGTACTTACGCAATTCCCTCAGCAGACCCAATTGCAATATTCATCCGTCGAGTCCAGTCAAGAAGGCATTCAGCTGAGTGCTGACCATGAAGATGAGAAAGCAAGCTCAAGTTTGGCATGTAATCATATACAATTAAACGCTCTTGTCCTTCTGCACAATACCCACGTAAACTGAGCAGATTCTTATGCCTAACTCGTGCCAGTATCTCAACCTCAACTGCAAATTCCATCTCTGCTTTGTTACTCCAGACCTTTAACCTTTTGACTGCAATCTGCATAAAAACGATTCAGAATTACAAAACAAATGATCCAATACACAAGTAAATATAGGCATCAAAAAGCCCAAAAAATTTCACAACCATATAATACAATTTCCACAGGAAGAGTAATTTAAGGAAAGCCCATAACTGACAGCAAATCAAACATGTCATAAGATTTAAATAGTCTAGAGAAGTCTCAATTCCCAGATAGTATTAAGGAGTTCCCTTTCAAGAAACTGCTTATAGTGGTGTTAAGATTACAGTGTAACATGGCTCCGCTCATGCTTTACGTCACTAGTAGAGTTACTACTGGAACAAAAAAATTCAAGTACTTCAGAAGGCTGAGTCAATACTGTGAAGGAACAATTTCTTGCATACTTCTGCTTGAAGCAAAGTCATGGTGAAGATTAAAATAGAAGATAAATTTGAACAAGTGTCCTCTCTCACATTTCTAGATCCTCATCACAGCGATCAATTTTATCAACAAACTGAAACATTAGTTTTAACCAGCAATATCCGTAGGCGTATGCAGCTTGGCACAATTGTATAGCTTGCTCTAAGTGATCTAGAAGTCCTAGGTTCCTAATAGAAAATTCCTCTGCAGAGCCCACATTGGAGAGATATGCACTAGGTCGACTTTTTAGTAAGTATATCTAATATGACCAAATAATCAGATACTGTTGATATAAGAGTGAGAATGGCAGGTGGCACATAGTGAAATCAATATTCAATACAAAACATGCCTGATGTGTGGTAGCTATAGGTCAAGCTTGAGATTGCAACATTGACACTTAACATCTCCCTTCTCTTAGAACTTCAGCAATGTAGCTGCTGATTTTGCTTCACATTGTTCAGTGAATAGTGTCCCTAAAGTAAATCATCCGCTCATATGATTGGTTCTATGAATGACACAAACCTTACCGGAACACTACAGAGCTTGTGGTTACACTTCTCTACATAAATCTCCTACAATATAATCTCCTGAATATACTCCATGAAATTGTTCAGCAACTTGTCAGAATACTACAATGCTCCTGGTTACATTTCCTATTAGTTTTGTGTTCCAAAATCTAATCTCTTCACTGCATTCCAACATGAAATGCAATTCTCAGAGATTTTGATGTTGGAAGAATACATTGTAGCAAAATTACTGTGAGGCATTTTATGATGGAATATTGTCAAGAGAAAGCTAACATAGCATGTTGGGACCAACTATGAAATAAGCAAAGATTATCTCTAGATTATCCTACACTGAAAAGTTCGGTAGAAAAATTGGCAAACCAAATCCAAATAAGATTACTTCTAAGAGGAAAGCTATTATAGCATGAAGTTGGAACCAACAAGATCTTATCCAGACAGTATCCAGATGTTATGTACTTACTATTACAAATTATCAATGTCTACTGCTGCTTTTATGAGGGAAAAAAGAGTTAACTGCAACTACCCTATTGACGATATGGCAGGTCTACAGATGACCTTGTACCTACCAGCTCTACCCTTAATTGGTCATTTCATACCTATTTCTAAGTTCTAACGTGTCAACATTTTTTTTATATTTATTGCTAAAACTACCAGATTCATCAGGTGTACGCATAACCATATCAAAAACCAAATGAAAATGCAAAGTACAGTAAGTGTCCTATAAATGAAGTAAAATACTAAGAAAACCAAATAAGAATGCAGAAATCTAAAGTTCAATGATGTGGAAGCCAATACATAAATGAGGATTTCAGACATCCAACTTGATGGTCAAGCAATAGTAATATTTTCTTTATGAGTAGATTTGATTGATGAATGTTCTTTGTTCTTTGTACGTTTGTAATGAATCCATGACCAATCAATTATACTGTTAAGATTAACCGAGTATCAGTAGAGTTCAGATTGGATTTAAAAAAAAGAAAAGAAGTAAAGTTAGTGATGATTACTTGTGATCCATCCCAGAGCTGACCCCAGTAAACACTTCCAAATCCTCCTTCTCCAAGTTTGTTGTCATAATTAAAGTTGTTTGTTGCCGCATGCAGTTCCTTCAAAGAAAAGATCCTCCATGTTGGTTGCTTCTTTCCTTTTTGTTTCCTGTACATCAGATTCCATTCAAATCATAGCATGAGGTACATATTACTAAAATAGAAGCCACTTAATGAAGAAGCAAATTTCCAACGCCAACAAACTCTA
This sequence comes from Fragaria x ananassa, assembly GCA_034370585.1. Lineage (NCBI taxonomy): Eukaryota > Viridiplantae > Streptophyta > Magnoliopsida > Rosales > Rosaceae > Fragaria > Fragaria x ananassa. The sequence goes on from CP139752.1 coordinate 20,207,299, forward strand.
TCGATAATAGCAGAAAACAGCAGCGCTGAAAGGAATCAAAAACTAAGAATCAAAACACCGGATGGGTAAAGCTCAGTACACGTTTCTCGCTTGTTTGAGAGGTGGACAAAATGGAATAAAAAGAGGCATCACCTATTAAAAATATTGTAAGCGGGAAGTTTACTGGAAATAGAAGAAATCAAAGAAAGAAATAAGAACAGTATTCTACTCAATTCATTGATGTGTGTTTGTAAACTGTTTACTCGATCATCCCGATTCCAACCTAATATCAATTTTGCCCCCTTTTACATAGCAATCAACAGTCACCACTAATAAACTCCTCTTATTCTCACTCATTTTCCTGGCCTTAAACCCAGACTCCGCCATCATTTTCTTCTTCTTCTTCTTTTCTAGTTCAGAAAGACAGAAACTCATCCCCACAACTCTACCAGAACTCTCAGTAACACCTATTCTTTTTGTCTGTTTTAGTTTGAGCTAAACCCAGAACACAAATCCTTTTCTTTTCCAGATAAGAAACTCAATCCCTTAGTGGTGTTTCTCCAAAATTAAGCTCTAGTTAAATAACCCAGAAATGCATAAACATTAGTTCAACAAACCATTCTATTCTTCCTAACACCCACGAACTTGTCCCCAAAATCAGAGATAAACCCAGAATCAAAACCCACTTAAAAAACTATAACAGAACAATATTCCAATTTCAGAATCAATAGTTCAATTATAACAATAAAGCAAAACCAACCAAGAGCAACAATGGAACCAAGAATTCAAAATCAACTCGGAAGCAATAATCAAATAAAATCAATGATTAACGTACCGATCGAAGTTCTTTCCACAGCAAAGCATTCTACAAAAATCCATAACCAAACTCAAACCCTCCACGAATAGACACAGACCCAGTAATCAAAATCAGGTCTTCTTCGGATTCTAAAAGCTCTGTTCTATTCTGCTGAACTGTAAGGCTGGTTTGGTCAGTGGAGTAAAGAGAGAAAGCAAAAGCGACAGAGATGAAGACGGTGAGATGCGAAGCTTGGTGGTTGGGTCATTTGCTTGCTTCTTCTTCTTCGTCTTATTCGTGAAGCTTTCTGCGTTTCTAAGTATTGGGTCCACCTGTTATCACTCTCTTTCAAGTACTCTTACCATTTTCAAACCGCAGACATGTTTGGGGGCCGCCTTTGCAAATTTTTTATGTTAAATCTTATTGCACTCTCTTTGTTTTTGTTTTTGTTTTGTTTTGTTTTTTCATTTTTACTTTTTAATTTTGAACAAATATTATATCAGGTTAAAAAGAAATTGCTGGTTGTGTGACTTGTGTCAAGTGAGAGATGTCGTGAACTCGATCTATAATACACTTATTGAAGTGTGCTGTGTTAATTTGGTGTAAGCACTTCTCAATATAGACAAGCACAATTGGTTGGATTTTAGTTATAGATGCTGAAAAGAAATGTAGCTATATTTTGTTATATGTTAACCAAATCAAAATTGCATAGGGCCAATCCATTTTTAGTCGATTTCAATTGTATTAAAAAGCCAACAACACGTGTCTTACCATCACTCTCATAAAGATCAGTAACGCACTAACGCATCATCACATTAAATTAAAGAGGAAGATGAGCCCTCAATGTTGTTAAGAGGATAAACTTGTCTCATGTTTTTAAATATTACTCGCTCAAGCTGATTGTAGCATTTTTTTTAGTTCTTAAGTAGTTAAGTTCAACAATCTAAGACCTCTCGACTCTTCGATTACTACGTGTTTGGTTCAAAATAATTCTAAGCAACAATGATAGATCTATGATACTAGACGACTCTTAGTGAACGGGGATCCATGTTACTTCAAATTCTTCATATGATAAATCTATTTTCAGTTTCTATTATTTATCTAATCAACTAAGCTATGAGATACATATGTTTCCATTCGTTGGAAATTTTATTCCATTGATTTTTTTCCATTTAAAATTGTTCGTGGCCAAATAGCTTGATAGCTATACAAGGTAATATATCATTGTTTGTCCCTGAACTCTTAACATAAATGTAATCTTGTTTTGGTTCATCCTATGTCCTGTTCGTTTTGGATTCGTCTTCTTCTGGATAGAGATGATCTTTCCCTTGTTATATTTGAAGACAATATCTACTGGTTTTTGCAAATTGAACTCTGTTCCCAGATGGTTGATTCCTTGGATGCAGTGATTTTCAACTCTTTTTTTGTCATTTATTTTAGATTGGGATGGCACTTCTTGACCGTTGCAACGTTGTTTGTGATGAAACTACAAAGAGTTGGGCAGAAGAAACACCAAGTAGGTAATAGAATATGCCAAAGTGGTTGGAATCAGTTGGCTAAAGATAGTAACAGAACCCAAAAGATTCTGTAAATAAACAATAGTTGAAAGACAAGCAACATAACTCAAGTGATAATAGAAAAATTGTGGATCCGAAAGAGATAATGGTATATAAAATCTTGAGATAGAGACTCTGAGTGGGGAAAATGGGTTTCATGCTTTGGCGTCTTTGAGAACAACACAACATAAATGAGAAAGCTTGCGTCAAGAAAACCAGAATAAGCAGCGGCGGCGACGGCAGAGAGAACCTTTAAGAAGGAAGCTGTACGTCTTTTTGTGGTATCATGTATCGATCACGTCCGTCGTCGGTATGGAGTTGAGCCTACAAATTGAGAATACACAATAAATAATAATAAGTTAGTTATAAGTGAGTTGAGTTCATGACTTCTTACTTACAAAATTAGTAAATAAATTAGACGGAAGGAAGTTAAATCATTACATTATGAATTTTAAGTAATCCAAAAACAAAACATTTGTTATTTTGATAAACAAAACACATTATTTTAGAAATAAATTCTAATTTTAACCAAATACGTTCGTTAGAATAATGTATTGCAAGTACCGAAAAATAATACTACTACTTAACAAGAAGAGACTACTTATATGTTAAAATTCACTTCATCGCATATTCAAGGGGAGGTTGAGCTTGCAGAATCCTCACCTCTCAATGGGGCATAGTGATATACTGGCATGACATTATGGTCCAATTTAGCATATACCTCCTCTGGTAAGTAAGGATACCCCATCAATCATTGATGTCAGACCAGTGAGGCAGTGCTTTTGGTGAGTTCTACTCCTATACAAGACAATACCTTCCAAAATATAGGACCTTCTATATATGAAAAATCGGCTGGCTCTATAAAGACATGGGAATAATGCATATTATTGAGCTATTATTGTACTTAAAGAGTGACATTTATAGAAGAATGCAGCTTGCTACTCTTGGATTTACATATATGGATTATTTCCTCTCACAGATAGGCTTGTCTTCTTCCCTTTTTCCTTCCCTTTTTCTGTTGTTTTCCTGCAACATATGTTTGGTGGATACCTTAGCTTCGAAGGTATCAACTGATCTACTAGTGTTCTATGACTTGTATCAAGAAAACTGTTCTACTTGTATCAACATGGTCATCATACAGCTTTGCAGTTGAAGGATATTTTCATTATTTGGGATGACCAAGTATATATTACACTGTACAATACATGCCCATTATTTCAAGCCAAAAAGGAAACTCTTATGCCCTAGTTTATGTTGCAGTAGCTCAACAAAGAAACTTGTAAACTGTACCAGATTTGAATGGCTTCTATTCTTCAATCTTCATGGCCTCGGTCTCGGTGGTTCGCATGGACCAATCCCAGAACTGGAAGAAGAATCCAAATTATCTTCAAAGCCACTATTACCATTATAACAAAGCCCTGAATTGTTGTAAAGCCTAAGCTTCCTTCTCATCCTCCAAACCATTTCTCTCCCAAATGGAATTGACCCAACTAGTGCATTGTCGTTTAATCTCAACTCAGCGACGCTCTTAAGCTCTCGGAAGCTATTTGGGATTGAACCATTCAGCTGGTTCCCATCAAGATGAAGCACACGAAGGCTTGGCAAGTTACCTAACGATGGAGGTATAGGACCATGTAGATTCATATTTGATAAGATTAGAATCATTAAGCCCTTCATACCTTCAAACCCTTCACTTGGAATTTGCGTTGGTCCCATAGGGTTTCCTTTGAGGTTTAGAGTTTGAAGAGACACCAGGGTTCCAAACCATATCGGGAGAGGACCCTTGAGGCGATTGTAGCTCAAATCCATGAGCATGAGGTCTTTTAGGCCGCCCATGGAGTCGGGTATCGATCCGGTGAGCCGGTTGTGGCTCAAATCCATCTTGAGGAGAGCAAGGCATGATCCGATTGAAGAGGGGATTGAACTGGCTAGAAGATTTTGGCTCATGTCAAGGATGCTCAAGATAGGGAAACTGAAATTGGGTATTGAACCGGTTAGAGAGTTGCTGCTCAAGTCTAACGACCTTAGACCGGTGATACGGTTTAGTGAGACCGGAATTGAACCGTTGAGATTGTTTTTGTGGAGGTCGAGAACCTTTAAACGGGTGAGATTGCCCAGCTCAACAGGTATAGGACCCACATGTCCGTTATCTCTAAGCACCAGGGTTTGGAGAGTGGGACCTAAGTGGCCGAGAAATGACGGGATCGGTTGCGGGTTGTAACTAAAACAACGGTAGAAAAAAAGGGTTCGGAGGTAAGGGAGCCTAGTGATGGATTCTGATATGTGAGACCGGGTCGGGTCGCAAGTCGGAAAGGCGGTGTCGTCAGACAGGGCCCCAAAAGAGAGTGAAACAACGTGGAAGACGTCGTCCTTGTCGGGCATGCACTCGATTCCATGCCAACGACCGCGACACACGTCTGGGATGTCCGTGGCCCAATCATTGCCTGTGGCACGCATGATGTCGTAGACGGCTTCTTGCTCATGGGCATCGGTTCGAGCCCCGTCTTTGTTGATGGAGAACCCGGTCTGCGGCCCATCTACCAAGGCGTTGGGCGGGCCTGAATCGGACATTATCACCGTGAAAGGCATGGCCGACGCCCAAAGACACATGACAAAGAGCAGCAAGAGTAATGATGGTGGTGTGGAAATGAGTGACATTTTGTTTAGAAAGAGTATACGCACTAGTTGTTACGGGAGTGAATGAGGGAGTGAGTAGTGACTAGTGCAAGTTTGTGGTGGGATTGTGAGAGATGGGAGTTGTTGAGTGTGTTGAGTCTATATATAACGGTGAGCTTGCAATTAATGGTATATGGATTGGTGCGTGGGAGTTATGGAATCACGGGAAATGGAATGGAAATAAATACATGGTACTTTTGAGCATTCATTTTCTTCACGGGAATTGAACCAAATTTAATTTGGACTGGGGACAGTAACTAGACCCTGTTAACTTCATCACTCATCAGTTCATGACTTCATGGTGATGAAATCCTTCACTTTGTAGTTTCGGACTTGGTAACCGATATAACTGACGGTGGACACCAGAGTGAGTAGTAAAATATTGAAGATGTCAACATTTCACAGCAAACCTTTTCTTTTTAACCATGGGAGAATGAGCAACTATCAAAACAAGGCATACTACCTTTGATCCACTCCTAGTATAGCCATAGACATCCAAGGGAAACTCCATTAATTAGGAGGGCAAGACAAGAAGCAAAACCAGATGCAACGTATGGAGTACATTCGGAGGTTTCAATTCATATATCATGACTCTCGAGGTTTAAAGACAACAGCACCGGTCTTTTATTTAAAACAAAAAACAAAAAACAAAAAAAATCATAACCCTCGAATCAAATACATGTTTCTAAACACTCACACTATAATGATAGTGTATTTACATGTAACATAACTGTATGTCTAGTTTCTAATGGTTAGAATTATCACAATCGAAGATCCAGTTTTAAAAATATGAATTAAATACAGGAACGAAATCGACCAAGAAAAGTAAACTGTATAAATGAGATGGGTTGAGGTAAAACACAAGAACAGAACTAATTGACCTCGTATACTTGATCAACAGCAAATTCTCATATGTGAGAGATCAACAGTACAGAAAATAGAGAACATCATGTCACCCACTGATTTTCTACACTCCAAATCCATGATATGCTTTAGCTCGAGACATTAACTGGTGTACAATAAATATGTTTATAACTAAAGTACCTCAGATTTGAGCAGCTTATTTATCTCACTTCGATTGTTCATCAGTCTATTATGCAAGAAATAACTATATATAAGGGGGAACTTAGAGAGACTTTATTTAACACACAAACTGTTACTTGCAAATAAGAAACTTCCACATCTATGTTGGCACGAAGATTTTGTGAAGCATCATAGAAAAGAATCAGAAGAAAATCATTCTTTGATTCTGGACTCAGAAGATTCAGAGAGACAATTATGACTTATGGCACTACAAAAAAAAAATTCAATTAGCCACCGGAAATCGCCACGGCTCGGATTTGCCGTCGCCATTGATCCTAAATTTGCGACAGCGCAGCGACGGTAAACACACCGTCGCTAAATCAATATCAGTTTGCGACGGCAACATCTTGCTGTGGCAAAATAACACAAAATTTGTGACGGCAAACTGGCACCGTCGCGTCTGTTTTTATCAACGGCGACGACATATGAGTGTCGTGGCAAGAAACCATTTTTTATTTCTGATTTGATGCTACGGTTGCTTTTGTCGTCGCCTATGTCCTTTCAACGCCAATTATCCCGCCTTCTATTTTGACGAAAAAAAACCCAATTTTCTGAAACTAAAACCACTCTCTCCTCTTCAGACCCATTTATCCTCTCTCTCTTTAGACATTCCCTCGTCCCAGAAAACCTAATTCAAATCTTCAAACTGATTTTGCCCATCGTTTCTCTTCCTATTTCTCTACTCTCAATGTCTAATTCATCTACTTCCTCAAAGAACAGAACTCTCAGTCAAAGAAAAGAAGTTTGAGTCAGCCCTCTTGGTTTCGTCTCCTCCCGCTCAGACCCTCACGATTACAACTAATCGAAGAAACTGGGTTCGATTTTGATGAGGTAAAACCACTCTCTCCTTCTTTGATTCTGTTTATTTTAGTGAATTCGAGTTGGGTTTTTGGTTGAATTGAGATTAGGAACTAGGTTCTGGGTTGTCTTCTTGGGTTTTTGTTTTAGTTTCTGGGTTTTCGTTTTAGTTATGCACCTGCTAAAAGAATGTAAACAAGCCAATGAGGGCATATTGGAAACTTGCGCCGGGGGGGGGGGGGGTGTTCTAGACCGTAGAAATGACATAGACTTATCCTTGTTTCTGATTACAAGTTCCTTTAGTTTGGAATTTGGATATTATGTTATTAACTTGGTTACGTCTGATCCATAGACTCCATATTGTAGGTATGTCCAATCATTATGGAAATGGATTGTAATGGTCTCTGGGGGTCATCTATAAAAGGTTGGTGTTTCTTTATTAATTAAATAGGATTCTCCACATTGTTTGCTGCAACAGATTTAGTCTAAGTGTTGTCCTGTATTCAATTTTAAATTTAGGTTTAGGTTGGTTTGTGGAATGACATAACTATATGGCTTTCTTCTTAGAAATTTCAATACTAATCATTATTTCAACTGTTATTCCTACACAAGTTATGGGTATGAAAAATTGAACTCTTGTTTGTTGGTTTTGCTTCATTGAAACACTAATAGCCTTGCTAACCTGTGAACCAATTATTTGCCTGTGTCCCTATTAGAATGACCATTGCTCTTAGTTTATGAATAACCTCTATTGTGCACTTGTAAATCACATGGCTATTAAGTATGATTTTGAGTTGGATCAGTTGATATGAATTCTAAATTCATGCTTGTTTTGGTTAGGTTAGGTCCAATGTTGTTATTTTAGTCTTTTACACCACCACTTTAGACAAATTTCAAAGTTGTTGCTGAACCATCTTTCCATGTTCATATTATTTTGTCATTCATGTATTTTGATTCAATACATGTATGTGCAGCAAAAGTTACTTATTAGTCAATTAACTGGCCTAGCTTCTTTGTGTAGTCTATTTTTGTTTTCATCTTATATCTATTTAGCTGGTTTCCATATTCATATAACTTCTTTTTCTGGGTTTGGTTGACAAGTGCTTGATGGTTGTTATTGGGAGAATGCAGTGTAGTTTGGTAGAATGTGGTGTAGTTTCGATTTAGTCATGCATGACAAGTGCTCGTTCCTCTTCCTATTTCTCTACTTTCAATCTCTAATTCCGTTTTGTTGTTTGCTTCATTAATATAGTTTATAAGAATTTATCAGGAAAAAGTTTAAAGCTTGATAGATAAATAAGAAGGAATAGTACATGATTAGTATTCGTTGTAGATTTATTAGTTGTTTGCATATGACGGGGTATTGTTACAAAATTTATGGCTGTGCTAGGGTCAAGCTTTGATTATGGGAAGTAAATGAGATTTTAAAGTTGGGTTTTCCCAGGGGATTAAAGTATCAGATCAATGAGTGAGTAGGAATGGTGGGGCCTTTATTTTTCTCAAATGTGATATGGGTAGAGTTTCCTGCCTCCTAAAATTGTAAGGCTTAGCTAAAGGACCAGATTCGACCTTGGGTCTGGGAAGGTCTAACTTTTCAGTGTTGGTCTCAAATTATTTGATATCTCATTTTTTGAAATCTAGTTTGCTTAATGAGAGAAATTTATAGTTGAAAAGTAAAATTTGTATAGGAAACATTACTCTCATGCACTTGATGAATGTAAAGGTTAGTACTCCATACAATTTTACTGTATCATATAGTGGATCTTTTAATTGCTTTGTGTTTTCAAGAGGGATCTCCAAAAAATTGAGGTAACTATGCCCCGGTATGTCACATTTCGTAATACTGTATACAAAATTGAAGAGACTAATTTCAAACGAATAAAATGACATCCAAGTACTTTACCTTCAATAAGAATGAAACCCTCTCTAGCTATCGCTATGAGAATTTGACTACTTATTGCTATACAAATGCAGGACCAAGACAGCAGAGCAATAAGAGATTGCTTCTAGCTTTTAGTAAGGTTTTGGTATTCACTAATCAATAACTCCAATATTCAATATGGCTAACAATCAGGGAGTTGACACATTTTCTGTCTATTATTGTGAGTGAATGAAATTTCTTTTTTCGGTTTGGTATCCGCTGTTGTGTATGAACTAATATGACCAAGACTGAATCTCTTGTGAATGTGAATAAATGTTTGTGGCTTTTCGATTTAGTTCTGTTACTAGTGTAAGACCAACATTATGCAGAAACATATGGTTGATGGTTAAACATTACAGTTTCGTATTGTCAAATTTGTTACTATTAAGCTATCCTAAGTAAATTTATGTATATGATGCTTGGATAGTTAATGAAGGGATGACTTTTAGCTTTGCATATATATATGGTTGATGGTTAAATCAATGCAGTTTCGTATTGTTAAGTTTGGTAATTTGTATACTTGTTTCAAGTAACTGCTTTTACTATTCATATGCCTGAATTAACTATGTTTGTGGTTTTGATGATTCTAACAGTAGACTTTCTTGTTTAGTTATTTGATTTTGGGGTTTGAGCATACTTAGTAAGCTATCTATCTGTGTCTTCAAATTCTGATGAACATGAAAACTCATTTTCTTCTCTCTTAATTTCACTTGTAGAAGCAATGCAGAGATTACTTGAGAATTGAGATAGAAAATCTAAGTTAAAGTTTGGATTAAGAATACTTGTCTCACTACGCCTTTGATTTCAGGCACACCAAACTCATCTCAAGCTGAAGAACTGACCCTGAAGTTGCAACCACTTGTCTGAAGATCGACTCATCATGAATACAGCAGGAAACTGTTAATGGTGAGACCGGTGGAAGACCAAAAGCTCACAGCTATAAAAGACCGTGTTTTTCATGATGTTATTGGAGAGGATGGTCATGGTTATTGTCGTACCTATGGTTCTACTGTGCCTCGCAATTTGGTATATCCACAAGAACCATTGAAAACTGCTGGTAGCAATGACCTTATAGCCAAAATCACTGAAGAGGTAACAGAGAAACTGAAAGAGTCTTTCGATAAGAAATTGGAGGATGCTATTAAAATGCTTCAAGCTCAAATTGCCAATAATATGGATTGCACAACTGCACAGGGGGGAAGAAACACAATTGCACATGGATTGGTTAGTAATTTTTTAGATACACCGCCTTGTTATTCTTTCAAATTTTGAAATACTTTTACTTGATGTACACCTGAATTAATTATGTTTTGAGACACTTTGATGTTCTAAGTCATAGAAATTCTTTTTTGTTAGAATGAATATTTTTGAAGTATGGTTTAGTATGAATTAGGGTGAAGGTACTTGATTTACTTGAATCTAGATATGGCTTTAAGCATTAGGGTTAATGCTTGAGCATGCAGACACTTTGATGGTCTAAGTAATGAAAATTCTTTTTTATTAGAATGAATATTTTTGAAGTATGGTTTAGTATGAATTAGGGTGAAAGTGCTTGATTTACTTGAATCTAGATATGGTTTTAAGCATTAGGATCAATGCTTGAGCATATAGACACTTTGATGTTCTAAGTAATGGAAATTGCCCATTTTTTTATTATGAATATTTTTTAAGTATGGTTTAGTATGAATTAGGGTGAAGGTGCTTGATTTACTTGAATCTAGATATGGTTTTAAGCATTAGGGTCAATGCTTGAGCATGCAATAGGTTTTTGTTTTCATCTTTCACTTCAAATCAGACAACTAATTATAGAAAATGGTCTCATTTATGCAATAGGTACCAGCTAATGCAACAAGTGGTCATGAGGCTAGGAGGGAGTCCATAGGAGAGGGAGATCCAGAGGCCACTGCCCATTTTGATTCAGCTTTTGATGATGTCACTGGTCACCATGATCCTCCTGCATGATTTAGGTTTATGTCATATTGTTGTGTTTTAGAATGTGTTAGAACAAGATTATGTTAGAATAATGTTGTCCCTTTATGAAGCTCTTTTTATTGTTGTAGCACTTTGTTGGTATGGTTTAAGTTCCATCATGTGGAATAATGTTTATGTTGGATAATTTGGTTATGAAATGAATGTTGGTCATTGTGTTGATTTTGTTGGAATGAATGCTAGTTGATGGTGGTGTTAGTACCTTGTTGATTATGGTTGTTGCTATTGTGGATTGAATGAGATTTGAATTTGTAGGTTTCTGGTAAAAATGAGATTTGAAACAGCTGTGATAATAATTTCTGCAGTTGGCGACGGCATAGTCTGGTCGCCAACATTTTGACATTTTTTGCAGTTGGCGACGGCAGAGTCCCGTCGCCAACTTTTTGGCATTTTCTGCAGTTGGCGATGGCAGAGTCCCGTCACAAATGGTTTTGGCGGGAAAATTCGAAAATTCAAGTTCACATTTGAAATTTTTTAAATATCACGCCGTCGCCAGTAGAGGTATTTGCGACGGCAAGTTCAGTAGCTAATTTCCGTCGCTAATTAAGCGACGGTTTTTACCGTCACTATTTGTCGTCGCAAACATGGTTGTGACGGCTCACTGCCGTCGCCAAAAGCAACGGCCACGCCCTCAACGGCGACGGTAAAAATGCCGTCGCCACGCCGTCGCCGTTGGTCTTTTATGACGGCATAATGACTTTTGGCGACAGCATTTTGCCGTGGCTAACTGAATTGATTTTTGTAGTGTGGAATGATAGAAAAAGAATGGAAAAACTGGAAATGAAGGAATCAATCCAGCAACTTAAATCAGTTTGATGACATCCAATTTCTAAGCATCAAGCAATCCACATTAGAGCCGATGATGCCATCTTAAGTCTGTTAATACAATTGAACTATTGTCCTAGTCGTAGACTTTCGTTAGAATTTGATCTGGTTTAGCAGTAATAGGTATTTGTGGGGCAAAACTGTTGATCTCTACTTGATATATTGTTTCATTTACCTACGAACAACTGAAAAAGTTGACATTTTTCGCTTGAGCAGCACTGTCTTGTATTTACAAATGAGTGCTAACTGCTAAGTAAGACTGACACTCACCCCCTCTAAGAAAAGGAAGTGTCATTTTATCTTTTACAATCAGCAATATCATGCTCATATGTTTGACTTTACGTAGATATAGAATTGGAAGCTTTCCCGAAGTGAGAAAGAGAAACATAAGTTGGGGGATATAACACACCATTAAATTAGTCCAAGATGGTTTTTATCTACTAAATAAATCTTGATAAGTTTTTTCAACGAGTCTGATCCTCTCATGCTCCACTGAGAGTATCATTGTTTATCCAACTAGAGCACTGTTTTAAAATTATTTAATATATATATATAGGGAGCTGAAATTCACACTCCCAAAAATACAATCCACACTCCCTTTGAATTTTTTAATAATATTTCTTTTGCAACTCTATTGTACTTCCTCAAATGCCCTCAAGTTTTTTTTTTCTTCCGTCTTTTGCAACTCTCTTTTGCTTCTCCGATAACCACCAAATCTCTTCTTTGGTATTCATTGAACAATTCATATAACGGTTGGAAAGATCTGGATTTATGATTCTGCATGTACATCACAAGAATTTTACAACAACTTCGATACCCTGCTAATTATAATTGTAAGAAATTGATCCTAAAATCAAATAACAATGCAAGCCAGAAACTCATCCAATTATCATTTGCAACCCAGAACTACCCTCCTCCTGCTCTCCAGTTGCTTGATTGAATCGAGTCGATTCTCTCCTCCACAAGCTGAGTGATTGAAGTTCCCCAATGCATCATCATCAAAATGATCTTCGCCATCTTTACCATTCATTAGCATTAACACCAACCTCATCATTACCAAAAAAAATGCTGCTGATCCTCACCAGTACGCTCATTCTTAATATCACTACGTCTCCCAGAAGGACTATTCTCATCTAATTTCGGTGACGATTCCACCGCAACCTCAACTTTTTCATCCTTTTCATCTAAAATTCTTTGAATTCTCATCAACACTAATATACTAACAATACTGACCTCTAACGCACCAGCATTGCCAAAACTCACTTCATCTACCTCCCTCTCCCCCTCCAAAACCTCATCTCTCCTCCCTAATTCACCACCAAAATCCTCCTCTACTTCATTCGAACTCATCGCCCTCGTTTCGGAACCAACCGCATTGCTATCCTCGTTAAATTTGGACCCTCCCTCAGATCTTTCACCTAATTCCGCCACCACCAACCCACCACAACCTCCAAAACCTTCTGGAAGCTTCCACTCTCGGTGTTCCTCCTCAATTTGATTGTGGCAGCGTGCGGCGTCGGCATCGACCTGGAAGCAACGACCTCGAAATTCTCCTGACATAATCGTCAGGGAAATCACCGGACCTGGCTCGGCTGTACAAATTCAAACCCGGCCGGACCTCCTTCTCCTCCAACTAACTCGACCTTCCCGCGGCCTCGGTTCTGACGCTGGCGACGAAGACGACGTCGCTTTGGGGCAATCTGGGATCGGACACGAGGAACTGAGATAAGGCGGAGCTACTGCGCGGGGAGGAAGAGGGGGACACTGACGTGGAGTCGTCGAGAATTTCGTCGATCGTGCGGTGAGGGACGGAGGTGGGGCGGGCGTCGGAGTCGGAGGAAAGGTGGGAGTTGAGGTCGAGAGAAAATATTATTTCAAAGGGCATTTTTGGAAGTAAGAACATAGTTGAGATGAAAAATTATTATAAAATTTAAAGAGAGTGTGGATTGTATTTTTGGGAGTGTGAATTTCAGCTCCCTATATATATATATATTAATTTTCAGGGTCATGCTGGTGCAGCTATAGCATATGGGTCTCTTCTTCTTCAAGGTCTGTTCTTCCCCACCGTGCTTCTTTTAAGTACTGGCCATAGCTTTATCTTTATGTCAATGAATGGTGATTCTTTGTATGCATATATATAATGGTTGCTTGCAGCCCGACTTGTATTCCATTCCCAATTTGTCAAGAATTTTTACCCTTAGGTGGCATTTGCATGTCTTGGGTGTTGAAGTCCCAGAATCTGTGACAAAGTTGACTTCAAAAAGGGATTCTTTAGCCAGAAAGGCAAGAAAAGATGCAGAAAGCCTCGTAAGAGACCAGGCGGGAATGGTAAGAGAGCGGTTTCAGATCGCTGCAAAAGCAGGATGTGATCTTGGACTCAAATGTTTGGAGAGACTTGACGAGGAAGAGAAGCATCTATTGACCGGAAGCGAAATGGTAGAAAATGCGTATGGAGGAAAGAAGGTGTGTGAATCGTTCACTATACCGACCAGATAAAGTTGTAGAGTTATCCTCGCATGTCATAATTTGTTGGGGGATAACTTGTGTCATAACTGATCGGGGTCCATGTATACATGATACAGGCGAATATGAGAGTTCGACTCCTGCTCTACTAGGCATGAAGCTTGATTATCCTCAAGATTTACCATGATTCATGATTAACTAAAAATGTTATAGTGCAATATACAAGCATTTTCGACATATTACAATAGCCAAATGCCATGTTATTTCTTGATTTCATTAGAATTTCTCCAAAGCTTGGATCATCACAGATGTTGTATTTGGATTATCACTTACAAATCCTCATAAACAATTCTCCAACGATCTCCTAACAATCTTCTCATTGTAAAATAGCTATCCGTAAATACATCACTTAATGTTGCACAAAGGAGTGTTGTGCGGAAGACTAAGGGAGAGAATAGTGTGTGTTGAACCACAAATGACTTTTAATTACCTCCAACATCTTACAAGTAGTTGTTGAGTTGATAATAGATTGATCTCACAGTAGTTGAGTTAAAAACGACATTGTTGTAAACTTTGATATAAGATTGAATTGATAATCTTGCTTAGCGCTTTTAAGTCTTTGAAATTTAATTGTGTTGATTTCCATTTTGTATCTAATCCATTTACATAATTTATATAAAGAAAAAATTTAATGAAATGAGGAATTCATAATAATTCCGTATCATGAGTTTGACAATCTAACTTGAAATTTTGGATTTTTTTTTTATGGAAAGAAACAATATATATATATATATATTTTTTTTTTTGAAGAAGGCAAGTCATTTTATTAATTTGGCATTCAGCACTAAAGTAAGAACAAATGAATTAGTTGATTATGTTCACATTTAAACTTCCATTAATTCTTTTTTTTTATATATTTTTTAATATATCAATATAGGAAAGTACGAAAGCGGGTTGGGGATGAAACGACGCAGTTTCGTAGACCGGGTATAAGTATGCTTTGCCCCTTTTTCTCTTCTCCTTGGTTCCCCGATACTAGGGCATTCAGCACTCGGCCTTCTCCGAATCACCGCCTCTACCACCGAGGTCCTTCCAACACCTCAGCCTCTACCCACCGCCGCACCCACCTTCCGGTAATCTCTTTCATCCATCTCTCCTCGCTCTATGAGCTCTAGGGTTTTTCTCGCACTTATAATTTCCTTCTCTTCTTCGGTAATTTCTGTTCTCTCTACTTCTTTGTTCATCAAGATTGTTAGTTTAACTTCATTTTTACACTATTGCTCCTTCTTTTACTGGATTTGGGTTCTGTTTCTCTCTTAATTGGGTTTTGGTTCATCTGTGTGTCTATGGCTTGGTTCTTGAATTTTATATTTATATAATTGAAATAACTTCAATTTCATGAAGAATGGTGTTGGCTGATTTAGTTTCTTATCGTGAATTTTACATGGAAATGTCCCGGCGTCGAATTTGATATAGGTTTATAATAGGATTGAGATGTAATTTTGAATGTGATACATGTTGATACTAGGATTGGGATGTAATGGTAATATTTGTTTGAAGATAGATTATAGTTACAGGATATAGGCGTGTTGCTGTTTGAATAAGTTAGGTATCTTTAGCTGTGAGTATTGGGAACTAATGTGGTTCATTGTAGACCTGTGAAGGACGTGTTGATTTCCCTTGATCTGCTGTAAATACTTTCTTGTATTTGAGGTGTATGATTTACGTGTGAACAGAGTTAGTTGCTTTTACATGAATGAAACTCCAAAACTATCTTAGACTGGTTCTTTTATTGCTCCTGAAGATGTAGAGGTTTAGAGGGTTTGCAATGAGAGTAGTGCAAGTGATCGGTTAATGAATATGGAGATCATAAGTGAGAGTGAAGGGGATAGTGATCATGCAAGAATTGAAGGGAGCTGTTAGGAAATAAGTTTATTTATAAGTGTAGTATCTGCCTCTTTGATTTCATACTAGTTAAAATGTATCACTAATTAAAAGTAATGTAAGATCTTGTGAGAAAATTGTAGGGTAGTATATGTAGTGCAGTGTTTTGCTAACCAGTAAACAAGCAAAAGTAAAAACACTATACATTTGTTTGGTTTAATAGTTCCCCTACTGAAAGTTGTATCAGTTTGTACATTTTAGATTCCAATTCTAGTGTTATTTAACTGTTTACCCTCTCAGTATGTCTCACTCTTTTTTTTGTTTAGCAATGGGCCGTTTTTATGCCTATCAGATCTTGTTAGCATTTGTTGCTCTAGCTGCTGCAGCTTACCTGCATCTTTTTTGTGACATCCCAACTTACACCATTCTCCTTGCTTGGGAAGTATCTACTTTTGCCGTCTGTGGGTATTTAGCGGCTGCAGATTTCTTCTCAACACCCAGATCCGAGTTTGTTGTGGAGCAACTTTATCATTATGGGTTGCGGTTTAGTGTTCTGGCTATGCTTGGATGTCTGACTGAGGACACCTTTGGATTTGGAATGAGAGTAATCTGTGGCGGCTCTCTCCCTCACCTGTTTCCTCTATATGACATCCTTGTCATCATGTATCTTATGCGATCAATTAAGCGGAATGACTTGAAGTTGGAAAAGAAGATGGTGGCTGCTGAGAAGCTTGGTGGGCGCACTAGTTCTCTTACAACTTGAAGTAACAGTTTCATGTGCCTTTAAAAGCGGATTGGATTGCTCAGGCTGTACTTCCTTTAGTTTAATTTTTGTTTTCCAGCCTACTGTTTAGTGCTCTGATTCTTCATTTTGTGAAGTGTTACCTTGTGGGTGGTCACATAAGGCTTGCCTATTTGATGTTCTAGCCTCATGGAGATCGGATTGTAGTAGCTTGCTAATATTTCAGTAAGCGGGAAATAGTGTTAATCCCTAGATGTCTGTACTTTCTGTTGATTCTA
Organism: Fragaria x ananassa; assembly: GCA_034370585.1. NCBI lineage: Eukaryota > Viridiplantae > Streptophyta > Magnoliopsida > Rosales > Rosaceae > Fragaria > Fragaria x ananassa. The sequence goes on from CP139752.1 coordinate 20,224,289, forward strand.
GAGAATCTTGCTGATGTTATGCATAGTGATTTCTAAGTCCCTAACCCTTTTCATGGCATGTGGAATGGTATTCTTCAGTATGTGTGTGTGTTTTGTTCTTCTTTTCTTTCTTCATAGCTTTTGATCTAGCATTATAGAGCATTATGATATGATTTAAGAACTAAAGCGTTGTCTAGCTGAAGTATGTATGACAATATGAGAAGTAGAGTCTGAGTTTTAGGAAAACTTGGTTGTTGCATGTTGCCTGTTGAGTCACTTGAGTGCACCATGCCTCATTTGGTTCATGTAGTGATATTGTTGGGATGAAGTATGCTTACTTGAATGTTGATAGTGTTCCTGTTATCCAGCTCGCATGTGTTTTTTAAAGCAGTTAGAAAATTGGTAGACTTGGGGTAATATAGGTATATGGTATGTCTAACCAAAAGCAAACTACAGTACATTGTTGGTTTCTAGTTGTCCCATTCTTTGTTGTTTCTTTCCGAAGTAAATCACAAAATCTTGTGCTATGCATATGCGGTAGAAGATTAGTTTGGTCTTGCGTAGGTATTATTAACCTGAATTGGTGTATTGAGTCGTTAACGTAAGAAGTAACTTACTAATTACTACCTTGACTATGACAAAAAGAAAATAACTTTTACATTTTCGGATTTTCCGAAACACCTTTCTATTCTTCATTTTCTAGTCAAAACGACCAAAATCAAATGTGGTACAAGATGATATGTGTTTAGTGTTTTTCATTTTATTTTTTCGATGTAGTGTTATTTTTTCATGAGAAATGTGGTTAGTGTCACCAGTTGGAAAGACTTGATCTATAAGATTATTTGACTGTTAATTTCCAGATCAATATAATATCTAGCTTTGGGCACTATAAAACCCGAAGAAGTAGAACCTTCCATTTCTTGGTCTTTCTTGTTTCACAGCTGAGCGCGCCTTCATCTCTTAACAGAAACAAAGGCAGAAATACCTATTCGCTCTAGCTCGTTAGGTTTTACAGTGCTTCTCTCTTCGCTTTTGGTCTTCATATTCGTTTGTGACTTATTAGTCCCGATCCTAGTATATTAGGATGTATATTTTGTAATCAACTACGATTATGTAAATTTTTCAGTGTAATTAATTTCACTCTAGGGTTAGAACTATGCTTGCATATATACCCTACTTGAGGTTTGCATATAACCTTTTGTGTTCTGTTTGACTTGGCATTAGAGCCTAAGTCGATCATGGCAATCTTGGTAATTTGACCCTGTTGTTTTCCGCTGCAAATTTGTTTTAAACCTATCCCAATTTGATATGTTCGACTTCGACGTGTCGAAGGAAGCTTTCGATTTCGTTGATTTCTATCGTATTTGTTCTGTTCCTTTGTCATCAAATCCTCTTTGCAATGGATCTTGCAATCTTTGGTGATCAACCTGAAGTTTCCCATGAACCTGATTTCTATGGAGTAGGAGGACAAAACCTCATCATAGGTATGTGTTCTCAGGAGAAAAGAAGTAAAATTAGTATAGCATTATTTTTCTTTTGACTTTACTGGTAATGATACATGGATAATTGATTCTGGTGCGTCTGATCATATGATATTTTGTAAGTCCTTTTTTTCGACTCTGTCCCCATCTCCCATACCTGAAGTGTTTAATGCAAATGGGGTGTCATTCCCGGTCCTAGGTATATGGTCAATTCAAGTTACTCCAACAATTGTGTTAAACAAAGTCCTTTATGTTCATGTTCAATCACATAACTTATTGTCTATTTCTGAATTGATTTAACAAAACAAATGCTCTGTAACCTTTTTTTCCTATGTATGTTATCTTCTGAGACCTGTCATCTCAGGCGATAATAGGTAAGGGGGATCTGCGGGGGAGACTATTTCACTTGGATTGCATGTATAGCGGGGAAGCAAGAGCACCGTCACCAACCGTTGCCTTGACATTGAGTTATGATCGAATAAAAGAAATTTGGCTATGGCATCGCCGAATGGGTCATCCATCTTTTAGAGTCATGAAGAATTCGATGCCATCTTTGTTTTTTGGAATAAAAGAGTCAAGTCTCCATTGTGAAACTTGTGTTTTTGCTAAGAGTCATAAGTCCAGTTATTCTCCTTGTCTTTCTTCTAGTTCTGCACCATTCGAGTTGATTCATTCTGATGTATGGGGGCCTTCAAAGAATTTGACATTGACAGGAATGAAGTACTTTGTTTTGTTTATTAATGACTTTACAAGATTAACTTGGGTTGTGTTATTGAAAAAGAGGGATGCTGTGTTTTTAGCTTTCATCGTTTTTCATAGTCTCATCCGAACTCAGTATGATGCTTGTGTGAAAATATTACGTTCTGAGAATGGATGAGAGTTTGTTAACCACTCTTTCCGAGACTATTTTCAGCAACATAGAATTGTTCATCAAACTAGTTGTCCTCAGACACCAGAACATAATGGGGTATCTGAGAGGAAAAATTGACACCTCTTGGATATTGGAATAGCTCTCTTACTCAATGTCAATCTAGAATGGAAGCTGGGTTGGAGACCAATCGATTGGGACCGGCGCGACGGTCTGGGGCGGCCGGATGGCGGCGGACGGGCAGCCGAAATTTCTGACAGGGAGAGGGAATTGGGAGCGGGAGAGAGAGAGAGAGAGAGAGAGAGAGAGAGAGATTTTCGGGCTTTGACAAAAAACAAGGGCCCGGTCCAACTTAAACATAACCCACTCCAAATCTTTAACACCCCAAAAAATACGCCTAACGACAATCCTCTTCCTCCACTTTAGGAACTGCCAAAATACGCCTAACGACAGAGATAAGCCAAGTGTCTAAGCCTTCCTCCTCAAGATCATCATCAACATATTCTCCATAATCAAAGCCAGTATCCACCGTTTGTTGTTCTGCTTCTTCCTCTTGCTCCTTCCCCATATGCAGATTCTTCTGTGGGCATTGGTATCCCATGTGACCTGCTAGCCCACACTTGAAACAAGTTCTTGACTCAGCGGTCTTTGAAGACGAAGGTTTGGAATCTTGTGTTCTATTGAACAATGGAGTTGTTCCTGGCCATACCTTGCTAGTGATCTCAAAGTTCTTCTTTTGAACTACTTCGTTACCTTGACCTCCAAATTTCTTCACTTTGGTGTATCCCAAATATTCTTCCAAATCCAGAGCAACCTGAAAAGCATGTTCTAGACTATAGACCGGATGCCGAATCATCTCTCTCCTTATATCAGGCCTCAAACCAACTTTGAACCTTGCAAGAGTCTGTCTTGGGTCTTCTACAATCTGACTCCTTGTCTTCAACTCATCAAACTTTTGCATGTACTCAGATACTGCCGTGTCACCTTTCCTGTGAGCAGTGAGTTGGTCGCATAGTTTGTCAAGGTAATTCGATGGCATGTATTTCTCTCGCAACTTGGCCTTCATCTCTTGCCAATAATTTATTGGGTGCTGTCCCAACCTCCTTATATCATTCTCGATACTAGCCCACCCTACTTTTGCTAAAAGCACAAGTTTCATCTTAGCAAATCTCACCTGGCGCTCATCATCGTACCAGTCAAAATATTCTTCGATTCTAGCAAGCCAATTTGAAAACACTGTAGGATCAGTCCTCCCCTCGAAATCGAGAACATCGACCTTAATTTTCTTCGTGATGTCTCCAGCGGTATCCACTTTGTTGTGCTCACCACTACTCTCGAGAAAATCCTTAACCCAATCCCCCAAAGACTGCTTGTCTTGGACCGGCTCGTCTTTGTCGATATTGTTGTTGTCCTCAACGTCGATCTCTCCTTTTTCTGTCGTATTAGTCGCGGAAGCTTTCCCATGATTCTCTAGTTTTTTGACCCGAGTGTCCATCAACTTAAGTTGTTCCAAAATCTTTAGTAGCAAACCATCTCACTGGTTGTCAGTCAAACGACCCCTGAAGTTTTTCCCTGACCGAGTAGCCATTGGATCAACCAGGCTCTGATACCAAAAATGATGCAGCACCAGTAACTTAAGAACTTAAATACTAGGGTTTATTAGATATCTTCAACACAGGAGGAAATAGGTTATAGAAACTATGAAAGATAGAATGAAAACTACTGATATCACACCAGTAGAACCTCAGGCATCACACCAGAGGGTAGGCTGCATCACACAAACCCAAATAGAAAGCAAAGCTCTCAAACTTTTTATTAATTCCACTTCGACTACAAAAGACTATATATAGGGGTAAAGAAAACCTAAAACAATTAGGATCAAGTAACCTTAATATCCTAGAACTTAATAGATTCCCAATAACAAAACAAATCCCAAATAAGAAAGAAATCATAATCTTTCCAAAAGCTAGGCAAATCTTGCTGATGCCCAAATGCATCAAGCAAGATCCCATGTAGACACATCATCGTCTACTGAATGTCAGATCAAAGCTTGAGCCTTGGAACCTTCTTTGCCTCGTCTCTTATAGACCTTTAATGGCTTCTGCCATTTAGTTCCTGCATTAGTAGGTCGATTGGAAGAGGTGATCCAGCTAGAGTTCTAAACTATAGAGCACGTCACGCAGCACACAGTAGGTTTCATTGTATGAGCTAAATTGAGAGAGAGAGAGTAGTTGGTTTTGCCAATGTTTTGAGCACGTCTGCATGTAAACGGCAGTTTGAAATTGTGAATGTTAATATGTAAGAGATGGCTTTGCAGGTTCCTTTGACATGTACTTTGCTATGCAAGTCTCTTTTCGCTAGCTGAGTAATGGCTATCTAGTGACTGTTTCTTAGCTAGCCAAGTAAACACCAACAACAAAACAAGTGACGAGACAAAACACTAGTCATTTTTGCTCTGCAGAGTCTATATGACATGGATGGTATATATACAAACCTAGAATGTAATCATCTGTACGGGCATAAATGGATTGTGGTTCTAAGATATACCTATACACGAGGATGTATGATCATCAACAACTTGGTTATGGGTCGTCACTGGTTGTTTGGCCGCGAACAAGAAGAAGATGATAATGACTAGGGTTTAGGGGAACACACTCCTCCCACAAGTTCATATTATCAACCCTGTGACTAAGATTGGCCAAAACATTAGCCATGAAATTAGCTTCCCTAAAGACATGTTTGAATTTAATAAACTCAAAGAAACTATTCAAAGCCTTAATATCTTGAACAAGCTTAAATAACTTTCAAAGAGGACTTGAAACTCCATTCACAACATCAATCACCAGCTTAGAATCACCTTCAACTTCAATTTTAGCGAGGCCTTGATTCTTCGCGTAGATGAGGCTATTGCGTAATGCAATTGTTTTCGTAACTGAAACAGTGGTGGTGTCAAAGTTGAAGCATGTTGTAGCGAGAGATTTTCTGGTTTCTGTTGTTACAATGAAATCTCCAGCTGTAGAGTTACTTCAAACTAAGCTATCAAAATTAATTTTGACTCTATCATCAAATGGCGAAACCATCTAATATCCAAAGTCAAATTTTTTTCTTCAGAAGAGACTATTAAGCATACATTACTACTACTCTGTTGTTGGGTTGATGGAGTGTGGTTTGGTTCACCATTAGAGTTGAGTCTGACTCACTTGTTGTAATTTCAGAACTCAACTCAGAATTTCAAATGCTGCTTTCAGAACTCATTAATCCAAAAAATAAAATAAAAAACTGAAAAAAAAAAAACCACTGTAACAATTTCTCACCCTTATTATTCACCGGATCCAAAAGTAGACTGGGTGTGGGAGCCACACATAAAGCTAGTTGGCCTGTTTTGTTGTCGCTCAAAATCTCAGTCCTGTGGACGGTGAAGGCTAGAGCTCTGGGAATGGGTCCCTCCTCTTTCTTTCTGCTCATTCTTCTTGGACTTATCGGAAGGGCCTTGGCTTTCAGCTCCCGCTCTTCACGCTCCCGTGGGTGGCGCGTGCTAAGCAGCCCGAATCCCCTCCCATGCCAATACGATGGACTTTGAAATTACTAGAAGATTGTCTTATCACTAGTGTGAAAATGACCTATGCAACGATATATAAATTATCCGTGACCTACTGTTACAAATACGACCAACAAAAAGTCGACCTAATCATTATAATATTATGGTCTGAATCTTAAAGTCATTAACTGCTTAAAAAAAATTACTGGATCGTCCAATGCATAATGGTAGTTACAAACATGATGAAATTATGGTTTGAATTATGTAAAGTACGAACAAATACACAATTATTAACTCGATGTGAAGGGAAATACTTGGCTAACCACACGCCAATGCCTCAATAATAAGATGACATATGCTCAAACATAACATATTGCACTTAAGAACATGAGATCTAAAATATAATTCATTTTAACCTTTAAATTGAACACATATACCGGATATCGACAGCTTTAGCTAACCATGTGTGTTTAGCTAAGTAGTTTCCCATGTCCTAATCTACACTCAACGTCTTAAAAAGATACGATTAAAAACAACCTCGTGTATTAATGATCAATCACACAACAACAACAACAACAAAAAATAATTTCTTCCAAAATGAACAATGCAAGTTCACTTACCCAAAAACCCCATTATTTCCATACAAGGAAGTGAAGGAACTCTTTTATAAGTTAGCACCCTCTTTCTGTTTTACTAGAAATTTTTCAGCGCTACGGGAGGACCACGTGACAGTATGACGTGGTTATACATTTCAATCAAATATTTACACTTAGATTTTACTAAGGAAAAATTACATCAATTATTTTGTCAAAAATAATTTTGAGTTTGTTAGTGCTTTTTAAACCCTAAACTATAAACTTTAAACCCTACACCCTAAACCCTAACACCTAAGCCCTAAACCCTAACCCCAAACCCTACACCCTAAACCCTAGGCCAAACTTAATAAGGAAAAATTTTAAGAATAGTACATGACAAATTATCCACTCATAATTTTGATGTTTCAAATTTCAAAACAATTATAACGGTACATGAACTTGTAATCTCAACGGAAATATGTACATACCGTTACATTCTCCGTTATCTAACGTGTTTTCCGTTAAATTTGAGGGGCAAATCTGTCACTCCTTAATTTAGCAGTAATAAATTATTAAAATCAATAATTAAATTAATAATTAATAAAGAGAGGGAAATAAGAAAGGAAAAAATATTGTTGTCTCTCTTTTTCGTCACCATTCATGTAGGACTATATGAGGAAGTTAGAAGATGATTTGATTTGGTAAGTTATTGAAGAAAATGTTTGAATATATATATATATATATATATATATATATATATATCGGTGGGTTTTGGACGAGCAATGTAAGGAAACTTAGAGCGAGAAAACTATGTCCTAGTTTTACTTGGATTGGGACGAGCAACAAAGTCTCTTTTTTTTTTTTTTTTTTTTTTTGATGAATTCTTGCCTTTCATTAAAACCAAACCCAATAACTTACAAACACAACGAATTGTAAGCAAAAAAACTAGGTAAGGGAAAAACAACAAAGTCTTTAAGAATATATGGTCTGAGTTTACAAGATTAAAAAAGTTTATATATATATAGGAAAAAAAGAAAAAGAAAACATAATATAAAGAAAGAGAGAATAGAAAAAACCTGAAATCACCATTTGAAAAATGAGAAATTACAAAGAGTTAACAGTGTTATTGACGACATGTGCTAAAAGTGTGCCGGCTTTTAAAACTTCATATACCATTTTAATTGTTTTGAAACTTGAAATACCAAAATTAACAGTGGACCATTTGTCATGTACTGTTTTTAAAATTTTTCCACTCAACAAAGACCTATGAAAGTCTTTTCATAAAAAAAATAGAAAACCTTATGTAATCGCAGGGATATTGAGATAAAAAAAAATAATAAAAACTTGAGAGTGGAACATTGGTTATGTACAGTTGCAACGACGCGTAATCGCAGTCGCAAATATATGGTGATGCGTGTGTCGCAGTCACAAAGTTTAATAGAGGATGAGATCCCCAACAAAACTCCCAAACCCTATTCCCCCCAAAAATCCAATTCCGTCATAGAGAGGGGATAGATGGAAAGGCTACTAAGCCTAAACTATGAATTGAAAATTAGAAAGCAGTAACCCTAATTAAAATTTTACCTCTAATAAGTTTGAGTCGATTGCAAGCTTCGACCGAGGGTTGGGAATCTTTTTGGCTTTCCTTAAAAGATGAGCAATCTTGAAATCTTTGGTTTCTAGAGGCTGTCGAGAGGAGAAACAACTTTTCACCTACTTCTGCTTTGATTTCAGAGCTGAAATTTTGATTGGAGGAGAACCACTAGAAGAGGAAGCTGCTGTCCAAAAATCAGGCCAATTTTGATAGGAGGAGCACGGGAAGGCGTTGAACCGGTGATTGGAGGCTGCGGCGGTCTGGAAACTTCAGGCGGCCGGTTCAGGAACCTTTCGGCCGGTTCTTGATGTGAGACCGGTGGGGTTGGAACCGGACGTCGATGGTTTTCTGTGGATATGAAATTCCTGCCGTGGACAGAGGAATATACGGCCGGAAATTGGGAAAAACGAAACTGGCGGATTAGGGTTTTTGAAGGTTTTAGGGTTTTTCGGGATGATTGACATATTATCTCTTGGTTAGGGCACTCGTGTTGATAACATGTTGTAGAGTATGCGAATACGAGAGTAAATGTATACTCATTCATTAATAGATTGACCTTTATGTAAGCATTACACATAAAGAACCCATGTAAATTATGATTTGATATCTAACAGATATTCTAGTCTAGTAAGGAGAAGATTTGGTTAAGACATATCATCAAGGATAGAAATGTAAATTTTTTTAATAAATTTATATTTTAATTATAATAAATTTTTGTTATACTGTTACGTGGTCCTCCTGTATCATCTAAAAATTTCTCGTGTCGTAACAAAAAAACCCCTATATTATTTTTATGTAAGAAGAAAATGTGGGTGAGCTACTAATTAATTATTAACCCGTAAGAAAAGAAAAAGAAAATGAAAGCCACACAAATCACAAGTGTACAACTCACTAAACGCGTGGGCTGTCTCCACCACCCACGTGTGTGCTATTTCATTTCATTTTCTCAGATCTCTCCCGACTCCCAACTCCCTTCTCTTCGTGCACTCCGCCTACCTCTCCCTCTTTATATTTACACAAAATATCATTCACGCCCCTCACTCCCGCCCCAAATCTCGCTCTCCCAAAATACCCAATTTAACCTTCCCCTCTCTCTTTTCCCCGCATTATGAACGGCACCGTTTCGGCCCTCACTTCTCGCCTCCACAAACGACCCTCCCCTACCCCAACTCCCGCCAACGCCGCAATGTCCAAGAATCCCGCCCCCGCCCACAAGGCCTCCTTCATGACGTGGACGCTGCAAGACGCCGTCCACGTCGTCAGGCACCACTGGATCCCTTGCTTCTTCGCAATGGGGCTCCTCTTCTTCATGGGCGTGGAATACACGCTCCGCATGGTGCCCTCCTCGGCTCCGCCGTTTGATGTCGGCTTCGTCACCACCCGCTGGCTACACCTGCTGCTGGCGTCCAGCCCCAACCTTAATACATTGCTCGCCGGGCTCAACACGGTAACTAATTTCGATTTGTGTTCTTTTTTTTTTTTTAACTATTAGTTTTTAATTTTACTGGGTTTAATTTGGATTGTTGTGATTAGAGTGTGTGGTGACGTTTGGGTCTGTTTTGTTTTAGACAGCGCAGACTCGCAGAGTTCGTTTTGTTTGTTTCCAATATTAGGAAGATTTTTACATTTCTGAAAGAGACAGCAATTCGTGTACTTCTCTGCAAAATGTGGGTGAATTTTTGTGTGTCCAAGGTATTTTGTACAGTTTGGCAATGTGGTTGGGTTTGGGTGCATCTGCACTTGGGTAAGTTTGAGGTGCCTTTCTGGGGCGTTGGGATTTTTCTTCTGCTTTAAATTTGGTGGTTAGGAGCAAGAGGATTTGAGTTTCTTCAGAATCCAGGTGTTGGGTGACATTTAATTTTGTAGTCAAGTTTGTCACATTAATTTCAAAATTGAAGGACAATTCTCTTGTGTAGGTGTTTGTGGGGATGCAGACGACGTACATATTGTGGACGTGGCTAATCGAGGGCCGTCCGAGAGCCACGATTGCCGCCTTGTTTATGTTCACTTGCCGGGGAATCCTTGGCTACTCCACCCAACTTCCATTGCCTCAGGTACGTCTGTTTACGCATTGAAAGCTCTAGTCTTGATATAAATTTTGAAAACTCATTAGATAGGACAAGTAGAATCATATTTGCATGACGCGATTCTAGTCTGGTCACATAACATGTCAGACTGTCGCAAGAAAACATTGGTTGTCTCTTGTTCGATTGTCACTTGTGCGATCTAGCTTTTGGGCATTGTGGTTGAAAATTTGTGTTGCACAGGGATTTTTGGGGTCGGGAGCGGACTTCCCGGTTGGGAATGTATCGTTTTTCTTGTTCTACTCCGGGCATGTAGCAGGGTCGGTGATTGCATCCCTTGACATGAGAAGAATGCAGAGGTGGGAATTAGCATGGACATTTGATGCACTCAATCTGTTACAAGCTGTGAGATTGTTAGGGACAAGAGGACACTACACAATAGACTTGGCGGTTGGGGTTGGGGCCGGTATTCTCTTTGATTCTCTGGCAGGGAAGTATGAAGAAAGCAAGCGATTAATTTCTAAAGTAGTTTCAACCACTAGCAATGGTGCCAAGGAGGCTTTGTTTCCATAAGAAGATTAGTTTTGGTAGGAATGTGAGTATGTTTTTAATGTAGTGAAGTCTCAATCCCATGAAGCAGATCGAGTAGTTGGGTGTTTAAAACTGTACAGAGTTGGAGATCACTTAATGTAGCTATGGGTTGTGGCTGACCTAGCTCTTTTTTCTTTTCTTTTTTTTCTTTTTTTTTTTCTTTCTTGTTATTAATTTCATCATAGATTAAAAGCATCAGTAATTTGACTAATTTCATCTTATATTAAAAGCATCAGTTTGAGAAGCAGTGTGAAGGACTAGTTAAATGGGGTAAACTTCACTTTAGTCAAATTATGGAGGGTGGCCTAATTACTTCTAAGTTGTGAATAGATTCTCAGTCTCATCAATATGTGTCGTACATTAATCTTCTGAATGGGTTGCAGCCATTTGAGAATGGAGGTACCTTACTTTTTAGAAACAAAAGCCATGAAAAATTGATGAAAGTGGCATGCATCATATTGTTCACATGTACATGAGCAATTTGTTGCGACTGTGATTCTATATTCTCTATCATTGCTAAATCGAGAAGAACTTCCATTTGAGAACTTCTATTAGACAAAGACTCGCTGGAAAACTATTCCTCAGGTATACTACCTGAACATTTCAGTGTGCTTGTCAGAAATGCAAAACGAACATGATGGAAGCCCAACGCCTGTACTACAAAACAGCTTTTACAATGAAATTTTTTTAATTTTTAATTTTTTTTTATCTGGGGCAAATAATACAAATTAAGGGGGTTTATATGGTGGTCTCATCAAAAAACCTTGCCCAGATACAAGGGAAAAGAGTACCACACCCCTTTACAGTGACATGCTCAATACAACATTATACATGCAAGTATACATAAACAATATCAAGTGCAATCAAGTACTCAAAGTCTTATGTATTATCCAATTTAAAAAAGAAAAGAAAAAAGGGGTCTCAGTACTTGCAGCAGCACACCGAAAAGGGAATCTTCATGGCCAAATCTTCTTCAATCCTCCTGGAACTTGATACATTCTGCAAAAGATCGAGATAATGAGAGAACAATCAACTAGCAATATATTTTCCCCCGTCTCACTACTTGTGCTAGGTCTTCACTCTTCAATCCTTCTTCAATCCTCCTGGAACTTGTGCTAACCCTAGGGGTCAAACCAACTAGTCCGCCATATTCAATGTGCGATTTCTTGTATAATATGAAAAAGAGATATAAATGTAAGACAAAGGAAGTTACGAAACCAATTACCTATGGGAGAATATTCAGAAATGCTAGGTCTACAATGTTTCATAGAACAACATAGATGACTTTTCTTATAAATAGCGGATTTCAGGGCTGTGTTGAACCTTCCAACGATCCACACCTCCTTTCTGAATGCGCCGTATGAAGTTCTGTGGAATCGAGTGCAAAGACAACCTTTGAAGATCAGTAAGGTATTGAAGACCCAGTAAGGTATCAGTAACGACATGCAGCTCCAAACACTCAACTCATGGAGATTTGGCATCACCCCGTTGTCTAGAATGATGTCTGTCAACAAAGGATAATTACGCAAAACCAGTGTCTTTAGCTTTACTAAGCCTTTTCGAAAATGCAGCTGTTTCCCGACATATGCATTAATAAGATGAAGCTTTCCCAGATTGGGCAGTGCTTCAATGTGAGGTACCAAATTTTCGTCAAGTCTAGACCAATGCAGAGACAGAGTGGTAAGGTTCTGGAGTGAACGAAACCAAAGTGGTACGTTCTCCAGTCGGCCAGCCAATACAACCACTTGAAGTTGGGGAGGAGGTATTGGAAAATGATATTGGACTCTGCATTTATCTTTGTCTGCATAAAATAGTTTTGAGATTAACTTGAATATAATCAGTAGAAATATAAATGTAAAACTCTCTTTTGTTATCTATTGAGATATATGTCTCTCGTTAGAAGTTAGAGATATTTATCGAGTTGATTAACCTGATTAACATTGAGTTCTTGAGATAAACCTAAAGACTTGTATCTGATCAACATTAAGTAATCTTGGACTCCTTATGGGATGAATACGAGTTATGTTTGTAGGCCACTATATATACCAGTAGGAAGTCCCAGTGCTAACTACGTTTTTCATATAACAATAACAGTCCCATTCTGTGAAGAAACTAGTAGTATAGCATAGAAGATTTTCCTTGATACTGTGTTCTTATAAGATTGCAGTTGTGTTGCTGTGTTGCGGAGAAGATGATTACCTTGAGCGGAACTCAAATTGATGCTGGTCCTTATGGTAATCACCTAATGCAATTAGGAAATTTTTTTATGCTATTGGCTTTATGATATTTCAGTATTGTGTTTGTGATTATTGTGAAATGATCTTGATTTAAGTTATACTACAGTTGCAGATGTATTAGGAGGTGGAAGTATTGCAGTTGTTTGAGGAATCTTCTCTTCATCACTTGCTATTAGACACAAGTCGTGGAGGAGCTGCAACTTTTGAATGCTGTCACACAGGATCATCTCATCGCTTTTTTTTCACCTTAGTAATTCCAATCCGCACAAGTTGGGTCATACAACCGACCTGCCTAATAGTGTCTTCTTCGGCCTCAACACCTGCCAAAACTTGCAAGTTATTCAGCTTACTAACATCCACGGGTACAGGGGCGGAGCCAGAACTATAAGTCTAGGGGGGCCGAGATATAAAATACGAAAAAATATATATAAAATTTTAAATTGTCTGTCAAAATTATATGTTAATTAAAATTGAATTTATTGTTTTTGTTGATGTATATATAGTTTAATTTAGAGAAAATTAGATAAAAACCCAAAAAACCAAACTCCTTTTAAAATAAACCCATGCTCATATTCCATTTTAATTTACACCCAACCCTATTATTGAACATGTCTTATATGTTTTATTTTTATTTTTGGAATTTGTATCCCTCTTTTCCTTGACTCTTTTGCCCTTCCGTTTTTTTTTGTTTTTTCTTGAGAAGATTTTTCCCTTCTGATTGAATGAGAAGACATTCCCTAAATGTGGCTCTTGACTTTCTTCTATTTTAAATAGGGTTAGGGTTTAGACTAGGGTTTAGGGTTTAGGGATTAGGGCTTAGACTAGGGTTTAGGGTTTGTGGAACCAGGTTTAAGGTTTAGGGTTTAGGGATTAGGGTTTAGGGTTTAGACTAGGGTTTAGGGTTTAGGAATTAGGGTTTAGGGTTTAGGAATTAGGGTTTAGACTAGGGTTTAGGGTTTAGGGTTTGGGGAACCAGGTTTAGGGTTTAGGGTTTGGGCGTAGTCTGTGGAACCGGGTTTTCAGCTGTCGGGTAATTATGTTTAATGAGTCGGCCAAACAGCTTGTTAATTGCAATAGTTCAGTTGGTGACATTTCAACAATTTCTTTTAACAACAAGTTCTATTGTTTAGATAAACAATATTAATATTTTTATTAAATCGACCTAATTAATAAGTTGGGTGTATTTCAAAAGAGTATAACATGTGGGTGTAATTTAAAATGGGTCTATGATTTTGGGTGTAACATCAAATTCCCCTTTAATTTATGCATATGTAAATGATTATATATTGAAAGTTTACATGCATGTAAAATGATTAGTTAATAACTAATCGATTATGGTGATGCATATGACAAGATGCAACAAAAAAGGAGATTATATAGTCCAAAATATCAAACTAGTAATTATTACGTGACATATTATTACATAAAAAGGGGGGGCCAGATTATACAATTGTAACCATTTAATCCTACAACAGTGGTGTAATTGACCATCATCAAAATGTGTGGGGGTGCCATGGCACCCCTTGGTCTTGGTGTGGCTCCGCCAGTGCACGGGTACTCTCGTCCCTCTGACATATCTAAACCCTAAATGCTCACCAGTGTAACGGTACATGATTAGATGGCGCAGATTTAACAACATGGCAATTCCTTTTGGAAGTTCCTCAATCTCACTATCTCGGATGTTCAAGGTTTGAAGGTTCCATAGCTTCGCTATGGATTTTGGTAGCTCTTTAATATGAGTTCCCCTCAAATTTAAGTATCTTAAGTTGAACAAGTACCCAAGATGATCTGGCAGATTAGTGATTGACACATTCTCCAAGTCTAGCGCCCTCAAATATTTGCAATCAGAAGGCAACGTTGTCTCTTTGACAAAGACAAGAATAGAGCGAAACGAGATGTCACGTCCATGATGTCCCAAACGGTTATGTCAAAGCTTGTAAGAGTCAGAGTCGCAAAAACTAGGAGAAACAACATAGTATTCAATAACCCTGATGGTTGTAAGATACAAACCGCTAGTTTGACTCATGAGCTTTTCTAAGATGCGTTTACGGCCGCAGTCATTAGAGGTGATAAACAAAAAATCTTATCCATTCTCATTAAACGTTTCCAGGTGAAATCCGTTGGAACAAATGTCCTTAAATGATAGCAAGGTTCGATTAGCCTTAGGCGCGTAAAGCGTGTTAGTGACATGTATCATTGTGCCATTTGGCAACAAGAACTACGCATTGTCTCTGCCTTGAATTACAGGCGAGGAACCAATCATGGTTGTCATTGAGGATTTGTGAGGCATAAAGTCCGTAAATAACAGTCTATTCCTCAGAATAGTGTGGGTAGTCCCACTATCAGCTAGACACTCAATTTCGCCATGAGACATCTACACAAATATGTAAAATTAATTAGTTTTGGATCATGACAAGGCGAACACTCTAATTAAACATAGAGGGGTTAATCGGGAATTTAAACCAAGTTTGAACCCGAACGAGTGCAATTAAATGGCATGAAAATCACTTTAATGAAGTCATAGCATGTGGCCGGCCTAGAGGCTCAGCAGCAGCACCAAAAGTGTGCTCGTAGCGCTGGCAGACGGCAAGGGCCTGCTAGGGGCTCACAGGGGCTTAGCAATGCACAACAACGCGGCAGGGCACGACAACTTGCGGCCGAGGGCCTGTCCGCGCGTGAGACACACTGCGACGTGGTCAGGGGCGTCGTATTTCCACGGCACGGCAGGGCCACGACAGGGGCTTGTTCGGGGCTCGGTCGGTGTGCAGCAGCGCACATGGGTGCGGCAGGGGCACGACCGAGGCTCAGCGAAGCTCAATGGCACCCAACGACGCGCATGGGAGTGGCAGGGGCCCTGCTGTCGACATGGGCTCGATAGGGGCGCACTGCCGACACAGACGTGCGACAGGTCTCGGCAGCTTGCGGCAGGGGCCCCTTAGGGGCTCACAGCTAACACCAGGGCTCGGCATGCTACGGCAGGGGCCCTCTAGGGGCTCAGGCAGCTGCCCAGCGCGCACAGCACGCATCAGGGATGCTCAGGGGCGCCTTAGGGTATGCCATAACCAATTCAAGGACCACAAACACATGTGGATTTAACATGATTGCCATTTAATGAACCGTTTAGCTTTGTGCAATTCAAACCGCAAAAAAGTCGTGAAATAAGATATGATCGGAACGGTGAAATTCGTCGCCCAAGAGTAAAAATAAAAAATCCTGTACAATAAAATTTAAATGTGTTTTATTTTATTTTAATTATTCGAATTACTTTTGGCCGACGAAATTAGTGTAATTCGTCGGCCAGGTAAAAATAAAAAAATAAAATATTTAGGCGACGATATATTTGAGTTTCGTCGCCTAAGGATTAAAAAACTTAGGCGACGATATATATTTTTTAGGCGACGAAATATTGTTTCGTCGCCCTAGTTTCTATATTAGGCGACGAAATTTATCCTTAGGCGACGATTTTTTTACTTGGGCGACGATTTTTTTTCGTCGCCCAAGTTTTCTCTTAGGCGACGAAAAAAAAAAATTGTCGCCCGGTTTTTTTCATTTCGTCCCCCAAGACCCATTTTCTGGTAGTGAAGGTTTTATTTTGTCTCAATGAGTTTCGTTACTTGACAAGGTTTTTACTAAGGCAACACTCCATGCACCGTTTTAACTTTAACTTGGCACAAGGGAAAGTGTTGAAGGAAAAATACCTTAAGTGTGCCTTCGTCAGTTCGTCAAAGTAACTGACAAAGAGTAGATTAGGAAGTTAGTGATCAATATATGAATCGGCTCAATTAGTGGGATTAGTCATTATGTATGTTGTTATTAGCATTAAATAACACAATTATGTGCATGTAATTACCGTTGTAATCGACCTCTACATAAAGAGGGTTGTTAATTATATGAGTAGACTATTTTCCGATTCCATTTTACTTTTACAAACTTTTTTTTTTTAGAATGAACCGTAAAAGTTCATAGCAAGGAGTGAAAAATTGATAATTTCCGCGATATTTCATCGAAATTTTCGTTCTTCTCAGCCAATGATATATCTTTACCCTCCCAAACATTTCTTGTCCGAAACTCCCGATATTTCCTGATATTTCCCGATATTTTATAAAATTTCCCGACATTTCCCGATATTCTTCACAATACATTGAAGACTCTACACAGAGAGACCATAAAGATAGTAAAAATTTTGTACCTCATAGGTCTTCTACATGGTTTTAAAGTACTCATATAATTCTATATGAAATGTATCATATGTATATAGGACGTGATGACTTAGCCTCCTTTTGGGTTTCCAACCATAAAAAAAAAGATGTTTAAAGTAAATTTTTAAGAATTATTAACGGGCACTAACATTTTCACCTTAACTTACTACAACTCCCTATAGATCAATGTTTATTCAAGATTTTCATTTCAAATATAGTACATAATATAGAAAACAAACATTTATTAAAGTTTGGTTTAAAATTTCCTTATTTTTCTTCAAATTTTCATCAATTTTCTCATTTTTTTTTGTAATCAATATTTTCCCGAAAATTTTCATCAAAAATTTCATATTTTAGAGGGTCAAAATTTCCGTAATTACCGAAATTTTCTTCCTTGAGTCATAGAACCATTATTTTTGGATTTTTGTTCACTTATTAGTTTCTCCTAAAAAACGAGTCATTGATAACAAGTACAATCGATGATGTGCGATATAACTATATAAGTAACAGAACTACACATAATCTGATGATTACATAGTCCATACATCAAACAACTCTCTTTTTTTGTTGCTCGATCAAACAAGTCGGATCTCACACTAGGATCTAAAGTACCACACCAATTGTGATATCCATGTGAACACTCAATTTAAAATTTCGATATCTTTACTTTGACGCACTTTCATGTACAAAATGGTTCCATGGTCTAGCGGTTAGGACATCAGACTCTGAATCTGGTAACCCGAGTTCAAATCTCGGTGGAACCTTCTATTTTTTTGTTTCCGTGACTTTAATGTCATTTTTATTCTCAGCTCTTGTTTTATGAGCTCCTGAATTTAAATCTTACAGTGCTATGAAAGCAGCCTAATATTGATATGGAACTACAAACTCGTGTATATATATGCACCTGACCAGTATACAATTCTTTAAGAAATCAGCAGGGAGCCCAAAAACAATACTACCTTAAATAAGCACAAATGAGATTTGCCTTGTAGTCCTGGTAAAGATCTATGATATAATGCCAACATTCTCAGTAGCTTTCCACTGTACTCTTCAGAGACTAACACAATACAACATACATTTAAAAACACCGTGACATATTTACGACTGAGATGGGGAAGGTACTGAATGCGAAGTGCTATTAAGCATCCAGATCCATGGGGCATGTTCCGTCGTCTACATTGGCATTCGGGTCATAGAGTGGTGAGTTGGGATCTGTGCATCCCAGTACGAGATCAAGGTTGCAACGGTCACCCTGCAATGGCATTTCGGTTAACAATAAGATTACAGGGATGGATACATAGTTGTGAAAATGAAGAATTTGCTTACTCCTTCAACGGTCAAGTTCCCCATGATGGAACATCTATTCACTACAATGCTTGTATCAGGGAAGATTGCTCGTTCACAAGCACCATCTTTACTCAGCTCTTCAGCTAATCCCTGCCATAGACACTCTTTTGAGAATTCTAAACATGCGTGCATCTACTGTCTAATTTATGAAAACAAATTCTTGTTCCTCCAAAACAAGAGCTTGGCATTGGCAAGTACAGGAAGCAGCAATTTGAAGCTAGGGATAATAGAGTGAAAACATTGACTGAATGTCCTTTTACCTCGTTGAAAAATTCAATTGGTTTGTTTTTGAAAGCCTTGGGAACTTGAAATTGTAGTCTGTAAGGACCATCCCATTCATCTCCATTTGTAAATGAAAAAATTAAGTTCAGAGCTGGAGAATAATGAACAGTGTCAGCAAACAAAATTGTATGGCTGAGAAATGAGAGATGGAATAAACATAACACTACTAACCATGCTTCGGAATGCAAATCTGGATGGAATATATTGGGGAATCAGCTTTGCCTCGACTTTTCCTAAGCATTGCCCTTGGCTCACTACCACACATTATAGGCTGATTAAAACCTCCTGTGGGGAATACATCTAGGTTAAGGAATTCAACTGTGACTAACTGTTGCAAAAGCATAAGTAATCCAACCAAACTGTGATTTGAAGAGTAGAAGAGCAAATGATTCAGAATGTTAGTGCTACATAGTATGCTGAATCGCTGATCCATGGTAATGGTGCTTCCTATCGTAAAACATGTTAACTTTACATTTTAGCTCTACAAAGAAAAGAATTTTGAAGCTCTAAAGAAAAGAAACATGGATGACATAACTGAAAATTGCTCCAAAACAAAAGGAAAAATACACCAGAAGGATCATCCAGGACAGACTCCAAATCATTCATTTGAGCACTCAATAATCATTAGTGAAATCAAGTGGAAAAACAAGCTATGTGCTAGAATTTTTGAAGCTCCAGGGCCCAGAAAGTAGCATAAAAAACCAAGACAAACTCTAAATCATCCATTTGAGCATTGTTACAAATCCCTCGTAGCTCATAATTATAAGTGAGATCAAGAGGTTGCAACTATGCTGTTAAAGAAAGAAATTCAAACTGAAATGTGGGAGAACTTTCGAAGCTCCAAAGCCCAAAATGCAGAACAAGGAGCCAAGACACCTGACAGACTCCAAATCATCCATTTGAGCATTGTTACAAATCCCTCATGGCTCATAATCATACGTGAGATCAAGAGAAAGCTAATATGCTGTTGAAAAAAGAAAATATAGAAACTGAAATGTGGGAGAACTTTCGAAGCTCCAGAGCCCAAAATGCAGCACAAGGAGCCAAGACAGACTCCAAACATTTGAGCATTGTACTAATCCCTCAAGACTCATAACATAAGTGAGGCGAAGACAAAACAACAATGCTGTTAAAAGAGGGTGCTGAAAATGTGTAACTCAACAAGAAGTTATCATAAAAAGGTAAAAAAAAAAAACGAGTTCATAGAATTTGAGTATCCTGCAAGTACAAGTGAGAAAGAAATAAACATAAAGCTCAGGGATTAGGAAAATAGATGCTCACTTTCTCATGTAGCCTTTGAGAAGGGCAAGCAAAGTTAACAAATTTGTTTTGTTTTTTTTTTCTTTGGGGGTGGGGAGTGGGTAGATATTAGACTATTAGGTTATATTGGATGATATAGAATCTGTTGATTATCTAGAGTGCTGTCTCCAGTTGGAAATGCAAGGAGGACCGAGGCAGAAAGATAGCACGAAAGAAGCTATACATTAAAGATTTTTTGCATCTTTGCATTTGAAAGTTGCCTCAAGTCACATGAACAGGGTGTATCGAAAATTACCATTAAAGGCAACCCCATATTCTTCATTTGGAACAAGATTCTTTGCAGCTGGATTGTAGAAAATCCTTAGCTTTTCTCCCTGCAAAAGTTTGCCCTTGATATAACTATCACATATTGACAATTAACAAAACACAATGAGATCTATACCAACATCATACTTACAGCCGTAGGTGGAAGACCGTTCATGGTTTTCCAATACACAGGGGCCCTCCCAAGTTCAAACATGGCCCATGAGGGAAGTGTGAATCTGCTAAGACGTTGAATATTCAATGACATTACATGATCACAACACAACTTCACAATTTGACAGACAGAAATCCAGTCCGCCATTGTCTAAAATATGTTCACTTCAATCTCAGATGATGTTTCATTTCCTTATATTCAGATTTATAAAGAATGAATCTGATACAATTGCAGTAAGAGGGATGTGAGGTCTCACTCTTTGGCTTCCTCTACTGGAGTTGTTGCAACAGCTGTTGCAGCAGCACACACTTTCCCAGTGCTTTTGACGACATTCTTCCATTTTAGAGGAGACTGTGGCAATGAAGAGCCCTTGAAACTGCTACCTGCATCAAATCCTAGTTGTGTTATGCATTTGAGGAATGACCACACGTTAATCTCCTATACAGCTTCAATCTGATCAGAAGAAATTATTTATGCAAAACATGGAATTGAAATGGAATTGGAAATCTTCAAAAGTATTCAATAAAATCATAGAATAAAGTGCGCACAGAACTAGTCAAGAATCAGAAAAATACTCAAAAAAAAAAAAAACGAAATCAATCAACACCTGCTCAAGTTAACTCAATTCTATGATAAATGAAGGAAAATTGGAAACTTAAGTAGCAGCAACAACCTAGAAATATTTATAGTGGCATCCAAACCTAAGAAAATGGGATAAGGTTAACAGTAAATCCTTATCTCTTTTACAAATTCAAATTTGACTTCTATAAGATAAATTATTATGATTAACAAATTAACAATTGAAGCGTGTACAACCTCTAATCATGCATTTGGTTCTAAATATCCAACGAATCACATATCATAAGTTTTGACACGTATCCATAAAATAATCACAAAGCAAATATAGAAACAAAAAATTTAAAGTACTAACAGAGATTAAGGAGAAACCCACCAAGAGTGTTTAAAGCTGGAGTTGCTTTGCTATTGAAAATGGACGGTGTGGTCTGAAATGGTTTAGTTGAAGACGCAAAGATTGACCCATTTGTTGCTGCCATGAATCACACTTTAGTAGTGTTCTTTGCCAAGAACAAAGGAGATTGAGAAAAAAATGTAGCTTAATTCCTCAGCTAGGCAAAGATTACACGAGTAAAATAGAGATATCTTTAGATGCAGATAATGACAGATGAGAAGCCAAAGCAATCAGAGACACAAACTTGACACAAATATCAGACTAGAATCCAAGAAAACAAAAATCTTTAGTGAGGATAAAAGATATCTGGTTTCTGTGCAGCCTCACAATCTTTGAAGCCCAAAAAACCAAACCCAAACCCAATCCAATCCCTCTCGTCCTTTTCTCTCTAATGGTAGACTTTGAACGAAATCTAAGCAAGTTGACACTGCCACAAAATATCAAAAGTCTCTACCCCACCAAAAACCCCCCAACCAAATTCATCAGTTTCAAACTTTCTTTGCTAGTTTCAGTAGTTTGTATATAACTCAATTCTGTATCAACTAACAGACACCCACAAACCTTCTCTTCAATGGGTTTGATCACATCACCACCCTCCAATCCCAAAACCCACCATTATTTCAATCTCCACCGCTCATTTCTCCTGCCAGGGAGCCCAGTTCTTGGTCTCCGGCCACTTCCTCAGAGCTCCAAAGTCCTCAACTTTGCTCATTGCAGTTCAAAACAATCAGGACCCAATAAATGCTTATCAAGCACAAAGCTTTTCACCCATTTTCTCAACGATTCTAGAAGAACAGTACCTTCAATAACCAGCAATGCAGCTTTGGCAGAATCTACAGAACCAGAGCCAGAAACAGAGCAAGGAAAGTACAACAGGATTTTACTATCTGATGTGATTGTGAAGAGGCCTAGACATGTGTTTAAGGGGAGAAAATGGAGCACAATGGACTTGGCCACAGCTGGTGTTGTGGTGGGGATGCATGTTCTGAGTCTTTTGGCTCCTTTTCAATTCAATTGGGGAGCTTTATGGGTGGCAGTCTCACTTTATGTTGTGACTGGTCTATTTGGTATCACTCTTTCTTATCATAGGAACCTTTCACATAGAAGTTTCAAGCTTCCCAAGTGGCTTGAGTACTTGTTTGCTTACTGTGGAGCTCAAGCACTTCAGGTGGGTACAATTTTGAATTTCATTGTGGGAGAGATTTGAATTTTGAAATGGCCTGTATTTATTTGGATCTTTAATAGTATTTTTAAGTGTTTGAACTTCTGGGTTTGTAGGGGAGCCCAGTTGATTGGGTGTGTACACATAGATACCACCACCAGTTTTGTGATTCTGAGAAAGACCCACATAGCCCAATTGAAGGATTCTGGTATAGTCACATGAGTTGGCTCTTTGATACCAATTCTGTGACTGAAAGGGTATGAAATTCTCTGCCAATTTGTTCTTTGCATCAAATGTGGTACAAATACATATTTATTCAGTATTATGTTTTCTTATGAACTGTTTGTTAATGTGAAATTTGCAGTGTGGGGGCCTAGATAATGTTGGGGATTTAGAGAAGCAGCCCTTCTATCAGTTCCTAAAGGCAACTTACATCGCTCACCCAGTCGCTCTTGGTGCTCTACTGTATGCAATGGGAGGATTCCCTTTCATTGTTTGGGGAATGGTAAGGGTGACGTCCTTTCTAAGGCTAGGGTCTCCTTAGTCATATAGTCTTACACATTGATGTGTTACAAAATTACTCTTGCAGGGTGTGAGGATTATTTGGGTGTATCACATTACTTGGCTGGTAAACTCAGCTTGCCATGTTTGGGGAGAGCAAGCATGGAATACTGGTGACTTGTCCAGGAACAATTGGTATTGCTTCTATTTTACCTCTACATCTTTATGTACTCTTTCTCTTGTCAAAAAGTTTGATATGCTATGCTCTGAACTTGTAAATTTGTATGCTTGTTCATGTAGAATCTTAAATCAAACCTAGCATGCATATTTGTCACTAGGAGAATATTATGGGGCTGAATTGCCTAGTAGCAGATGGGTGATGCTATGAAATCTCATTTTGTTCAGGTGGGTGGCATTACTAGCATTTGGAGAGGGATGGCATAATAATCACCATGCTTTTGAGTACTCAGCTAGACATGGTCTGGATTGGTGGCAGCTTGATATGACTTGGTATGTTGTAAGATCGCTCCAAGCTATTGGATTGGCAACTGACGTGAAGGTACCATCGGAGGTACAGAAACAAAGGATGGCTTTGAACTAAAGAAACTCAGCTAAGATTGCATATCATTCAAAAAGCATGCTTCCGATTTAAAACGCATGCTTCACAACATATTTCGGCTTAGGCAAGACAATTGAGCCTCAAGTCGACTTCTTTCATGATCGATCCATATGTTTCAGAAACAAAATTTAGAGAACTACGATTGGGATGGTATTGGGTGGGGGCTAGTATTATTTCGGATAGAAAATTTTGAATTTTTTACTCACATGGTGCGATTGCACGTGTATGCATACTGGTTGATAATTTATAATACAACACATGCAATAACGAGATCGGTATAATTTTGATCGTTTTATGAGTCAAATCAACTAAAATTTGTTGCCACTATAAAATTGGTTAGATGTGTATGTACTCAAACCATTTTTTCTTTTATCTTGAGCAATAATGAGTTCCACCTCTACTGCACATATAGCATTTGATGAAGTATATTCTAAGATAGGTACACTAGGTAATGTGTTGATCCATATTATCACACTCTATAGGGAAAGGGATTTTAGGAATCCACTTACAAAAAAAATAATAATAATAAAAAGAATCAAGAATCTTAGTACGAACATTTGGAACTTCAAAACTCAAAGTGTAAAAAGTTTTGGTAATAAGACAAAGAAGAAGAATGTGTATCTTGAAGTGATAGAATAAAGGTAAATTAAGGGCCATGGTATGTAATTAAGCACGGGAGCGCAAGAAGCATGCATATTGCATATGTAAGTAAATGTTGATCAATTACAGATGAGATAGTTTAATTAAGATGAACGTTATTTTGGGTTGATTATATCTAATCACACTTAGAAAAGTGCTTGCTATTAAGAACCATTTTGGTTCCTCACCCAATACTCACAGCTTACGTCAATACAAAAGCATGCTTTCTTCCTATATTGATCCAATTAAACAACCATGCCAGAACTAGACTCTTGGGATTTAGGGCCATGCATTGTTGAAGTGAATGGATAACTTTGGCATGCTAGTTAACAGTACAAAGGGTGTGTTCAATTTGATCAATTTTGGGTTATCGATCTCAAGAATAAGGTTTGATTAACTCAGTACTCATGTATGAATCAAGCCCTGGGTTTTGATCAATTCTCAATCACTGACTTACTCAAACATGTTCCTCTCCTTCGTGACCCTCGAAATATCAAGGATTAAGAACATATTAGGGTTTATAAAGAGTTTAGCAATCCACTTGCGAAAAACAAAAAAAGATCAAGAATATTAGTACGAGTTAACATTTGAAACTTTAAAGCTCAGTGTATAATTAAAGTTTTGGTAGTGAGACAAAAAAGAAGAATGCATGTGAGTCTTGAAGGGATAAAATTAAGTGCCATGGTAAGCAAGCACGGGAGCACAAGAAGCATGCATATGAAGTAAATGATTATTACAGATGATATAGTTCAAGTGTATAGTTAATATGAATGTTTTTCTTGGGTTGATTATAAATAAACACACAAAAGTACTTCCTATAAAGAATCATTTTGGTTCCTCACCCAATACTCAGCTTACGTCAATACAAAAGCATTCTCAATTAAGAATATAAAGAAAAAGTATCACACCCATTTACAGTACGTGCTAAAAGACTCCTCAACTAAGATGACAAGGCTCATATAATTAAACCACAAAGCAAGACAGTGTTCATGTATGAATCAAGATAGCCCTTTGTCTTGTTTGGCCAGCACAATAACCAAAAGCTGCGGGTATTGCTACCCCACTAAATACTTTGTTCATCCTACATTTTAATTTTAAATTAAATATTTCAATACTAACCTTATAATCAAGAATTTTTATGAAAATATAATATTAAACTAAAATTTATAAAATCTAAACAACAATAATTCTCTACATCTTTACATCGAAAAAAAAACAATTCTCTACATCTTTCAAATCATATTTGAGAATCACTTCAATCTTCAATATGATGGTTATACAATGTGGTAGGATTGTTTGTTCTTATTTTTATTTTATTTATGACTTTAAAATATATATATATATATATATATATATATATATTCATAATCGTAAAGATGGAAATCAAGAAAGAAATAAAGAAGAACATATATAGGATGTGGTTTAAGAAGAATTAAGGTTTATGTCAAATATATTGATGAGATATTTGTATATATTTTAAGATTTTATCAGATTAAGGAAAATAAAAGAAAGAAAATATATAAAACAAATTTTCTCAAAATTTTAAGGACATAACTGAAATATTAAAGGTAAAATATAAGACGTATGGTGAACTAAGTATTTAATGGGGTGGAAATAGCGCACCCTAACCAAATGTTAATTATGATAGACTAGATTTACATTTACCAACCACCACGGTGGTCATAGCACCACCCAATACCATGCTGTCATGTGTAAGATAACACAACTACAATTAACCATGGTTTATCTAATTAATTAGGGAAAATGCCCAAGTACCCAAAAACAAGATTCTTAAACCCCAATCCAATGAAAATTTTTTCTCATGACACATTTCAATGATTTTTAATAAAATGTCAACTTTATCCTGCACCCATCTTATCTCTCCGATCTAAAAACTCTCTCATCTACTCTCTCTCTCTCTCATCTACGATCTGTAACTTTTTCTTCTCTCTCTCTCACTATCTCTCCTTCGCCGCCGCCCTCATTCGCCGATGCCGCCCCACCCGCCGCTTCATCCCCGACTCCGACAAGGTCTGAAAGCTTCCGAGCTCGTCACATCGATGAAGTCCACGTCGATCAAGTCTAGTCAGCTAGTCATCGTCGCCGCCGTCAATCAAGTTCTGCACCATTTCACGTCGGCGCTACCGCAAGGATCTGTAACCGAGAGGGAGCCACTGGCATTGAGGAGGGTGGCATCAGGAAGCTTGTCGTCGCTGCCGAGCCACGGTGCCAAGTCCTCTCTCCTCTCCGTCGTCGCCGTCCCGAACTACTTGTCATTCAACGACTTTATCTGCTTCTACGAATCCCGCCTGTCGCTGAACTCGTCTTCATCAGGTGGAAGAGCAATCGGGAGTGGTAGCTAGGATCTGAGGAGGAGGAGTCGGCGGAGGAGGACACATGTATGGCTGTCGAGGAGGCGGGGGACCTGAGCGGTGGCGAGGGGGTCGTCGAAGATGTTTTCGCCGACGAGGAGATCGGCCGGGTCGAGGAGGAGGGGGAGGGACAAGGGGAGGGACTCCACCTGGAAGGAGGGCTTGCAGAGACAACATCACTCTGAAGGCCAGTGAGGAAGACTAGTTCTGAGTTGTAGCGTAAGGTTGGACGTCGGAGTCGACGCCAACGCCGGTCGGGAAGTGTTTGGGCACCTGCTTTGGGTGCCCAGAGCAATTTTTTGGTTTGGGCTTGGGTCCTTGACAACGGGCTGGAGGTTTGGATGCCCTTATGGGCCTCACAGTAATGTTTCAACGTTTTATTAGGGGTTAGTAACTATTATTAGAGGTTATTAGAGGTTAGTAACATGATTATTAGGGGTCAGTAACTGGTTACTGGGTGTCAGTAACTGAAAACAACATGATTATTGGGTGATTACTGGGTGTCAGTAACTGAAAACAAAGTGATTATTGGGTGTCAGTAACTGAAAACTAAGTGATTACTGGGTGTCAGTAACTGAAAACTAAAAGTTATTGGGGGTCAGTAACTGGTTACTGGGTGTCAGTAATTAATCAATAACTGGTTACTGGGGGTTAATAACTGGTTATTATGGGTCATTAACATGTCAGTAACTGATTATTGGGGATCAGTAACTGGTTACAGGGGAAAATCCGGTGACCGAAATCCGGCGGTCGGGGAAAATCCGGTGACCGGAATCCGGTGGTCGGGGAAATTCCGGTGACCGGAATCCGGCGGCCGGTGACCGAAGTCCGAGGTTCCGGCCAAGTCTTTTCATGTTGAAGAGGTGGGGGTAAAATAGTCTTGAAATAATATGGTTTGTTAAGACTTTAGTAAAGATTTGGGTATTTGGGCATACAAATGGTTACCTTATATTGGAATAGGCTAATGCAAAAGATTATCATTGGAACGGGAAATAAGATGTTTGAATTAGTACTAAATGGGCATTTTCCCAATTAATTATGGTAACGAGAGAAATCAATTTATTACTAAACCAGATTTCTATTAAACATACAGAATCCCCTAAATATAATAATATAAGAGCTAAAAAAATTGCAGATGCCTCTCCCATCTCTCCACAAACTATATCCATCAAACACCAGAACTTCCCTCCAAAACCCCCAATTTCTCCATAGTCGTAAAACCCATATATCGAATCCTCTGTATTCGACGAGTCCTTGAGTCTGTGAGCCTTTGATTATGATCAGAAATTCCTATAATATTTTTCGGGTACAACAATTGATGGAAAGAAATGCAAGTGTCCAGATCCACCCTCGCTCCCCCATCATCGGATTCCTCTTCCCCGACGCCATGTCTGTCCTCGGCTCCCTTCTCACCATGAAATTGTGCAGACTTTGAATTTATAAATTCATAAGTTCCTACTTCGACAACGTTGTGAGACTCTCACAAGGTGAAAAAAAAAAAACCACAAAATGTCGTCCTCTTCTTCATCTCAGGTGCCAGAAGTTTGGAACGGGGTCGTGTCACTCGTGTGGATTTGATGGGAGTAGCGGTGATGGTGAGAGAGGACGAAAGGAGAGGAAAAATTGTAGAACCAGGCTTGTGTTAATTAAAATATAATAACAACAATTGAAGTATTAATTAATGTTTTCAAAGAGAAAAGGTATTAAATTAATGAGCCTTACTGCAGTTAACTGTGGTTAAGTTTTATAAAACGTGGCAAGTTTTAATTGGATTGTGCTATAACCAGCGGTGGTCGGTAAATTTAGATCCTTTTATGCCAGCAATAAGAGGTTCTGTAACAAAATTATCATTCATCAACACATGCCTCACATATAACCTAGAATTTTAAGAGCAAACCAAACATCTAGATAGGAAGCTAGGCTTGTACGTGCGCGCAGCAGCTCTCTGCAGAAAGTTAAAAGTTTATATGCGATCATTCGAGAGTTACGCATGAATGGAACATATATAATATAATTGTAGTTTCTTAAATTGCATGTTGATGAATTTTGGTGAATAACATTTCGTTAAATTTTAAGACATGTTTACTTACTTAAAATAAAATTAAATAATTACAGGGTAATCAAATTTATGTATTTGCTAACACGTTTAGGAATTAGAATTGGCATATATGTGTCTCTCACATTCTCATCTTCTTATTAAGTATCGATTCTTGAACATTCAGAATTCGATTATGAATTCGAAGAGGGGTGATGGGTTCAGGATTCAACAATATATCCGAAATAGATATCGATTTCTTATCATGTTTCACTTGTCTTCGCTTCATTATTTTCTATTCCAATTAAGTAACTAAAACTGTCAATAGAGTTGATGTTTTATCTATGTACATGTGTGTCACCCCCAACCTAAACTACGTCCAAGCAAAGGTCTAGGTAAGTTCTCGATCCATCACCTTCAAGCCAAAGGATGTGTGTCGTTGCGTCGATGCACTACAAGAAATCTCGTCATAGACGACGGAAACAACTCGTCGCTTAAGACTAAATATTCGTCATCTAGAATCTTGGAAGACAAACTATCCATCGTCTAAGTTTCGTCGCCTAAGTGTCGTGAGGTAGACACTTAGGCGACGAAATCAAAGTTAGTCGTCAACAAAGAGCAATCCTACCCGACAGATCGTTTCCTGCCTTGTCAACAAACTTGTTCGTCGATAAGAATATCTGTCAATGGAAAGTTTTTGTCGGAAGGATTTTTAGCTGACGAATATGAGATTGTTCTTAGCCGACGACCATGTATGTCTATCGACAAATATTGCGTCGTTCTTAGGAGACAGAATATTCGTCGGCAAAATTTTAAATTGACGAATTCGTAACAGTTCTTAATCGACGATTAGACTTTGTATTCGTCGGATAGATAGTTTATCTTAGGCAACGAATGTTACTGTTTCCGTCGCCTAAGTGATTTATTTATTTTTGGAGTAAATGCTTGTGACACCCTGTAGTTTATACCTAAAATCAGTTTTGTCCCTCACTTTTTTTTTAAACTGGTATACCCCTATACTTTGAATTCTCGACTGATTTGTCCTTGTCGTCAATTGACCGTTAAAGAAGACTGTTAAGTTGCTGAGATGACCGGTCTTGCGATTCCAACTCAG
This sequence comes from Fragaria x ananassa, assembly GCA_034370585.1. Lineage (NCBI taxonomy): Eukaryota > Viridiplantae > Streptophyta > Magnoliopsida > Rosales > Rosaceae > Fragaria > Fragaria x ananassa. The sequence goes on from CP139752.1 coordinate 20,254,154, forward strand.
CTAGAAACCTGCAACATCGACATAAAATGTCCAATATACCCCTGACTATAGTGAGCTGCAGCCGGGTGAGTCGAGGTGGCGGCAGAGAGGGGAGGAGCAAGGGAGGGAGGAGAAGGAGGAGGATTTTCTCGGGTCTGCCAAAAAATAAGGTCAACCCCTCCCACACACAAGACCCCCCAACAGACTCCACTGCTCCCCATTACTCTCTATCAAACCCTCCCACCACAACCACCACCATCACCACCGCCATGCTTCCTCTTCCTCCTTAATAATGCCTCCCGCCGCTTCCCCATCCCCATCCCCTTCCCCTGCACCCTCCCCCACCCCAACATTCTCCACCACCCCAACTCGCCTCCATGCATCCTCCTCATCTCCACCCTCTAAGCTCCCCATCGACTTCTCCCCTCCCCTCATCGCCATGGTCGTTGTTGTCGCCACCGCTTTCTTAATCGTCACTCCCCGAGGGCGACTTTGGGGATTTTGGAGCGGCGGAAGGTGAGGGTTTCGGTGGAGAAGTCGTCGAAGGTGAAGGAGCCGTCGCCGTAGGAGACTTGGTAGAGGCAGGTTTTGGACTTTGAGCTGCAGCCGGGTGAGTCGAGGTGGCGGCAGAGAGGGGAGGAGCAAGGAAGGGAGGAGAAGGAGGAGGATTTTCTCGGGTCGAAAACCGGGTCGGTTTGGGAGTAGCAGCGTTTACAAGGGGCGCATTGGAGCCAGATGACGTCGGAGCCGGTGTCGAGGACCATGCACAGTTCTTCTTTACTACGAAGGCATATTTCGAGATACCAACCTCATGCAGAAGCTTCTCTTGATTAATCTATGCTGCCATTATGAGGTCTAAAGCCCCCCAGTATAGTAGAACCTTCAACGAATGGTGGTTTCAGAGTCCATGAACCCCAATACTGGTTTCAAGACTATTCTTCTCATAAGGGAAACTGCATGAAGGCACTTTGGACTTTTATTTACTACCAGCAAGATCACGTCTCCCTTGTATTATCTTCTTCTGGCAGCTTCTTCTCCTCAATCATCTTTTCGCTCCAAATATAATAATTCTTTGATGGAGATATCAATTCATGCACAACTCATAGCCACTGTGTTGGCTAGATATATATCAATCCACTTACTGGAGAGATCAGAGGCTTGAATCGCTGCACATGTACGCATAAGGTCTCGCAACTAAACCTTTGATGTCGCTTTAATTGGCATTAGAATATAAACCACAGTTACTGGTTTAACGTGCTAAGTAATCACAAAGCACCAGAGATATAAGCCCCCCAGAATGTGAAAATAAAGCTTCGCATACCTTGATAATGGTCTGTTTGAGGGCACAGTTGTTGGCACGAAAATATTTTGAAAACCACTGAAGCGGAAGGAGTCGCGGCGGAGGCGGAGGTGGAAGAGTTGGGAGGGGGTTTGGTTGAAGGAGAAGGCGTCGAGGTGGTGGAGAGGGAGGGAGAGGGAAGATGGGTCGGAGTCGGGTTCAGATGTTTCTGAAAAGGATTCGGGTTGGGAGAGAGAGGGGGTGGAGGGGAGGGGGGAGAGGAGGAGGGTGTGGTGGTCAAGGGCGGCAGAGGAGAGGGAGAGGAGGAGAGTGAAAAAGAAGAGATGGGGGTCTTCTTCTCCTCCATTTTGTTTGGGCGGTGGAAAAGTGGGGAGATGAGGGAGGAGAAGTGGGAGAGAGAGTGGGGAGATGAGGGAGAAGAAGGTCCGAGATCAGATCAAGAAAATGGAGGAGAAGATACAGAGAATATATAGCTGGTGCAGCAGAAGATACAGAGAATATATCTGACCTTAACTATATATAACAGCATAGGAGGAATTGCTGTGGGTAAAATTGTCATCTCAATACCTTGGTCTCATACATGTGTCAACATGTTAGCCACGTCAGCTACATAACGGGTTCACTTGACGACAAGGGCAAATCAGTCGAGAATTTAAAATATAGGGGTATACCAGTTTAAAAAAAAGTGAGGGACAAAACTGATTTTAGGTGTAAACTACAGGGTGTCACAAGTATTTACTCCTTTATTTTTTTTACCTTATTCACTATTTCCAAAAATTACAAATTACTAACAATATCAGGCAGGAAGCACTGGATTTGGAAAACATATTCATATATTAATTGATCATGATAACTAGCTAGATAGACAAATTAATATATATTGTTCATATTTAAAAAATAATGAAGTACGTAGAAAATTGTTCATACAATAGCTAAACTATGAATTAAGTACTGCGAAATCACCAATGCCAATTCACATTCTCGTCCAATCCTTGGTTGTCACCTAAGTGTTCATCATTGTTCTGTGGGGCTTGTCGATGAGGAGGAGGTGGCATACCTAGGTTCTCATATATGGCTGCAATTTGGGACTGCACATCATTATACATAGACTCTGCACGCAGAGCATGCTGCTGGACCTCTTGGAATTGTTGTTGGGCATGCTCCTCTAATTCATTTAGTCTTCGCTCATAGCTCTCCTGCACCTCTTGGAGTTATTGCTCATCAACTCTAGGAGGACGACTACGTGAAGTGGAACTATTTGAAGAATGACTCAAATCTCACTCGCCTCCTCGTCCCATCCCTCTGATCTCCTTTCCTTTCTAAGTTTTGAGCACTATACCCAACACCTCAATTTGTTAGGACTGAACACTCTCCATAATCTCCTTATCCATCGCATTAGGGTGTTGTTCCTTAAATGCATCCTTTCATTTATTGACCTTTTAATATACATTATTTAATAAACAAGTTTGCTCAACATTTCCATTAGTACCTAAAACAGTAACATTTGAAACAGTAATCACTTGAAAGAAAAAATCAGTAGCAGTAAGTAGGGGTGCCTACATGCGCGCCCTGGGGTGCATCCTGAAACGTGAATGCAAGCACCCGGGGCACGCATGCTGGAACCCCAGGGAGCGCATGCAGGCACCCCAGGACCCGCATGTTGGCACCCTGGGACGCAGCATTATCGACTGTTCTTAATTGCACTTATACTTGTACAATTCACCTAGATAGTCAAAGCACACCAAACTCTTTCACTATAATTCAACTGTCCTACCAAAACATTTAAAACAAAATTTCTATTTAAACAGGCCACACAAAGGAGAAAGGAGAAAATCAAATTAGCCAATACACCAACAAGCGCTGCATTATATATATATATATATATATATATATATATATATATATATATATATATATATCTGTGTGTGTGTACCAACAAGATTTTCCTATCACTCTCTGGTTTTAGCCAATATACTATGTTCAGTGCTTACTGTTAGCTAATTGGATAATGTCTACTGTTAGCCCTGTTCAGTGCTAACTCAAGTCATCCATGTTCAGTGCCTACTGTATATAACTATATAACACTACTCATATCACTACCAGAACAAAGGCTTTAGCCGACGAAAAAAAAAACCAGGTCGACAAATTTTTTTTTCGTCGGCTAATTTAAAATCTTCGTCGGCTATGATCAACTTTAGCCGATGAAATAAAATTTTCGTCGGCTATAGTCTGTGAACTTTAGCCGACGAAATTTTCAAAAGTTTAGCTGACGAAATTTTCAAAAGTTTAGCCGATCGACGAAATTTTTAAGAGTTTAGCCGACGAAATTTTTAAAAGTTTAGCCGACGAAAAATATAATTTCGTCGGCTAAAGTGTCTTATATTTACAGATTTGGAGGAAAATTTTCAAAGGACTTTAGCCGACGAAAATTTATGAAAAGTCGTCGGCTAAAGTAAAAAAATTTAAAAAAATAACTATAGCCGACGAAATACTCGTCGGCTAAGATGGTTTTTGCCGACGAAGAACCTAATATTTCGTCGACTATAGTTATTTTTTAATTTTTTAATTACATACTATAGCCGACGAATACGTTAGGGTATTCGTCGGCTAAACCCTAAAATTTTTCTATTACCTACTATAGCCCTATATGCGGTGGTTATTTTGCGTAAAATTTTTATACGACTTGTTGCGTGTCATCGGTTTAAAACTATTTTCAGTTGGAGGTCCGGCCAAAATATGTAATTTAGACGGTCGAACGACTTTTTCCGTGCTTTTAGGGGTTTGACTTCCGAGATTGACCGTCCGGATCGAGCCCTTATTCTTTTCGGATCAAGTTGAATTTTTTCTCATACATGTATTTTATCATGATGGTCAGATCTGACGGTTGGATTTCTGTTTCTCAAGTTTGATCATCACAATCACAACATGCATACTAATGTTGTATAACTTGTTTACCAAGTGTTATGTAAATGTTTCATTTCAAAAACAAACTATACGTAAAACCTTCAAACACTAAAAAGTTATGAAATAAGATATGACGAGAATGTTGAAATACATCCACGGTTGAAAAATCACACTATTCCGGTAAATATTCGGTGCCGATAGTTGCGGTCAATGCAATTTTTCATTTTTCCCCCAATGAGTAGCCCTATATTCGGTGGTTATTTTGCGTAAAATTTTTATACGACTTGTTGCGTGTCATCGGTTTAAAACTATTTTCAGTTGGAGGTCCGGCCAAAATACGTAATTTAGAAGGTCGAACGACCTTTTCCGTGCGTTTAGGGGTTTGACTTACGAGATTAACCGTCCGGATCGAGCCCTTATTCTTTTCGGATGAAGTTGAATTTTTTCCCATATATGTATTATATCATGATGGTCAGATCTGACGGTTGGATTTCTGTTTCTCAAGTTTGATCATCACAATCACAACATGCCAAATGTATAAAAATACTTTTAGCCGACGAATTTCAAAGGTTTAGCCGACGAATTTATAAAGTTTAGCCGACGAGTTTAGAAGGTTTAGCCGACGAATTTCCAATTTTTAGCCGACGAAATTGGAACCTTTAGCCGACGAAATTTTCAAATGACTTTAGCCGACGAAAATATATGAAAAGTCGTCGGCTAAAATCGAAAAATTTTCAAAATTTTGAACCAAAATTTTTTGGAGGTCAACCAAAGAGTTTAGCCGACGAAAATAAAGAATTTTGTCGGCTAAAGTTCTTTATATAGCCGAAGATGGTAAGAAGTCTATTATCTGCCAGATTTTCTTCTCGGCCTAGCTCTGCCGTCAAGCCACCGGAGACCGTCACACTTGTCCCAAAAGCTTCGCCGTCATCTCTACTTCATTGCAGGATAGGTGATGCATCGAGTGGTGCCGCCGTGAGGGATAAATCGAGCTCCAAATCTCCGCCGGTTCGGATTCGGTGTCGATCGAATTTTTCCTTCCTTAGATCACCATTTGGTGAGTTCTATATATGGATAAGTTGAGTTTGATTAGTACTACATTCCCCTAGAATTTGGTAGCTCGATTCGGTGTGTGTGAAGAGAATCGAAGATTTGAAGTTTTTAGGGTTTAAAATTAGAGATTTTTATATTTTCAGTCGATTGACTTGTTTAGGCTTAGAATTAAGCTTCGACTTCTTCTAGAAAGTTGTTCGAAATGTTGAGAGGAACATTCTATCAAATTTTGGTCGTGATCGGAGAGGGCCGAAAGTTTCTGCAGTTTTTTGTTCAAAACCCAGCAACTTTAGCCGACGATATTCAAACATTATATTCGTCGGCTATAGTGTTTTTTAATTTTTTTATAAGGTTTAGCCGACGAATAACCTAATATTTCGTCGGCTATAGTTATTTTTTAATTTTTTTATAAGGTTTAGCCGACGAATAACCTAATATTTCGTCGGCTATATAGTTATTTTTTTAATTTTTTATAAGGTATAGCCGACGAAATATAAATTTTTATTATTTATTACGCACTTTAGCCGACGAATATTTCGTCAGCTAAAGTCTGGGACTATAGCCGACGACATTTTTTTCGTCGGCTAAAGTGGGACTATAGCCGACGAAAAAAAAAATTCGTCGGCTAAAGTCATCCCAGACGGCCTTTTCCCGACGACACTATAGCCGACGAAGGATCGTCGGCTAAGGTCTTAGCCGACGAATTTTTTTAACTGGCCGACGAATTTTTTTCGTCGACTAAAGTACTTGTCCTGGTAGTGTATAAAGATAACTCAGTCTTATGCCTTCCAATTACTAGTCTCTAATATACCAAATCTAGGCCTCACACCCTAAAACTAGGCTTCACTCCAATCCCATCACATGAAAACATAGCTTCTCACCTTAAAACTATACATCTTAATTAATGACAATGATAATAACATTTTTTGTTTTGTTTTGGAAGAAGCAGAAAAACATGACATTCTAATTGAACAGTGCATACATTCAACTTAATGGTCTCATATATATACCAATAGCCGGATTTACACATGTTTGAACCATTTCCTAAGCTTACATAATAGTAAAAAGAAAGACACTTACATATTTCTTGGTCGTATCTTCATCACCGGCCCTGACATAGGTCTTCTCAAAACTTTTGATAATATATTAGAAGCTGCTCCCCTTATATTTTGAGTTCCTCCATTGTGTAGATGATAGGAGAAGACCCCGTGTGATGGTGCATAGTCTTCTCCCCACGGTTCCGCTTGTTTGTCAAGGAGAGTCTCGAATACACAAAAAAATATTAAATAGATTAGTAAAATACAAGGGAAACAATGAAGGTAATTTAAAAAAATACAAGGGAAACAATAAAGGTAATTTAAAAAAAAATCACCTTGAATGCATCTGATGCAAAGTGCTCACATAGGAACTCCCACTAGTCCTCTCTCCTAATGAAATCTGAAGGCATGCCAGAGGGCTATTCCTTCAGATAAGCTCTGTACACTGGTACTTCTAGTCCTTATACCTCTCATGTGCCCTCTTTAATATATAATTGAACATTGGCTCATCATTTTCATCTCACTCGTACTTCGGTTAAGAAACAAATAAAAAAAATTCTCATGTTAAGTACTAAAAAATAAAATAAAATAAATGTAATTAAGTAAATTTACTTTTCAAACAGTTTTCAGTTACTTACCGACATTGCATTCCACACCTTCCACTTCTCCTCTTGATCAAGGTCGTAGAACGTCCTTACCCTCATTCCCACCAGACTCCGTATGGTGGAACCGATATCATATGTCACTAAGTTGTTTATCCCCCTCACTCTAGGGCCTTATACATGGGGGCAATACTCCAGCTTGATCTTCTGTCCCGTTTGTGCAACGATATCTTCCGCCTTCTTTCCAAAACATAAACCCCGCTTTTTTTCGGGGCCGGAGCTACAATTATATATATATACAAAACATTAGGATATTTAATGCTATAAGACAAATACATTAATTAATAAACAAGTTTGCTCAACATTTCCATTAGCACCTAAAACAGTAACACCTGAAGCAGTAAGTAGTAAGCAGTAAGCAGGAAACCATGGGGCGTGCTGCTGGCACCCTGGGGCGCGCATGCAGGCACCCTGGGGCGCGCATGCAGGCACCCCTGCTTACTGGTTACTTCTTCAAACAGTTTCTGCTTCAATCTTATTATCATCTATCTCTCCCTTGCCACCCAAACTATCCAGAATCACATATATAAATTTCATATGAAAATCATTGTTCTTAGCTTGTTCATAAAGCCAACAATCCTAAATTAGCATCATATAACTAGACTTCTTAATTGCACTTAGACTTCTACAATTCACTTTAGCTATTCACTACAATTCACCAAAGCACACCAAACTCTCACTACCTATAATTCAACTGCCCTACCAAAACATTTAAAAAAAAATTGTATATACAAGACATTGCGATACTTAATGCTATAAGAAAAATTCTAATAAATTATTACAAGTATAAGAGGAATTAATATATTTATCTATTGGGCTTCTAACTTTCAAACGAGCACTGCCAACGATACGTCTTGCAGATTTAGGTGCCGGTGTAGATGATGGAGATCTCGTTGAACTAGTATCAATGGTAGGGGGCCGCATGATCAAGAGGGGAGCCCTTGGTGGTACTGTCTCAGCCGACATGGGGATAAGGTGGCTGCTACTGCTAGTTGAGCTAATGCTCTACTGTATAGACTCCATCAAAGTACTGGCCTTTTTGGCTCGGTCCTTCCTCTTCCCGACAATCACCATCTTGCACATGAATAACACACAATTGTTAGTCCACAATAAATGACTGAGTAATAGATAAGATTATGAAAAATATATCCATAGAAAAAAACATACATGAATAACAAACAACTTGTCCTTTTGCAGCCCCTGATTTTTTTTTAGACTTAATGCATTGTGGAAACAAAAAACACTACCAAAAGTTGTGAGCCACTTAAGCAGAACATACAATGTGATATTGATATTTTTGTTTGTTTGAATAATTAAAAAAAAGAAAAAGGAAAGCATAGGTATGAGAGAAAGATACGGTGCATACATATATGATAGAACAAACAAGGAAAGCATAGGCATGAGAGAAAGATGCATACATATATGATAAAATAAACAAGGATTAAGTGAAGATTTCAGAATTTCTTGATGCAAACTATCAACTTTAAAAAATCATAAATAAATATGGGAAAATCCTTTTTAAGAAATTCCAATTCTGAGACGATCTTTAACATATCTACTATAACTTTTATGAAGATACCAAGTTCAAAAAATCAACCAAAATACACGGTTTTCAGAAAGAAGCTAACTGGTTTAAAATCTCAGAAAACTGCTCACTACATATGAATTTAATCGTACTCATGATAATCTGAGTTGTTCGAATCATCATCCTCATCAGTTTGGTTAGAATACTCATCAACCTCTATGTATTCATCATCTATGAAGTAGTCATCATCATGATTGGGGTTGCGTTGTAGCAAGTTCAATTCAGATGATGTAACTGGAATGTAACCTATGATAGTCGGAACGTGTTGGTTGTTGACACGAATATCCTTAGTATCGGGGACTACATATGGAGATTCCTCTTGATATGGTTTATTCGGTTGATCAGTTGTTGGTTCACTAGGCCCACTCTCATCATCTATTTCTAGTGTAGCTGCACTCCAAATATTCATATGTGACATCACCTGCACCACTTTCCAACCCTACCCATATTTCGCTATGGTGGCAAGAATAAACGGCTCATTCTCATACCATACACTATTTGAATTCACTGATAACAAGCCACGATTCAAAATTGTACTCCTTTGTCTGGTTGGGTCAGTATTGAATCATTTACACTTGAACAACACAACTGGTATACCCTTGCCATAGATTAGTTCGATGACACTGACAAGAACCTCATAGTAGTTGAAACCCAGACCCTCAACCATGACTCCATTGTTTTTGGTGACACTGCCTTCATCTCGTTCTGACGTCACAAAATTAATTAACACCGTTCACAAAACATCCAACATGAACTCTGTGGCTTTGGGGTCCTCCAGCCAACAAGTGCAACTCCGGGTCGTAAGAAGCACGGAAATGCTTTAGAATGTACATCATCTGTAACAATTTTAAGAGAAACATTATTACATTATGTAACATAAAAAAACAACATATATTTAATTTCTGTAACTCCAGATATAGAGATAGAAGAGGTACACAAATAGGGAAGTAATCAGGAAAATCTCTCTCCCTTTCCAAATGGGACTTCAAGTACCTCTCGGCTTCATCGCAATGTTGAAGGAAAGACCAATGAGCTTCTTTGATCTTAGCATTTTACTTCATCTTTCAGAATTAGTTAACCTGCCATACGGTTGAACATCGTTAGAAACGACTGATAGATTGAATTGCTAGCAACTATCCACTCTAGATGATTCCCCCACTGTGTCTTCATCATTGAGATATGTGCTGCAGTAAGTTACGCACTCAGCCTGAATGTATGCCGCTGTGATCGACCTTTCAAGGAAACGTTTGTTTTTGTTCTTCTTCTTGACATTCTCTAGTTGCCTGCAAAATAGATATTTATTCTCTTACAATAAATATTTTAAAAAAATATCATAATTTGAAAGGATGATTAATTAGAATAAATATGAGTGCATACCTCTCATTTGGATAGCACTAGGTATACTGTACCGGACCAATAAGAAACACTTGTTCGAGAATGTGGATCATGAGGTGAATCATGATGTCAAAGAAAGTTAAGGGAAAGATCCTCTCTAGCTTGCACATAATCTACACAATGTCTTCTTGTAATGACCGAACATCAGACTTTTTAAGCTTTTTAGCTCATATCCTCTGAAAGAACTTTGAAAAAGTCACTAATGTGTCAACCACATCACTCTGCAAATACGGTCTAATGACCACGGGAATAAGACGTTGCACCAAAACATGACAGTCATGAGTCTTCAACCCAATAATCTTATTTTCTCCCATCTTAACACATCGAGCAGTATTCCTTGCATACCTATAAGGATACTTAACATTATGAAGCCACTGAAACACTTTTACATTCGTCTGATGATAGACTGTAGCCTGCTTGAGGCATTATGGTTTTTTGTTTTGTTTTTTGGTCTCCACTAGCCATAGCTTAGGGCGTATACCCATTTTCTTGAGATCAACATGGGCTTTGGGGGTGTCCTTGTTCTTATCCTTGAAATTCAGAATTGTTCCAAAAACTATCTTTGAGATTCATAATTGTTCCAAGAACGCTGTCACAAACATTCTTCTCTATGTGCATGACGTCCAAGATGCGTCTGATTTTCAACGTTTACCAGTAAGGCAATTCAAAGAATACACTTTTGTGCGTCCAATTCTTAAACTCATCAAGCGTGGAAGGATTCAAGTCGGTTATTTCTTTACTGGTGCTCAAATATCCGAACCAGTGCTCGTTAAGCCTCTTCAAAACTCACTCACCACACCTCCTTTCGGGTTTCAGATTATACTCCTCAGTCCCATCAAATGCCTCAGCATCCTACCGCCACTCATGATCCTCGTCAAGTCATCTACGAGATCCTAAGAAACAAATTTTGTCTGCGTGGCGACTATAATTGACCTCATCTAAGTATACCAGGCAAGCCTTGTACCCCTTAGTTTGTTGGCCAGACAACATCCCGTAAGCTAGAAAATCATTGATGGTCCAAATAGCAGCTGTTTTCATCACGAATGAAGTTTGACCATGCCTGTCAAAAGTAGGGAGTCCATTTTACCAAAACTCCTGCAGCTCGTCAATTAATGGTCTCATGTACACATCCAATCACTTTCCTGGAGAATATGGCCCTCGAACCATAAGCGTAAGAAAATTGTACTCCTTCCTCATACACATGTTGCGAGGTAGATTGTACGGAAATACTATCACAAGCCAAATGTTGTAAGAAAGTTCATGTTTCCAGTAGTATTGAATCTGTTTGTTGTAAGTCCGAGTCTGACAATTTGACAGTCACCATCAAATTCGGGAAAACAATGGTCAAAGTTCTTCCAAGCCTCCTTGTCTGTGGGGTATGTGAGATTATTCAGATTTATCCTCTCCTCTCTCTGGTGCCTTGCCTGGTGTCATCTCATATGCTTGGCCGTATGTGAAGACATGTACAGACGCTGCAGATGAGGACCCAACGGGAAGTAACGAAGAATTTTCCTAAGAATAAGCGGGTTTTTCTTTTTAGATGAAGTGGAAGCTTTATACCTTGGCTCGTAGCAGTGTGGGAACTCAACTTCATCCTTGTAATCTTTGTAATACAAGATGTAGTTATTGACGCAAGCGTCTATCTTCTGGTGATCAAGACCGAGGTCAGCCAAAATGATTTTTATCTGGTCAAAATTTTTCGGGCAACTGTTACATTTGGGAAGCACTTTCTTCATAAGTGCAATATCCTCATCTTAAAATATGTTACTCTTTCCCCGTTTTTTTTAATTTTCATTTGCTTCATGACAGTACCCAATACACACTACCAGAAGAAAGCATTTAGCCGACGAAAAAAAAAAACCAAGCCGACGAATTTTTTTTCGTCGGCTAAAGTGGACTTTAGCCGACGAAATTTTCCTTCGTCGGCTAATTGAAAATATTCGTCGGCTATGATCAACTTTAGCCGACGAAATAAAAATTTCGTCGGCTAAATAATTTTTTTCGTCAGCTATAGTCTGTGAACTTTAGCCGACGAAATTTTCAAAAGTTTAGCCGACGAAATTTTCAAAACTTTAGCCGACGAAATTTTTAGAGTTTAGCCGACGAAATTTTTAAAAGTTTAGCCCACGAAAAATATAATTTCGTCGGCTAAAGTGTCTTATATTTACAAATTTTGATGCAATATGGTCCTACGCAAAAAGGGGCGTAACTTTTGATCCGTCCGTCAGAAATTGCTGAAATTTTGACAGCAGCTCCGCAGGCCCAAATCCAAGCTAACGGCCTATCCGACCGTTACTTTCGGGGCCTATCCGACCGTCGGATCTAGCGATCCGAGGCTTTTTATGTAATTTTATGTTTTTAGGGTTTGGTCTTTTTCTTTTAAAACTGCGGTCAACCCTATTTACCGTTATTATTTCTTAAGGGGAGCCCTATCGTCGAAAGGTAAATGTTTTAAAATTTTTATATAGGTGGTTGCGTCTCATCTACGTGAGAGTTTTTCGTGTGGAAGATTTGACCAAACTACGTAACATAGGGGGAGATATGAGTGTTTTCGTGAATTTATAGACTTTAGCCGACGAAAATATATGAAAAGTCGTCGGCTAAGATGGTTTTTGCCGACGAATAACCTAATATTTCGTCGGCTATAGTTATTTTTTAATTTTTTAATTACATACTATAGCCGACGAATACGTTAGGGTATTCGTCGGCTAAACCCTAAAATTTCTCTATTACCTACTATAGCCCTATATTCGGTGGTTATTTTGTGTAAAATTTTTATACGACTTGTTGCGTGTCGTCGGTCTAAAACTATTTTCAGTTGGAGGTCCGGCCAAAATACGTAATTTAGACGGTCGAACGACCTTTTCCGTGCGTTTAGGGGTTTGACTTACGAGATTGACCGTCCGGATCGAGCCCTTATTCTTTTCGGATCAAGTTGAATTTTTTCCCATACATGTATTTTATCATGATGGTCAGATCTGACGGTCGGAATTCTGTTTCTCAAGTTTGATCATCACAATCACAACATGCATACTAATGTTGTATAACTTGTTTACCAAGTGTTATGTAAATGTTCCGTTTCAAAAACAAACTATACGTAAAACCTTCAAACTCTAAAAAGTCATGAAATAAGATATGACGAGAATGTTGAAATACATCCACGGTTGAAAAATCACACTATTCCGGTAAATATTCGGTGCCGATAGTTGCGGTCAATGCAATCACAACATGCCAAATGTATAAAAATACTTTTAGCCGACAAATTTCAAATGTTTAGCCGACGAAATTTTCAAATGACTTTAGCCGACGAAAATATATGAAAATTCGTCGGCTAAAGTCGAAAAATTTTCGAAATTTTCAACCAAAATTTTTTGGCGGGCAACCAAAATTTTCAAAGGACTTTAGCCGACGAAATTTTATGAAAAGTCGTCGGCTAAAGTCGAAAAATTTTCAAAATTTTCAACCAAAATTTTTTGTCGGTCAACCAAAGAGTTTAGCCGACGAAAATAAATAATTTCGTCGGCTAAAGTTCTTTATATAGCCGCAAATAAACCTAACACTAGACATATTGCGGCCCCTCCTCCTCTTCCTCCTCCTCCTCCTCTTCCTCCTCCTCCTCCTCCTCCTCCTCCTCCTCCACACAACCACCACAAATAAACCCAACACTAGAAATATTGCGTCCCCTCCTCCTCTTCCTCCTCCTTCTCCTCCTCCACCTCCGCCACTCTCTCTCCTCACCCCACCGTCTACTCTCCACCCCCACGCACCCAATGGCCACCTACCGTGCCCTCCTCTCCCTCAAGTCTTCCCTCGACGACCCCGACTCCCGCCTCTCCGCTCTCCGCCTCCTTAACGTCTTCAACCGCACGTTCCCGCTGGAGCTCTCCAACCTCACTAACCTCCGTGTTCTCGACCTCTACAACAACAACCTCACTGGCGTGTTGCCAGTTTCGGTGGCAACTTTTCACTGTATCTGTCAAGATTCTCCACACACACAAAAAAAAATAAAAAAAAAATTTCAGAAGTTTTTTTTTTTCAAAACCCAGCAACTTTAGCCGACGATATTCAAACATAATATTCGTCGGCTATAGTATTTTTTAATTTTTTTAATAAGGTTTAGCCGACGAAATAACCTAATATTTCGTCGGCTATAATTATTTTTAAATTTTTTTTATAAGGTTTAGCCGACGAATAACCTAATATTTCGTCGGCTATAGTTATTTTTTTAATTTTTTTTATAAGGTTTAGCCGACGAATAACCTAATATTTCGTCGGCTATAGTTATTTTTTTAATTTTTTTTATAAGGTTTAGCCGACGAATAACCTAATATTTCGTCGGCTATAGTTATTTTTAAAATTTTTTTACAACGTTTTGCCGACGAAATACTTCGTCGGCTAAAGTGTGGGACTATAGCCGACGAGATTTTTTTCGTCGGCTAAAGTGGGACTATAGCCGACGAAAAAAAAAATTTCGTCGGCTAAAGTCATTACAGACGGTCTTTTCCCGACGACACTATAGCCGACGAAGGCTCGTCGGCTAAGGGCTTAGCCGACGAATTTTTTTAACAGGCCGACGAAAATTTTTCGTCGGCTAAAGTGCCTGTTCTGGTAGTGACAATATGTTCACTGCCAAGATACAATGGAGTTTGTACTTCCCGTAGAAGCTTGTTGTACTTGTCATAATCACTACTGTAGTGAACGTGGGAGACATTAGGGAAGGTGTCAGGAGCGTTATAAACAACATTTTTTTGATATCCTGAGGCGGCGAACGAGAAAGCATCGTTTAAGAGGTTTATCACAGCAAGGTCCCCGTAACTAGCATTGGAAGATTTTACCTGCTGATTATGTTGTGCTTGAATTTCTGCAAGTATAGGCATTTGAACTTGATTTTCGCCATGCCATGTCCATGTGGTATAACTAGGACAAATACCGTTTAGTGTCAAGTGAGAATACATGTCTTCATATGTTACTGGTTTTCGATTGAGACTTTTGTTGCATGGACATATGTGAATAACTTTGTCTGGAGGACTATGTAGACGTACAAACTTAAGAAAATCAAAAGTGCCCCTCATATAAAGAGGGAACCCTCTCCCTAATTGTATCAGCTCTTATCCATATTGTACACTATAATAACAAGAAACAAAAATATAGTTGTTAAAAAATCGTTAATACTAAACGGGAAATATAAATATATACTTAACTATTATATATATCGTATGTGAGGAAATTTCAGCAGCATCTCCCTACAGTTTCCCAAATGCACGAATATCTATATACCTAATATACACTCAAGGAACAATAAAGGAAGATACTGTCAAAATATATTGATAAGTGCGTTTTACGCTATGTTTTTAGTGTGTTTTTACCCTCATTTGTACCTTGTTTATTCCTTAAGTAATGTTGTTTACTTATTTTAAGTCAAAAGGGTTTTTCTGTAGATCAATGGCTAAAACATGTATTTATACAGAAATTTGAGCTTAAGTATTGTAAAACCGATTTTGGATAACACTTAGTAATTTTATCATGATTCATCGTACCTTTACATTGTCATTTTTTGAGGAATTTGGTTTAATGTTTAGATGACATGTAAATGAGCATATGAGAACAAGAATCATGAAGATTGGATTCACGGAGGACAACAAGAGAGGCCATGGAAAAGAAGAAACTCCGAAACACAAGTTTTGATCCGAGCAGAAATTTCCAGAAACCATAACTCAACGTCAAAGATTTCCCTAGGACGATCCAAGAGGAACCAGGGAACGTGCCATATATGGATGAAAAGCTGTGGATGTCTAGTTTCTAAATATTTTGGAATCGCAGCAATCCGAGTTCTGAGGAAGGAGTTATGATCAAAACAAATGACGGAGGTCAAGCTGCAAAACTGGGCAGTTCTGCCTAAGTTGTCACACGAGTTTGGGAGGATGTTTCTTCACCAAAATTCTTCCCAAGCATGTCAAAGGACTTAAGAGAAGCTTATGAAGTCATGGGAAGCTGCATTGAAGAAGAAGATTCGAAGAATGCATCATGGCAGCCGAAACAACCAAGTATGGAGCTTTTCCGGTCAAACCGGGAAAGTCTGTCCTTGCCGAGTTTGTCCATGATTTTGGCTGCCTATGAGCCCAAGAACGTGTGTATAAGGCCTACATGGATCTAATAACATGTAGAAGAGTCCAAGAAATCAGAAATCTAAGGTCCAAGTCGAAATCCTTGTCAAAGAAGAAAGAAGAAACCAAGTCCAACAAGGATTTCAAGTCCAACAAGGGTTGTGTCTCCTTAAAGCTTCCGAATTTTCTAGGGTTTCTCTTCGATTTTTCTGTATAAATAGACATGTATAGCTCTTAATCTTTTGTCTCTCATATTTCACTAGCCAAAACTCTGTCAAAATCCCTACCAAAAATATTCAGTAAATTCACAAGCCACAACCATCCTCCATCACCATCAAGACGTCACTTTGTCAAGCCCTCTTCAAGGTTCAACAAAGTGTGATTCATTCTTTCTCATGGCTATGTATTTATTGATTTGTTTTACTTTGTCTATGAAGTGTAAACAGATTTTTGTTGTTGGAATTTTGTGTAATAATTTGATATTGGATTTCCGAATTTGCTACTTGGTTGTTTGATATCTTATTTGTTCATAGCATGAAACGAAATTAGTAAAGGAATAGGGCAGTAAAAATACATGAGTTCTTGTTTTATCTTGATTAATTTTCTGCATTCGTATGCACAAAAATCGATGCATGAAGGCAGCCTTGATCATGGCTGTCCCTTGTGTATTGGTTTCAATTGCCGAATTTAATTTAAGGGGAAACATACACGAAGTTGTTTTTCCTTATGTTTATTCAAAGGGCTAGAGTAATACAGAAAATTTACATAGAGAAAGGAGATGAGGTGACGCCATACTCCCTAATATGTTTCCAATTAAACTCATTGTGCGTATGTGTTTCTTGTTTCAGATTCTACACGAAGTGTTTCTGAAAAATTTAGCACTATGTCTAGGATTATGCACGAAGCTAGTTCTAGATAATTAAGGAATTTTGCATGATTAGAATAACCACGAAGGCTCTAATTAAATTGGAATTAGGATGAAATTAGAATGATTGTCGAAAATTGCTGCCATGTTTCTTTGTTGGTTTTGTTAAATGAGTTTTTGGTGACATGTTGTGTGAGAGATGAAGACCATGTAAATAATAAAATTAGGTTTTTATTTTATTTGTGAAATTTTCAGTAGGATTTAATATATTTTTCAACCCCCAATTTGTTATGTGATACTTTGTGTAATTGAATACCCTAGGATTCCCCGGATAGAACGATCCATATTTGTCTAATACTACATGCGATACAAAAGGGTTTTAATATGATTGGAGTTTTGTTGCAGGTACAATAACTCGGTTAATAAAAACCCCGTCATATATATACTCACAACCGAAAATAAAATGCATCAACAACAAATGAAATCTCAATATCATATATACTCCCAAACTATCCAAATATAGGAAAATTTGGAAACCATTTTGTTAGACACAGTCGTAACATAATGGTTCTCGAACGGGATTTCTAAAAATAACAATATATTAATGAATGTACGTATAATAATATTATATATAATTCTTAATTACATTATTCATCATTTTATTTTTTATCATTTGAATACACAAATGATTTCCATGAAAATGAAAATTTGTTAAACATATTATTCACATAATAATTATTAATCATACACACAAAAGCTAAAGATATATATATATATATATATATATATTATATACACAAAAATTAATATTATACACATATATTATACATACAAACATATTATACACATATATATATATATATAAAAACATATATTATACAAACATATTATACATATTAATTCACACAGATTATACATACAAATTAACATATTAATATATACACACACAAAAACATATACGTACAAAGATATTCAACATGTATATACACTATCAAAGTTACATACATCGATATCATGCATGCATAAAGGAATCCAATGATTGAACCGCCGGTAAAGTCACCGGAAAATTCACCGCAAAATAAATCTAAATGAATAAAGTACATAAATTAAAGTGGTTACATACCAATTAGGAGAGAAGCAGCTCTTGAAGATCGATCAAATTCATGAAAAAAAGCTTCCATAACTAGAATTTTGTTGGGATGAATTCTATGAGGGGTGGGGGAGAAAGTTTGGGTTGATAAGCTACCTTCTTTTCTAGGCAGAAGTTGTATAAATGATGTGTTTACTTAGCCTACGAAATATTATGTCGCCTAAGACAAAAGACGTCTGCAAAAATAGATTTGTTCTACGTATGGTCAAGCAATAATGTCATTTCTTGGTCGACGGAAAAATTCGTCGGTTAAGAAAGACATATTCGTCACCCAAGACTTACTTAGCCGACAGAAAAATATTCGTCGCCTGGGAATAACTACGCCAACGAAAACTGGTTAGTCACCCAAGACCATCCTTACTGACGAAAATATGTCGTCGCCTAGGAAGATCTTAGTCAACGGATGGTGTCGAAAGCCAATTTCTGTCACCTAAGATTTACTAAGCAAACCAAAGTTTACCAACAGAAAGGATTCGTCGCTTAGGATTTACTAGATCGACGGAACTTAGACGACGAATGTGATTTCGTCGGATAGGAATATCTTAGTCGACGAAAATTCCAAACAATCATTTTCTGTCACCTACGTTGAATCTTAGGCGACGTTGTGTTGTCCTATATACGACGGTTATGTTTCCGTCAACCAAGAAGTACTTAACCAACAGAATTTTCCTAGAGTGATGTTTTCTTATAAGAACCATCAAGTAGTGCTTCTTAGACTCGCTGTAACTAATCTTGCAAAATGTGTACTAGAGTTACAGGCTTATAGCACTTGATAAACGTTTTGGCCTTTTTGAAATAAAAATAAATATTCAAAATAAAATAAAAACAATCTTAACATAAGGGAGCCTTTCCAATGAGAATGAGGACTAGTTGAGGATTTTTGGTTTATCCTACTTTTCGATATTATATTCATATCTTGACCATTCAGTTTATATGTATTTATAAGTATATCATTTATGCAAATTTTCAGCCATTTTGAAAATCGTTAAAGCACTTATAAATGTGATTTATCAATTATTAACTTGAACTGTTCAAGTTTGACAGATTTAGTTCGTCCATTAATTTGATCTATAGTTCGTTCCCTTCACGATCACCAATTTGATTGAAAATTTGTTATTCACACACATTTCATTTTGCTATTCACACACTTCATTTATGATGAGAGCTAATTATGAAGGAAATGTAAGGGGTAAGATTCTAATTAAAATTGAGTTGTACTATAAAAATTAATAAGTTATGTGAATAGAAAAATATGTTGTGTGAATAACATTACCCTAAAATAAAAGAAAACTAACCAAGAAGGAACTAAGGGTCATTGTTGAGTAACTAAAAGAACTTCGCTTTGCGATAGCCACCAATCCTAGCCTGAACCACCTTCTTTGGTGGACAAGAAGAAGCTTGACAAAAGAATTCGGGTACTCGAAAGACGAAACCTAGATCCATGAGCGTATATATGATGCCGAAGCCAAACATGGAAGAAAAGAATCCAAGTTTTGAGAAGGTTCTTAAGCCTCCTTACCTTGTCCTTACACTAGCTCTAAGGTTACAGAGGTTGTTTAATTATTTTATATGGACTTTGCCTATAATTGCTACAGTTCTATGATTATATATAGGCTCGCTTTTTTTTGGTTTTTCAGTAAGTGAGCTTAGAATGATGTATTGAGGATACTACCTATCTTGCAATGTAACCTCTGTCGGTTAATGAGATTGATTGAGTTTGCTAAAAAAAAGGGGGTGAGCTAAATTACGTAGTCTTCTCATTCAAAGTTTTGCTTAAAATTTTACAAAAGGTGGATCCAACTTTTGGTGCAGTTATTGTATCATTATGCCGAAGCGGATTCTACACACCAAGATGCACTTACGTCATTAATCTGCAAGTCCTCAAATTGTCGTATGCGAAGATCAAATGAAGACTTGAGCCTCCAATCAAATTAAGCGCTCATAATAAGAGTAGCTCTTATTATTCGACCTTAGGTTCTCACATTTTGTGATGGAAACATTTAAGATTTTTTTTTTAATTTTGTTAACGGTATCAGAATGCATGTATGATAATGCGATATGGATGATCAAATCAATATATTGCATATTAGTTGCTCAGTTCACTTGCATCTTAACGCGTAGAAGAATTTTTGTCATTATGCATGTATACGTCTGAAAAATAAAGAGCCATCGTCATATATGTCCAATACTCCATTACAACTTTTAGTGTTATGAAGTGTAATGGGATCCAATTAGTACCTAATGAACACAAACAATCGATTAAAGGTCAAATGACTTTATCAAGGTCACCACTAATTACCCAACTCAAATACCAAAATGCATCATCTTCCATATATACTGAGACCATTGTTTGGCCTATGATTTTGTGATGCATCACTCCCTTTTCAAAAGTACCTTCCTCACTTCTCATGATGCTATATATTCTGGTCAAGAGACCAACAAGACACGTGGTGTAATGGGTAAGTTTCTGTATTTTTCTTCCAAACCTGGGTGTTGTGTGTCCCAAGAAACAACATTGCCCATATTGCCTCAGAGCCTTGTTTAACGGGCGCTTCTTCTGCCTATTCCCAATTCCCTTGCTCAGAACCATAAAAGAAGCCAACCATTTTTCTCAATAAGAAACAGACAGAAAGTAGAAGAGGGGATAGTGAAACCAAAATAGGTATAAAAAAAAAAAACAAGAACCAGTGAAATCAGTATTAAATGTAGAAAGGTTTTTCTGGATTTGAATTGTTTTTTTCTCCATGGGTGTCTGGATTGTTGGAGTGAGTGACTGACAAGTTACCCGCGGTTGTCGAGTAGTGAGAGTGAGAATACAGCTTTTCACCGCCGCACCATTCTGCCAGAACAGACAGCACGCCGAGCCTCACTGGCTACGGGAACAGCAGGTCACCACTCACCACCTCCCTCACCCCGACTCAGACTCTCACACTCAGATCAGTCACCTAGCCGTGTGGATTGGGTTCGAGGCATTTCGAGGTCTAGAGAGCTTGTAGGGTGGTCCGGTCGATGCCCCACATTCGCCTCGAGATTGTGTTCCACAATGCCACGCTTCCCCTGAGAGTACTGAAACTGTGTCAAAAATGGGCATTTAATTTTTAGGCCTCAGTTAAGTTAGGGTCCGAAACCCTATGGTGTTCGATCGATCACTTCCATTATCCCCTTTATAAACCCAGGTGGGGAGTTCCCGCTTTAGCAGTCAAGTGTGTCACAAACAAGTAGCCAAAGGTGTTGTGAGTTAGAAGAGAGCCCTAAAACCCAGAAGCTTAGCTTAGCTGCTGGGTGAGGCAAAACTATAGTCTTTGCTGTTGTTGTTGGATCGTTTCCTTGTTTCGCCAAGACGGGTGTGCCTGTGTGGATGTTGGGGTTGGGTGTTGATCGGTTGCGAGCCGATATGAATCGGTTGCTCGCAATGCTCTTTCACCAGGTACGTACAGTATATCTATCTCAGTCGTGCTTTCTCTTCTAGCTTATTCTTCATTTTCATATCCTATGATGTTTGAGAAGCAAACACCAACATTCTCACTGGGTTTTAGGGAGTATTGGATGAGCAATTCTTGCAACTGCAGCAGCTTCAAGACGAGAGCTCCCCAAACTTTGTTTCTGAAGTTGTAAACATCTACTTCCAGGAGTCGGAGAAGCTGTTGAGAAATCTCAGAGCACTACTGTGAGTCATCTCTATGTATTTTTGTCCTAGCCTTCTGTTTGAATTCATATGAATAAGTACCAAGTAGCCGGGATTCATTGTGGGTTGTTGATGATCGATGATGAACGTATGTACAGGCTGGATAGGGAGTTCTCGGACTACAAGAAAATGGGGATCCATTTGAATCAGTTGATCGGAAGCAGCTCAAGCATTGGTGCCAAGAGACTCAGAAACGTCTGCGTTGCTTTTCGAGCCGCTTCTGAACAACACAACCGTGCTGGGTCAGTCAACCCTTTCACTCACCGGTCACCTTTTCTTCTCTTAATTTTCTGCTCCTCATTTCTTGTGCGTTCAAACTTGTATTGTATCTCATTAACTCCTCTGTCATTTTCTCAAACAGTTTGACCACCATTACCTGCATTTCAGTTTCACACGATCGAGAAACAGCAATATTCTTGCAATCTAGCAAGTTGGTGTCTAATATTCTATACCAATATGAATATTTGTTGGCTTTTGTGTTTCAGGTGCTTGAGAGCTTTAGAGCTGCTGGAACATGACTATTGCTACCTCAAGAACAAGCTGCATGAATTGTTCCAGGTAACTTAACATGATTTTAAGAGTACGTACGCTATTCATACACTAATATATTTCTGAACTTCGTTCGTTGAATCAGTTCAAATAAGTCTGTCGTAGATTAAGAAACTTGACAACGCTTGTTTTCCATTTCTCATGTTTGGCGATTGCAACATTGAAACAAAGTATTTGTCACGCGAATAATCACATACGAAGAAAACCAATATTTACTTCGTATGGTTTCGCTTTCGCTTTTCACTTAATTGGGATGAGTTTTTCTTCCCAACCTCAACCTAATGGGGAAAGATCTAGTGGTTTCGCATTCTCCGATAATGCAACAATTTCCTATTTGGTCATGCATGATTTTCCAACATTGCAATTACCAATGATGAAAAGAAAAGGAAGTTCATTGCCTAGGTTCGCAGATATAACAATGGTGTCATTTTTACAATGTATTTCTTTTCCTTGATCACTGTCATTAAGCAATTCTCATCTTTCAAATGATACAGATGGAGCAACAACGAGTGTTGGCAGCTGGGGTTCGATACCCAATACAGCAGATCAATTAAAGCAGCAAGTTAGCCGTAAAACCCAGCTGGTTGTGCTGGTCTCTCACTCAAAATCAATCACATTCATAATCCCAGTACCACTGTTGTTGGAATATTGCTAGGCTTAAGCTACTAAGCTCCACAGTTGCAGAAGAAACACAGATCCATTGAGGACGCAAGGTTTTTATGTCACTGCCATAAAGCCACCTATGTACGTAGGCCCTTATTATTGTGTAGAGATCATCAGTATGCTTTGAATGAAAGTGGAATCGAGCTAGTTCTACTTCTATCTTCTCGAACTAAGCTTCGCTAGCTTCCTTAACTCCATGCATGGCTGTTTGTATCAAAGTTTTATTTAATATCTACCTGACTGATTGATCGAATGTGGAAAGAGTTTTGTGTCACACTCATACAGTACTTGGGTATTAATTTGATTAGATGGTTGCGCTATCAATCAATGAACAGTAAAACTACGGGAGCTTTTGTCAGTAGAACTTTCAAGTTCTGGCAGTCAAAACTAATGTTTTTAAGTGTTTGACCAACCAAAAATGAATGATTGAGTGATTGATTGGATCAAGTCATGCATATAATGCATTTTCCACTGTAACGGTTTCCAAGTTTAAACGACCAAAATTAATACAACTATGCCAGGGGTTGCTACCTTTTAATGGATTAATTGAATAATAAATTACATTTGAGTTATTTGCTAAATTTAGTTTATAAATATATTATTTATACATTATCTTATATACATAAAGAACAAATTTATATATTATCTTATACATATAAATAATAAGTTGTTATGCTGTTCACATAAGTCAGCTACGGATTTATAATTTTACCTTTCATTAAAACAGAATCAATTGAACAAAAATGAGTTAATTTATAAACAAATTGCTATTGTCTTCAAGTAATGTCGACTACTACTGCAAGCTTCTACTACCAATCTGTCTGCTACTGCCGACTTATACTACCGATTCGTTTGCTACTGACGACTTCTACTACCAATCTGCCTGCTACTGCCTACATTTGCTACTCATCCCACTCTGCTACTGCCTACTTCTGTAATTCTCTACTTCTGTAATTCTCAGTCTCAAACTAGCTACTACTGCAAATCTTGAAGCTAGCTGCTACTGTAGATAGTGAAGCTCGTTGCTTTTGTCGACCGCGAATCTAGCTGCTACTACTACCGAGAAATGTTGAAAATGTCCCAACCAATAGCAAAATGTGCAGATTCTCCACCGTCTAGCTGCTATTGTGCAATTTTGCTGTTATTGCAAAATCTAGTTGCTACTGTGAAATTTTAATCAAACTCTCCACCATCTAGCCATAAATCAACCAGCAACTAGAGCGTAGATCTTACCAACATATGTGCATAAACGAGTAGCACAATAGCAGATTGTCGAGTAGCACAGTAGCACCTAATGTGAAAAGCAAACTAAGCAGTAGCAACATGACTATACCCCCAGTAAATAACATCACATTTCAAAACCCAAAACCATCTTCCGATGCAACCTCTCCCTCCCTTCCGACGCACCATCCTCAATGCCGATCCCAAACCTCTTTTTACCTCTGTCATGGCCTTCGCCCCCTTCACCGTCGCCAACCTATGCCTAGGTTTTGCCTCCTTGGATGCGCCATCGATTGGTCTTTTATTGGAAACATGCATGTAGACATATTATAATCTGTTTGTAGTATCTGGCAGGGAATAAGTACCTTTAGCTTCTAGCACCTGTAAATGGTTGAAAAAAATCAGAAGATCCTTATGAAGGTGCAGGCCACTTAATCTAACCATAATGACCATTTAACAATGAGACCAACTTGTTCGAACAGACAGCCGCATTGAACCTTATAACAGTTATACTAAGGTGTGGATCGGAATCTGAGATTTAGTAGAGTTAGACATACTGAGGCTACGAATAAGGGAAAGGAGATGTGTCCATGAAAGAAAAAGATGTCAAAGCCAGTTGCATTACAGCATAACAAGCATAGGAATATTTGGAAAAGAATATGATCAACGATCAGTAATCCATCACATCTATGTGGCATCATCGCTAAAGCTTCATTACAAACATTTCTAATTTAGTGAGTTCACTGAAATTTGATGAAGAGTATTCAGTTCTAGTATACACCCTTTTAGTATCAATGCATTAGCCATTCAGCTGCATTTTCGAAAACCCATGTATCTGCAGAAGCTTTGAGTTCTAAATCAACAATGAAAAAGAGTGACCTGGTATAAAATTCTCGAACTTCTACCCGAACCCAAAGCTTTATTTAAGAGTCAAGAGTTGAGATCAGCAACTACATAAAATAGAACGACTAACCAAAAAATAAGACATCAAGTGTGCAAAAGCAAACCTGCAGAGACTGGATAGCAGTCAATATCATACATTCGGTTGAGGAGAGAATCTGCACAATGTCAAAAGAGAAGGGGATGAGTTAGAAACAAACCAGAGGTATTTTAGAATACCTCATTGGTAGGAATTTTTTTGTTCCTTTATATTCTTTTGGTTTTGGGTTTGAGGAAGAAACAAACTCCACAACCAGAACACCCTCCACAATCACCACCATACCAGCTTTCGAACCCCGCCAGCTCGTGAGAAAGGCGGACGCCTTAACCACAAAGCAGACGGGAAAACCAGTGCTGTCTCGTCGTCACAGAAAATATATCTAAGGGCTTTCAGATATTTTGTTTTGAGCTGAGGGCCAGCCTCATTGCCCTCCCTATTATTGGGCCCTCATTTGGACATCATAGGTCAACTGAAAAATCTTTCTTTTTATTTTCTTTGAGCAGGACAACTGCAAAATCTATGTTTATATTTATTTTTCAACTTAGAAGACCTCAGCCCAGAAGGAACAATAGTGAATGAGATAAGAACTCTACTAAGTTTTTTTCAGTCTTTTAGTTTGGGTTTTATCCCAAGAAGTAGCAATAATGTAACACATTATGTGGCTAAATATGCTATTTCCATTCCTTTTCATACCTATTGGTAGTTGCCGATTTGTGTAATTGATTTGAGTTGGAGTGTGGTACTCTTCCCTACGATGTAGGGTTTAATGAGGCCATATAATGTTCCATTGATGTAAGTTTTACTCTATAATATGAATGATTCAGTTAATTTAAAAAAAAAAAAACTTCGAAGACATGAAAATGAGGATTGTCTTCAAAAAAATAAAAAAAATTGAGGATCGTTACACCAGTGCAACTATTCGATCATATGATATTTATAATTTTGTTAGGCGTAGTCGCATACGTTGTTTGACAATCCAACTTAACCTTAATTTGAACCCAAAAAAAGTTTATTAATTAATTAAACACGGTGGAATTACAATACATATGTTTGGGATACCACTATGATTTTGAAAAAAAATGTGCCAGAAAAAAGATCTAATGAAAGGTAAAATGTAGAGACAAAGAGAGATAACAAGATAATAGAGAAATTACCATTGTATTCATTGATATGAGTCATTTATATAGGGAATTACATAATATCAATATGATAAGGATAATGAATACATAGATCTAGTCAAATTACATATCCTAATAGCATAAGACCAAGGCACACATAAAGAATATCTAGAAAGATAAAGAATGTCCTAGAACACTCCCCCTTGTGCCACGCGCTGATATGTCGATGATGCTGATTTGTTGTCTTGTCAAAAACCTGTTCAAGTCACAAAATCTTGTGGGAGAAAAACTGAACCCTCATCGTAGGAGAAAAAGAGTACAACACACCATTCACATTTAATAGTGATATGTATGTATGTGTTAGATTTCCCTTGAAGCTCACACCTCCTAATCTTTCTATCAATCATAGGGTTCTTCCTAATTCTTACTAATCACTGAAATTTTAATAACTTATCATGTCAATGCTCTTTAACATGTCTTCAAATGTGGTACTGGGCAATGATTAACTAGAACATGTCGTATTATCCTCAAACATGATCTTTTACACTTAGATCTTAAGGAGAAGGCCGCTTGTGAACTCAAAACATAAGTTCGTGCAGGAAATTAGATTTTTGTGCAACATGACCTTTAGTTACTAGAACAGCCGTAACTTCTTCGAGGAAATATGTATGAATGAACCGTAAATGGTTTTGGAAACTAGACTCCTTTAGATTTCCAACCATATATTACACACATTCTGGTTCATCAGGAGTTGTTCAAAAAGTCTCGTCAAAATTGACTATTTTGCCAAAATCAGATTCATCATACTTTATGAAAATGGGCATAACTCACTCAATATGATAGCTATGATCAAATGATTGATGTCCCTGAAAAATAGACACATATACTTTTCCAATGGTACCAATTTCACAATTTTCCAGTGAGTGAAATTTCCTATAGGTCCTATGGAAGTTGACCTATGAAACTTGACAGATCTGATTTTGCTATTGATGTGTCTTTTTTATGTAGGGATAGAATAAGACTCAACCTTTCATACCATTAAGTATTGAAAAAGTATTTACTGCCATTACATTGACATTGCGCGGGCGCATAGCTACACTTACCTTTATAACTTTTCATAGCGAATGAAATGTCAAATATTTCTTATTGTGTTGAGTACATTGATGCATCTTGTTGTACTTAGATTGTCATCTTGCTTTAGATAAAATAACATATCTCTCTTTAGAATAAAAACTTTGACTACTCATGGGAGTATATGTAGGCCTCACTAGTTATAGAGCGTTTAAGCCGATTGATGGAAAATCATCATCAATACAGTCATTGAGTGCCTTATCGAGACCGTGTCTTCCCAAGATCTTTTCATTCTAACTTTGAATGTTGATACATATTGGCATCTCTTGTTCAATCAAAAGTCCATGTAAATCCGGAATGAACACACAAAGGTATAATTCACCATATCTCTTCCAAATGAAGTAGAGTCCATGTACATTCAATTACCTTTAGCAAACGCGTGCTCCTATGGTTTGGAGCCACTTGATTCGGATGAATGAAGTCCGTTTAAGACCTTCATGTTTATCTCTGATCCATAGAGATGTTATTATGACTACATTCATAGGCTACATGTTCAGTTATTCAGAAACTACCAAACTGACAAACTAGTGAAGTGTAATGATATTCATTACGAGAGCATATCTCATCATAGTTGACCCCAATGCGTATTAGTGAGAGACCTTGCACCATAAGGTGAGTCTAAGCTCTTGTTCTCACTGCGCTATCTAACAAAGACATAGTTGATAGGGTTTAGCTTGCGGTGTCGGCATCACCTGCCCAATGACTTATCTCTTTGTTAATGTTGGATCGCATCTTTCCATTAGGCCAATAAACTGAGTTGATATCTATCAACGAATGATGGTTCGATAGTAGACTCATTATCCCACGTCCTCATGTACACTAGTGTAATACTTGTAGAGATCTGTATATGGATTGGATTTGACATTGAGGCGTCATCAAACGATAACCACAATTCAGACTTCATGAGACGGATTTGAGTATCACTTATCAATGGATCAGGTTGTGCCAATCTCGCTTTTTTCCTAATGTGAGAAAATATCAAACTTAAGGGCCATCCTCCTTTTGGGGAGCCACATGGCCTTGTGACACCAATTTTGCCACTATATGTCGTCACCATATCACCATCCATGGTGATGACGCCAAGACCAACTTCTTTTGGTTGTGCCATGTCCTCTTGATAGAACATCAATTCTTGCAGACATATTTGCAGCATGTAATCTCGTCACTTTAACACTTTAAGCATTTAGGATCAAGATGAGACTTAATGGGGACAAACCACGACAATTCACGTCATTCAACTTGAACACTTGTGTTCTTATCTTCCCCTAACGACAGGAATACTGTTTCATAAAGTGACAATCCGTAATATAACGGTGAAAGAGATCGCCTGACACGGTTTCTATATAAGCGGATTAAATAGTTGGAGGTTCATATCCAACCAACCTAAGTACGTATTCATCTTAAATGACCCAACATTGTACGCAGTGGCAATGCGATTTGGTACCTAGAAATAATATCTAGCCAAGCTCAAGGATTGGAGATCCGTTTCAATCCTATCGAGCTCAAGGATTGCAATTTCATGTCAATCCTAGTACACACAGTCACGAGTTGTAGTACAAAAATATTCAATGATGATAGGTCATAAATGAATAGTAAAGCTGCATGCAAATATTGCATAGCCCCAAGACGCAATAGAAAGATTGGTGCGCATCAATAATGTTCAGGCGACAAGCTAAAGTTGCTTGGTCGTAGCCTCGGTGAGACTATACCTCGTGTGAACATGGGGTACAAGACACTTCAACTTATAGCCCGATAAACTTCTTTAAAGAATGTAGTGAGCTCGTAGAGCTATATGCAGCATAAGTGATAGATAATAGTGTAACATGTGACCAATGTGTTAACACTTCAACCAATACGATAAAGCATAAAAATGTGTCTGCAAGTTGGTTATATCTATCTACATAGTTTGATGTAAGAATGGAATGTTCACTTTGGTATTATTTAGCTTAGGAAGGTCTCACTCCTAATTTAGCTAAAGAATAGGCTTTCAAAATGAGCAATGAGCATTGTAGGGGGCCAATGCGACAACAAGGGAAGGCCGGTGCACCTCAATTTCTTGAGGAATTGACCAAACGATCTTTAGGAAGTTAGTGTCGTATTCGGGTGACGTCAATGAGAAAGAATGTCATTGACAACCATGGCGTCACTATCATGCTTCATGGAGAAGCTAAATCCCAAATGTCTTTGTTTTGAGACGAAGAATGGATGTCCATGAGAAATTCTTAAAATTTGGACCATTATGTCTCTTCTAGGATGACCGATTTGCACTACAAAAAAAGAATTCAATTAGCCACCCCAAATTGTCACGGTACAAATTTGTCGTCGCCATTGGTCCAAGTTTCCCGATGGCAACGCTTTCGTTGCTAAATTACAATCATTTGGTGACGGCAACTTCGTGCCGTGGCAAAAAAATTTAAATTTTGTGACGGCAATGTGAAGCCGTGGCAGGAAATTGTAAACTTTGCGACGGCATTAAAAAGCCGTGGCATACTTTAAAATCACCCCTTCTGATTTTATTCTCATCTTTTAATCTAGGCCGTTGTTTCCATATCGTAACCCTACTTTCAATCTTGGCTGCTGCCCTGCGTATAGAAGTGAAAAACCATAATCTTTTCCCCTCATGTTGTTAAGAGAGAAGAGAGAGGATTTGAGAGTTTGAAACTGAGTTGTTGCGCCGCCCAGCTGCCATCCTTCGAGCGGCCGTCGATCGAATGACAACCATAGCCAAATCCCCTCTCTACCCTCTTCCTCCTCCTAACTTTCATTTCAGCATGCATCCACCCATTCAGCAGATCAGAATCCAAACCTAAAATCCCTAATTCTAATTCCGGTGTGATTCATCCCTCTCTGGCAAAGCCTTTGCTTCTTCAAGGTAATATATTCTCTACTTTTTCAGTTTTGAGCTCCCATGAGCTTCACTTCGTAGCTTTGGTACCTAGTTTTTCTTTTTCTCGTTTATAGATTTTGCGAAGTACTGCTCCGGCATAGCCTGCAAATCCGGCGACTTCCCCTAACGTTCCAGGCTGCTTTTAGGGTTGAGGACGATGCGATAATCAAGCTTGACACATTTGGGTAAGTGGCTTACCCTCTCAGTTATGTTTTGGGATTTTGTTCGCATTTTAGAGTTTGATTGGTTATTGGCTAGAAGTGACGACCGAGAAGGTCTGGTGGTTTGCTGCGTCTCAACTGAGTATTGAAGGAGGTTTGGGTCTGTCTTGGTTGGATTTGGTAAAAGTAAGGATGTTTTTACCTTAGAGCCTTTAAATCTTAATTTTGGTGATGTTGTAGATGTTTGATTGGGTTATTGGTTTATTTAAGGACAAAGGAGGAACTTTGGAGACCTTGAGTTTAGTACTGCAGTTCAGCAGAGGAGAGGAAACTCCTCCTACATAGCTATTGTTTCGGCAATAGAGAAAGGTAGTAAACCTACTGTGTTGGCATTTGGTTTTGGTTTAGTGAAGGACTGTGTTAGTAGTAATTGTTGTTTTGGGAGGTGGTTGAAGTTCTTAGTTATTGTTTTGGTATGCTGAATTGGTGTCGAATGTTTGGATTGGATTAATTTTTTCACAATGTTAATAAATTTGAAGCTTAATTAATTGTTGTTTTCTGATTACTGTGGGCACTCTACCCTGCTCAGGGCTTTACACAATTTGGAGTTGGATTTGCAACATTGATCGATTATGCGAAGCTTGTAACTAAACTTATGTGAAACAACTTAGTCATACTACTCTTCAAATTTTTTTACGTGGAAATTATTTAAAAAGTAAATTATTGTATGTGCAAGCCAATATTGAAGATAATGTTTCTAATAATAAGATAAAGGCTGCAAAACTAGCAAGGTAACTTCTACAAACTGATGTTTATAGAAAAGTAGCTAAGAGGAGGTTGATTAATAAGTATGTTGTTGTACTTGTGTTGATTTCTCATACCTCTATTTTAAGTATGAAATTTTGAATACACAATAATGTCTAATTTGATTGCTTGTAACATGAAGTATTTTGCAATATGTAGACATAGAATTATGTTAGTGCAGAGTTATATATATATATATATATATATATATATATATATATATATATATGTTGTACCATTAAATCTTGATCTTTATAACCATATGATGCTCACATGGCATGCAAATCGCTTGCAGTTCCATTGCAATTGAGCGTCGCAGCAAGTCCATTGAAATATATGGGAGTTACAAATTATTATTAGCACTTTCAAGTACGTATGTAGTTTCAACATATCATTGCTCAAAGGATAATGCTCTTTATATTATTCCCTCTGCTTTGCTGAGATGCGATTCATTTGTAATAAAATTTGAAGTCAATGATTTTTGGGCACCTAACAACTTCCTTTTCATGAGTACGGTGTTTTGCCTTTTTGATATAGTCTGTGTGAACATGAAAATTGAAGAAATCTTTTCTCCAGTGTTGATTTGCGATGGGGGAAGGGCCCATGTTTTGGGTACTCAAGTCTGCAGCCCAGTACAATGCTTGTAACTTCACTGACATTCCTTATCCTACTTTTAGCCGTGAGTCCATGATCTTGTTTCATTATCATTATCACACACTACAAAAAAATATAAGCAAAAACCAATTTTTTCCCATCGCAAAGCTATTATGATTATTATTGTCTCACACTGAAAAGCTATTATGATTTGAATGACAATGTCCAATATGATGCAATGCACCCTGATATTTTGAGCCTTTTGCAATATGTAGTTAGAGAATATGTTAGTTTAGGCTTGAATTATATACTTCTGTGTTCACAATATGTAGTCTTTTGCAACTGGGCAACTAGGTGTGTTATCAGATTCTGTGATCAATTTAAGCATATGTTACATAAGAGAGATGTTGTTTGCTTTGTGTTTGAGGCAGTATGTATGACTCATAAATTTCTTTAACCTTACAAGGTGTGGACAGCAGGAAACCTGCAGTTGGGGCTGAGACTTAGACGAGTCTGGAGGAACAGTGATCATGGCAAAGGTGCAGGAAGAGACTTCCAGTAATTGAAATTATGATTCAATTGGTAACAAAGAAGTTCTCAGTTAATATGAAGCTGTCTAATGAGGTTATTAGTCAGCAGTCAGGTTATAACATTTAGTGTGTAGATATAGTGTTTTTCAATTCATATTTGTAATCACTGACCTCTATTGTGTTTTCTCATGTGGAACTAAGAGATTTAATATAATGGTTGTTATCAAAGAAACAATTTTACAGCTCCATGTTCTTGTATTAACAGTTCTTGTGCTCCATGTTCAGTTACAGCTCCATGTTTTTGTATTAATAGTTCTTGTGCAAGATTGGCATTTGACAACCTTTATTGAATGTAACAGTTCTTTTTCAATTTGTTTGAATCCTTTTCGCATAGTTTTTTTCCTAAAAAAATCTGACAAGCTAATATGCTTGCTAGATTTTTTTTTTAATTCATAAATAGAATTTGCCACGGCAAGTTTGCCGTTGCCAGTGGTTGATTTACGACTGTGGAAGCAGTCACCACTTGCCGTCGCCAAATAAGCGACAGCTTTTGCAGTCGCTACATGCCGTCACAAAAGAGGTGGCGAGGGCTTGTTGTCGTAGCCAAATGCAACGGCCACGCCCTTAATGGTGACGGTAAAAATGTCGTCGTGAAGCCGTCGACGTTGCTCTTTCACGACGGCAAAGCGGCTTTTGGCAACGGCTTTTTGCCATGGCTAATTGAATTCTTTTTTGTAATGTTGGTCAAACCAAAGCCTATATAAGTCGGTGTCCCAAATATCATGTTTGACGACAACATGTTATTCGATATTCGAATCATAAGGACATACAGTCCACTAGATTGACCCATAAACTTCTCTAAGATGTATTTATGTCCGTATTCATAAGAAGGTATACACAAAAAAATTCTTATTTATTCTCATAATGTGTTTTCAAATGAAAACTATTAGTATCAATGTCTTCAAAGCTTAACATGATTCAGTTGCCTCTCAATGCATAGAGGGCATCTGTGACGTTGATCATGGCCGTAAGGCATCAAGATGCAAGCTAAACCGCATCCCTAAATAACCGGTATGATTTAAGTATTGTAGTCACAGAAGGTTTACAAAGCTAGGCACAAAATCCAAAGATAGTTGTCGGTTCCTTAGAATGTTGTGGATAGTACCACTATCTGCAAGACACTCAATGTTTCTATGAGACAGATCTACAAAATAGAGTAGATAGAAGAGTAAATAGTTTCACTTGAACTATTTAGAAGGATTGAAAGAAGCTACAAAAAGCTGCAATCCCGAAAGTGCATAAAAATTTCTGTCCAAAATGACATTTGCGCACTAAAACAGCCATAACTTCTTTGTTACAATAGATATGGACAAAATGCAAAAAGTTTTGAAAACTAGACTCGTAGAAATTTACAATGATATAAAGCTCGTTGTCTGGTTCATCCGAAGCTGTTCAAAAAGCTCAAACGAAGTTGACTATCTAGAAGAGACAAATTACTGTTTCTCGCAAAATTGGCATATGCGAAGCTGTGAAGCTTGCATGTGGTGTGTAGGCTTTTGCCTTAGCCAAAAGTGACGTGTGTATGATCAGAACCAAGTCCTTTTGGTCGTTCCAATGTCGTAAACTCCATGACTAGTTAGCAAAACCTCCCTGACATGAACATAAATTAACTCAGAGGACCTAGAGGATTCAATCATGATGATGATTGTCTGGTTTTGATAACTCTTCAACGTGTTTTTCAAAATGAAAAATGGTTTAATAGCGTAAGGGGATCCAAAATCAAAAGATTTCGGAAACTCCAAGTTAACATGACCATGCATGTCCGTAGAGAGTCAATAGTGTGAGACACACTTGAAACCACTAACTCCTTAGTTTTGGACAATTCTAAGACATCACACTGAGCTTGTATGAGTCTAGTTGAACAATTGTTGATGGAAAATCCGCTATAGGGTAGAAGACTTAACCGGAAACACGTTGGCGATCTTCCTTGAGGATGCAAGGCCGTGCGTCATCTTCACTTGGAAGAGACCAAAACGGTACAAACTAACCATGTAGATTGTAAATATGTCATGTTTCTAAGGACGATGTAAGTGTACATCTTGATTGTAAATCAATATGAACCATAAGAGGAGAATAATTTCATAACTTCAAAAAAAAAATTTTCTCAAGGCATTCATTATTGCTAATGTAAGTACATCAAGGTCTCGAGTAATATAAGGACATCAATACGATGTCTTATTACATATAGCTTGGAAAGAAAATCAATATCTAGCCAATGACGTCAAAGTCATGGGTAGCTAGAGTAAAATCCAAATTTTTGAAATCTGCGATCATGAGGATGACGTTATTGTCCTCATATTTATTTTTCGTACCTTTTTGTATGCATTCACAATTTGAAGGATAACTCAACAACTCTTGAACCAGTGATCTGAAGATCCATAACGGTTGCATCATCATAAGCTGACATGAGTAGTTTTGACAAATTGGGGTCTAGATCGGGAGTGTCGCCAATAAGGCCGGCGACACCTCCCCCTCTTTTCTAGACATTGGCACTGTGTTTTCTGCCGTTGTCGTGAGCCATATTGTTGTCCGCATATTAAGGGACAATCCCAAATATGTTTATCACATTAACGTATATGCAATTCCAGTTTGCAATATAATGATCAAAATCAAGTCTCGTTGGTAATTCCAAACCAACTTGGAGGATCTAAAGAACTTGATGATATGATTGAATCTGCTAAAGATTATGGATCATGATGCCACAAAAGATCATCGACAATTTGTAGTGTTTTGAAGTGGTAAGCAATCCACTTGACTAATAACTCAACAAGTAGATTTATATAAACGTTTCAAGAAACGCTCCAGGAGTGCATTCCACAGTACATTGTGGTCATTACTTTTTGCACAGATTGTCATTTAAGGCATTTGTTGATGTGACACGTCAAAAAATTTGAGAGCATGAGATGTGAAATCTCGACATCTAGGCTTGTTAGCTTGTGGGTCAAAACTTGTGGTTTAATCCATTCCAATGAAGGGTTCCATAAACACATAGCGAAAATTCGCCTTAGGCATCGTACGTCAAAACTCAAAGGAGCAGAATGTTACATTGCTCTTGCAAACAAAACCAAGCTGATATGAGACTTGATAGAGGTCACAAACGATGTTTTTAATGGTTTGTCATTCGGATTGATCACACACAATCCAAAAAAGCCGTGAATTGATCAAACACAATTCGAAAAAAAATCTCGAATTGATCAAACATAATCCGGAGAAAGATCGAGATTGATCATACACAACCTTGACAAGGAAAAAGAGTGATCAACCACACTCTTAACCCGCGAATAAAATTTCAGGATTTTGGTACATGCACGCACAAAATCCTAAGAATAGAGTGAAGATGGAGAATGCGAGAAAAAAATTTATCTCCCCCGAGTTTATTGAACTTTGAAGAGTTTAGGGTTTAAAACATACAGTAAAATTTCTTCGAAAAACTCGGATTTCTTGATCTAAAGCTCGATCGGCAAAACTAGAAAAGAATGCGGAGCTGACGGCCGAGAAGCGGCAATCGGGAGCAGTGACAACGTCGGGGCCGAGGCAGGGCCGTTTTGGTTTGAGAAAGAATTATTTTTTTAGGGTTTGAAAAACAAATGGTAGACTATTGGCTCTAGGGTTAGAACAAGTTCATGATAACGTGATGAAGAATAAAGTGTAGAGACAAAGAGAGATAACAAGAGAATAAAAAAATCATTATCTTATTCATTGATATGAGCCTTTTATATAGAGAATTATACAATACCAATATGGTAAGGATAATGAATACATAGATCAAGTCAAACTACATATCCTAATGACATGAGGCCAAGACACATATATTCATATCTTTAAAAACTACTACATAACAAGAGTACATTCATTTTTTCTTTCACCAATAAGCAGACATAAAATTCTTGTTTGAAGGGTTTAGATTCTTTTTGAAAAACAAAACAAAAAGTGAATCAAAAGTCTCCAGAGATCCAACAAGAACAAGTTTCATACTCCAAAGCAACACAAGTTTACTTTTATAGTGTGTTTAAATACGAGTGAATTTCCCAAAATTTAATTAAAAATAAGGAATTCTCAATTGCTTAAGACTGTTTTATCCGTTTTGAATTTGAGAGCTTAAATTCCTGACTTGAATTCCTCACAAAATAAGCGTTATTTGTCAATTCCCTTAGTTGATGTTAGTCTAAATAAAAATTCTTATCATTTTAAAACTCTACATCATGAAATCCAAATAATGAAATTCTCAATTAAAAAAAGACCAATAGAAAAATTAGCTCCGGTTTCATCGGAGGTGAGTAAAACAAATCCTAGGGTTTGGATATAGGGTTTCCATCTCGATGTTTTACAGGTAGATGACACTCAGTGAAGGCAATGACATCGACTGATTGGGGAGTGGAGGCTTTAGGGTTGGTTTTCGGTGGCGAATTTGAGAAAGCAAATCGAGTCTGGGCAAGTGTTGCTAAGCAAGGACGTGGCGATGAAGTGGCCGTATAGTGATGATAGGCAGGTCCTAGTGTCGGTGTCTGCTGCTCGAAGAGAGAGAGCGTGAACAAACAAATCTCAGCTTCAAGGTGAAGAGGTGTTCTAGGCTTTTAGTGGTAGCATTTCAATGGTAACGGCGCTTATGGTTCCCATGGCTGAAGAACCACCAGATTGAGACAGTGGTCAGAGGAGGGTCTCCAGCAAGCTCGTCATCGGGTTCGAATTGGACGGGAGAGAGGAGGAGCAGGTTTGTCCTATGGGCCTTGGTCTGTTGGCTTGCTTCTTGTAGTATGGTGGGCTAAGCATTTGGGTCTCACCTCTCTCTTTCTCTTTTCAATCTGTTTTGGGTCCGAATCGGCTTATTGTGGGCTCCAAACAAGATCCCTACCAAACCCTTAGTGTAACTTCTTTTTCTAGTTAAAAGATGAAAGGTACACCAATGAGTCTTAGGCTGCTTCTAATCGTTGAGAGATTGGTTATGTTGGGGGTAAGGTAGGTTCTATGCTTTCTAGTTTCATGTCCACCTTTTGGGACGTAGTTTTGCGGTTGTTTTTCAATTCGTAAATGTAGCTTTAATGAAGTATTTTGCTTTGTACTTGGGTAATCTTTGTATTGCTCATATATTGACCGTTATCGGTCGTGATTGGCTTACAGCCTAATGGAGTAATTCTAAATTTCTCAACAACTAAAAAAAATGAAATTATGAATTAATAGAATTTAAATTCATGAAATTGTAATTTCCATGATTTAGAATGAAATTTCTATGAGTTAATGAAACATATATTTTGGGAACAAATATACGTGTGTCTAAGTGTCTTATTTCCATAATAGATATTTTATACTTTTAATAAATGATTCAAAACCTCAAAATAGATATTTTCTAGGGATCTACCAAAGTTCTAAACCAGCCACTCACTACCAAAAAATGGGTCTTGGGCGACGAAACAAAAAAAACCGGGCGACGATTTTTTTTTTAGTCGCCTAAGTTTACTCTTAGGTGACGAAAAAAAAATCGTCGCCTAAAAATAAATTTCGTCGTCCAAAATATAAACTAGGGCGACGAAACAGTATTTCGTCACCTAAGATATTTATATCGTCGCCTAAGTTTTTTATCCTTAGGCGACGAAACTCAAATATTTCGTCGCCCAAGAGTTTTTAATTCTTAGGTGACGAAACTCAAATATTTCGTCGCCCAAGATTCTTCTATATATTGGGAGGCCGGGATAGAAGAATGAGAACTTTGAAAATTTGAAACATAAATTTCTCTAGTTCTTCAAATCGTTCGGTGTTGTGGAAATCCGTCCATACATAGTTTGTGGAGCTACTCCCAGGTACGTACATATGCATATGTACATATATATATGCATATATATATATATATTGATTTTCAGTTTTATTTGAGTTGAATTAATGATATATATATATATATATATATATATATATATATATATATATGCATAGAGTTTGTTCCAAGCTGAGTAAGGGGCCGTTCTGTCATAGATATGGTTCACAGGTTTGTTTAACTGGATCTCAAGATCACAAACTGACCACTCTTCTCGGTGAAGGGGTCGATAGGGGTTCGCCTCCGTGATCACAAACGAGTCCTGCCTGGTTCCTGTAGGGGGTTCGCCCTCCGTGACATTGACACTTGCCTTCTGAAACCACGGAATCCGCTCGAACTAGATATATATAATTAATAATTAGTATGTTGTATTACATTAATATATATATATATATATATATAAAAGATATGTTCATTAAATATTGATATATATATATATATGTGCTATTTTTAGGATATGGATAAGAGTTGGATTTCTCTTCCAAGATATCACAGAAAATATGCTGAAGGAGTTTGGGATTTTATGCAATATGCGCAGGCCAATGCTGGCGGGAGTGGCATGTTCTATTGCCCGTGCAAGATGTGTAAGTGTCGCAGTGATATGCATCGATTTCCGTTTGATACAGTATGGGACCACCTGAATAGTAACGGATTCTGGGAACGTTACACATGTTGGATATATCACGGTGAAACCTCATCACGCCCGCATGATCATGGTCAGTTTTATCAGACGGGCAGTACATCCAACGATCCAACAACGGCCTTCATCAACAACATGTTTCCTCATGACAGCGGTGTATGCCCTGAACGACAGCACATTCCGCAGGCGCCGATGCAGGCCGTCCCTAGAGGTGTCAACACTGCCGGTATAGCCAAGTACAACAGACTTATTGCTTTCCAACAGACCCCTCTGTGCCCAGGTCATGAGAAGACCGTTCTTCAGTATGTGATGGAGGTGATGCATATCAAGGTTGACACAAAATCGACCGTGACGGCTGTTGATAGGTATCTACAGTAGGCTGCTTCGCTCCTGCCCGACGGTCATCGTCATCCCACCACGCATCATAAGGTCCGTCGTATCTTGAGAGATCTCGGGCTTTCCTACATCAAGATCCATGCATGCAGATATGACTGCGTTCTATTCTGGGGTAAAGATGCAGACGGTAATGACCTTGAAGGCCTTCATCGTTGTCCGGTATGTGGGACCGACAGGTATAAGCGGACTCCCGCAGGCAACAGGAAACCTGTTAAGGTACTTCGCTATTTCCCGTTGAGGGATAGGCTGGAGCGGTTGTACATGTCTTCAAAGACGGCCGAAGCTATGAGATGGCACGCTGTGAGGGAGGTGCATGACGAAGACCTCATGGTACACCCTGCTGACGGGGAGGCGTGGAAGCATATAGACAGGGAGTTTCCTCATTTTGCTTCAGAGGTGAGGAATGTGAGGCTCGGGCTGTCATCCGACGGGTTCAACCCTTTTGGGACCATGAGCCTTTCGTACAGTATATGGCCGGTCATTTTGGTGCCTTACAACCTTCCTCCATGGATGTGCATGAAGAAGGAATACAACATGTTGACCTTGTTGATTCCGGGGCCCGGTTATCCAGGTATCTACTTTCCCTTCATATTGTATATATTGTTGTTGGTTCAATTTTGTCTCCATTTATTGTTTTTGTTCTATATTGTTGGTCATATATAGTCGTTATCTGAATTTGTTGTGGTTGTTATTGTTGTTGTTATCCAGGGAAGTGTCTCGATGTGTATATGAGACCGCTGATTGAAGAGTGTAAATTGCTTTGGGAGGTTGGTCATCCCACTTATGACTCCCACAAAAATGAGATGTTCCAGATGCATGCCATGATTGTTGGTACCATCAGTGATTTTCCTGCACGTGGGATGTTGTCTGGCAACGTTGTTAGGGGATACAAGGCTTGTCCTGAGTGCCTTAGCTCCCAGGGGTGCAGCAATCATTGCAACAAGATAGTCCGGATGGGTGACCGTGCTTACCTACCACATGATCACCCCTGGCGGATAGATACCGGGGCATTTGATGGGACCGAAGAGAGAGGTGTGGAGCCGCATAGATGGTCGGGGGAAGAGATTTTAGCAGTGCTGGATGAGTATGATTTTGGGCAGCTCAGCAATCATCCCGATATTGTGGCCAGAATACCTGAAAGACCAGACAGGTACAAATTCTGGACACATAAGAGCATATTTTGGGAACTCCCGTACTGGAGTACGCTGTTGATCAGGCACTACCTAGATGTGATGCACATAGAGAAGAATGTCTGCGACAGTGTGGTAAGTACAGTGCTCAACTTGGAGGGGAAGACGAAAGACGGTCCTAAGGCACGCGTTGATCTTAAGAAAATGGGAATCAGAAAACATCTTTGGCTGAAAGAGGGGAAGAAAAAGATGCCTTGGGCTCCTTACACCGTGAAGCCTGATCAGAAGACCCAGATCTTCAGGTGGATGAGTTGTGTGACGTATCCCTCAGGCGTTGCAGAAATATAGCCCGGTGTGTGAACTTGCGGGAGAATAAGATATACGGCTTGAAGAGTCATGACTGTCATATTCTGCTACAACGTCTCTTCCCTGTTTTCATTCGACCGTTCCTTCACCGTCAGGTAAATTTGTGGTTAAAATTACGGTTAACCTGCCGTTGTTGGATTTTATATTAAATTTGTGATGTCTGGTTGGCCAGGTTGTGGAGCCGTTAGTAGCGCTGTCAAGATTCTTCATGAAGTTATGCACAAGGGAAGTGAGAAAATCCGATCTCCGGGAAATGCAGGCAGACATCATATACATCATGTGTAAATTCGAGAGGATCTTTCCGCCAAATTTTTTCGATATCATGCCTCACCTGATGATCCATCTTCCCCAGCAATTGTTGCTTACCGGTCCAGTACACTTCACTTGGATGTATCCCATGGAAAGGTATGTTTTATTCACTTACATCTCCAGAATACATATATGTACGTACATGTTCAATAACCATAACGTATAGTTTGCAATCTTATATTTACAGGCAACTTGGTGAGTACAAAGATTATGTCACTAATAAATCCGCGCCTGAAGGATGTATAGCTGAAGCATATATTGCGCATGAATGCGTCACCTACATGAAGTTGTATTTAGGAGCGTCGTTGGGAGCTCCGCAAGCCACGGAGGAACATGCGCCGCGGTTCAATCTCTCTATAGTTTCCAGTGATGTCGAAGTTGGTGGAGCACGACTGTCCGCCGAGTATGCATTGTCGGATGAAGAGATAGCCATAGCGCACTGGTGGGTACTAATCAATTGTGAAGAAGTTAAATATTGGAAAGAGTTGCACCTATCTTTTCCGGAAGTTGATGGTGATCTCGAGTACCACAACATGACGTTCGCAAATTATTTTCGCACCTGGGTACGTAATTTAATCTTCCCTGTTATATGTATATATATATATATATATATATATATATATATCTAATTATTTTCTATTGCATATATTTTCGGATATTTACAGTTCAATATCAGTTACAGATGGACATGATTAAATCTGATGATAATCCAAACTGGTCGCACGAACTATTACTTCTTGTGATGCAACCGCAACGGGCTAGAGTTTATCCCACTTGCACAGTGAATGGCGTCAAATATGTATCTGAAGAGAGAGACAACAGACGAAGAACACAGAATTCTGGGGTGATGGCGAAAGGTCATGGCCTTGACTATTACGGTGTTCTCCATTCAGTGGTCGAACTGGTTTATGCGGAAGGCATGAAAGTGCATCTGTTCAAGTGTAGATGGTTTGATACAAGCGCACAGAGCATGAAGATGGATCAGTACGGCAATTTATCGGTCAACACTGCTACAAGCGCCTAGGAAGATGACCCGTTTGTTTTTGCGACATCGGTAAAACAAGTGTTTTATCTTGATGACCTTGCCAAGGGTGACGCGTGGAAAATAGCGAACATTGTGCATCCTCGAAACATTTACCGGGCGGCTACACTTGGAGTGACCATTCCAGGGCCAGAGGCTGATGCGTATCAGGAGCCGAACGCAGTAGGTATTCATGTTGTAGCTACTGTTCGCGAAAATAATGTTAAACATGGTCGAGTGCTCAGAATTCGTGACGAAGATTCAACCTTTATTGATGTTGATCCAAATGAAGAAAAAAAAGACGACTCTGACGACGAATTAAGGCATAGATTACCAAATATTAATTCCGATACCGAAAAAGACTCATCGGATGACTCAGATTACGAGCCTTAATTAGCTTAGTTATAATTGAGCCTTAGCTTTGTAATTGTTGTCCAAATTAATATAAAGATATGTGGTCAAATTGTTGAGCGACGAATTTAATGATGATTTTTTATTTTTACTCTTGAGCGACGAATTTAATAAAAATCGTCGCCCAAGTATTATCTTGGCCGACGAATTACCCTGTTTTCGTCGGCCAAGCTAATCCAAATAATTAAAATAAAATAAAACACATTTATTTTCATTGTAGAGGATTTTTTATTTTTACTCTTGGGCGACGAATTGAATAAAAATCGTCGCCCAAGTATTATCTTGGCCGACGAATTACCCTTTTTTCGTCGGCCAAGATAATCCGAATAATTAAAATAAAATAAAACACATTTATTTTCATTGTAGAGGATTTTTTATTTTTACTCTTGGGCGACGAATTGAATAAAAATCGTCGCCCAAGTATTATCTAGGCCGACGAATTACCCTTTTTTCGTCGGCCAAGATAATCCGAATAATTAAAATAAAATAAAACACATTTA
This sequence comes from Fragaria x ananassa, assembly GCA_034370585.1. Taxonomy (NCBI): domain Eukaryota; kingdom Viridiplantae; phylum Streptophyta; class Magnoliopsida; order Rosales; family Rosaceae; genus Fragaria; species Fragaria x ananassa. The sequence continues at coordinate 20,297,110 of CP139752.1, forward strand.
AATTTCTTTTGAATAATTAAAATAAATATCCCGGGTATTTATTTTTTACCAAATTTTTATAGACCCGTAAGAGTCTCGTCGATTGGAAACAATTCTCATTTGAAGGTCCGGCCAGATTACGTGATTTGGAGGGTCGAATCACCGTTTCCGTTTGTTTAGGGGTTTGACCGCGCCGATTGACCGGACGGATCGAGCCCTTATCGTTGTCAGATGGAGCTGAATTTTTTCCCACCTACGTAATTCGTTATGCTGGTCATATCTGACAGTAGGTTTTCAGTTCCTCTTCTCCGATCACCAAACTCACGTTATATGTACTAATATTGTATAACTTTTTTATATAAGTGTTGAGTTTAAGTGTCGTTTTGAAGACAACGTATACGTAGAGGCCTCAAACGCAAAAAAGTTGTGAAATAAGATATGACCGGAACGGTGAAATACGTCAACCGTGAAAAATGAAGATATTCCGGTAAAATTTCGGTGCCGGTTGTTCCGGTTAACGAAATTCTCTTATTTCTACCTAGTGGTAGCCCTATGCCGGGTATTTATTTTTTACCAAATCTTTAGGGTCCCGTAAAAGTCTCGTCGATTGGAAACTATTCTCAGTTGAAGGTCCGGCCAGATTACGTGATTTGGAGGGTCGAATAGCCGTTTCCGTCCGTTTAGGGGTTTGACCGCGCCGATTGACCGGACGGATCGAGCCCTTATCGTTGTCAGATGGAGCTGAATTTTTTCCCACCCACGTAATTTGTTATGCTGGTCATATCTGACGGTGGGTTTTCAGTTCCTCTTCTCCGATCACCAAAATCACGATATTATGAATTTTATGATAGAAATCTTGGCCGACGATTTTCTTCATCTTGGGCGACGACATTTATAGTGAAGAACATCGTCGCCCAAGTAGAGTATCTTAGGCGACGAGATTTATAGTGAAGAACATCGTCGCCCAAGTAGACTATCTTGGCCGATGATTTTCAAAAAACAGGGCGACGATTTTTGAATTCTCTCTCTCTCTCTCTCTCCGAAAATCCTCTCTCTGCCCTCTCTCTCTCCCTCTCTCCGACCCCGACGCCGACCCACAATTTAAGGTATAACCCTAAAACCCTAAATTGGTTTTAATTGTTGTTGTTGTTGTGATAATTGTAAATTGTAAATTGTTGTTGTTGTTGTTGTGATAATTGTAAATTGTTGTTGTGATAATTGTAAATTGTAAATTGTTGTTGTGATAATTGTAAATTGTAAATTGTTGTTGTGATAATTGTAAATTGTTGTTGTTGTGATAATTGTAAATTGTGATGTAAATTATGGTAAATTGTGATGTAAATGATAATTGTAAAATATTAGGGTTTACGGTTTAGGGTTTAGGGTTTAGGATTTGTGGAAATAATTTGTAAATATATTGTAAATGATTAAATAATTTTTGATTAAATAATTAAATAATATAAATTATAATTGTAAATATATTGTGGGCATTTTGTAAAAAATAATGGATTATTTTTGAGTAAGGATGTAAATATTCGTAAATTAATTTTTGTGATGTAATAATTGCGAATTAATGTAAATAATTTGTTATGTGAATAAAAAAAATAATAAATCTCATAATAACTATTAATTTTTATTTGTGCTATTATTGTTGATAAATTTTTCGATATTTATGGTTATTTTTTGTGAACTTAATTATAAGACGGTAAAATATTTTTAATAAATTTATGGTTATTTTAAACAGGATGGCCATGAGGAGAACTTCTGGACAACGTTCGGGTGCGAGCCAAGACGGCTCGGACGGTACCTCAAACAACCCGTCGGAATCACCGTCGATCGGGTTTCCGTGGCAGTTGACGGCCCGACATGCGGCGCTATTGGGTGGCGCGAGCGGCTCGGGTTCTGCTGGGCAGTCGGGTCCCGCAGCGACGGCTCTCGTCATCCACCCATACTTCGCCGGTCGCAATCCCGCAGCGACGCCCCCACACAGTCGTCCCCGACCGACGGTGATGGCGGGTCATCCGGGGTCCCTATGGTGCCGTCCGGCCTCTTCCTTCCTCCGACGATACCGGCGATACCTCGCGTCGATGAGGAGGGTCGACCGATTCGGGAGCAGCTCCCGCATGTGGCACCGCACGAGGCCAATATCTACCGGGAGTTTCCCACGCCTCTTCATCCCGTGAGGGTCTCCGAGCAGGCGGACGGAGACGAATCCGTCGGCTCAGCCTCATCCTCAGGTAATTTATTATTACTTTTTTGTCGATTTTAATTTTTTTAATGTAAAAATGTATTATTAATATTAAATTTGATTCACAATGTCACAGCCGCCGGAACGAGAAGGCAGAACAGGAGAGGCACCGTCAGCAACAAGGGACTCGATAGGGCGGTCGAGTCCGCTGGACGGATCGCCATCCCGTTTTCCAACGGCAAACCGGTTGTGGGGAGTCTGGAGCCAGGTTCCTGATGGAGTGAAGGAGATGCTCCATCAGTCGATGTCGGTGAGTTTACTCGATCAATTACTATTTTTTTAACTAATAAATTATTTAATTATCGAAAAAAATACTAACAAGTGGTAATGCAGCAATGGTTTGTGGTTCCCGAGGAGGGACGTGACTGGGCGGACAAGGCCCATAGGGAGAGGTACCTCTATTTAATAATTTATTAAATTTTATTTTTTTAATAATATATTTAATATTTTTTTTGTATATGTAGGTTCAAGGAGTGGAAGCACGACCTCCGGGAACACTGGAAGAAGTACGGGAGCGACCGTTCGGGTACCCCGAAAGAGTTCGAGTACCCCGAAAGAGTTCGAGTATCGGGAGTACGAGTGGCGGTGGCTTCTTGTCACGCAGTTCAACGACCCTCACAAACAGGTAATTCGTAAACAAATTTGAATATTTAATTAGTGAATTAATTATAATTGTATGTTTTTAAATATTTACTAACGATAATTTTTTTTTGAAGCACCTCGCCCGGGTGAACGCTGAGAACCGGCAACAGAACACAACCAACCATCGTGCCGGTTCGAGGCCGTTTTCGGCCATCATGAACGACGTGCGGCGAGAGCGGCCAGAGGAGAACCCCTATGTGGGGACCTTTCAGATGGCATATCCTCATTCTGAGGAGGATCTTGTAAGTTCCTTATATTTTCTAATTTTTAATTTTAATTACATTTTATTAAATGTATATTAATATATTTTTATAATATATCCAATTAAGCGAGGGTGAGGGAGGCGGAGCAAGAGGTCATGAGAGGCATAGTGAACGACACATGGCCGGGCACGGCAGAGGATGACATGTCAGAGGCCATGTCCAGGATCGACACTTCAGATCCTACCGTTGGGGCGTGGATTATGGCTACTGCCTTCGCGCAACGTTCCAACACCTACTACTGCCGGGGTATGGGAGACGCTGGAAAGGGGATCCTGAAGACGACGCCAGGATTTCAGCGCAAGGGAGCAGCCGGAGCCTCAAGCAGCAACAGCCAGACCACTCGGCTACAGGATCAGTTCGCAAGTCTACAGTCTGAGCTGGAAGCCCAAAGAGCGAGGGAGTCTGAGTTGGAAGCCCAAAGAGCGAGGGAGATGGCGGCGATGGCGGAATCATATGCGGCTTCCACGGCTGCGCATATGGAGCGGGTGAATGAAGTCACCAATGCCAACCAGGCGGCTATGGGACAGTGGATGACTGCCTACATCGCTGCACATGCGGCCGGACAGCCGTTTCCGCCCATGCCTACGCCTATACCATTACCTCAGTGGCCCCACCCTCAGTGGCCCCAGCCTCAGCAGCAGCCTCCTCAGCCTGACCAGCCGTCGCCTCAGCCTCAGGACCCTCCGAACGGGAATGATGAGTTAGATTTCGAGTTTCTTGATTTATAGGCAGATGGACTGAATTTTTGTAATAAATTATTTATAAATTTATAAATTTGTGTTATTTTTAATTAAATTTTAGTATTAGAAAAATTTAAAGAAATGCCGAAAAAAAAATTCCAGCAAAAATTAAAAAAACATTATTTATATATTTAAAAAAATTATTTAATTATTTTAAAAAAAAATTTAAATATATCTTAGGCGACGAAATTTCTAAATCGTCGGTCAAGGACTTACCATTTTAGGCGACGAAAAAAAAATATCGTCGCCTAAGATGTAGTGATCTTAGGCGACGAAATATTTATTTTCGTCGCCCAAGGTTATAAGATCTTAAGCGACGAAAAAAATTTTCGTCGGCCAAGGTGTTAAATCTTGGGCGACGAATATTTTTTGGGCGACGAGAAGTATATTTTAGGCGACGAAATTCGTATCGTCGCCTAAGAATTACTCTTAGGCGACGACGGAATGAATTTTCGTCGCCCAAGTTCTTGACCGTCGCGGTTCTGGCGACGACGTTTTGGCCGACGACATGTCGTCGCCTAAGTGCTTAGGCGACGAAATTTTTTAACAGGGCGACGATTGTTTTTCGTCGCCCAAGATCTTTTTTCTGGTAGTGACTTGACCCTCCTTATTTTCTATAATGAAGTGCACGTTTGATATATAGTACTACATTACACCTCTTTATTTGTTAAGATTGTCCTGAACTCATGTGGGTTACCTTAAATTGTACTTATATTAACCCATGTTTGGTGTTGCATGATATTAGAGAAGTTTGTTTGGTTTGAGGTTTAGAATGATAGTATTATCTAAGGATGATAAATTTGAGCACCTACAATAATATCATCTAAGGAGACCAAAATGAAAACAAAGTGTTACGTTTCTTATTTATTTTAGTACCTAATGAACTTGGTACTAACCAAACTAGACTCCTTATTTAGGACAGTCCTAGTTAGTCTCAACAACCAAACACACACTATATGTATTATTTGACCATAATATTCGCACTTCCAACAACTAGATTGATGGTTGCTCGTCAAGCATGCATTATGCTGGTTAGTGGCACTACATGCTTGGGGTGGCGCTGAAGTTGGGTAGGGATCAAATAAGGTTTTGGGCTCGGCTTTGGGGCCGAATTTCTCCTTTGAATCGTCTATTTGGTAAGGAGGTCAGCAGCTTTGACCCATGGAATGCACATGAAGAAGAACTGGATGTGGGCTAGGGCCTGCATTCTCTTGTTTTGGGATTGGGCTCGAGATTTTTTGCCCAGTGTGAAGCTCAGGCTTGGGCTGAACTCTACTAGGAAGAAGGCTTCAAGGAGTTGGTACATCAAGCTCCGACCTAAAAGGGAATGAGTTAGTTTTGTTATATCTAGTTATATATAGTATATGGGGATAATTCTTTGATTTGATGATTGTATCTCTGTATTTTCTATAGGCGTCTAATTCATTTTCTTATACCACACTTGCGTGATTGGCAATGAGTGCTTTAGGCGTGATAAGTCGTAAAAGGCGAGCTTGATCATAGGAGTAGAGGCTTGTTTAATTGTGAGCACGCTAGAATTGTTTTAAGTGCTTTTGTGTTGCTTCTTAAGTTTTTCGGATTTTCGGATTTGTTTTGTAAGTTAATGATATAAACTGGATCTGACTCCTCTAAAATGAGCAAACCGTAAATTTAACAAATTTGCTGACCACCTCAACTTGGGTGGACAAATACCCACCTCATAGATTAATCTGGATATTTTATAAAACTTACTACATTCACGGTTTGCTCACTTTAGAGGAATCGAATCCATATGAACTTTTGCTTTTAAAAAAATTAAAAAGAAACTAAAATATACAAAATAAAATGTTATAAAAAAATATATATACTATGATCGGATACACTAAAGAGATCTTTAGTTCAAATAATTGTATTCTTAAAAAATCATTAAGTTTCATTTGTCTTCTTGTTGGTCAGTGGTGGCATATATCATACGTGAGATTATAATATCACATTATTACAGCACACATTTGTTAATTTATATGAAACCCTAAGCCGTACTATACATTGAATTCTTAATATGTCAGTATGACATTTCCCTTTCAAGGAAAACGTACAAGTATTTTATGTAAGATTTTATGAAATGCAAAAGTCACTGCCTCAATAGGGATTCAAATTATTTTGAAAACTATTCATTTTTTAATGGTTTGTTGAAGCGTTAATTAAATTATCCTTCGGATTTCACATACATATCTAGCACGTAATTCTTAATTTTGCATTTCGTGTCTGGTCCTTATCATTGTCTCATTTTTTTCAATCCATTACGACAAATGAAAAATTGAAGACTTGAAGAAGTAGAATTATTTTTATTCTACTTTCATTTTTTCTTTCTCACTCTTTTCTGTCATATCTAACATGTATCGTCATTGGATATGTTGTTTACCACGTTTTATACCTTTTCTATCATTAATTGTGACAATAATATTAATTTTCCGTATATATAGATCCAAAAATTATCATATCTAAAATGCATACTCAAGTACTGAATACAACACAACGATTTTAATCGTTAGTTGCATGTCTTTTCCTATCCAACACTTCTGCATGCAAAGCAGATCGACTATCTAGCTAGCTAGTGGCATATATAAGCACAAAGCGAGTCTTGATTTGCCACAAAGCGATTTAGGTGATGCGATAATCGTTTCTCAAATCACCGTGTGATGATTGAATTGACTAGTTAACGTAGTACATGTGATTAATCATCCTTAATTAGTGGATCAATTAGTAATAATGAAATGATTACATGACGATCGATATGGCCACTGAAGCTGCATATCTGTTCATGGTCCGGACTTTTGAGATTCTCCTGTAGTGGCACAGAGGCGTTAAGATAGGTCTTCCATGCCCCAGATGAAGACCTAATGAGGGCAGTGAAGTGACACAATCACTGTGTTTATATGTGCGGCTGTTTAATTTTCTTTTGGACCCAATTACCCCATTTTGTATACGAATGCTTCAGCCATCAACAACTGACAGCACTAGAGGCCAAAGAGTTCAGGCCATTTACCCGAAGCCACAGGCAATCCACTAACTCCAATCAATTTATGCACGTCGTCCCGTTCTAAAACTCGATCACAACCGGGTTTAACTCGTTCCCAGTAATTATTGTGTTGTCCGGGCCGGGACTACTGTCGTCTGTATTAGGTCGTTATCGATTGGCGCCACCACTCGATATGAACATAACACCGTGTGATCAATCGCGGTCTAGATCTCTAGCTAATAGCTTATCAGGAAAATCAACGGAGTCCGGCGTAGCTATCTGTCCCAGATTCGCTATACGGATCTCATAATCTCATATGGTCCATCCCAAGATTATAGATTTGAAGCAATGCCCCCATTCGTCCATGCCCATAAACCTAGCCATACACTGATATTAATACACATGCATATTTATATATATTTAGTTATTTTCTTGACAGCTCTAAGTCCCGGTTCACACTCTGTCTCTCCCAATCAAAACCCACTATATATCTCCCTCTCGACGCTGAAATTTCTTCACAACGTCTCATTTTCTACGCTCTTTTTTCATTTTCACAAAACTTAAAACGCCCAAAACCACACAGGGAGAGAGTCCTTCATCGATCTATCCATATTCGACAGAGCCAAACCACAGCAAGAAGATGAAGAAAGGGCTGGTGGAACCTGCCTTTGTGTTCGAGGAAGAAACCTTCCTCACCGTTTCCAAAACCTCCCTCTTCTTCGCCGGCGACGGCTTCTCCGTCTACAACCGCAACGCTCAGCTCGTCTTCCGAGTCGACTCCTTTGGCCCCGACCCCCACGACAGGACTGAGCTCGTCCTCATGGACGCCACCGGCAGCTGCCTCCTCACCGTCCGCCGAAAGGTACGCCCGAAACCCTTTCCGAGTCGACTCTCTAGCTGTATTATGTATCTCGGCGATTTGTGAAAAACTTTCTCTTGCATGACGAGCATATTTACTGTTTCACTTTTCCCATGTCTCTTTGTTGGGTACATTATTTGATTCTCTAGATTGAGTAATGAATCTTGTGAAGTTCTATCATATACTCGTGTGTGTAAGCCATAAGTAGATGAGAGAGAATTGACCTATGATTCGTTCACCGCCATATATACCTGTATAGAAAAAACTTCGCTGAGTCTTAGTTAATTTCGATTTCAAAACTCAGTGAGTTAACTCAAATACATGTGAATGAATACTTGCAGAGGCCAAGCCTGCATCACCGGTGGGAAGGGTATGTAGGGGAGAGGATGGAGGGGCAGAAGCCGATCTTCAGCGTCAGGCGGTCGTCCATAATCGGACGGTCGAGTGTCACTGTGGAAGTCTTCCGGGATCCACCGGAGGAGTACCAGATCGAAGGCTCGTTCGCGCAGCGCAATTGCACAATCTACAACGCAGACAAGGAACCGGTGGCTGAGATCCACCGCAAAGTGGATGTTTCGACAAACGTGGTGCTTGGGAAGGACGTCTTCTCTCTTGCACTCAAGGCTGGCTTCGATGCAGCTTTTTCCATGGGACTGGTGCTCGTGCTAGACCAGATCAACGGCGATGGGTTTGTCGAGGAGGAGGAGGAGGAGGAGGAGGAGGCGGAGGGGGAGATGGACCTGACCGCAGTGGAATAGTACTGTGAGTGGGATTGGGTGGACTGTTTTGATCGATCAGCTGAATATTTGGAGTGTTTGGCGGGGAGGAAACCTCTTGTCTTGGTTGTAGATCTTTCTTTGTATCTTTCTTGCACTTGGTAATTAAAAATGAGATTATGTAAAAATTTATACCTTCATATCTCACTCAAAATAAATTAATAATAATTCATAAAAAATGATGTTACTTTGCACCTGATGCTATGGATTATTCTCTTTGTCTTCTACAGACACAGAATTTTAGGTTTTTGCCTGAATTCTAACGGTTTCGATCTCGATTCGGTCTTTAGATAAGGTTCTTCTCACTTTTTCCGTTGATGGTGAGGTCTTGCGTGCAGACCTTTTTATCATCTATGTCAGGGTTCTTGTGCCTTCGAATCTCTCTCTCCATCACGGTAATCTCAGCTCTCAGATGATCGAGTTGGTTTTAAGAAAAGAAATTAGGTGAGCTAATTAATTATTGTGTGTCAATTAGGTATAACTATATCATTTGTCCTTGAAACTGCATGTGTTGGCGCGAAGTTGACCTAGCTTCTCTCTGTGAAGGTCCTTGAAAGAGGGGGGGTTCTTGCTATGTTTTGTTTTGTTTCGGCCATGTTTTTTTTTTATATATTTTTTTCATGAAGAAAACATACCAGAGAAAACAAAAAAGAAAAATTACAACGAAAAACCCTTTAGTACGGCCTAAACCATGAAAATCGAAATTGAAAGCATTGATTGAGGATAAAGAGAGCCCGTTTTGCCAGCCAACAACAAAGTGTTTCGACCATGCTTTACAGTTTATTGCAATGCTGTTATTTGTAAGTCTCTCCTTATTCTTTTTATTTATTTTTTCCAATGAGAAACTTATGATAATTGTTCAAAAGAAATTTCTGATAATATTACATCGATCGATCAGATATACTTAGTATCCAACTTCAGTGATTTCGTAATTTGCTTGATCGACTAGGAATTCGTAACAGTCTTTAAATGAACAACTGTGGCAGACACCTACAATTTTCATTATAGTTATTATTTTGACCACTGAAATTTAGAACAGCTTATATCTTTCAATGAAACTATGAAAAGGTTATTTGTCAAAGAAAAAATTCAGAACCGCAAGAAGAAGCTGTGAAATATTGGAACCCAGTACAAACAGAACTTGACAACACAGAAGCTAAAGAAAATTCTAGATATGGAAAAAGCCGCAAAGAAAAAATAAACTGGGGAAGAAATAAGGCAGGAGAGACAGCTATTACATTTCGTTTGTGCAATAATTGAAGCTGGAGTTCTTAATCCAGTAGAATGCAATTAGGGACAAAGAATTTTTGTTAATTTGTAGGCTTGTGTAATAAGTGAGCTCCAATTTGTCTGAAGTGAGATCTGACATTCTATTCTTTTACAAAAGGACAATCTCCTCCTGACCTTTCCAGCAAAACCTGTAATTATCTATTTTAGTTAATCGTAGTTATGAATCTGGCGACCAAATAATTTGACTGAAGCATCCATGCATGCCGATATTTTAGCCAAAGGTCATCACCAATCGCGAATTTAAACCACGAAAATGTAATTGGATGGTGACGCCTTCGATCAATTCTATCTATAAAGGAGGATTGGAAAATTTCCAATCATCAATCAAATTGATAAATGGGGCACAGTATTGGTGGTGGTACCAGACTACCAGAGTATAATAAGGACATGCAGACAACGGTAGGTTTTGAAATGGGACCTGGCTTCTCTGCTTGGAGTAGCCAGTGCTAGGATCTGCTTGGAATCAATCATATGCTGACACGTCATCTACCATCAATCTAATGGATAATATTCAAAGAACTCCACAACACAATTCTTGCAACTACCACACCGAATCATTCATGGGCAACACAATTCTCTGTTTTATGGTTCCAGATTCATGATCTGAATGTGTATGGAAATGAATCAAATGATAAACATTGTAATCAAAGCATCATCATCTGCTTTTGAGCTTCCAAGTCCGATTAGAAATAAGCAACACCCACCCAGATACAATCAAATCAGATCACCAGCATGCAAGTGATGCAACCCTGCCCTTTTTATTGAGTACTGAGCACATGGCGGTACAATTTTCTTCAGCATCAAACCAAATTCAGAATCGAAACTAATCTGGTATAGGAAGGCCAAGTACGAAATACAGATCCCGGTGACCCCAGATCCCTTGTGCCGTAGCACCACCAGCTTGCGGCTCTCTTTCCCGTCGACGAGGTCGAAAACTTGGTCAATTGAGATTGACTGAGAGAACAGAGAGTGAGAGAGGACAAAAAGGAAGAGTCTAATTTCATACGGGTGGCCTCAGGTTTGGTTCTATGGAACTTTTCACTGCTGGCCCTTGGATTGGTTATAGATGAGGTGGCAGCTTGATATTGAAATCCAAGCAGATCTTAGCAAATCTCCTCCAAGCAGAGAAGCCAAGTCCTTTGAAATGAAGTTATTGCATATATAATACATCATCCATCATACACATCATGCATGCATATATGCATAATGCACGAGACACTGACATATCGATCGGCTACAATATATTATTGTCCTTTTATAGGGTTGTAGCTACATATTTTTATTTTTGTATAGTTATACTCTATTAATTATGATCGTATTATTTTTGTATAGTTATACTCTATTAATAATTATGATCATACTAGATCAATCTAGAGAATCTGAAAACATTTTCGTTACAAATTTCTACCCATGTCTATTCAGTTTTGTAAATTAGATTTTTCTATTAATTGATAACACGTGCAGTTTTTCATGATCTAATTACATTGATGCGTACTTAAAGGTTGAGTTTGATCAGTCGATCACCTAATTTTATTTTATTTTATTTTTTGATTGGACTAATTTCACAATTTTAGTTGTAATATTATGAATTATTACTATTTTCTGTGTTGTTGGGTCTGTTGATGACATAAAGGTGATATAATATTCTTTTGGAAGGTTGATGCATGTATTGATATATATATATATATATATATATATTAGAGTCCACCTGATTGAGGTTTTAGCTAGTATTCATACAGAGTAATTCTTATTGTCGACTCTAATGTGAGTTTTATTACTTTTGTATTGTTTGCTGAGTTGTAAAACTGGTTGGCTATTTGATAAAAAAATATAAATAATATTTACACATCTTATTATTTCCTCATTTTCTCGGTATTTTTTCATTGACCGAAATATTTGACGCATGTCCTTCATCTTACCCACTCATTAACAGTGTCTATAACTTTTCGTTTTCGATAAATTTACTACATTTTCACTAAAAACTTGCATAAGAGCGATAAGACAATTCGAGTAAGTAAAGAAGCCAGATACATAAGAACAACAAGATATGAATCATATAAATCCATGTAAAGTCTCCATCTCTCGAACAGAAAACAAAAGAGTAGTCATATGTGAGCAATAAGAGTACACATGCAGATGTTTTTTCTTTCATAACCTACAGGGCCACCAACGTTCTTTTCTAATTAAACCTGATTAATCTGAACATTCTAAAGTACTATGTAGTACCCGACGCCTATATTTATATGAACCAATAATTTTGACATGATGCACAAGAGAGATACTATGTCGATTTCAGTGAGTAGTGATATGTCGAATTTTGGTTTGGTGTATTTGTTGTGATTTTGTGTAGATGACAATAAGATTTAGAATTGTAATACCGGTTTATGTTTGAAATTGAATTTAGTAGTAATGTCAAGAAAAGTCCAGGAATCCAGGATCGATGACCTACTCAATTTGTACTAAAAGTCATGAGATCGATCGACATGCTTGAAAGATTGAAACTACATGCATGGGGTTGCAAAGGAAACATGGATTGAAACATATCGATGCTACTTTACGAGTAATTGGACGCAATTATTGAACAGTACTACACATGCTACCAAAATTTAAAAAATTCTAGATACTGTTTCAGTATTGAACACTATACACGCTACTAGAATTTAGCTTTTAGGCGGCGGAAATTCTCAGTCGGCTAAGTAGACGATAAAATTGATGACCTGCCTAAACGACATATATAACATTTCCGTCGTCTAAAAACTCTCTTCGAGTAGTAATATATGGTGTATAAATATCTAGCTAGATATCTAAAAATTTTGTTTAGAAGATATCTAGAGATATGTAGGTTAGATATGAATATTGTTTGATCTCTGAAAACTTATTCGGTATCTGGAATATAATGTGCGGGTGGGGTTTTGTTTAACATACTCAAATGTGCGATCTTAATTAGTTGACACAGAACGTAAAACGTTTCTTTTGGTATATATGTGAGTGCTTAATTAGTGAGCGAGTTTAATTAGGGTTTAATCATTCCTCTACTTTTGGCATCCTGTTCCATCTCAAAGTACGTGCCTCTCTCGCTGTTCTAGTACCCTGTACAAATTGAAACACAGCGAATTAGAAAAGGCAGCAAATGATCGAGAAAAGGCGGCAATTTGAAGTGGCCCCGACGTTCTTTTCTTTTAATCCAACTTTGCAGAATTCCCACTCAGACATGAACTTTACTTAAAGGTTAATTATTTGCATGCAAATCGAATCAAATATGTCTGGGGAAGTCATCAAAAACCAACGTAAACAGAATGAAAAGGAGAAAAAGAGGATAGAAAGAAGATAAGAATCAAGGCCCCCCATTTGTTTCGTTTATGGCACTTGACATGACATGAAGGACTTGCTTAGCTAAAGGTTCATATATAAACTAGTGCTATTGTATGTTCAATTACTTGTCGCTTTTAGATTCAAAAATCCAAATTGTGGAAATCGGTTTTGGCTAGGTCACCAGGTGTTGATAGTTGTACGTAGAGGATGATCGTGGATGTTGATTTTGCCTTTGCTATCTATATCAATGTAGCAAGGTTCACAACACGTAGGGTAGTGAGTCATTTGTACATGTATTTGATCATACTTCAGCATTATTAGCTATAGCTCGGGTAGCAGCACTACAGAATAAAAGCTTTAGCCGACGAAAAAAAAAACCAGGCCGACGAATTTTTTTTTTCGTCGGTTAATTTAAAATCTTCGTCGGTTAAATAATTTTTTTCGTCGGCTATAGTTTGTGAACTTTAGCCGACGAAATTTTCAAAAGTTTAGCCGACGAAATTTTTAAAAGTTTAGCCGACGAAAAATATAATTTCGTCGGCTAAAGTGTCTTATATTTACAGATTTGGACAACAACTTATCTGGAAAAAAAACTATACGTAGAACCTTCAAACGTAAAAAAGTCGTGAAATAAGATATGACCAGAATGATGAAATACGTCTACGGTTGAAAAATGACAATATTTCGGTAAAGTCTCAGTGTCGATAGTTGACTTACCCTTATTATTCACTATGCTGCAGATTTGGCATTTGGTGTCCGATTGACTATTGTGATACCTTTCCGGAAGCGTAACAGCGCTACTAGTCAAACCCATTGCTAATGCCATGATGTACAGGCTTTTTTGGCCATCCGAGTCTATTTAGGGCTTCAAAATGCAGTTTTCTTATTTCCGATTAGAGTTGACCGTTTCAATCGAGCCCTTAACTTTGTCGAATCCAGTTGAATTTTTTGTCATACACATCTTTCATCATAATGATCATATCTGACAGTCGAATTTTGGTTTGTGAATTTTAGTCATCGGAATCACAACGTGTCTACTATTTTCCGTTATTCGGGTTTATGGGGAGCCCTATCGTCGGAAGGTAAATGTCTCAAAAATTTTATATGGTCAGTTGCGTCTCATCTACGTGAGAGTTTTTTTTCTGGAAGGTTTGACCAAACTACGTAATATAGAGGGAGATATGAGCGTTTTCGTGTGATAAGTGACGATCGATTATGGTTGACCGTTTCGATCGAGCCCTTAACGTTGTCGGATCCGGTTGAATTTTTTATCATAGACGTATTTCGTCATAATGATCATATCTGACGGTCAAATTTTGGTTTGTGAATTATAGTCATCGGAATCACAATGTGTCTACTAATGTTGTATAACTTGTTTAGTAGGTTATACAACTTTGTTAACCAACTCTACATAGGAAGCAAAATTATTAAAAATCTCGTGAAATAAGATGTGTTCAGAATGGTGAAATACGGCTATGATTCAAAAATCAAGTAAATCGGGTAAAGTCTCGGAGCCGATAGTAGCGGTCAACCCTATTTACCGTTATTATTTCTTATGGGGAGCCCTATCGTCGAAAGGTAAATGTTTCAAAATTTTTATATAGGTGGTTGCGTCTCATCTACGTGAGAGTTTTTCGTGTGGAAGATTTGACCAAACTACGTAATATAGGGGGATATATGAGTATTTTCGTGAATTTATAGACTTTAGCCGACGAAAATATATGAAAAGTCGTCGGCTAAGGTCAAAAATTTCAAAATTTTTTAGGCGGTAAACCAAAGTTGGAGGAAAATTTTCAAAGGACTTTAGCCGACGAAAATATATGAAAAGTCGTCGGCTAAGATGGTTTTTGCTGACGACTAACCTAATATTTCGTTGGCTATAGTTATTTTTTAATTTTTTAATTACATACTATAGCCGATAAATACGTTAGGGTATTCATCAGCTAAACCCTAAAATTAGGGTTTAGGGTTCAAAGGACTAAACCCAAGTTTTAGCCGACGAAATTGGTACCTTTAGCCGACGAAAATATATGAAAAGTCGTCGGCTAAAGTCGAAAAATTTTCAAAATTTTCAACCAAAATGTTTTGGCGGTCAACCAAAATTTTCAAAGGACTTTAGCCGACGAAAATATATGAAAATTCGTCGGCTAAAGTTGAAAAATTTTCAAAATTTTCAACCAAAATTTTTTAGCGGTCAACCAAAGAGTTTAGCCGACGAAAATAAAGAATTTCGTCGGCTAAAGTTCTTTATATAGCCGAAGATGGTAAGAAGTCTATTATCTGCCGGATTTTCTTCTCGGCCTAGCTCCGCCGTTAAGCCACCGGAGACCGTCACACTTGTCCCAAAAGCTTCGCCGTCGTCTCTACTTCATTGATAGGTGGTGCATCGAGTGGCGCCGCCGTGAGGGATAAATCGAGCTCCAAAACTCCGCCGGTTCGGATTCAGTGTCGATCGAATTTCTCCTTCCTTAGATCACCATTTGGTGAGTTCTATATATGGATAAGTTGAGTTTGATTAGTACTACATTCCCCTAGAATTTGGTAGCTCGATTCGGTGTGTGTGAAGAGAATCGAAGATTTGAAGTTTTTAGGGTTTAAAATTAAGGATTTTTATATTTTTAGTTGATTGACCTGTTTAGGCTTAGAATTGAGATTCGACTTCTTCTAGAAAGTTGTTCGAAATGTTGAGAGGAACATTCTGTCAAATTTTGGTCGTGATCGGAGGTGGCTGAAAGTTTCTGCAGTTTTTTTTTCAAAACCCAGCAACTTTAGCCGACGATATTCAAACACTATATTCGTCGGCTATAGTATTTTTTTAATTTTTTTATAAGGTTTAGCCGACGAATAACCTAATATTTCGTCGGCTATAATTATTTTTTAATTTTTTTATAAGGTTTATCCAACGAATAACCTAATATTTCGTCGGGTATAGTTATTTTTAAATTTTTTTTATAAGGTTTAGCCGACGAAATATTTTATATTTCGTCGGCTATAGTTATTTTTTTATATTATTTATTACGCACTTTAGCCGACGAATATTTCGTGGGCTAAAGTCTGGGACTATAGCCGACGACATATTTTTCGTCGGCTAAAGTGGGACTATAGCCGACGAAAAAAAAAAATTTGTCGGCTAAATTCATCACAGACGGCCTTTTCCCGACGACACTATAGCCGACGAAGGATCGTCGGCTAAGGTCTTAGCCAACGAATTTTTTTAACAGGCCGACGAAAATTTTTCGTCGGCTAAAGTACTTTTTCTGGTAGTGCAGCTAGGTGCCTCCAAACAATATGTCAGTCATATCACCTTGAATTCAAATTTTTGAGATTTGCTTTTTTGAATGAGTTTGTTGTATTATGAAAATAATATCTAAGTCATGGACGTAGGT
The DNA here is from genome assembly GCA_034370585.1 of Fragaria x ananassa. Taxonomy (NCBI): domain Eukaryota; kingdom Viridiplantae; phylum Streptophyta; class Magnoliopsida; order Rosales; family Rosaceae; genus Fragaria; species Fragaria x ananassa. Next base: position 20,313,603 of record CP139752.1, read on the forward strand.
AATGTATCGAATTATTGTCTATTAGCTATTTATTTTAGGAGTAAATGCTTGTGACACCTTGTAGTTTACACCTAAAATCAGTTTTGTCCCTCACTTTTTTTTTTAAACTGGTATACCCCTATACTTTGAATTCTCGACTGATTTACCCTTTTTTTAAACTGGTATACCCCTATTCACAGTCATAATCAACTGGAAAAAGGGCAAATCAGTCGAGAATTCAAAGTATAGGGGTATACCAGTTTAAAAAACAAAGTGAGGGACAAAACTGATTTTAGGTGTACACTACAGGGTGTCACAAGTATTTACTCCTTTATTTTATAACCAAATGAGGTATGAGCGACAAAATTAAAATTTTGACATAAAGGTAAAACCACACAAAATTTACAAATGGACAAGTAAATTTCTAGCTTCCCTCAAAGGCAAACCGAGCTAGGAATATGATTTTACTCCAATCCTCGGCAACGGTGTCAAAAACTTGTTAGCCAAAAATTCACCCTTAAGTATAATGGTCAAGTTATAGTGTATGGATTATGAGTAAGAGATATCATACCCAAGAGATTGGTAAACTCACTCTAACTAGGAAAACCTAAGGAATGCTATATAACTATGTAAATGTACAAATAAAAAACAATGACTCACAAGTGAACCAAAGTTCATGGTGAATATATGCAAGATGAGGTAGATTTGATTTTGGTTTTGAGATGATTTGATTTGAAACTTGCTAAATGTAAACTTGAAATATAAACTACGCTAAGCTAAATTAGATGTGATGAAATGGATGAGAGTTAAGACTTAAGGTTTTCACCTCTAGCCTCCCTTGCAAACAATGATGTTTCTAAAGTGAATGATGCCATTTCAATTAGCCAATTTCTCTCCTTGCATCCCTATCAAGTATATGACAAGGGACATTCTCCTTTGTTGATATCAAGTAACCCCTCTCGGGTGTAGTACTTAACTACCTAAGTCATGTATTTCAATCCAAATGGAAATTTAATGCATTACCCTAAGTGCATAAAGCTTGGTGATGAAGAAATTATGCAAACCAACCAAGCTTATCTCTAAGTGATTATAGCTCACAATACTAACATGCACATATGATATGCTATCATGCTTCAAACTACTAAGTGATAAGCTAATAGATAATGATAGGAAAAATGGTGTAGGAAAAGGTGGTGTAACATAAAAACATGGAAGATATATGTATGAAATCATGATGGACTTTTGGGTAAAATAGGGAAGTGATGATTTTGGTGGGAAAGAGTGAAAGGTGTTGGAGTTGACATCTAACCAAAAGGTTAAGAACTAGTTGTGATAGATTAAGACTTCTCCACCTTTTCTTTTCCATGAAATTGGCCGGAAAATGTATGGCACCACCAAAAGTGGTGGTGCGCCGCCACAAGTAGTGGTGCTCGGAAAATTGCTGAAATTTCACCGTTTCTCTTCTCTTGTTGATATTTCCTACCAAACATGGAAATGGATTAGTTGACAATAAAATGGACTTTAGAACAAGTAATTCTCAAGGATTAGGGCACAAAATTATCTATGAATTATGATCTAACACCTCTGTCCCCCCCCCCCCAACTCTCTGAGGAAGAAAGTTCCTTTACTCGGAATTATTTTCCCCTCCCCATTTCTCACGATTTTCTTCTCTCTTTTTGAAAAGAGTGATAAGATTCACTATGTCCCCCCAAGTCTTGCTCGGCTGTTTTTCCATTTTTGGCGCATAGGTGTTATCCCCGGTGTTGCTTTCTATTTGTTAAACTACCGATGAATTTGGCACTCAGACGGGTAGTGCTCAATGTGCTTCTCGGGTCTTGCTTGTTGATATTCTCTACTTTGACTCATTGGTCTTGCTTCTTTTTACACATGGGTGTTACTCGGGTCTTGTCTTTACTTGCTTATTCTGGGTCTTACTTTTGCTTGATATACACTGTAATCTTTAAGTTTGCCGATAAGACAAAAAATGTCCCTCTCGACCCCCGGCCTCAAAACTTATTCAGCCAGGCAAGGTGTTTTCATGTTTCCAATGGCAAGGTACCATTGGTTCCCCTTCTACGGCCATTCGGGTGTTACACTTTCCCATGGATAAAGGTAGCGAGCCCTTTTCATATCCTGTGTTTCTACTCTAGTGACGGGGTGTTAACGTCGTCTGTGGTTTATCAAGCCACTAGCTTCGTTTTTAAAGGGATGATATAAATTGCCTAGCCCCGGCCTCTCGGTACCTTATCATTGATCTTTAAGGAAAAGGTTGCCTAACAACTCAAAACATGAGTTCGTGTTGAAAAACATATTCACGCGTGACATGACCTTTATGTACTTAAACAGTCAAAACTTCTTCGATACAGTAGGTATGGACGAACAGTAAAACGTTCTGGAAACCACACACCCGTAGCTTTTTAACCATATGATGTCCATAACCTAGTTCATCTTGAGCGGATCACAAAGCTTTGTCGAAGGTGACTGTTCTGCCAAAGCAGATTCTCAGACAGATCTGTCTTACTTTACGAAAATAGCCATAACTCACTTAATATGATATGTGTGATAAATAGTTGGTGTCCCCGAAAAGTAGACACATAGACTTTTCCAATGGTACCAATTTCACCATTTTCCAACAAGCGGGCTATCATGTAGGATACGTGAAAGTTGACCTACGAAACTGGACAGATTCTGATTTTGCCCTTAATGTTTCTTTTTGTAGGGATGAATAAGCCTGAATCTTTCATAGAGTGAATCATTATCATTACATTGGCGTTGTGTGGGCACATCCGACCACTACGTACCTTGATGTTCCTTCACACTTATCTAAGAGGGAGCGAAGCTGCTCGACCGCTAGGAAGAAAGTTGAAAGACTAAAGAAAACTTGGCCTTATAAGCTTATAGTGAATGAGATGTCGAGTCAAGCATATTGTAACAAGTACATGAATGTGCTACCGTACTTAAATGCATAATTTTTTCTAAGACTTCTTCGTCATATGGACGAAACAAGTCTTCTCAAGACTTCGACCGATCAAGGAATACATACAGGCATAACTTCATCGTCCTTTAGCTTGCCTTAAGCCAACAGATGAATAAACATCATCAATAACGGTCCTCACTTTTGAGACCAAGTATTCCCAAGATCCTTTCATTCTTTAATTTTGGATCAGTGACATCTCTTAGTTTAACAAGAGTTCATCACGATTCATCCAGATTTTAGATGCTAATAGACATATTTCTTTATATCCCTTCCCTAATCAAGTAGATATTTAGCAAATATCTTGCAAATGCGCTTTGTGGTTAGGAGTCACTTGATTTGGGTGAAAACCGATCTATTCAAGATTTTTATGTACATCTCTTGGTTACCAAGAGAGATAAGTTATGACCACAAGCTGTTTGTTCAGTTTTTCAGAAACTACCAAGTTGACAAAGTAGTGGAGTGCAATAACATCCATTATGAGAGTATATCTCATTACAGTCGATTCCAAGACGTTTGTAAGAGACCTCGTGCCAGAAGGTGAGACTAAACTCTTTTTCTCACTATACTTTCTAACAAAGACATAACTAATAGAGTTTACACTTGGGGTGTCGGCATCACCTAACTAAAGCACTATCTCTTAGTTTAAACTAGATCACATCTTTCCATTTAGGCTAATGTACAACGTTGATATTTTCTCAACGAAGTATGATTCGATATCAAACTCATTAAACCACGTTATCATGTACACCGGTGCAATTTGTAAGTGTATAGATCTCTATATGGATTGGTATTGACATTGAAGAGTCCCCCAATGATGACCATAATCCAGAAATAACACATGAGACGAATGAGTATCATTGATCAAAGGATCAAGTTGTGTTAAACTCTCATTTTTCCTTGGTGAGAATTTATCGAACCAAATGGCCTCCCTCTAATCCGTGGGAGCAACGGCCTAGTGACACCATCTACCACATTTGTGGCATCACCATGTCACCATCTATGGTTAACAATATGTCCTCTTATCCAGACATCAACATGCTCTCTTATCCGAACATTAACATATTCTTTTATCCAGACATCAATCTTTGCAGCATATTTGCAGTGTGTGTGTGTATATATATATATGTGTGTGTGTGTGTGTGTGTGTGATCTCGTCACTTTTAGAGAACTTGATGAGACAGTAGGGACAAAACATGACAATTCCAAGTCGTTCTACTTAAACATTCTTGTTCTTATCTCCCCCTAACGACAGGAAGACTGGCTTATCAAAGTGACATAAAAGAGATCGTCTGTCAAGGTTTCATAGAAGCGGACTATTGTCGGAAGCTTATGTCTTATTCAAAGACAATATTCATCAAATAACCTATCATTGTGTGCTTGTGGAGGCGCAATTTGGCACATATGACATGTGGACGATATAGATTACAGAACATTAACTCAGTCTGTTAACAAATATGCATACTGTTACAACCGTAACATAAAGATTTAAATGATGGTGAGTAAAGATGAATAAGTAAAACTATGACCCTGCTACAACCAGTAGTGTTGGTCTTATAGGTCTAAAAAACCGCTAGCCTCACCGCCGGGACCGGTAAAAAAAAAACCGATTGAACCGACTGCCAGCTTGACCGGACCTCTGTTTTATGCTTCCTTTAACGGTTTACTATCTTCCATAGCTTTAAACGCTACCAAAGTTTGTAAACAGGTAGACATGGAAGTTAGAATTCCAAAACCGCCAGCCTCAACGACAGAACCAAATGAAAAAGTACCGAACCGGCCGTCAGAGTCGGCCGACATCCGTGAACAATTATGTTGAGCGGTTCACTACCATCCAGGTATCCAAATGCCACCAAATTTTGTGAATAGGTAGGATCGGATGTTAGGAAGTAGTGGTGAACCGGTCTAAACTTTGGTGAACCTGTTCTCACAATGACTGGTCCGCAAGCTAAAAATCAGAAATTCTAGGTTTTGTCAACTTTTCAATTATTGTTAAGGTTCCCCATAACATCCAATTGTTATGGCTTGAGTTAAACCAGTGTGAACATCACCAAAGCATTATTATGCCTCAAAGTGAACAATGAAAAGCCATATAGACCAACATCTTATGTATTATTCTTGTATAATCACTCACACATTGTAATGTCTTACTTAGTGAACAACGACTTAGCATCTTGTTTATGCTAGTCTCTATATATTTTTTTAGCGTAGGAGGGTATCGTTCCTAATCTTTGCTAATGAATAGATTTTACAAAACAAGTAACGAGCATATCTAATGAGAGATCATGGGGGGGGGGGGTTCTTTGACATCAAATTTTCTTATGAAAGTGTTGTATGTAGATATACCTCAAGCATAAGTAACGACCTCGTATACTGTTTTTCAGTCACGAAGGGCCCCGCCCTTGACATATTTCTGGTAGATCGACGTCCGGGCTACCTCGCTACGGTGAAAGATCATCGGCACCACATCGGGAATGTGCTCTCCCAAGCTCCACAAGAAGGCACCATAATAAGATATATGTGTAGTTAGTCCCACATCAGAAATATAATATGTGAGAGAACTTTCCTTAGCTATAAAAAGAAGGCTTCCCATATGTAGAAAAGATGGATGCTCTTGTAACACCAAAGGCCTATTGGTCATGATAGTGAAATCTTAAGTGGACGTAACCATGTCCTCCAATGGCATGGTGAACCACTATATGTCATTGTCTCTTATTCATGATTGTCTACAGTTCATGTTTCACCGTGATTCTACATAACCTCCGGGTTTATACAGAAATAAAAAGCATGAGTATGACGCGGACGGCTTTATTGCCATATATATGCTGTGAGAATTGTTCATGGCTTCACCAAGTTGTAGTTTGGTGATCTTTGATCTCAATGGTTACTTTGCTCAAAACAAAGGATGTCCGTGAGAGTCTTTACTCTTCAGTATACAGATCATCAAAACACGTCCAAAATTGTCTCAGACGATTTATTTCTCATGTCATGGCAAACAAACATGCCCAAATTAATCCAGTTCAAGCATGAATGTTCAACTTTTGATCTAGCATATTAAGGTGCTAATGACAAGTGCATCAATCATAATATTAATATCAAAGTCATACAAGGTTGGCTAGGGCTTTTAACCCTAGCCCCAACAGCCCTAGCCCCAACAATCTAACTACTGATTCATAATCAAATATACAAGCTTCAACATGTTAATGAACATCAAAGTAAATTTAAGGGAATAGAGGTGACTAGAGATGCTCAAGTGGAGGATGGAGTGGATGAACTCATGGAATCCTTGTCAAGGGATGATGGAGATGATGGTGACGGCATCACTTGATGCTAGACTCTCCTTCCTTCTTCTTGCTTGATGATGGAGGATGTAATGGATAGAGATGGAAAATGGTGAAGCTTTGTGTATATGGAATGAGATGAGTAGAAAAGGGAAAGTGATGAATTTTGTGGTGGTGGAGATGGAGGTTTTTGTGGAGGAGTGGTGATGGTTCTCTAATGAAGATTAGTGCATGTGTGACTTGAATCATAACGCCATTAGGCAATGAAACTTGAGCATTAATCCGCTCTTTAATTATTTGCGATGATGTAGTCATCGTAATCATAACGGATTTATAAAGCACTAAATTCATGAACAATTGTATATTTCTTGCAATAAGCTAAGCACTCAATCTCTCTATAACACATTCATACACAAGAATGTAAAGACAACAATCTTATGTCAAGACATAGAAACTGAAATATGTTAACAATTTCGATCGAGATTGAAAAAGGTATTAGAATCTTTTAAAGTGCATGACATGACGTGTAATACTACTAAGATGGACGAAACAAGACTTAAAACATGCATATGCCAAAACTTGACAAAATAGATCGTGAGCCTAATATAGGGGCGGCGCCATCGCCAACGGCTCACTGTTGAATCTTGTAGAGAAAGAAGGGGATTTTTCAACATCCAATTTTAGATGACATTTAGCATAACGTAATTTTCTTTTTGTAATTATGAATATGCTCAAGAGTGTAGAAGACTACTTTTGTTTGTAATGTGTTTGCAGAAAAATTAAATAAGTATGCATTGTGCTACACTTGACATTACAAATCCTCTTTTGATCCAAAAACGATATGCATTTTACCACATCATGATATTTATCTTTTAGAAACGCCACCTTGTAATAACTGATGATCCAATGTAGTCCAATATAGTATCATGTTGTAATGCGATATATTACATTAACATATAACTTACGTAGATTGAACCATGTGCAAGACAAAATTTGAATATATATGCCAACACTTACAATGGGGTTTTGACCATGAATTTAGTTCAAATTATAACAACTAAGTAAACTTTAGTCAAAATATGATGTGTATACCTTCACAAAACTTGAAAAAATAAACGGATTTTGCAGTCATTTAGACTATTAAGCTGAAATCATGTGCTTCATATCTTCAGCAATATATGAAATCCGTAATTATGAGAATAATGTTCTCATCTTCTTCCATATATATAGTGAGTTTATTGTTTTAAGAACTCCATATATTTCTTGTATACATTGACCATATTATTTTTTTCTTTGCAATTAGTGAACCAATGTAGAACCAAATTAATAACATGAATTTTCTTTTACCAACCCAATCTTTATATGACATGTGGCGTTCGAGGTGTTGCCTCCTCTTTTTTTAGAAGGTGTGACACAAATTTCGACACTTTTTTTTTGTCAAATATGGGGCTCATATTTCGGTCAATTATCTCAAAACAACAAGATAGAAGATTAATAACAATTATCCACATACGATAATTAATTCCAAGTTTTGAATTAGGTCAAAACCATGGTTTATGGTAACTCAATTCAATGTGAACCGTGACAATTTCCGTCACAAATCAATGTTAACAGTGACAATTTTTGTCGCAAATAGATGTTTTTCCCTTTATTAACCATGACAATATTTTGACTTAATACCGTGACTTGTCAAACCGTCACAAATTTCAACTTTGATATGAGGGGTCCCAATTCCTCACATCAACCCACGTTATAAGAAAGATGGGGGTAGAAGAAGGTTACAAAGTCCGGCTATGAAATTACAATTTAAAAGCGGCAATTATGAAATTAAAATTCAAAAGCGGGAACTATGAAATTAAAATTCAAAAGCGACAAACTAGCACGTAAGCTTTTATAAAAGTTACCGCTTTTAAATTTTAATTTTATATCGGGTAAAAACGGCAAATTTTATAAGAGCTTACGTGCTAGTTTGCCGTGTAAGAGAAGTTGTCCTTATAGTTTTTATGCTTACTTCCATACTGCGAAGTTACTCTCGCAATTCCATGATGATCCGTTACGCGATAAATTGCATGAAAAATATATGGTTAGTCATATTCACCATATATATAAAAGTAATAAAAGTAATTAAATAGTTGCTACTGTAAATAAACTGTTTTTACTCGTGGGGTAATAACTTTTTACTTGGAGGGTAAAATTTACGGTTTTGCCCCTCGTATATTTAGTTTGGAAAGACGGAGCAGGTGGGAACGATCTAGGTCCGATATGGAGATCCGGGTTGAGCCTCGTTTGGGTCGTCTGAGTGACGCACTGAGTTCAGAGGTGGCCATCTTGTTTGGCCGGAGCTGGTGTGGTGGTCGTGCGTGCAAGCGCGCTAAGGGCTGTGGATTCCCAAAGAAAATTTCTAGGTTGTTTTGCCGGACCGGGTTTCGGCTGGAGAGACGTGCCGGGTTTGTGCCGAGAGCGGCTGCCAGAACAGGAGGTCCGGAAGGGGGGGCGCTGGGGTGAAGCATTGTAGTGAGGCAGGAGGTCGATCACCGGAGGGTTCTCTAGACTTGGACTCAGCTGAAGGCTAAGCTGAGGTAGCCGGAGGCATTTTGTTGTTGTTGTTGTTGTTGCTGCTGCTAGGGTTAGGGTTTTTCTTTATTAAGCTCGGGTTAGAGCACAGTACTGATAACGTGTTGAAGGAGAAAAGATAACGAGAATAATGGTCTACTCATTCATTGATAGAAATGCTTATTTATATGCATTACATAGGGTCTCTGAAATGATCTAGAAAAACTATCAACTGTAATCTATTCTAATTAAGAAATTAGATTAAACAATCCTACGTGTATTAGGGTAAGACACATAACAGAAGGATGAAAACATAATTTTCTTAAACAAATAACTATTAACTTGATCATTATTAATAAAATAATTAAATTTGGTATATAAGCATCCATATTAAGATGGTAAGAAAATATTTCATATTAGTATGTAGCATCCATTAATTGTTTCGGTTAAGATAATATTTTTACCTAAAAATAAAATGAAATGATTTATTAATTGATGATGTGTCTATGTGACATGACATGTCACATAGGATTAAGACCATAAATCTTATGCCTTATTAAGACCCTCTAGCACTATAATTTAAAAAAAAAAATGTTTTTCTTTGATTTACCAAACACTATAAAATGTTTAAAATCTAAAAGTTTGGATTAAAGCTCCTTTTAAAAAAAATTAAATGAATTTATGCCAAACGGGACCTAAGAGTTTAAAACGTGATCGATATAAGAATGTTATGAACCCTGCATAAGTAAATATATAGTCGGCCTGTGCTTGTCTAAAATTACAGTGCATGGTTATGTGCACGAGCGAGTATGCTTCCAAATTACTTTTTTTTTTTTTTTGGGTTAGTTATCTTTCTTTGGGATATAACTATCAGAAACACCAACTTGAAATATTCACTTGCTTACAAAAGGTCCATGTCTAATGTCACTGTGAACTTGGTACGTTAACGTTGAATGATATGCGGCATGCATAATATTTGTAGAGATCACAATATATTGAGTTCAGGCCCGAGCTTGAGATTTTTAGATCTGAGTCAAACTTTTAAATTTGGGGCCTTAAAATATAGTATTCATTCAATTTTATTTTGTCAATTTAAAAAACAAACAAAAATTTTCATAAACTAAAGCTATAAATTCAAAATCAGTTTTTGGATCAAAAGAGGATTTGTGATGTCAAGTGTGGCACAATACACACTTATACAATTGCACAGACATTACAAACAAGAGTCGTTTATTACACTCTTGAGTGGATTCATAATTGCAAAAAAGAAATTGCGTTACGCTAAATGTCATCCAAAATTGGATGTTGAAAAATCCTCTTCTTTCTCTACAAGATCCAATAGTGAGCCATTGGCGATTGCGCCGCCCCTATATATAACGCTCACGATCAATTTTGCCAAGTTTTGGCATGTTTTAAGCCTTATTTCATCCATGTATATAGTATTACACGTCATTTATATAATGCACTATAAAGGATTCCAATACCTTTTTCAATCTTCATTGAAATTGTTAACATATTTCGGTTTCTATGTCTTGATATAGACGGTTGTCTCTACATTCTGGTATATGAATGTGTTGTAGTGAGATTGAGTGCTTAGCTTATTGTAAGGAATATATAACTATTCATGCATTTAGTTATTTATAAATCCGTTGTGACTACGATGACTAGATCATCAGAAATAATCAAAGAGCAGATTAATGCTCAAGTTCCAATGCCTAATGACGTCATGATTCAACTCACATATGATCTTTATGCATGCATAAGGAAGCAATCGAACCGTGCTATGACTTAATGATATTCATGTCAACGTTTATCACCTGTAAACACATTGTGAGAATTGATGAGAATTTCTTATGTATCACTATAATGAATGCGCAACATTCATGAGTCACTAAGATTCGGTTAATTGAATCGGTTATTGTCACCAATGATGAGAATGAAGACATCGACTCATGTAGGCTTTAACATAAATCGTCCGGGACAATTTTGGACGTGTTTTGATGATCCGTATATTATAGAGTAAAGACTCTCATAGACATCCTTTCTTTTGAGCAAAGTAACCATTCATATCAAAGATCACCAAAATACAACTTGGTGGAGCTATGAGCAATGCTCACGGCCTATGGATGACATTAAAGTCATTCACGTTATCCTCCTATACAATGGAGGAACTACTCATGCTTTCATAAGCAAATATGACGCAAAAGCCCCCCTATGATCTCACATTGGTCATGCTCGTTACTTGTTTTGTAAAACCTATTTTTTAGCGAAAATTAGGAGCGACACCCTCCTATAATAAAGACAATAAAATGTAGAGACTAGCATATAAACAAAATGTTAAGTCGTTGTTCACTAAGTAAGACATTAATTACAATGTCTATGAGTGATTTTATAAGAATGATACATAAGATGTTGGCTTAATGGCTTCTCATTGTTCACTTTGAGGCATAATAATACTATGGTGAAGTTCACAATGGTTTAACTTAAGCCATAACAATTAACTGTTATGGGGAACCTTAACAATGATTGAAAAGTTGAAAAAACCTATAATTTCTGGTTTTTCAACTTGCGGACTCGTCATTGTGAGATCCGGTTCAACAACGTTTAGACCGGTTCTTGAGTTTCTGTTTACGGCCGCGGATTTCTAACATCCAAATCTACCAATTATCAAAATTTGGTGGCATTTGGAGACATACAAGGTGGTGAACCGCGCAATATAAGTGTTTACGGATGTCCAGCGACTCCGACGGACAGTTCGGTAGGTTTTAGGTTGGTTCTATCGTTGAGGCTAGCGGTTTTGTATTCCTAACTTCCATTTATATCTGCTTACAAAATTTGGTAGCTTTTGGAGCATTAGAGAATAGTGAACCATTAAAGGAAGTGTAAAACAAAGGTCCGGTGATACTGGCGGTCGGTTCAACCGGTTTCTTTTTGACCGGTCTCGACGGTGAGGCCAATGGTTTATTTTTAGACCTGTAAGACCAACGACTATGGGTTGTAGTAGGGTCATAGTTTTACTTATTCATCTTTTCCCACCATCATTCAAATATTTATGTTACGGTTGTAACGATATGCATATTTGTTAACGGATTGAGTTAACGTTTTGTAGTCTATATCGTCCACATGTTGTATGTGCCAAATTGCGCCTCCATAAGCGCACAGTGATGGGTTATTTGATAATATTGCCTTTAAATAAGACATAAGCTTCCTACTATAGTCCGTTTATATAATGACATTGACAAGCGATCTCTTTTATGTCACTTTGATGAGCCAGTCTTCCCGTCTTTAGGGGGAGATAAGAACAAAAATGTTCAAGTAAAACAACTTGGAATTGTCGTGGTTTGTCCCTATTGTCTCTCATCAAGTTCCCTAAAGTGACGAGATCACATATACATGTTGCAAACATGCTTGCAAGGATTGATGTCTGGATAAGGATATGATTGATGTCCAGATAAGGACATGTTGATGTCCAGATAAGAGGACATGTCGTCACACATAGATGGTGGCATGATGACACCACAAATGTGGTAGATGGTGTTGCTAGGCCGTGGCTCCCACGGTTTAAGGGGAGATCATTTGGTTTGATGCATACTCGCCAAGGAAGCATGCGAATTTGGCACAACTTGATCATTTGATCAATGATACTCATTCATCTGTTATTTTTGGATTATGGTCATCATTGGAGGACGCCTCAATGTCAATACCAATCCATATAGAGATCTCTACACTTAAAAATTACATCGGTGTACATGATGACGTGGTTCAATGAGTTTGATATCGAACCATATTTTGTTGAGGAAATTCGAACGTTGTAGATTGGCCTAAATAGAAAGATGCGATCCAGTTTAAACAAAGAGATAGTGTTTTGGTTAGGTGACAATGACACCCCAAGTGTAAACTCTATCAGTTATGTCCTTGTTAGAAAGCGTAGTGAGAAAAAGAGTTTAGACTCACATTCTGGCGTAAAATCTCTCACAAATGCCCTGAAATCAACTACGATAAGATAAACTCTTGTAATTGATATCATTGCACTCCACTACCTTGTCAGTTAGGTAGTTTCTAAAAAACTGAACAAGCAGTTTATGGTCATAACTTATCTCTGTTGGGAACTAAGAGATGTACATAAAGATCTTGCATAGATCGGTTTTCACCCAAATCAAGTGGTTTATGACCACGGAGCGCATTTGCATGGTATTTGCTAAGTATCTACTTGATTAGGGAAGAGATATGAAGAATTATGCCTATTTGCGTGTAAATTATGGATGAATTATGATGAACTCTTGTTAAATTAAGAGATGCCACTGATCCAAAATTAAGAATGAAAGGATCTTGAGAATACTTGGTATCAAAAGTGAGGACCGTTATTGATGATGCTTATTCATCAGTCGGCTTAGGGCAAGCTAAAGGACGATGAAGTTATGCCTATATGTATCCCTTGATCTGTCGAAGTCTTGAGGAGACTCGTTTTGTCCATATGACAAAGAAGTCTTGGGATAAATTCTCCATCTAAGTACGATAGCACATTCATGTACTTGTTATAATATGCTTGACTCGACATCTCATTCACTACAAACTTATAAGGCCAAGTTCTCCTTAGTCTTTCAACGCTCTTCCTAGCGATCGAGCATCTTCGCTCTCTCTTAGTTGAGTGTGAAGGAACATCAAGGTAGTGGCCGGATGCACCCACGCAACGCTAATGTAATGGCAGTGATTCCTTCTATGAAAGGTTCAGACTTATTCATCCCTACAAAAAGACACATTAACAACGAAATCAGAATCTGCCCAGTTTCATAGGTTAACTTCCAAGAGACCTACAGGATAGCCCACTAGTTTGGAAATGGTGAAATTAGTACCATTGGAAAGGTCTATGTGTCTACGTTCCAAGGACACCAACCATTTGATCACATCTATCATATTGAGTGAGTTATGAAGATTTTAGTAAAGTAGGACGGATCTGTCTGAGAATCTGCTTTGGCAGAACAGTCAACTTCGACAGATCTTTGTGATCAGCTCAAGATGAACCAGATTATGAACCTTGTATGGTTGGAAAGCTACGTGTATCTAGTTTCCAGAACTTTATACGCTTCTTCCATACCTATTGCATCGAAGACATTATAATTGTTTAAATACACGACGGTCATGCCATGTGTGAATATGATTTTTGCAACGCGAACTTATATTTTGAGTTGTTAGGGAACATTCTCCTTCAAGATCAAAGTAATGCTAAGCATAGCAAGTCTGATCTAAGGATTTTGTGGTTGGATTTAATGACTAAATCGTTGCCCAAGTCTACTTTTGAAGTATGTGAAGTGCATTGGCTTGCGCCGTTTATCTGTACTCCGAGATTGAGTTACCAATCAGGGGGAGTCATTGTGTAGACATCAGGGAGAGTCTACATGTATCACATGTTATCTTCAATTGTAGTTGGTGCGTTATGCTCTTTTTTCCTTCGTCCAAGTCTTTTATTTTACCCACGAGGTTTTTGTTTTACTTGACAAGATATTTACCGAGACAACACTATAAGCACCGTAACGTATTAGGGACACAACACAAGGGGGAGTGTTTAAGGAAATTATATTTCCGTCCTTCTGTTATGTGTCTTGTCCTAATACATGTATGATTGGTTAATCTGGTTTCCTTATTAGAATAGATTATAGTTGATAGAACTTCTAGATCCTTCGGGAGACTCTATGTAATGCCTATAAATAAGTATTTCTATCAATGAATGAGTAGACGGTTATTCTCATTATCTTTTCTCCTTCAACAATTATGACATTTGACATGCAGAGGAAAAATTATCTTTAATTATTAAAAACTGTTCTCATTTATTTAACAACAACGCTTTAAAAAAAGAGATGACCGATATAGTTTGCCTAGCTTCAAAACACAAAATGTAAAGCCATCATGTCATTGTCCAGGACGTAAACTTTCAGCTGTCGAATTGAACGCTGTCTACGAAGAAACATTGAGAAGTGCCCTCAGTACTCAACGCAAGTACAGTGGAGAAAATGGTGCACGCACTAATTAACTACCAATTGACCACTTGGATGAATGTCAAAGTTAATAACTATTATGGCTTAGCTACTAATTGCAAGCATATCAAAATCATGGAAGGAAAGCAAAAACCTGATATATTTTAGATCAATGCACTGAGAAACGTAGTTCTTGCCTTATAATTTATAAAATTGTGAGTTGTGATGTATATACAAGCCTTGTAAAGAAATATACCAAAGGTATGCTTCTATAAGGTATATACCATCTTTGAAAATGTATATGGGTCATTCAGCCTTGTAAAGACAATTGACCAGCTGTGTGTCTCACTTCTTCAGAAGCTCCGAGTTCTAGAATACTGACAAAGGCTAACCTGTTATGACCTGTTGAACTTCTACCCTTCTGAATCCAAAGGTGAAAATGGGTTTAAAAATTGGTATGAAATATCCTCATTCCATCAAACCCTCAATCCACAGTGATATTTAGAATTCAGCCGAGCCAATAAAGACTCAGAAGGTTGACTCTAGGAATGTTTAGGTACCAGATTGTTGTACTCCGATAAATTTTCTCTTGTTGCTGTTAGTCTGTTTCTAGTTCTACAGCGATCATAAAAATATGGTTGGGATTATACTACATGTTGCTAGTTTTGCTGCAGAATGTGGTGATCCAATTGTTTGGAGATAAGGCACCAATGCTTGCTTGTGCCTCAGCTTTGATCAAGCTGATCATGTGACATGTATAGTGAGAGTTTGATTGCTACGGAACAGTGTTCTACATTGCTGGAGTGTTATTAGAAAACCGTCAGCAATTTAGATCTTCATCTAATGTACAATAAATGATAATCTAAAACTAGAAAATGAATTGGCTATACATGGAGATGTTAGGATTGATAATGTAAGAACTAGAAGCCCTTCAACTGTTCAGCATTACCCGAAGCAAACGACGGATCCTTTCGTTACGTGGACGATAATATCAGAAGCAGAACAGCCGCACAACTTGTGAAAACCCAGGTATGTGAAGATTGAAACCAACCTCGAAATCCCATGCCCTGTAAACAAACATGCAACACAAATAAGAAGAAGAAAAAAAATGCAAAACTAGGAAATGTATGACAATTTATCATGGTCATTAGGTCATATGTATGATTGTATTATTCATATATAAACAAGCATACCTTGTAATTAAGAAGAGATGAGGATGCTGCATTTGGTGCAACAAGTCCAGTGAACCCAATGTCATACGAAATGCTCCCATCTGCTTTAAACAATCCGAAATTCCTCTCAGACGTTGGCCCTGGTTTCAAGTTCTCATTGAACAAAGCAAAAATATAAGCTTTCACCACCATCTTTGGCCTATGAGGAGTCCCCTTCTTCTTGGCCAGCCTTTTCTTCAAATTCAGGTTGTAAGTCCTGGCATTATTTGCATCTGCTCCTGCTTCATCTTGGTCCCCCTTAGACGCCCAACCAGTTTCGGATACTATGACTTCCATCTTGTCATATCCAGCTTTCTCCAAAGCAAAATAAGATGCATCAACCATGGCATCAAACATGTTGTCATAGTGGAGATTAGTCTTTGTGTCTAGGATTCCGGGATTTGACTTAAATAGAGCATAGTTGAGGTTAATGTGCTCAGGGTCACTCTTATAAGCCAGGAACGGATATGCGTTTATGTAAAACGGAGATTTAATCTGCGAAAAGAACTCCAAAAGTGGCTTCATGTAACCTGCAATATCTTCTCTGAAAATGCAAGCAGATGGTGGGTAAGAATTGGCGAAAACAGCCTCAGAATGTGGACTTGAGACCTCAATGCTGCTAGCCAAACCAAGCTGGCCAAGAGCACTGTAAACATTCTTCACTGCAGGCAACAAGACCTCCCAGAGTACCACATTAGTTCCCCCCAAGATCTCATTTCCGACTGCTATTCCGGAAATGTGAGTCCCTGGTAGGTATGGCTGGACCTTCTCTTTGATCCAAGTTATGGCGCGATCCTCCCCTATGCTGATTTCCTTAAGGAACTCATTGCCAAGTCCAACTACTATTTCGATTCCTGATCCCTTGAATGCAGTGAGGACTTCGGGTGCAGCATCATATATTCTGATGTTCTTGATCTTTGCTGCTTTGAGAAGTGTCACCACACTATGAGGTGATGGTATGTTGTCCGCTATCCTGCCATAGTTTACTCCATATGTTCCAGTAAACGTTGCATCAACTAAACACAAAAACAGGAAGCTGCATTAGCCAAACGTTGCATCTAAACTTACTAAGCTCTACATTTCCAGGTGTGATTACACAGAGGAACAACTTAAAAGGAGTTTGTAAAGCTAATCATAGAGTTTTAGCATGACAAAGTTAACAATGATCTGTGTACAGTTGCCAAATTTATGTTGAGGGATCGACAATCTAGACCATAGTTTTTGACAAAATTTTAACTTACCGGTCAAGATCCACACATAATATGAACGTTACATTATTGAAAAAATGAAAATGTAAAGAGGTTATGGACAAATCATTGGCGCAATGAAATCAATATAAGCAAGATCCAGTGCACCAACTTACTGCATAATCGTATACATAAGAACGCTAAATTCCACAAATAGTTGAAGAGGCAATTACTTACCATTGAGAAATGAAGTACTGATGGTGAAGAGAAGAAGCAAGCAGAGGGAGGAAGATAAGCACACCATTTGTGTTTTGGGAATATTAACGATGGAAGAGTATCCCATTTGTAGAAATATGGAAGGGAACAGGACCTAATAATGAAATTTCTGTAACCCAACAACGTTGGTAACCTCAACCGCCAAACTACCATAAACCCAATCCTAGGGATGAAGCAATTCTTTTGCTTCAGGCATGCCATAATGCCCTAGATTCTTAACCTTCCCTAGTATTGTGATTCCATGAACAAGAATAAAAGATATTCTCAGGCTTGGCTTTGATACCAAAGTGTCGAAATGTTCTTGTGGCATAGAAATAGAATAGATTCTTACTTTGCTCTTACTTTTACATATCTCTCTCAAAAGTATACCTTTCCAAGTTTCTGTCATTGTTTCCATTTGGCTACTTTTCTGTCTCTCTGAAAAGGCTCTTTCTCTTTGGGTTGGACAGTGATCTATACCTTCCGTGGGAAAGGGGAATTATATGAACTCCGACATTATAAAAGATATTATAAAAGATATTATAACCGTCATATACTCCTATGCGTATGAGTTTTGAGTGCATATTGAACATTTTTTGACAACCGATGGCTAAAAACATGCATCTCAGCAACTGTGCAAGTTCTATCAACATAACACAACAAAACTGCATAATCTTCAACATAGTCTTCATCTATTCTCTTCAGTATTTTTGACAAAGCTATGATTGAAAATGACCATAAACAAAAACAACACAAGAAATTACTAAACATTAGTCACATTAACAAAGTAACATGCTAAGTCCACGACAAAATAAAACATGCCAACCCAATAAGCAATCTCTTACGTTCTAATTCTAAGCTCATCTGCATAACATAAGGCTGCAGAATCTGCCTGTACGGCCTATCTACCAGATAGTACAGGTTGGTTCCCTACATACAATTAAATCTAACATCAACACTGAAATTATCCACAAGTCCCAGAGCTACTGAAATAGGAGCAAAAAGTTCAACATAGAGAGGACAGTAAATGGTAAATCAGTCCATTTCACAAGATCACTGGAGAGGTAGTACAGTATATTCAGCAGCTCAAACAGCATCAGGTTCAACCACTTGGTCAACCTTACCATTTTCAACTACCTCCCCATCCTTTGTCTTCACTTTCTCCTCAGCTGGGGCATCACTTGTCCCATCGACCTCTGGTACATCTTGTTTCCCTTTGATATCTTCCTCCACAGATGCTGCTCCATTTTCTTCAATGGTCACAGCAGCTGTGTCGTCCTGTTTCTTGTCAGTACAACCATTTCCTTCCTCTCCCTCAGCTTGAGACACCTTTTCTGTGTTCTTTTCACTTACCTCAGTAGCCGAAGTTACCTCAGCAGATTGGTCCTTTGATGCAAGAGCGTTTGACTTTTCATCTTTCTCTTCACCTTGAGTTTCTGTTGCATCAGTCTGAGTCTCATTCTTACCATCCTCTGGGATAGTTTCTTCAGCTTGGGTATCCGTGGTCTTAATCTGGTCAGTTTCTTCAGGTGCTTTCCCTCCATTCTCAACCTGTTTCTCACCTTCTGCATCTTTCATTTCAGTGTCATTCATACCATCTTCTGCATCAGTAGTCTCCACTTTATTGTCCTTTGAACCTGATGATTTCCGGCCTCTTTTCTTTGGAGGCTCATTCTCTGGTGGCGGAGTCGACTTGACCTTTTCAATGATCCTGGATGATCTCCTAGGGGTTTCGCCTGTGCCCCAATCAAACTCAGACATTGCAGGGTTACCAGGATGTGATTTAAGGTACTGCTCCAGTTGTTTTTTGTTATTTATCTCCTCCCCAGTTGGAGAAATGAACATGACCTCATTTTTCCTTGGTGCAACTCCCTTCTTGGGTAAAAACTGCAAAATAAAAAGGAACAGATTGTCAACAACCACATGATGAGGATCATTTACAATTACCACATTGGCATCAGTTGGATCTTCCATATAGCTATACTTGACTTCTGTATATAAACTGGAGGAATACGAGGAACAGGAAGAATGATATAAGAAACAGAGGTTAATGACAAAAATGTTTAGGCCGTTTCAGCAGCCCATAAAGAGTCTTTTTTTATTTTTTGGGGACATTTCCAGCATGTGTTGCTTATTCTTTATAATGGTCCACTTATTCCAAAACCAAAATTCTAACTCCTAGACGCAACTTCAAAATATCAGGACAAGCAAAGAAGTATACCGACAATTCCTACATGCAACTATAGAACATCAGGACAGGCAAAGATGTATACCAACACATTGCATCTATTATGTGCAACCAGCTTGTATAAGACTGGCATAATAAAACCATTTTATGCCTGACTAATATATATAGACACACACGCCCACACAGACACTACATACATTGGCAGAAATAGATTGCCTGGTCCTAGCAACCTGATGGTTGGGGGTCGAGTTCCAGCAACAGCAACAGCCTCTCTGTTAACAGGGTATGGACATGCACATCTTTCTCTTCTTAAATGCCACACTGGCAGGACCCTCAGCAGTGAACTGCCTTTAGAATGCTTGAATGTACGAAGTGCTTACATGCAAGAAAAAGAGAAACTGAGACAAAAGGGAAGAGGAACAAACATAAGCATATACAGCTTCTGTCTCAAAAATTCTTCACAGTCCAAGTTTTGATTTCATTAAGACAAGGGCAGAGATATGAGGAACTTCCTGGGGTAGAAAAATGGTGAAAAAGTGCAGATTTAAGTCATATGAAAAGGAATAAGAACATAGAAATCATAAGAAAGTTAAACATTAATGATTTCAAAACCAATTTAACACAGCTTGTGAGGAATGCATAAAGAGGCAAATGACCTGAAGTTTCTAGTCATGTCTAGTTTTGAATATAAGCATTAGAGACTACAGGCAAGAGAATATTTCATCCAGATATGCTTAATGCCGCATCATCAGTTTGTAGCGGAGGTGTTAATATTGACAAAATTAGCTACACCTAACAACCTAAGAGAGGAGATATCAATCTTTTTTTTTTTTTTTTCCTTTTTCATGTAGATCAAAATGTGCCTCTACATTCATTCAAGGGTAAGCTAAGACCTAAGGGCATGTCTGTATTACTTGATTTCTTATCCTTGCAGAGTCAAAGAGTTCAGTAGACATCACAACTCACATGCCTTGAGTCTGTGATCAACACAAAAGAATTGCCTACTGCTGACCATGAATTATATCCACTTAATATAATCAAGAGGAAATTTGTCAATTAAAACTTCATCTCACTTAGAAAAACATGTAGACAGAAGCAGCATTATTGTTCATCGGTATAAAGTCAAAAAAAACTTCATCTCACACCAAAACTTAACAAAAAGAATCATAATTAGCAACCATGACTCCATGACTGAACGTATTATTTCCCTTCCCAATCTGAAAACTTTATAGCTTGCCTAGTTCTTTGTGAGTCAAACTCCAAAGCAATACACGCTTACACTGGTTCTTCTTTTTATTGCAAACAATATTGTTCATATATATATATATATATATATATATATATATATATTTGTCACACACATGATTATATAATTTAATAGGTGATCCATAAACATGAACATTCTCCATATATCATAATACAACCCTTTGCTACATTTTGCTCAATAGTTGCCCAACCCTTCTTATTTTGCTCCGTCCTCGACCAGTACCTAAATGTTGTATAAGCTTCCTATGAAAGATATAATGACTATACTAGGTTTCGAATCCAAAAGATATGGTAACAAGAAGACGTATTGACACAAATGACAATTTATCTGTGAGAAAAGGTCGTTGATTTGACCAAGCCAAGTGTCGACTGAAAGATATGTGATTGCATCACCTCACCAGTTACATTTAGCAAACAATTATAAGAATGGATGATCAGGTACAACTAACTGGAGTCAAATATACTCAATGAGTAACAAAGAAACTTGTAAAACCTGAATACAATTACCCAACTTTCTTTTGGAAACAGTAGCAATGGAAATGAAATCAACAACACGTTTGAAGAAAAATTCAAAGCTGTGGAATATCCGAATATGTGTGATTTGCAGCAAATAATGGAGGGAAATACCAGTCTTATTCAGGATTCAATATAAACTCAACTACCTTCCCCTACTAGTTCTTTAGATAAATGAGCCTATTAAATATCGGTGTTTTACTTAAACTTGGTTTATGTGTTCAACAGTTTATTCATATCTGCCTATACAAATGACATGAGTCCAAAGATGTAACCCCTAAGAAATTCAGTTGCAGAACCATACAGAAAAAGCAGTCCCAATACCTTGAGGAATACTTTAACAAGGGAATACAACTTCGCAAATAAGGCAGTAATTCCTACATTTGCATATACATTATCAGGGAAAAGGATGCATTTAGTTAGATTGATAAGACTCAGATTCACACGTTGGTCTATGTTGACTGCTGTGTGTGATTGCCCAAATCTTGAATATATGCAAACAAAGATTTCTATTATGAATTACAAAATTAATCAAAAAGAAAAAATAAATTAGAGAAAAATACTAAGATTTAGTAACAAACTTTTATACAAAAAAAAAAAAAAAACTTTTATACAGAAACAAAAGCAGACCAAACTCGGGACCCATAAAAAAGGAGAGAAAAATTGTTCAGTTTGCAGCAAATTAGCAGGAACAGAATACAATCAGCAAATATGGGTACTCAAAAATTAAAAAACTTAGAAACAAATCAACAAATTTTGAGCCTCCAATGTTTTAGTGTAAATTATTCGGAAAAAAAAATCCTCCCCTTTTCTGGGAACAAACCAGACATAATTCCCAAATTACTTGGCCAAAACCCTAGTTCCCAAAACTAATACAAAACAGAGTTCTACCACAAAACACTACAACCAACTAAAAATTGCAGCAAGTTAAGCAAACCCAGAGCTAATATCAAGCTAGAAAAACAGAATATCCCCAACATAATTAATCGGTACTAGCTAAGTACCCAATACAAAGAAACAAGTAGAAACTATTAAGTAGGCAAAAGAATAGAGAGAGAGAGGAAGAGAAACCTTCTTCTTCCAAGCAGGAGGAGCAGGGAGCTCAACAGCAACAACCTCATCCACTTTGTTCTCCATCCTCTTCAGAATTATTCAAACACTCAAAACGTGAAAAGCCCTGTTCTTCTTATTCTTCTCGCTCTAGACACCTTCTCTCTCTAGTGTTCTAGTTCTAGTTTGTGTTGTAAGATTCTAGAAGACATACGTGTTGATAAAGGATAGATAACAAACAGTTGGGGGATGAAAGGCTCTTACTTTGTTTTGTCTCTCTCTCTCTCTCTCTCTCTCTCTCTCTCTCTCTCTCCCACATCTACTTTTTGGAGCTCCCACGAAATCCACGAGAACTTACCATTATGCCAAGTACACCAAGCAAGGTATGTTCTTTTTTTATTTACTTTTTCAATTTCACCCA
Organism: Fragaria x ananassa; assembly: GCA_034370585.1. Classification (NCBI taxonomy): domain Eukaryota; kingdom Viridiplantae; phylum Streptophyta; class Magnoliopsida; order Rosales; family Rosaceae; genus Fragaria; species Fragaria x ananassa. The sequence continues at coordinate 20,336,453 of CP139752.1, forward strand.
AGAAAAATGGATCTTGGTAATATTTTAGTTGATGATGTTCCAGTTATCCGGCCAGTTAAAGCTGATTTTTTGGGTCAAAAATGTAAATAATCTCTTCTTGGACATATTATCGGTTTTTTATCAACACGTGTAACGTGGACGGCGTGAGCTTTCTTTCGGGTATACATGGAGTCACTCTTGTTTTTAATAAGGCTGGTATTTTGGGCCGAACGATAATTTGGACCGGTCCACGCTAATTTGGGCCAAAAATTTGGCCTGCTGGTTTTTGGTTCAGCAAAGCCGTACCGTTTGTCTTCATTCAGCTCGGCTACGGTAGTGTTGTATGACATACTGTCGGCATACCATGCCGATTGAATAGGCGCCATACCATATACATTCTGTATACACTCACATTATATATACAAAAGATTTGTCAAAGGGGAGGTGTATCTATTTCTCGAGAGCTGAAGAAACCCCAAGTGATGCCGAAAGTCCTATGTGGCATGGCCTTGCCGGCACCGTGATGCTGTCAGGCGGGGATGACTGAAGTTTTGTCCTTGGACATGTGGATTTATTGATTTGTGGTTGTTTACGCCTAAATTAATATTTTTACTGGACAGTAAATGTCTATGTGAATATTAATTAAATTCTTGTTCCATGTTATACCGGCGAACCCAAATTTCTTTAAGTTTACAAGTAATGGCCCGCCAGTAAGACCATGAGAGCTGAATTATAAAGTCCGAGCGCGGAATGACTTCGCGCTGACTACAGATCTCGCGCGCTTGGTAGACTTCGCGCGGATTACAGAGCTCGTGCGCAGGCAAGGCGAAGTGATACTTCTCGTAAGAGTGGAGTCTTAGGCGAGGCGGAGTACACCGAGGCGAGCTGGTAAACTGGCACGTGTGGGAGGCTTCGCGTAGAAGCTATAGGCGGAGGTCGCGTGCATCACATTAATCGTTGAAGACTCTTACAAATCTTTGACATGCTTCTGGCCAATCCATGTGACCTTTTTAATATAAAAAAGCCCTTTTAAGGCTTGTGAGCTGCAATAGCCCGCGAGATGGAAGTAAGCTTCAGGAGCTCGCGGGATGGTTTGAGTCCGCGGCCCGCGTGAGATAGGTTTCCCGTAAGGACTGTGACTCCTTGCGGGGTAAAGATGCGCCTAATTTCAATTCGCATAGGAGTTTATAATTGGGTGGCATGGAAGCAATGCCATATGCGAAATGAAGTGTGCGAACTGTACGTGTGTCACAGGTTGGATGTTTCGTGCGGGCGGAACATTGCCCTTCTGCTATTAGGGTTTCAGAGTCCAACTTGGATCCTAATCATCTTCCTTTCGCCGCAAGTCAAGCTGCTATATAAAGGCCTCGAGGGTTTACAGATAAACTGAAAACTAGTTATCATTCGAGCTACTCGAAAACCCTAACCCTAAGCGCACCGCCGCCTAGGTTTTCTCAGAGCCCTTCCGGACTCTACCTCAATTCCTCCTGATTTCCCTATAGTTGCTTTGCTCGCGACACCGTGAATATCGAATTGCCTTGTGCTCGAAATTCCTCGTCCGCGAGGTGGCACCTGGAAACCCTCTTCACCTGATCAGAAGTCAAGTGCGCACTCAAACCCTTTCCTCGTCCGCGAGGTGGCATGCCCCTAAATCCTCCTTTTCTTTGTTCGCTATTCACCTCTGCTCCGCGCGTTGAGGATCATGGCTAAAATATTGGCACGACCAGTGGGACCAGAGTAGTATTTTCCGTCATCCGCCATTGGAAAGGCAGACGAGCATCCGTATTGCCTCTTCTAAGTTGAGATCGAGCAATCTGCTCACGGTCTTGCAAATGAAAAAAAGTTCGCGAGATTAGGGAATCCAAATTCACGCATGATAACCATGACCAATTCAATGGTCACAACCCAAAACCCAGGAGTTGCTCTGCCTATGGAGTGAATCCTCCAAATGTTCAAGGAACTTAAGGGCCGACTCGAGGCCATTACCACCCAACAGAACGTCACCAACCTTGCTGAGAAGGTTGACGGCCTTGCTGAATAGGCCAAAAGGGCCAGGGTCCTCTGGAATGCTGGCCAGGACAACCTCGCCATACTCAATGAGGACTTCAATGAACATATCCTTCCCAAAAAGATTGAACTGCCTAGCAGCCGATCTACTGGCAAAGATTTTCCTTTGGACGAGCCGACGTCCAAATAAGAAATTACTTTGTCAATCAATGACGAAGAACTTGGGGTCGAGGCAGGCGAGATTTTGGATAATAATCATATCTCAAAGGCTGACGTTGTTCCTCAGGAAAATAAGCTTGAAGGTAGGACAAAACAATCCACCTTAGAAGAAGAGATTGGTTAGCACACTAATGGCGAGCCACAACTTTGCATGAAAGGCGGCCAAATAGCCAACTTTCTCATACGAAATGTATATGTGGATACTGGTCAGGCGCATGGGGGGCAAAGTGTAGCTCGTCTTCATTCTTTAGTTACTTAGAGAAGCAGGTTCATGAAGTTGATAGGCGTCTTAGTAAAGGAATAGGTGGAAACCTACTTTGTCAGTTAGCTTCTGGACGTTTCCTCAAGTATGGTTAAACCAATGGCCAACTTAATTATCAACCCACATGTGTTTTTGCAAAGCCATTACGTGGCTTCATTATCGAATGTCATTGGAATTTTTATATGCAAATTCTGAGGCCTCAACGGAACTTTGGTTTATGTGCCAAGTACGTACATGTCCTATGTATGTCTATGGTTGTAAAGAAGGTCGAGCCACCGACCCTTGATGATTCTGCATGTGATTTTGGCACAAAGCCAATTTATGATGAATATAAAGAAGACTATACATTGGTGTGTCTGTCTTATAATCATATTCCACAAGAGTTCAATCCTAGTGAAGCTCTTGATATGGTGAAAAGAGACCAACAAGTGGTTCTCTTCCATAATCAATACGTGGCCATTTCCGATAAGACCAAGCATTATGACATGATAGTTGGAAACAAAGTTGATCTCAACATCATACGATCCACGAGAATGCAGTTAAAGATCATACTTGGTCAAACAACAAGGATACGTGGGGGGCAACGAGACGTACTCTACGAAATACCTTGCCCAAATTTTCAAGTTGTTGACGCGGAACAACTCTGCTCAACACTTGGAAATTTTCAACAGCGACAGTCGCACATTGGGAACATGACGACGTCGAGGCTTGGAGTGAAGCATTGGTGGCGTCCTCCGTGGCCTAACGAAGGGTAACTAGTCAAGTTGTAATCCCTTCTTCTCTTTGCTCCTCATTTTTACTTAGCCTTTACTTCTGTTTTTTCTTTTAGTTTCTTTCTTTCTCGCATGGAAAAAAGAAAATACAAAAAAACCAAATAGCAGAAAATACAAAAAGAGATCATTGGTCTTGTTGAAATGCAAGACAACGCTTTTGCCTACAAAAGGCTTAAACTTTACTTGAGGCCTATCCCTAAGGCCAAGAGACAATACAGCAGGCATTCCATATGCTTTGAATTACTACCAACGAAGTAAAGACAAATTGCAATGCTGAAAGTTGCAACAGCCACTACTGAAAAGTCGACTTCACCGATTAAACCGGAGTGGTCCAGGAAGAATTAGCCGGCACGCCTTATATCACTGGAAAGTCTTGGATGTCTATATTCCAGAAGATTTTACGGTTTGTCATTTCGACATTCCTGGAGAGACTTATGGCAGTTTGAATGCAGACAGGTCAGGAAACGCGCGGATTTGCAATATGCATTTTCAATGTGTTTTCATGATCTTATAGCATGCTTTCCTCACTAGGGCGCATCCAGGATATACTCAAGGTCGATCTACGACCTTTCTTGGTGTTTGCCATTTCAATGAGGCATGGTACCACAACTCCTTCCCTAAGGGGCATGCTAAAGTTTTGATGTCTTTCATTCTTCTCAAGCATTGGCGAATAGACATCAAAACTAGGTGGCACATTGGGGTGGATATGTGCTCCAGTTATTTCAGACTTTAGACTTTCTTCAAGTGTCTTAGTCATTATTTAAGTCAATCCCTGTAACCTTCAAATTTTCAAAGTTGGTTCGTCATCTTTATGCGGCCGTTCGCCGACCCTTTTGTTTGCCTCTCATTGGTTTGCACTAGGGGGCAGCGAAGTGCATGGCAAAAAATATTTTAAGATTATGCGGCTGTTCGCTGACCCTTTTTGTTTGCTTCTCATTGGTCCGCGCTGGGGAGGGTAGCGAAGTACATGGCCATTGTCATTCCATGTTTATCACAAAGTTGGTTCGCCATCACCAAGAGCTCGTGAAGGGCCATTTTTTGGAATCTAGTAAAAGAAAACGTTTGCTCCTTCGAGATATATCTATGCAAGCCACAACTACTCGCGGTATGTGCAATGTACTATGTCTTCTGAGTAGAGCAGGCGAATGCATGCGAAGTTCAAGTCCAAGTCCAAGATGCATAGTTATATCAAGTTTATCATTGCATATGGTACTAGGTGAGCCGTACAGCAGCTTTGCTATAATGCTTTGCTGGGTGTTAGGGTTTCAAGGCCTATTAACAGGCTTGTCTACTCACACTCATTTATGTATGACCCGAGCCAATACCAGTGGCTTTGGAGCAACATGAACATAAATCTCTTTAGTCATTCTTGACATTCACGACTTCGAGGCTGGGTGGCAATGTTTATGCCCAAATTAATATTTTTATTGGACAGTAAATGTTTATGTGAATATTAATTAAATTCGTAGTCCATGTCAGACCAGCGAGCCCAAATTTCTTTAAGTTTATAAGTAATGGCCCGCCAGTAAAACTACGCGAGCTGAATTATAAAGTCCGCGCCTGAAATGACTTCGCGCGGACTATAGATCTCACGCGCTTAGTAGACTTCGTGCGAATTACAGACCTTGCACGCAGACAAGGCAAAGTGATACTTCGCGTAAGAGTGGAGTCTTAGGCCAGGCGGAGTACACCGAGGTGAGCTGGCGAACTGTGGGAGGCTTAGCGTAGAAGCCATAGGCGGAGTCCGCGTACATCACATTAATCGTTGAAGACTCTTACAAGTTTTTGACATGCTTCGAGCCAATCTCTGTGACCCTTTTAATATAAAAAAGCCTTTTTAAGGCTCGCGAGTTTTAATAGTCCGTGAGATGAAAGCAAGCTTCAAAAGCTCGCGGGATGGTTTGAGTCCGCAGCCCACGCGAGATAGGTTTTCCGCAAGGACTGTGACTCCCCAGGAGGTAAAGATGTGCCTAATTTTAGTCCGCATAGGAGTTTATAATTGGGTGGTTTGAACGCAATGCCTTATGCAGAATGAAGTGTGCGAACTGTACATGTGTCACAGGTTGGTTGGTTCGCGCTGGCGGAACAGTTCCCTTGTGCTATTAGGGTTTCAGAGTCCGACTTGGATCCTAATCATCTTCCTTTCGCCACAAGTCGAGCTGCTATATAAAGGCCTTGAGGGTTTACAGAAGACTATCTACAATCTCTCTCAAAAAACACATAACTTTTACAAACAAACTGGAAACTGGTTATCTTTCGAGCTATCGAAAACCCTAATCCTAAGAGCACCGCCGCCTAAGTTTTCTCAGAGCCCTTCCTGACTCTGTCCTGATTCCCCCTGATTTCCATGTAGTTGCTCTGCTCGCGACACCGTGAGTATCGAATTGCCTTGTGCTCGAAATTCCTCGTCCGCGAGGTGACATCTGGAAAGCCCATTCGCCTAATCAGAAGTCAAGCGCGCATTCAAACTTTTTTCTCGTCCGCGAGGTGGCACGCCCCTAAATCCCCCTTTTCTTTGTTCGCTATTCACCTCTGCTCCACGTGCTGAGAATCGTGGCCAAAACAGTGGTGTTAAGCAAAGTGGTTTGCGCTATTTTTCACCGGAGTAACATTCGGAGGAGAGACAACCACGAGCACCGTTTTCAATTAAGCTAACAGAGGGTGCGCATTCATTAGAGGTTGGCAAGTTCAGAATCCTTTGTGACTTAGAAATCTGGCCGCGCTTGATGTGGTTTGTTACGTTGTTATCTCTAACCAAGACGACGTTTTGGGCCTTGGACGCATCAAAATGGCGAGTTGTTGGGAAAGATTGTTCGCCAACGATGGAAAGATAGTGAAAATTTTGCGTATCATAGCTCTTCTATGTGGTTCTAAATTATTCATGTAATTTCATGTGAAATATATTATATGTATATTGCATTTTCAATCATAAAAAAAAATGTTTAAAGTAAATTTGTAAGAATTATCAACGGTTCAACACTTATTGTTTCACCTTAAAATAACTATAATTCACTATGGTTTATTCAAGATTTTCTTTTCAAATATAAGAGATAATTGAGAAAACAAACATACCTTAAAGTTTCATTTAAAATTTAGTAGTTTTTCTTCAAATTTCTCAATTGTTTTTACTACTACAAATATTTACCTGAAATTTTCGTCAAAATTTCCTTTTTTTCAAAGGGTCGATATTTTCAAAATTATCAAAATTTTAGTCCTCTTGCTAGCGACCTACATTCATCATATCTTAGCTCGGCACCGTGCTTTAGTGACACAATCTCTATGCTTTAATGACACCTTCACCATGCTTCAGCGACATCCCCGCCGCACCTCAACGACACCCTCGTCGTGCCTCAACAGTACCCTTACCAACCTCAACAAGGGTCGTCATGCTTTAGTATTGTATTCCCTAGGCTTATGTGGTACCTCCTCTACACTTCAACAATATCTCCTCTACACTTCAACAATATTGTATCTCCTCTACTCCAGCATGGTGGCTCTTTTGTGCTTCAGTTGGAATCTTCCACCATGCCTAAATGACACGATGGCTATACCTTAACGACACTATTGCCATGACTCAGCAGCAGGCTCCTCCTGCCTCAACATCACCTTTGTTGTGCCTTAACGCCATGTTTCAGTGTTGTGTTCCTTAGGCTTTAATGACATCTCCTCTAGACTTCACCGTACCTTCTTTACCGGTCAACGACACCTTATATTTTCTTTAGCAAAAACCTCATCCACGCTTCAACAATATCTCCTCTACACTTAAGCACAATAAGCTCCTCCATGTTCCAGCATGACAAACTCCTCTTCCAATGTAGCTTCTCTACACTTCAGCGCGACATTATGGGTCAATGGTATCTCCTCCACAATTCATGGGTACATCCTCTAAATTTAAGCAACACTTGCTATGCTTCAGCTCGCCATGCCTTAACGACACATCTTTGCCTCAACGACATACCGATACTCTATCAAGCATATCAGTATTGGTAACAAAACCACAAACCTTAAGTAAAAAGTGAACTATGTTTGGTTTGATCATATAAACAAGTACGTAGGAACTCTAGCAACCAGCAACCAGTTAGAGGCAACCACATAATATACACTATTATATTTTGCCTTCGGGGTACATAATATATGCCCCTTATATACTTTCTCTGAGACATAACTTAGAACATATAGCAAACAATCATTCATCTTAAGTAATATAACTCTATCACAACACATGACACCTTACATAGCGGGACCTGGTCCATCCCTCTCCTACATGGGGACTTGGGGACTTGGGGGACTTTTGCTAGCCGTTTACTATGGACTTCTAATGTTTCTACTTAGACAAACTCCCCACCCAAGAAAGCTTATTATACTTGGGCCATTTCTGGGCCTAAATGTCATGTCAAACGGCCTCTTACGGAGAATTAAATCATAGCCCAATACATATAGTAGTCCCATATTCTCCACCTCGGTGAGTCACACTAGAGGAATTATGGTGTTTGAAGGGTGACGAGCCCAACTTTGAGTGTGCTTTTTTTAAGACCATATGTTTGTAGTTTTAGATTTTTATCATCCAAAAGATCATAACTTTTTCAGCAGTCAAATCAAAAGAGTAATTAATCGAGCCGATTTTTTTTGAATTCATTGTTGGGTTGGTTCTAGAAATCGTAAGAAATAACCAAGAATTTACTAGATCATAGATAAGAGCGACTGGACTATAACGAGGAGAAGTTTTGGATATTTTAAGTCTTATGAAGACATGATTTTGTGTTTTTGAATTGATTAACTTCATTGTATATTTTGTTCTTATCTTTTCTCATTTGAATATTTAAAATACATGAAAAATAAATATAGAAATTAAAAAAAAGCCATAAATTCATAGGAGTTTATTTGAGCTGATTTGGTCAATGCCATGTCATTTGGGATGAGTTTATGGTATAAAATTTTGGGATCCCAAGCATTTTTCATAGATACAACCACCCTGCTTATTTATGGTAAGCCATCACACTTCATTTTCTCCTTCTTCCCTCTCTCTCTCTCTCTCTCTCTCTCTCACACTAACCAAACTTGGGCGTTGGAGAATTGGAAGGCCAACAACCCTGGTCTTCTCCTGCTAATGCCACTTGTTTATGGTTTCAGGTAACGGATTCCGGCGATTAACCTAAATGGAAACTAATAGTATTCCAGATTTTCAGGTGAGGTATGAAAACCTGCCTCTCTAGTTAATTTACTTTTACTATATATCTATATATCGATTACTATTCATAATTACTGTTCATCAACAGTAAAAACAGGGTGTTTCCGGATTTTGCCCTCATTGTTGGGCTGTGCAATTCCGGTACTGCCCTTGCCTGTTTTGCTCCAGTTGCTTCTCGATCAGCCGTGCAGAACGTCAGGTGAGAGAGGGAGAGAGCGAGGAGAACCCAGACTCCTCTACTCCCGTGTCTACTTTAAACGCCCCCATCTTTTCGCGAAGTCCCCCTAAAACTCAAAAGCTGAAGTCACACACAAAGAGAGAGAGAGAGAGAGGCAGCAACCACCACCGCCACCATCGGAACCCTAAAAACGCGCCGGTTTCAATGGCAGAGTCGACTCAGCTCAGCAGCAGGCTCAACTCGCGACGATTCTCGGCCCTGACCCGGCCCCTTTCGAAACCCTAATCTCGCACCTGATGGCCTCCGCCAACGAGCAGCAATCCCGGCCGAGCTCCTCTTCAACCTCTGCAAGCAAACCGATCCTGACTCGCTCCACTCAAACTCGCTCACCTCCTCCAATTCTCGTCGGCGCAGGAGGCCCGCGCTATGTCCGCCATCCTCCTCCGCAAGCAGCTCACTAGAAGCGTCTAAGGCCACCATCAAAATCGGAATCCGAAATTGGTACTACCCACTATCCCCTTTTGTTTCCGAATTAGAATCATTATTATTGTTATTCCTTAATCACATTCTTCTCTGCATCTGTTTCTGAGTGCATCCTCATATTAAGAGAGAAAAAGTTGGATTCTGGAAATCAAACATGCACCCAAACTTGAGAAGACGGGGGAGCTCATATCTGGACACTTTTATTTGATTCTGTTGATTGGGTTCTGTAAAATCAGGTTCATAAATTTTCTACATAAACCATCGAATAAAATTATATGTATCGGGGGGGGGGGGGGGGGGAGGAGAGAGAGAGAGAGCAGTGTATATGTGTGATCGTGTATGTTGAATTGTCTTGGTGTCTGATTTTCAATTGTTTTATGATTTTGAATTGGATGATCGTATGCATAGGTATAAGTATGATTGAGTATCTTTAAAAGTTGGTTTCTTTTGGCAATTGGTTCACATATTTTAGTCAATTTTTGACTTTGATTGTTCTTCTTCTTTTCTGATCAATTTCTTTTGATGTCTTCAGATTCTGTGATTGATTGTTGTTCTTAGAAAGGACTCAAAGGAGAGTTCTATCAAGCCCAGGAAAGGTATTGCTTCTTCTTGCTCTGGGTAATTGGTTTTCAATGATGAGTCTTATGCAAAGTTAGTCAGATTGTTTCAATTTTTTGAGAAGCTTCTGCCATGCTTGATACTTCATTAATTAGATTAGAAGTTTTTCTCTACTTATGTTTATTGTATAAACTGAAAGGTTAACCATTTCTTATATGATTTTGTTGGCAGGTTTTGGTAGTTGTTGGTATGCCTGTTTCTATCTGATCTCTTATAGGATCTGCATTTCAGGTTCGGCTTTTTTCTTTTCTTGGATGTTATTACATGATACAAATGCTGATTTAATTGCACTGGTGATGGTTGATTACTTTTTTGCTGTGAACAAAAACTGATAAAACGACTGTAAAGAAACTGATAACATGTGTGGGTAACTCTACCACAAACTATTTCAAACTCATTTTTATTTACATAGAAAGTTACACTACAATGAAATAGATTTTAAAGGGCAAAAGAATTTTGGATTTGTGACTGAGTATTTGTTGAACTGGGTATTTCTCTGATTATTTTACTCTTCTGTTTGTTGGATTGTGTTGTTCCTACTGCGGTGGAGTTTTTAGTGCTCAATGGTTTGTGTAAGTGGTTCTGCACTTCTACATAGTTGGATTTAAGACCTTAGAATTTTTTCTTTTAGCTGCTTTGATATGTGCGATATGGCCATATTAAGCAAACCATAAGTGATCTGTAGGTGGTTTAGTTGTGATATATTTGTGATAATTATTAGTGTGATTCATGTGTAATTTCTAATTACTAGCCTTGAATTGTAGATTTGTAATAGTCAGCAGGCTATTACAGGTAACAAAAAAGCAAAATTCATATTACCGCCTAAAATATTAAAATCACTCAACTGAATACTTCATTGTGTTGGTAAATTTTTAGGTAAATTAGTACTTAAATTTTAAATTTAGTACTGCCTCTGCGTACTGTAGAGATGAGTTGATGATCTTTTCTGGGTAAATTAGGTCATGCCTATTTTTAATTGTAGATTTGTATTTTTCAGTGATTACAAAGTAACAATCATACAAGCAATGAAGTTCCATGATCATGCACAGATGAATATGATAACTTTGGTTTTTGGTCTGAGGATATGAATATCAATAATTCAATATGCACCTGCATGCATATACAGACAAATAATGAAATTGAAAATTTTCAAGTGGCACATTTATACAAACCAATAACGAATCTTTTTATGTTTCTATTCATTGCTGGTCTTCATATTCCAACATCGATCAAATTTTGAAGGTTTTGTGTGCTCATTAGAATCCGTTTGCTTGATGGTAATTTACATTGAGTGGGAATTTAGTGCTGGTCTTCATTGCTGGTTGCCGGAATCCGTTTGCTTATTCATTGCTGGTCTTCATATTAAAGAAATGGTCATGATCACTACTTCCTTTGAGACAATTGAGGTTAATGCTTATTTTAACACCCAACTCACATAAACATCATAAAAAGCTGTTACATAAACTTTTCCTAACACTTTAAAACAATTATTATTTTGCTCTACATTAATGTGATTTTCTTTTAGCACATGGTAATTTGAGAAGTTCCTGTTCTGACTCTGAAAATTCTCCTTTCTCTTGCAGGGAACACTAGAAGTTGAGATGCTCAGGAAAAAGCTGACCTCTAAAGCTACTCTAATGCCATGATCTGATGATCCTGAGTTTTGGAACAATTTGTTATATCAACTTTAAGCTGAGGTTACATATGTTGTACATTCATTGGTTGGTAACCATTGTTTGCATGAGGCTGCATGAATTACATTGCTGATCCGTCGAGTTCAGTTCTATTCAACAATTTGAATATTAGTGGTCTTGAGTTGGATAACAACAGCAAATCCCGCGGTTTTATTTCTAGTTTGTTTTATTTGTTGAATAAGGTCTATGTTACTTTGAAGTAGCTCTAAAAGCTTTCATAAGTATTTAGCTAGTGTGCCATAATGTCGTGCTCGGCGTTTAGTGTCCAGTAGAAGATATGGGGTGAGTTGCTTTTGTGTACTTTATTTTGCCATGAACCCAAGCAAATGAGCAATATAACCCTATATTCCTGAGATATAAGCCCGTGACATAAAAAATATTAAAAAAATCGTTTGAGTAGAACGTCGACTCACACGAGACTTGTTTTAACATTTGAGAAAAACTCGATAAAAGGATCCTCCACTGACTTGTTCTTTCGTTTTAGTTTCTTTTAATGACCTGGGTCGGATCCTCCACTGCAATTTCATGGTCTATACTTTTTAAGTTTACAATCAACAAACCGCACTATACAAATCATAGTACCTACCACAATTAACTTGTCAAACACTACTGACCCCCACGCTTTGGGCACTGAATAATCTGTTTTAATTATTGCTTTACATATTCTTATTCTTAATCAAGTTGTACGAAACTAATATATACCTTGTTCGGTTGTCTCGTAAGTGTCCGTTCAATTGCTTTGCTTGCCAACTGGAAATCATAATGGAAGGAGCTTGGAAACAAGAAGACTTAGGAAAGCAATTAGGCACTGTCTTTACTAATGATATGGTCATGTTTACTTGATTGTTGTAACTGCTACATTCCAGAAGGTCTTTATTTCTAAATTTCTCAAGATTTATCAAGACTAGCTACCACATGAGAATAACTAATGGGGTTTATTTTCCTTTATTTTTAATGGGAATTTGATGAGTGGATCTGTCTACACATCTAGTTTTTATTGTTATATCCGGAGTTGCTTTACGAATTGTTTAATGTAAAACATATAGTGGATTTGTCTCTGTCTTTTATTGAATCTTTGTCATAGCTCGATAGATAATTTATAGCAATTTTATAACATATGCAACTCCAATGCTATAACTAGTGTTATGTTAATCAAACTTACATGCAAATTCTCACTTATAAAAGAGAGATTGCGCTCCAACCAGAAAAAGAAGAAGATTATATCACTAAATCAAATGATAATGAATAATATAATTAAGATTAGTATAACTATACATTCTCTTCTTTCAAAAGTTATAACATTTGCGATCAAGTTTGTCTAATTGTATCTTTGTACTTATCTCCACATGCAATAATGGATTCGGTCTTTCAAGTTCAAACTCTTATTTCCATATCTATTCTTCAAAATTGTAAACCATTCTCTGCAATTGTATAGGTTTGTTGTATCTAAAGTTTATTTCTTTTTCTTACGCAGCTACACTGCATCCCCTTATCTTAACATTCTTAGCTAGAACTGTAGAACTCAACTCAAAGTATTTTATTTATCAATTAAAAGGAACTTGATACAATACTGCTTCTTTAACCTCGAAAAATCTATGGTAAAGTTATATCTAAGCAAGATGTAGACCCAAAAAATCAATTCAAAGTGAGGATGAACCATTGACCAATTGGTTATGAAAGATATCCTTTTAAGTTAATGAGACATGAGAAAAATGTTAAAAGAGGAGCTAGCGATCACATTTGACATTTCAGAGAAATCTCGAAGAGCAAGCATGGAAACCAAACCCGAAATAGTGCTAATCGACATTTCACCTAATATTCACACATGTCCCCGGGAGATATCCTCTTGTTTCAACTACCATCACACTATAAAGTCCAGATATGAAGTGACAAACATAATTTGATCAACTATCCTTTAGTTTTTTTTTTTTTTTTTTTTTTTTTACGTTTGCACCCCAAACAAAACTTGAATCTTGATTTTGTTGTTGTTGACTTGGTACATAAAATAGTGTATAACCAATTATTATTTTTAGCTAAAGGCATACACATGCAAAGAATCCATAAAACAAGAGGAGAATGAATGTTTCAAACAACCACAAGCTTGGTCTATGACTATAATTGTACTAATTAATATTGTCCTCACTATTAGACTTTCAAAGTTAATAGTGTTTGGTAAACTAAAACAAAAAAAAAACATTTTTTTTAAGTTACAGGTCATTGACAGCAGCTTTTAAAAACGACCTTTAGAAGCGACATCAAGGTTGCTTTGAGGTTGAGGTTGTTTAAGCTGTTGTCATTAAAAACAGTATAAATTAATATATTTTGCTTTGGCAGCACTTTAAAAACTAATTTTACCAAATAAAAAACTATTTTAATTCACTCAAAGTGTAGCAGCATCATTTTTTTTTAAGTCATAGCATTACCAAACTAGCCCTTAGTTAATTTATCAAACGTTATTTCTACAATAGGACACCAACAATGATAGAGATACATATGAGATTCATGTTGTAACAAATCCGTGTAACCGAAAACCGTATCGGAGACACAAGCCAAGAGAGATGAAGCTACGGGGCAAGGTGAGTCTGTGAACAAAGAATCAGGCTCAAATTTTGCAAAAATTAAAGTTAAGGGAAAGAAAGAAATACCCAAGGCAAACCCAATGAGAGACAGACGCTGCGAGGATTCTTCTAGTAATGTCTTTAAATTGAACCCTAATTTGTGAAAAATAAGAAAATGCATGAAAAAGAACATGTGAAAGGAAAAAAAAGGGTAAGTACACGAGCGACGACCGTTATACGTTCACACTTACCAAGACGTTTCCTTTTGCCCGGACTCTTGTTATAAACATAGGTCAATTTTAACATGTTATATCAAGAATACGATATGTTAAAATTTAAACTTTAAAGAGTTTTGTACATTAGATCATCTCACTTCACAACCTGGCCTGCCATTTCCTCTCTCCCAGTCTCCCTCACTCTTGCAACTTGGGAGAAGCAAATAGATTCATCAGAATTCTATATTTCTCTCACACCTGCAGATCCTCTGGTTCCTGCACCTGTACCCAGAATTGTGGTCAGTCATATTCTCCTAACTTGTTACTGTTTCGCTTTATTTAACACTTTGTTTGGTACTTTAGTTCAAGCTGATAGTAGAGTTTAACTTTGAGCAAAGCATACCCATGAATGGTTAGCACTTGTTATCTTATTTTTGGTTAAATTTGTTGTTAACGTCTTCTTTCCTTCACTTGTGTAAGAAGGTATAGGGTAGTATGGATTTTCTTTCTTGTTTGCTGCTAAAGTTCATAAAACTGGAATTTGTGTTCTCCAGATGAGTTTCTGTTTTCGGCAATTCAATAGAGTCAATATAGAGTACTTCAAATTAGGGTCTTTGCCTTTTGCTTTTGATTAGTGTCTTCGCTGAATCCTTTTTTGGATTGAGTTTTCAGATTAATTCACCCACAGCCATGTCTTTGTAAAGAACCAGTCTTTTGGACACAATTTGGGACTGTTAAATAATGGCTTTGTTCCAATTTAGAAACTTCTGTTTCTGTCTCCTCCTCCTTGTGTACTTCAAATCCTGCTTAGCTAGCCAACAGCATTCAGGCCGGATCTATCCCGGTTTCCAAACATCTCAGATGCAATGGAACAATAATTCAGGGTGGTTCCTTCTGTCCAACAACTCAGCATTTGCTCTTGGATTCTACCAAGGTCTTGATGTCACTGATGTCAAGTCATTTTTACTCGTAGTCTATCACTTGGATGCTTCTAAAGCGGTTTGGACTGCTAATAGAGGCAAACTGGTTGCAAATTTTGATAAGTTTGTCATTACCAAAGATGGGAATGTCTACTTGAAAAGTGGTGATGATACGGTTTGGTCTACCAACACAACTGGAGAAGTTGTTACAGCCATGGAATTGAGGGATTCAGGAAACTTGGTGTTGCTTGGAGAGGAAGGAAGGACTCTTTGGCAGAGTTTTAGCCACCCAACTGATACTCTTTTACCAGGTCAGGAGTTCTTGGAAGGAATGAAACTTAAGAGCTTTCGGAACAAAAATAACTTGTCTAGTTATCTTGAGATTCAGTCAGGAGAGTTGGTTCTGTATGCTGGATATCAAACTCCACAGATCTATTGGTCAATAGCAGATGAGAGCAGGAAAAGCAATAACAATGTCAGTGGCAAGGTTCATTCTGTGTCTCTGGTGTCCAATTCGTTGAATTTCTATGATCAAAGTAAATCCTTACTTTGGCAATTTGTGTTCTCTGACAATAAAGATCCGAATGCCTTCTGGGTTGCTGTTTTGGGCCCCGAAGGCTCAATCACCTTCCTCAATTTTCAGAAAGGAAGTTCTGTTGTCCCTGAAGCAACTAAGATCCCACAAGAGTTTTGCAGCCTTCCTGAGCATTGTGAACCTTACAATGTGTGTTTTCTGGATGGTTGGTGCCAATGCCCTTCACCTCTCATCTCTCGCTTTAATTGCAAACCTCCAGCAGTCCCATCATGTAGCACCTCTAAAAGTTCAGTGGACCTTATATTTGTTGGTGAGAAGTTTGACTACTTTGCACTGGATTTTACTAAACCCTCTTTGAAATCTAATCTGGATTCGTGCAAAGAAGCTTGCCTTGATAATTGTTCTTGCCTTGTGTTGTTCTTTGAAAACAGTACTGGAAATTGTTTTCTGTTTGACCAGGTAGGAAGTTTCCAACGTTCTGTTGGGAATGACACTGGTTATACCTCATATATGAAAGTAGGGCTAAGCGCAGCAAATAAAGCAAATGGAAATAGAAGCAAGCACATCCTTGTCATTGTGGCCATTTTGATTTCAACAATCATAATTATTGCTGGTCTACTTTATGTGGGAGTTGGATACTACCACAAGAAGAGATTATTGGACTACTCTCAAGAAATCTTGGAAGAGGACAATTTCTTGGATAGTCTGTCCGGAATGCCAATACGTTTCAAGTACAGTGATCTCAGCACAGCAACAAAGAATTTCTCCACAAAAATTGGCCAAGGAGGGTTTGGTTCAGTTTATCTAGGTGTTCTTCCAGATGGCATCCAACTTGCAGTGAAAAAGTTAGAAGGACAATTTCAAGGGAAGAAAGAGTTCAGAGCAGAAGTCACTATTATTGGGAAAATTCGGCATGTCCATTTGGTCAAGCTCAGAGGCTTCTGTGCAGAAGGGCATCACAGGCTACTCGTTTATGAGTACATGGGAAAAGGGTCTTTGGATAAATGGATATTCAACAACAACAAAAGTGATGATCAATTTCTGGATTGGAACACAAGATTCAGTATTGCATTGGGAACTGCTAAGGGGTTGGCTTATCTCCATGAAGAATGTGAAGAGAAGATTGTTCACTGTGATATAAAACCTGAAAATGTGCTTCTTGATGACAACTTTAATGCCAAAGTTTCAGATTTTGGATTGGCCAAGCTGATGAACCGGGAGGAAAGCCTTGTACACACAACGCTGAGGGGCACGAGGGGTTACCTTGCACCAGAATGGCTAACCAATTATGCCATATCGGAGAAGAGTGATGTGTACAGTTATGGCATGGTCTTGCTTGAGATTATAGGTGGAAAAAGGAACTTTGCTCCTGGGGAGAGTTCTGGGAAATCCCATTTTCCTTCTTATGCCTTTAGGCTGTTGGAAGAGGGAAACTTGAAAAATTTCCTTGATCCAAAGCTTGATGTTGATGAAACTGATGAAAGAGTTGTGGCTGCAATCAATGTGGCATTGTGGTGTATTCAGGATGAGATGCAAATGAGGCCTCCCATGACTAAGGTAGTCCAAATGCTTGAAGGTCTTTGTGCTCTACCACCACCGCCTACGTCCTCCCCAAAGTCAGTTTCTCATTTGAGTTTCTTACAATGGAGCAGCAAAGAAGCTAGTTCATCAGCAGGACTCAGTGACTGCTATACTGATATACCCATGTCAGATGTTCGGCTCTCGGGTCCAAGGTGATAGAAGTACATTATATGGATATAGATGTATAATTGGGTTTTATGCTTCCAAGCAAGGTGTTAGCTTATGCATAATTTAACAGTTCATGTTGTGATGTATGTCCCTGATGTATGTTCCCTTTCATTATGATATATGATATCGATCATTTCCATACAGTTCTTGAGTCAGTCCTATATCTAGCTTCTCATGACGTGCTCAATTACATGCTATAACTAGCGGTTAAGCTATATGGAAGCTCCTAAATGATATTGCTAATATCTTTTCTTCAACCCTGTTCAGCCTAATTTCCATGGCTTCTAAGTGTTTCTTATAGCTTGATGCAGCCGAAAGTGTCATGTAAGAAAAATACTGTGGATTTGTTTTGTGTCCAAGTTTGATAGTTCAAAAGATCCCCATATCAGCACAAACTTGAACCTACCACCGTTACCATTGGCAAATATGGTACACACCGAATGTCACATCAGTAGTTGGCCAGGTTTCCCTTGGGACAAAATTGAGTGGGAGATCACTTTCAGTTCAATTGTGCTGTGAATGCATCCTTTTTCCGAAACTGTCCAATTCAAAAATCTAGCAGCCCAACTTCCACAGCAATAGAAAAAATTGTTATTCTTATCAGCTAGCTGGCTTTGAATATGAAATCCATAATCTGCTAACAAGATTGACTGAGTAGAAATTATTGTACTGGGGTATGATCATTAAGAACTTTAGCACCCTTAATAGTCCTAGTTGCAACTGCCCCTTCGCTTTTCCTTGGCATGTAATCTAATTTACATAGTGGACGACCACAGTATTAGCATGTATTAACTATTAAGTAATAGTCCACTAATGGGGTGTTTGTTTCACCGGACTAACATGGCTGACCTTAATTTCTACAAGAGTCCTAGACTCTTCTAACTCAGGTTAAGCTACCATAAGCCACGACTCTTGTTTGGCGTGGCACGGGACTGAAGAAGCAGCAACAGAAAACAACAACAAAAGCATGGTAATCATATGCACAGTCCATGAATGCATACATGAAACAAATTTAGAATCAAATCCAGCACTCAATGCCCACAATTGATAACAAATTCAGGTCTCCCACCAACAGAAACAAGCCATGAATCAAATGACCATTACTCATTGAAAACGATCTTGAAACAAGTCATGATCAACAAAAACAAGTCATGATCAAATGACTTGAATCGAGCAATGAATCAACAGAAACAAGTCATGATCTATGAACCAATTTCTCCTTGATACAACTCTAATCAACTGAAAACGGTGGACCTCCGCCAACACAGAATCCTTGGCATCATAAAATCCATTGAAGCTAACATCTTGTGAGTGAAATCCAGAAGAAACCCCAAATTGGTACCACGTGAAATAAACCCATCACTTGCTTTCTAAAACCTGAGAAAGAGTTGAGTGAGGAACCCAAATTTGAGTGAGGAACTCAAAAGAATCCCCAAGTTTGAGTGAGGAACCCAGAAATTGATGATGTTGAAAAATAAACCCATGAAATTGGTACCACCTGAATTCGTTGTTGATCTGATTTCTATCATATGGCCATAATGGTATCAGATAATTATCCCACTTAATACAACTGAAGTGCATTATCATATGGCCCTCGTCACAAGAGTTACCACTCATAATCCAATTAAGCCAAACCACAGACAGAACATAAACAATGCTACAAACTGGTTCCGGTTCTAGACACACAATCTTCTTAGAAGCATTGCTGATTAGTGTGTGCTGATGTCAAAGTTTTCGGCAAATAAATACTTTGAAGAGAAACGTATCGATCCAAACCCAACAAAGACTCCAGTTGTTCATCTATTTGATCCGACTGTTCATTCTTTTCTTCAAGCATTAACTTTGAAGCAAAGAAGGGCTTAATTTGTTTATGAGTTGATGATGAAATGAAAAGAAAGAGGAATGGCTGCACCTACATAGCTTAGCTGATAGAGACGCTGGTGCTCCCATTCTGGAGGTCACTTGAAACCTATTCAGAGAGTAAACGTTGCCATTGACTTGCACAACTTGTTTCATAAGCCAAGGAATTCCCATTCAAATCCTCGTAAGGTTAGTCCAGTGACATGACTGCATTTGTTGCAGATTCTGGTCTGAAAATCTTCACATGAAAGTGCTTCAATCAAATAAAGGGTTCCAATCGCTTTACTTGTAAGACTCAATACAAGCCAGTAACCAAACGCTAGTTGTTTTGTCATGATTGACTCATTTGTCAGGGAGCATAAAATAGATCGGCAGAGGACCATAAAAGTTTGACACATTTTTTAGTTTTTCACCAGACGAACAAAAACACCAGACCATACAGATTAACGAGCTAGGACCGGGCGGACTTGATAAATTGTTGGTTCTGCTGACTGGACTTTCACTCACTGATTCACATTCACTCACTGATTCACATTATATCAAGTGACCTCACTCCTTGAGTCAACTATATCTAATTATCTATATATCTTCTTTTTTTATTAAACAAAGATAGACTTAAAACTCATTGTATTAATAGTCGCAGCCAAAATGACACCGATACAGACCCCAACGAATTGAGGTGATTCACATACCATTACATTATACATTGTCGTTCATTGACGATGAGGCTAGAAAACTATAATGTAGCCTTACATAGAGATAATTTTGCATGAAAACTTTCGTCGCCAAGACGCTCAATTGTAGTACGACAAGAAGTGTTCACTATCTAGATGTAAAAGAAACATCATAATCTGCAGGCATCAAAACCAACCTAGGTTCTGAAAAACCTACATAGGAAAATTATTAGAAATAAACTAGTAAAAAAACTAATTTATAACCCTAAGGCCTAAAAAAGGCTTAGAGCCTAAAAGTATAGGCTTAGAAAAAAAACTAGAAAAAAAAGTCGAGGCCTAAGTCGACCTAAGCCCAGAATGGACCCAAAAAGAATTGAGCCCCACCTCGAGCCCAAGACTCAACCCAGCAAGAGAGACCAGCCTTCAGCCTGACCCGGCCCAAACCCCTTCCATGTTATCGCCGGCAATTCACCACCACCTGCTCCGCTCCGCTGCTCCGTCAGACCGTCACCCATCCTCCGCCTTTGTAGCCACGCCAGCCTACGCTACCATGACCAAGCCAGGCCTCACCACCACCGTAGTTTTCCATCTCTGATCTAGAACCAGATCAGGTCAAAACCACAGCGGCATATTGACGGCGACATCGCAACAACCAGCTGCATCCACTGGTTCACCCCTAGCCCAACTGCCGATCATAGCCAAAGAGGAAATCCCGAAGCCGCAGCCATCAAATCCAATCCCCATCTCCCTCTTCTCCCACCTTGTCACCACAACTCCCCGAACTAATGAAGAGCCTGGTTGAGATTAGACCCACAAGGGATTGATTAGGACCTGCCCGACGACGCTGAAAAGGCACGTCGCCTGACAAGTTTGGGATGCTTGCTGCCGTTCTCGCTCTCTAGGAGGCTAAGGTTTTTCCTTTCCTTTTATTGGAAAATAGTACATGGCCATTCTGATCATCATTATCTATATATCTTCAAAAGATGTTGTATAAAAAAAATAAAAAAAATGTGACAAAAGATGTTGAGGATGTACACTAAGAAATAAGAATGGCAGAACTTGAATTTTCTATAGGCGAGCTTGAAAAATATGGAAGATTACAATCTCTTAAGTCCAAATACTTATGTTACTAGATCAAGGGGCACATTACATATTTTAGGTTATTCGTGGAGTTTTCGACCATCTTACTCGTTGGGAGTATAGTGACAAAGAGTAACTCCCATCAAATATGTTTAAGTTAGTTTGTATCGCAATTGCATACTTAGGGAAACAGAGCATTAGTCGGTTTTTGTTTATAGAACATGGATCGATTGTTTTTAAAATTCGCTTGAGCTCCGTTTAAAAAAATTTAATCCGCAGCTAAGTAATATTAAATATTTGCTTCATTACAAACTTGACCCGATATACAGCTCTAATTTTTTTTAAGGTAAATGTATGTATCACCCTCACTATAGGCAGGGGCATCAAACTTCTCTTGAGAAAATATACAAAAAATAAGTAAGATGTAGGTTTATACACACACATATATATATATATGGTCCTTCCATTGAGAATGATCGTATACACATATATATATATGGTCCTTCCACTAAGGAATTCTTTATTTTGATTTATATGAGGGATGAGGGATTATACCAACTTTTCGATTATATTTTTGAATCTTCATCGTTCAATTTGTTGGTCCTTATATATAAATCAATTATGTAAATTTTCAGTTAATTTGGTGATCGTTAAGGTGTCGAAGAAGATTAAATTAATGAACGAACTAAATTTGTCAAACATGAACCGTTCATGCTTATAATTATAAATCGTAGTTTTGAATGCATTAACGATTACCAAAGTTTCTGAAAATTTGCATAAGTGATATACTCATATATAAATACATATTGAACGGTGGAGATGTGATTTTGTGATCGAAAAGTTCTTTGTTGTAGTGAGAATGAGGAAGAGCACAGAGTATGAGCTCTGAGTCAGGCATGGAGGTTGGCATTCCCCTTGTGATTGAGGGATATATTGAGCTTGCGACTGCTGAGTCGGCACCGTCGTCGTCGTCACCGCCAGAGCGTACGTCAGCTCTCGAAGACCTTGACGACGGCGGAACACTGTACAACGACGCCGAGGCGCTCCCGGAGACCGCCACCACCAGGACGAGCTCTGCTTCAGGGGGTTGTGGTGAGTTTTCCTCAACTGATGTCGCATCAGACCCCAGGTTGCTCAGACTGAGCCGCTCAGTCTCCAATTCCTCCTCTGATTTCTCATAACCGTCTTCTGAAACCCTCAATTTCTTCCAAGGCGGCGAAAACTCATCCGAACTCCCCCTTCGAAACCCTAAATTCAACGATTCCGCTTCCGAAACCACAAGATCCGTATCCAGCCCCAAATCCACAGCACCGTCGCCTTCCTCGCCGCAACCACCGACAACCACAATATATATCACAATAAAATAGGAGAGAAAGAAAAAGTGTTACAATAAATAAAAATTATGCACATTAAGGGTTATTTATGTCATTTTGTTTTGTTTTTGCCCCACGTTATCATTAGAAACGGAACCGTCAAAGAAAATAGACGGAAGTACCATATTTATACGAAAGTTTAAGTTTGGTATCACGTTGATGATTTTTTAAGTTTAAGTTGACCTTGCCACTCAAATATAGATACGGTGATGAAATTTTGTCTTTAATTAACGATACTCGGCAAGTATCAAGTCCACAGTCCACAGTCCACACCTAACAAGAGAGCTGTGTACAAATAATTCTGCACATGAGCCAAACATACTATATCATCAACACTTTCCCACCCTGGCCTCTCCCTCACTCTCTTGTAAATCGGGATCAGAAACACATACATTCATCAAGGTTCTATATTCCCTTCCCTCAGAGTCCAAGAAGTCCATCGATTTCTGTGCTACCAAGAAATGTGGTCAGTCATATTCTTCTAATTTTTCTCTGGCATCTAGATATAGACTGCTGCTGTTTTGCTTATTGAACTGGAGGAAAACAGAACCACTGTATTTTCTGGTTATAAATGGTGTGATTTTGTTGCTCTGTACTGGGTAGTTGCTGCTTCGATCAATCTGACTGTACCTTCATAAAGTAGTAGTCTTTTGTGGTACAATCCCTCTTACGTTGAACTGTAGTCCAACTCCAAATCAATCTTGTGTTCTAAGCTTGAGTAGAAAGCTTATGTGTCTGTCTTTCTCTTTGTTTCAAAATGGGGTTTCACATTGATTCACCCAAAAGCTCTGAACTTTGGAGATAATACCATGTTGATGAACTCAATCCTGGGTCTTGTTTAGCCAAGTCCGCAGATTTGGTGCAGTCAGTCATGGGTTTGTTCCAATTTAGAGCCTTGTGGCTCTTTATGATTTTCCTCCTTCAGTTGAATACATGCATAGCTAGTCAGCAACATTCAGCCCGGATTTATCCTGGGTTCCAGGCAACTCAGATGGAATGGATTGACAATGCCGGGCGGTTCCTGCTGTCCAACAACTCAGCATTTGCTCTTGGATTCTACCAAGGCCTTGATGTGCTTGATGTCAAGTCTTTTTTACTGGTGATCATTCACTTGGGCACTTCCAAAGTGGTCTGGACTGCTAATAGGGACTCACTGATTGCAAATTCTGATAAATTTGCCTTTCACAAAGATGGCAATGTCTACTTGGACAGCAGTGATGGTGTTGTTTGGTCTACAAACACAACAGGAGAAGTAGTTACATCCATGGAGTTGCAGGATTCAGGAAACTTGGTGTTGCTTGGAGAGAAAGGAAGCATTCTTTGGCAGAGTTTTAGCCATCCGACTGATACTCTTTTACCGGGTCAGGAGTTCTTGCAAGGAATGAAACTCAAGAGCTTTCGGAACAAAAATAACTTGTCTAATTATCTTGAGATTCAGTCAGGCGAGGTGGTTCTGTATGCTGGATATCGAACTCCACAGACCTATTGGTCAATAGCAGATGAGAGCAGGAAAAGCAATAACAATGTCAGTGGCAAGGTTCACTCTGTGTCCCTGGTATCCAACTCATTGAACATCTATGATCAAAGTAAATCCTTACTTTGGCAATTTTTTTTCTCTGACAATATTGATCCAAATGCCTTTTGGGCTGCTGTTTTAGGCCAGGATGGCTCTATCACCTTCCTTAATTTTCAGAAAGGAAGTTCTGTTGTTGCTGAAGCAACTAAGATCCCACAAGAGTCTTGCAGCCTTCCTGAGCATTGTGAACCTTACAATGTGTGCTTTTTGGATGGTTGGTGCAAATGCCCTTCACCTCTCATCACTCGCTTTGATTGCAAACCACCAGCACTCCCAACTTGTAATACCTCCAAAAGTTCAGTGAACCTTCTTTATGTAGATCAAAAGCTTGATTATTTTGCCGTTGGTTTCTCTAAACCTTCTTTGAAATCCAATTTGAGTTCCTGCAGAAAAGCTTGCCTTGATGACTGTTCTTGCCTTGTTCTATTCTTCAAGAACACTACTGGAAATTGTTTTATGTTTGACCAAGTAGGGAGTCTGCAACGTTCAGCTGCCAATAGTACAGGTTATACCTCATATGTGAAGGTCTTTAATGAATATGTAGGGCTAAGCCCTGCAAAGAAGGCAAACCAAAATAGAAGAATGCACATCCTTGTTATAGTGGTCATTTCGATTGTGACAATATTGGTGTTGGTTGGTCTAGTTTCTTTTGGATTCTTGTACTACCGCAAGAAGAAGAGATTACTGGACTACTCTGAAGAAATCAAGGAAGAGGATGATTTCTTGGAAAGTGTTTCAGGAATGCCCATTCGTTTCAGTTATAGCGATCTTAGCACAGCAACAAAAAATTTCTCCACCAAAATTGGCATAGGAGGGTTTGGTTCTGTTTACCTAGGTGAGCTTCCAGATGGCATCCAGCTTGCTGTAAAAAAATTAGAGGGACAATTTCAGGGGAAAAAAGAGTTTAGAGCTGAAGTTACTATCATTGGAAAAATTCGACATGCACATTTGGTCAAGCTGAGAGGCTTTTGTGCAGAAGGGATTCACAGGCTTCTGGTTTATGAGTACATGGCAAAAGGGTCTTTAGATAAATGGATATTCAATAAAAAGAAGGATGACCATTTTTTGGATTGGAACACAAGATTCAGTATTGCATTGGGGACTGCAAAAGGGTTGGCTTATCTCCATGAAGAATGTGAAGAGAAGATTGTCCACTGTGATATAAAACCTGAAAATGTTCTTCTTGATGAAAATTTCAATGCCAAAGTTTCAGATTTCGGTTTGGCTAAGCTGATGAACCGGGACCAAAGCCTTGCACACACGACGCTGAGGGGAACAAGAGGGTACCTCGCACCAGAATGGATCACCAATGCTGCCATATCAGAGAAAAGTGACGTTTATAGTTATGGCATGGTTTTGCTTGAAATCATTGGTGGAAAAAGAAATTTTGCTCCAGGGGAGAGTTCGGGAAAATCTCACTTCCCTTATTATGCCTTCAAACTTCTGGAAGAAGGAAACTTGAAAGAATTCATTGATCCTAAGTTAGATGTGGATGAAAAAGATGAGAAAGTAGTGGCTGCAATCGAAGTTGCATTGTGGTGTATTCAGGATGAGATGCAAATGAGGCCTCCGATGACTAGAGTGGTGCAAATGCTTGAAGGTTTTTGTGATTTACCACCACCACCAACATCCTCCCCACCATCAAGTCCTCATTTGAGTTTCTTACGTTGGAACAGCAAAGAAGCTACTTCACCAGCAGGACTCACCGGTTACTATAGTGATATGCCCATGTCTGGTGTTCGGCTTTCAGGGCCAAGATGACAGAAGCTTATATTATCAATGAAGATGTGTGCATGGGGTTTTAGGATTTCAAGCAGGGTGTAATGTCAGCTTATGTATCATTATCAGTTAAAAGTTTTGATGCCTCATTAATTGCATATTCCATTTTCAATATGATTCTGTTTCCTCTGTAAGCTTGATAGTTCAAATCAGGATCCAAATTCAGCTGAGAAGCCGAACCTGCCACCAATAATTGTCAAGAATGGTGCCTATGTCAACAGCTAAATCAAGCTCCACCAGTAACTCAGATGTCTATTTTCACTAGGACACCACTTCATACATGGTTCTTGTAAATTGTAATTGACATTCCCAAAAGAGAGTAGCTTTCAGATGTGACTAGCTAATACTTGAAACATTATTACATGCATTGCACCAAACAATTATATATACTATAGTCACTTTAGTATGACCATAACACTTGAAAAATGAACGGTGCTAAAGGAACCAGTGTTCTATTTCCAGTCCACATGACGGTCAATGTCAATAAGCATATTGCAAATGACAGAAATTGGATTGATCTATTCAAATCAAAACTTTAGTCCTAGGGAGAGTTTTTGAGGTAGCAAAATTCCTTGTACAATGAGTTTCGATGTAACTAAAAAGTAATTTTGAGATGACCTTAAAACGAAATTCGGTAGAATAGACACTAATGAAGTTATGAGTGAAAATGAATCACTTAAATATTTTTATTTTTTTTAGCAGCTTCTCACAAAGCTACACCAAAGTTACCAAACCTACAATTTTGGTACTTATCGAAAGTTATCAAGCAAATTGTCGGGCATCATTGTGATAATATAAAGAATTTTGAGCATCAACTGGGTCACTAAGAGGCAAAATCCTGTATTAAATAATGTTATCATGAAGAACCATCTCTTGATAACCTAAACAAAGGTTAACCGCAAAACAACACTAAACAAAGTTGTGTTCATGTTTAACAAATTCTCCAGTGTACTATGTCCATTAGTAAATTTAGTATGTACTATTTAAATGCCAAATTTGATATTTTTGCAATGCAAAGACAGACAATATGAGCCACCTACTAGTGGGCAAAAAGTCTTGAAAGTTTAGAGCACTAATAGCCAATCTTTGATTTAAGAAAAGCAGTGCAAAATGCTAGATACTGAGGAAAGATCCAGAGTCTTGAATCATTCTTGAAACCACAAAGTATGGTTGGTTGAGTAGTGAGAAGCGGATTCTAAGTACCAATGTGCATTTACACTTTTAATATGTAAGTGTTCAAATTACCGTACAAAAAGATCGAATGAAGATTAGAGACCCTAAATTTCTTCCTTTTAATTTCATTTTTGATCCGATCAAATTAAACTCCCATAATAAGAATAAATTTTTTTCAACCTAGTGTTCTTACCTTCTTAGTTGAAAACACTTGAGGCTATTTTTTTAATTTTAATTTTATTAACGGTATTAGTATATATATATATGTAGTACGACGTAGATGACCGGATCAAAATACTGCATATTAGTTACTCGGTTCACTTGCACCTTAGGTAGGTGCATAAACGAATTTTCAATAAATAGAGACAATTACATGAGTAAATGAATCGATCAATGGAAAAAGACATGAGCTTATCACCAACAAAGGCAAGACAAAGATGTATATATCAGCAGGACCCATGGAGAGACTAGTATACAGGACAATGCAAACCACAGAGATAGAATATATGTGAAACATCCACAGAAATGAAATAGATTTTATTTTTGGATGAACTATCCTTTGATATTTTTACAGAGTCATAATCTTCCTCCACATCTTTCTTTTTCTTTCACTTTCATTTCCCTTAATTTAAGGTGCAGGCAGCATTGAAAATCATATCAGTTCAGGCATTGAAAATACATAATAAAGATTTCTGGCAAAGGGAGAACTGAGAGAAGGAAGACCAGATTTTTCCTTCAAAAGATCTTGCTTACCGTTACTACTAGCCTTTCTCCATCTTAGGGCAACTGACCTTAATAGTATGTCATATTCCGATACCAACGCAATCGGACTTTGCATTTCTGATAGAGCTTATTGCAGTGTGCTGGACTAATTCAGTCATTTTTGTTCAGTAAGGAGGACAAGAAAAATTATTATCAAACTAGGAATAAAGCATAGCTGCATAAACTTATCGCATTGTACAACTACAGAAGGACGTCCAAAGTGTGTGCCCAGGCGTTTTCTTATTCTGGATAAAGCTTGTTATGAGAAAGTTACAGTTAACAAGATAAGCAACACAGACAACATATGCATCTATATATATGTAGGTAAGACCGTAAGAAAGGAACAAGACACGAAAGGTTGATATCATATATCAGCTAATATGTTAAATATCTCGGATGAAGAGTCGTTTAAGAAGCTGCAGTTAAAGGAGAATGCTGATGAGCTCCATGGTAGAAATTGGATGAAGATGTGTGCTTTGATCAGTTCCACGTTGAACTCTTTCATTTCCTTCATCTTCTTCTTCATCTTTTTCAGCATCCCACAGGAATCGAGCATGTGAAGCCAGGACATAACTGCAAAAAGAGAATGAGTTAACTGATTGCCCCATGGGAAATGAAAATCCATAACCAGGAAAGAGCAGATAATAAGATTTCCAAAAATCCCACTTCTGAAAGTGAACCAAGTCCCTAAAACAATCTTTATATCTAAAGAGAACCTCTTGAAATACTTCAATTATTAGTGTGTGAAACTTAATCAAAAGCATGTTGACATATGAGCTAAACAATCCTAACAGAGTCGAGCACATCGAACATAACTACATGTTCAAACTAGAGTACATCTGCATATACTGGACCACAATTGTGAGATACTGTACATGTTAATCCTGCAGTGTAGCTGTGTAGGTGTAGCTGCAACAACCCAAAGGATTCATCCTGAATTGCTAACTGAAGTTAACTTTGGATCATTGGTCTTGATTGATCAAACTAGCGAATCATTGTTTCACCGATGTGGAATTCACAATTTGATCAAGCATGACTGTTACAGCCAAATCAAAATAAAGAACTAAAATTTTGATGAAACAGGATTTCAGTCCTCACCTATCATCTGGGGAAGCTTTAACAGCTTGGTCAAAATAATTCTCAGCTCGTTGAGCATCCTTCTGTGTGTTCCATATCAGATCAGCATATGTTGATAAAACATCAGCATCACTTGGATTAGCCAAAATTGCTCTCTCACAGTACTCCTCCGCTTTACCATAGTCTCCTCGAACCTATTCACATCATTAACAATCAGAAACATCTCATACTGAATAAAAGATCAAAGTGCTCACCAAAACTTGCAACATATATAAAATAACTACAATCCAAGAAAGTGGGAAATTAAACTGACCTCTTTTAGAAACTTCGCATAGTTGCTGAGTAAGAGTGGATTGCTCGGGTCTGCTTGGATCATTGTCCGGTAATAAGCATCAGTATTATCAATCCCACGATTATTGTTACTCTCAGAGAAGCCGGACTCGTCTCCACCGTCCGATCCTTTCCTCCCTCCACCACCACCACAGATCTTACCGCCATTATTTCCCACACCACCCACCGTCAGTGTCTGCAGCGCACTCTCTTCCTTCCCTGCACCACAAGCTTCAGCATCCACGAGTTTCTCATCCAATCCAGAGCTTGAAAACAGCCTCTGGGTTGAAGAAGATGATATGGTAATGGGTTTTAATTCTTCTTGTTCCATACTTTTGGCTCTGGTTTTGGATTTCTTTGTCTTGATTTGTGGTATGGGGGTTTTCTTTTGCGGCTTAACTGGAGAGGTTTGGATGTCTGATTCAACTAGGAACTGGGATGGTTTCCTTGTTGGGTCAAAAGTGGGGGAGTGGAGAGAAGATGATAAGTTGACTGATCTGGTTCTATGAAGATTAAGAAGTGGCTCTGGCTCTGGTTGAGTGTCTTTGGAGTGAGAGAGCCATGAGTTCAAGATTGGTGTTGAAGAGCTCCTTAGAAGCATGGTCACTGGTTTACCAAAAGATAGATACTGAAGAAGAAAAGTGGTTCAGGTATATATATATATATATATATATATATATATATATATATATATATATATATATATATATATATATTGGAGGGAGAAATGAGAGAAGTGCAGGTTACAGGTATGGGAGAACACACTGTTACTGTTTAGGGTTTATAATATTTATATGCCACAGTTTTTTCCATAAAAATCCCAAAGGGTAATTAGTCTAGAATTGTAGAACCGGATCCAACAGGGTAACATCACACATTCACACTCACAGACTCACTCGTTCCACAGTTTCCAACTCTGGTTTCCAACCGATCGAGACTCCATTGTTTTAGCCCTTCAGGTATGAGATTTTTAGACCCAAAAAAAAAGGCATGAGATTTTCGATACGACATTGATACCTTAAATTCACATAAAAATCTTTGTCATCTCAACTATTGATATTGGTAAATACCAATACACAAATTGTAGGTATGAGATTCTTGTTTTGTACTACGTAGAAGTTCGTCATTCAGACTAGGGCATTTACTATAAAACTCACCGAGAATCTTAAACCTAGCAACAGTTACTGCATTGAGTCTATGAAGCTTGTAAACTATTTTGCTCATACTCTCCAGTCCAATGTCGGATTGATATGTTTGAAAAACAAAATAAATATGCTATACAAACATAGCTTGAAAGGTTGACATGCAAATTTGTCCTTTTTTTTTTATTAATCTGTATAGATTCCATTCATCTTATTTTTACACGAGTTTCAACCTGGAGATCCTTTTCTCCCTCCTCACATCGTCATCATTGATGCCGACGATGTCACGCCCTGACTTATAATTTTTACTCTAATTACTAACATGGTGGTAATAAGAGTTTTTACCATTTTCGTCATTAAGTGTATAATTTAATTGATTCTCAGAGAGGTTGTAAGAGACAATTATTTCGTAGAATTATTCGAAGGAAGAAATTGTGACGACGGTAAAAATGGTAATCTTTGCTAGTAAAAGGTAATTTTATTGGGGTATTATTTTTTTTGGGTGTTAAATTTTTGGAATGGGTATAAGTGGGGATGTTTAACATGATCGGGGCCAAGCTCATTAATTTATGTCTTTTTTCTCTCTCCCGCTCGCGCTCTCATTTTCTCTCTCCCCGAGCTCACTCCACCTGGAACTTCCGGCTGTCCGTTCGCCGTAGTCCGGCCGCCCCAGACCGTCCCGCCGGTCCCAATCGATCGGTCTCCGACCTAGCTTCTTTTCTAGACCGGTGGCAGCCCCTCTAGCGCTGCCGTGAGGGAGAGAAACCGCTCGAAAGTTCCGGTTGTCCGCCAATTCCCTTCACCGGAACTCCTTCCTCCGGCCGCCATAGCCGGCGAGCCTTGGCTCAAAAGAAAGCCCTCCTCCAGTGCAACAATCCCTCAGCCTCCATCTCGAGCTAGGTAAGGAGAAATCGGTAAAAGAAATTATATGGCTTTTTGTGTGTTTTCTTCCGATTGGCTTAGTTAGGTTTGGATTTGTGTTTTGTGCTAGTTAGGAAAGTTGTAGAGGAGGTTGAGAGGAATGTGTTGTCAAAATTTGGTGAGCATTGGAGGTTGCCAGAGCCGGCCGCCTCTGCCGCTGAAAAAATGTTTTTGGTGGGGAAAAATGTGAGGAGTTTAATAGAATAAGTTTTAGAATTTTTGGAGGAGTTTTGGTTAGGTTTGAGAATTGTTAAAGTTTGGTATTTTTTGGCGGATTATTAAGTTAGAATCCGGCCATTGGATTATTTTTGCTGGAAGGTGATTTTTGAGGATGTCGGTAAAATTTGTGGAGTTTTGTGGTTGGCGGTGGATTTAAGATTTTAGGGCGTTAGGCTTGGTTGAGCGCGCGAAGCATATTTATTTATGCCTATTTTTCTTTAAGCGTCGGTGTTGTATTTAAGGATTTATTTATGTCTTTGGAACATGACGCGAGGAGGCTCGAGCGGAAGAGACATCCGACCGACATCAGGCTTAGGCCTAATATGTGAGTGGACCTTTGTTTTAATTATTGTGTTCAAAATGCTTTATCGTTTTGAATAATTTTCTGTTGTTGGAATTTTCCCGAAATTGAGAATTTTGGTGATTATACTCATATATTGAGATTTATGAGAATAGTATGTATATAAATAAACGCTAGCTAGCTATACATGATTTCCCTCCGTACTGAGGTACAATTCCAGTATGAGGTGACACGAGCGTTAGACGCGAGAGTCGTAGCCTTGTACGGCTTTCTATTTTCGTATTCATTCATAGATTTCATACAAGGAGTCAACATGTATATATACCCACTCGGGTGTTTCCCCCATACTGAGGTACAATTCCAGTATAGGGTAGCGTGAGCGTTAGACGCAAGTGTGGTAGCTTTGTATGATATCTATTTTTTTAAGTTTGTTCATAGATATCGTCTAAAGAGTAGGCGAGTGTAAATACATAATGATATATATATATATATATATATATATATATATATATTATCCTAGCCTGATAGGCCTTTTCTTAAAGTTTGGGAGTCTAACGAGGCTAGACACCAGTTCAGAATTTTTCAGTTAAGCTTTTGTTTTTGTTGCTGATTTAAGCGTTTTCTTTGAAAGAATTTTTGGGGAAATATTTATTTGTTGTCGGAATTATTTTGTCCACTCACTCTGACGTATTGAATATTTCCCCCTGGGCTATTCGTTTTTAAAATGCCCAGTCTGCAGAGTTCGCGTGAGGTCTAGAAGGAGACATCGAGACATAATCACCAATTTATCCGCTACATTTCGCCAGTAGGTTAATTACCTGTTTAATCTACTAGGAGATTGTTAGTTTCCGTTGTGTTTTATTTTATTTTTAGTAGCTCTGAATACTGTTGTGATTATTGTATAACTTTTTCTTGCTACTTTTGGATTGTAGCAGAGAATGTTAATTTATTTGGTTTAAAGGTGGTTCTTTAATTTTTCAAGTTAGGGTTGTCCATTTTCGAGGGAGGTTTGCCAAGTTCTTCGGTAAATTTTCCTTGGAGGTGGTCCTCACATGACTCATCTCGGGTTTCTGGGTGAAATTCGAAGCAGGTCCTGACAGACGAGCTGTTAGGAGGGCGACTTTACCTCTCTGGTTTGGCCGCTGAGGGTGGGTCTTACAATGGATCGGCAATGGCGGCGTCTCATGTGAGTACGTGATGTCAGCGGCGTTGCAGGCTGCATGATGGCTGCTAGGATTTCCTTCAAGGCCATATTGGCTGACCTTTGTTGTGCTTGGGTAGTTATTTTGTTTTTTAATGTTATTTCTTTTTCGGGTTCATATCTTTTTTTGCGAAAATATATTGTGTATTTTATTATCTTGCCTTGAGCGAGAGAGATCGTAAAGGAAATAGAAAACTCAGTGGACTCTTAATTGGGGCTTTGATGAAGGGTAAAATGTAGAGACAAAGATAGCAAGAGAATCATCATCTTATTCATTGATAGGAGCCTTTTATATATAGAATTACAAAATACTAATATGGTAATGATAAAGAATACATAGTCTTATTTTAACTACATATCCTGATGGCATAAGGCCAAGAAAAACATAAAGAATATTTTAGAAGGATGCAGAATATCTTAAAACACTCCTCCTTATGTTGTGCGTCGATATGCCGGTGGAGCTGATATGTCGCCTCGTTAAAAACCTTGTCAAGGAACAAAAACCATGTGGGAGAAAAACTAAATCTTGATCGTAGGAGAAAAAGAGTATGATGCATCATTCACATTTGATAGTGACATGTATGTATGTGCTAGACTCCTCTTGAAGTTCGCACCTCCCCCTGATCTTTACATCAATCATAAGGCTCTTCTTGATTTTTACTAATCACGGAAGTTTCAAAAACTTACCATATCAATGCTCTTTAACATGTCTTCATATGTTGCATTGGACAATGATTATCTAGATCACGCCGTATAATCCTCAAACATGATCTTTTACACTTAGATCTTGAGGAGAAGAATGCTTGTGAAATCAAAACATAAGTTTGCGGAAGAAATCAGATTTTTGCGCAGCATGACCTTCAGTTATTAGAACAACCATTACTTCCTCTAGGCAATACCTATGAACAAACCGTAAATGGTTTTGAAAACTAGACTCATTTAGGTTTCCAACCGTATATTACACACATTCTGGTTCGTCAGGAGCTATTCACAAAATCCCTTCGAAGTTGACTGTTTTGCCAAAATCAGATTCTCGGACAAATCTGTCCTACTTTATGAAAATAGCCATAACTCACTCAATATGATATATATGATCAAATGGTTAGTATCCCTGGAAAGTAGACACATATATCTTTCTGATGGTACCAATTTCACCATTTTACAGTGAGTGAGATTTCCTGTAGGTCCCGTGGAAGTTGATAATACTAAATTTGGCAGATTCTGATGTTGCTTTTGATGTATCTTTCATATGTAGGGATAAAATAAGCCTCAATATTTCATACCATTAAATATTAAAAAATGAGTTACTGTCATTACATTGACATTGCATGGGCGCATAGCTACTGTCATATCTCAACTCTTAATTGTTACCCTATTTACTAGCTTGATATTAATAAGAGTTTTACCGTTTTTGTAAATGAGTTTATAGTTTCAAAGGTCCCTAGAGGAGTGTTAAAGGACGATTATTTCAGAGAAAGTATTCGTCGGAGAAATATTTGAAGACGGTAAAAAAGGTAAATTTTAGCTGGTAAAAATGTAATTTTTATTAGGGTATTATTTTTGGGGTTTTAAATTTTGGAGTTGAGTTTTTATTTGGTGGGTATAAGGAGTTGGACCGGTTTGGGAAAAAAGCCCAAACATTTTTTCATTTTCTTTTCTCTCTCTCTTCCTCCTTGTCGGAGACCACCACCTCGTCCGCCGTCGTCCGGCCAAGCTAGGCCGCCGCTCTGGTCTCAATCGGTCCGCTGTCTCCTCCTCTCCATTCCTGGGTAGGTGAGCGAACTTCTACCGCTGCCGTGTGAAGAAAATCGCCACTGGAAGTCCGGCTGCCCTCTCGCCGGAGCTCCCTTCTCTGGCCGCCATAGCCGGCGATTTTTGGCTCTTCTGGCAGCTCTCATCTAGGAATCCCTCAAAAGAAATTGGCTCAATTCGATCTTGGTAAGGAGAAATGTATAATTGAAGTTTTAGTGCTCAATTTAATGTTTTGGTTCGATTACCCTAGTTAAGTTCAAAATTGGACTTTATGCTAGTTAGGAAAATTGTAGAGCGGGTTGAGAGGAAAATGCTGTTAAAATTTGGTAGGCATTAGAAGTTGCCGGAGTCTGCCGCCAGCCGCTGCTGCCGGCGGCACCGCCGCGGTTAGGGGTATTTTCATGGTTTTAAATGTGTTTTATTAAGGAGAGTTTATTGATGTAAAGTTTGAAATTTTTGGAAGAGTTTTGGATATGTTTTGAATTTTTCTAAGATTGGTAAAATTTGGCGGTTAATGGGATAGAATGCGGTCATTGATTAAATATTGTTAGGACTGTAGAGGGTGGTATTAAAGATGTCGGTAATTGTGGTGAAATATGGATCAAAACGAATTTAAGAATAAAAACATTAGACATGGATGAGCGTGCAAAGCTCACATTTAATTTTGTCTATTTTTATATATGTGTTGGTATATAGTTGAGGATTTAATTATGTTTTTAGAACATGACGTGAGGAGGCATTAGACATGGATGAGCGTGCAAAGCTCACATTTAATTTTGTCTATTTTTATATAAGTGTTGGTATATAGTTGAGGATTTAATTATGTTTTTAGAACATGACGTGAGGAGGTTCAAGCAGAAGAGGCATTGGACCGACATCAGGCTTAGGCCTAATTAGTGAGTGGACTTTTGTTTTAAATAATATGCATGCAATTGTTTATTGTTAATTAATTTATTTTGTTGGAGCATTTGACATCATTTTTATTTGACGATTTTATGTATTTTGGAGAGTTACCGAAAATGAGATTTTCGGTAAATTATAAACATATTTATGTGAAGAGTATGTATATAAATGCTAGCTAGCCATATAAGTCTGTCCACCTTAATGATGTAGTATATAACCGTATTATGGTGTGACGTAAGCGTTGGACGCAAGCGTAGTAGCCCTATATGAGTGTTTAATTCATATAGGGGGTATGGGCACATATTTATACACCCGTCTGTTCACCTTAATGACGTAGTGTATCACCGCATTAAGGTGTGACATGAGCGTTGGATGCGAACGTAGCCCTATATAGATTATTTTAAATCTATTAATTTATATAGGGAGTTTGGGCGTGTGTAAATATATACATATATTGATATATATTTTTGAGCTGAAGAGGCTCGATATTTATGAGATAAAAAATTAATCGCTTGAGACATGTATTCGATTTCTTTGGAATTAAATTGGGAAAGCATAAATCTTGTTAATTATTTGTCTTTATTTATTCTTTTTATTTTTATCCACTCACTCTAACGTTTGCGAATGTTTTCCCCTGTGTCCTTCGTTTTAAAAATGTTCAGTCTGTAGAGTTCGGGTTGACACTAGTAGGAGGCGACGAGGCATAATTACCCACTTCTCAGTCATTTTTCACCAGTAGGTTACATGTTTAACCTACTAAGGTATTTCTTACTCCCCTAGTTTTTAATAGCTCTGATTACTCTTGGGGTTATTGTATAATATTTCGGTAGTGTGCTAAAACTGATGATATATTTTTGAATATTCGGAGGATAAAGCTGGTTTTATTAGTTGAATATTTATGTGATGAGTTCGAGGATGGTTAAGTCTTTTAGGAGGGTATTCTGAACTTTTCAGGGTTAGGGTTGTTTATTTTCGAGGGAGGTTTACTGAATTTTTCGATAAATTTTCTTTGAAGATGTACCCCATAAAACTTATTTCGAATTTCATGATGAATTCAAGATAGATTTTGACAATTACATTTAGCTTTTCATAGCGAATTAAGCCCACGGCGGATGGCCGAAGTCTTCTACCACCTGTGCGCAGCCTACATGTTGACTCATCCTCCACGTGACGGTAGGCACTCACCAGTCACCACCGCCGTCTTGTATGATTCCTTTTCTGCTTCACCCATATGAAACTGACCACTGGTACATCATGGGCTGTCGTTTTAGTTTAGTTTCTGTCTCTCTACCACCCTTCCCCTTGTGCAAGAAAGAATGGGATCGGTGGTGAATGATTAAGAATGTAAGAGCATGGTTTTTACATTGTAGCCAAGGATTTCTTTGGAAACGAGACAGAGAGGTCATGTCCATGGCTTTTTAGTGTGAGAGCTTGTTTTTTGTTGGGTGGTTTCTATCAGCACCAACAGAAAAAAGCTTATCCCACTCAGATCAGTCCTTTATCATTAAAGGGACATTAGATATACATGTCGCAATGAGATTATATTTCACTGGCAGAATGGGAGTGAAAACAGGAGTGCAAAACAATTCCACTTGAACTGTATTGGAAGAATGAAATGCGGGAACCTGATTCTCATGTCTAACACCAGAGAATGGAACGGTCATTGATAATTCGTTCGTCCCAAGTCCCAAACAAAGTTACCCTCTCAGTGAAAGATAACTTGTCCAAGTCTCTTTATTGAAGTGATGGAAGTTCTTATTTGAAAAGATACAAATGGCAAATCAACATCAAACAGCTACAATCACGTGTTCCTTTAGCCGGTAAATTATCATTCCAGTCCAAATTCTAACCACATCAATCACTCGCATACAATGCCAGCAAGTCAAGTTATAAGGGATCCCAGAATTTAACCACAGCAATCACACAGCATACCACACCATTGAAAGGCAGACATTGCAGCAGTTGTCCTTGAATAACAGTAACCGCTGAACACAAATTCTTCGAAATTTAAAGAGCAGACATGACCATGGTTGATACCAAACCAATGTGCACTAGAGACTCTTTATTTGGTTACCTGTCATGTTCTGCTGGCCACATTTCCATTTTGAGTCTTACTGCAGTACCAATTATGTACTAGTAACTGGAATACTATACAAAACTACAACAAGGAGTCTAGTCGAGGACGTGACTGAATTCAGAGGGCACATGATGCCAGATCAAACACTTTTCAGCTTACTTCAAAACTGTTATTAGATTCTCAAAATTGTACTACAGCAATCCCAGACTCTTGGTAGCAAGAATTATCATGCATTTCTCTTTTCTAAGGCAACTCCTGTGCTATCCCATCTAAACTTTTGTACTTGCAACCCCTTTAGCCTATCTTAGAATGTCTTCATTCAAACTATTAAAGTATTCCCATTGAAGTTTGATGCAACATAGTTCACTTCATAGGCAATAATCACTACACAAATAGAAGTGCAGGATGCCCGAGGGCACATGATGCCAGATCAAACACTTTTCAGCTTACTTCAAAACTGTTACGAAATTCTCAAAATTGTACTACTCCAGCAATCCCAGACTCTTGGTAGCAAGTCTATCATACATTTCTCTTTTCTAAGGCAACTCCTGTGCTATCCCATCTAAACTTTTGTACTTGCAACCCCTTTAGCCTGATCTTAGAATGTTTTCATTCAAACTATTAAAGTAATCCCATTGAAGTTTGATGCAACATAGTTCACTTCATAGCAATAATCACTACAGAAAATAGAAGCGCAGGATGCAAACTCAACAATATAAGCTTTGCTAATTCCAAAAAAAAAAAAAAAGAGAATATAAGCTTTTCCCCGTCAAAGTTAAATCCAAACGACTAAAAGGACGGAAAGTGTGATTCAAACCACACATTCCATTACTAGAAACTTGTGGTTGATAAGATTTCAAAACTGAATCTAACAGACCTTCAAGCAGAAACATGCTATTAGGAGTTAGCCAATCTATACATACTAGAAGTCTAGAAGCTATACACATGTGATGCCTCTGGAGTAGGAAGTTAATGCCAGCGTAGATTTGGTTGTGAAGGGTGACAAAACAACATGTGAGAGAAAGAAAGTGGGTGGTTAGAAATTGAACATTATTTAGTTCTTTTTATGCAAAAGGGCATAGTTGACCTGTTTTCTCATTGTAGGATTAAAAAGGCTCCTTATTAAGGTACCTATCATGTCTTAGATAAAAACTCACAAAAGGGCACATTAACACACAAGACTAGTCATTCATCTTTACAAAGTACATTATTTGTCTATGTAATCTAGCCCGCTTTGTACTATTTTATCCAAGAAAGAAATCACTGCTTGTTCGGTGCATATGCTAATCCTATCCATTTAGACTATCATTATATACAAATAAATGCTTACCCAGTCATCTTCTAAACCGTGAGCCCTTGTTCGGTCTATCCTTGTTGTCCCATACAGAAGCCCAGAAGAACAGAGACATCCAAAAAAGAACAGCAAAGAAGATGTGCACTTTGTCCTGAAATTCGGACAAAGATCCTGCAAGACCTGTTCCAACAAAAAGGTGAAAGAGACCAGTGGTAACAGCAAGTCAGTTACATTTCCCCATGACATCCAATCCATAGATGCAATATATAAGTAGTTCAATGGCAAATGAGGACATGTTCAGCTTTGTGGAGAAAAATGTGAATATGTAGAAGCATGCATATTATACATTATTTACTAGGAGAGGGAGGGATGTGTTGGGAGGTGAGACCTTATTCATGCACAGATGGATTGAGGACTCCAAAAGGTTATTCATCGAAATAACTAGTTTACTTGGAACTACATAATAGAAATTCTTACTATAATGCGTGCATTTTTTTATTTTGTTATTGTGGGCTCTTTTTTGTGCCCTTCTCATCCACGGCCATCAGCCACTACTATCATTAGCCACAATTATACAAATGAAAGGATCCTCATATGGAATAAACTATAAATTTGTACCTATAAGATCCACAACCTGACATCTCCAAAATACTATTAACTTCTAAGTGATTTCAATACGAACAATATTTACATAATTGAGATTCTGTTGTTACAACATAACATTAGCCTCAATTTAATTAGGTTATACACGAATTGTTAGCAATTAAAATCAACATTTAATATGTCTGACCTCAGAATTGAATATGCTATACCACCCGTACCAATATGAAGAAATTAAATTTCAAATATAAAGCGTTAACATAGCATTGTATGAAAATAACAGTTGCATCCTTTGTTTAATTAATACTATGTTATAACTTAGGTATCTGACATTGTTATTATTCCCTACAATACAATAAATTCCAAGACCAACAGTTATTCTTGTTTCCTTATTCTTCTTTCAATTACGTTATCTGGGCTTATGTTGTGGTTCCAAATAGGGTTTGTAGGTATCACACTTGGTGTTAGGTTGCACTGCACAAACCTGGAGAGAAGCATAAGCTATCAATTTTATTAACTCAAATCTGTACTGTAATAATGCTTCTATATAAAGGGGCTAAGATAGTTCTCGATTAGTACAAAGTTCTCACCTATATATTGTCTAATAAGTACTAAGCAAAATGTGTCCTACTATCAGACAATCTCCAGTGCTTAAGACCCACTTTCTTTGTGCGCTACCATATTTTGTAACCAATGGAAACGCAGCACAATTTGGCAGATCTACTCTAATAGTAATATGCAAAATTTTACAAGTCCTTTGGCATGTCAACAGCCCCTGCACCGGACATGCTTTTATCAAGCACCATTCTCCATTTCATCTATAGATTAATACAGTCTTAGATTCCTATCAATATAAACTTAACAAAGAGAAAGTGAAGGCAATGGTTAATAACTGTAGGAATGTAAATTTAGTTTGAGGATTGGTAGCATTGGAAGAGGGAACATGAAAGAATGTGAGTTAAAAACAGAGATGATTGGAGGAATATTACTTGTGAAAACATATCCGACAAGTTGGTCATGCGGAAAGTATAGCATCGAAAATTCCATGTACAAACTAGTTGGACAAACCCTTGGAGCTAGCTATGTTTCGCAGTGGCAGTGCTATAATATTTCAAGTTCAATACTAAGCATGAGAGTGAATTATGACACTTCAGAAACTCTTAGCTCCCGGCAATTACCTTAAGCATCACAGACATTAAAAAAAAAAAAAAATTTGGAACAATATAAAGAACAAATATTCATAAAACAAACATCATAATTCTCTAGCATATATACAGAAATAATTAAATTACTGAAACCTTAAACTACAGGGACCCGAATTTGGCATGGTCTCATTTCCATGAAAATTGAACATGTGAGATCTCATTCATACGCAAAAGTCGATGAAAGCAATAATAATAGTATTAAAGGAAATACCTGTGAGCTGATTCTGGTCGGATTCCGGAGAAGGCAAGGGAGGTCCCGATTTGGCGACGAGGCAACGGCCGGGATTGCGAGAAAGACAACCCGATGAACGGCGGGGATGAAGCGGGAAGGGATTGGCGGAAGTAGGAGGAGTGAAGTGATGACGGGTGAAGGAGAGTTTAAGGAAGAGAGTTGTTGCTGTTGCTGCTGCTGCCATTTCTTGGTTTACAGCTTTAGATTTTTATGCTTTTGTGGTTCTAATTCCCTTCCTTTTTGCGTGGGCTTTTTCTTCAAAGTATGTTGGGCTTTACCCAGGCCCAGAACAAAATAACGTACGCTACAATTTCATGGTTTTTTTTTTTTATTGAGATAACCACATGTAAATACATCGGAAAAGTATGGTCAACGTGTTGTGTCTGCTCTATCGAAGGGACAAGTTCTTTGCTTTATCAAATGGTCGTAGTCTTCTAGTGACATGATGAAACTTAGTGTTATTAGTAGTAATTTTCAGTTACAACATAGTGGGAAAGCTGATAGATATATCAATTTATGGCTTTGTATGATCATTTTCTTTTTGGTATGTCGTCAAAGCTATAAAACAAATAGAGTTGTCAATTATGAACTCTTTGATTAATTGTGCTTGTTAGAATGCATAGGTTATGTAGTGATTCCTGATAATACTTTAGGATATTCTCACATTATAAGGTTAAGGCATAATGTCCCCTCATGTATATTGCGGTTTCATTAATAGTTATATCTTGAAGGCGGTCGTTCTAGGATGCGTAAAAAAAAAAAAAACCAGTTGACCTATCCATTACCCCAAATGGAATGCAGGAAACAATAGCGTTATTTAACTAAACATGCGCTACCTATATACATTTTCTAGGACAAATGTACAAATAAATTGTAAAGAAGAAGCGAGAAAATGTCATCGCGTGTTCCATAAGACAACAACTACATATTACCACATGATATAAACTTAAAAGTGGAAACA
This sequence comes from Fragaria x ananassa, assembly GCA_034370585.1. Taxonomy (NCBI): domain Eukaryota; kingdom Viridiplantae; phylum Streptophyta; class Magnoliopsida; order Rosales; family Rosaceae; genus Fragaria; species Fragaria x ananassa. The sequence continues at coordinate 20,378,323 of CP139752.1, forward strand.
CAAAATGTAAACAAAATGTATAAAAAGTTAATTGATGAGAAATTTTATTCATACATCTTTAATCACTCAATACACATCTCATATTTTCGGTTCTTATCTTTTCTCACAAACAACCTACTTTGCCCATACCGGCCCCATTGCCATCATCATCCCACCCCACGACTCTCCAAACCAGCTAGTTCAATGCCATCGACATCTCTAACAACATTGTGTCTTTTCATTTTAATTATATTTTTTTAATATAATTTTAATTATACTTTTGACAATTGAAAACAACAAAAGCCAGCGCATGAGTATATATATAAAACAGTTAAATAATAAGAATTCAAATATTGTTTAAAAAAAAAAAATCAAATATAGAAGGAGATATTTCATTCCCTCACTTCACATATATATTCCAGCCACGTCGCCACCCAAAGCTACTCAATTTCACCACGGCCACCTAACCCAACAAACCACTCGGAGTCGCTAAGCCTCGTCGCCACACCGAAGCTACCAAAACCATCAAAGTTTTGCCAGTCGCGATTTTGATCGTCCAATCATAGTTGATGTTCTTGTTGACGTTGTGTTCCTAGCGCTGGACAATCACCCTAAAACCTCCATAAGTCAATCATTCAGAATCTTCAGACCACTCTCGAGCCACGCCACAGTCACGATAATACTGACAAGAATGTAAGTCTCGTCTAGCAGCAAACCTGAGTGTCAACTAGCCATGAAGGCCAATCAAAAACTAAGACTGCCACCGGACGAGATGGGAAACATAGTTGTCGCCTAGGATTTGCTTGAGAGAGTTTTACTTTACGGGGGAAGAAAAAAATACGTAATTTTTTTTTTCATTTGTATTCTCTCTACAGAAAAATGAAGTTTATTGTCTAACATTTTTTTCTTTCTATTTTGATCACCCTACTGAAACCAAAAAAAAGAAAAAAAAAGAAGAAGAAGGTTGCATGTGATGAGCTTATTCCCCCCTCCCACCCTTCGACGGCACGATCCTAGGAACTTCATTAATCATCACACTAGTTGATTAATTCCTCACTAATGTGCAAGCAAACCGAAAACCTAATATGCAATTTCAGCATTTTTATCCAGTCATTCACGTGACACTATATATATATTATGTATATATACATATGCTATTAAAAAATTAAATTAAACCCTAAAAACTAGTCTAAGTATTTCAAATACATGAGGTGAGAACTTGAGATCGAAGAAATCATGATCGGATCAAAAATAAAAAGGGCAAAGGAAGGGATTTGGGTGTTTTCAGTCTTCATTCTATTGTCGCATCTCCAATCCATTGACTTGCATATTGATTGCGCACATGTAACTTGGCCCGTGGAATCCACTCCCTTGATAAACAAAAGTGATCTCGTTTGTTTAAGTCTTAATTCACATTGTCCGCAACCAAATGAACCGATTCAATGAAATTCTTTTGCTCTCCAAATATCAAAAGGTTTGATTCAAAATATGCCGTCATCGTTTATTTTTACGTTAATCTTTAAACTAGCTACATACAAATTTTAAAACAACAAAAATGGAGTGCATTGTACCAGTAAGGGAAGGGCCACTGCCCTTATTTTGTTTATATAAATAATTATTATAGGGAATTGTCTATTGTGCAACGCTACATAGCATACATACACTAATAAGGGATAATTTTATGTGTTTTGTAAGGGGGTGGTATTGAAAAGTTGTCACTGGAAAACAGGCTGCATAACATGCAGCGGTTTATACTTGTATAGTAGAACTTTCCATTATTATAGGTGCGCTTCAATTTGATAACAATATAAAGATATCGTGGTAGGATCATTGAGGAGGGTCATATATATATGCGACCTCCACAGTGGCGTTTCCATACTTGTGACATATAAGGATCATAGTCACTTTCTTCACTAGGAGGAATTTTCACTAGAGTAGGAGTGCAGGGTATGCAACCCTTACACATATTCAAGCAATCTGGAGGGCTAACTGAATCAATATTATTCTTGACCAATTTTGGACGTTGTCGTAGCGGTTGATCGCTACTCTCACTTGAATCTGGCTGACCGGAGTCCAGTACTGGTTCAAAGTTCAAACACATAGCAAGTAGATATGATGTTAATTGGATGTTAATTAAGGATGCTACTCAATTAGTTAATAAACAAGTAAAGAACCATCCTTATATTAGAAGTTAATTGCCAAGAGAGAAAGAGAGGACAAAATAGACGTTATCTATGAAACAATTCGATCATGGAGTATACTGAGTCTTGTATGGAGTAGTGTACATATATAGTTGCGCCTCCCCGCTACGCTAGGTACTAAATTCTTTTTTTTTTTTTTTTAAATAAAATAAAATGAAGTGTAGATATATATTTGCGCCGTATAAAACTCAGATCGTAAGCACTTAGCCACAAGCAACAGTGACTGATTAATTTGAAGCAACAACCCAAGAACCATGTAAAAAGAAAAAAGAAAAAAAAAACACACAAAAAAAAGAAGAAAAAAACACCTACAGTGTCTTAAGAGAAAAACATATCTTGTAGATTGGATTGCAGGTAGTATTTACCTGCTGTGGCAAATAGAACTGCTAGTGAAAATATGAAAGCCACCATGATGGCGACATGGGAGTTTTAGATTAATGGCGTCATATCTGTGATGGGAAAAACCTACACCTTTTTTTTTTTTTGAATCTAAGGGCTAGAAGGCAGCCCTCATGCCGTTACTATTACTAAAATCGCAGAATACAAGGGGGGACATAAAGCCTAAACCCCATAATGCAAGAACACCTAAAAACAATATTAGGAGACCTTACACAACATATACATTCAAGCAATAACAAATTAGCAAAGTGCGTATCATTGACGACTCTATTTGCTTTGCATAAAACATGGCGATATAACAGAAAGCTAAAACTCATATGGAGCCATAAAAGACTATGTATATCTGCTTTCCCGTTATGCGAAGATTTCACTCTGTCAAAAAGAGGCTGCGACCATTTGACTAAGCAAAGAACTCGTTGCCTCAATAACGCAATCACGACACTCTGCGTGCGCTTGTCAGGACATAGCCCACATTGCCCTTTAGTAAAAAAGCTTATTGACGGCATAGAGCCACACCTCATTAACCAACTAGACATTACTGAAAGAAAAACAAAACAAAACATAGTTAAAACAGTCCAGGCCCAAGCCCAAACAACAAACCTAGGGAGAAGAGGATCCCTTGTAGTCAGCCACCATCGACCTAGTCCTACTGCTACCACCATCGTCGCCGTCCATACCCTGTAACCACCACCCTCCCTCAGCCGGACCACCGCTCTCCAGAGCCCGACCACCACATCGCTCCTCGAGGAGGCCACGATATAGACCGGGCTCATGCCTAGATCCGACGAAACGGAACCAATTCGGATCGAAAACTTATTCGATCCCCGCCGCCAAGCCGTCGAGATCTCATCTGTGTCCGTCTGCTGCCAGATCTGTGGTTGCCTATCCTCTCGCCGACCAACCCTGCACGTAGTAGGCAAATGCATGCCGGCCCCAATGAACGCCATCCCTAACACCGTACCTGTACTCGCCTCAGCCTCACCAAACAGGTCGCCGAGGGAGCTCGGTAGCACACCAGTCAACATGAAGCCGACGAAGACCCGTCTGACGACGGCGGGAGGGCTCGTCGCCGGACAGGGGACGCTCACTCTTGATTTGGGTCAGACGCTCACGGGAGAGAAGCAACTAGAATTTTTTAGAGCTGGTTTTGATCGAGGTAATTGTATCTCTAATGATCTAATAGAGTAAAGTTCTTCGCATCGTGATGCCTATTGTATCGGCTTGGCCGTTCATAAGTGAGGCTAGATTAAAGCGTCACGTTAGATCACTTGCTTAAATAGTTAAATTGAGTATGCCCTCGTCATTACGTTTCTTAATTTATTGGAAATAGCACGATATCATGCATCATGATTCTTAATAAATCGGAAATATCATGTCGTGATTAATTTGTATCTTTAAATACTGTATTTTTCATAATTAATTGCTGATATTGAGGCATTATGATCCTGTCATATAGATCCGATTATACAATTTAGGGTCCATATTTTTCACGAAGTCCTCTTGGTGTTTCTTTTTTGGATCCGGATCCTCTCCTGAACTAGAAAACTAGCTGAGCTTCCTAAACATTGCATCACATACTGCCATACATCTATTGACACATCTAATGACTCATATCTAATTGTTCATTTACTTTTTCTTTTACACCGTGATCCAACGGTGAAGGGTATAGGACACAAGTCAACAAACATTCTCTCGATCTCTTTCTCTCTCTCATCTTCGTCTTAATCAACCCAGACCTCAATTGAGTCCTCCATGTCTAGTTCTAGCCTCAATCTCTCAATCTGAAGCTCTCTCTTTCTTTCATACAAATTTGATAAAACCCAATCAAAGCAACCCACTTTCGTGGATTTACTCAAACACCTAGTTAATCAAATATTCAGTTTGATCATTCTCAAACACCCACTTTTATGGGTCTCATAGAGAGGGGTGACTTTATTATGAATCAAATTCTGACAATTTGTTTTTCAATCATAAACCCAGAAATCCCAGAATCGTTTTGAATCAAATATTGGTTCACTCATTTTGCTTTCTCTATCTTGGCTGCTTATTGTTTTTATTTGTCTAACCCCTAAAGAGCAGACACATGCAAAATATTAGATCTCTAACATCAGATAGATATATTGGGAAAGCTTGGGAAGAGAGGGGAGGAGTATAACAAGAAAGAGAGGGTTGCATTTGGATGAAGCAGAGGGATGAGAAGGATGTAAGTGTAGAAGTGCAGGATAAAGAGAGTAAAACTTGGGAATGTGAGTTCAAACAATATGAGCCATTAGATTTAAATTTGTATATGTGGCAACTTGGGATGAAAAGCTTAGGAAGCTCAGCTAGTTTTCTAGCTTAGGAGAGGATCCAGATCCTTCTTTTTTAAGGATTATCTAGATTTTCTGCTAACAATTTTTGCATCCATCCTCATGGTAAGAATGAAGATAGTATACTTGAAAGTAATAGCTGTCTTAGATTTGGTTATCAAGGGTTTAAAGGTATGAAAACCATCCATCTCATTTTTGTTAACGCGAGTCTCAATCATAATATATTGAGAAGATATATATTCTGTAATCAACTTAGATCATGTAAATCTTTCGGTGTAATTAGTTTCTTTCTAGGGTTAGAACAGTGCTTGTATATATATATACCCGACTTGGGGTTCAATATATTTGAAAATTTTTAACCTTTTGTGTTCTGTTTGACTTGGCATCAGAGCATAAGTCGATCTTGGCAATCTTAGTAATTTGACTCTGTTGTTTTCTGCTGCAAATTTGTTCTAAACCTGTCCCAATTTGATCTGTTCGACGTGTCGAAAGAAGCCTTCGATTTCGTCGAATTCTGTCATACTTGTCCTGTTCCTCTCTCATCAAATCCTCTTTGCAATGGATCTTGCAATCTTTGGTGATCAACCTGAAGTGTCCCGTGAACCTGATTTCTATGGAGTAGGAGGACAAGACCTCACCACAGGTATGTGTTCTTAGGAGAAAAGAGGTAAAATTAGTATTGCATTAAAAATTTCTGACTTTACTGGTAGTGATACATGGATAATTGATTCTGGTGCGTCTGATCATATGACATTTTTGATAAGTCCTTTTTTTCGAGTCTGTCCCCATCTCCCATACCTGAAGTGTCTAATGCAAATGGGGTGTCCTTCCCGGTCCTAGGTATATGGTTAATTCAAGTTACTCTAACATTTGTGTTAAACAAAGTCTTTTATGTTTATACTTTATCACATCACTTATTGTCTGTTTCTGAATTAATTTCACAAAACAAATGCTCTGTAACCTTCTTTTCTATGTATGTTATCTTCTGAGACCTGTCATCTCAGGCGATAATAGGCAAAGGGGATCTACGGGGGAGACTAATTCACTTGGATTGCATGTACAATGGGGAAAACAAGAGCACCGTCATCAACCGTTGCCTTGACATTGAGTTCTAATTGAGTAAAGAAATTTGGCTATGACATCGCTGAATGAGTCATCCATCATTTAGTGAAGACCTATGCTATTTTTCTCCTACGGTATCTCCGAGTGAGGAGGAGAAACATGTTTTTTATGAAGATCAATTTGGAGAAATAGAAGATTGTGTAATTGTTGACAGTAACCTCGTTGAAAAGGATCTTCGGCCTATCACCGACCAGATCCAGAATTCGAGAGATAATACTCTGAAACCTCAAAAAGTGGTTCAATTTGTTGAACTTGCCCAAGTTGAGGCGTCTGTTCCGTGTTTTGAAATTGTTCGACCTGACGAACAACTGTCCGACACGTCTAAAAGAGGAGAATTAAATAGTAATCAGTCGCCAGTTGTTGAAGATGTACATGCAAGTTCAGTCTCTCCCCCTAATTTAATGATCTCTCCTGACTTGTCATCACTTGAGGTATGTAGTACTATTCCGTTGTCATCCTCCAATGTCACTGAATCTAGCAGGGTCTTGCTTGCTAGGTCAACCCGTGGTCAACCTCCTAATAAATATGAGCCTCTCCTATCAGCTAAAGCCAAGTATCTTGTAGCCAACTACATGTCAACTCATAGATTGTCTAAACCTTATGTAGTCTTTGTCAATCAATTGTCTGTTGTGTCTCTTCCTAGTAAAGTGCAAGATGCAATCAAGGAGGAGAAGTGGGCCAAAGCAATGGAGGTTGAGATGGATGCTCTCAAGAAGAATGATACTTGTGATTTAGTGTCATTACCACCTGGAAAGAAGACCATTAGTTGTAGATGGGTTTATACTATGAAGCATAATTCAGATGACTCAGTTGATAGATATAAGGTAAGATTGGTTGCAAAAGAATACACTCAAAAATATGGGGTGGATTATAATGAGACGTTCTCACCTGTGGCAAAGATCAATACCATTTGAGTCCTCATATCTTTGGCAGCTAATCTAGATTGGCCCTTGCAGCAGTTTGATGTGAAGAATGCATTTTTTCATGGAGATTTGAATGAAGAAATTTACATGGATATTCCTCCAGGATATAATACTTCTACGGGCGAGAAAGTGGTGTGCAAATTGAAAACTTAGTCACTGACAGGCGTTCTACTTCTGGCTATTTTACATTTGTTGGTGGAAACTTAGTCACTTAGAGAAGCAAGAACCAGAATGTGGTGGCCCGTTCTAGTGCAAAAGCTGAGTACATACACTACCAGAAAATGGGTCTTGGGCGACAAAAAAAAATCGTCGCCCTGTTAAAAAATTTCATCGCCTAAGAACTTAGGCGACGACATGTCGTCGGCCAAAACTTCGTCTCCAGAACCGCGTCGGTCAAGAACTTGGGCGACGAAAATTGATTCCATCGTCGCCCAAGAGTCATTCTTAGGCGACGATAATAATTTCGTTGCCTAAAATATACTTCTCGTCGCCCAAAAATTAGTCGTCGGCCAAGGTGTTTAACACCTTGGCCGACGAAAACATTTTTCGTCGCTTAATATCTTATAATCTTGGGCGACGAAAATAAATATTTCGTCGCCTAAGATCACAACATCTTAGGCGATGATATTTTTTTTTCGTCGCCTAAGATGGTAAGTCCTTGACCGACGATTTAGAAATTTCGTCGCCTAAGATATATTTAAAATTTTTTTTAAATAATTAAATAATTTTTTTTAAATATATAAATCAAGTTTTTTAAATTTTTGCTGGAATTTTTTTTTTCGGCATTTCTTTAAATTTTTGTAATACTAAAATTTAATTAAAAATAACCCAAATTTATAAATTTATAAATAATTTATTACAAAAATTCAGTCTATCTGCCTATAGATCGAGAAACCCGAAATCTAACTCATCATTCCCGTTCGGAGGGTCCTGAGGCTGAGGCGGCGGCTGGTCAGGCTGAGGAGGCTGCTGCTGAGGCTGGGGCCACTGAGGGTGGGGCCACTGAGGTAATGGTATAGGCGTAGGCATAGGCGGAAACGGCTGTCCGGCCGCATGTGCAGCGATGTAGGCAGCCATCCACTGTCCCATAGCCGCCTGGTTGGCATTGGTGACTTCATTCACCCGCTCCATATGCGCAACCGTGGAAGCCACATATGATTCCGCCATCGCCGCCATCTCCCTCGCTCTTTGGGCTTCCAGCTCAGACTCCCTCGCTCTTTGGGCTTCCAGCTCAGACTGTAGACTTGCGAACTGATCCTGTAGCCGAGTGGTCTGGTTGTTGCTGCTTGAGGCTCCGGCGGCTCCCGCGGCTCCCTTGCGCTGAAATCCTGGAGTCGTCTTCAGGATCCCCTTTCCAGCGTCTCCCATACCCCGGCAGTAGTAGGTGTTGGAACGCTGCGTGAAAGCAGTGGCCATAATTCGCGCCCCAACGGTAGGATCTGAAGTGTCAATCCTGGACATGGTCTCTGACATGTTATCCTCTGCCGTGCCCGGAAATGTGTCGTTCACCATGTCTCTCATAATATAATTGGATATATTATAAAAATATATTAATATACATTTAATAAAATGTAATTAAAATTAAAAATTAGAAAATATAATTAAACTTACAAGATCCTCCTCAGAATGAGGATATGCCCTCTGAAAGGTCCCCACATAGGGGTTCTCCTCTGGCCGCTCTCGCCGCACGTCGTCCATGATGGCCGAAAACGGCCTCGAACCGGCACGATGGTTGGTTGTGTTCTGTTGCCGGTTCTCAGCGTTCACCCGGGCGAGGTTCTTCAAAAAAAAATTATCGTTAGTAAATATTTAAAAAATACAATTATAATTAATTCACTAATTAAATATTCAAATTTGTTTACAAATTACCTGTTTGTGAGGGTCGTTGAACTGCGTGACAAGAAGCCACCGCCACTCGTACTCCCGATACTCGAACTCTTTCGGGGTACCCGAACGGTCACTCCCGTACTTCTTCCAGTGTTCCCGGAGGTCGTGCTTCCACTCCTTGAACCTACATGTACAAAAAAAATATTAAATATATTATTAAAAAAATAAAATTTAATAAATTATTCAATAAAGGTACCTCTCCCTATGGGCCTTTTCCGCCCAGTCACGTCCCTCCTCGGGAACCACAAACCATTGCTGCATTACCACTTGTTAGTATTTTTTTCGATAATTAAATAATTTATTAGTTAAAAAAATAGTAATTGATCGAGTAAACTCACCGACATCGACTGATGGAGCATCTCCTTCACTCCATCAGGAACCTGGCTCCAGACTCCCCACAACATTGGGAGTCTGGAGCGGATGGTGCCTCCCGCGGCGCGCGTGTACCAGTTTCCCAACGCGGCGTCCACCGGTTTCCCGTTGGAAAACGGGATGGCGATCCGTCCAGCGGACTCGACCGCCCTATCGAGTCCCTTGTTGCTGACGGTGCCTCTCCTGTTCCGCCTTCTCGTTCCGGCGGCTGTGACATTGTGAATCAAATTTAATATTAATAATATATTTTTACATTAAAAAAATTAAAATCGACAAAAAAGTAATAATAATTTACCTGAGGATGAGGCTGAGCCGACGGATTCGTCTTCGTCCGCCTGCTCGGAGACCCTGACGGGATGAAGAGGCGTGGGAAACTCCCGGTAGATATAGGCCTCGTGCGGTGCCACATGCGGGAGCTGCTCCCGAATCGATCGACCCTCCTCATCGACGCGAGGTATCGCCGGTATCGTCGGAGGAAGGAAGAGGCCGGATGGCACCATAAGGACCCCGGATGACCCGCCACCACCGTCGGTCGGGGACGACTGTGTGGGGGCGTCTCTGCGGGATCGCGACCGGCGAAGTATGGGTGGATGACGAGCAGCCGTCGCTGCGGGACCCGACTGCCCAACAGAACCCGAGCCGCTCACGCCACCCGTAAGTGCCGCATGTCGGGCCGTCAACTGCCACGGAAACCCGATCGACGGTGATTCCGACGGGTTGTTTGAAGTACCGTCCGAGCCGTCTTGGCTCCTCGCACCCGAACGTTGTCCAGAAGTTCTCCTCATGGCCATCCTGTTTAAAATAACCATAAATTTATTAAAAATATTTTACCGTCTTATAATTAAGTTCACAAAAAATAACCATAAATTTTTAAAAATTTTATTAACAATAATAACACTCTTCGAAATTAATAGTTATTAAAGGATTTATTTTTTTTTATTCACATAACAAATTATTTACATTAATTCGCAATTATTACATTACAAAAATTAAACTCAACAATATTTACATTCTTACTCAAAAATAATCCATTATTTTTTACAAAATGCCCACAATATATTTACAATTATAATTTATATTATTTAATTATTTAATCAAAAATTATTTAATCATTTACAATATATTTACAAATTATTTCCACAAATCCTAAACCCTAAACCCTAAACCCTAAAACGTAAACCCTAATATTTTACAATTATTATTTACATCACAATTTACCATAATTTACATCACAATTTACAATTATCACAATCACAACAACAACAATTTACAATTTACAATTATCACAACAACAACAATTTACATTAATTATCACAACAACAATAATTAAAACCAATTTAGGGTTTTAGGGTTATACCTTAAATTGTGGGTCGGCGTCGGGGTCGGGGTCGGGGTTCCGAATTGGGGTCCGGGTCGGGGTCGGAGAGAGGGAGAGAGAGAGGGCAGAGGCAGAGAGAGGATTTTCGGAGAGAGAGGGCTTGGCGGCTGAAGAAATAGTTAGGGTTCCGAATTTTTGCCTTTTATAGTGGCGTTCTTGGGCGACGATTTTGTAAAAATCGTCGCCCGCTTTTTTTAAAAATCGTCGGCCAAGATTATCTTGGCCGACGAATTCAAAAATCGTCGCCCTGTTTTTTGAAAATCGTCGGCCAAGATAGTCTACTTAGGCGACGATGTTCTTCACTATAAATCTCGTCGCCCAAGATGAAGAAAATCGTCGGCCAAGAGTCTACTTGGCTGACGATTTTCTTGACTATAAATATCGTCGCCCAAGATAGTCTACTTGGGCGACAATGTTCTTCACTATAAATCTCGTCGCCTAAGATGAAGAAAATCGTCGGCCAAGATTTCTATCATAAAATTCAGAATATCGTGATTTTGGTGATCGGAGAAGAGGAACTGAAAACTCACCGTCAGATATGACCAGCATAACCAATTACGTGGGTGGGAAAAAATTCAGCTCCATCTGACAAAGATAAGTGCTCGATCCGTCCGGTCAATCGGCGCGGTCAAACCCCTAAACAAACGGAAATGGCGATTCGACCCTCCAAATCACGTAATCTTGCCGGACCTTCAACTGAGAATAGTTTCCGATCGACAAGAAGCTTACGGGGCTATAAAAATTTGGTAAAAAATAAATACCCGGGATAGGGCTACCACTAGGTAGAAATAAGAGAAATTCGTTGATTTTTATAACCAGCACAGAAATTTTACCGGATTATCTTCATTTTTCACGGGTTGACGTATTTCACTGTTCCGGTCATATCTTATTTCACGATTTTTTTGCGTTTGAGGCATCTACGTATACGTTGTCTTCAAAACGACACTTAAACTCAACACTTGTATAAAAAAGTTATACAACATTAGTACATATAACGTGAGTTTGGTGATCGGAGAAGAGGAACTGAAAACCCACCGTCAGATATGACCAGCATAACCAATTACGTGGGTGGGAAAAAATTCAGCTCCATCTGACAAAGATAAGGGCTCGATCCGTCCGGTCAATCGGTGCGGTCAAACCCCTAAACAAACGGAAACGGCGATTCGACCCTCCAAATCACGTTATCTTGCCGAACCTTCAACTGAGAATAGTTTCCGATCGACAAGAAGCTTACGGGGCTATAAAAATTTGGTAAAAAATAAATACCCGGGATAGGGCTACCACTAGGTAGAAATAAGAGAAATTCGTTGATTTTTATAACCAGCACAGAAATTTTACCAGATTATCTTCATTTTTCACGGGTTGACGTATTTCACCGTTCCGGTCATATCTTATTTCACGACTTTTTTGCGTTTGAGGCATCTACGTATACGTTGTCTTCAAAACGACACTTAAACTCAACACTTATATAAAAAAGTTATACAACATTAGTACATATAACGTGAGTTTGGTGATCGGAGAAGAGGAACTGAAAACCCACCGTCAGATATGACCAGCATAACCAATTACGTGGGTGGGAAGAAAGTCAGCTCCATCTGACAAAGATAAGGGCTCGATCCGTCCGGTCAATCGGCGCGGTCAAACCCCTAAACAAACGGAAACGGCGATTCGACCCTCCAAATCACGTAATCTTGCCGGACCTTCAACTGAGAATAGTTTCCGATCGACAAGAAGCTTACGGGGATATAAAAATTTGGTAAAAAATAAATACCCGGGATAGGGCTACCACGAGGTAGAAATAAGAGAAATTCATTGATTTTTATAACCAGCACAGAAATTTTACCGGATTATCTTCATTTTTCACGGGTTGACGTATTTCACCATTCCGGTCATATCTTATTTCACGACTTTTTTGCGTTTGAGGCATCTACGTATACGTTGTCTTCAAAACGACACTTAAACTCAACACTTGTATAAAAAAGTTATACAACATTAGTACATATAACGTGAGTTTGGTGATCGGAGAAGAGGAACTGAAAACCCACCATCAGATATGACCAGCATAACGAATTACGTGGGTGGGAAAAAATTCAGCTTCATCTGACAAAGATAAGGGCTCGATCCGTCCGGTCAATCGGGGCGGTCAAACCCCTAAACAAACGGAAACGGCGATTCGACCCTCCAAATCACGTAATCTTGCCGGACCTTCAACTGAGAATAATTTCCGATCGACAAGAATTTTACGGGACCCTAAAAGTTTGGTAAAAAATAAATACCCGGGATATTTATTTTAATTATTCAAAAGAAATTTAAATGTGTTTTATTTTTTTTTAATTATTCGGATTATATTGGCCGACGAAAACAGGGTTTTTCGTCGGCAAAGATAATACTTGGGCGACGATTTTTATTCAATTCGTCGTCCAAGATAAAAAATAAAAAGAAATTTAAATGTGTTTTATTTTTTTTTAATTATTCGGATTATATTGGCCGACGAAAACAGGGTTATTCGTCGGCCAAGATAGTACTTGGGCGACGATATATGTTAAATTCGTCGCCCAAGAGTAAAATTAAAAATCATTTACAATGAAATTTACATGTGCTTTATTTATTTTAGTACAAACATATTCTTTTAGTACAAACATATTCTTTTAAGGGGTTTGGACAACAATTTGACCGCATATCTTTATATGAATTTGGACAACAATTACAAAGCTAAGGATCAATTATAACTAAGCTAATTAAGGCTCGTAATCTGAGTCATCCGATGAGTCTTCTTCGGTATCGGAATTAATATCTGGTAATCTATGCCTTAATTCGTCGTCAGAGTCGTCGTTTGTTTCTTCATTTGGATCAACATCAATAAAGGTTGAATCTTCGTCACGAATTCTGAGCACTCGACCATGTTTAACATTATTATCGCGAACAGTAGCTACATCATGAATACCTACTGCGTTCGGCTCCTGATACGCATCAGCCTCTGGCCTTGGAATGGTCACTCCAAGTGTAGCCGCCCGGTAAATGTTTCGAGGATGCACAATGTTCGCTATTTTCCACGCGTCACCCTTGGCAAGGTCATCAAGATAAAACACTTGTTTTACCGTTGTCGCAAAAACAAACGGGTCATCTTCGTAGGCGCTTGTAGCAGTGTTGACCGATAAATTGCCGTACTGATCCATCTTCATGCTCTGTGCGCCTGTATCAAACCATCTACACTTGAACAGATGCACTTTCATGCCTTCCGCATAGACCAGTTCGACCACTGAATGGAGAACACCGTAATAGTCAAGGCCATGACCTTTCGCCATCACCCCAGAATTCTGTGTTCTTCGTCTGTTGTCTCTCTCTTTAGATACAAATTTGACGCCATTCACTGTGCAAGTGGGATAAACTCTAGCCCGTTGCAGTTGCATCGCAAGAAGTAATAGTTCGTGCGACCAGTTTGGATTATCATCAGATTTAATCATGTCCATCTGTAACGGATATTACACTGTAAATATCCGAAAATTTATGCAATAGAAAATAATTAGATATATATATATATATATATATATATATATATATATATATATATATATAACAGGGAAGATTAAATTACGTACCCAGGTGCGAAAATAATTTGCGAACGTCATGTTGTGGTACTCGAGATCACCATCAACTTCCGGAAAAGATAGGTGCAACTCTTTCCAATATTTAACTTCTTCACAATTGATTAGTACCCACCAGTGCGCTATGGCTATCTCTTCATCCGACAATGCATACTCGGCGGACAGTCGTGCTCCACCAACTTCGACATCACTGGAAACTATAGAGAGATTGAACCGCGGCGCATGTTCCTCCATGGCTTGCGGAGCTCCCAACGACGCTCCTAAATACAACTTCATGTAGGTGACGCATTCATGCGCAATATATGCTTCAGCTATACACCCTTCAGGCGCAGATTTATTAGTGACATAATCTTTGTACTCACCAAGTTGCCTGTAAATATAAGATTGCAAACTATACGTTATGGTTATTGAACATGTACGTACATATATGTATTCTGGAGATGTAAGTGAATAAAACATACCTTTCCATGGGATACATCCAAGTGAAGTGTACTGGACCGGTAAGCAACAATTGCTGGGGAAGATGGATCATCAGGTGAGGCATGATATCGAAAAAATTTGGCGGAAAGATCCTCTCGAATTTACACATGATGTATATGATGTCTGCCTGCATTTCCCGGAGATCGGATTTTCTCACTTCCCTTGTGCATAACTTCATGAAGAATCTTGACAGCGCTACTAACGGCTCCACAACCTGGCCAACCACACATCACAAATTTAATATAAAATCCAACAACGGCAGGTTAACCGTAATTTTAACCACAAATTTACCTGACGGTGAAGGAACGGTCGAATGAAAACAGGGAAGAGACGTTGTAGCAGAATATGACAGTCATGACTCTTCAAGCCGTATATCTTATTCTCCCGCAAGTTCACACACCGGGCTATATTTCCTGCAACGCCTGAGGGATACGTCACACAACTCATCCACCTTAAGATCTGGGTCTTCTGATCAGGCTTCACGGTGTAAGGAGCCCAAGACATCTTTTTCTTCCCCTCTTTCAGCCAAAGATGTTTTCTGATTCCCATTTTCTTAAGATCAACGCGTGCCTTAGGACCGTCTTTCGTCTTCCCCTCCAAGTTGAGCACTGTACCTACCACACTGTCGCAGACATTCTTCTCTATGTGCATCACATCTAGGTAGTGCCTGATCAACAGCGTACTCCAGTATGGGAGTTCCCAAAATATGCTCTTATGTGTCCAGAATTTGTACCTGTCTGGTCTTTCAGGTATTCTGGCAACAATATCGGGATGATTGCTGAGCTGCCCAAAATCATACTCATCCAGCACTGCTAAAATCTCTTCCCCCGACCATCTATGCGGCTCCACACCTCTCTCTTCGGTCCCATCAAATGCCCCGGTATCTATCCGCCAGGGGTGATCATGTGGTAGGTAAGCACGGTGACCCATCCGGACTATCTTGTTGCAATGATTGCTGCACCCCTGGGAGCTAAGACACTCAGGACAAGCCTTGTATCCCCTAACAACGTTGCCAGACAACATCCCACGTGCAGGAAAATCACTGATGGTACCAACAATCATGGCATGCATCTGGAACATCTCATTTTTGTGGGAGTCATAAGTGGGATGACCAACCTCCCAAAGCAATTTACACTCTTCAATCAGCGGTCTCATATACACATCGAGACACTTCCCTGGATAACAACAACAACAACAACCACAACAAATTCAGATAACGGCTATATATGACCAACAATATAGAACAAAAACAATAAATGGAGAAAAAATTGAACCAACAGCAATATATACAATATGAAGGGAAAGTAGATACCTGGATAACCGGGCCCCGGAATCAACAAGGTCAACATGTTGTATTCCTTCTTCATGCACATCCATGGAGGAAGGTTGTAAGGCACCAAAATGACCGGCCATATACTGTACGAAAGACTCATGGTCCCAAAAGGGTTGAACCCGTCGGATGACAGCCCGAGCCTCACATTCCTCACCTTTGAAGCAAAATGAGGAAACTCTCTGTCTATATGCTTCCACGCCTCCCCGTCAGCAGGGTGTACCATGAGGTCTTCGTCATGCACCTCCCTCACAGCGTGCCATCTCATAGCTTCGGCCGTCTTTGAAGACATGTACAACCGCTCCAGCCTATCCCTCAATGGGAAATAACGAAGTACCTTAACAGGTTTCCTATTACCTGCGGGAGTCCGCTTATACCTGTCGGTCCCACATACCGGACAACGATGAAGGCCTTCAAGGTCATTACCGTCTGCATCTTTACCCCAGAATAGAACGCAGTCATATCTGCATGCATGGATCTTGATGTAGGAAAGCCCGAGATCTCTCAAGATACGACGGACCTTATGATGCGTGGTGGGATGACGATGACCGTCGGGCAGGAGCGAAGCAGCGTACTGTAGATACCTATCAACAGCCGTCACGGTCGATTTTGTGTCAACCTTGATATGCATCACCTCCATCACACACTGAAGAACGGTCTTCTCATGACCTGGGCACAGAGGGGTCTGTTGGAAAGCAATAAGTCTGTTGTACTTGGCTATACCGGCATTGTTGACACCTCTAGGGATGGCCTGCATCGGCGCCTGCGGAATGTCCTGTCGTTCAGGGCATACACCGCTGTCATGAGGAAACATGTCGTTGATGAAGGCCGTTGTTGGATCGTTGGATGTACTGCCCGTTTGATAAAACTGTCCATGATCATGCGGGCGTGATGAGGTTTCACCGTGATATATCCAACATGTGTAACGTTCCCAGAATCCGTTACTCTTCAGGTGGTCCCATACTGTATCAAACGGAAATCGATGCATATCACTGCGACACTTACACATCTTGCACGGGCAATAGAACATGCCACTCCCGTCAGCATTGGCCAGCGCATATTGCATAAAATCCAAAACTCCTTCAGCATATTTTCTGTGATATCTTGGAAGAGAAACCCAACTCTTATCCATATCCTGAAAATAGCACATATATAAATCAATATTTAATGAACATATCTTTTATATATATATATATATATATTAATGTAATACAACATACTAATTATTAATTATATATATCTAGTTCGAGCGGATTCCGTGGTTTCAGAAGGCAAGTGTCAATGTCACGGAGGGCGAACCCCCTACAGGAACCAGGCAGGACTCGTTTGTGATCACGGAGGCGAACCCCTATCGACCCCTTCACCGAGAAGAGTGGTCAATTTGTGATATTGAGATCCAGTTAAACAAACCTGTGAACCATATCTATGACAGAACGGCCCCTTACTCAGCTTGGAACAAACTTTATGCATATATATATCATTAATTCAACTCAAATAAAACTGAAAATCAATATATACATATGCATATATATATGTGCATATATATGCATATGTACGTACTTGGGAGTAGCTCCACAAACTATGTATGGACAGGTTTCCACAACACCGAACGATTTGAAGAACTAGAGAAATTTATGTTTCAAATTTTCAAAGTTTTCATTCTTCTATCCTGGACTTCCAATATATAGAAGAATCTTGGGCGACGAAATATTTGATTTTCGTCGCCTAAGAATTAAAACATCTTGGGCGACGAAATATTTGAGTTTCGTCGCCTAAGGATAAAAAACTTAGGCGACGATATTTATATCTTAGGCGACGAAATATTATTTCGTCGCCCTAGTTTATATTTTGGCCGACGAAATTTATTTTTAGGCGACGATTTTTTTTTTCGTCACCTAAGAGTAAACTTAGGCGACGATTTTTTTTCCTTAGGCGAAGAAAAAAAAAATCGTCGCCTAAGTGCCCTATTAGGCGACGAAAAAAAAAATCGTCGCCCGGTTTTTTTTTTTTCGTCGCCCAAGAACCATTTTTTGGTAGTGATAGGTATGGCTCAAGGAGTTTGTGACTTGTTATGGTTAAGAAGTTTATTAAAAAGTTTGGGTTTCAAGCAGGAATGGTCAATGCCTCTTCACTGTGACAATACTGCTACGGTTGAAATTGCACATAATCATGTTCAGCATAATCGGACAAAGCATGTAGAAATTGACATGCACTTCATCAAGGAAAGACTAGATACTCGCATAATCTCGTTCCCATTTGTTCTTTCGGAGGAGCAGCAAGCTGACATCCTTACCAAAACTGTGTCGTCCAGGGCGTTCAGTGACTTACTTGATAAGTTGGGCATTCAAGATTTGTATGCGCCAACTTGAGAAAGAGTGTTAATGCGAGTCTCAATCATAGTATATTAGGAAGATGTATATTCTGTAATCAACTAGGATTATGTAAATCTTTCGGTGTAATTAGTTTCCTTGTAGGGTTAGAACTGTGCTTGTATATATACCCGACTTGGGATTTGTTCAATATATTAGAAAATTCCCAATATTTTATGTTCTGTTTGACTATTTTATCTTTTGAGGGAATCTAGCTGCTATATATCCAATCACTTTGCTAGCTATCTGCTGCTAATTTTACTAATTTAGTACTAATTTTAAACATATGTAATGTAATTTAATGTGTGCCCAAATGAACATATCTTAGCTAAAGTCATAATAAAACTTAGAATAATTTTTGTAAATTTTTTAGATTATTTTACCCTCACTTCTTAAACATGCATAAGAGAGAAAGTGAAAGAGAGAAGACTTTGCCGAAACTCTGGTCACTGAGCTCCAATCATCGGCCGCCAGATTCTAGTCATCGGTCGGAATTTAATCAGACTCTCGTCGGAACCTAGCTGACCCTTGTCGAAGGTTTTATTGGAGTTTAGGCCTTGTTTGGTACAACTTCTTTTTTGAAGAAAAAAAAATCTGTTTCTATTTGAACTTTTAAATTTAATAGTGTTTGGTAAATTAACGAATAGCTCGTAGGTTTTTTTGAAAATCACATATCACTGGCAGCAGCTTTTAGAAGCAATCTTGAAATAGCTTTTAGAAGTTGTTGTCATTAAAAACACTAGAAATTCATATAGTTTCTCTTAGCAGCACTTTTAAAACTAATATTTACTAAACACATGATGTGCTCATATTATCTTATATTTCTAAGCCTCTTATGCTTGAGATTTGTGATTAGTTCTCTTTTTTATGACTTATTTATGTTAATTTAGTGTTTTTATAGGTTTGTGTTATAGATAGAAGAAAAAGAGCTAAAATGCACGAATGAGGATTGAAAGACGACTGCAATCCCACGTGTCAGCATCTGTCTATGCAGAACAGCCAACTTCACCGACTTACTGGGAATTACTTGGATCTAATCAGACCATGAGCTTTATACCATTGAAAAGCAACAGAAGTCTACTTTTTGTAGAATTTTACAGATCTTGATTTCGATACTTCTAGACTGAGGCATGATCGTTTGAGTGAAGATAGGTCAGATCAGAAAATCTGCTTGGATTTACAAGCATTTGTGGAGAACACAAGTTCCATGGCATAAGATCATCAACCCTAAAGCTTCAAGGACAATAATGCAGATGAGGATTCAAGGGGAGTACATGTATTCCTAGTTATATAAGAGATATCTCAAGGTTTTCCCATTCCATATCAAGAAAGAAGTTTGAATCCAAGTTCTACAAGGAAACTTGAAGTTAAAGATGAGTAGGAAACTTTCTATTTAAGGGAGCACCAATTTTACATGAAAGGGAGGTCTCGAAAGCCTGTTGTAGACACCTAAAGGAGTAGAGACCATCCATCCATCTATCCACCTTGCCTTCATCCCCTTTCCATCTATTTTATGTTTTATTTAGTTATGTTCTTTTGTTAAACCTTTTCTAGGGTTAGGATGATGCTCTAGCATCATTGTTTATGTTTTTGATGATTGATTAATAGATTTATAGTTTCTTTATGATGAATTCTTAGTCACTATTTTAATTGATGCTATATATTTGAGTTCTTTAATTGATCATCTTAGGGCTTTGCATCTAGTAAATTAGAAGATGAATTTAAGGCACTACCAGAACAAGCACTTTAGCCGACGAAATTTCCTGTTAAAAAAATTCGTCGACTAAGACTTTAGCCGACGAGCCTTCGTCGGCTATAGTGTCGTCGGGAAAAGGCCGTCTGTGATGACTTTAGCCGACGAAATTTTTTTTTTCGTCGGCTATAGTCCCACTTTAGCCGACGAAAAAAATGTCGTCGGCAATAGTCCCAGACTTTAGCCGACGAAGTATTCGTCGGCTAAAGTGCTTAATAAATAATAAAAATAACTAAAGCCGACGAAATATAAAATATTTCGTCGGCTAAACCTTATAAAAAAAATTAAAAAATTACTATAGCCGACGAAATATTAGGTTATTCGTCAGCTAAACAATATAAAAAAATTAAAAAATTACTATAGCCGACGAAACATGAGGTTATTCGTCGGCTAAACAATATAAAAAAATTAAAAAATACTATAGCCGACGAAACATTAGGTTATTCGTCGGCTAAACCTTATTTAAAAAAAATTAAAAAACACTATAGCCGACGAATATAGTGTTTGAATATCGTCGGCTAAAGTTTCTATTTGTAATTTTTTATAGGGCTCGGCAGGGCTCGGCAGGGGCTCGGCAGGGGCTCGGCAGGGGGCTCGGCAGGGCTCGGCAGGGAGCTCGGCAGGGCTCGGCAGGGAGCTCGGCAGGGCTCGGCAGGGTCTCGGCAGGGGGCTCAACAGGGGCTCGGCAGGGGGCGCTCGGCAGGGGGCTCGACAGGGGGCTAAACTCTTCCTGTCATCTTTGCCTATATAAAGAACTTTAGCCAACGAAATTCTTTATTTTCGTCGGCTAAACTCTTTTGAAAATTTTGGTTGACCGCCAAAAAATTTTGGTTTAAAATTTTGAAATTTTTCGACTTTAGCCGACGACTCTTCATATATTTTCGTCGGCTAAAGTCCTTTGAAAATTTTGGTTGACCGCCAAAAAATTTAGGGTTTAGCCGACGAATACGTTAGAGTATTCGTCGGCTATAGTATGTAATTAAAAAATTTAAAAATAACTATAGCCGAAGAAATATTAGGTTATTCGTCGGCTATAGTATGTAATTAAAAAATTAAAAAATAACTATAACCGACGACTTTTCATATATTTTCGTCGGCTAAAGTCTATAAATTCACGAAAACACTCATATCTCCCCCTATATTACGTAGTTTGGTCAAATCTTCCACACGAAAAACTCTCACGTAGATTAGACGCAACCACCTATATAAAATATTTGAAACATTTACCTTCCGACGATAGGGCTCCCCATAAGAAATAATAACGGTAAATAGGGTTGACCGCTACTATCGGCTCCGAGACTTTACCCGATTTACGTGATTTTTGAACCATAGCCGTATTTCACCATTCTGAACACATCTTATTTCACGAGATTTTTAATAATTTTACTTCCTATGTAGAGTTGGTTCACAAAGTTGTATAACCTATTAAACAAGTTATACAACATTAGTAGACACGTTGTGATTCCGATGACTAAAATTCACAAACAAAAATTTGACCGTCAGATATGATCATTATGACGAAATATGTCTATGGTAGAAAATTCAACTGGATCCGACAACGTTAAGGGCTCGATCGAAACGGTCAACCATAATCCATCGTCACTTATCACACGAAAATGCTCATATCTCCCTCTATATTACGTAGTTTGGTCAAACCTTCCACACAAAAAAACTCTCACGTAGATGAGACGCAACTTTACATATAAAAATTTTGAGACATTTACCTTCCGACGATAGGGCTCCCCATAAACCCGAATAACGGAAAATAGTAAACACGTTGTGATTCCGATGACTAAAATTCACAAACCAAAATTCGACCGTCAGATATGATCATTATGATGAAATATGTCTATGATAAAAAATACAACTAGATTCGACAAAGTTAAGGGCTCGATCGAAACGGTCAACTCTAATTGAAAAATAAGAAAACTGCATTTTGAAGCCCTAAACGGACTCGGATGGCCAAAAAAGCCTATACGTCATGGCATAGCGATGAGATTGACTCGTAGCGCCGTTACGCTTTCGGAAAGGTATCACAATAGTCAATCAGACACCAAACGCCAAATCTGCAGCATAGTGAATAATAAGGGTAAGTCAACTATCGGCACCGAGAATTTACCGAAATACTGTCATTTTTCAATCGTAGACGTATTTCACCATTCTGGTCGTATCTTATTTCATGACTTTTTTGCGTTTGAAGGTTCTACGTATAGTTTTTTTTTTTTCCAGATGAGTTGTTGTCTACATCTGTAAATATAAGACACTTTAGCCGACGAAATTATATTTTTCGTCGGCTAAAATTTTAAAAATTTCGTCGGCTAAACTTTTGAAAATTTCGTCGGCTAAAGTTCACAGACTATAGCCGACGAGAAAAATTATTCAGCCAACGAAATATTAATTTCGTCGGCTAAAGTATACCATAGCCAACGAAGATTTTGGTTTAGCCGACGAAGGAAAATTTCGTCGGCTAAAATGGACTTCAGCCGATGAAAAAAAAATTCGTCGGCCTGATTTTTTTTTTCGTCGGCTAAAGCCTTTCTTCTAGTAGTGAGACGTACCTGCGATATAATTCATATTAGCTTCTTGTGATTAAGAGTTGTGAATTACATTATTATCATAACTGAAGTAATGGTTTACATGATTCTCTTGTTTTCTAAAATGTAACGAATTTTACATGTTAAATTTATGTTGTAACTAGATAGACTGCATGTTAGGATATACGACCTCTGCCGTACCTGGAGAGAATCATACAGTACTTAAGGAAAACTATGGTCTATGTACCGTACCTGGACTTAGATACGAGAATTATCATCTAGAGAAACGAAAGTGTCTGTTAGTTGCATCAAAACATGAATATGATTGTTAGTGGTTGATTCTGACACCATAATTTCATTCATCATTTTTTTTATACTTATTTTCTTGTTTGGTTCTTTAAATTATTATCATGATCTTGAATTTTAGTGTAGTTAGTTTAGGTATTTCATAATTTGAATTGAATTAATATCCTCGTGGGAACAATAACTCATTTTCTTACATTCACTATACTACATCCACCCTGTATACTTACAGGAATTCCACAAAGTTTTTGGCGCTGTTGCCGGGGATTATTTAGTTTAATTTAAATTTTGGATCCCTATTCTAATTCTAGTTTTTTCAGTGTGATTTGGTTTTAGAATTTCGTGTCTTTTGGTGTCAAAAGTGTGTTTAAGAAATCAGTATAGTTTTTCTGTTTCTTGTGTACGTGTTCTGCAACTATTTTAAAACGCTTATTACAAATTGATAATTTCATATTTTTGTAGGAGTGTTATACATCACTGGTAAGCTACATGAGTCTAGTTTCCAACGCACCAACTGGATCATCATTCGGAGTTTTGAGCTAAGAGATATTTGCGAAATACCAAACAATGCTTAATTTGCAAGGAAGTCAGTTTTGACTGTAAAATTCGTGTGGCGATAACTTTTAGCAGAAGTGTCCGTTTTTGGCTTGTAATATGTCGATTTTGAGTGGAATGAACAGATCTACAAAACTCATTGCTAAACCAATAAGCCTTGAAAAATTTCGACCGAATTCAGTCGTCTGCACTATCCTATTCGAGGATCAAATTGTTCCGACAACTTTGGCGATTTTTTCAACAACATTGGCTTTGTGCAATTCTTGAATGAATCCCAGGGAACTCTAAACTCTTCTCTTTATTTTCGTGCTATTATTTTCACATCTCTCTTCCATGCTTTTATGTGCATTACATGCTTTCATTCTTTTATCATTGAGGACAACGTTAGTTGAAGTGTGGGGGGTGAGACTTTGATTTTTCTTTTAATTAGGTTGTTAGTTTTGTGTGTTCATTATAAAACTTCAAAAAAAAAAAAGAAATTTGTTTTTTTTGTGATAATAATGTGTGTTTTTATTTTTGTTTTTTCTTGAGTCTTAGGATGCCTTTCAACAACTATGCATGTTTGGGATTGTTCTATATCTCTGAAATCATGATATTAAAAATGATCATGCTATTGAGACTTGTTTGATATTATTCTTTGGTTAAATAAGATATATTTATGTGGCATATAATGTGTAGTGGATATGGCCTTGCTAACATGGTACAAAATATGAGCATGTTAGGATGAGTTTTGTTTCAAAAATTACCCTTGTGAGAATTTGAGCCTGTGTGTGTCTTTCTTTGTGAGTGTGATGAAAAGTTATTCTTATCTTCTTGGCTTGAATTTTTGATCTCATGTATTTCATTCTCCATTCTATTGATTACTTGCCATAGATTTTAATGGACTAGAGAGTTATACTAGAACTCACTTTTGTGCTATTCGAAACTTCTAGTCAATACATGTTTTGATTTGGGAAGGGATTAAAAGGACTTAGGATTTTCACTATTACCAAATTGTCATGTGTCCCTAAATGTACACCCCTTAGATAACCCCTTTGAGCTTATACGTTTAGCCTTTTTTTTTAATCACCCATATAATCATTTCCCTTGAGCTGTAGTATAGTTGAATCCTTACCCTTTGTTCTAAGATCTAGTAGAGCTATACCTTGGTGATTTGTACTTGTTCAAAACGAGATGATGAAAAGCAAGTGTGGGGGTGGGATAGACTTGTCCATGAAAAAAAGAAAAAAGAAGAAGAAGTGTTGTTGCAGTGAAAAAAAAAGAAAAAGAAAGAAAAATAAAAGTAAATAATATACAAAGTGACGGCAAGAAAAAAAAACAAATGAAGTATTAGATTAAGTCCCCCATTGTGATTGAGGAGTTTGTTTTAAATTGACGACCCAACAATGTTATATATGGTCTTTGTCCTTTTTCATGAGTGTTCTATGGTATTTTTATGGCTCTACTAGGTTTTTAGGATGCTTTGTATTTCCATATATTTTTGTTCTTTAAACCCTTGCCATGGCCCGATTATAACCTTAATAAAGTCTTTTTATGATCCTTAAGATAAGCAACCTTTGATCTGTGGCGATGTGTTACGAGAGTGAGCATATGATTTTGGGTCCATTTGTGCGAGTAATTGATATCATTCATGAGATCTTTCTTTTTACACAAAGTGTTTTTTTTTCTTAATATGTGAGCTATTTCTTTGTCTTTGTATATCATCTCTCACATATGTATATGAGTGAATAAGCTGTTAAGCATGAGCCTTGATTCTGAGAGAAAAAAGAGTGCATCTCTTGTGAGGTTAATTCAATACTTGTTTGAAACATGCTAAGCTCCACTCAATCACCATTGTTGCCCCAAAGTCCTACATGTGATGTGTTAGATATATGTTTTATTTAACTCTCAAATGATTTGTGACTAAGTCTTGGCGATGCTATTCTTTTGTACATGAAAGTAAGAGATTTTTGAAGACTATCGTTGAAAGGTTTAGTGTGCTTAGTGTTCTTAGTGTGTTCTTCTTTGTCATGTGTGTTTGTGTTTTTAGTCGTTCATAGTTTTGCTCGAGGACTAGCAAAGTCTAAGTGTGGGGGTATTTGATGTGCTCATATTATCTTATATTTCTAAGCCTCTTATGCTTGAGATTTGTGATAGTTCTCTTCTTTTACGTTAATTTAGTGTTTTTGTAAGTTTGTGTCATAGAGAGAAGAAAAGGAGCTAAAATGCGTAATTAAGGATTGAAAAACGATTGCAATCCCACGTGTCAGAATCTGCCTCTGTAGAACAGCTAACTTCGCCGACTTACTGGGAATTACTCGGATCGAATCAGACCACGAACTTTATACCATTGAAAAGTTACGGAAGTCTATTTTATGTAGAATTTTACGGATCTTGATTTCGACACTTCTAAACTGAGTTATTATCGTTTGAGTGAAGATAGTTCAGATAAAAAAATCTACTCGGATTTACAAGCATTTATGGAGAACTCAAGTTCCATGGCACAAAGCTTCAAGGACAATAATGCAGAAGAGGATTCAAGGAGTATATGTATTCCTAGTTCTACAAGAGATATCTCAAGGTTTTCCCATTCCATATCAAGAAAGGAGTCTGAATCCAAGTTCTATAAGAAAACTTGAAGTCAAAGATGAGCAGGAAACTTCTTTATTTAAGGCTAGGGAGCACGAATTC
Source organism: Fragaria x ananassa (assembly GCA_034370585.1). NCBI lineage: Eukaryota > Viridiplantae > Streptophyta > Magnoliopsida > Rosales > Rosaceae > Fragaria > Fragaria x ananassa. Next base: position 20,404,492 of record CP139752.1, read on the forward strand.
CACATGAAAGGAGGTCTCAAAAGCATGTTGTAGACTCCTAAAGGAGCAGAGACCATCCATCCATCCATGCACCCTTCTTTCATCCCCTTTCCATCTATTTTATGTTTTATTTAGTTATGTTCTTTTGTTAAACCTTTTCTAGGGTTAGGATGATGCTCTAGCATGATTGTTTATGTTTTTGATGAGTGATTAATAGATTTATAATTTCTTTATGATGAATTCTTAGTCATTATTTTAATTGATGCTATATGTTTGAGTTCTTTAATTGATCACCTTAGGGCTTTGCATCTAGTAAATTTGAAGATGAATTTGAGGTGTACTTGGAATATAATTCATATTAGCTTCTTGTGATTAAGAGTTGTGAATTATATTATTGTCGTAATTAAAGTAATCATCTGTATGATTCTTTTGTTTTCTAGAACGTAATGAGTTTTACATGTTAAATTTATGCAGTAACTAGATAGACTGCATGCTAGGATGTACGACTTTTGCCGCACCTGGAGAGAATCATACACTTACGGAAAACTATGGTCTAAGTGCCGTATCTAGACTTAGATACGGGAATTGTCATCTAGAGAAACGAAAGAGTCTGTTAGTTGCATCAAAACATGAATAAAATTGTTAGTGGTTGATTCTGACACCATAGATTCATTCATCATTGTTTTTTTTACTTATTTTCTTGTTTGTTTGTTTCTTTAAAATGTTATCGTGGTCTTGTGTTTTAATTTAGTTAGTTTAGGTATTTCATAATTTGAATTGAACTAATATCCTTGTGGGAACGACAACCCCTTTTCTTACATTCACTATACTATACATCCACGCACCTTACATATTTGCAGGAATTCTATAAACACATAACTATTTTAATTCACAGCTGATTATTTTCGTAGTGCAGCAGCACAACAATATTTTCCTTTCAAAGGGGCATGAATACCAAACTAGCCCTTAGTAAGTTCATGCTTACTGACCCCCATATCGACCCCAACAACTCAGTTACTGACTTCTAATAACTCAGTTTTTTACGCTCAAACAAAACGTATTAATAAAGAAAGAGAAATCCTATATATAGTTTACACTACTTACAAAAGAGAATTCCAGTTGTGCCGGTTTAAACCTAAGAAGTAAATCAAGTATACTAATAATAAACCGGTAAACTTACAATTAAGCAAGACTCTAATCGAAATCTAATCTCCGTTCCTACAATAATATTATGTATCTTCTTGAGTTCTTGTAGAGTTGCGCTCTCAACTTCAAAAAATTAAGTCATGTTACATTGCCAAAAAACAAAAATTAAGTCATGTTCTTACTTCCAAGGAAACATATTGATAAAGGATCATAGCAGAGATGTAAAATGAAGTTAATTAAGATGTAAATTGAATTTAATTAACAGTGAATACAAAAGGCAGCCATAGACAAAATACTGAAATAGTGTACTTCCGGAGGTATAGTCTTTTCCATGGTACTATATAGCTGCTTTTATGAGATCATCAGCTACTAAAAGCATTACTTTTCTTTGGTAATACATGACATCAACAGTCCAAATGTAAGAGCTAGTACTGAAAATGGTAAATTAGAACTAACATACAATTTCTATTCATATAAATACAAATACATTAATTGGTGAACACTATAACACTACACACATTTATATCTCTTGATTAATTTACCTGAACTCTAATCTCAATACCTCATACCACACCATGCATGAGCGAGCTAGCTAGAGATCGATTCCAGACTTTTGAAACCTAGGTATGTAGAAGGTTCACCAACCAATTAGTAGTAGTACTAGCCTTATAAATGGGATTGAAATCAATAAGGTACTGATGAAGAATATATCATAGATCGGTAGATCATCATGGCTGAAATAGCTTCTGTCCACATTTGCATTTCCATGAGAGTAGATAATAGCGATCATCTCCATCATTATGAGATGATAAACTGTAAAATTTTGTCTTGTGATGAGATGGAATGACCAAAGTAGCAAAGCAAGGCCTGCAGTTCAAACACTTGTTCTCACACTGAGGAGGCCTTGAACCCAGAACCATTTTTCTTTGTTGCAGCAGATCAGTACTGCTCTCACTGTGAATCGAATGTTCGGAATCCACTGCCAAAGTTCAAAGGACAACACAATATGAAGCTACTATGCATAGAAATTGGGAGAATAAGAACAGCAACACACAGTAAGTTGAAGAAATGAAAACGAACAAACAGTAAAAGAACCCAATGCATTGAGGGCATTCAATATGACGAACCCAATTTGAGGAAACTAAAACAAATCGGTATTAGGAACTTTCATTGAGATTAGTTGAAAACACAAATCTGTATCTATGAACAGTTTTCTTTAAATGGCATGGTCCTTGTATAGTTGTAGGTAGCCTTTACCTGATCTGGAAAGTAGAATTGGGACGAAGAAGAAAAAGATGAAAGCCACAGTGAGGATTGCTATTTTGAGGCCATTTACTGGGTAGTTTCTGGTGGATGGAGCCATCAGTGACCAGAGACTCTGAAGATAACAACAGTGAGGAAACAAGAAGGCAGCAGAGAAGACTACAGGTGATGAAGCTATAGAAGCTAAGAAGGGATTGGGTGGTTGATAATGGAAAGCTGCTAGGTATATATATTATGGTGGCCAATGGTTCATAAATGCGCTGTTCCAATTCCAGGCTACAGTACTCTGCGAGGCCATGTCTTGTATGTACCAAAAACAGTCTCGTTTGGTTTGGAAGACGCATTAGTTGGACTTTAGGGAACTGTTGCACTGACACTGGGACACAAGGTTTTTAGTGAATGACTGAAGTGACTATTTGACGATCTTGGGATAAGCATTCGAGTACCAACTTAATTAACCCTCTATTTTTACCCTAGTTACTTACCTATACGTATAATTTATGTTTTGCTCTTTTTCTTCTTTTTCTTGCCAATGGAAGATGTAGAAAGAAGATAGAGAAATAGGGAAAGTGGGAAACTGCTTATAACTTCACATTCATGAATGTGCATCATACATTTTTTTTTTCTTTTCTTCATGGCCATTTCCATTACTTGATTTACTTCTTTCATATATTTGATGTAGCAATGAATTGCTACCAGCTAGGTACACCCTTCAATAGCAGGTAGAAATATTTATCCAAACAGTTCCTGGAATGCTGCTCGTCTTTTCTGTCTGGTTGTTGAGAAACTTACATAAGTGATGGGATCGGTCTATCTTATTTTACCATTTTTAGGTCAAAGAAACAGCACGAGATAAAGAGATGGAAGATGCTCGTATTTTAAACGAGAACAGTACAGAAATTTTTTGTAAAATCAGTTAAGAATTGCAGGGAAAATGAAATTAATTGAGGAGAAAGCTCGAACTAAATGGGCCTTTAATCCACTGTATGGGAGTACTGTGTAGGAGAATCAAAGCAATCACTGCAATGAATCTATAACGTACAAGTGATCGCTGCTACCTGAACAAGCACCAGCTGAGAATGGAAATAAAGACTTCAAAGTTGAAAGTTGAAACTCGATCCTTCTGTCGTATTCTATGAGATCGTATTCGTATACTAAAACCAGTAGCTTGGTCGATCCAGTTGTATACTTGATAAAAGCACACACACCAAATTAAACACTAGGCAGTGGTACGTATGATCTTGACCAGAAAGTAAACACCAAATAGTTCTATAAGATTTATGTTTTTGGCAACTTTTTACATACCAGTACAAGTTCAAGATCGAAGAGAGTGGAAAAATTGCCTATTGGGAATACTGCATTCCTAGACTCATCTTTCTTCTATGTATTATTCAAGCTTCTCACGTTTCCAAGAATAAACAACTAGCCTAGTTTGAAAAATTTTGTGATCACCACGAATCCCAAAAAGAGCTCATGAAAAAGAGAAATGAAGAAGAAATGCTGCTTCTCACCAAGATCATGATCATTAATTTATGGACAAAATACTGGTCACTCTTATTTTTTAAGGTTCGACAGTTTAGTCTTTTTTTTTTCAATTTCAACAGCTTACTTATATTAATTTTCAATGTCATACAATTAGGTTCAATTTGGTCCAACTGTTAAAATTGACTGTTAAGTGTCCACATCGGATTGTAAAATTCCTAATCGACCCCTAGCAATTTAAGATTGGTGGTGGTGGGTTGATCAGCCTTGCAGCCAAGTGGTGCCCTTCTACGGACTCGTCGTTTGATAGGGCAACATTGCTGTGTGAAAGCATAACAAGGACTATTTTTCCTAGGGAATCGAACCCGGAATAGGGAGGGATTGAGGAGGCTCATTATGTTTTTAGAATCCGAGACCGGCTGAGGAAGGAGATTCTGGTGCCGCTAAGGAAGGTGTTGGAGTTGCTGAAGGTTTATATTGGGGCTAATGACTGGAATTTGATTCCTTACAAGCGAGTTTCCTCATTGGCGATGAAGATTTACAAGGGGAAGTTTTTCAAGCATGATACAGAGAGGTTCAAAAAGTATTTGGAGGATGTGGAGGCCAGCAAGTCCAAGATTGTTGTCGGTGCGCTGCTACCGCACGAGATCATAGCCTCTCTGAGGGACAGTGATGGCGGGCAAGTGGTTGAGCTTCAGTGGAAGAGGATGCTGGAGGATATGTTGAAGTTGGGGAAGATGAAGAATTGCTTGGCTGTGTGTGACGTGTCTGGGAGCTTGAGTGGGAAGTCAATGGAGGTGTGTGTGGCTTTGGGGCTTTTGGTGTCTGAGTTGTGTGATGAGCCATGGAAAGGGAAGGTAATCACCTTCAGTCGGGACCCTGCACTACATTTAATAAAAGGCGAAAGACTTCAGTCGAAGACTGATTTCAAAAAGAGGATGCACTGGGAGATGAACACTGATTTTCAGAAGGTGTTTGATTTGCTTCTCCAGGTGGCTGTCAATGGGAAGTTGAAGCCGGAGAATATGATCAATAGGATTTTTGTGTTCAGTGACATGGAGTTTGATCAGGCCTCAAGGAATAGATGGGAGACTGATTATAAGGTTGGATTACATTAAGATTGGTGGTGGTGGGTTGGTGGCGCGGCGACGGTAGATGCGCACGGAAGGTTGAGCGGGTAGCAGTGGGAGATTGGGGATGGGTTGGGGTCAAGAGTGGTGGAATCAGAGATTGGTGGGGGTGGGTTGGTGGCGCAGCAACGGTAGATGCGCACGGAAGGCGGAACGGGTAGCAGTGGGAGATCGGGGATGGTGGTTTCTGGTGGAGGGGGAGTGGCGATTTGTGTTTGGGTGAGAAGAAGAGAACCCAGGTTAGTGATGTCAGCAATAGGCAGTGAAGGGGAATGAGTGGGTTGATGTATCAAATTAGAGGGGTTTCCTGTGTTGATAAGGATGTAATAAGCTAGGGATAGTTTAGAGATTTTACAGCCCGATGTGGACACACTTAACGTGCCACGTCATCATATTAATAGTCAATTTTAACAGTTAGACCAAATTAAAAATTAATAGGAGTGAACTGTTGAAATTAAAAAAAAAGAGGATTAAACTGTCGAACCCTAAAAAATAAGAGGAGTGACCAGTATTTTGTTCTTAATTTATCTAACTATGTATTTCAATCACAATATAATCATTTCGACGTTCATGACCAAGTACGTACAAGTTAGCAAATATACTGCTTCCTCATAATTAATGGACCCAGATATTTCATCCTACAATATCTATTTAATATTAAACAAAAAAAAATGAGACGAAAAAAAAAAATCTTGTTCTTATACCCTTAAATTTTGAGAAGTGGCATGGGAACCTCCTGCCCTAATACTACGTACAGCTTAAAAGCTGTGTATGAAATTGATGCTCAAGAGTTTCCATTTGTCGATCAGATGAAACAAAATGTTATTAATTAACTTATTTCATCTCAACAATCTGTTGGTAAGGACCAATGAACCTCATATCTAATTAAGTTCAAATCCTGCCTATACTTTTTTTTTTTGATCGAATACGTTAGAGAACTTTATTGAAAAAATCACCGATTACACGGAGGGGATACAAGCAGACCCTGTAACTCCCCAGGAGGGGCACCGACCCAATGGGAAGGAGAAGAGCAACTAAGAGACAAACGAGCTAGCTTATGCGCTACCAAGTTGGACTCCCTGAAAACATGACTAAAAAAAGAAGAATTAAGAGACAACAGATCCTGTTTAATATCCTCAACGATTATGCCGAAAGCAGAATCCTCCATATCAGACTGAGTAGCCTTAACCAGATTGAGACAGTCTGACTCCAAGACTATAGGAAAAAGCTGTAACTCCTTAGCCATCTCACAAGCCAATCTACCAGCATAAGCCTCCACTAAGTCAGGGGAAGTAACATTAGCAACTCTCCCATAGTATCCACCCACAACAACTGATTCATGATCGCGGAATATAATACCAATTCCACCACTACGAGAAGAGCTATCAAAGGCACCATCAAAGTTGGCCTTCAGCCACCCCTGCCGGGGGGGGGGGGACCCATGGTTTGAACTGTCTCCTACCACGGCCATGTCTTGATCGACAAGAACGTAAAAGAGCCACCTGAGTCCGAACTTGATAAAAGAGTTGGGAAACCGGTCGTGCTTTCCCCTCCCACAACCTCAAATTTCTTTCCTTCCAAATCGCCCAAAGAATGACCAGAAGAACAAAAAAACTCTCCTTAGACACACACTCCAAACATAACACCAACCACTCCATCATAGACATTGGGTGAAAAACAACTTGAAGGACAACATGAAGCTCAGGAAAAACATCACTAAATCCTGAAAATAACAACAATCACGACACACATGCGCAGTACCCTCCTCCTCCTCATTACAGAAGAAACAACCCTGGTTAATAAAGACATGCTTAGATCTCAACGAAACAACTGTCGGAAGAATATCCGAAACTACCTTCCAGATATGCACCTTAATCTTGCTAGGCACCTGTGAAAACCAAACACTCTTCCACAAAGGAACAGAGATCGAGTCTGTCGAGGAAGAAGGTTGAGCATGGCACAGTTGCCTCGCAAGATCATAAGCAGAGCGTGTGGAAAAACGCCCTTTCAGATCATAGTGCCACACTAGTTTATCTGGGCCAGCACGCCGACTTAAAGGAATTGTCAGAATCAGATCAACATCTGCCTGCTCAAAATGTTCCCCAACCAAATCAACATTCCACATTCTATCAACAGAAATAAAATCACTAACCAGCATATTACTACTGCTCCTCTGACTTAGAGGCCGAAAGTCCCGAGGTCTAGGGAGCCAAGGATCCTCCCAAGCCCGCACCGAACACCCGTCACCAATTTGCCAACGAGTCCCATTAACCAACAAATCCCGGGCCTCAAAAATACCACGCCAACAAGCATATGGCATGGAAGGGTTAGGAGCAGACCAAAAATCAGTATGAGGAAAGTACCTGGCCTTATACAACCTTCCCAGAAGAGAGTCTGGATTTTTACACTACCAGAATAGGCACTTTAGCCGACGAAAAATTTTCGTCGGCCTGTTAAAAAAATTCGTCGGCTAAGACCTTAGCCGACGAGCCTTCGTCGGCTATAGTGTCGTCGGGAAAAGGTCGTCTGTAATGACTTTAGCCGACGAAATTTTTTTTTTCGTCGGCTATAGTCCCATTTTAGCCGACGAGATATTTTTCGTCGGCTATAGTCACAGACTTTAGCCGACGAAATATTCGTCGGCTAAAGTGCGTAATAAATAATTAAAAATAACTATAGCCGACGAAATATAAAATATTTCGTCGGCTAAACCTTATAAAAAAAATAAAAAAAATAACTATAGCCGACGAAATATTAGGTTATTCGTCGGCTAAACCTTATTAAAAATTAAAAAATAACTATAGCCGACGAAATATTAGGTTATTCGTCGGCTAAACCTTATAAAAAAATTTAAAAATAACTATAGCCGACGAAATATTAGGTTATTTCGTCGGCTAAACCTTATAAAAAAATTTAAAAATAACTATAGCCGACGAAATATTAGGTTATTTCGTCGGCTAAACCTTATTAAAAAAATTTAAAAATACTATAGCCGACGAATATTGTGTTTGAATATCGTCGGCTAAAGTTTCTGGGTTTTGAAAAAAAAACTGCAGAAACATTTTTTGGCGGAGGTTGGTCATGTGAGCCACCCAAATGCAAATGGCGGAGGTTGGTCATGTGAGCCACCGAAACCGGCAACACGCCGGTGAGGTTGTTGTTGTAGAGGTCGAGAACACGGAGGTTAGTGAGGTTGGAGAGCTCCGGCGGGAACGTGCGGTTGAAGACGTTGTTGGAGAGGTTGAGGAGGCGGAGAGGAGGGCGCGGTAGGTGGCCATTGGGCTCGTGGGGGTGGAGAGTAGACGGTGTGGTGAGGAGAGAGAGTGGCGGAGGTGGAGGAGGAGAAGGAGGAGAAGGAGGAGGAAGAGGAGGAAGAGGAGGAGGGGACACAATATGTCTAGTGTTGAGTTTATTTGTGGTGGTTGTGTGGAGGAGGAGGAGGAGGAAGAGGAAGAGGAGGAGGGCCGCAATATGTCTAGTGTTGGGTTTATTTGCGGCTATATAAAGAACTTTAGCCGACGAAATTCTTTATTTTCGTCGGCTAAACTCTTTGGTTGACCGCAAAAAATTTTGGTTGAAAATTTTGAAAATTTTTCGACTTTAGCCGACGAATTTTCATAATTTCGTCGGCTAAAGTCCTTTGAAAATTTTGGTTGCCCGCCAAAAAAATTTGCTAGAAAATTTCGAAAAATTTTCGACTTTAGCCGACGAATACGTTAGGGTATTCGTCGGCTATAGTATGTAATTAAAAAATTAAAAAATAACTATAGCCGACGAAATATTAGGTTATTCGTCGGCAAAAACAATCTTAGCCGACGACTTTTCATATATTTTCGTCGGCTAATGTCTATAAATTCACGAAAACACTCATATCTCCCCCTATATTACGTAGTTTGGTCAAATCTTCCACACGAAAAACTCTCACGTAGATGAGACGCAACCACCTATATAAAAATTTTGAAACATTTACCTTCCGACGATAGGGCTCCCCATAAGAAATAATAACGGTAAATAGGGTTGACCGCTACTATCGGCTCCGAGACTTTACCCGATTTACGTGATTTTTGAACCATAGCCGTATTTCACCATTCTGAACACATCTTATTTCACGATATTTTTAATAATTTTGCCTCCTATGTAGAGTTGGTTCACAAAGTTGTATAACCGACTAAACAAGTTATACAACATTAGTAGACACGTTGTGATTCCGATGACTAAAATTCACAAACCAAAATTCGACCGTCAGATATGATCATTATGAAGAAATACGTTTATGGTAAAAAATTCAACTGGATCCGACAACGTTAAGGGCTCAATCGAAACGGTCAACCATAATCCATCGTCACTTATCACACGAAAACGCTCAGGTCAGTCCGCTATATTACGTAGTTTGGTCAAACCTTCCACATAAAAAACTCTTACGTAGATGAGACGCAACTGCCCATATAAAAATTTTGAGACATTTACCTTCCGACGATAGGGCTCCCCATAAACCCGAATAACGGTAAATAGTAGACACGTTGTGATTCCGATGACTAAAATTCACAAAATAAAATTCAACCGTCAGATATGATCATTATGACGAAATATGTCTATGGTAAAAAATTCAACTGGATCCGACAACGTTAAGGGCTCGATCGAAACGGTCAACTATAATCAAAAATAAGAAAACTGCATTTTGAAGCCCTAAACAGACTCGGATGGCCAAAAAAGCCTATAGGTCATGGCATAGCGATGAGTTTGACTCGTAGGGCCGTTACGCTTCCGGAAAGGTATCACAATAGTCAATCGGACACCAAAAACCAAATCTGCAGCATAGTGAATAATAAGGGTAAGTCAACTATCGGCACCGAGACTTTACCGGAATACCGTCATTTTTCAATTGTAGACGTATTTCACCATTCTGGTCATATTTTATTTCACGACTTTTTTGCATTTAAAGGTTCTATATATAATTTTTTTTTCCAGATGAGTTGTTGTCCAAATCTGTAAATATAAAACACTTTAGCCGACGAAGTTATATTTTTCGTCGGCTAAACTTTTAAAAATTTCGTCGGCTAAACTCTTAAAATTTCGTCGGCTAAACTTTTGAAAATTTCGTCGGCTAAACTTTTGAAAATTTCGTCGGCTAAAGTTCACAGACTATAGTCGACGAAAAAAATTATTCAGTCGACGAAATATTAATTTCGTCGGCTAAAGTCCACTTTAGCCGACGAAAATTTTTAATTAGCCGACGAAGGACAATTTCGTCGGCTAAATCCCACTTTAGCCGACGAAAAAAAAATTCGTCGGCCTGGTTTTTTTTTCTTCGTCGGCTAAAGCCTTTCTTCTGGTAGTGTTAACCAACCGCCACCCCTGTTTAGCAAGCAACGCAAGATTATGAGCATACAGATCACGGAAACCCATACTTCCCTCCTCCTTCGGACAACATAGCCTCTCCCACGACATCCAATGAATCTTTCTATCATCCGCTGTTCCACCCCACCAAAACCTAGCACACATTTGATGGAGGGAATTGCAAAAAGTTTTTGGAAGTGGGAAATAGCTCATCGAGTACGAGGGAAGAGCCTGAGCAACAACTATAATTTAAATATCCTTCTCGACACTACTAAGAAGTTTACCTAACACAGACTTCGTACATAAGCATTTAGCCAAAGAAGCTCTTCCAAACAACAAACTGTCATTCGCAAATAGAAGATGTGTAATTACCGGAGCCCCATCACAGACAAGGATGCCCTGCAGCGCACCCTCCTCCACTCGATTTTCCAACAAAGTAGAGAACACCTCCGCACATAATAGGAATAGATACGGGGAAAAAGGATCACACTGTCGTAGCCCTCTGGAAGAGGAGTAAGAGAACCACACGGCTTACCATTAATTAGAAAAGAATACCTGACAGTAGACACACATTGCATAATCAAGTCGACCCAGACACCACAAAACCCTAATCGCAACAAAACAGCCTTTAAGAATACCCATTCCATCCTGTCATACGCCTTCCTCATATCCAACTTCAAAGACATAACCCCTCCTCTTTATCCGAATCAATAAAATGAGACACTTCAGTGGCAATCAAAGAATTATCTGTAATCAACCTGCCAGGAATAAAAGCACTCTGAGAGGGAGAAATAATACCAGCAAGCTGTTTCTTCAATCTGTTCGCAATCACCTTACTGCAAATCTTATACAGGACATTACACAAAGCTATTGGTCTCAAGTCAGAGACCTGCGTGGGGTTCGCAACCTTAGGAATCAGACAAATGTGAGTATAGTTCACATCCCTCAAAAATTGCCCAGAAGAGAGGAAGTCACGCACCGCCAGACAAACATCTACCCCTACCGTCTCCCAATACTTCTGAAAAAACTCCGGAGGCATCCCATCCGGACCTGACGATTTAGTCGGGTACATTTGGAACAAAGCAGCTCAAATCTCTTCGTCTGAATAAGGAGTAGTCAGCTCTTCATTCATCTGGTCAGACACCCTCGGCCGAACTAAGTTCACCACCTCTAGCATCCGGCTCTCATCCGAATGTTCAGACCGGAACATGAAAGAGAAGTAGTCCAAGATAACCTTCTCCATTCCATCCAAAGCTGGTTTCCACACACCAGTCTCATCAAACAACCCAGCTAAACGATTCTTAGCTTTCCGATTAGAAGCAAACCTGTGAAAGAACTTGGTGTTCTTATCACCCTCTGTGAGCCAGGTCACTTTTGAACGTTGTTTCCAGTACAATCTTTCCTCCTCCAAGAAACCCTCTAGCTTGCCTGATAAAGAAGCATGCTCCTCCAAGTTCCCAGACGACAAGGGAAGTGACATATGTTGCTGCAACCGGCCCCGGATCAACTCGATCTCCCTCTTCCTGTTCCCAAATGTCGTATACTGCCAAGAATTCAAAGCCATCCCGGTGTGAGCAATTCTGGACATAGTATGATACATGGGAGTCCCCCCTTCAAAACGACTCCACCCTGCCGCCACAACATCCCGACAGCCTTCATGCGCCGTCCAAGCCGAGTTGAAAAGGAACCAGAACTGCCACTGCCTCTGAAGCGGCTCTTCCTGGAACACCCCAATAAGCAAGGGAACGTGGTCACCGTGAATTGGAGGAAGGTGAAGCACGCGGGAGGCAGGAAAAACATCCAGCCAGGAAGGTGTCGCCACTGCTCTGTCCAGCCGGCATCTCACGTCACCCCCTTTCCAGGTGAACGGTGCACCCCGAAACCCTAGGTCAAAGAGCTCGGCATCATCCAGGGCACCCTGAAACAGTAAAATCTGGTTAGGGTTACGAGCCAGACCACCCTCCTTCTCATCCTCATGCAGAATCTCGTTGAAATCCCCTACCACAATCCATGGAAGAGAAGAGTCGCCTGAAAGAGCCTGAAGCAGATCCCAAGAAAGATGGCGATTAGAGGCCAAAGGCTGGCCGTAAAACCCAGTGAGGCGCCAAGTTATCCCTGATCCATCCGTAGCATGGACCTCCACATCAACGTGGTACCTCGACTTCGACAGAAAGCGGACGTCCAGACCATCCTCCCAGAAGAGAGCAACCCCTCCCGATTGCCCCACGCTGAAGACAGCCTCACAATTTCGATAACCTAACGGAAATCGCAGCCGATTTAGATATTCCTTGTCGTTCACATTCGTCTCAGACAGAAAGATAAACGATGGCTTCTTCTGGCCGATTAGGGTTTGAAGAGCTTGAATGCAGCGATCGTTGTTAAGACCTCTACAGTTCCATGCCAAGATCTCCATGGCAGATGTGCGACGCAAACCCTAGCAGAGAGCCAGACCTCACGAACTTTTTAAGAAATTTTTAACAACACCACTCATTCATTGAAATTTTTTCTGCCTAAACTTTTTATTTTTTTATCAAATAAATAACTGGAATGCTAGTTACAACGAGTCTATTGTGATGAGTCGAACACACGACATCTCAATTACATAGAAAAGATTGATGTCACTAGACCAAATAGTACTAGGCAGCCTAAAGCCTTTGAAAAAAACCGTATGATTTTTTTTTATCAGAAAAAAGTACGGTTATGATAAATATATTAAAATAATAATAATAATAATAATAGACTTATGAACAAGAATAAAGGGTAGAGACAAAGAGATCTAGTAAGAGAATAGAGAACCATCATATTATTAATTGATATGAGCCATTAATTTATATAGAGAATTACAATGTACCAATATAGTAATGATAAAGAATATATAGTCATATTCTAACACTACTAGAAAAAGGTTCTAAGGTGACGAAATATTTAAAATTTGTCACCTAAGAGAACACTTTAGTGACGAAGTACAAGTTTTTGTCATCTAAGTAAGGTGACAAAATGTTCGTCACCTAAGTTAGCTCTAAGGTGATGAAAATAATTTTCGTCATCTAAGTTATAGGAGAGGTGACGAAATATTTAAATTTCGTCACCTAAGAGAAAACTTTAGTGACGAAACCACCTCAGTACAAGTTTTCATCATCTAAGTAAGGTAAGGTGATGAAGGTGATGAAAATAATTTTTGTCATCTAAGTTATATGAGAGGTGACAAAATATATTTTCGTCACAAAGGGGTTCTATCTTAGGTGACGAAAATATATTTTCGTCATTTCAGTTGTAGCGTAAGTGACGAATTAAATTTTCATCACCAAAGTTTGTATCATTGAGGTGACGAAAATATATTTCGTCATATAAGTGATAGATTAGGTGACGAAATAATTTTTCGTCACTAAATTGTTCTCTCTTAGGTGATGAAAATTGAATTCGTCATGTAACAGGTTACTATGGTGGCGAAAGTATTTATTTCATCATCTTACTGGACATACTTTTATAACACCCTGATGCGTTTCCCATTTGCATCTCTCATTTCAAAACACTCCATTCTCTCTCTCAAAATTTGCTTCGATTTTCAATACCCAATGTAAAGTCCTTCAAATCCGGTCCCTGAAACTTTTGTCTACTATGCATTGATATATAGTTTGGTATAATCTCTTTCTCCACCATATTTTTTCATGTTTTCTGATGAGTTTTCCGGCAAAGATTCCAGTCACAAGCATGTTGTTAATATTGTTGGGTGATGATTAATGCTGATTGATATATATATATATATATATATATATATATATATATATGTTGATTCTTAAAGTTAGTTATTCTAATTTGTGTATTGATTAGAGTTAATTAGTTTAATTTGTTGATTATATATATATGCTTTACTATTATTTGGTTTTGAGAAAATTATTTAATTATGTTAGGGATATATGTAAATATATTTAATTGTTTGGTTTTGTGAAAATTATTTGTGCATTCAAATGATTATATATGTTGTGTTTATTTTGTGATAATCAAATGTAAGAATATAAGATTATATTCTTTCATTCACCTAAATTTGAACCATAGAAATCTCGTTTGAGAATCATTTTGTCACAACTGTGTTTGACAAAATGATTCATGAATTGTCCCATTTTTGGACAGTTTAGGACATGATTTTGTTATGTAGTTTGTTGTTGTTTTTTCGTTTTCGGTTGTGGGTATATGTTTCGACACTGTCTCTCGTTACCGTTCCTCAAGTGCATACTAGGTATAGTTATTTATGCACTAGAGGGACTGTAGGGAGATGCTGCCGAAATTTTCTCACATCGAAATCGAAAAGACAAGAATTACAAACTTAGAAACAAAATCGTGTTCTTCTGAATGAGAAGGACCCTAACCGGAGGCATAAGGTGAAGATCAAGCGATCGAATACATGTTTTTGTTGTTGTGTTTTTTGAACTACTATTGCTTATTTGTTGTTTATATATATGACAAGACATGGGCAAGAGATGGATGCAGTACAACCGGAGGAACCCTGAATACCAACAAGGAATTCTAGATTTTTTATTATTTGTAATTGGACATGCTTATGGCAGAACTATACATAGGTGTCTGTGTGTTGAATGTCATAATACTAAGTGGAAGACAATTTATGAAATCCACGAACACCTGAATACAAGACGTATTATGCGTAGTTATACTACATGGAGTCTACACGGTGAAACATTAAATAATGAACCTACCTTGGAAGAAATCCGAGCGGGACACTTTCAGCATGTTGGCTCATCCAGCAGTAGTTTCGACCCTTATGTGGATCCTTCTATGAACATTATACATGATGCTTTTCCTTCATTTGCTACAAGACATGAGGAAGAGGTTGTTTACTGATGCAGACCATGCCTTTTCAAATGTTGACAATGATGATTATGATAAATATAACATGTTGCTTGCTAAAACACAGACCCCGTTATACCCTGGGTGTAATGTAACTATCTTGGGTGCCATTATTGAACAGATTAAAACCAAAGTTGATAGTAATTGGTCGAATGTGTCGTTTAACCGTAACTTGGTGAATATCAAGAAATTGCTTCGTCCAGAAAACAACTTTCCCCATAGCTTTAATAAGGTACAAAGTATGTTGAAAGATCTTGGCCTTGGTTATGAGAATATCGACACATGCAAGAATAAATGTATTTTGTTTTATGGAGTCATCAACAAAGACCTAGATTATTGTCCAGTGTGCAAAGCGTCAAGGTGAAAGTCATCATGATCTTCTTCATCTAAGAAGAAAATGATTCCAAAGAAGGTGCTTTGTTATTTCCCGTTGATTCCTAGGTTGAAGAGTATGTACTTGTCTTCACACACTACAGAAAAGATGAGATGGCACGGGGTAACGAGGAAAATGATGACACCCTGCAGATGGGGAGGCTTGGAAATCATTTGACAGATCATTTCCTAATTTTGCAGCAAACATTCGAAATGTAAGACTTGGACTTACAACAAACGGGTTTAATCCTACCGGAAACATGATTTTGTCTTATAGTATTTGGCCTGTTATTTTGGTGGTGTACAGCCTACCTCCATGGATGTGTATGAAGAAGGAATTTAGTATGCTGAATTTGTTAATTCCAGGTCGTTATTCTCCAGGAAAATGTCTTGATGTGTACATGAGACCATTGATAGACGAGTTAAAAGAATTGTGAGAAAATGGCATCCCTACTTTTGACTGATCACTAGTGGAAGAACCCTCTTAGGCGACGGAATTGTTTTAATTCCGTCTCTGAAGTTATCACCTAGGCGACGAAATAGTGTTCTGTAGCCTAAGTGGTAACTGAGGAGATGGAAAATTTACTAAGGCGACGGAATAATTTTTATATAAAAAAATATATTATTCACTTAGACGACGGAAACGTATTCCGTTGTTTAAGATTGATATAGACGATGAAAAAATTTACTTAGGCGACGAAATTATTATTTTTTATAAAAAATAAAATTTATTCACTTAGGCAATGAAATACAATTCCGTTGTCTAAAATTGATTTAGATGACGGAAAAATTTACTCAGACGACGGAATTATTATTTAAAAAAATAAAATAAAATAGTTAATATCTTAAGCGATGAAAAGTATAAAAGTTATACTTTTAGTCGCCTAAGTACCGTACTTTTTAGCGGCTCCTTTTCCGCCAAAAATTTCAGAAAAGTTTGAACTAAATTTTTCTAATTTTCCTTATATATTCTCTCTCTCCCTCCTCTCCTCTACCCAGTTTCCACACATACCTCTCCCTCTCATTCTTCTTCCCTCTGCCTCTCCTTCTTCTTCCCTTTGCCTCTCCTTCTTCTTCGCCCTCTGCCTCTCCTTCTTCCCTCTGCCTCTCCTTCTTCTTCCCTCTGCCTCTCCTTCTTTCTTTCCTTCTGCCTCACCTTCTTCTTCCCTCTCCTTCTCCTTCTTTTTTGCCCTCTGCCTCTTCTTCTTCTTTGCTTCCTGCCTCTCCTTGGCGCCTTCTCTGTCAGCTCCTTATGCCTCACCTTCTTCTTCCCTCTCCTTCTCCTTCTTTTTTGCCCTCTGCCTCTTCTTCTTCTTTGCTTCCTGCCTCTCCTTGGCGCCTTCTCTGTTAGCGGACTCCGGAGTTTGTGCGCCTGCTTTGTGCCAGGGGACTCCGCGCCCTTCTCTGCCAAAGGAGTTTGGGCGCCCTTCCCTGCCAGCGGACTCCGCATCCTTCTCTGCCAAGAGAGTATGCGCGCCCTTCCCTACCAGCGGACTCCGCGCGCCCTTCCCTTGCAAGAGGAGTCTGCCTGACCTTTATGCCAGTAGACTCCGCGCCCATGTTATTTTTTTAAATTTTTTTCACTTTAGCGACGGAATCCAATGATTCTGTTGCCTAAGGGAAAATAAAAATTGTTTATCATTAAAGAATATCAGTCGCCTAAGTAATTTTGACTCAACGGAAATCAATATTTCGTCGCCCAGACATCTGTCTCACTTCACTTCGGCGACGGATCTTAGACTACGGAAATTCCGTCGCCTAAGTATTTCGGAGACGAATTTTGTTACTTAGGTGACGGAATAGTTTCGTCGCCTAAGAGTTTTTTTTTCCAGTAGTGGGTATAGTCAAACTTCATTCAGGATGAAAGCAGCTGTGGTTTGGACCATTAGTGATTTTCTTGGATACGGGATGTTGTCATCTCAAACCACTAAAGGTTACAAGGCTTGTCCAATCTGTTTTGGAGACCTAAATGCTAGTAGTTAGCTGGAAAGGTGTGTTACTTAGGGAGTCGTACAGGGCTTCCGGAAGATCATCCATGGCGATTTGATGCGGTTTCATTTGATGGGAAGCAAGAGTTTGGTTTAAAACCCCAAGAGCGGTCTAGTGAGTGGATTTTAGACATGTTGAACTCTTTTGATTTCGGATGTCTTAACAGTGATCCTGTCGTGTTAGCTCGGAATCCAAAACGTCCTTCTAGATTGGAAAACTGGACGCACACGAGTATATTTTTTGAATTGCCTTATTGGAAGAAATTGAGAATAAGGCACTGCCTTGATGTCATGCATATGGAGAATAATGTTTGTGACAACATTGTGGGAATAGTTTTTGGGTTTAAAGATAAGACTAAGGACACTGAGAAGGCGCGAAAAGATTTTCAACTCATGAACATACGCCCTCACTTATGGCTAATAGGGTCGGGGTTAATGTCTCTTGCACATTACAGGATTAATCCGGCTAATGAGAAGAAAGTTTTCAAATGGTTTGAAGCTATTAAGTATCCTTATAGTTATGCAGGAAATATATCTCGATGTGTAAAAGTGGGGGAGAATAAGCTATTTGGATTAAAATCTCATGACTGTCATATCATGCTACCACGTCTTTTTCCAGTGGTAATTCGACCATATTTGCGTCCTGATATGGTAGAGCTGTTAGTAGCGGTGTCTAGATTCTTTCAGAAGTTATGTGCTTGAGAGCTAAAGAAGTCAGATGTTCTTGGATTAAAAGAGGACATTGTCTACATCATGTCACTACCAGAAAAAGTATTTTAGCCGACGAAAAATTTTCGTCGGCCTGTTAAAAAAATTCGTCGGCTATAGTGTCGTCGGGAAAAGGTCGTCTGTGATGACTTTAGCCGACGAAATTTTTTTTTTCGTCGGCTATAGTCCCACTTTAGCCGACGAAAAAAATGTCGTCGGCTATAGTCCCAGACTTTAGCCAACGAAATATTCGTCAGCTAAAGTGCGTAATAAATAATAAAAAATAACTATAGCCGACGAAATATAAAATATTTCGTCGGCTAAATGTTGTAAAAAAATTTAAAAAATAACTATAGCCGACGAAATATAAAATATTTTGTCGGCTAAACCTTATAAAAAAATTAAAAATAACTATAGCCGACGAAATATTAGGTTATTCGTCTGCTAAACCTTATAAAAAAAATTAAAAAATAACTATAGCCGACGAAATATTAGGTTATTCGTCGGCTAAACCTTATAAAAAAAAATTTTAAAAAAATTAAAAATAACTATAGCAGACGAAATATTAGGTTATTCGTCGGCTAAACCTTATTAAAAAAAATTAAAAATACTATAGCCGACGAATATAGTGTTTGAATATCGTTGGGTAAAGTTGCTGGGTTTTGAAAAAAAAAACTGCAGAAACTTTCGGCTAAACTTTCGGCCACCCAAATGCAAATGGCGGAGGTTGGTCATGTGAGCCACCAAAACCAGTAACACGCCGGTGAGGTTGTTGTTGTAGAGGTCGAGAACACGGAGGTTAGTGAGGTTGGAGAGCTCCGGCGGGAACGTGCGGTTGAAGACGTTGTTGGAGAGGTTGAGGAGGCGGAGAGCGGACATTGGAGAGGTAGACAAGGAAGGCAATATCGGGGAGAGCTACCCGGAGAGATTCAAGCCGGAAAGGTCGAGGGAGGTCACGTGGTTGTGGGAGTCGCACGTGACTCCGCCTGGTGTTGGGTGTCTAGGAGGAGAGGCGGGAGTCGGGGTCGTCGAGGGAGGACTTGAGGGAGAGGAGGGCGCGGTAGGTGGCCATTGGGCGCGTGGGGGTGGAGAGTAGACGGTGGGGTGAGGAGAGAGTGTGGCGGAGGTGGAGGAGGAGAAGGAGGAGTAAGAGGAGGAGGGCCGCATTATGTCTAGTGTTGGGTTTATTTGAGGTGGTTGTGTGGAGGAGGAGAAGGATATTTAATTACCCTACTCTGCGGCTATATAAAGAACTTTAGCCGACAAAATTTTTTATTTTCGTCGGCTAAACTCTTTGGTTAACCGCTAAAAAATTTTGGTTGAAAATTTTGAAAATTTTTCGACTTTAGCCGACGAGTTTTCATATATTTTCGTCGGCTAAAGTCCTTTGAAAATTTTGGTTGACCGCCAAAAAATTTTGGTTGAAAATTTCAAAAAAATTTCGACTTTAGCCGACGACTTTTCATATATTTTAGTCGGCTAAAGTCCTTTGAAAATTTCGTCGGCTAAAGGTACCAATTTCGTCGGCTAAAGTATTTTTATACATTTGGCATGTTATGATTGTGATGATCAAACTTGAGAAACAGAAATCCAACCGTCAGATCTAACCATCATGATAAAATACATGTATGGGAAAAAATTTAACTTGATCCGAAAAGAATAAGGGCTCGATCCGGACGGTCAATCTCATAAGTCAAACCCCTAAACGCACGGAAAAGGTCGTTCGACCGTCTAAATTACGTATTTTGGCCGGACCTCCAACTGAAAATAGTTTTAAACCGATGACACGCAACAAGTCGTATAAAAATTTTACTCAAAATAACCACCGAATATAGGGCTACTCATAGTGGGAAAAAATGAAAAATTGCATTGACCGCAACTATCGGCACCGAATATTTACCGAAATAGTGTGATTTTTCAACCGTGGATGTATTTCAACATTCTCATCATATCTTATTTCATGACTTTTTAGCGTTTGAAGGTTTTACGTATAGTTTGTTTTTGAAACGGAACATTTACATAACACGGTAAACAAGTTATACAACATTAGTATGCATGTTGTGATTGTGATGATCAAACTTGAGAAACAGAAATCCGACCGTCAGATCTGACCATCATGATAAAATACATGTATGGGAAAAAATTCAACTTGATCTGAAAAGAATAAGGGCTCGATCCGGACGGTCAATCTCGTAAGTCAAACCCCTAAACGCACGGAAAAAGTCGTTCGACCGTCTAAATTACGTATTTTGGACGGACCTCCAACTGAAAATAGTTTTAAACCGATGACACGCAACAAGTCGTATAAAAATTTTACGCAAAATAACCACCGAATATAGGGCTATAGTAGGTAATAGAGAAATTTTAGGGTTTAGCCGACGAATACCCTAACGTATTCGTCGGCTATAGTATGTAATTAAAAAATTAAAAAATAACTATAACCGACGAAATATTAGGTTATTCGTCGGCAAAAACCATCTTACTCGTCGGCTATAGTTATTTTTTTTTAAAATTTTGACTTTAGCCGACGACTTTTCATATATTTTCGTCGGCTAAAGTCCTTTGAAAATTTTCCTCCGACTTTGGTTTACCGCCTAAAATTTTTTGAAATTTTTGGACCTTAGCCGACGACTTTTCATATATTTTCGTCGGCTAAAGTCTATAAATTCATGAAAACACTCATATCTCCCCATATATTACGTAGTTTGGTCAAATATTCCACACGAAAAACTCTCACGTAGATGAGATGCAACCACCTACATAAAATTTTTGAAACATTTACCTTTCGACGATAGGGCTCCCCATAAGAAATAATAACGGTAAATAGGGTTGACCGCTACTATCGGCTCCGAGACTTTACCCGATTTACGTGATTTTTGAACCATAGCTGTATTTCACCATTCTGAACACATCTTATTTCACGAGATTTTTAATAATTTTGCTTCCTATGTAGAGTTGGTTCACAAAGTTGTATAACCTACTAAACAAGTTATACAACATTAATAGACACGTTGTGATTCTGATGACTAAAATTCACAAACCAAAATTTGACCGTCAGATATGATCATTATGACGAAATACGTCTATGGTAAAAAATTCAACGGGATCCGACAACGTTAAGGGCTCGATCGAAACGGTCAACTCTAATCGAAAATAAGAAAACTGCATTTTGAAGCCCTAAACGGACTCGGATGGCCAAAAAAGCCTATACTTCATGGCGTTAGCGATCAGTTTGACTCGTAGGGCCGTACGCTTCCAGAAAGGTATCACAATAGTCAATCGGACACCAAAAACCAAATCTGCAACATAGTGAATAATAAGGGTAAGTCAACTATCGGCACCGAGACTTTACCGGAATACCGTGATTTTTCAACCGTAGACGTATTTCACCATTTTGGTCATATCTTATTTCATGACTTTTTTGCGTTTGAAGGTTCTACGTATAGTTTTTTTTTTCCAGATGAGTTGTTGTCTAAATCTGTAAATATAAGACACTTTAGCCGACGAAATTATATTTTTCGTCGGCTAAACTTTTAAAATTTCGTCGGCTAAAGTTCACAGACTATAGCCGACGACATAAATTATTTTGCCGACGAAATTTTTATTTCGTCGGCTAAAGTTTACCATAGCCGACGAAGATTTTATATTAGCCGACGAAGGAAAATTTCGTCGCCTAAAGTCCACTTTATCCGACGGAAAAAAAATTCGTCGGCCTGGTTTTTTTGTTTTCGTCGGCTAAAGCCTTTCTTCTAGTAGTGTAAATAATGTTGTTCATTTTTTAACGGATCTTTTATGAGTTTGATGTTGATGATAAGCTCATGTGGAAGTAGTTGGATGACGAGGCTAAAAATGCTTACAAAAACTGGAAGTGCACTATAAATACAATTAGGAAGGAAAACCTGGGGAAGATCATAGAAGAGTTTGAACACCGGCTGGACGAGTGGAACTGTCTCCTTAAACACTTAGAGTCTAATGGATTCACGGTAAATTACTTTTATTTTATAACTAACTGTTTGCTACTGATTAAAGTTTGTTGGTTTATTCAAAAGGATTAGTTTCTCCCTTATTGTATTCAGTGTTCATTTTGTGTACTTATACATGTATGTGTAGCCGCCAGTGTGCTAGTTGGTGTCTTTGTTATTCTGCCTCGTTTTGCTGTTGTTGTTCTAACCATTTGATTTTTGGAAAACCAGTTTCCTGGTTCTTTTTTTTTTCTGGGTTGTGCAGTACAAACTATTCATCTGGTCATTGCAAGTTTATGTAAATACTGAAATGTAATATTTACTTTTTTACGATTGAGTTTTAGTATTGGGATGTTTGTTATTGTTGAAACAAGTATGAGATTGTAGTATTTTAAGTTATATCATACCAAAATTTTTAAAAATTTCGTTTGAAAATTAAGGTGTGACATTTCTTTTAATTTATAAATTGCTTTCACACCGTTGAGTTTTTAATCTATAATGAAAAGTTCTGGTCCGGAGCTCCCTGTTCCATTGTCTGAATCCGTCTCTAATTTTGAACACCAATTTCCAAATAATTTGGACCGGACGCCGTTGCGAGCTTGATCTTTTGTTCCCAAGCTTGCTGCATATATATGTTCAAACAATCAAACATACATGTATGGGAGTTTCGAGATATATATAAGAACATGGCAGTCTTGCCTGAGATTGTTCAAAGTAGGCATCCTGCAATAATGCATGTGATTCTAAGTCAGGGCGTTGGCCCCACAAGTCTCCAATAGATCGGCGTGATTCTTGCTGATGCCTGAGACAACTACTATCTTCTTTCAACAGCAGCAAGGTGGAACGAGCTCTTTACTCTTGTTAACCGACGCTTAGTTTGTGCTCGTCGCTGTGCGTTCTTTGCTTTTGAACTACACGATGAGTCTTTTATATATGTTCCATGATGAGTTATGAAATCTAATCTGTGGTGACGAGACGATTGCATGCTCTACCTTTATCGGGGTTGCTTTACAACCTGTTCACAATCGCAAGTATAACGTCACTTTGGGTGCTTAGTTTTTCTTTTTTTTTTTCTTTTTTTTTAGAGAAATTCGTCTAGATGATATACAAACTTTTGCTCCTTAAAAATTTTGGTATATCAAGTTTTAAAAATATCATATTGATATCTCATGTTTCCATACCAATCTAAAATTGGTATATATAATCATTAAGATGACTAATTTACCCTCAGACCGAAAAAAAAGATGACCAATTTACCTTTAAATTCTCTTTTTTTCTTAATTTTTCTTCTTTGTTTTCATTTTCCAATTTTCTTTTCTTTTTGTTTTTTATATTTTTAAAAACGTGAAGAAAAAATTCATCGTTACTTTCTCTTTGCTAATAATCAATTATTCATCTCAATCATCATTGAATGTCAATAGCAACAACAAGATCTTTAAGTGTCAACAAAAACAACAAAGATTAAACTTTTGTATATTTTCCCTCTTCAATCTTCTTCAACTTTATAAATACCAACCTAAATCATCAAATTCCAAAACAAATAAAAAAATTAAAAAAAAAGATAACTTAAAAATAAATTGATCATCTTAATGACTATATATATACTAATCTTAAGTCATAATAAAAACATGAGATACTATTTTGATATTTTCAAAACTTGATATACCAAAATTTATAAAAAACAAAAATTCATATACCATTCGTACGAATTTTTTTTTTTTTATGTACTACTAGAAAGTTAGAACACATCACACTAACAGTAAAAAAGAGAACACTTCGAATTCACGCTCAACACTTGCAACTTTATTTTCCCCACTGTTTCTTACAGAAATGACACTTCGATCATCTTCAAACACATCTTCTCCAACTTGCCAAAATACACTCACGCTAACAGTCAAAGCCATTAAACCCGAGTACCCAACCGAACAACATATTAATCAGTTTATATTCACCTCCTTCACATCTTCCTTAGGCTTCTCACTTTTAGGAACGGTAACAGACAGCACCCCATCCTTCAACGATGCCTTTATCTCATCGACTTTAGCATCATCCGGCAACACCAAACTAGTGTTATAATAACCATAGCTCCTTGATGACCAGAACTCATCGTCCGTCTCTTCTCTCTCTTCTTCCTTGTGCTCCCCCTTGATTGTCAGATTCCCATGGTGAACACTGATCTTCACATCCTCCTTAGTTAGTCCCGGCATGTCGAATCGCAACTTGTAGCAGTCGTCTTGCTCTTTGACACGCCCGGATACTGACCACGGTGATAAGCTTAGGTTATCAAACAGCCTGTTTATGTTCCCTGTTGCTTGCATCAACGCTCTTTCAAGGCCTGAGGAGGGAAAAATATCAATGAATGTCCAACAAGATCGAATGAATATAATGGCTTAATCAGCAAATTTACATCATCATCTGATGATACATATAGGCCACATTATACGAGGAATTAAGCTCTCATTAACGTGTACTGGGGAACATAGGATAAGTATTACGGATGCGGGAGTTCCTAGTTTAGTTCTAAACATCCAAATCCATCACTATTATTCACTACCTGTATCTCTCGCACTTACCAGTAGAGAGAAAAATTTATATCGAAATTAAAAAAATTCTTGGAATTGCGTAATTTTGATTGAAGATGTATGAAAATTTTCAAAGGTTTTCTAAGAGTTAGCTATCTTAGATCATCATGATGCCTCATAACACTCCTCCCTCACCACTTAAGATCTATACTAGGACAATTTGAGGTCATATATATTTCAATAAATTTCTTGAACCATTCCTTAATGGCACTTGCTGCATAACAAAACCATCCCACACAAACAATTAGAGAAAATAAAATTCTAAGACAGGGTATAAGTGTCTACCGGAAAGGGCAGGAACAAAGTCCTGATCGCTACTGCCCCATAATCCCCTACCGCGGCTCCAGTTGGGAAGCAAGTTGGCCCTTCTACCTTTAGCTTCAGAGATGCTAAGGTCTTTGTCATCGGTTGTCTTCTCACGAGTACTCACCTTATCACTAGCGTCTGTACCAAGCAACCTCCTCTCAACACCACGGCCTTCCAATAACACAGAATTAGCTGCAGAGAAAGAAGGAGATGGAGAAAGCACCCTCTGCTGCAAGTGTCTCTTCAAAACCAAACGTGCCAAAGCCATTCTCCCAAACTCGAAGCAAGAAGAAAATGATGTAGACAGGGATGTGTACGTGTGTGTCTTTTGACTCTTGGCTTCGGTGGATGAGGAGGACATATATAGGTGGCGAAAGGAGGAAGTGACAGTGAGCTTCGTGTTTATTAGTTTGGAAAGTTGTAGAAGATTTGACACGTTCTGGAGAAACAAAAAGAGGCCGTGCTTCTTGATCCTTCTAAAACATACCACAAGTCCTTTGAATATTCCTGAGAAACGTAGAGACCTATCCCACATCGAAAACAGGAATAGAATTGATGCGTTTATATAGTGAAGTCTTGCATATGTCACCGCCGGGTTCGTTTACGCAAATCTGTGACCTAAGTGGTGGCATTAAGATCGGATTTTGAAGGGATACAAAATGGGCTTGCAGATTCCATGAAGGGCGTAGTGGGCCCTTACTGAGGCGGCCCATGACGGCTGATCTGACTTGACTTGGAAAGTGTATTGCACTTGGGCGCGCGTGGGTAGTAAGTTGTGATGAACGGGTCCCAGGCCTCTCTCTCAATGAGAGCTTCACATACAGTATAGTGTCGTTGGCTTATCAGAGAGCAGCGACCTCGCTTACTTCATGGTCGTCCAGCGTTGTGGGTTTAAATCGCCTGGTACCCTTTCGTGGCCCGTAGGCCCTTTCTTGATCCCTAACTTCCTTCTTTTTATTTTTCTTTTCTCACACATTTTTTCCTTGATCCTAGAAGTTATTCTTTTTTATATATATTTTTTTAATTTCTCTATTTTTATTTGTTACAATTTAATAGACACATTTATGCTAGGGTGTGGGAGCCTCATCATCTCCTATACCTTCTTCATTCACATGGAGAATTCTAGGGCTTCGGCCTCGTACCAATACGGTGCTTTGTTTTCTATGGGATGGTGGCGATAGTGAAAGGGGTGATTTCGTAGTTCTTGATCGTGAAGATACGTTGTTAGGTGTTTTGTTTTATTTTCTCATGAAGCCGAACCTAAACAAGTGCTCGAGAGATAGCTGTCCATTTCTACCGCAAATCTCCTGCCATGCCTCTAGTTTCTCCTGAGGGAATGGTATGGCTTTGTTCTTGGTGTTGTAACTGTTGTTTAATAGATATCAGAGATCTTCTTTTCCCCGTCTTTGTTAACAGCGGAAAATAACCAGGTGGAAGCTCCCTCTGTATAGTGGGCATGTCTCAACTGGCACAATTTGTCATCCTTACTCTTACTAATAAGACACATGCTCTGCACTCCTCAATTTTGACTATAATTGGTGACCGAAAATCGACTAAGGAGTACCCGAACTTTCACAGGTTCTAACTTTTATACCTCACTTATGAAATTTATTATATTAGTAACTTAGTTATTAAGGTCCACCAAATTTTGGTACACGTCGTTCATAACGGTGTAAGGTGGCAAAACACATGCCATATTTCGATGGTAGTTCCGTCACTAATTATAAAGCCCTTATCCATACAATTCTAATCCAATGCTCTGTATATTTTTTAGTTAGTAAATAATACAATTGTATTCAGCAATTGTTGGAAGTATAGATTGTCTGCTTGTGCAACTCTTTGTGTTCAACTTGTATTATGGGATTCTCATTTTCTAGCTTGACATCGTTTTTAGTATGATCAGCTTGACTAATTCCTTAAAAAAAATTTAAAAATAAAAAGAGTAAAAATTTCCTTTGTACATAATTAATCGGTTACTTATATATTTAGTCTTTCATATAAATTTGACTTTACTAAATATAAATTCGTACTTTTACTAAATTGGTGTACATTATCTTTAGCAATGTTTGTCATATTTGAATTAAATTTTGGGTGTGTCTATTGTCACTCCACAAACCACTTTGTTCACCCCACATGTTGTTAATTTATTAAAAGATTCAAATGCCCAAATGTAAATTACAGTAAGGAACAATAAGTTGTTAAAATTATAATTTTTTTTTCTAACGTTATTAACACACCTCATCTATAATAATAATAATCAATCATGAAACAGATTCAAGTGACAAGTTTGTAAATATAATTGAAATGTATAGATAAGAAAATAGATGAGATATGTTATTAACACAAAATGATGTGTTAATAACACTAGCCATTTTTTTATCTTTTTTTTTTTTTGAAAAATATCAAAATGATATATTAATAATTCTCAAGCTAGAAAAAACCATTACATATCCTTCCTCTACCGACTAAGGGTATATAAAAAGTTTGTGATTTTATCATTTTGCTTTAGATGAACACATAATTTATAAACACTAACCCATAATTTATCATATTTGGTTATTTTATGGAGTTTGAAGACACTAGTATTCAACCTGAAGATGAGGTTAACTGTTTGTATTAATTTTTTTCTTCTATTTTTTTCATTGTTGATCCGCCGTCTATCCTTTTACTTATTATTTCTCATGTCGATTTTGCATGTAAATTTTCATATCTAGTCGCTCACTTATATTCGATTTGTTTTTTTTTCATCGGAGTAGGAGCTTTTTTCAAGTAATGGTCGTTTGATATTGTGTGTATTATATAAAATTAAAAAATATTTATGTAGGGTGAGAAGAGAATGTAGGGTGAACAAAGCAAATGTGAAATTGAAAAAATATATGAAAAGTGAATAAAATAGAATTGGAAAAATGATATTTTTGGTATTGTTAATAGGTGAACAAAATAGACTTACAATTAAAAATAAATAAGTAGTATGTGAAAAGAATGTGTGGTGAACAAAATTGTTTGTGGGGTGGAAATAGACGCACTCTAAATTTTAGTTAAATTTGTTGAAATATCATTTTGGCGAATTACTTTATAAATACGTCTCCATCAATGCCCTCTCTGTTACAGGAAATATGACAATTGGAATTGTCTACTCATTCTCATTAGATAACTCTCTTATATAGGGGATAAATACAACAGTTACAAATGGTAATTACAATGTAATAAAACCTAATAATGTCTAATTTCTTAATTACATATAATCACATGATTCCTTCTTCGTCAGTTACTTTGACGAAGGCACACTGACGAAGGCACACTGACGAAGGCACATCAATGTATTTTTCCTTTAACACTCCCCCTTATGCCAAGTCAAAGTTAAAGTGGTGCATGGGGTGTTGCCTTATTAAAAAACCTTGCCAAGTAACAAAACCGAGTGGGACAAAATAAATCTTGGTCGAAGGGAAAAAGAGCACAACGCATATTTGTGTGTTTGACTCCTCCTGGAGTCTACACT
Organism: Fragaria x ananassa; assembly: GCA_034370585.1. Lineage (NCBI taxonomy): Eukaryota > Viridiplantae > Streptophyta > Magnoliopsida > Rosales > Rosaceae > Fragaria > Fragaria x ananassa. Next base: position 20,433,109 of record CP139752.1, read on the forward strand.
CCCCTTGATCCTTACATCAATCAAGGGAGCTAGGAACATCTTTGCATTCCTATGTTTCTCACATGCCTTTCAGATATAGTCGTAGGCTGCGATTTGAGAAACAAGTCTTTCTTATTCTCCTCATACCTTACTTGAATCTTGAGGAGAGTCTGATGTTTCTCACAAGGTATCATCGTGTTCCCAATGATGATTACATAACTAGTTTAGGAACGACCTATTGACCATAAATACCTCACATCAGTGATCCCCAACCAAAGCATCGTTTGAGGTTTTGATGTAGAAGGTTGCAGTTCCGTCTACATTCCCTTCGTCTTTCTATAGGGATAGGATGAACCCAAGTCAATGGTTCATTTAAGTATTAGGATACATTCTTTGTACCTTTCAATGACATTGCGTTGGCGCTGAGCTAAGTTTAGCTATAAGTTTTTTGAGAATGTTATATCCGGTCGAGTTCATTGGGCTAAGTACAATATTGCGTCTATTGCACTTTAGGGAATGAATTTCGATTCTCAACCCTTCTTTGTCATCTATCTTTGGACGAAATGGATTATTCATTTACATCCAAACATCGACCGATCATTGGGAGTGCTAACAATATGCAATTCGTCCACGTAAATCGTGTGAGAATCTTTTGGACACATGCAAACTCGTGGATTAGTATTCCACAAACTCATTGTTAACCGAGTTTCCCAAGATTATTCATCTCAATTCGGATTTCATATAGCTCACGGTGTCTCATATTTCATCAAGAGTACCTGATATGTTCCTATAATCAACATACCTAGCTATACTTGCAAATCCGGAACTCTTTTCTCTTTATGGGTATGCAGGGGCATTGTTCGTCATTTTGTATCCCTTTCCAACCAAGTAGTCACTTCTATAAAATGAGCTTATCAATTCTAATTGCAAATGCACTACGTGGTTTAGAGTTACTTGAGTTGGATAGTTTAAGGCCATTAGGCACTTTTATGAATATCTCTCAATCAAGATCCCCATTGAGATAAATAGTAACCACATCAATGAGCTGCGTTTCCATTATGAGAGATTATGTTTGCTCATAGTCAATCCAAAGCGTTGCAAGAAACCTTGGATCCACAAGGCGAGCCTTGTCCTTTAGGGCTTCATTCTTCTCATTACGCTTTATGACAAAGACTTATTTATGTCCTACAGACTTTATACTTGGTAAGGTTAGCACTACCAAACCAAATACCTGTCTCTTTGTTAGAGAATCTAGCTCTTCCTATATCGCACTTTTATGTAGGCCAATATGCTCTTTCTTGACATTCTTTAACAGAGCGTGGTTCGATACCTTCGTGCTCTATAATTCCTTAAGCAACGGTGTGAATCATCAATGTGTATGTACTCTCGTAATCTATTAAGATTTTATTTCTAGAATCATTTTAAACATCGGAGTGTCCTCCATTATTCATAGACATAGTTGTAATCAGAGACAATCTCATGATAGAGATTCTTTACATTGATGAGGTTATGCCTTACTCGCCCAATTCCTTTAGGCAAGTATTAATCGAACTAAGTGGCCTCCCACTATTCCCTTAGGGAGTCACGACCTCAACCACACATCCACTAAGTGTGGTTGTATCGCCTCTACCTATGGCGACGTGCCCCTTATTGGGGACTTTTATCCTTGCAGGCATTTACAGCTCACATGTGTGATCTCGTCACTTCAGTAATATCTATAAATGTATCAGGCTTCGAAACTATTATGTTCAAGGTATCGATTATGTGGGGATCAAGATGAGACAGAGTGGGGCAACCACAACAATTCCTGTCGTTCCCATATATTATCTTTTTTTCTTATCTCCCCCTAACGATGGGAAGATTATCTCATCAAAGTGACAATCTGTAAATCGAGCGGTGAGATCGCTTGTAAGGGTTCCAAATAGCTGATAATTGTTGGAGGTGCATATCCAATATAAATACATGTTCATTTTTGAGTACCCATTGTTAATACGGTGTGGGGGCGCAATAGGCACAAATGTTGCACAACCAAATATGCGTAAATCTCAAGCTCATGTCCAGTTACCAACTGGTACGCATTAAATGGTAGGATAACAGTGGGTCTAAAAACGAATAAGTAAGGTTGCGTGCAATATTGCATAACCCCAAGCAGATATAGACAGATTGGTGCACATAACCAGTGTCCTAGCCACCATAGGTGGTGACTTCTGCGAGACCATTTTGAGTATGCATATGGGGTGTCAAGATGTTCTGCATCGATCTTAATCGTCATGCAATTAGCATCAAGTCCTTTTGATGTGAACTCTCAACATTGTCAAGTCTTATAGGCTTGATAATCAGGGTGGTGAGCCTTTAGATGTATAAAATGTGCTAAGAGTTTACAAATGCATCATTTCTTGTGGATAATTATTCGACATGTGACCAGTGTCAAAATGCCCTTCAGAACCATAAAATACTCTAATGGTCTGTATTTCTAGATAGATAAGTCCACATGTCACGTTGAAGATTTTGTAAGAATGGAATATTTTGGTTATCTTTAGCATAGGGAGGTCTCAATTATATTTTTGCTAAAGAATAGGCTTTACAAAATGAGTGATATGTCTTTGAACTAATCATTAAGGCATAATGGGGGGGGGGGGGGGGGGCAGATTGCGCATCAGGTGCTTTAGAATGAAATGACTGCATTGGGTAGCATTAGCTTGGACCGGCCAGTGTCTAGCGGTCAAGGTCAACGTGGTCACCTTGCAGTGTGACTAAGTTTTGTCTCATTTTATTATTCACTCAAAGGAGGGGATGTCCATTTGAATTCTTTAAAATATGGATCATCATGTCATGACCAAGGTGTTTCTAGGTGGTCAGGCCAAAGCCTTTGTGAGCCAATATCCTATATTTCATTGTAAGTCAGTCATTAGGTCCTTCAAAATGCGTTTCCTTTCACATTTATTTGAGGTAATACACTTTCATTCTCACATTGGGTTTTCATATGATAATCGTTTGGCACGAATTTCTTGAAATTTTACAAGGTTCGATTAGTGTGGACAGTTCCACAATCAGCTAAGCACTTGAATTCTCTTCGATACATTCTTTACAAGTATATGGGAGTGTATATAATTCGATAAATATACCCCATATTCCTTTAGGGCATTTCAATTTAAGTAGAATGATATGCTTTTCACTATAATAATTTCTCTATTTATTTAATGGATGCATTGCTTTGCATTTATAGTTCTATTTTGAACCATGTATTCATTTGTATCGAATAAATTCAATTCTTCATAATATAATTCAAAATTTTATAGGCCAACGATAATCAAATCAAAGTCTCATCTAATTCAGTATGCGGTATCCACATAAACTTTAAGATCAACACAATAGTCTAATTAAACGAAGGCATAATAGCTTGTACATAAAGTATCTTGGAAACTCAAAACAATTTTAACCGAAGTCTGAAACATTCTTGCATCATCTCCATATTTTTCCATATGGTAAGCTTCTAGGGATTAAACATCCTTTTTCAATCCTAATGTTGAAAGTACTTTTTCAATTTCACATGCTTCCATGTTTCTCTATACTCGCAGCTAATTCTTTGCTGGCTTGAAATGTGTATATAAATATTTGGGTGGTATACAATGTTGACAGGATAATTCACTGCTCATCTCTCATCTCATAGACCTTCTCTCACGCGGTGCATTGTTTCCACATGCTTATGGATGATTGTAAGAATCTTCATGTACATGGTAATTGCCCTTTGCTTTGGGATTTCTTTTACTGTGCATATTTCTAAGAAATGTCTTTATGCTGACAGACCTTACATTGTCGTTTAAGAAATGCTAATTAAACTACTTGTGCAAAGCTGTTCCCATAATTTTACCATGCTCGAGCCTTGATTGGCTTAATAGAGGAACAAACTAGTACTCAAGTTATGCAGAGTCCAGTGAATTAAAGTCTAGCTATGATGCTTCAACCATCTGTAAAATAGAATAGAGTAAGGAGAAGATATATTAGTGTCACAGTCTCAATAGACATCCACGAGTACTATAATATTCAAAGATGCGGAATCTTCGTTTCGAATGTGAAATTTCGTTATCACAATAAAATCTACGGTTTAATCATTTTATTTACCGTATACGCTCATGATATATGAATTAGATTTGAGGACCAAGATTCATAGTGGTCACATTGTTTTTCGATGCTTTGTGAAATTACTTCACCACAGGTTTGTCATTTTGATGCTATCAATTTGGTTTACCATAGCAACACAATTTATATGATATGTTAATAAATAATCATTGCATATGCATAGCATATAACATTTTTGAATAAAGCATAACATATCATTGTAACATATGACAATGATCACAAAATAATTTCTTCAAGTAACATGCTAAACATCATGTATTAGTATAAAATTTAACGAAAGCGGCAACTTTAAAGTAAATCGTACTTGTGAGTCTGCCAAATAAGCTGCGTATGATGTGCTTTCTCTCGCAATGAACATTTTGATCGGGTTGCCACCAAAATTGACATGTTGATTGTCACACCGCAACGGGTATATCATATGAAAAAACAATAAGATTTTATATGATTAGTAACATGTAATCACATATTCATTGATATACTCGTTATAATTAATCATAAATAATAAGTAAAAGATGGTGTTACTGTAAAATAGTAAATAACTTAAACAGTAATTACTTTTCTGTTTTACCATTTTAATTTCCATAAAACAGTAAACAGTAAAGAGTAAATCTGTAATAGTAAACAGTAAAGAGTAAATAAACAGTAACTCTTAAAACCATACTATGGTAACTTTGTGAAATTACCTTTGTAAATATCTGATTTACCAGAAAAGGGTAAAACCCATTTTTTTCGGGTCAGGTTGGATCTAACGCAGGGTAAGGCTCTATTGCCGGATTCGGATCGAGCAAGTCCCAATCGGAGCTCGGGTTGATCGATCTTGTCCGGAGCGGCTCGATAGGCGGCTTCGTTGTGGGCGGAGCGGCGCACAAGGCTGGGCTGGGCAGGGGTCCGTCAGCAACGTGTTGGGTTCGCGCCGGAGATCTGTGCTAGCTTGCACGGGGATGCTGTCCGATCTGGAAGGCAGGGCTGTTGCCGGAGCGGGTCAGCTCGCAGGAGCAAGGCTGGGTAGCGGCCGAGATGAGGCTGGGTAGCGGCCGAGATGAGGCTGGGCTGAGGGTGAGCGCCGGAGTTGCTCCGGGCAGGAGCTGTGGGAGCGTTTGGGGGCGGAGTTGCCGATCTGGTGAGGGCGACTGCGCCCTTTCTACTTCTTCTATGCGTTCCTTCAATTGGTGCTGTATTTGCAGAGACGACGTCGGTTGGAGAGACGACGTCGGTTGGAGAGACGACTTCAGCGCTGGGTTTGGGTGGTGGGTCAGCCGCCGATTTGGGCTAGGGTTCCTTCAATTTATGGCAAGCACACAATGAGAAAACATGAAAATCAAAAGGAGGAAGGATGTAGAGAGATCTGGTCACTGGTTCGGAAATTTGTCTGCCAATTCCGGCGAGGGGACGCCGGGGGTGATGATGGGTGCCCAGATCAGGTTTCTGGATGCCTAGAGTATTTCCGGAGCGGGTCAATTCTCAATAATAGGGCTGGGCTACGGTCGATTGGAGGCTCTGGTGCTGGTGACGCGCGCACATTTGAGCGCCGGTGAGCCAAGCAAGAGGTCGTGCGTGCTCGCTGCCGGGGTTTGTGTGGGGAACGGCAGAAGGCAGGAAAAAAATTATTAGGGTTTTTCTCTTTTTTGTCGTTTGGCTCCGTTAAAGAAAAGTGCTGATACATTGTTACTGGAAATATGACAATTTAGTCATTCTCGTTAGATAACTCATTTATTGTTAATCGCTAAAAAAAATATATAAAAAATAATAATATAATACAAATATTTTTTTGTGTTACATACATAATGTTTTAGAGTTCAATTGTGACTCTTGTAAACAGCTGTACAGATATCAAAATCCAATAAAAACTCAATTATCTAAATCAAACACTCTATATAAAGAAGCTTCCAAAAAGAAAAAAGTGACAGAGAAAAAACAGAGAGAGACAAAAAAGCGAAAC